>JARWIR010000034.1:1456450-2912901 GCA_029959085.1 Nemophila menziesii | reverse complement strand
CAAAGAATAACGTTTGTTTCTCTTTTATTCAAATTCTTTGTTTCCAAAATGTGAAAAATATTCGATTTTGTGACATTTGTTGTATAATAGCAGTTAATTATTAATTATGTTATTAGTATGAGAATTTTAATTCAAGAAACATATATATTTAAAGTTACACATACGTCAAAAAGTATCCCAAAATATAAACTAACTTAATTTTAACATTTCAAATGTTTCAAAATGACAATAAACAATTTTGTTAATCTATCAAGGTTAATGGACCCACAGTGTCTTAGAGACCAATTCTATCGCCAATAAAAAAAATTGGCTAGTTTCTTTTCCAAATAAGTTACTACCTAATCTTATGGGTGACCTCATATTGAAATACACTCAGATAAAACAAATTTTTTATTAAGACTAAAAAATAAGTGACAATAAGTACGGTCCACCGAGTCACTAAGTACTACCATTATTCATCTATGACCACCACCCACCGACCACCGCTGACACCGCCAATTGATTCACTGACTACAAAGCTATTGAGTATACACCATCCACCGACCACCACCAGCCACCTGGGCTTACGTAGTGATTCAGTAAGTAATAAATCATTGAGTACAAAAATAGTTGATTAGAGTAGTCACTAAGTATAAAAATTAATTTAGTGTACTAAAATAATATCTAACTATACATAGTAAATTACTTAGAATACTCAACAAAGATCTAATTATACTTGAATATTGTCTAAAAATATTGATTATTAAAATAAAAATTAAGAAAAAAATGGCACAATTTAATTTTTATGATGGAAAAAATACAAAACATAATAAAATATAAATAAATCTATTATACCTAAAACAAAAGAAATATATTACAAATATATAAAAAAATTATACAATAATAAAGGAAAAAATAAAAAATAATGCTGCAAAATCTTGTTTGTTGATTTGTTTCACGAAACCTATTCATGGTTAATTAATAAAACCTCTCTCGAAGTACAATTTATATATAAATGTTCGAAGGTAATAACAAGTAAAAAAGACCATCAAATATTCATGAACAACAAAACCTCACGAAAGCTAGCCTAGAACCCACTTATCAAAAAAAAAATTCTCGCATGGAGTGTTAGATCTGTCATTTAAAAACCGCATGCTCAAACTCCGATCTACAATGTAAAGACAGATCTAATGTACACGAAACTTTCATGAACATTGCTTCCTTGCTGTTCCATCTCGTCAATGATTCCTTGATACGCTATGAAAATTAGAGATCTCGAACATTTCCATGGACGAAGCTTCATATCTCTAACACTGCAATGGTCTTGAAGCTTTATATCGATCTATGGCTTTACCACCTCACTAGTACCTTGTGTCACGAACGGAAGCTGGAAAATCGCTGTTCATGGTTTTTTTTCCATGTGGGAGATTTCTATAGGGTTTATTAGGTCGGAAGAGAAGAGTATTTTGAGAGGTGGTTTAGACATTATAGGTGGGAAATGTGATTAATGTGGATATATGTAGATATATATATATATAAATAAAATATTTGGGAAATAGTATTTAAAAAAGTTGATTATATCTAATGGTTTAATCTTGTTGGGAGAAAACATAACTTCGAAAGGGGGCTTGGGTCTTGAGGAGATCTCTTTAAGATCCATTGAAAAATGATCACATCTAGAAATTTCAAAAAAAGTGGTAATTTACTCCTTAACCAAACCTTAACCTAAACCCCTTAACTAATAACCTTAACCACACCCTTAACATTATTATTAAATTTAACCTAATATTTACCTTAACCTTAGCCTTAACCTTAAATTAAAATTTAAACCTAAACTAGGAAAATGTTATCCTTAACATTAACTTTAATCTTAACTTTAATCTTAACTTTAACCTTAATCATAACCATACCCTTAAATTCTACTTAACCTTAACCCCAAATTTAACCTTAACCTTAATCTTAACCTCAAAGTTAACCTTAATTTTAAATCTTACACCTTAAATTATAAACCTTAAACCATACACCATATTGATTTCCTTCTCTAACCATAAACATAACCATAACTTTAACCATAACCCTTACACCTTAAACATTAAACCTTAAACCTTAAACCTTAACCTTAACCTTAAACCTTAACCTTAACCTTAACCCTAACAGTTTTTACCTTAACCTTTAACGTTGAACCTTAAACCTTAAACCTTAAATCATAAACCTCAACCTTAAACTATAAACATTAAACCTTAAACCTCAACCTTAAACCTCAACCTTAAACTAAATTTTAACCATAACTATAACCTTAACCTTTAACTTAGCCTTTTTTTTCTTTAAACCTTTAACTTTATACCTGAACCTTAACTTGTATCTTAACCATTCACCTTAAGCTTTACCAAATGAAGATTCATCAAGCTAATATTTGACCTTAAAACTTATATCTTATTAAAAATTAAACTTAAAACTTAAGCATTAAATCTTAAACCTTAAACTTATATTTACCCTTAACCTTAACCTTAACCTTGACCTTAGCTTTAAAAGTCAGCCATTTAGTGATGCAAATTTGTCTACACTTAATGCAACACAGATAGTTTGGTGGCTAATTAACATATAGAAGTTAAAGTATTAAATTAGTACGACACATACAATATAGAGTGAAAGTAAATTTTATCCGAGAGATGATTATAAATAAAATTGTCTCATCGATTTTGACCTCATATGTATTTTAAGACATATATAAGTCATTATATTTTTTGTTATTTTCATATACATGGTGTAGTTTACATCATCGTATAAGACCTAAATTAATTACCGCAAATAATCAAATAAGTAAGCTTTACTTATGTATCTTATAAGCTTGGAAGTTTTATAAACTAGAACAATGATGGGCCTAAAATAAAGAAAATCTTTTTTGTGTCTTTTTTTATCAGTTTAGCTAAGGGTAATGCTCAACCGTTACTACCACTATTATAGAAGAGTTTATATATGAAATATATAAGCATTTTTTTCCCAAAAGTAAAAAAAGACAATGCGTTCGCTTGCATATGTAGTGTTTAACCAAATAAAGAAAATTCATATATGGCACATTTGGTATGAAATCAAGGAAAGACAAAAAATCTTTTTCATTGTAGGTGTGAAACCAAAAGAAAAAAACTCATTGATTCGTAGATTTAATGTACAATTATAAAAAGACATATCATCTCTCACACATTCGGTGTGAGATCAGTGAAACACAACTCAACGCGTGTTTACCTTTCAAATAAAAAACTTTGATTATTTTTTTGTTCAATTCATTGTTTATAAAATGTGAAAAATATTTGATTTTCTTACATTTTTGCTATAATAAAACGATAATAATTAGTATGAGAATTTTTCATTCAAAAAACATACACTTAAAGTTACACGTATATCGCAAAGTTTCCCCTAATATAAGCAAACTCAATTTTCACATTCCAATTAGTTCAAAATGATAATAAACAGTTTATATGGATCTATAAATGTGATTGTCGTAAAGTGTCTTGGAGATCAATTTAATCGCCAATATAGAACATTTGTCTAGTTTCTTCTCCAAATAGGTTATTACCCAATATTATAAGTGACCAAATAGTAAAATACTGTTAAATAAAACAAAATCCATCTAAGTATTAGTATTTAACATCTCCGACCACCAGTCATCACCACTGCCTGCAACGCCACCCAGGGCGTACTCCTTGCTTAGTATCTACATTGTTTATCTTCAACCACCACCCATCGACCTCCACCGATAACTCCACCCAGCCGTAATTTAAAGAGTACGAAATCACTGAGTACAAATATTTATGAGAAAAAAAACCATTGAGTGCAAAAATAATAAGTGGGAAATCACTTGAGTACAAAAATCACTATGTCTAAAATCATTTAGTACAAAAATTGATGAGTACGGATCACTAAGTATGAAAATTAATTGATTATTACTCAGCAAGTCGATGAGTATACTCAACAAATCTTTTAGTATAGTTAGTGATTTTTCTAAATATTAACTAAAAACAATAAGTATTAAAAAAATAAAGAAAAAAATGGCATAAATTTTATTTCTATAATGAATAAAATACAACACTTTATAATAACTAAATAAATCAATTAACCCTAAAAGAAAAATATCTATTAAAAATATTGAAAAAATATAATTATACAATATTAAAATTACAAAAATCCATAATGGATATTAAATCATTCTGGTGATCTACTTCATGAAACCAATAAATCCTCTCTAAAGTTACAATTTATATATCTATGTTAGAAGCTTACACCAAGAACAAAAGAACATAAAAAATTCACGAACAAAAAAACCTCATGAACAAGTTTCTATTGGAAAGTTAGATCTATTGTACATATATCGGAATATTTGGGGGACAAAATCATAGTTTTTTAAAATTTTTAATTAATTATATTTAATTTTGTTGAGAAAACATAATTTTAAAACGGGGCTTAGGTTTTGAGGAGATCGAGATAGGTTAAAAAATTATCGCATCTATACAATTCGAAATAAGTGTACATAAAGTTCCTAATATAATTTGATTATATATCTTAACATTCATAGAAATAAAATATTAAAATATACAATTACAGGACTCAAATTCTAAAATAATATTTTTAAAGGTCTAACTAAATTTTAGTTTCTTTAAAGGCCTTGTCTAATTTTGGTTTAAAATGGATTCAAATATTTATGTTCTTACTTTGATACCTTTCTCACAATATCGGTGTATGATAGTGGATATATATCCACTATTTTTTAATTGCATTATAAATCCCAACAATTATACATATTGTTTAGATTTTTTTTCAATGTTTTTTTAATGTTCGTGCTATAATTCGGTGGGTATTATACCCACGATTTCATATTAATTTATTCCCTAGGTCTATTATTTTTCCATATCAATGATGGAGATATACTTACTTTTTTTGTTTTTGGTGTTGTTTTCCTACACAAAAATAGAAACATCAATTCACACATTAAACCACACAAGTTCATCAATATAAATGACTATATATAATCACCAAAATGAAGTTCCCTGCCAACAAAAAATGTTAAACAATGGGTATATAACCAAAAAATGCAAAACAGTGGGTATGTACCCACAAAAAAATTCAAACAGTGGGTATTTACCAAAAAAAAGATTCATACCCCAAAAAATATAGGATCATACTAAAAAAATTCAAATTTTTACACACAAAAGTACAAATTTATACACACATAAGTATATATCTATACACACAACATACATATCTATACACAGAATATACAGATCTATACCGAAGAAATTTAAAACACAAAATTTTCTAATGAATTGTGTGAAAATCAAATAAATATAAATATTATGAGTTCTTACCTGTTAAAAATGGATTTTTGTAAACCTTCAATAACTCAAATTCACCATAGATTTAAGGAATGAAAATAAAAGATAAGTATAAAATAAAAATAATTGCATAATATAAGAATGAAGAGGTTTTCTTCTATATGAATGGTGAGAAGGGAGGGAGAAGAAGGTCCGATCGAACCTAAAAAAGAAAAAAAAACGGAAAAGAAGAATATATATATATAGTAAAGTATGGGGGCAAAACAATAAGAAGCTATATTATAAGGTTACACAAAAAACGAACATAAAAATTCACGAACAACAAAACCTCAAGAACAAATTTATGTTGAAAACTTAGATATATTATTCCGATCTGCCATGGAAAGTTAGATCTACTGTATATATATAGGTATATTTGAAGGACAAAAATATAGATTTTTAAAATTTGATTAAATTATATTTAACTTTACTGGAGAAAACATAATGTCAGAAAGGGATATATGTCATAACATTCAACACAATAAAAAAAAATTGTGATAATATATTTTTACTATTATAAAATTGTAGTAATATTGTATTCGATATCACGAATTCTATAAATATTCTTGGGCGAGATAATTAAATGAATTCACAATCTGATCGATGATCATGATATTTTATCACAATCATTTATTTTTGGAAGATATATATTATGATAAAATGTCATGAACACGATTGGATTGTAATCATTTATGTTATCTAGAAGTTTAGAATAACAAAGATTGTTATACATTTAAAGATGGATTCGATGTTTGTAAGAGTTTCAAAGAAATGGATGTATATGTTGTAGTTTTTGTTAATAGATACTACTAAAAAAAATATAGAAATAGTTGTTGTGTTGATGAAAAATATGAATGAATAACATCTATTTATAGGTAAAGAGATGACAAAAATAGAAATGAACTAGCAACTTCCAGATTTAAAAAATCATTAAGTTCTATTAGTAGAAATATATATAATAGCTTTTAATTAAAGGTGACTTTGATTTATCCTCTTATCAACAGTTGGGATGCTCCAGAATATATATAATTAATATTATGGGACCTATTAATATTTAATTATATATTTTTATAACTAATATATTTTAAAGTCCTATAAAAATCATACTATTGTAGTTATAATCCCATTAAATTAATGTGTTGGTCCATTCTAACTAATTATCATTACCTACTTACTTTTTTCATCCATCAAATATATATATATATATATATACATTTTTAATTATTTATTTTATGCGAAATATATATACCTTAAATGTGAATAAATATCTTCAAGTTGATTCTATTTTAAAGCCATATTATATATGAAGTAAATTATTAATAATGGAAATATCTCTTTTATTTATAATTTTATGGACATAATAATTGATAATACGGTATGCAAATATTTTAGACCATATCTATATTATATTTTAAGGTTTTTTATAAGTTGTGGCCATTGATTCTTGCCAAACATAAGTTGACATGATTGTTTCTGGCCCCACTTATCATTAATACAATAAAAAAATATCCGAAGGCAAAAAAAAAGAAAACAAAAAAACCCATTTTGTCTGATTTATTTGAACAAAACAAAAACAAAAAATATCTGATCTTCAAAACCCTACTATCCCCTCTTCTTCGCCTCGCCACACCTGATCGCATCATCACCACTGCCTTTCCCCTTCTCATTCATAGAAACCCCTCTTGATAGGACTTTGATCTTCGGTTTTAGATCTACTTGTACCATCACAGCCATCACCATCGACACATCGAAAAAAGACCAAATCGCCATCAACCAGGCCATTACCGCCATCTCCCACATGAGACCAAATTGCCATCTGTATTTCAATTGGAAGCTATTATTTCAATTCCTCTGCTTAATCAACCAGGCCTTCCTCGCGACTCCAGAAAGTCCATAACCTTTTTCTAAGGTAATTGTATTTAATCACCATTATGGATTTATCAATGACCATATTGGATTAATTCTCCATGTGTATTCATTAAAATAAGTCCATAGCCTTCCACTCTTGGTGGGACTTTTTTTAATCACCATTTTGGATTAAATCTCCATGTGTATTTAATTGTTCTATTCATGCTAAGGTAATTGTTTTTAATTTTTCATCTTTTGTTCTTAACAGGTATGGAGGTCAACATGATATAATTTCTAATCAGACCTTCAACTTGGACCAATTCGCCTTTACTGCATTTTAGACATTTAAAGACTGATAATGACACTCTAATTTATATATCTCGGGATAAATATTTAAGCGCACTTAGTAACTGAAACAATTTCATATGAATTTTTATATCTAATAACATATATCGGTTAATTTTTTTTACCTTAAACGCACATAAGTTGAAAATTATAAGCCATCATACGTTCATATTCACCATATGGGTAGAAATCATTTTGAACACATCTTTCTATATTCGACTAAAATTTTTTTGTCGAAATTTTGAATGGACATAAGTTCAAGAGCACTGTTTTGTATATGATCATTTGCGCATATTATTTGACCATGATTAATTTATCTTTTGATTCCATATATTTATGAATTATTATAATGGAGCGAGAAATTTTAGTTTAAATTTTCTAATATGAAAAATTTCTAGGTGCATGTTACACTGTAATGAATAATGTTTTTCAGTTAGGCCTTTTACTTATTTTCATCATGATATAAAGTTGATGTTAAATTTCAAGAAGTGTCAAACTTACTCATATTTATGAATTGTAGAAAATTTTTAATTGATAGGTCGACCACATTGTACTTAGTCCAATAGATTTGTCTTTAGAAGAATCAATATGAGCAGGAGTAGGAGTCTTTAAACATAAAATGTAACTTAGTTACATTATGAATGCATGAATTATCAACCTTTAACTCATGATTAATTTGCAAGAATCGAGATACATTTTAAATATACGTTTCAACTTTCCCTCTTATAATGAGATTTTTTTTTAGACATGATAGTTCATAATAAATGTTAGTTAAACGAAAGTGTCTAGTTATCCTATAGTGATTAGATTCTTCGGTGAGTGTGAGAGTTCTTTGTTTTTTTCTTTTTAGAGTGTTTCCAGTTTTTCAATATAAAAACCAACCAAGTCGGAATAGGGTGATATACTGAATTACTATGTGGAGGTAGGTATATTTGGCTCAACCATGTAAATATTTTTCTTTTAACCTTTTCATTTTCTTCTATGCACGATGCCCAAACGAGAAATCTGACTTTTTACTAACATGTTGTTGGCTATATTTTCTTTATACTTTTTTTGTTATTCTAATATTATATATACACACACATATACACATATATATATATATATATATATATATATATATATATATATATATATATATATATATGTTATGAAATTATTGAAAGAAACAACAGATAAATAATAAGATGGGAGAGTATATTAGTATTGATCTTATAACAGTGTGGATTAAAATATGTAATTACTCTTTTTATAGATAATATGTATACTTTATAAATTAGTATTAATGGACAAGACTATGGTCAATAGGCTGAATAGACATCCACAATAATGTTTCATAACACTTCCGTTTAGATATTTAATCCTTAAGAACATGTCTTGTTAAAACATTTCTAAATAAACCTTTTTGGAAAAAATACATTGAAAGAAAAAAATTACAGTACCTTAAATTTTTTTAAATGTGGCTCAGTATAAACGAAATACACTTTGGGAAAAAATCTTGATGAAAGGAAAAAGAGTACAACACATATTTTCTTCCATCAAGTGAGCATATCAATGAACATGTTCAATTTAGAATCTGATTTCAAATCAACCAATCTATAAATAGAATGATCAAATTTCAAATATAATGATACAAAATTCTAAAAAACTTATGTGTAAATACGATTACATATATTCATGCACATAATTACGTAAAAACACATATTATACATATGAAATGCACACAAATATACATAACACATTATATGACTACATTTTAGACAATTAAAGACTGATAATGACACTCTAATTTATATATCTCTGGATTAACATTTAAGAGCACTTAGTAATTTAAACAATTTCATATGAATGTTTATATCTTATAACATATATCGGTTAATTTTTTTACCTTAAACGCACATGAAATGGTTTATATATTTTAAAATTATATGTCATCATACGTTCATATTCACCATATGGGTATAAATCATCTTGAACGCGTCTTTCTATATTCGACTAAAATTTTCTTGTCAACATTTTGAATGGACATAAGCTCAAAAGCATAGTTTTGTATATGATCATTAGCGCATATTATTTGACCATTATTAATTTATTTTTTGATTCCATATATTTATGAAGTAGTATAACGGCGCGAGAAATTTTAATTTTAATTTTCTAATATGAAAAATTTCTAGGTACCTGTTACACTATAATGAATAATGTTTTTAAGTTAAGTCTTCTACTTATTTTAATCATGATATAAAGTTGATGTTAAATATCAAGAAGTGTCAACTTACTCATATTTCTAAATTGTATAATATTTTTGAATTGGTAGTTCGACCAAATTAATTTTTTGCAAGAGATGTCTATTTAGAAGAATCCATATGAGAGGGAATATGAGTCTCTAAAACTGAATGTGACTTAGTTACATTAAAAATACATGGATTGTTAACATTTAAGTAATAATTATTTTAACAGTATCGAGATACATTTTAGGTATACGTTTCAGCTTTCCCTCTTATAATTAGAAATTGTCTTTAGACATGATTCCTCATTATAAAGGTTTGTTAACCGAGAGTGTATAACTATTTTATAGCAATTAGAGTCTTTGGTGAGTGTGAGGGTTCTTTGTTCTTTTCTTGTTTAGAGGGTTTTCGATTTTTTCTGTTCAAAAGACAAGTTCTATTAGTGTGAATGATTATATTGAATTACTCCATGGGGGTAGGAATATTTGGATGAACAACGTAATTATTTTTGTTGTTGTCTTTTCATTTTCTTCTGTGCATGATATGCGAACAAAAAAATCTGACTTCTTCCAAACATGAAGTCGGGTTATTTGTTGATTTTTTTTTGAAAAGACGTCAAGAGTACTAATGTCCATTACAGTTGAGACATAGAATAGTGTTGTAAGCACATAGAATATCAACTTGTCGGGTATCTCCAATATTTGTTAACTAATTTCTTTCATTTTCTTTATTCCTTTTCACTTATTCTAATATTAAATAGACACATGCACATATATATATGTATACATATATATATGTATATATATCTATATAATATTGGAGAAGGGGCAACGACCCGAAATATCTCTTGTTTTTCTCCACATTTTTAGCCTTCCGATCAAATTTCTATCATTTTTGGCATTTAGATCGATTATAATTAATGGTCCAGATTGTCTAAATTTAATCCACGGTTTAAAATATCTTGATTTCTCTTCTATATTTTTCAGCCCTTGGATTAAATATGTGGATAATACAAAAAAAAAGAATCGCTTCACAGCTTTCACCACTTTGTCTCTTCCACCAAGCCGCTCAGTCGAATCGAAAAACCTTCCACAAACCCAATCTGAATCGAAGAACCCTTCACAATGGATCTGAATCGAAGAACCCTCAACAATCAATCTGAATCGACGAACCCTCACAAACCCAATCTCCATCGCATAGCCAAGCACGCATAGAATAATCGATGACTCGTCTTTCCACCAAGCAAGCTGCTCACCTGGTTTTCTCATTAATTTCATTGCCTTTTCAATTCTTGGAATTGGAAAGCCGTTTTACCGTATTCAAACACCTAAAGGAAGCAGTCCTCTTACACAAGTTATACAGGTCATTCGATAATCTATTATCACTCTCATATTTAATGTTGTCGCGTTCTCTCATATTTTGGTTTTCACAGGTTATAGTTGTTGCGATCAAGAATGAAAAGTTAATTGTGCCTAATTGCACGAAATTCATGGGAAAGAATCTGTTCCTAAACTTCTACACACCAAACAATTTAGGTGAGGAAGCTTTTCTTATCAAATGAATGGTGTCATATGTATTGTTTTTGTATCCTATAAAAGCACATTCAAATCATGGTTAGTAACATTTGATAACAGGTGCCTTGACAAAGCAACAATACTTCGCAAGGAAGTGGTGACAACACCATGGACATTATGCACAGTGACACAAGTCGAAGAAGTTAAGGTTTGAATTCCATCCTAATTTCTTATTTAATTTTATTTAAATCTTATTTTAATAGTTGATTTTGTTGTTTTTCCGTAAATTTTGCTTACTTAACAGTTGGAAGAGATGGTATTAGCTCTGTTCCATAAATCTGAACTTCAATTTTCTGTTGATGTTGTTGAAATGATTGTTGATAAGGTAATAATTGGTTTACACCTTTTACTGTAGTATTGTATTTTGGTGGTCATATTATTATAGATACTAATAATATTCATATAATACTATTTGCTTGATTCTAAGTGCTCATACTAATTTGTCACGTTTTTTTTTTGGCTCCAGACAGGATATGTTGGTGAAGATTTGGAGTCTATGTTGTTCAATTTCCAAGTTATGAAGTTTTAGGATCTTGATTTGGCAAAATAAGTTACTATTGAGTTTGTTCTCAGGTTGATGTTTAACAGTACAATAATGAAATTGATTAGATAACAAAAAAGGCCAGCGAGTTGACTTTTCTGTTTTTAATTGTATTGGGAAATTTAATTATATAGTGTATCATTTTTTTAAATTGAATTTTTTGCAGGCACATAATTTGAATATTGGGAGAGGTGTTTCTGGAAAAGGTGTTCAACAAGTGCTACTTAAAATTCTTGAAGGAACTGTACGGTCTGATGAACAACATGCCTGTAATCATACTTAAACTAATATTTTGAATTGTTAATCAAATCAAATTGGAATTCAATAGAAAAAAATTCATGTATATGTAAATAACATATATCGTTGTGATCCCGAGCTTATATCGATTTGGATTCGGGTTCTTCGATTGTTGATTATCCAAGCCGGGTTGAATGATGGTGAAGAAGGGTTTCTGAAAAAATTTACAAAAATGCAGTATACGAAGGGATGAGTTAGTTATGTGTGCTTGAGTGTGTTAATGGCATATCAGTAGCTTCTAAGGACTTATAGTAAGCTTTCGTAATTATTTATAATGTGATATGGGAACTTATAGTGCAACAATAGCTGAATATAATATTTTTGCTTCAGGTTGTACTTTTTTGCATAATACTAGTTTTTATCTCTAAGGTGTGTGCTACAGGGGCTTGAAATCTGATTTAAAATGAGTTCATTGCATTTTCTCGAAACTGGTCCAGAATTAGCAAGATGTGGCAACTTATGGAAAGGTATTTAATTGCACCATTGGTCCCTTTTATATACAAACATATCAAAATCTAGCTCTTAAATTTTTGTAGATGAAAAGGTTGAAACTACGGAGAAACAATTGGGATTCAGATACATATGAGTTTGATGAAGTTCTGACTGAGTTTGTATCACAGAAACGTGTATATGAAGTTATGACAAAGCCTGTTGTTGAGGTACATGTTTTACTTAACAATTCTTTTTAATAAAATTTGAAATTAACAATATTTATTTATTTTATAGAGTGTTCTAGATGGATACAATGGCACAACAATATTTATGAAGTTATGGCAAATATTAATGTTGCAGTACTTATTAATTCAAGCTCAGGGACTAGCTTGCAAAATTCAGTATATTTCGAAATTTTAAGGTATTATTTGGAAGCCGAAACTAAACTTGCAGCTGCTACTTATTTAATTAAAGGGGCTGCTGGTTTAAGTCCTAATATTTCACGGCCCAAAGTATCAACTATTATATTAAAGGAGCGGATGATCAAATGCGAGCTCAAGCTTCAGGGTCAACTCAACAAAGTACGGAAATTATAGGGACTTTAACTCCCTATTCGAAGCGTATACGCAAGTGCTGGTATGAATTTCATGGGGGGAAAATTACAAAATAGTTCTTATAAAAAAGTTTCAGGGACCTTTTTGAAAGTTTCAAAAACTTCTGGGGTAAATTCGAATTTACCTATTAATCAGGTGGCCAATTCGCTTTTTCAAGATTTTCTTGGGACTAATTCGAATTTAAAAGAAACTATTGAGGCAATTTGGAATAAACCTAAAACTATTGAGGCAAATTAAAAAATAACAGAATATTCAGGGCCAAATTCAGATATACCAAATACTTACGAGGCAAATTCGAATATAATAGAAATTCATGTGCAATTTTGAAGCTACCAGATAGTCAAGAGGCCAACTCACAAATTTCAACAACTTTAGGGGATGATTTGACTATTCCAGCAAACTTAGGGGCTGATTCGTTAGTGCCTAATTCTGCAGTGATCAACTTGAAAAATTCTACTTCTTCAAGGACTTTTTCGTAATCTTTGAATATTAAAGATACTTCAAAGGCAAGCAAGAACGCATCAGAGCCTGAATCTCTTATTAATCAGTCTGCTGCAAATTTGAGCCATAACAGGTCAGGTAGAACTACTTTAGCTGCTCCAATTTCCTTTTTGTTACATATAGCTTCAAATTTAAGCCATAACAGGTTAGGTATTAATGTATTCCGTAACCATAGCAGCCCTATATTCTCATTAGTAATCTTGCTAGATACCATTATCTTTAGCTTATGAGCAACTGTAATATCAAAATCTGATGGAGTTGAATTCACAATCCAAAAAGGTATACTATATATTATTTTTCTACCTTTTGTGTTTATTCTAATAAGTATTTGTAATTAGGTTATTTCTGTCCTTTACTTATAAAGGCTGTGAAAACAATGAAGCCACAATGTGAGTGAGTATAATATACAAGTAATTTAATAAGAAGAGATTTATATTAATTCTCATACTTATTATTAATGATGTTTTAGATGGTTTCGGAGAGAAGGGTAGAGTACCTTCAGGTGATGAAAAAGCTGTCCCACCAAATGATACATTACAGATCGATGATGCTACAGTACAGATCATTTAGGATTGAGTTTGACAATTGGATTAAGGTCAATATTTCACTTTTTCATGTCACTAAAGAATTTGAAGGTTTTCTTTATCATTGGACAACTGGATTGAACTCATTCCATCTCTATCTCTCTTGAGTTTGCTATTTTATGAATAAACAGGCTTTACTTTCCTTTTCTATTCGATCCAATTGCTTGAAAAAGGAGTTGTGATTCAATCAAATCTAATATTGTGAATGTATTTCCTCTCTTAATCAAATTGCTTAAAAACATGATCAGATGTTGCACGAGCAATGCCTACGAGTTTCTTTTGGTTATTCTCCTTTGTACACTAAAAGATTTATGACTTAGTTTAAAAGAACTGAATCGCCTTTTAAAGTTCTATTAATCATAATAAAATCTATAAACAATTTAAACTTTTAACATTTAAAAAAATTCACTGTTCCTACCTACAGACGAGAGTAGATATAGTGTACCTAGAGGTTTTGGTATAGTGTGTGACTACTTATGCATACAATATTAACAATTACATTATATTCAAATTTCGTTGATATATGATAGCTAATATAAGATATTGTTATCATTACACAGTTTTTGACTGGATGGGAATACAATCACATAGTTTTTATAAGGCTATATCTTGATTAATTGATTTATGGTTTATGTAACTGTTTAACAACATCCAACTTTTTGTGCTTGGTTGAATTTTTATCAGTTTATTTTTATCTCAAGAATTATTTGGTTATTCTGTGTAAATTATTTTTTCAAAAGCAATATTATAAGAGTGCCTTCAGGCATGGGTTCATACCTAGTATATATATATATATATGTTATGAAAGTATTGAAAAAAAAGAAAAATATTATATTAGAAGAGAGCGTAATATTATTGATCGTATATTAGCGTAGATTGTATTGAAGGAAAAAAATTACAATATCCTTAAATTTTTTAAATTTAGCTCATTAAAAACCTTCAAAGGAAAAACCTTTTTGAAAAAATCTTGATTAGGGGAGAAAGAGTACAACGTATATTAATTTCACATTCATATGAACATATCAATGACCATCTTCAGTTTGGAATATGATAGTGATCTTCATAATCTTAAACAATATCATATTTCAAACCAAGAAATATATAGATCTAATATTAAGAATTTAAAATATATAGATATAAAACTAAAGAAAAAATTATATATGAATAAGAATAACAAATATTTATGCACATAATTATGAAAGAATACATATTATACATATGAAATAACAAATAAATATACATGACCCATTATATTACAACATATAAGATAATTAATCATTGATAACGACAGACTAATTTTTTTACCTCGTGATTTATATTTTAAGTGAGTTTAGTCATTTAGACACTATCATATGAATGTTTATATATTATAAAATACGTCGGTTAATTTGTTTACCTTAATTGTTTATATATTTTATAAATTATAAATCATCATATGGCCATGTTCACCATATGGGTATAGATAATCTTGAACGCATTTTTCTATATGCTGGCAAAAATTTCTTGTCGATATTTTGAAAGGAATTTTTATCAAGAGCATAACTTTGTATATGATCATTTGCGCATATAATTTTAACCATAATCAATTTTTTTTTTTTTGCCTCCATATGATTTGTGAAATAGTATAACTAAATGAGATATTGAAAATTAAATTTTTTAATAAGAAAAATATCTAGGTACCTGATACTTTAAATTGAGTAATGTATTTTAGTTAAATCTTCTTCTTACATTCATCATGATATAAATATGATGTTAAATTTCAAGAAGTGTTAACTTACTTATATTGCTTAATTTTTTAATATTTTTGATTTGATAGGTCGACTCACTATATTTGTTGCAATAGATATTTATTTAGAAGAATCAATATGAGTAGGGTCATGAGTCTTGGAAGCTTAAATGTGACTTAGGCACATTATGAATGCATGAATCATTTACATTTCTCTTATAATTATTTTGCAATGGTTGAGATACATTATAAGTAAATTGTTAGCTTTCCCTCTTATAATAAAGTTTTTCTTTATACATGATAGTTCATCATAAACAATATTTATCCAAATTTGCGTGTTTAAGTTTAATTAAACTATTGGAGATATATTATCATATATCTTTAAATCGAATAGTGAAATTATTATATTAAAAAAAGTAATATTAAATAGTAGGGATACACTTGATATCTAAACAATTAGGGTATTCAAGATAACTAGTTGAACTTCTTTCATATATTTTAAAGTTATATAAAATTGCAAATATATAATTATAAAATATAAATTCAAAAATCATTGTCTAGCAATTCTCTACATATGAGAGGAAATATATTCTGCTAGAACAGACATATATCCTCCTGAGTATATCAATTGACTTTCGATATTAAGAGATATTAGAGCAATATTCCTTTAAAATATAGTTAAAATATCAAGATTCACCTAAAAATAAAATTTTATCATCGTTTCTCATTCAAACATTTTTATACTAATTGAGTAATTTACGCCCAATATCACACTAATATGTGATAGAATACTTGCTTTTTCATTCATCTTAATTATACATGAAAAAGCACTGTCTATACATGATTCATCTTAATGAAAATTATACAGAAACCACTGTCTATGCGTTCCATCATAAATGACATTTGATCCAAAAATTCAAGACTTCATTTTAATGAGTTGGACAGAGGAAGACACCTAGTATATGCATGATTTGTTATAAAACGTAAGATAAAAGACTAAGACGACGACTCTCTATAAATAAGTAAACCCTAATATTATTCGAAGTGGACTTACTAAATGGGTTATCTCTTGTACTCTATTATAACATGACATTATAATATAGCCAAAATAAATATCCATTAATATATATATATATATTTATAAGACTTTGCATAGATAACTATTTTACTACCCTTTTAATATATGATTGGATATTGTCTCATTAAAAACCATAATGCTAAAACCTAGTGGTCTGAAACCTACTCAAGATAAAAAATTTAGTCAACCCATGTCAATCTTGTACGCCAATTTTTTGAGCATTATTTTAGGTGCATACGACTACAGGTGCAATGATATTAGCAAAACTAATCTCTCATGTCGCAAATATATAAATACAGTTGTCAAATTATAAACAAAGACCAAATAAACGAATATACATGGAAACCTCTTAAAAACCCGAGAGATATATTAATTAGTACACAATCATATGTGTGCAATAATTATGAAATCAATCTACAAATACAAAGTCATACCATTAATAGTCTTTTTTTCTAATTTGTTTTTCTTGTTTTTTCAATCTATTCGATAATTGTGATTTTTTCCGCCAAGAAACTTTAATTCACCAATGTAAAACCACCTTACTCAACCAAAATCAAATTAGTAAAATACGTTAGATACATATAAAGGTTTTCTTTAGGGTTTCAAGTAATATACTGGAGTATGTTTTCTATTCTTGCTTTTAGATTTACTAGCCATAGTTCTTCCTTATTATTTGCAAAATGGTGTTGGGGAGAAGTCTAATAGACATGTTATAGAAGAAGCAGAGGTAGCTAAAATAATATAGGCTTTGATGCATATCGATTTATACCAAGTATCACTAAATATCCCTAGATAATTCTAGTACTCCATAATAAATACATACCCGCATGTAGGAAGATGAGAGTTGTTAGTACCTAAAAGAATCAAAACAAAAAAGATATAAATTACATGAGATAAAGAGATTAAAATGGAAAATAAATAAATATGTTTGACAAAATAAAATCCAAATGGTTATCTTTAATACAAAGTGGTAGGAGTTCAAGACTTTTGATTATATAGGTTGGGGTCGCTGCCCTTTATAAGATTACTTATATTTATATATTTATTGGGTTATTATTGCTAACTATATCACGGTTATCTTATGCTTAACATCTATAGTTATTGCAGTTTCAGTTTGGTTACGTACACCAGCTTACCATTCAGGATGTATATTCCATATTACTTTGTTTATTAATGAAGATCAATTTGATTGTTTGGTATTGTCAATTACACGAGATTGTTTGTATGCTTTTTTAGTTCTACTTTGATTGAGTATACCTAATGTATATTTGTTCATACAAGGTTACAGTTATGATTCCCTATCAAGTATATCATCAAATTCTAAGGCCTTTGTGGGAGGGATCATGGTTTACCTGACGTTCTTTTCATTTTATAGTTCATTTTACTTCACTTTTTTACCTTGATTCCGTTTATTTTTTTCAACTTTGGTAACATCAATGTCGTATTTGTTTAATGTAGGTGTGACTACCTAATATATATTAAATTTACTTCAACTTTTTTACCTCGATTACTTTTTCACGTCGTATCTCTTTGTTTTGGGTTTTATAAATTTACTCTTAATGGAAATAGTGTAAGCATCACTACTAATGTAGGAAGTCCCGCATTCTTAGAGTTCATAGACTACTTAATTTCTATATTTGTTTATTTATATAATAAAAGATAGAGTATTGAATAGTACATTAAATTTCTTTTTCTTTTTCTTTATATATTTTAGGTCTTAATACTGCCTCTAAGTTAATATACTTGTCAACTATCTACATTTCCTTATTTTGAAAGGTAAATTGTCATATTATTACATCATTTTGGCATATTGAGTTTTTATTCCAAAATTACTTCTATCATATGGTGTGATAAAAATATGAAGGGGTCCTCGATAGTTATTAATAATAGTTTTACTTATTATGAAACTTTTTTTCTTCTGAAAATGATCCCGAAACCCTAGAGACCCTGACAAATAAATATATTTTACCATTATATGGGTATGGGTGATAACCCTTATATAAAGGAAGTCTCGTATTTAATTTTTAGAGATAATAATTTTTGTCTTTTTAAATGTAAGGATAAAATAAAAGTGTGTATCAATTTAAAATTTGGAGCAATCAAGATAAAATATTAATCGATAAAATAATAAACCTTTTACTTTCCTATTGGGATATTTCTCAAGGCATAGATGGTAGAATTCTTGATGTTTCAGAGTGGTTGTGCAACAGTTCATACGGTGAAACAGTTTTAAACTCGGATTCTTTAAAACTAGTTTTGTTTAAAAAAAATCTTATACCATTTGGAGGCTTTTAGATAATGATGATTTAATTTATTGTACATAATGAACAATAAATATATCTTAAAATATCTATATAAAAATTTATTAAAAATAAAACAGAAATAACTAAGTTTCTACCTCCATCAAGCGGAAAAAATGAGATAATCAAATAAAACAAAACCAAGAATGAAAATATCTGGATATAATAAATCAAATCAACTAAATATTTTTCAGCTATTTCAATTTATTTAATAATATGAATAAAAACATTGAATAAATTTAAATTTCCATAAGAGTCTAAAGATATTCTAATAAAATTAGTTATTATTCGATTGATTGATGAACTGGATAATAGCCTTATATATAAAACTTTTAGAGTTAAATTTGAGTAATAAAATATTATTTAATTTTGAGAAAAAATTAATTAGCTAACAAATAAATAAACTTACCCACAATGTAAAGTGTTTCACAGAACTATAAAATCAATCACATATTGATGGAAAAAAACAATTAGCTAAAAAGAAAAAGACTGAAAGCCTATGCTAACATGTGTGTATTTATATAGATTATAACATTGACAACTTATATTAATGTGATAGCATTCACTGCTATATTAATGATGATTTAACTACCAACTAGTTTTTGGCCAACTTTACATTAATACATACGCGGTAAAACTGAGTAATTAATTCCCAAACCGGCACAACACTGCAACCTTACTTTGGTATGATCTTTTTAATTTTTTCACACTAATCCCAACCAAGGATAGGTCCTCATGCATAGAAAGTGGTTTTTGTATAGTTTTCATTTTAGTTGAATATCTTACACAAAATGATTTATAATCCAATTGATTAACAACTAATTGAAGAACATTAACAAAATCACATGATTGAAATGAAATGACCAACGTTCTTAAGTTAATATTATCATATAAATACATAGATGTTCCTGTATTCAATATGAAATATTAAATATCAGTACTTATTATAAGTTTTACATGTAATTTATTCTAACCAAATGAACATGAATTTTATACTCATGAAGTCTTTTTCTAATCAATAAATATGTACGTATGTGATTAATTAAAATCTATCTTCTATACTAAAATAGTTTTGGGATTATGTTTAAGATTTTTATTGCCTATATAAATATATCATCATGTTAAAAATCAAATTACATATAAAAATATTATTAAAACAAAGAATTCCCAAGTACATGAGAGGACATATTTCTTTATAAAATACATATTGTTTGTAAAAAATATAGATCCTGCTCATGAGAGGATTACAAAGGAAGGATGTGTTTTATTTTAGATGTATGTTGTAATTATTGATAGTATTCTTAAGGTACGATGGAAATCCCCTTCTCTATTCTTGGTTTATCTTCAATATTCTCTGAATCACCATTCATGACGATATATATTTTATTAATTATAATTCATAAATTGTAATTCATATATTTATTGTGAAATCTCTAACTAGTTGATGATGTTATATATTGTGTATAATAATTTTCTACATATTAAAAAACATAATTATAATTTCACAAATATATATATTAATCTTCTTATATAACATTACATAAATATATAAATAAAATACTAATAGTAAATTAGAAAAAGTATAATTGTTTAACTTTAACATTTTTTATTAAACCCTTAACATTATATGTGTGAGAATACCTAAATTGTGTATTTTGTGTAGATTGGGATGAATATAACTTAGAAAGTAAACTTATACCTTTAAACTTGACGATGGTGAAGATGGATTTGGAGGATGCGGATTGCGTTCAATCGTAACTGACATTGGATCTACAGATTCAAGACATCATTGTAATGAGTTGTACAGAGGAAGACACTTAGTATATTCACGATTTGTTATAAAAGAAAAGATAAAATACTTAGGGGCTCTTTATAAATAAGTAAACCCTAATATTCTTCTATGTGGGCTTACTAAATGGGTTATCTTTTATACTCTTTTATAACATGACATTATAATACAGCCCAAATGAATATATATATATATATATATATATATTTATTTATAACACTTTGCCTGGATAATTAATTTACTACCCTTTTAATATATGATTTGATGTTGTTTCAATTAAAACCATATTGCTAAAATCTAGTGGTCTAAAACCTTGCAAAGGTAAATATAATCAAATGTATATGTTATCTCCCCCTCACTTGTACAAATATAAGATAAAAATTTTAGTCAACCCAAGTTAATCTATTAGGACAATTTTTTGATCGTTATTTTAGGTGCATAGGACTACATGTGCGAAGATATTAGCAAAACTAACCTCTAATGTCTTAAATATAAATACAATTATCAAATTATAAACTAAGAACAAACAAATATACATTGCAACCTCCTCAAAAAACAAGAGATATGTTATTTAGTACACAATCATATGTGTGCACTAATTATGTAATCAATCTACAATTACAAAGTCATACAATTAATAGAGTTTTTTTCTAGTTTATTTTTCTTGTTTTTTCAACTAGTTCAATAATTATGATTTTTTTGCCAATAATCTTTAATTCAACACTATAAAGCACTTTACTCAACGAAAATCAAATTAGTAAAATACCTTAGATACATATAAAGATTTTCTTTAGGGTTTCAAGTAATATACGGGAGTATATTTACAAATTAGTATATTACGTTAGATACATCTTCGTCTTTTTTATTAATAGACATGTTAGTGAAGAAATAGAGGTAGCTAAGCTACTATAGATTTGATGTATCTCGATTAATACCAAGTATCACAAAATATTAAATGATAATTCTAGTACCCCATGATAAATACATATACTTAAGTAGAAAGATGAGAGTGGTTGGTACGTAAAAGAATAAAAAAAATTACATGAGCTAAAGAGATTAAAATGGAAAAGAATTAAATATGTTTGACAAAATAAAATCCAAATGGTTTTCTTTAATGCAAAGTGATAGGAGTTCAATACTTTTAATTATATAAGATATTGCTGCTTCCCTTATAATATTACTTATATTTATATATTTATGGGTTATTATTTCTAACTATATTACGGTTGTCTTATGCTTAACATCTATAGTTATTGCAGTTTGAGTTGGGCCACGAACCCCAACTTACCATTCAGGATGTATATTCCATATAAATTTGTTTATTAATGAAGATCAAGTTGACTGATTGGTATTGTCAATTACACGAGGTTGTTTTTCTAGGATCGTTGTTTGTCTAGTTCTACGTCGATTGAGTAAACCTAATGTATATTCGATCATACGAGGTTACAGTTATTGTTTCCTATAAAGTATATCATCAAATTATAATGCCTTTGTAGGAGGGATCACGGTATACCTGATATTCTTTTAGTTTTATAGTTCATTTTACTTCACTTTTTTTACCTCGATTCCTTTTCTTTTTTTCAACTTTTGTAAGATCAATGTCGTATATGTTTAATGTATGTGTGACTACCTAATATATAGTAAATTTAATTCAACTTTTTCACCTCAATTACTTTTTTACCTCATATCTCTTTGTTCTCTTTTTCGATAAATTTACTCTTAATTGCAATAGTGTAATTATCACTATTAATGTAGAAACTCATGCATTCTTATAGTTCATAGTCTACTTAATTTCTACATGTGTTTCTTTATATAAACAAAGATTGAGTAGTGAATAGTACATTAAATTTATTTTGCTTCTTCTTCAAATATATTCTAGGTCTTAATATTGCCTCTGAGTGAATCCAGTTGTTGACTCTCTAGACTTCCTTATTTTGAAAGGTAAATTTTCATATTTTGACATCATTTTTTCATATTGAGTATTTATTCCAAAATTACTTCTATCATATGGTGTGATAAAAATATGAAGGAGTCCTTGATTGTTATTAATAATAGTTTTACTTATTATGTTTTTTTCTAAAAATGATCCTGAAACCCTAGAGACACTGGAAAATAAATAACTTTTACCAATATATGGGTATGGATGATAACCTTATATAAGGAAATTTGGTATTTTATTTTTAGAGATAATATTTTTTATCTTTCTAAAAGTAAGGATAAAATAAAAATGTGTATCAATATAAATTTTGGAACAAACAAGATAAAATATTATTCAACTGATAAAATAATAAACCTTTTACTTTCCTATGGGGGTATTTTTCAAGACATACATGATAGGATTCTTGATGTTTCAGTGTGGTTGTGCAATTGTTTTTTAGGGTGAAACTGTGGTAAACTCTGATTCTTTAAAGTCGATTCATTGGGTAGAGTTTCATCTTTGTATGCTTATTCGCAAAAAATTATTATCTATGACTAGTAAGATACAATTCAAGGGAAGGGGTAAACCTTGCCTTCTAACCAAAAAAACCCATCAAATAATGATTAAGTCGATGAGAAAATAGGAAAAACTCAAATAACCAATAAGAGTAGGCAAGATGGAATATGGTGGTAAGAATGTAAAATTTTAAGTCCTGAATAACTAGTTGAACTCAGAGAGCCTTCCATATATCTTAACACGTACCTAGAGAGTGATAGTCTTCGTCTTGTATAACCATCCATGTATATAAACTAAAGGTTCATCTACATGAGATTTAAATTCTAGACCTTTCATCACCTTCTCGATCATCTTGCAAATTATTCTTTCAAAATTAAGAATTCTATTATCTCAAATTTTAATAACATCTTTAAGAGAATTTATCTTTAATGATCCAACCTCTAAAACACCCTATGTGGACAATTCGGGCTGAAAGATTTGGCTTAGTAAGGCAGCACACCTTTTCAAACTCCTCAACAACAACTCCATTTGTAACGGACAAAGCGTTAAATTTATTTATTGTTTTGTTAAGATCCTATTATACAAAAATTGTATAAATATTTTATATATATCTAATGATATTGCATTACCTTTAATGAAAAATATAGAACATATCTATATTTATCATATGCGAACAGATAACTTATAGTTTAAAACAAATGAAACAAAATATAAGACATTGAAAAAGGTATTTTCTACTATTAAACAAAAAAAAAACCGTTTAACATAAATTTATTTGTTTCAATTTTTTCAACCCAATATTCTGTAGATATCAACATATTATACCATAATAATATTTTATGATTTTATAAAATACCAATTGAACTAATCTTTCTCGAAATCATGATATAACTTAAGTCATCTTTTTTAAAATTTCATGACAAAACATGTTAGCTTTTTTCTTGTCAATTCATAATTGATTGATAAAAGATTATTTATTCTCATTATTAAACCTTTTATAGCCAATAAACGATACATTTTAAAATTTGCAAGATAATTTTATTTCATGTCGTTCATTGTAAAATTTGACAACATTGTATCTGGTTTTGTCCCCCTTATCAAGAGATTAATTTAAATATATGGATCTTTGATGAAAAATTATTAATATGATCAAGTGATCCATATTATAACATGAAATGATTGACATATTCATTAAGATGAATGAAAAAGCAAGTATTCTATCACATATTAGTGTGATATTGGTCGTAAATTACTCAATTAGTATAAAAATGTTTGAACGAGAAACGATGATAAAATTTTATTTTTAGGTGAATCTTGATATTTTAACTATATTTTAAAGGAATATTGCTCTAATATCTCTTAATATCGAAAGTCAATTGATATACTCAGGAGGATATATGTATGTTCTAGCAGAATATATTTCCTCTCATATGTAGAGAATTGCTAGACAATGATTTTTGAATTTATATTTTATATTTCCTCTCATATTTATATTTCCTCTCATATGTAGATACAATGTTGTCCAAATTTTACAATGAACGACATGAAATAAAATTATCTTGCAAATTTTAAAATGTATCGTTTATTGACTATAAAAGGTTTAATAATGAGAATAAATAATCTTTTCTCAATCAATTATGAATTGACAAGAAAAAAGCTAACATGTTTTGTCATGAAATTTTAAATTAGATTATAAATCATTTTGTGTGAGATTCAAATAAAATGAAAATTATACAGAAACCACTGTCTATGCATGAGGACCTTTCCTTGGTCGGGCTTAGTGTGAAAAAATTAAAAAGGCCATATCAAAAGTAGGGTTGCAGGGTTGGGCATGTTTGTGAATTAATTGATAAGTTCTACAGTGTATGTATTAATGTAAATTTGGTCAAAAAATAATTGGTAGTTAAATTATCTTTAATATCACAGTGAATGCGGGTCACATTACTACAAGTAGTCTACGCTATAATCTATATAAACACACACAAGTTAGCATAGGCTTTCAGTGACTTTTTCTTTTTAGCTTACTTGATTTTTTTCATAAATATTTGATTGATTTTATAGTTCTATGAAACACTTTACATTGTGGGTAAGTTTATGTATTTGTTAGCCAGTTATTATTTCCTTAAAATTAAATATTTTTTATTCCTCAATTTTAACTCTAAAAGTTTTATATATAATCAAGGTTATTATCCAGTTCATCAATCAATCAAATAATAATTAATTTTATTTGAATATATTTAGACTCTTATAGAAACATAAATTTATTTAATGTTTTTATTCATATTATAATATAAATTGAAATCGTTGGAATATATAAAATTGATTCGATTTATTTTTTTAGATATTTTTCATTCTTGGTTTTGTTTTATTTGATTATCTCATTTTCCCATGACGGAGGCAGAAACTTAGTTGTTTATGTTTTATTTTTATTAATTTTTTATATAGATATTTTAAGATATATATTTATTGTACATTATATACAATGAATTAATTCTTAATTATCTAAAAGCCTCCAAATGGTATAATAATTTTTTTAAAACAAAATTAGTTTTAATTAAGAAATAAATAATTATTAAGGTCACATACACATATGTGTGTTTTATTTAACTTTTAGTATTATTTGAGTTGTTTTAAAATTGTCACATTTGTTTTAATGTACTTGACATCACCAATTTATTGCTTGTCTAGGCGTAATATCAACCACTTAAAATGTCCATTGATGAGGAATTTGGATTCGTACTAGCCGAGAAAGACGATTTTATCCTAACTTCACCAGATACTTTTTTAAACAACGATGTCCAGTTAGCATTGGTCAACACAACTTTTGGTATTAAATCATTATCAAATGAAGATACTATGATGCCTCCATTTAACATTGATAATGTTGGTAATTATATATTACAAACACTCAAACAAATTGATAACATCTCTTGTGGATCTCCAAATATCAACCATTTGACAACATTTCCAATGTTGAAGGCCTTGAAATTGGTCCTTATGAACTTACCCATAAATAACCTATGTCATTTTCTAACAGATTTAAAAAATTTGAACAGTTTCCCTTCTCTTGTTTACAAGTAAATGAATGTGAAATGTCTAGTATAAAGTAAGAGGACTGTACCAATTATTATGGTAAAAATTACAATTATTGTTGTCAATCATTAGTTAGGATTATTTTAATTAGTGGACATAATACTCATGTGTATTTTATATTGATATAATGTATTAGTGTAAACTAATTTTAGATGTTTTTCGATTTTATAACCCATTTCAAAGATGTTCAAATCAAGATATTAAATGAATTTTCTCGCTATTTGATTTTGGTTTATTAAAGAACTAAGGATATAACTGCTTAAATATAGATCCCTTTCTACCGTGTTTTTTTTGTACAAAAAAAATTAAGCATTAGTACCTAAAGGTAAAAGAAATGGAGATCCTAGATAATTGATGATCATATAGATCTAGATATACTTGATAAGTGTTCCCTCAATCTAAAACTATATACCTTGGTCACGTTTTAGATAATTTGAATAGTTTTTTTTTTGCATACAACATTTTACATTTTGATGATTGGTTGTTCCCATTTTTTGGAGAATGTCCAGGAATCACTATATTAGATAAGAAATTAATATTAAATAGTTATTTTAATTGGTGTTAAATGATTTTAGGTTTCCATTCCAACTTGCTGATCTTTATAACTCTAAGGGTCAAATCATCCTATTAGCTTGATTCTATAATTCTGATTCTGGAAGAAGGTTTGTTGTTATAGCAATTCCTTCCACCATTTCCTCAGTTTTCATTTGTTGGTCTATGACCTCTATGTCCTAAAAAATGTACGGCATGTAGGATCTACAATCATCTCAAAAGAATTTACGGCACACATAGAAAACTAAGGAGACTATCAAATGGGAAAGCTACCAAGATGTTAGGAAACATACTCACAAGAAAGGAGTAGGCCTGTTTGTAACTAGATTGTAGAGCCTTGACTTCGCACCTCTAAAGTTGTCGCATAAGGTCGACTTTTCTAGCTTTCATCTAGACGTATAGGGCTTCTTTGACCTACTCATCCTTTCTCTCCCAAGCCTTCACATCGCAAAAAGAGAAGTCGTAACCTGTTACTAGCTTGAGCATACATAGATAGAAGTTGAGCAATGAAAGTTATACATGTATAAGAATGACAGTAAAGTACTTAATAAATTATTAATTTCACTTAATGTGTCTAAAGCTTCAAAATTTAATGAAATCTAAGTAGGAGACACTAGTTATCGATTATCCTCCAAACATGCAAGTTGTTTCATCAGGATACGTCATATTTTATATTCCTTTCATGTTTATAATAGGGTTGTCTTGACTAGTAGATACGATCTTGTTTTTCTTTGAAGGTTGACTCTCATCATCAATTAAATACCTTTGTCGGCGGTAGAGGATCTGATGAGCTTCCACATAAAAACAAATTCTTACATGGAAATCTTTAAAAATTTTAAAAATATATATAACATATTTTGCTTTTAAAGATATATATAGCGAGGTACACTAGATCTCTGTAAATACACAATTAGAATTAACGAATCGAAGTATTAATAATGCAATTCAAATTACATTGTTAAAATGTACATTTATTATCAAAATAAGTACAAAAATATGATATAACTAAATAGTGTGTAACAAAAAAATTCAAACAATTATATCATAAAAAGAGAATTAAAGTGAATAAGGTTTTATGTATACGAACACTTGTTTCAGTTCTTTGACATGTGAAATAAAGTAAGAGGTCCTAAATATTATTTATCAAATGCGAGGATTCAAAATAAAAAAATGTGAAGTACTAAACCCTAATGTAAAAAGGTGACAAGCTTGATAGCAACAATAAGTGGATATCATATCTTTTACATTAAGAGTCCGGGTACTATTACTGTGATACAAGCAACATTCTGATGATGTAGTTGTCGCAAATGAGGTTGTTTTACCATACCTCATTTAGAAAGACAAAAAAATTATTATGGGTAGTGATGGTGGTGATAATGATTGTGTGGTATTGGATGGAAACCCGGAATATCATGTTGTGATAGAGGAATGAGAAGAAATATAAAAATCCAGATGAACTGGTTGTTACTAGTGAATATGGTGAGGTAAGTAATCAAGAATTATTCAAATTTCATCTTTATATAACAAATTTTGCTTCACCTTTTGAATAATTGATTGTTAGAAGAAATAATGTATATAAAAAGAGTATGTAAAATTATTTATAGCTAATTTCGTCATTTAATTCATATAGTATTTCAACTATATCATCCCGATAGTTTGTTTAGTTAGCCATATTATGCTCTGGTTTATTTCTTTTAATAATAATTTTCTATGATGCCTGAGTCTCTGTATAAAATTTAGTATCTTATAACTAGATGAAACTCTAATTACAAACTTTCCTTCAATATGAGAGGATTTTAGGCATATCCAACAAATAAACCATTGCTTTATCGCAATTGAAGTATATCGGTACATTTATTTACCTTAAATACACATGAAATCGTTTATATATTTTATAAATTAAGAATTATTATAGGTTAATATCTACTATATCGGTATAAATCATCTTGAACACGATTTTCTATATTTGGCCAAAATATTGTTGTCGACATTTTGAAAGGACTTTGGTTCAAGAGTATCAAATTACATATGATCATTTTCGTATTTTATTTAATGATCAATTTACTTTTGATTCAATTTATTTATGAAGTATTATAAATAAAAAATATATTCAATTTTTTTCAATTCCCCTATAAGAAAAATCTCTATGTAAAATACAGTTGGAAAAGAGAATACTGTAGCAAGTACATAGATCATCAACTTCTTGGGTATCTCCTATATCTATTAATTAAGTTTTTTTATTTTCTTTATACTTTTTCAACGAGTCTAATATTATACACACACACTTACACACACACACATATATATATGTTATGAAAGTATTGAAAGAATCAAGAGATAAATACTACGAGGGGAGAGTGTAGTATTATTGAGCATATAACATTGTGGATTACAGTGTGTAAATATTCTATTTATAGATACTGTGTACACCTGAAGACTTAGTATTAATTGGCTTGCATGTCAATGGGCTGATAGAATATAGATATTAATATTTTTTAACAGTCCCCCTTGGATATTCAATAACTAAGAACATGACTTGCTAAAACCTTCCTTGAATATTTTTGAGAAAACAGTAAAAAAAATATCCTTGAACGTATTAAATGTGGCTCATGCAAGTATTAAAAAATATATGTGTGTGTTATGCAAGTATTGAAATAAACAAAAGATAAATAATAAGAGGGGAACGTGTAGTATTATTCGTCATATAACAGTGTGGATTTATGTTAATACTCTATTTATAGATAATATGTACACTTTAAGACTTAGTATTAATTGGTTGGACTATGGTCAATGGATTGAATGAATATCCATAATAATCTTCTATAACACTTCCCCTTGGATATTCAATACTTAAGAATATACCTTATTAAAACCATCCTGTAAAAACCTTTAGGAAAAAAAATACAGTGAGTGAAAAAGAGTAAAATGTGATTAAATGTTCTATATATGGCTCATTAAAAATCTTCTAAATAAAGAGTAAAAAGAGAAAATCGATGAGTATACTCAGCAAATCTTTTAGTATAGTTAGTGAATTTTCTAAATATTAACTAAAAACAATAAGTATTAAAAAACTAAAGAAAAAAAGGCACAGATTTTATTTGTATGATGGATAAAATACAACACTAAATAAAAACTGAATAAATATATTCTACCTAAAAGAAAAATATCTATTAAAAATATTGAAAAAATAAAATTATACGGTATTATACAATATTAAAATTACAAAAATTCAAAATGCAGATGTTAAATCTTTCTGGTGATCTGCTTCATGAAACCTATAAATCCTCTATAAAGTTAGAATTTATATATTTATGTTAGAAACTTACACGAAGAACAAAAGAACATAAAAAATCCACGAACAAAAAAAAACCTCATGAAAAAGTTTCTCTTGGAAAGTTAGATCTATTGCAGATATATAGGAATATTTGGGGGATAAAATAATAGATTTTTAAAATTTTGATTTATATATATTTAAGTTTGCTGGGAAAACATAATTTAAGAACGAGGCTTGGGTCTCAAGGAGATCGAGATAGGTTAAAAAATTATGGCATCTATGCAATTCGAAATAAGTTTAAATATAGTACCTAATATAATTTTATTGTATATATTAACTTTCATAAAAAATAAAATACAAAAATATATAATTAGAGGACTCAAATTCTAAAATAATATTTTAAAAAGCCTATATAAATTTTAGTTTTTTTAAAGGCCTTGTTTAATTTTGGTTCAAAATGGATTCGAATATTTATGTTTTCACTTTGTTACCTTTCTCCCAATATTGGTGTGTGATAGTGGGTATATACCCACTATTTTTTTAATTGCATTATACGTCCATACAATTATACCTATTGTTTAAATTTTTTTTCAAAGTTTTTTTTTTAATGTTCGTGCTATAATTCGGTGGTTATTATACCCACGGTTTCAAATTAATTTATTTCTTAGTTCTATGTTATTTCCATGTCAATTATGGAGATATACCCACTCTTATGTTATTTCCATGTCAATGATGGAGATATACCCACTCTTTTGTTTATGGGGTTGTTTTCCTACACAAAAATAAAAACCTATATTCATACATAAAACCACACAAGTTCATCAATATAAATGAGTATATACGCACCAAAATAAAGTTTCATACTAACAAAAATGTAAAACAGTGGGTATATACCCAAAAAAAATGCAAAACCGTGGGTATTTACCACAAAAATAAAGATTCATACCCCAAAAAATATAAAATCATACCCACAAAAATACAAATTTTTACACAAAAAGATACAAATCTATACACACAAAAGTACATATCTATAACCATAAAATTACATATCTATACCCCCACCATACATATATATACACACAATATATAGATTCATACCCAAGAAATTAAAAACATAGAATTTTCTACTATATTCTGTGAAAATCAATTAAATTAAAATATTATGAGCTCTTACCTGTTAAAAATTGATTTTTGTAAACCTTCAATAACTCAAATTCACCATATATTTAAGGAATTAAAATAAAAGATAAATATTAAATAAAAAAATTGCATAATATAAGAATGAAGAGGTTTTTTTCTATAAGAATGGTGAGAAGGGAGGGAAAAGAAGGTCTGATTGACCCTAAAAAAAAGAAAAAAATAGGAATAGAAGAATATATATAGTAAAGTATGGTGGCAAAACAATAAGAAGGTATGTTATAAGGTTAAACTTTTTATTATATATAGATTGCTTGATAAATATATTTGTGTTTAATATATATATATATGAATATATATTTATCTGTGTATGTGTGAAAAGATTCATATTTCCAGATTTTAAAAAAAAAATACACATATACAGAATTATATATTTTAAAAAAATATTTTCCTATATTTTTGTATATAACAGAATAAACAATATATAACTCTTTATATAATATAAATTTTTTTCAATGTCAATAATAAAAAAGTATTAATCGATACAAAAAATATAGATCTATATATATATGGTAAATATTAGCCATATACATAAATATAGTAAATATTTTTATTAAAATAATGATGTTTTTAAGTATTACAAACTACGTCATTAGATTTATAACATAATTATTGTATACTAGTATTAAATTGTTTAAGTAGTATATTTGATTTGTTATAGTGGAACTGATACAAAAATATGAAAAATTAATATTGTTGAAGAGAAACATGAAATGAAACTCAGAATTCAGATTTAGAATTTACCTATTTTTATAACTTTGGTGGTTAAGTCGGGTGACAGCGAGTTGAGGTTTCCATAACGTTTATATAAGTATATCTTAAGAACCAGACAAATGTTGGATCTAAATAAGTATACTCAACAAATCTTTTAGTATAGTTAGTTAATTTTCTAAATATTAACTAAAAACAATAAGTATTAAAAATAAACAAATAAAAAAATGGTACAAAATTTATTTGTATAATGGATAAAATACGACACTTAATAAAAACTAAATAAATCTATTCTACTTAAAAGAAAAATATTGAAAAAATAAAATTATACAATAATAAAATTACAAGAATCCAAAATGCAAATGTTAATTATTTCTGGTGATTTGCTTCATGAGACCTATAAATCCTCTGTAAAGTTACAATTTAGATATCTATGTTAGAATCTTACACCAAGAACAAAAGAACATAAAAAATTTACGAACAAAAAAACCTCATGAACAAGTTTCTCTTTGAAAGTTAGGTCTATTGTATATATATATATATATATATATGAATATTTTGGGTTAAAATCATAGGTTTTTAAAATTTTTATTTAATTATATTTAACTTTGTTGGGAAAACATATTTTTAAAACGAGGCTTGAGTCTTGAGGAGATCGAGATAGTTTAAAAAATTAACTCATCTATACAATTCAAAATAAGTGTAAATATAGTACCTAATATAATTTGATTGTATATTTTAACATTCATTAAAATAAAATACTAAAAGATACAATTAGAGGACTCTAATTCTAAAATAATATTTTTAATGGCCTAACTAAATTATAGTTTTTTAAAGGCCTTGTTTAATTTTGGTTTAAATTGGATTCAAATATTTATGTTCTTACTTTGCTACCTTTCTCTCAATATTGGTGTGTGATAGGGGATATATACCCACTATTTTTTTAGTTGCATTATAAGTCCCTACAATTATACCTATTGTTTAGATTTTTTACAAAGTTCTTTTTTTAATGTTTGTGCTATAATTCAGTTGGTATTATACACACGGGTTCATATTGATTTCTTCCTTAGGTCTATGTTATTTCCATGTCAATGATGGAAATATTCCCACTTTTTTATTTTTATGGTTGTTTTTCTGCAAAAAAAAACATCAATTCACACATAAAACCACACAAGTTCATCAATATAAATGAGTATATACTCTCCACAATGAAGTTCCTTACCAACACAAAATGTAAAACAATATACCCATAAAAAATGAAAAACAGTGGTTATTAACCACAAAAATAAAGATTCATACCCAAAAAAATATAGAATCCTACCCACAAAAATATAAATTTCTATACATGAAAGTACGGATCTATACACACAACATACATATCTATACACACAATATACAGATCTATAGCCAAGAAATTAAAAACTCATAATTTTCTACTGAATTGTGTGAAAATCAAATAAATATAAATATTATGAGTTCTTACCTGTTAAAAATGGATATTTGTAAACCTTCAATAACTCAAATTCACCATAGATTTAAGGAATACAAATAAAAGATAAATATAAAATAAAAACAATTTCATAATATAAGAATGAAGAGGTTACACCAAGAACGAATATAAAAAATTCAAAAACAACAAAACCTTATGAACAAGTTTATGTTGAAAAGTTAGATGTATTATTCCGATTTGCCATGGAAAGTTAGATCTACTATAGATATATATGGATATTTGAAGGATAAAAATTTAGATTTATAAATTTTTTATTAAATTATATTTAACTTTACTGGAGTAAACATAATGTCATAATGGGATATATAACATAACATTAATCATAATAAAAATAAATTTATGGCAATATATTTTTACTACGATAAAATTGTAGTGATGTTGTATTGGATATAACAAATTCTATCAATATTCATGGACAAGAAATTTAAAATGAATTCACAATCTGATCGATGACCATGATATTTCATCACAATCATTTATTTTTGGGAGATATATATTGTGATGAAATGTCATGAACACGATTTGATTGTAATAATTTATATTTTCTAGAAGTTTAGAATAAAAAGAATTGTTATACCTTTAAAGTTGGATTTAATGTTTGTAAGAGTTTCAGAAAAAGGGATGTATATGTTGTAGTTTTTGTTAATAGATACTACTAAGAAAATATGTAGAAATAGTTGTTATGTTGATGAAAAATATGAATGAATAACATCTATTTATAGGTGAGAAGATGGCTAAAATAGAAATGAACTAGAAACTTACGGATTTAAAAAATCATTAAGTTCGATTAGTAGAACTATATATATAAGTTTTTAACCAACTGTGACTTGGATTTATCCCCTTATCAAAGGTTGGGATCACTCCAAATATATATAATTAATATGATGGGACCGATTACAATTTTATTATATGTTGTTTATATACCTAATATATTTTAAAATCCCATTAAAATCATACTATTATAGTTATAATCCCATTAAATTAATGTGTTGGTCCATTCTATCTAATTATTATTATCTACTAACTTTTTTCATCCATCAAATATATATATATATATATATATATATATATATATATATATATATTATTTTTTATTTGATGCCAAATATATATACCTTAAATTTGAATGAATATCTTAAAGTTAGTTCCATTTTAAAGCCATATTATATATGAAGTAAATTATTGAAAATGGAAATATCTCTTTTATTTATATTTTGAAGGACATAATAATTGATAATATAGTATGCAAATAATTTAGACCATATATATCTATATTACATAATATGTGTTGATCAAAGGTCGTGAATCTAAATTATAAAGCATATTTATTTTTAAACAGTTTGAATCATCTACATAAAAGTTGAACAAGATCATTTGTGAACCCTTAATTTTCTAATTTGCATTAATTGCAATATTATTTTTACTAATAAAAGAAAACATAGGTTGCCATTTATCCAAATCCATTCGATATTTGAATGTTCTACGTGTGTCCATGCTATACACAATCTTTTAAATTTTTGTTATCCCAGCGTGTTGGATATGTGACTTTCACAAAGGAGACTTAGATTCAATACTTGTCAATAGAACATAACTTAATTTAAAGACTCGCATATGGGATCTGGGTTTGTTTCCTTTGATAAAACACACTTTACCTTTTCCTTGACCCATAAAACATGAACCATGAATCTTGAACAACAAACAATGAAATTTGAATTAATTTTTAGAAAAATGCATGCAAGAAAATTACAACAAATGTTTTATATCATAAAACTAATGTGTACTAGAAATTAAGAATCATGAACCATAAATTTAAAAATGCATGCAAGCTAAACAAAACTAATGTGTACAAGAAAATAAAAATCATGAACGATAAATTTAAAAATATTTGGATATGTTTTAATATTAAAAAGACCACCTTAACCTTATGTATAACATTAAATTAAACCTTAACCTTTACCATACGCTTCAACTTAAAACTTGAACCGTATACCTTCAACCTTACCACTAAACTGTAAACTTTATGTCAAACCTTTACCTTTAAACTTAAAACTTAACTTTTATCATAACCTTAAACTTAACATTAATTTTATATTTTACACAAACCCTAACTTTATCCTTACCTTTAAGATTTCAACCTCAATTCTAATCTCAACCAGGTAAAGATTCATTGTGCTAATATTGAACCTCAAACCTTATATCTTATAACCTTAAACTTAACCCTAAACTTATTATTCAAGGTCTAAACCTTTATTCTAAACATAACCAAATGAAGATTTATCGTGCTTATATTCGACCTCAGACCATAAATTTGTATAAACTTAAACTTAAACGTTAAATCTTAAACCTTAAACTCAAACTTAGACTTGACATAAACCATAACATTAACCCTTAGACTTGACCTTAACCTTAATCATAAAAAAATTAAACTTTAACCTTGACCTTTAACTTTCACATTAACCGTAACCGTAACCTTAACTATAACATTAACCTGAAGCTCAATCTCAATCTTAAACTTTAGCTTAACCATTACCTTAACCTAATCCTTAGCTTTATCCTTTTCATCAACCCTATCCCTAGCCCTATCATTTGCCTTAGCCTTAGCCTTAACCTTAGTATTAGTCTTAGCCTTAACCTTAGTCAAAACTTTATTCTTTATCTTAGCCTTATCCTTACCATTAGATTCAGCGCTAGCGTTAGACCTAGCCCTAGCCGTAAACTTAAACTTAAACTTAACCTTAACCCTAAAGTTAAATTTAGCATAGCATTAACATTTAAATGAACCTTATAATTATCCTTAACCTTAACCTTAACCTTAACCATAACCTTAAACATAACCTTAACCCTAACCATAACCCTATATTCATTAACTTTAAACTTAACCTCAAACCCTAACTATTAACTTTAACCACATCCTTAACCCTATATCTTAACATTAACCTAACAATAACATTAACATTATCCATAAATTTAAACTAAAACTTTGACATAGCCACGAATTAATATTAACCTTAACCTCAACATTTACATTAATCTTGCTCTTAACATTTACCTTAACCTTTATCTTATCCTTAACCGTATCCTAAACCATAATCTTAACCTTAAACCTTAAATATTTGTGTTTAATATACATATTTGAATATATATATATATATATATATATATATATATGTCTATGTATGTGTGTAAATATACATATTCCTGATTTACTAAAATACACATATATAAAATAATATATTTTAAAAAATATTTTCCTACATTTTCGTATATAACAGGATAAAAAATATATAACTCTCTATATAAATTATAAAACTTTTTCAAGATAAATAATAAAAATATATAGATTTATACAAAAAATATAGATCTACACAAAAAATATAGATCTATATAGATATGTTAAATATTAGGTATATATAGGTATATACATAAATATAGTAATGTTTTAATTAAAATAATTATGTTATATAAACAAAAATTTAAGTATTACAAACTAGATCATTAGATTTATGACATAAATATTGTGTACTAGTATTAAATCGTTTGACTAGTATAGTTGATTTGTTATAGTGGAAGTGATACAAAAATATAAAAAATTAATATTGTTGAAGAGAAATATGAAATGAAACTGACAATTTAGATTTATAATTTACCTACTTTTATAACTTTGATGGTTAAGTCAGGTGGGGGGGCATACCGTTTAAATAATTATAACTTAAAAACCGGACCAATGTTGGATCTAAATAAAGAAAAACCTCCTTTTGGGCATTTCTTTTGACTAGTTATTGTTGGATTCATGATCAACCATAACTACCACTACTAAAGAAGAGTTTATAAACACAATATATATGCACTAGATATGACCCTTGCTTAAAGATATTTTAAAACAGTTAAATTAAACATTTGGAAATATTATAATAATAAAAAGGGAGGGTGATGTGATGTTAATTTGATAATAAATGAGAAAATTTGAAATTTAACCGAATTATGAGAAGTTTGGGTGGATTTTTAGTTTTAATAAGAAGAGTTAAGTGTGTCCTACTTTAATATAAAAGTACTCAAACCAAAAGTAAAAAAAGACAATGTGTCGCATTTATATTATGTGTATCACTGACATATTTGGTATGAAATTAAAGAAAGACAAAAAATCCCATTTATATTAGGTGTGAAACAAAAGAAAAAAACTAATCGTTTGTAAATTTAATATAGAGTTATAACATGACATATCATTTGTCTCATTATTAGTTTGAACTCAATGAAACAAAGCTCATCACGTGTAGAATAACTTTTCTTCTTCTTTTATTCAAATTCTCTGTTCCCAAAATGTGAAAAATATTGGATTTTGTTACATTTTTGGTATAATAACACTTAATTAGTAATTACGTTATTAGTATGAGAATTTTAATTCAAGAAACATATATACTTAAAGTTACACATACGTCAAAAAGTATCCCCTATTATAAACAAACTTAATTTTAACATTTCAAATGTTTGAAAATGACAATAAACAATTTCCTAAATCTATTAAGGTTGATTGACCCAAAGGGACCGATTTGATCGCCAATAACAAAATTGGCTAGTTTCTTTTCCAAATAAGTTACTACCTAATCTTATGGGTGACCTCATATTGAAATACCCTCATATAAAAAAATACCTTATTAGGACTAAAAAATAAGTGACAATAAGTACGGTCCACCGAGTCACTAATTATTACCGTTATTCATCTACGACCACCACCAACCGAACACTGTTGACACCACCACCTGGGACGTACTCATTGATTCACGGACTACAAAGCTATTGAGTATTTATATTATTTATCTTTAAACATCATCTACCGACCACCACCAGCCACCTGGGCTTACATAGTGGTTCAGTAAGTACGAAATCATTGAGTACAAAAATAATTGATTAGAGCAGTCACTAAGTATACAAATTAATTTAGTATACTCAACTAATACCTAACTATACATAGTAAATTACTTAGAATACTCAACAAAGATCTAAGTATACTTAGTTAAATATTTGTATATTATCTAAAAATATTGATTATTAAAATAAAAATAAAGAAAAAATGGCACAATTTGATTTTTATGATGGAAAAAATACAAAACTTAATAAAATATAAATAAATCTATTATACCTATAACAAAATAATTATATTACAAATATATAAAAAAAGTTATACAATATTAAAGGAAAAAAATAAAAAATTATTGTTGTAAAATCTTGTTTTGTGATTTGTTTCACGAAACCTATTCATGGTTAATTAATAACACCTCTCTAGAAGTACAATTTATATATAAATGTTCGAAGGTAATAACAAGTAAAAAATAATATCAAATATTAATGAACAACAAAACCTCACGAAAGCTAGCCTAGAACCTTAATGTAAACCCCTTAACTAATAACCTTAACCACACCCTTAACATTATTATTAACTTTAACCTAATATTTACCTTAACCTTAGCCTTAAGCTTAACCTAAAAGATAAACCTAAACTAGGAAAACGTTAACCTTAGCATTAACTTTAATCTTAACTTTAATCTTAAATTTAATCTTAACTTTAACCTACCCTTAAATTTTACTTAACCTTAACATCAAATTTAACCTTAACCTTAATCTAAACCTCAAAGTTAACCTTAATTTTAAATCTTACACCTTAAACTGTAAACCTTAAATTTAAACCTTAAACCATACACCATAGTGATTTCCTTCTCTAACCTTAAACTTAACCATAACTTTAACCATAACCCTTAAACCTTAAACCTTAACCTTAACCTTAAATCTCTAAGACATTTCTTTTCCCCAAAAAAACATACACTACACCTAAAACACACATTTCTCCTCCTTCTCTCTACTTTCTCTCACTAGGGTTTGATGTTTGGTCAAAGTTTAACCTTGCTTTGACTCCTGTTGACCCCACTCACCCATAATCGATGACTCTCCGACCATATGGATGGAGTTTGACCGGATATTCACCGGCGATGTTGACTAATTTTGACCAGAGTTGGAGTTTCTTCATAAATTGTTTTTTTCTTTTTTGGTTTTGATTTGGAAATTAATAAATAGATCTTCAATTGGAAATTAATCTCATTTGACTGGTGAGAGAATTAGTGGGAAGCTGATTGTAATTGTTATGGAAATTAATTACTGCAGCCGATAGTGGAGATCCTAGTTGGACAAGGCTGTCGGGTGGAAGAGAGGAGAAACAGATTCGTGAGAAACACGCGAGTGTATATTGGGGGTGAAGAGGAGACGGGTTAGTATATTGAAAGATAAATTCCTTCTGTTAAGTGGATAAAGAGATAAGGCTAATAATTGGGTAATAATTGTGTTTTGTTGGTAAAGAATCTGCATCTATTTCAGCACCAAATCAGTAGCGAAATTAGTGCAAATTTCAACTCGTTTTTTTTTGCTAAAATCGCGACAGCAGCTATTTTGGTGTTTTTGAGCTCATTCCTTAACCAAAATACGTGATTCTTTTTTTGCCATTCATCTTTTTTCATTCCTGATCTTATGGCACCTCGCAAGAAGACTAAAAATCACGGAAATAAGTACAGTGTTGAAGTTAATGAATCTCAAGGAAAGTTTGCGCCAATGAAAGGTAAATATATCCCTGCTACCCCTGTAATTCAAGTGAGTAACAACTTCTCTGCTACTAAGAGGGGTAATTTAATGAGTGGGAGTGTGGATAAAGGCATTTCTAGCAGGAAGGAAGATGGTTCATGTAGTGATTGTAACGTGTTTAATAAAAGTCCAGAGAGAAGGACAGGAGATAAAACACAAAAATTAATGGATAGAACCTTACTTGCTCCAATGAAAGCATCCAAGCTACTCAAATCATTGAGTGTACAATGGTTGAGGAGATGAACGACCAAGATGGGGCCCTAATTGAGGGTGAGGCTCCTAATCCTCTCGAGAATAGCTTGAATGTGAGTCACAAGGAGGATTACCCCACTTTAGGTGCAGGAATTGGGATAATTTCTCCACCTAGTGAAAGTACCCTCTTGGAAATAGCACAAGGTCAAAGTGTGGAGGAGGAGGATGAATCCGAGGTAGAAATTATTGAGGAAAATAATGGGAAGCAAGGTAAATGGACAGAATTATTCAAGAAAAGTGACCAAGATTTGAAGATAAAGTACTTTGCTCCTAGTCAAGTAGAAGATGAACTCATGGTTAAACCACCTAGAGATATAGTAAAGAGTGGAATTGAGGAGTGGGATAATTGCTTAGTTGGACAATTTTTTGGAGAAGCTCCTCAATATCACATGGTTAGAAGTATGGTTAATGCTCAATGGAGAAATTGTGGTCAAGTTGAAATAAAGTCTACATATATGGAAGTGTTTCTATTCAAATTCAAAGGTGAGTAAGAATGCAACAACATATTAGAGCAAGTTTAGCATGTAAATGGTAGAATTATGATCTTGAAAAAGTGGGAACCTAACATGAATTTTGATAAGCTTGATTTGACTAAGGTCCCTTTATGGGTTAAATTGAGAAAGGTACAATTACACTTGTGGAATAATGATGGGTTAAGCTACATTAGTAGTGATTTTGGTATTCCACTCTAAATGGACCCAATCACTAAGACAAAAAATAGGCTAAGCTTTGCTAGAGTATGTGTTGAAGTAGATATGACAAAGTAGATTGTTAAAAGGGTGAAGGTTGATCTTGAGGAGGATGGGATTCATGTGGTGGAGGCTTACTATGAGTGGTTACCTCCAAGATATTCTAATTGTAAGGCTTTGGGGCATAAGGAGACTAATTGTAGCCAAGGAAGGAAAGAACCTATCAAGAAGAGACCTAAACCAAACCAAACCTATAACCAACCTAAACCAAACCAAGTAAACCACCAACCTAAACCAAACCAAGCTAATCACCAACCAAACCAATACAAAGTTCAAAAGATGGTTGAAGAATGGAGGGTAGTGCAAAGAAAGCAAAAGGAGAAGAAGGATCATGAAGTTCAGATTCCTAACACCAAAAACACAAATACACCTCCACCTCAAAATGTGGGAAGTAGTAGTGCAAAGGGGAATGAAATAACCCCTAGCACACCTAGAGAAGGTGCTTACAATTCTAATATTTTTGTAGGGTAGTTAAGTAACTCCTTATGTGTTTTAAATGTGGCTAATGAAAACCTTGAAGAGGCTTTGAATAGGTTTGTGGGAAGTACCCATAGTGAAAGAGAACCTCCGGATTTAAATGATAATTAGTTCTTGGAATGTAAGAGGTTTGAATCAAAACATCAAACAAAAAGAAGTTATTCATGTTGTAAAAGATAAAAAAGTTGATCTAGTTGGTTTATTGGATACTAAAATGACCCTACAAAGCTACAATAAGTTTCACAACACTTATTTGAGTAATTGGGGTACAATAACTAATCATGATAAAGATGAAAGAGGGAGAATATTTGTAAAGTGGAATAAGAATGCTTTGGATGTAAAGTGTCTTAATTCAACTAACCAAGCCATCTTCCTTGAGGTATATGATATATATAATAAGAAAACATTTAATTGTGTGATGGTATATGCGGAAAATGATGATGATAAAAGGGTGCGTCTTTGGGAAACACTTGGTGAACGGATGGTTATTAATGGGGACTCTCCTTGTATTTGGTGTGGGGATATAATGAAATTACTAAAGTTGATGAAAGAATGGGTTGCACTAGCCTTCATAAGAGTTCTCATGAATTTGTCGATTGTATTAAGGATAATGGGATGCTTGAACATCTTAGCCAAGGGTGTTATTACACTTGGACTAATAGAAGAATAGAAGGGTTTATATCTAGTAAAATTGACAAAATTTTTATAAATGATACTTGGTTAAGTTGTTTCAAGTCTCATTTGATGATTGAAGCTCCTGGAATTTAAGATCACTATAATCTTATCCTCAAAATTCAGGGGAGTTCAAATACTAAACCTTCATCTTTTAAATTTTTTAATATTTGGATTGATCATGATGAGTTTCTGCCTTTGATTGAAAAGGTGTGGAAATATGAAGTTAAAGGGAGTATAATGTATAAAGTGGTGAATAAATTGAAGAAAGTAAAGAAAGTTTCGAAGATCTTCAATAGAAAATATTTTCATCACTCTACTAAAGAAATAATGGAGGTTAAAGAGGAGCTTGAGAAGGTACAAATTATGCTTATGAATGATGATCAATCTATGCTTACTACTGAGAAGGAGCTTAGGGACAAACTTATGCATCTTCTTAATATTCAAGAGGAGATTCTAAAGCAAAAATCTGGAATTACTTGGGCGCAAAAAGGTACTTGTAGTACTACCCTTTATCACTCAAAACCGAGTTGCCTCTATTGTAACTGAAAATGGTGATATTGTTGTTGAAGATGAGGCTATTCATGGTGAATTTATCAAGTACTACACTAGTTTAATTGGTACTAAGGATGTTTATGAAGAAAGTGTTAGCTCTAGTTGTTTAAATAAGCTTGTTGGTAGAGCTATTACTAATGAAGATGCAAAAGAAATGGTGAAAGACATTACTAGTAAGGAGATTAAAGAACCTATTTTCTCTCTTGATATCTCAAAGGCTCCTGGCCCAGATGGTTATAATAGTGCTTTTTTCAAAGCTACTTGGAATATTATTGGGGAGGATGTTTGTAATTCTATAAAGGAAACTTTCTCAAATAGACAAATTTTGAAGCAAATTAATGCTACTAATCTTGTTCTTATTCCCAAGGTTAAAAACCCCACTTCAGTGAAGAGTTTTAGGCCCATTGCTTGTTTTAATATCCTCTATAAAGCTATATATAAAATCATTGCTAATAGGATGAAGAAAAGCCTTGAGGATATTATATCTAAAAATCAAGCTACTTTTGTGGGAGGAAGAAGTATTTTGGATAATATATTGTTTGCTCAAAGTGTTGTAGCAGGTTATGATAGGAAGGAATTGAATCCAAGGTGTACTTTAAATATTGATCTTCAAAAGGCTTTTGATACAATTAATTGGAGGTACCTTTTCCAACTACTTCAAATTATGGGATTTAATAAAAAGCGTATATCTTGGATCAAGATGTGTATTTCAACACATATGTTCTCTTTGTGCATTTATGGGAGTGTGTGTGGTTGTTTCAATGGAGAAAGAGGATTAAGACAAGCTGATCATTTATCTCCTTATCTATTTGTTATATGTATGCAAGGTTTCTCTTCTATTCTTGAGAAAGTGGCAAATAATAAAGCATTTACTTATCACCCTAATTGTGCAAGAATGTAGTTGAACCACCTTATATTTGCTGATGATTGTTTAGTTTTCTTCAATGGTGATAAAGACTCGGCTATGAGTCTTAAACAAGGCCTTGATCTCTTCTCTAAACTTTCTGGCCTTAAAATAAGTCCTGAAAAGAGTGAGCTATATATCGGAGGTTATAACAAAGACCTTCATGATGATTTGAGTAGTATTCTCAATGTAAAGAAGGGTAAAGTCCCTGTTAGATATCTTGGGGCTCCTTTAACTACAAAAGGCCCAAATAGCTTAATGTGTGCTACCCTTATTAATAATATAGTTGGAAGTTTTGAAGGGTGGATGCATAGATTTCTTACTTTTGCGGGAAGGTTTCATTTAATCAAGAGTGTTTTGCAAAGTAAAGATATATATTGGTGCAATGTAATGATCCTTCCAATGGGAGTTATTCATGAGATAGAATCACTTTTGAGTAGGTTTCTTTGGAAGGGTAATACTTATTATTTTCATGGTGCTAAAATGGCTTGGAATGATTTGTGTCAAAGTAAAGAAAATGGAGGACTAGGCATACCTAATCTTCTCCATATTAATCAAGTTGTTATTCTCAAAGAATTTTGGAGAATGTATGGATATAAAGATAATATTTGGTCTCAATGGGTCTACTCGAATTGGCTATGGAACAAGAGCATATGGAGCATTACATATGATAATAAACTTCCTTGGACATGGAGAGCTATGCTAAATGTGAGGTACCTTACTTTTAAATATATTATACATGATGTTGGAAATGGAAAGAGAACTTATATGTTAGATGATAGATGGATAAAAGGAAAGTGTGTAGGTGATATTTGTGAATAAAAGGATGCTATTTCTTTAGGTAATTACAATATTAACAAAAAGGTGATGGACTATTATGTGGGGAAGAGGTGGATATTTCCACCTAGGTTTAAAAAGGTGTATGAGGTGGTAAAAGATATGGTGCTTAATGAGAAGCATGACACTATAAGATGGTGAGATAAAGACTTTAGGACCTCGGATGTTATGTATGACCTAAGAGGTCCTAATGAGAAAACAAAATGGTATAGTGTTGTGTGGCATAAATGGAGTATGCCAAAGTACAAGTTTTGTGCTTGGTTAATTTGTAAGGATAGATTAAGCACTAAAGATAGGCTTAGCAAGTGGGGGATGGAAGTGGACAAGATGTGTTACCTTTGCTTTGAAAAACATGAACCAATGGATCACTTATTTGTGAATTGCAAATTCACTAATTTGGCTTGGAAGGAGAATTGTGCTCATCAGTTGGCACAACTCGGGTAATACTTGGGAAGAAAGGCTTGATTTTATGCTTAAGTTTGATGGTAACACCGTAAAAGATACCTTATCAAATATTACTTTCCTTAGCTTTATTTATTGTATTTGGGATGTGAGGAATAAAAAAGAGCTTAAGAAGATGCATCATAAATATGAGGATATTATGAAAATAGTTGTGAAAGATATTCCATACACACTTTGGAATAGAAAGTTATTTAAGAGGAGTGTTGAGAATATGAGATTGATAGCAATATGGAAGCTACGTGGAGTACTCAAGGGAGGAGAACAAGAAGATTAAGGAAGATATCTTGGAGCTTGGACCTAGTATAAGTCTTTAGCAATTGTTGTATAGGGTTTAATTTCCTAGCAATAGTTGTATAGGGTTCTTTTACTTTGATTTATTTCCATGCAATGGTTGTATAGGTTGTCTTGTAAGTTGATAGGTTTACTTTCTAGTAAATGTTGTATAGGGTTTGTTTTCCTAGCCATGCTTGTTTTTGATTAAAAAACAAGTAGGGGTTTGATTTGTACTTGTCATTTTGTGGATATAAAATGGTAGGTTTGATAAAAAAAAAACCTTAACCTTAAACCTTACCCTTAACCTTAACGATTTTTACCTTAACCTTTAACGTTGAACCTTAAACCTTAAATCATAAACAGAAACCTTAAACCATAAACATTAAACCTTAAATCTCAACCTTAACCTAAACTTTAACCATAACTATAACCTTTACCTTTTATTTAGCCTTTTGTTTTACTTAAACTTTGAACTTTATACCTGAACCTTAACTTGTATCTTAACCATTCACCTTAAGCTTTACCAAATGAAGATTCATCGTGCTAATATTTAACCTTAAACCTTATATCTTATTAGAAATTAAACGTAAAACTTAAGCATTAAATCTTAAACCTTAAACTTATCTTTAACCTCAACCTTAACCTTAACCTTAAACTTGACCTTAGCCTTAAGAGTCAGCCATTTAGTGATGGAAATTTATCTACACTTAATGCAACGCAGATAGTTTGGTGGTTAATTAACATATAGAACTTAAAGTGTCAAATTATTACGACACATGCAATATAGAGTGAAACTAAATTTTATCCGAGAGATGATCATAAATAAAATTGTCTCATCGATTTTGACCTCATATATATTTTATGATATATATAAGTCCGTATATCTTTTGTTATTTTCATATACATGGTGTAGGTGTAGTTTAAATCATCGTATAAGACCTAAATTAATTACCGCAAATAATCAATTAAGTAAACTTTACTTATGTATCTTATAAGCTTGTATGCATTCATGAGTATGATATAATTAGACAAACAACTTATTAGTTGAGCCATAACTAATTCCTGACCGTGTAATACAAACAAACTTTTCAATATTTTTTTTCCAAAAGTCGTGTATAAGTTTACATTTTCAAATTTTTATAAATTTTTATGTAAAATAATAGTCATATGTATGATAATGTTTTCAATTTTTTTTAAATAGTTATGCAAAATTATAACACATATTTTTATTCTTTGAAGACATGAGTGTTACCGATTCCTTTATGTATAAGAAAAAATCTGATAAAGTCTATATATGATCTAAACAAATTAGTCAAATTTTGTACAAAATTAGAAAAATATCATTTTATAGAAATAAAACAAACCATTAACTCTACAAATTCTATAGAGTGTTCAAAATCCACAAAATGTTATAAAATATTAAATGAATACACAATCTAAGATACTGCATATATGAAATAAATATTTACGTTCTCACATAATTAATATTTCTTCAAATATGAAACATATATTGGTTTGGAATATCATAAAATATGTAAAGTTACATCTACTTTAAGTAATACTTAAATGGTAATATGAAATACGTGTTTCTGGATTGGTTCACTGATTACTTATTACTTGTTACTTACATAAAAACATTTGTAAAGAGAGATATATAGTATAACAACCAAAAACAAAAAGAAACAAAAGAACTCACACACAATTAACATAAATATGTAAATTTACTTATTATATATAGATATGTTTGATAAATATATATGTATTTGGATATAATAAATAAAATAAATATAAAATGTGTATATATATATATATGTGTGTGTGTGATAGAGAAAAAAGATACATGTTTGATGATCTAAAAAAACACAAATATATACATAAAGCATACACATTTGTAGACATGTTAGGTATTTCATATAATCAAAAATATATTTTAAAAAATATATTTCTAAATCTTAGTAGGTAATAGAATAAACAACTATATGTAAAATATTAATATATATATATATATATATGTTAAATAATAATAAATATTAGCATTTAATATATTTATATAGATTTATATATTTTTAATTTGATCTGGCAAAATTCTATATTTATATAGATCAATTTTTGTATAGACATATATTTTTTGTTTATATCAAATATTAAACATGGCTACTAGTTTGTATGTTTTTTGTAAAATTTTTGTATACTAGTAATAAATTGTTTAACTAGTATACTTGTTTTGTTATAGTGGAATTGACTAAAAGATATGAATGATTAACATTGTTGTCGAGAAATCTGATATTAAATTGAAGTCTATTTATATATTTTACCTCTTTTATAATATTGGTGGTTAGGTTGGCTGCATCGAGTTGAGGGAGGGTTTAAATAAAGCAAACAATTATCTTTATAAACTAGAACAATGATGGGCCTAAAATAAAGAAAATCCTTTTCTTTGTCTTTTTTTGTCCGTTTAGGTGAGGGTAATGCTCAGCTGGTACTACCACTATTATAGAAGAGTTTATATATGAAATATATAAGCATTTTTTTCCCAAAAGTAGAAAAAGACAGTGTGTTCGCTTGCATATGTAGTGTTTAACCAAATAAAGACACTTCATCTATGGCACATTTGGTATTAAATCAAGGAAAGACAAAAAATCTCTTTTAAAGTAGGTGTGGAACCAAATAAAGACACTTCACCTATGGCAAATTTGCATTTTTTTCCCAAAAGTAGAAAAAGACAGTTTAGGCGTGTTTTAATTATTTATTTTATGCGAAATATATATACCTTAAATGTGAATGAATATCTTCAAGAAAATTAGGACTGATCGCATCATCACCACTCACTTTCCCCTTCTCATTCATAGAAACCCCTCTTGATATGACTTTGATCTTCGGTTTTAGATCTACTTGTACCATCACAGCCATCACCATCGACACATCGAAAAAAGACCAAATTGCCATCAACCAGGCCATTACCGCCATCTCCCGCATGAGACCAAATTGCCATCTGTATTTCAATTGGAAGCTATTATTTCAATTCCTCTACTTAATCAACCTGGCCTTCCTTGCGACTCCAGAAAGTCCATAACCTTTTTCTAAGGTAATTGTATTTAATCACCATTATGGATTTATCAATGACCATATTGGATTAATTCTCCATGTGTATTCATTAAAATAAGTCCATAGCCTTCCACTCTTGGTGGGACTTTTTTTAATCACCATTTTGGATTAAATCTCCATGTGTATTTAATGGTTCTATTCATGCTAAGGTAATTGTTTTTAATTTTTCATCTTTTGTTCTTAACAGGTATGGAGGTCAACATGATATAATTTCTAATCAGACCTTCAACTTGGACCAATTCGCCTTTACTGCATTTTAGACAATTAAAGACTGATAATGACACTCTAATTTATATATCTCGGGATAAATATTTAAGCGTACTTAGTAATTGAAACAATTTCATATGAATTTTTATATCTAATAACATATATCGGTTAATTTTTTTTTACCTTAAACGCACATGAAATGGTTTATATATTTTGAAAATTATAAGCCATCATACGTTCATATTCATCATATGGGTAGAAATCATTTTGAACACATCTTTCTATATTCCACTAAAATTTTCTTGTCGAAATTTTGAATGGACATAAGTTCAAGAGCACCGTTTTGTATATGATCATTTGCGCATATTATTTGACCATGATTAATTTATCTTTTGATTCCATATATTTATGAATTATTATAATGGGGCGAGAAATTTTATTTTAAATTTTCTAATATGAAAAATTTCTAGGTACATGTTACACTATAATGAATAATGTTTTTCAGTTAAGCCTTCTACTTATTTTCATCATGATATAAAGTTGATGTTAAATTTCAAGAAGTGTCAAACTTACTCATATTTATGAATTGTAGAATATTTTTTAATTGATGGGTCGACCACATTGTACTTAGTCCAATAGATTTGTCTTTAGAAGAATCAATATGAGCAGGAGTAGGAGTCTTTAAACATAAAATGTAACTTAGTTACATTATGAATGCATGAATTATCAACCTTTAACTCATGATTAATTTGCAAGAATCGAGATACATTTTAAATATACGTTTCAACTTTCCCTCTTATAATGAGAATTTTTTTTAGACATGATAGTTCATAATAAATGTTAGTTAAACGAAAGTGTCTAACTATCCTATAGTGATTAGATTCTTCGGTGAGTGTGAGAGTTCTTTGTTTTTTTCTTTTTAGAGTGTTTCCAGTTTTTCAATATAAAAACCAACCAAGTCGGAATAGGGTGAGTGATATACTGAATTACTATGTGGAGGTAGGTATATTTTGCTCAACCATGTAAATATTCTTCTTTTAACCTTTTCATTTTCTTCTATGCACGATGCCCAAACGAGAAATCTGACTTTTTCCTAACATGTTGTTGGCTGTATTTTCTTTATACTTTTTTTGTTATTCTAATATTATATATACACACACATATACACACACACATATATATATATATATATGTTATGAAATTATTGAAAGAAACAACAGATAAATAATAAGATGGGAGAGTATATTAGTATTGATCTTATAACAGTGTGGATTAAAATATGTAATTACTCTTTTTATAGATAATACGTATACTTTATAAATTAGTATTAATGGACAAGACTATGGTCAATAGGCTGAATAGACATCCACAATAATGTTTCATAACACTTCCGTTTAGATATTTAATCCTTAAGAACATGTCTTGTTAAAACATTTCTAAATAAACCTTTTTGGAAAAAATACCTTGAAAGAAAAAGATTACAGTACCTTAAAAATTTTTAAATGTGGCTCAGTATAAACGAAATACACTTTGGGAAAAAATCTTGATGAAAAGAAAAAGAGTACAACGCATATTTTCTTCCATCAAGTGAGCATATCAATGAACATCTTCAATTTACAATCTGATTTCAAATCAACCAATCTATAAATAGAATGATACAAATTTCAAATATAATGATACAAAATTCTAAAAAACTTATGTGCAAATACGATAACATATATTCATGCACATAATTACGTAAAAACACATATTATACATATGAAATGGCACACAAATATACATAACACATTATATGACTACATTTTAGACAATTAAAGACTGATAATGACACTCTAATTTATATATCTCTGGATTAACATTTAAGAGCACTTAGTAATTTAAACAATTTCATATGAATGTTTATATCTTATAACATATATCGGTTAATTTTTTTACCTTAAACGCACATGAAATGGTTTATATATTTTATAATTATAAGTCATCATACGTTCATATTCACCATATGGGTATAAATCATCCTGAACGAGTCTTTCTATATTCGACTAAAATTTTCTTGTCAACATTTTGAATGGACATAAGTTTAAAAGCATAGTTTTGTATATGATCATTAGCGCATATTATTTGACCATTATTAATTTATTTTTTGATTCCATATATTTATGAAGTAGTATAACGGCGCGAGAAATTTTAATTTTAATTTTCTAATATGAAAAATTTCTAGGTACCTGTTACACTATAATGAATAATGTTTTTAAGTTAAGTCTTCTACTTATTTTAATCATTATATAAAGTTGATGTTAAATATCAAGAAGTGTCAACTTACTCATATTTCTAAATTGTATAATATTTTTGAATTGGTAGTTCGACGAAATTAATTTTTTGCAAGAGATGTCTATTTAGAAGAATCCATATGAGAGGGAATATGAGTCTCTAAAACTGAATGTGACTTAGTTACATTAAAAATACATGAATTGTTAACATTTAAGTAATAATTATTTTAACAGTATCGAGATACATTTTAGGTATACGTTTCAGCTTTCCCTCTTATAATTAGAAATTGTCTTTAGACATGATTCCTCATTATAAAGGTTTGTTAACCGAGAGTGTATAACTATTTTATTGCAATTAGAGTCTTTGGTGAGCGTGAGGGTTATTTGTTTTTTTCTTGTTTAGAGGGTTTTCGATTTTTTCCGTTCAAAAGACAATTTGTATTAGTGTGAATGATTATATTGAATTACTTCATGGAGGTAGGAATATTTGGATGAACCACATAATTATTTTTGTTGTTGTCTTTTCATTTTCTTATGTGCATGATATGCGAACAAAAAAATCTGACTTCTTCCAAACATGAAGTCGGGTTATTTGTTGAATTTTTTTGAAAAGACGTCAAGAGTACTAATGTCCATTACAGTTGAAACATAGAATAGTGTTGTAAGCACATAGAATATCAACTTGTCGGGTATCTCCAATATTCGTTAACTAATTTCTTTCATTTTCTTTATTCCTTTTCACTTATTCTAATATTAAATAGACACGTGCACATATATATATATGTATACATATATATATATATATGTATATATATCTATATAATATTGGAGAAGGGGCAACGACCCAAAATATCTCTTGTTTTTCTCCACATTTTTAGCCTTCAGATCAAATTTCTATCATTTTTGGCATTTAGATCGATTATAATTAATGGTCCAGATTGTCTAATTTTAATCCACGGTTTAAAATATCTTGATTTCTCCTCTATATTTTTCAGCCCTTGGATTAAATATGTGGATAATTTTATTTTATTTTAAATTCAAAATTCAAACAAAAAACAAAAAAAAAAAAATCGATTCACCGCTTTCACCACTTTGTCTCTCCCACCAAGCCGCTCAATCGAATCAAAGAACCTTCCACAAACCCAATCTGAATCGAAGAACCCTTCAAAAGAATCGAAGAACCCTCAACTAATTTGCTTGATTCTAAGTTTTCATACTAATTTGTCACGTTTTTTTTTGGCTTCAGACAGGATATGTTGGTAAAGATTTGGAGTCTGTGTTGTTCAATTTCCAAGTTATGAAGTTTTAGGATCTTGATTTGGCAAAATAAGTTACTATTGGGTTTGTTCTCAGGTTGATGCTTAACAGTACAATAATGAAATTGATTAGATAATAAAAAAGGCCAGCGAGTTGACTTTTCTGTTTTTAATTGTATTAGGAAATTTAATTATATAGTGTATCATTTCTTTAAATTGAATTTTTTGCAGGCACATAATTTGAATATTGGGAGAGATGTTTCCGGAGAAGGTGTTCAACAAGTGCTACTTAAAATTCTGGAAGGAACTGTACGGTCTGATGAACAACATGCCTGTAATCATACTTAAACTGATATTTTGAATTGTTAATCAAATCAAATTGGAATTCAATAGAAAAAAATTCATGTATATGTAAATAACATATATCGTTGTGATCCCGAGCTTATATCGATTTGGGATTCGGGTTCTTCGATTGTTGATTAGCCAAGCCGGGTTGAATGGTGGTGAAGAAGGGTTCATGAAACAATTTACAAAAATGCAGTATAAGAAGGGATGAGTTAGTTATGTGTGCTTGAGTGTGTTAATGGCATATCAGTAGCTTCTAAGGACTTATAGTAAGCTTTCGTAATGATTTATAATGTGATATGGGGACTTATAGTGCAACAGTAGCTGAATATAATATTTTTGCTTTAGGTTGTACTTTTTTGCATAATACGAGTTTTTATCTCTAAGGTGTGTGCTACAGGGGCTTGAAATCTGATTTAAAATGAGTTCATTGCATTTTCTCGAAACTGGTCCAGAATTAGCAAGATGTGGCAACTTATGGAAAGGTATTTAATTGCACCATTGGTCCCTTTTATATACAAACATTACAAAATCTAGCTCTTAAATTTTTGTAGATGAAAAGGTTGAAACTATGGAGAAACAATTGGAATTCAGATACATATATGAAGTTCTGACTGAGTTTGCATCACAGAAACGTGTATATGAAGTTATGACAAAGCCTGTTGTTGAGGTACATGTTTTACTTAACAATTTTTTTTAATAAAATTTGAAATTAACAATATTTATTTATTTTATAGAGTGTTGTAGATGGTTACAATGGAACAACAATATTTATGAAGTTATGGCAAATATTAATGTTGCAGTACTTATTAATTCAAGCTCAGGGACTAGCTTGCAAAATTCAGTAAATTTCGAAATTTTAAGGTATTATTTGGAAGCCGAAACTAAACTTGCAGCTGCTACTTATTTAATTAAAGGGGCTGTTGGTTTAAGTCCTAATATTTCACGGCCCAAAGTATCAACTATTATATTAAAGGAGCGGATGATCAAATGCGAGCTCAAGCTTCAGGGTCAACTCAACAAAGTACGGAAATTATAGGGACTTTAACTCCCTATTCGAAGCGTAATCGATACGCAAGTGCTGGTATGAATTTCATGCGGGAAAAATTACAAAATACTTCTTATAAAAAAGTTTCAGGGACCTTTTTAAAAGTTTCAAAAACTTCTGGGGTAAATTCGAATTTACCTATTAATTAGGTGGCCAATTCGCTTTTTCAAGATTTTCTTGGGACTAATTCGAATTTAAAAGAAACTATTGAGGCAATTTGGAATAAAACTAAAACAATTGAGGCAAATTAGAAAATATCAGAATATTCAGGGCCAAATTCAAATATACCAAATACTTACGAGGCAAATTCGAATATAATAGTGATTCATGTGCAATTTTGAAGCTACCAGATAGTCAAGAGGCTTACTCACAAATTTCAACAACTTTAGGGGATGATTTGACTATTCCAGCAAACTTAGGGGCTGATTCGTTAGTGCCTAATTCTGCAGTGATCAACATGAAAAATTCTACTTCTTCAAGGACTTTTTCGTAATCTTTGAATATTAAAGATACTTCAAAGGCAAGCAAGAACGCATCAGAGCCTGAATCTCTTATTAATCAGTCTGCTGCTGCAAATTTGAGCCATAACAGGTCAGGTAGAACTACTTTAGCTGCTCCTATTTCCTTTTTGTTACATATAACTGCAAATTTGAGCCATAACAGGTTAGGTATTAATGTATTCCGCAACCATAGAAGCCCCTATATTCTCATTAGTAATCTTGCTAGATACCATTATCTTTAGCTTATGAGCAACTGTAATATCAAAATCTGATGGAGTTGAATTCACAATCCAAGAAGGTATACTATATATTATTTTTCTACCTTTTGTGTTTATTCTAATAAGTATTTGTAATTAGGTTATTTCTGTCCTGCACTTATAAAGGCTGTGAAAACAATGAAGCCACAATGTGAGTGAGTATAATATACAAGTAATTTAATAAGAAGAGATTTATATTAATTCTCATACTTATTATTAATGATGTTTTAGATGGTTTCGGAGAGAAGGGTAGAGTAGCTTCAGGTGATGAAAAAGCTGTCCCACCAAATGATACATTACAGATCGATAGGATTGAGTTTGACAATTGTATTAATGTCAATATTTCACTTTTTCATGTCACTAAAGAATTTGAAGGTTTTCTTTATCATTGGACAACTGGATTGAACTCATTCAATCTCTATCTCTCTTGAGTTTGCTATTTTATGAATAAGCAGGCTTTACTCTCCTTTTCTATTCGATCAAATTGGTTGAAAAAGGAGTTGTGATTCAATCAAATCTAATATTGTGAATGTCTTTCCTCTCTTAATCAAATTGCTTAAAAACATGATCAGATGTTGCACGAGCAATGCCTACGAGTTTCTTTTGGTTATTCTCCTTTGTACACTAAAAGATTCATGACTTAGTTTAAAAGAACTGAATCGCCTTTTAAAGTTCTATTAATCATAATAAAATCTATAAACAATTTAAACTTTTAACATTTAAAAAAATTCACTGTTCCTACCTACAGACGAGAGCAGATACAGTGTACCCAGAGGTTTTGGTATAGTGTGTGACTACTTATGCATACAATATTAACAATTACATTATATTCAAATTTTGTTGATATATGATAGCTAATATAAGATATTGTTATCATTACACAGGTTTTGACTGGATGGGAATACAATCACATAGTTTTTATAAGGCTATATCTTGATTAATTGATTTATGGTTTATGTAACTGTTTAACAACATCCTATTTTTTGTGCTAGGTTGAATTTTTATCAGTTTATTTTTATCTCAAAAATTATTTGTTTTTTCCGTGTAAATTATTTTTTCAAAATCAATATTATAAGAGTGCCTTCAGGCACGGGTTCATACCTAGTATATATATATATATATGTATAAATATATATACATATATATGTATATATATTTTTATACATATATATATATATATGTTATGAAAGTATTGAAAAAGAAGAAAAATATTATATTAGAAGAGATCGTAATATTATTGATCGTATATTAGCGTAGATTGTATTGAAGGAAAAAATTACAATATCCTTAAATTTTTTAAATTTAGCTCATTAAAAACCTTCAAAGAAAACTCCTTTATAAAAAAATCTTGATTAGGGGAGAAAGAGTACAACGTATATTAATTTCACATTCATATGAGCATATCAATAACCATCTTCCGTTTGGAATATGATAGTGATCTTCATAATCTTAAACAATATCATATTTCAAACCAAGAAATATATAGATCTAATATTAAGAATTTAAAATATATAGATATAAAACTAAAGAAAAAATTATATATCGATAAGAATAACAAATATTTATGCACATAATTATGAAAAAATGCATATTATACATATGAAATAACAAATAAATATACATGACCCGTTATATTACAACATATAAGATAATTAATTATTGATAACAACAGACTAATTTTTTTACCTCGTGATTTATATTTTAAGTGAGTTAAGTCATTTAGACACTATCATATGAATGTTTATATATTATAAAATACGTCGGTTAATTTGTTTACCTTAATTGTTTATATATTTTATAAATTATAAATCATCATATGGCCATGTTTACCATATGGTTATAGATAATCTTGAACGCATTTTTCTATATGCTGGCAAAAATTTCTTGTCGATATTTTGAAAGGAATTTTTTTCAAGAGCATAGCTTCGTATATGATCATTTGCGCATATAATTTAACCATAATCAATTTATTTTTTTGCCTCCATATGATTTGTGAAGTAGTATAACTAAATGAGATATTAAAAATTAAATTTTTTAATAAGAAAAATATCTAGATACCTGATACTCTAAATTGAGTAATGTATTTTAGTTAAATCTTCTTCTTACATTCATCATGATATAAATATGATGTTAAATTTCAAGAAGTGTTAACTTACTCATATTGTTCAATTTTTTAATATTTTTGATTTGATAGGTCGACTCACTATATTTGTTGCAATAGATATTTAATTAGAAGAATCAATATGAGTAGGGTCATGAGTCTTGGAAGCTTAAATGTGACTTAGGCACTTTATGAATCCATGAATCATTTACATTTCTCTTATAATTATTTTGCAATGGTTGAGATACATTATAAGTAAATTTTTAGCTTTCCCTCTTATAATAAAGTTTTTCTTTATACATGATAGTTCATCATAAACAATATTTATCCAAATTTGCATGTTTAAGTTTAATTAAACTATTGGAGATATATTATCATATATCTTTAAATCGAATAGTGAAATTATTATATTAAAAAAAGTAATATTAAATAGTAGGGATACACTTGATATCTAAACAATTAGGGTATTCAAGATAACTAGTTGAACTTCTTTCATATATTTTAAAGTTATATAAAATTGCAAATATATAATTATAAAATATAAATTCAAAAATCATTGTCTAGCAATTCTCTACATATGAGAGGAAATATATTCTGCTAGAACATACATATATCCTCCTGAGTATATCAATTGACTTTCGATATTAAGAGATATTAGAGCAATATTCCTTTAAAATATAGTTAAAATATCAAGATTCACCTAAAAATAAAATTTTATCACCGTTTCTCGTTCAAACATTTTTATACTAATTGAGTAATTTACGAGCAATATCACACTAATATGTGATAGAATACTTGCTTTTTCATTCATCTTAATGAATATGTCAATCATTTCATGTGATAATATGGATCACTTGATCATATTGATAATTTTTCATCAAAGTTCCATATATTTAAATTAATCTCTTGATAAGGGGGACAGAACCAGATACAATGTTGTCCAAATTTTAAAATGAACAACATGAAATAAAATTATCTTGCAAATTTTAAAATGTATCGTTTATTGGCTATAAAAGGTTTAATAATGAGAATAAATAATCTTTTCTCAATCAATTATGAATTGACAAGAAAAAAGCTAACATGTTTTATCATGAAATTTAAAAAGGATGACTTAAGTTATATCATGATTTCGAGAAAGATTAGTTCAATTGGTATTTATAAAATCATAAAATATGATTATGGTATAATATGTTGATATCTACAGAATATTGGATTGAAAAAATTGAAACAAATAAATTTATGTGAAACGATTTTTTTTTGTTTAATAGTAGAAAATACCTTTTTCAATGTCTTATATTTTGTTTCATTTGTTTTAAACTATAAGTTATCTGTTCGCATATGATAAATATAGATATGTTCTATATTTTTCATTAAAGGTAATGCAATATTATTAGATATATATAAAATACTTATACAATTTTTGTATAATAGGATCTTAACAAAACAATAAATTAATTTAACGCTTTGTCCGTTACAAATGGAGGTGTTGTTGAGGAGTTTGAAAAGGTGTGCTGCCTTACTAGGCCAAATCTTTCAGCCCGAGTTGTCCACAAAGGGTGTTTTAGAGGTTGGATCATTAAAGATAAATTCTCTTAAAGATGTTATTAAAATTTGAGATAATAGAATTCTTAATTTTGAAAGAATAATTTGCCAAGATGATCGAGAAGGTGATGAAAGGTCTAGAATTTAAATCTCATGTAGATGAACCTTTAGGTTATATACATGGATGGTTATACAAGACGAAGACTATCACTCTCTAGGTACGTGTTAAGATATATGGAAGGCTCTCTGAGTTCAACTAGTTATTCAGGACTAAAAATTTTACATTCTTACCACCATATTTCATCTTGCCTACTCTAATTGGTTATTTGAGTTTTTCCTATTTTCTCATCGACTTAATCATTATTTGATGGGTTTTTTTGGTTAGGAAGCAAGGTTTACCCCTTCCCTTGAATTGTATCTTACTAGTCATGTATAATATTCTTTCGCGAATAAGCATACAAAGATGAAACTCTACCCAATGAATCGACTTTAAAGAATCAGAGTTTACCACTGTTTCACCCTAAAAAACAATTGCACAACCACACTGAAACATCAAGAATCCTATCATCTATGTCTTGAAAAATACCCCCATAGGAAAGTAAAAGGTTTATTATTTTATCAGTTGAATAATATTTTATCTTGTTTGTTCCAAATTTATATTAATACACATTTTTATTTTATCCTTACTTTTAGAAAGACAAAAAATATTATCTCTAAAAATAAAATACCAAATTTCCTTATATAAGGTTATCACCCATACCCATATATTGGTAAAAGTTATTTATTTTTCAGTGTCTCTAGGGTTTCAGGATCATTTTCAGAAAAAAACATAATAAGTAAAACTATTATTAATAACAATCAGGGACTCATTCATATTTTTATCACACCATATGATAGAAGTAATTTTGGAATAAATACTCAATATGAAAAAATGATGTCAAAATATGAAAATTTACCTTTCAAAATAAGGAAGTCTAGAGAGTCAACAACTAGATTCACTCAGAGGCAATATTAAGACCTAGAATATATTTGAAGAAGAAGCAAAATAAATTTAATGTACTATTCACTACTCAATCTTTGTTTATATGAAGAAACACATGTAGAAATAAAGTAGTCTATGAACTATAAGAATGCATGAGTTTCTACATTAATAGTGATAATTACACTATTGCAATTAAGAGTAAATTTATCGAAAAAGAGAACAAAGAGATATGAGGTAAAAAAGTAATTGAGGTGAAAAAGTTGAATTAAATTTACTATATATTAGGTAGTCACACATACATTAAATATATATGACATTGCTCTTAAAAAGTTGAAAAAAAGAAAAGGAATCGATGTAAAAAAAGTGAAGTAAAATGAACTATAAAACTAAAAGAACATCAGGTATACCGTGATCCCTCCCACAAAGGCATTATAATTTGATGATATACTTTATAGGGAACAATAACTGTAACCTCGTATGATCGAATATACATTAGGTTTACTCAATCGACGTAGAACTAGACAAACAACGATCCTAGAAAAACAACCTCGTGTAATTGACAATACCAATCAATCAACTTGATCTTCATTAATAAACAAATTTATATGGAATATACATTCTGAATGGTAAGTTGGGGTTCGTGGCCCAACTCAAACTGCAATAACTATAGATGTTAAGCATAAGACAACCGTGATATAGTTAGAAATAATAACCCATAAATATATAAATATAAGTAATCTTATAAGGGAAGCAGCCCTATCTTATATAATCAAAAGTATTGAACTCCTATCACTTTGCATTAAAGAAAACCATTTGGATTTTATTTTGTCAAACATATTTAATTCTTTTCCATTTTAATCTCTTTAGCTCATGTAATTTTTTTTATTCTTTTACGTACCAACCACTCTCATCTTTCTACTTAAGGATATGTATTTATCATGGGGTACTAGAATTATCATTTAATATTTTGTGATACTTGGTATTAATCGAGATACATCAAGTCTATAGTAGCTTAGCTACCTCTATTTCTTCTCTAACATGTCTATTAATAAAAAAGACGAAGATGTATCTAACGTAATATACTAATTTGTAAACATACTCCCGTATATTACTTGAAACCCTAAAGAAAATCTTTATATGTATCTAAGGTATTTTACTAATTTGATTTTGGTTGAGTAAAGTGGTTTATAGTGTTGAATTAAAGATTATTGGCAAAAAAATCACAATTATTGAACTAGTTGAAAAAACAAGAAAAATAAACTAGAAAAAAACTCTATTAATTGTATGACTTTGTAATTGTAGATTGATTACATAATTAGTGCACACATATGATTGTGTACTAAATAACATATCTCTTGTTTTTTGAGGAGGTTGCAATGTATATTTGTTTGTTCTTAGTTTATAATTTGATAATTGTATTTATATTTAAGACATTAGAGGTTAGTTTTGCTAATATCTTCGCACATGTAGTCCTATGCACCTAAAATAACTATCAAAAAATTGTCCTAATAGATTGACTTGGGTTGACTAAATTTTTTATCTTATATTTGTACAAGTGAGGGGGAGATAACATATACATTTGATTATATTTACCTTTGCAAGGTTTTAGACCACTAGATTTTAGCAATATGGTTTTAATTGAGACAACATCAAATCATATATTAAAAGGGTAGTAAATTAATTATCCAGGCAAAGTGTTATAAATGAATATATATATATATATATATATATATATATTCATTTGTGCTGTATTATAATGTCATGTTATAAAAGAGTATAAAAGATAACCCATTTAGTAAGCCCACATAGAAGAATATTAGGGTTTACTTATTTATAAAGAGCCCCTCAGTATTTTATCTTTTCTTTTATAACAAATCGTGTATATACTAGGTGTCTTCCTCTGTACAACTCATTACAATGATTTCTTGAATATGTAGAGAACGCAATCTGCATCCTCCAAATCCATCTTCACCATCGTCATGTTTAAAGGTATAAGTTTACTTTCTAAGTTATATTCATCCCAATCTACACAAAATACACAATTTAGGTATTCTCACACATATAATATTAAGGGTTTAATAAAAAATGTTAAAGTTAAACAATTATACTTTTTCTAATTTACTATTAGTATTTTATTTATATATTTGTGTAATGTTATATAAGAAGATTATTATATATATTTGTGAAATTATAATTATGTTTTTTTAATATGTAGAAAATTATTATACACAATATATAACATCATCAACTAGTTAGAGATTTCACAATAAATATATGAATTACAGTTTATGAATTATAATTAATAAAATATATATCGTCATGAATGGTGATTCAAAGAATATTGAAGATAAACCAAGCACAGAGAAGGGGATTTCCATCCTACCTTAAGAATACTATCAATCATTACAACATACATCTACAATAAAGCACATCCTTCCTTTGTAATCCTCTCATGAGCAGGATCTATATTTTTTACAAACAATATGTATTTTATAAAGAAATATGTCCTCTCATGTACTTGGGAATTCTTTGTTTTAATAATATTTTTATATGTAATTTTATTTTTAACATGTTGATATATTCATATAGGCAATAAAAATCTTAAACATAATCCCAAAACTATTTTAGTATAGAAGATAGATTTTAATTAATCACATACGTACATATTTATTGATTAGAAAAAGACTTCATGGGTATAAAATTCATGTTCATTTGGTTAGAATAAATTACATGTAAAACTTATAATAAGTACTGATATTTAATATTTCATATTGAATACAGGAACATCTATGTATTTATATGATAATATTAACTTAAGAACGTTGGTCATTTCATTTCAATCATGTGATTTTGTTAATATTCTTCAATTAGTTGTTAATCAATTGGCTTATAAATCATTTTGTGTAAGATATTCAACTAAAATGAAAACTATACAAAAACCACTTTCTATGCATGAGGACCTATCCTTGGTTGGGATTAGTGTGAAAAAATTAAAAAGATCATACCAAAGTAAGGTTGCAGTGTTGTGCCGGTTTGGGAATTAATTACTCAGTTTTACGGCGTATGTATTAATGTAAAGTTGGCCAAAAACTAGTTGGTAGTTAAATCATCATTAATATCGCAGTGAATGCTATCACATTAATATAAGTTGTCAATGCTATAATCTATATAAATACACACATGTTAGCATAGGCTTTCAGTGTCTTTTTCTTTTTAGCTAATTGTTTTTTTCCATCAATATGTGATTGATTTTATAGTTCTGTGAAACACTTTACATTATGGGTAAGTTTATTTATTTGTTAGCGAATTAATATTTTCTCAAAATTACATAATATTTTATTACTCAATTTTAACTCTAAAAGTTTTTTATATATATAAGGCTATTATCCAGTTCATCTATCAATCTAATAATAACTAATTTTATTAGAATATCTTTAGACTCTTATGGAAATTTAAATTTATTCAATGTTTTTATTCATATTATTAAATAAATTGAAATAGCTGAAAAATATTTAGTTGATTTGATTTATTATATCCAGATATTTTCATTCTTGGTTTTGTTTTATTTGATTATCTCATTTTTTCCGCTTGATGGAGGTAGAAATTAGTTATTTCTGTTTTATTTTTAATAAATTTTTATATAGATATTTTAAGATATATTTATTGTACATTATGTACAATAAATTAAATCTTCATTATCTAAAAGCCTCCAAATGGTATAAGAATTTTTTAAAACAAAATTAGTTTTAAAGAATCCGAGTTTAAAACTGTTTCACCGTATGAACTGTTGCACAACCACTCTGAAACATCAAGAATTCTACCATCTATGCCTTGAGAAATATCCCAATAGGAAAGTAAAAGGTTTATTATTTTATCGATTAATATTTTATCTTGATTGCTCCAAATTTTAAATTGATACACACTTTTATTTTATCCTTACATTTAAAAAGACAAAAATTATTATCTCTAAAAATTAAATACGAGACTTCCTTTATATAAGGGTTATCGCCCATACCCATATAATGGTAAAATATATTTATTTGCCAGGGTCTCTAGGGTTTCGGGATCATTTTCAGAAGAAAAAAAGTTTCATAATAAGTAAAACTATTATTAATAACTATCGAGGACCCCTTCATATTTTTATCACACCATATGATAGAAGTAATTTTGGAATAAAAACTCAATATGCCAAAATGATGTAATAATATGACAATTTACCTTTCAAAATAAGGAAATGTAGATAGTTGACAAGTATATTAACTTAGAGGCAGTATTAAGACCTAAAATATATAAAGAAAAAGAAAAATAAATTTAATGTACTATTCAGTACTCTATCTTTTATTATATAAAGAAACAAATATAGAAATAAAGTAGTCTATGAACTCTAAGAATGCGGGACATCCTACATTAGTAGTGATGATTACACTATTGCTATTAAGAGTAAATTTATAAAACCCAAAACAAAGAGATACGACGTGAAAAAGTAATCGAGGTAAAAAAGTTGAAGTAAATTTAATATATATTAGGTAGTCACACCTACATTAAACAAATACGACATTGATGTTACCAAAGTTGAAAAAAATAAACGGAATCAAGGTAAAAAAGTGAAGTAAAATGAACTATAAAATGAAAAGAACATCAGGTAAACCATGATCCCTCCCACAAAGGCCTTAGAATTTGATGATATACTTGATAGGGAATCATAACTGTAACCTTGTATGAACGAATATACATTAGGTATACTCAATCAAAGTAGAACTAAAAAAGCATACAAACAATCTCGTGTAATTGACAATACAAAACAATCAAATTGATCTTCATTAATAAACAAAGTAATATGGAATATACATCCTGAATGGTAAGCTGGTGTTCGTGACCAAACTGAAACTGCAATAACTATAGATGTTAAGCATAAGATAACCGTGATATAGTTAGCAATAATAACCCAATAAATATATAAATATAAGTAATCTTATAAAGTGCAGCGACCCCAACCTATATAATCAAAAGTCTTTAACTCCTACCACTTTGTATTAAAGATAACCATTTGGATTTTATTTTGTCAAACATATTTAATTATTTTCCATTTTAATCTCTTTATCTCATGTAATTTATATCTTTTTTGTTTTGATTCTTTTAGGTACTAACAACTCTCATCTTCCTACATGCGGGTATGCATTTATTATGGAGTACTAGAATTATCTAGGGATATTTAGTTATACTTGGTATAAATCGATATGCATCAAAGCTTATATTATCTTAGCTAACTCTGCTTCTTCTATAACATGTCTATTAGACTTCTCCCCAACACCATTTTGCAAATAATAAGGAAGAACTATGGCCGTATTTTACTAATTTGATTTTGGTTGAGTAAGGTGGTTTTACATTGGTGAATTAAAGGTTCTTGGCGGAAAAAATCACAATTATCGAATAGATTGAAAAAACAAGAAAAACAAATTAGAAAAAAAGACTATTAATGGTATGACTTTGTATTTGTAGATTGATTTCATAATTATTGCACACATATGATTGTGTACTAATTAATATATCTTTCGGGTTTTTAAGAGGTTTCCATGTATATTCGTTTGTTTGGTCTTTGTTTATAATTTGACAACTGTATTTATATATTTGCGACATGAGAGGTTAGTTTTTCTAATATCTTTGCACCTGTAGTCGTATGCACCTAAAATAATGCTCAAAAAATTGGCGTACAAGATTGACTTGGGTTGACTAATTTTTTTATCTTGAGTAGGTTTTAGACCACTAGATTTTAGCATTATGGTTTTTAATGAGACAATATCAAATCATATATTAAAAGGGTAGTAAAATAGTTATCTATGCAAAGTCTTATAAATATATATATATATATATATATATATATATATATATATATATATATATATATATATATATTAATGGATATTTATTTGGGCTATATTATAATGTCATGTTATAATAGAGTACAAGAGATAACCCATTTAGTAAGTCCACTTCGAATAATATTAGGGTTTACTTATTTATAGAGAGTCGTCGTCTCAGTCTTTTATCTTACGTTTTATAACAAATCATGCATATACTAGGTGTCTTCCTCTGTCCAACTCATTAAAATGAAGTCTTGAATTTTTGGATCAAATGTCATTTATGATGGAACGCAATCCACATCCTCCAGCATCAAGTTTAAAGGTATAAGTTCACTTTTTACCTTACATTCGTCCCAATCAACACAAAATACACAATTAAGGTATTCTTACACATATATTATTAAGGGATTAATAACACATGTTAGAGTTAAATAATTGTAATTTTTCTAATTAACTATTAATATTTTATTTATATATTTGTATAATGTTATATAAATTGATTATTATATATATTTGTGAATTTGTAATTAAGTTATTTGTAATTTGTATACACTAACGTCATCAACTAGTTAGAGATTTCACAATAAATATATGAATTACAATTTATGAATAATAATTAATTTAATATATATTTTCATGAGATTGAAATTTCAGTTTTAAATACATAAGTATATAATATCTATATATTTTCTTCAACTGAATTAACATATATGTTTTAAATTGTGATGTAAAGCAAATTGAAGATAAACCACCACAAAGAAAGGGATTTCCATCGTACCTTAAAAATACTATCAATCATTATAACATATATGTAAAATAAAGCACATCCTTCCTTAATAATCCTATCAATCTTGATAACCTATATCTAAAACAAAGAGAATGATTTGTATTTTGAGCAAATCATTGTATTTCATAAAAAAAAATGTCTTCTCATGTACTTGAGAATTCTTTGTTTTGATATTAGTTTTATATGTTATTTGATTTTTAACATGTTGATATATTCATATAGGCAATAAATATTTTAAATATGATCCCAAAAGTATTTCAGTATAGAAGATAAATTTGAATTAATCACATACTTACACATTTATTATTTAGAATAAAACTTCATGGGTATAAAATTCATGTTTATTTACGTTAGAATGAATTACATGTAAAACTTATAATAATTACTAATATTTAATATTGAATATTGAATACATGAACATCTATGTAATAATAAGATAATATTAAATTAAAATCTTTGGTCATATCATTTAAATCAACAATTACCATTACTAATGGCTATGGTAAAAAAATTTAGTTATTACATGCACAATATAAGCATCCAATCTCTAAATTTCTAGATTGTTGTCTTGGATATTATATAAAATAAGTGTATTAGATTTTGATGTTTTTTTTTAATTAGCATAAAGTAAATACAGTATATAAGGATCAAAAAGTAGGTGGTGTCCTTTAATTTTTTTAGCTTATGTAGGAATCTGTTTATGGCAAATTTCAGTGATAATTGATTTTTCCTCATTTCATTTTATTTAAAATATAATTCACATATCTATAAAATATCTCAAAAACAAAAATTATATATCTACTTCATAATTAAATTTATTACATTATTATATAATAGAGATATACAAGACTACAACAAATTAATGAATAACCAGAAAAATATAATCCATATGATTTTGTTGATTGTTCTTCAATCAGTTGTTAATAAATTAGATTATAAATCATTTTCTGTGAGATTCAAATAAAATGAAAATTATACAGAAACCACTGTCTATGCATGAGGACCTTTCCTTGGTCGGGCTTAGTGTGAAAAAATTAAAAAGACTATATCAAAAGACCTTTCCTTGGTCGGACTTTTTCTTTTTAGCTTACTTGATTTTTTTCATAAATATTTGATTGATTTTATAGTTCTATGAAACACTTTACATGGTGGGTAAGTTTATGTATTTTTTAGCTAGTTATTATTTCCTTAAAATTAAATATTTTTTATTCTTCAATTTTAACTCTAAAAGTTTTATATATATTCAAGGTTATTATCCAGTTCATCAATCAATCAAATAATAATTAATTTTATTAGAATATATTTAGACTTTTATAGAAACATAAATTTATTTAATGTTTTTATTCATATTATAATATAAATTGAAATAGTTGGAATATATAAAATTGATTGGATTTATTTTTTTAGATATATTTCATTCTTGTTTTTCTTTTATTTGATTATCTCATTTTCCCATGACGGAGGAAGAAACTTAGTTGTTTATGTTTTATTTTTATTAATTTTTTATATAGATATTTTAAGATATATATTTATTGTACATTATATACAATGAATTAATTCTTAATTATCTAAAAGCCTCCAAATGGTATAATAATTTTTTTAAAACAAAATTAGTTTTAAATAAGAAATAAATAATTATTAAGGTCACATACACATATGTGTGTTTTATTTAACTTTTAGTATTATTTGAGTTGTTTTAAAATTGTCACATTTGTTTTAATGTACCTGACATCACCAATTTATTGCTTGTCTAGGTGTAATATCAACAATTTAAAATGTCCATTGATGAGGAATTTGGATTCGTACTAGCCGAGAAAGACGATTTTATCCCAACTTCACCAGATACTTTTTTAAACAACGATGTCCAGTTAACATTGGTCAACACAACTTTTAGTATTAAATCATTATCAAATGAAGATACTATGATGCCTCCATTTAACATTGATAATGTTGGTAATTATATATTACAAACACTCAAACAAATTGATAACATCTCTTGTGGATCTCCAAATATCAACCATTTGACAACATTTCCAATGTTGAAGGCCTTGAAATTGGTCCTTATGAACTTACCCATAAATAACCTATGTCATTTTCTAACAGATTTAGAAAATTTGAACAGTTTCCCTTCTCTTGTTTACAAGTAAATGAATGTGAAATGTCTAGTATAAAGTAAGAGGACTGGACCAATTGTTATGGTAAAAATTAAAATTATTGTTGTCAATCATTAGTTAGGATTATTTTTATTAGTGGACATGATACTCATGTGTATTTTATATTGATATAATGTATTAGTGTAAACTAATTTTAGATGTTTTTTGATTTTTTAACCCATTTCAAAGATGTTCAAATCAAGATATTAAATGAATTTTCTCGCTATTTGATTTTGGTTTATTAAAGAACTAAGAATATAACTGCTAAAATATAGATCCCTTTCTACCGTGTTTTTTTTGTACAAAAATAATTAAGCATTAGTACCTAAAGGTAAAAGAAATGGAGATCCTAGATAATTGATGATCATATAGATCTAGATATACTTGATAAGTGTTCCCTCAATCTAAAACTATATACCTTGGTCACGTTTTAGATAATTTGAATAGTTTTTTTTTTGCATACAACATTTAACATTTTGATGATTGGTTGTTCCCATTTCTTGGAGAATGTCCAGGAATCACTATATTAGATAAGAAATTAATATTAAATAGTTATTTTAATTGGTGTTAAATGATTTTAGGTTTCCATTCCAACTTGCTGATCTTTATAACTCTAAGGGTCAAATCATCCTATTAGCTTGATTCTATAATTCTGATTTTGGAAGAAGGTTTGTTGTTATAGCAATTCCTTTCACCATTTCCTCAGTTTTCATTTGTTGGTCTATGACCTCTATGTCCTAAAAAATGTACGGCATGTAGGATCTACAATCATCTCAAAAGAATTTACGGCACACATAGAAAAATAAGGAGACTATCAAATGGGAAAGCTACCAAGATGTTAGGAAACATACTCACAAGAAAGGAGTAGGCCTGTTTGTAACTAGATTGTAGAGCCTTGACTTCGGACCTCTCAAGTTGTCGCATAAGGTCGACTTTTCTAGCTTTCATCTAGACGTATAGGGCTTCTTTGACCTACTCATCCTTTCTCTCCCAAGCCTTCACATCGCAATAAGAGAAGTCGTAACCTGTTACTAGCTTGAGCATACATATATAGAAGTTGAGCAATGAAAGTTATACATGTATAAGAATGACAGTAAAGTACTTAATAAATTATTAATTTCACTTAATGTGTCTAAAGCTTCAAAATTTAATGAAATCTAAGTAGGAGACACTAGGTATCGATTATCCTCCAAACATGCAAATTGTTTCATCAGGATACGTCATATTTTATATTCCTTTCATGTTTATAATAGGTTTGTCTTGATCAGTAGATACGATCTTGTTTTTCTTTGAAGGTTGACTCTCATCATCGATTAAATACCTTTGTCGGCGGTAGAGGATCTGATGAGCTTCAACATAAAAACAAATTCTTACATGGAAATCTTTAAAAATTTAAAAAAAATATATAACATATTTTGCTTTTAAAGATATATATAGCGAGGTACACTAGATCTCTGTAAATACACAATTAGAATTAACGAATCGAAGTATTAATAATGCAATTCAAATTACATTGTTAAAATGTACATTTATTATCAAAATAAGTACAAAAATTTGATATAACTAAATAGTGTGTAACAAAAAAATTCAAACAATTATATCATAAAAAGAGAATTAAAGTGAATAAGGTTTTATGTATACGAACACTTGTTTCAGTTCTTTGACATGTGAAATAAAGTAAGAGGTCCTAAATATTATTTATCAAATGCGAGGATTAAAATAAAAAAATGTGAAGTACTAAACCCTAATGTAAAAAGGTGACAAGCTTGATAACAACAATAAGTGGATATCATATATTTTACATTAAGAGTCCGGGTACTATTACTGTGATACAAGCAACATTATGATGATGTTGTTGTCGCAAATGAGGTTGTTTTACCATACCTCATTTAGAAAGACAAAAAAAATTATTATGGGTAGTGATGTTGGTGATAATGATTGTGTGGTATTGGATGGAAACCCTGAATGTCATGTTGTGATAGAGGAATGAGAAGAAATATAAAAATCCAGATGAACTGGTTGTTACCAGTGAATATGGTGAGGTAAGTAATCAAGAATTATTCAAATTTCATCTTTATATAACAAATTTTGCTTCACCTTTTGAATAATTGATTGTTAGAAGAAATAATGTATATAAAAAGAGTATGTAAAAATATTTATAGCTAATTTCGTCATTTAATTCATATAGTATTTCAACTATATCATCCCGATAGTTTGTTTAGTTAGCCATATTATGTGCTCTGGTTTTTTTCTTTTAATAGCAATTTTCTATGATGCCTGAGTCTTTGTATAAAATTTAGTATCTTATAACTAGAAGAAACTCTAATTACAAACTTTCCTTCAATATGAGAGGATTTTAGGCATATCCAACAAATAAACCATTGCTTTATCGCAATTGAAGTATATCGGTACATTTATTTACCTTAAATACACATGAAATCGTTTATATATTTTATAAATTAAGAATTATTATAGGTTAATATCTAATATATCGGTATAAATCATCTTGAACACGATTTTCTATATTTGGCCAAAATATTATTGTCGACATTTTGAATGGACTTTGGTTCAAGAGTATCAAATTACATATGATCATTTTCGTATTTTATTTAATGATCAATTTACTTTTGATTCAATTTATTTATGAAGTATTATAAATAAAAAATATATTCAATTTTTTTTTAGGTCCCCTATAAGAAAAATCTCCATGTAAAATACAGTTGGAAAAGAGAATAGTGTAGCAAGTACATAGATCATCAACTTCTTGGGTATCTCCTATATCTATTGATTAAGTTTTTTTATTTTCTTTATACTTTTTCAACGAGTCTAATATTATACACACACACTTACACACACACATATATATATATATGTTATGAAAGTATTGAAAGAATCAAGAGATAAATACTACGAGGGGAGAGTGTAGTATTATTGAGCATATAACATTGTGGATTACAGTGTGTAAATATTCTATTTATATATACTATGTATACATGAAGACTTAGTATTAATTGGCTTGCATGTCAATGGGCTGATAGAATATAGATATTAATATTTTATAACAGTTCCCCTTGGATATTAAATAACTAAGAACATGACTTGCTAAAACCTTCCTTGAATATTTTTGAGAAAACAGTAAAAAAAATATCCTTGAACGTATTAAATGTGGCTCATTTATATATATATATATGTGTGTGTGTTATGCAAGTATTGAAATAAACAAAAGATAAATAATAAGAGGGGAACGTGTAGTATTATTCGTCATATAACAGTGTGGATTTATGTTAATACTCTATTTATAGATAATATGTACACTTTAAGACTTAGTATTAATTGGTTGGACTATGGTCAATGGATTGAATGAATATCCATAATAATATTCTGTAACACTTCCCCTTGGATATTCAATACTTAAGAATATGCCTTATTAAAACCGTCCTATAAAAACCTTTAGGAAAAAAAATACAGTGAATGAAAAAGAGTAAAATGTGATTAAATGTTCTATATATGGCTCATTAAAAATCTTCTAAATAAAAAGTAAAAAGAGAAAATCGATGAGTATACTCAGCAAATCTTTTAGTATAGTTAGTGAATTTTCTAAATATTAACAAAAAACAATAAGTATTAAAAAAATAAAGAAAAAAAGGCACAGATTTTATTTGTATGATGAATAAAATACAACACTAAATAAAAACTGAATAAATATATTCTACCTAAAAGAAAAATATCTATTAAAAATATTGAAAAAATAAAATTATACAGTATTATACAATATTAAAATTACAAAAATTCAAAATGCAGATGTTAAATCTTTCTGGTGATCTGCTTCATGAAACCTATAAATCTTCTATAAAGTTAGAATTTAGATATTTATGTTAGAAACTTACACCAAGAACAAAAGAACATAAAAAATCCACGAACAAAAAAAAACCTCATGAAGAAGTTTCTCTTAGAAAGTTAGATCTATTCCAGATATATAGGAATATTTGGGGGATAAAATAATAGATTTTTAAAATTTTGATTTATATATATTTAAGTTTGTTGGGAAAACATAATTTAAGAACGAGGCTTGGGTCTCAAGGAGATCGAGATAGGTTAAAAAATTATGGCAACTATACAATTCGAAATAAGTTTAAATATAGTACCTAATATAATTTTATTGTATATATTAACATTCATAAAAAATAAAATACAAAAATATATAATTAGAGGACTCAAATTCTAAAATAATATTTCAAAAAGCCTATATAAATTTTAGTTTTTTTAAAGGCCTTGTTTAATTTTGGTTCAAAATGGATTCGAATATTTATATTTTCACTTTGTTACCTTTCTCCCAATATTGGTGTGTAATAGTTGGTATATACCCACTATTTTTTTAATTGCATTATACATACATACAATTATACCTATTGTTTAAAAAAAAATTCAAAGTTTTTTTTTAATGTTCGTGCTATAATTCGGTGGTTAATATACCCACGGTTTCAAATTAATTTATTTCTTAGTTTTATGTTATTTCCATGTCAATTATGGAGATATACCCGCTCTTATGTTATTTCCATGTCAATGATGGAGATATACCCACTCTTTTGTTTATGGGGTTGTTTTCCTACACAAAAATAAAAACCTATATTCATACATAAAACCACATAAGTTCATCAATATAAATGAGTATATACGCACCAAAATGAAGTTTCATACTAACAAAAATGTAAAACAGTGGGTATATACCCAAAAAAAATGCAAAACCATGGGTATTTACCACAAAAATAAAGATTCATTCCCCAAAAAATATAGAATCATACCCACAAAAATACAAATTTTTACACAAAAAGATACAAATCTATACACACAAAAGTACATATCTATAACCATAAAATTACATATCTATACCCACACCATACATATATATACACACAATATATAGATTTATACCCAAGAAATTAAAAACATAGAATTTTCTACTGTATTCTGTGAAAATCAATTAAATTGAAATATTATGAGCTCTTACCTGTTAAAAATTGATTTTTGTAAACCTTCAATAACTCAAATTCACCATATATTTAAGGAATTAAAATAAAAGATAAATATTAAATAAAAAAATTGCATAATATAAGAATGAAGAGGTTTTTTTCTATAAGAATGGTGAGAAGGGAGGGAAAAGAAGGTCTGATTGACCCTAAAAAAGAAAAAAGAAAAAAATAGGAATAGAAGAATATATATAGTAAAGTATGGTGGCAAAACAATAAGAAGGTATGTTATAAGGTTAAACTTTTTATTATATATAGATTGCTTGATAAATATATTTGTGTTTAATATACATATATGAATATATATTTATCTGTGTATGTGTGAAAAGATTCATATTTCCAGATTTAAAAAAAAAATACACATATATAGAATTATATATTTTAAAAAAATATTTTCCTATATTTTCGTATATAACAGAATAAACAATATATAACTCTTTATATAATATAAATTTTTTTCAATGTCAATAATAAAAAATATTAATCGATACAAAAAATATAGATCTATATATATATGGTAAATATTAGCTATATACATAAATATAGTAAATATTTTTATTAAAATAATGATGTTTTTATGTATTACAAACTACGTCATTAGATTTATAACATAATTATTGTATACTAGTATTAAATTGTTTAAGTAGTATATTTGATTTGTTATAGTGGAACTGATACAAAAGTATGAAAAATTAATATTGTTGAAGAGAAACATGAAATGAAAATCAGAATTCAGATTTAGAATTTACCTATTTTTATAACTTTGGTGGTTAAGTCGGGTGACAGCGAGTTGAGGTTTCCATAACGTTTATATAAGTATATCTTGAGAACCAGACAAATGTTGGATCTAAATAAGTATACTCAACAAATCTTTTAGTATAGTTAGTTAATTTTCTAAATATTAACTAAAAACAATAAGTATTAAAAATAAAAAAATAAAAAAATGGTACAAAATTTATTTGTATAATGGATAAAATACGACACTTAATAAAAACTAAATAAATCTATTCTACTTAAAAGAAAAATATTGAAAAAATAAAATTATACAATATTAAAATTACAAAAATCCAAAATGAAAATGTTAAATCTTTCTGGTGATTTGCTTCATGAAACCTTTAAATCCTCTCTAAAGTTACAATTTAGATATCTATGTTAGAATCTTACACCAAGAACAAAAGAACATAAAAAATTTACGAACAAAAAAACCTCATGAACAAGTTTCTCTTTGAAAGTTAGATCTATTGTATATATATATATGAATATTTTGGGTTAAAATCATAGGTTTTTAAAAATTTTATTTAATTATATTTAACTTTGTTGGGAAAACATAATTTTAGAACGGGGCTTGAGTCTTGAGGAGATCGAGATAGTTTAAAAAATTAACTCATCTATACAATTCAAAATAAGTGTAAATATAATACCTAATATAATTTGATTGTATATTTTAACATTCATTAAAATAAAATACTAAAAGATACAATTAGAGGACTCAGATTCTAAAATAATATTTTTAATTGCCTAACTAAATTATAGTTTTTTAAAGGCCTTGTTTAATTTTGGTTTAAATTGGATTCAAATATTTATGTTCTTACTTTGCTACCTTTCTCTCAATATTGGTGTGTGATAGTGGATATATACCTACTATTTTTTTAGTTGCATTATAAGTCCCTACAATTATACCTATTGTTTAGATTTTTTACAAAGTTCTTTTTTTAATGTTTGTGCTATAATTCGGTTGGTATTATACACACCGGTTCATATTGATTTCTTCCTTAGGTCTATGTTATTTCCATGTCAATGATGGAAATATACCCACTTTTTTATTTTTATGGTTGTTTTTCTGCAAAAAAAAACATCAATTCATACATAAAACCACACAAGTTCATCAATATAAATGAGTATATACTCTCCACAATGAAGTTCCTTACTAACAAAAAATGTAAAACAATAGGTATATACCCATCAAAAATGAAAAACAGTGGTTATTTACCATAAAAATAAAGATTCATACCCAAAAAAATATAGAATCCTACCCACAAAAATATAAATTTCTATACATGAAAGTACGGATTTATACACATAACATACATATCTATACACACAATATACAGATCTATACCCAAGAAATTTTTATGGTTGTTTTTCTGCAAAAAAAAACATCAATTCATACATAAAACCACACAAGTTCATCAATATAAATGAGTATATACTCTCCACAATGAAGTTCCTTACTAACAAAAAATGTAAAACAATAGGTATATACCCATAAAAAATGAAAAACAGTGGTTATTTACCATAAAAATAAAGATTCATACCCAAAAAAATATAGAATCCTACCCACAAAAATATAAATTTCTATACATGAAAGTACGGATCTATACACACAACATACATATCTATACACACAATATACAGATCTATACCCAAGAAATTAAAAACTCATAATTTTCTACTGAATTGTGTGAAAATCAAATAAATATAAATATTATGAGTTCATACCTGTTAAAAATGGATATTTGTAAACCTTCAATAACTCAAATTCACCATAGATTTAAGGAATACAAATAAAAGATAAGTATAAAATAAAAACAATTGCATAATATAAGAATGAAGAGGTTACACCAAGAACGAATATAAAAAATTCAAAAACAACAAAACCTTATGAATAAGTTTATGTTGGAAAGTTAGATGTATTATTCCGATTTACCATGGAAAGTTAGATCTACTATAGATATATATGGATATTTGAAGGATAAAAATTTAGATTTATAAAATTTAGATTAAATTATATTTAACTTTACTGGAGTAAACATAATGTCATAATGGGATATATAACATAACATTAATCACAATAAAAAGAAATTTATGGCAATATATTTTTACTACGATAAGATTGTAGTGATGTTGTATTGGATATAACAAATTCTATCAATATTCATGGACAAGAAATTTAAAATGAATTCACCGTGATATTTCATCACAATCATTTATTTTTTGAAGATATATATTGTGATGAAATGTCATGAACACGATTTGATTGTAATAATTTATATTTTCTAGAAGTTTAGAATAAAAAGAATTGTTATACCTTTAAAGTTGGATTTAATGTTTGTAAGAGTTTCAGAAAAAGGGATGTATATGTTGTAGTTTTTGTTAATAGATAATACTAAGAAAATATGTAGAAATAGTTGTTATGTTGATGAAAAATATGAATGAAGAACATCTATTTATAGGTGAGAAGATGGCTAAAATAGAAATCAACTAGAAACTTACGGATTTAAAAAATCATTAAGTTCGATTAGTAGAACTATATATATAAGTTTTTAACCAACTGTGACTTGGATTTATCCCCTTATCAAAGGTTGGGATCACTCCAAATATATATAATTAATATCATGGGACCCATTACTATTTTATTATATGTTGTTTATATACCTAATATATTTTAAAATCCCATTAAAATCATACTATTATAGTTATAGTCCCATTAAATTAATGTGTTGGTCCATTCTATCTAATTATTATTATCTACTAACTTATTTCATCCATCAAATATATATATATATATATATATATATTATTTTTTATTTGATGCCAAATATATATACCTTAAATTTGAATGAATATCTTAAAGTTAGTTCCATTTTAAAGCCATATTATATATGAAGTAAATTATTGAAAATGGAAATATCTCTTTTATTTATATTTTGAAGGACATAATAATTGATAATATAGTATGCAAATAATTTAGACCATATATATCTATATTACATAATGTGTGTTGATCAAAGGTCGTGAATCTAAATTATAAAGCATATTTATTTTTAAACAGTTTGAATCATCTACATAAAAGATGAACAAGATCATTTGTGAACCCTTAATTTTCTAATTTGCAATATTATTTTTACTAATAAAAGAAAACATAGGTTGCCAGTTATCCAAATCCATTAGATATTTGAATGTTCTACGTGTGTCCTTGCTATACACAAATCTTTTAAATTTTTGTTATCCCAGCGTGTTGGATATGTGACTTTCACCAAGGAGACTTTGATTCAATACTTATCAATAGAACATAACTCAATTTAAAGACTCGCATATGGGATCTGGGTTTGTTTCCTTTGATAAAACACACTTTACCTTTTCCTTGACCCATAAAATATGAACCATGAATCTTGAACCACAAACAATGAAATTTAAATTAATTTTTAGAAAAATGCATGCAAAAAAATTACAACAAATGTTTTATATCATAAAACTAATGTGTACTAGAAATTAAGAATCATGAACCATATATTTAAAAATGCATGCAAGCTAAACAAAACTAATGTGTACAAGAAAATAAAAATCATGAACGATAAATTTAAAAATATTTGGATATGTTTTAATATTAAAAAGACCAACTTAACCTTATGCATAACTTTAAATTAAACCTTAACCTTTACCATACGCTTCAACTTAAAACTTGAACCGTATACCTTCAACCTTACCACTAAACTGTAAACTTTATGTTAAACCTATACCTTTAAACTAGAAACTTAACTTTTATCATAACCTTAAACTTAACATTAATTTTATATTTTACACAAACCCTAACTTTATCCTTACCTTTAAGATTTCAACCTCAATTCTAATCTCAACCAGGTAAAGATTCATTGTGCTAATATTCAACCTCAAACCTTATATCTTATAACCTTAAACTTAACCCTAAACTTATTATTTAAGGTCTAAACCTTTATTCTAAACATAACCAAATGAAGATTTATCGTGCTTATATTCGACCTCAGACCATAAATTTGTATAACTTAAACTTAAACATTAAATCTTAAAACTTAAACTCAAACTTAGACTTGAAATAAACCATAACATTAACCCTTAGACTTGACTTTAACCTTAATCGTAAAAAAAATTAAACTTTAAACTTGACCTTTAACTTTCACATTAACCGTAACCGTAACCTTAACTATAACATTAACCTGAATCTCAATCTCAATCTTAAACTTTAGCTTAACCATGACCTTAACCTAATCCTTAGCTTTATCCTTTTCATTAACCCTATCCCTAGCCCTATCATTTGCCTTAGCCTTAGCCTTAACCTTAGTATTAGTCTTAGCCTTAACCTTAGTCAAAACCTTATTCTTTATCTTAGCCTTATCCTTACCACTAGATTCAGCGCTAGCGTTAGACCTAGCCCTAGCCGTAAACTTAAACTTAAACTTAACCTTAACCCTAAAGTTAAATTTAGCATAGCATTAACATTGAAATTAACCTTATAATTAACCTTAACCTTAACCTTAACCATAACCTTAAACATAACCTTAACCCTAACCATAACCCTGTATTCATTAACTTTAAACTTAACCTCAAACCCTAACTATTAACTTTAACCACATCCTTAACCCTATATCTTAACATTAACCTAACATTAACATTAACATTAACATCAGCCATAAATTTAAACCAAAACTTTGACATAGCCACGAATTAATATTAACCTTAACCTCAACATTTACCTTAATCTTGCTCTTAACATTTACCTTAACCTTTATCTTATCCTTAACCTTATCCTAAACCATAATCTTAACCTTAAACCTTAAATATTTGTGTTTAATATACATATTTGAATATATATATATATGTCTATGTATGTGTGTAAATATACATATTCCAGATTTACTAAAATACACATATATAAAATAATATATTTTAAAAAATATTTTCCTACATTTTCGTATATAACAGGATAAAAAATATATAACTCTCTATATAAATTATAAAACTTTTGCAAGATAAATAATAAAAATATATAGATCTATACAAAAAATATAGATCTACACAAAAAATATAGATCTATATAGATATGTTAAATATTAGGTATATATAGGTATATACATAAATATAGTAATGTTTTAATTAAAATAATTATGTTATATAAACAAAAATTTAAGTATTACAAACTAGATCATTATATTTATGACATAATTATTGTATACTAGTATTAAATCGTTTGACTAGTATAGTTGATTTGTTATAGTGGAAGTGATACAAAAATATAAAAAATTAATATTGTTGAAGAGAAATATGAAATGAAACTGACAATTTAGATTTAGAATTTACCTATTTTTATAACTTTGATGGTTAAGTCAGGTGGGGGGGGCATACCGTTTAAATAATTATAACTTAAAAACCGGACCAATGTTGGATCTAAATAAAGAAAAACCTCATTTTGGGCATTTCTTTTGACTAGTTTTTGTTGGATTCATGCTCAACCATAACTACCACTACTAAAGAAGAGTTTATAAACACAATATATATGCACTAGATATGACCCTTGCTTAAAGATATTTTAAAACAGTTAAATTAAACTTTCGGTAATATTATAATAATAAAAAGGGAGGGTGATGTGATGTTAATTTGATAATAGATGAGAAAATTTGAAATTTAACCGAATTACGAGAAGTTTGGGTGGATTTTTAGTTTTAATAAGAAGAGTTAGGTGTGTCCTACTTTAATATAAAAGTACTCATACCAAAAGTAAAAAAAGACAATGTGTCGCATTTATATTATGTGTATCAATGACATATTTGGTATGAAATTAAAGAAAGACAAAAAATCCCATTTATATTAGGTGTGAAACAAAAGAAAAAAACTAATCGTTAGTAAATTTAATGTAGAGTTATAACATGACATATCATTTGTCTCATTATTAGTTTGAACTTAATGAAACAAAGCTCGTCACGTGTAAAATAACTTTTCTTCTTCTTTTATTCGAATTCGTTGTTCCCAAAATGTGAAAAATATTGGATTTTGTTATATTTGTGGTATAATAACACTTTATTACTAATTAGGTTATTAGTATGGGAATTTTAATTCAAGAAACATATATACTTAAAGTTACACATACGTCAAAAAGTATCCCCTATTATAAACAAACTTAATTTTAACATTTCAAATATTTGAAAATGACAATAAAGAATTTCCTTAATCTATCATGGTTTATTGACCCAAAGGGACCAATTTAATCACCAATAAAAAAATTGGCTAGTTTCTTTTCCAAATAAGTTACTACCTAATCTTATGGGTTACCTCATATTGAAATACCCTCATATAAAAAAATACCTTATTAGGACTAAAAAATAAGTGACAATAAGTACGGTCCACCGAGTCACTAATTATTACCGTTATTCATCTACGACCACCACCCACCGACCACTGTTGACACCACCACCTGGGACGTACTTATTGATTCACGGACTACAAAGCTATTGAGTATTTATATTATTTATCTTTAAACGCCATCTACCGACCACCACCAGCCACCTGGGCTTACATAGTGGTTCAGTAAGTACGAAATCATTGAGTACAAAAATAATTGATTAGAGCAGTCACTAAGTATACAAATTAATTTAGTATACTCAACTAATATCTAACTATACATAGTAAATTACTTAGAATACTCAACAAAGATCTAAGTATACTTAGTTAAATATTTGAATATTATCTAAAAATATTGATTATTAAAATAAAAATAAAGAAAAAATGGCACAATTTGATTTTTATGATGGAAAAAATACAAAACTTAATAAAACATAAATAAATCTATTATACCTATAAAAAAATAATTATATTACAAATATATAAAAAAAGTTATACAATATTAAAGGAAAAAAATAAAAAATTAATGTTGTAAAATCTTGTTTTGTGATTTGTTTCACGAAACCTATTCATGGTTAATTAATAACACCTCTCTAGAAGTACAATTTATATATAAATGTTCGAAGGTAATAACAAGTAAAAAATAATATCAAATATTAATGAACAACAAAACCTCACGAAAGCTAGCCTAGAACCTTAATATAAACCCCTTAACTAATAACCTTAACCACACCCTTAACATTATTATTAACTTTAACCTAATATTTACCTTAACCTTAACCTTAACCTTAACCTTAACCTTAACCTAAAAGATAAACCTAAACTAGGAAAACGTTAACCTTAGCATTAACTTTAATCTTAACTTTAATCTTAACTTTAACCTTAATCTTAACCTACCCTTAAATTTTACTTAACCTTAACATCAAATTTAACCTTAACCTTAATCTAAACCTCAAAGTTAACCTTAATTTTAAATCTTACACCTTAAACTGTAAACCTTAAATTTAAACCTTAAACCATACACCATAGTGATTTCCTTCTCTAACCTTAAACTGAACCATAACTTTAACCATAACCCTTAAACCTTAAATCTTAACCGTAAATCTCTAAGACATTTCTTTTCCCCAAAAAAAACATACACTACACCTAAAACACACATTTCTCCTCCTTCTCTCTACTTTCTCTCACTAGGGTTTGATTTTTGGTCAAAGTTTGACCTTGCTTTGACTCCTGTTGACCCCACCCACCCATAATCTATGACTCTCCGACCATATGGATGGAGTTTGACCGGATATTAACCGGCGATGTTGACTAATTTTGACCGGAGTTGGAGTTTCTTCATAAATTGTTTTTTTCTTTTTTGGTTTTGATTTGGAAATTAATAAATAGATCTTCAATTGGAAATTAATCTCATTTGACTGGTGAGAGAATTAGTGGGAAGCTGATTGTAATTGTTAAGGATATTAATTCACTGCAGCCGATAGTGGAGATCCTAGTTGGACAAGGCTGTGGGGTGGAAGAGAGGAGAAACAGATTCGTGAGAAACACGCGAGTGTATATTGGAGGTGAAGAGGAGACGGGTTAGTATATTGAAAGATAAATTGCTTCTGTTAAGTGGATAAAGAGATAAGCCTAATAATTGGGTAATAATTGTGTTTTGTTGGTAAAGAATCCGCATCTATTTCAGCACCAAATCAGTAGCGAAATTAGTGCAAATTTCAACTCGTTTTTTTTTTGCTAACATCGCGACAGCATCTATTTTGGTGTTTTTGAGCTCATTCCTTAACCAAAATACGTGATTCTTTCTTTTCCATTCATCTTTTTTCATTCCTGATCTTATGGCACCTCGCAAGAAGACTAAAAATCACGGAAATAAGGACAGTGTTGAAGTTAATGAATCTCAAGGAAAGTTTGCGCCAATGAAAGGTAAATATATCCCTGCTACCCCTGTAATTCAAGTGAGTAACAACTTCTCTGCTACTAAGAGGGGTAATTTGATGAGTGGGAGTGTGGATAAAGGCATTTCTAGCAGGAAGGAAGATGGTTCATGTAGTGACTGTAACGTGTTTAATAAAAGTTCAGAGAGAAGGACAGGAGATAAAACACAAGAATTAATGGATAGAACCTTACTTAGCTCCAGTGAAAGCATCCAAGCTACTCAAATCATTGAGTGTACAATGGTTGAGGAGATGAACGGCCAAGATGGGGCCCTAATTGAGGGTGAGGCTCCTAATCCTCTCGAGAATAGCTTGAATGTGAGTCACAAGGAGGATTACTCCACTTTAGGTGCAGGAATTGGGATAATTTCTCCACCTAGTGAAAGTACCCTCTTGGGAATAGCACAAGGTCAAAGTGTGGAGGAGGAGGATGAATCCGAGGTAGAAATTATTGAGGAAAATAATGGGAAGCAAGGTAAATGGACAGAATTATTCAAGAAAAGTGACCAAGATTTGAAGATAAAGTACTTTGCTCCTAGTCAAGTAGAAGATGAACTCATGGTTAAACCACCTAGAGATATAGTGAAGAGTGGAATTGAGGAGTGGGATAATTGCTTAGTTGACAATTTTTTGGAGAAGCTCCTCAATATCACATGGTTAGAAGTATGGTTAATGCTCAATGGAGAAATTGTGGTCAAGTTGAAATAAAGTCTACATATATGGAAGTGTTTCTATTCAAATTCAAAGGTGAGCAAGAATGCAACAACATATTAGAGCAAGTTTAGCATGTAAATGGTAGAATTATGATCTTGAAAAAGTGGGAACCTAACATGATTTTTGATAAGCTTGATTTGACTAAGGTCCCATTATGGGTTAAATTGAGAAAGGTACCATTACACTTGTGGAATAATGATGGGTTAAGCTACATTAGTAGTGATTTGGGTATTCCACTCCAAATGGACCCAATCACTAAGACAAAAAATAGGCTAAGCTTTGCTAGAGTATGTGTTGAAGTAGATATGACAAAGTAGCTTGTTAAAAGGGTGAAGGTTGATCTTGAGGAGGATGGGATTCATGTGGTGGAGGCTTACTATGAGTGGTTACCTTCAAGATGTTCTAATTGTAAGGCTTTGGGGCATAAGGAGACTAATTGTAGCCAAGGAAGGAAAGAACCTATCAAGAAGAGACCTAAACCAAACCAAACCTATAACCAACCTAAACCAAACCAAGTAAACCACCAACCTAAACCAAACCAAGCTAATCACCAACCAAACCAATACAAAGTTCAAAAGAGGGTTGAAGAATGGAGGGTAGTGCAAAGAAAGCAAAAGGAGAAGAAGGATCATGAAGTTCAGATTCCTAACACCAAAAACACAAATACACCTCCACCTCAAAATGTGGGAAGTAGTAGTGCAAAGGGGAATGAAATAACCCCTAGCACACCTAGAGAAGGTGCTTACATTACTAATATTTTTGTAGGGGAGTTAAGTAACTCCTTATGTGTTTTAAATGTGGCTAATGAAAACCTTGAAGAGGCTTTGAATAGGTTTATGGGAAGTACCCATAGTGAAAGAGAACCTCCGGATATAAATGATAATTAGTTCTTGGAATGTAAGAGGTTTGAATCAAAACCTCAAACAAAAAGAAGTTATTCATGTTGTAAAAGATAAAAAAGTTGATCTAGTTGGTTTATTGGATACTAAAATGGCCCTACAAAGCTACAATAAGTTTCACAACACTTATTTGAGTAATTGGGGTACAATAACTAATCATGATAAAGATGAAAGAGGGAGAATATGTGTAAAGTGGAATAAGAAGGCTTTGGATGTAAAGTGTTTTAATTCAACTAACCAAGCCATCTTCCTTGAGGTACATGATATATATAATAAGAAAACATTTAATTGTGTGATGGTATATGCGGAAAATGATGATGATAAAAGGGTGCTTCTTTGGGAAACACTTGGTGAACTGATGGTTATTAATGGGGACTCTCCTTGTATTTGGTGTGGGGATTATAATGAAATTACTAAAGTTGATGAAAGAATGGGTTGCACTAGCCTTCATAAGAGTTCTCATGAATTTGTCGATTGTATTAAGGATAATGGGATGCTTGAACATCTTAGCCAAGGGTGTTATTACACTTGGACTAATAGAAAAATAGAAGGGTTTATATCTAGTAAAATTGACAAATTTTTTATAAATGATGCTTGGTTAAGTTGTTTCAAGTCTCATTTGATGATTGAAGCTCCTGGAATTTAAGATCACTATAATCTTATCCTCAAAATTCAGGGGAGTTCAAATACTAAACCTTCATCTTTTAAATTTTTTAATGTTTGGATTGATCATGATGAGTTTCTGCCTTTGATTTAAAAGGTGTGGAAATATGAAGTTAAAGGGAGTATAATGTATAAAATGGTGAATAAATTGAAGGAAGTAAAGAAAGTTTCGAAGATCTTCAATAGAAAATATTTTCATCACTCTACTAAAGAAATAATGGAGGTTAAAGAGGAGCTTGAGAAGGTACAAATTATGCTTATGAATGGTGATCAATCTATGCTTACTATTGAGAAGGAGCTTAGGGACAAATTTATGCATCTTCTTAATATTCAAGAGGAGATTCTAAAGCAAAAATCTGGAATTACTTGGGCGCAAAAAGGTACTTGTAGTACTACCCTTTATCACTCAAAACCGAGTTGCCTCTGTTGTAACTGAAAATGGTGATATTGTTGTTGAAGATGAGGCTATTCATGGTGAATTTATCAAGTACTACACTAGTTTAATTGGTACTAAGGATGTTTATGAAGAAAGTGTTAGCTCTAGTTGTTTAAATAAGCTTGTTGATAGAGCTATTACTAATGAAGATGAAAAATAAATGGTGAAAGACATTACTAGTAAGGAGATTAAAGAACCTATTTTCTCTCTTGATATCTCAAAGGCTCCTGGCCCAGATGGTTTTTATAGTGCTTTCTTCAAAGCTACTTGGAATATTATTGGGGAGGATGTTTGTAATTCTATAAAGGAAACTTTCACAAATAGACAAATTTTGAAGCAAATTAATGCTACTAATCTTGTTCTTATTCCCAAGGTTAAAACCCCACTTCAGTGAAGAGTTTTAGGCCCATTGCTTGTTTTAATATCCTCTATAAAGCTATATATAAAATAATTGCTAATAGGATGAAGAAAAGCCTTGAGGATATTATATCTAAAATTCAAGCTACTTTTGTGGGAGGAAAAAGTATTTTGGATAATATTGTTTGCTCAAAGTGTTGTAGCAGGTTATGATAGGAAGGAATTGAATCCAAGGTGTACTTTAAATATTGATCTTCAAAAGGCTTTTGATACAATTAATTGGAGGTACCTTTTCCAACTACTTCAAATTATGGGATTTAATAAAAAGCGTATATCTTGGATCAAGATGTGTATTTCAACACATATGTTCTTTTTGTGCATTAATGGGAGTGTGTGTGGTTGTTTCAATGGAGAAAGAGGATTAAGACAAGGTGATCCTTTATCTCCTTATCTATTTGTTATATGTATGCAAGGTTTCTCTTCTATTCTTGAGAAAGTGGCAAATAATAAAGCATTTACTTATCACCCTAATTGTGCAAGAATGTAGTTGAACCACCTTATATTTGCTGATGATTGTTTAGTTTTCTTTAATGGTGATAAAGACTCGGCTATGAGTCTTAAACAAGGCCTTGATCTCTTCTCTAGACTTTCTGGCCTTAACATAAGTCCTGAAAAGAGCTAGCTATATATGGGAGGTTATAACAAAGACCTTCATGATGATTTGAGTAGTATTCTCAATGTAAAGAAGGGTAAACTCCCTGTTAGATATCTTGGGGCTCCTTTAACTACAAAAGGCCCAAATAGCTTAATGTGTGTTACCTTTATTAATAATATAGTTGGAAGTGTTGAAGGGTGGATGCATAGATTTCTTACTTTTGCGGGAAGGCTTCATTTAATCAAGAGTGTTTTGCAAAGTAAAGATATATATTGGTGCAATGTAATGATCCTTCCAATGGGAGTTATTCATGAGATAGAATCACTTTTGAGTAGGTTTCTTTGAAAGGCTAATACTTATGATTTTCATGGTACTAAAATGGCTTGGAAAGATTTGTGTCAAAGTAAAGAAAATCGAGGACTAGGCATACCTAATCTTCTCCATATTAATCAAGTTGTTATTCTCAAAGCGTTTTGGAGAATGTATGGATATAACGATAATATTTGGTCTCAATGGGTCTACTCGAATTGGCAATGGAACAAGAGAATATGGAGCATTACATATGATAATAAACTTCCTTGGACATGGAGATATATGCTAAATGTGAGGTACCTTGCTTTTAAATATATTATACATGATGTTGGAAATGGAAAGAGAACTTATATGTTAGATGATAGATGGATAAAAGGAAAGTGTGTAGGTGATATTTGTGAATAAAAGGATGTTATTTCTTTGGGTAATTACAATATTAACAAAAAGGTGATGGACTATTATGTGGGGAAGAGGTAGATATTTCCACCTAGGTTTAAAAAGGTGTATGAGGTGGTAAAAGATATGGTGCCTAATGAGAAGCATGACACTATAAGATGGTGAGATAAAGGCTTTAGGACCTCGGATGTTATGTATGACCTAAGGGGTCCTAATGAGAAAACAAAATGGTATAGTATGGTGTGGTATAAATGGAGTATGCCAAAGTACAAGTTTTGTGCTTGGTTAATTTGTAAGGATAGATTAAGCACTAAAGATAGGCTTAGCAAGTGGGGGATGGAAGTGGACAAGATGTGTTACCTTTGCTTTGAAAAACATGAATCAATGGATCACTTATTTTGGAATTGCAAATTCACTAATTTGGCTTGGAAGGAGAATTGTGCTCTTCAGTTGGCACAACTCGGGTAATACTTGGGAAGAAAGGCTTGATTTTATGCTTAAGTTTGATGGTAACACCTTAAAAGATACCATATCAAATATTACTTTCCTTAGCTTTATTTATTGTATTTGGGATTTGAGGAATAAAAAAGAGTTTAAGAAGATGCATCATAAATATGAGGATATTATGAAAATAGTTGTGAAAGATGTTCAATACACACTTTGGAATAGAAAGTTATTTAAGAGGAGTGTTGAGAATATGAGATTGATAGCAATATGGAAGCTACATGGAGTACTCAAGGGAGGAGAACAAGAAGATTAAGGAAGATAGCTTGGAGCTTGGACCTAGTATAAGTCTTTAGCAATTGTTGTATAGGGTTTAATTTCCTAGCAATAGTTGTATAGGGTTCTTTTACTTTGATTTATTTCTCTAGCAATGGTTGTATAGGTTGTCTTGTAAGTTGATAGGTTTACTTTCTAGTAAATGTTGTATAGGTTTTGTTTTCCTAGCCATGCTTGTTTTTGATTAAAAAACAAGTAGGGGTTTGATTTGTACTTGTCATTTTGTGGATATAAAATGGTAGGTTTGATAAAAAAAACCTTAACCTTAAACCTTACCCTTAACCTTAACGATTTTTACCTTAACCTTTAACGTTGAACCTTAAACCTTAAACCTTAAACCTTAAATCATCAAAAGAAACCTTAAACCATAAACATTAAACCTTAAATCTCAACCTTAACCTAAACTTTAACCATAACTATAACCTTAACCTTTTATTTAGCCTTTTGTTTTACTTAAACCTTGAACTTTATACCTGAACCTTAACTTGTATCTTAACCATTCACCTTAAGCTTTACCAAATGAAGATTCATCGTGCTAATATTTAACCTTAAACCTTATATCTTATTAGAAATTAAACGTAAAACTTAAGCATTAAATCTTAAACCTTAAACTTATCTTTAACCTCAACCTTAACCTTAACCTTAAACTTGACCTTAGCCTTAAGAGTTAGCCATTTAGTGATGAAAATTTATCTACACTTAATGCATCGCAGATAGTTTGGTGGTTAATTAACATATAGAACTTTAAGTGTAAAATTATGACGACGCATGCAATATAGAGTGAAACTAAATTTTATCCGAGAGATGATCATAAATAAAATTGTCTCATCGATTTTGACCTCATATATATTTTAAGATATATATAAGTCTGTATATCTTTTGTTATTTTCATATACATGGTGTAGTTTAAATCATCGTATAAGACCTAAATTAATTACCACAAATAATCAATTAAGTAAACTTTACTTATGTATCTTTTAAGCTTGTATGCATTCATGAGTATGATATAATTAGACAAACAACTTATTAGTTGAGCCATAACTAATTCCTGACCGTGTAATACAAACAAACTTTTCAATATTTGTTTTCCAAAAGTCGTGTATAAGTTTACATTTTCAAATTTTTATAAATTTTTATGTAAAATAACAGTCATATGTATGATAATGTTTTCAATTTATTTAAAATAGTTATGCAAAATTATAGCACATATTTTTATTCTTTGAAGACATGAGTGTTACCGATTCCTTTATGTATAAGAAAAAATCTGATAAAGTCTATATATGATCTAAACAAATTAGTCAAATTTTGTACAAAATTAGAAAAATATCATTTTATAGAAATAAAACGAACCATTAACTCTACAAATTCTATAGAGTGTTCAAAATCCACATATAAAATAATAAATGAATACACAATCTAAGATACTGCATATATGAAATAAATATTTACGTTCTCACATAATTAATATTTCTTCAAATATGAAACATATATTGGTTTGGAATATCATAAAATATGTAAAGTTACATCTACTTTAAGTAATACTTAAATGGTAATATGAAATACGTGTTTCTGGATTGGTTCACTGATTACTTATTACTTGTTACTTACATAAAAACATTTGTAAAGAGAGATATATAGTATAACAACCAAAAACAAAAAGAAACAAAAGAACTCACACACAATTAACATAAATTTGTAAATTTACTTATTATATATATATATATATATATATATATATATATATATATATATGTGTGTGTGTGTGTGTGTGTGATAGAGAAAAAAGATACATGTTTGATGATCTAAAAAGACACAAATATATACATAAAGCATACACATTTTAGACATGTTTGGTATTTCATATAATCAAAAATATATTTTAAAAAATATATTTCTAAATCTTAGTAGGTAATAGAATAAACAACTATATGTAAAATATTAATATATATATATATATATTAAATACTAATAAATATTAGCATTCAATATATTTATATAGATTTATATATTTTTAATTTGATCTGGCAAAATTCTATATTTATATAGATCAATTTTTGTATAGACATATATTTTTTGTTTATATCAAATATTAAACATGTCTACTAGTTTGTATGTTTTTTGTAAAATTTTTGTATACTAGTAATAAATTGTTTAACTAGTATACTTGTTTTGTTATAGTGGAATTGACTGAAAGATATGAATGATTAACATTGTTGTCGAGAACTCTAATATTAAAACGAAGTCTATTTATATATTTTACCTCTTTTATAATATTGGTGGTTAGGTTGGCTGCATCGAGTTGAGGGAGGGTTTAAATAAAGCAAACAATTAGCTTTATAAACTAGAATAATGATGGGCCTAAAATAAAGAAAATCCTTTTCTTTGTCTTTTTTTGCCAGTTTAGGTGAGGGTAATGCTCAGCTGGTACTACCACTATTATAGAAGAGTTTATATATGAAATATATAAGCATTTTTTTCCGAAAAGTAGAAAAAGACAGTGCGTTCGCTTGCATATGTAGTGTTTAACCAAATAAAGACACTTCATCTATGGCACATTTGGTATTAAATCAAGGAAAGACAAAAAAATCTCTTTTAAAGTAGGTGTGGAACCAGAAGAAAAGAAAAACTCATCAATTCGTAGATTTAATGTAAAGTTATAACAAGACATATTATCCCTCACACTTTCGGTGTTAGATCAGTGAAACACAAGTCACCGCATGTTTAACTTATAAAAAAACTTTGATTATTCTTTTCTCCAACTGATTGTTTCTAAAATGTATAACATATTTGATTTTCTTACATTTTTGCTATAATACATGATAATAATTAGTATGGGGTTTTTTCCTTCAAGAAACTTGTACTTAAAGTTACACATATGTTATAGAGTTCCCCCAAATATAAGAAAACTCAATTTTCACATACCAATTAGTTCAAAATGATAATAAACAGTGTATATAGATCTATAAAGGGTGATTATCCCAAAGTATCTTGGAGAACAATTTAATCGCAAATAGAGAATATTTGGCTAGTTTCTTCTCCAAATAGGTTACTACCAAATATTTTAAGTGACCAAACAGTAAACTACTGTCAAATAAAAAAAAATCCACCTAATTATTCATATTTAACATCTCCGACCACCAGTCATCACCACTTCCTGCAACGCCACCCGGGGCATACTCCTTGCTTCACTGAATACGAATCCGATAAGTATCTATATTGGTTATATTGAGCAACCATCCATCGACCTCCACCAATAACTCCACCCAGCCGTAGTCAGTGATTTACAAAGTATAAACCCACTGAGTAAAAAATACTTTTGAGAACATAAATCATTGAGTACCAAAATACTACGTATGAACTCCTTGAGTACAAAAATCACTATGTTAAAAATCATTTAGTACAAAAATTGATGAGTACGGATCACTAAGTATAAAAATAAATTAATTATTGCTCAGTAAATCGATGAGTATACTCAGCAAATGTTTTAGTATAGTTAGTGAATTTTCTAAATATTAACTAAAAACAATAAGTATTAAAAAAATAAAGAAAAAAATGACACAAATTTTATTTCTATGACGGATAAAATACAAGGCTTAATAAAAAATAAATAAATCTATTCTACCTAAAAGAAAAATATCTAATAAAAATATTGAAAAAATAAAATTATACAATATTGTACAATATTAAAATTATAAAACTCCAAAATACGAATGCTAAATCTTTCTGGTGATCTGATTCATGAAAGCTATAAATTCTCTCTAAGGTTACAATTTAGATATCTATGTTAGAAGCTTACACCAAGAATAAAAGAACATAAAAAATTCACGAACAAAAAAACCTCATGAACAAGTTTCTCTTGGAAAGTTAGATCTATTGTAGATATAGGATTTTTTGGGGGATAAAAATCATAGACTTTTAAAATTTTGATTTAATTATTTTTAACTTTGCTGGGAAAACATAATTTTAGAAAAGGGCTTGTGTCTTTAGGAAATTTAAAAAAATATCGCATCTATACAATTCGAAATAAGTGTAAATATAGTACCTAATATAATTTGATTGTATATCTTAACATTCATAAAAATAAAATACTATAATATACAATTAGGGGACTCAAATTCTAAAATAATATTTTTCAATGCGTAACAAAATTTTAGGGTTTTTAAAGGCCTTGTTTAATTTTGGTTTAAAATAGATTCAAATATTAATGTTTTTACTTTGCTAACTTTTTCCCAATATTGGTGTGTTATAGTGGGTATATAAACATGATGTCTCCTCATTTGTGATAGATTTATATTAGGATGAGACATCATTTTTAGTGATTTAGGAAGTCTTCTAGTCGATTTTCTTGAGAAATAGTGCACTTTCCTATTTTGAGTCTTGATTTAGTAAAATAATATTTTTAGAGCATATTAGGTTTAATTATTTATTTAGTGTGAAGGTTTGAAGATAATTATGGAGATTAATTAGATTCCAAGTCAAAGACTAAAATATATGGAAAGAGATAAGCATGGTAATTGGAGATAAGGAAACAAAAGCTAAAAACATGGAAAAGGAAAAGCTGCCTTAATCCTGAATTTCTGCACCTACGACCATAAATCAGCTTATATCTCAAAGACGGTGTGAAATTTGGAGAAACGGTCAAGAGAAAAGTTCAAGAGCTTTCTGAGACGATCAATTTGGTATATTCATACGCGTCAAACGGATGAATATTGAAGCTGCTAGAGCCAAAAGAAAATCGGACCTGATTTCATGTTTTTAGGGTTACGAATTTTAGTTGGGCTTGGAATCCACTACTTACTTCTCCTTCAAGAAAACGAATTAGGTCTTCCTAAACACCTATAAATACACCCTTATACCATTGTAAACATGTCCTTGCTCAGTTGCAAAGTATAGGCTTAGTCCTTACTTATATTTTCTTAGTTTTAAATAATAGCTTAGTCTTTAAATTAATATTCATCTTAGTATCAAGCTATTCATCCAAGAACGAAGCTGACCTATAGAGGAAGACAAGAAGAAGAATTTGGAGAGTGACAAACTCCTCTTCTACATCTCCATCTCTATATATAGGGTAATTAGCTATAGATTTGTGCTCAACCATATTTCTAAGCTTTTATTCTGTAAGTTTTACTTTTTATTGTTGGGTTATTATTTTGTCTACATTCATAATACTATTTGTTATTTTAATTGATTGAGCTTGGCGTATATTGTTATTATGTATTTTGACTTATTGTTACAACCCTAGATTTGGCCAATCTTAGGATTATTCTTAGTTATTGACAACACCACATAATCATCTAGTTTTGATCTTTTACCTAACTAGATAGCCATAAAGGTTTGATTTAATCACAAATCATTACTCAGGAATCCTTGGTAGTGGAGAGGTTGCTCCTAAGCCTAATAGAGGCTAGGTAGAATTTAGAATCTTGGTTAATATATAATGCGTAATCTGTGACAGGTTTGAATAACAACTTAGTAAAATAGACTCATATTAGTGACCCTAATCTATTAAACTTACATTTATATTTATTTATCTGCATTCTGATTTATTATTTCTTATCGGATAGTTATTCATATTATTTTATCTTTTTATATTTTATTTTAAAACATCTAAATTCATCTACGCTTGTCAAATATAAGTAGATCTAAAGGATACAATCCCTGTGAACGAACTTGACTTATCATCAAAACTTGCACACGATCTGTGATACTTGTAGTGAGTTCCGTGGTTCTCAAGGGTGTGTGCTCTTTATTATTATCTTTATTTATCTATTATTTTATCACACCTTTTCCCCCACCAAGTTTTTGGCGCCGCTGCCGGGGATTTATCTTTAAGTTAAATCTATCTTGTGTTTATTTAGTGTAGAAGTTTTTATTTGTTTTCAGTTTTACGCTTTCTTTTTGTTTTAGTCTTTCTCAAGATTGTAGATGGATAATCAACGGTTAGAGCTAGGTTTCCCTAGCCAATTCCGAGTTAAACGCATTAGGATTCGCATCCCAAATATTCAAGCCGTTAGATTCAAGCCCGATCCTGACCTGATTAATCAATTCGCGAGCTATGGGAAATTTAATGGTGATACAAATCAAGATCCGGTCGGATCTGTTCAGAAATTCATGCAATTCTGTGATGCCTACATTAATGAAGGTGTTACGCAAGAACAGATGTATTATTTAATGTTTCAATTTTTCTTGACCGGGAAAGCAAGCGATTGGTTAGATGATCAACCTCCCGAGCTAATAAATAACTGGGATAAGCTTCAAGAAAGATTCCTCGATAAATTTTATCCTACAAGTATGCGAGTGATGGAACTATTGGAGCCTATGAATTTCTTACAAAAAGCCGGAGAGAGTGTTGGCGAAGCATGGACGAGATTTCAAAAGATGTTGGCAAGATGTCCACTACATGGATACACGCCACAATTACAATTATCCATGTTCTATAATGGACTCGATAGAGAGTCAAGGCTGAGAGAATATAATATGGGTCGTGGTAATTTTGTCTTTATGGATCCAAAAGAAGCAAAGAGTGTTATGGAAACAATCATTGAGAACAACATGAGTTGGCCACAAGAACAAACTCCTACCACTAACGAAGAAGAAGAAGCGAGGATTTCAAGCTTGCAAGATCAAATACAACAACTCGCTATAACTATTAAGGAAAGCATCCCAAAGCCACCTCAACAGTTTTACCTACAAGAACAAGCCTATGAAAACCAAGATAATCAACCACTAGGCTGCAATGTGCATAATGTAAGTCAAGCTCAATCACGTCCTCAAGAAGAAATCACTAATTTAAAAGAGACTATTAGTCCATTCATCAACTTCTCGAAGGATAATATGAGCTGACTTGAATCAAAGATCGATGCATCAGTAGTGCAAAGCCTGCAACAACAAAACCAAGATCTGAAACAGCATAATCAACTTTTAGAGAAGAATGTAATGCGGCTCACTACAATTGACCCAAGATACAACATCTAACATGAAGAAGATCCAATACATTGACGACAAGGTGAAAACTATTAGTCTTCAAGCTGAAAAGATGAAGGAAACGTTACCATCTCCATCAAAAGGGGATGTTCTACCAAACAAGTCAAACGTAAGTAGGATGAACTTAGATGAGATAATTGTTGAAGATTGGGTTGAAGAAGTTGAACAAGGTGAGATCAAGAAGCCAAGAGTGGTTGATAAACCAAGAATTGAAGAGAGAATTAGAGCAAGACAAACACCCATACATTGCCACTATCCCGCGGAGCAACATCAGAAGTCTATAGAGGCGTTAAAACAAGTGAAAATTAACGTCCCTTTACTCAAAGCTATGGAAGGAAGGAGAAACTATGATCGATTCTTTATGGAGGCACTCTCCAATAAGAAAAGATTCACAAGAGCCAAGTCTGTAGCAATCAATGAAGGGATATCAGCACGAGTTCAAAGAAGATTACCACCAAATCATAAAGATCCTGGAGAATTTAACCTCCCAAACAGAATAGGTGGGATATATTATGGAAAATCCATGTGTGATTTAGGGCAAGTGTGAATATCATGCCCAAAAGTTTATTCAAGAAGATTGGTATTAGGGAAGCGAAACCGACATCCGTAATCTTACAACTTGCAGATCAATCTACAGTTAAGCCATGGGGAGTAATAGAGGATGTACTCATCCAAGTAGGTAACCTTGTTATTCCCACAGACTTTATCATTCTTGACTATAAAGCAGATAAGAACGTCCCATTCATTCTTGGGCGTCCATTCCTAGCCACCAGCGATACCATAGTGAATGTGAATGAAGGAACCGTGACTCTTAGTATTGAAAATAATTATGAAACATACTATGTTTCGGGAAAGAAGAGGAAAAAGAAGTCAAAAGAACTATATCCGATCAAAGTTGTAACCAAGAAGCAATAACCCGTAAGTCTCCAAGAAACCATGGAGAAAAAGATTGAGTTTGGGGTAGGAGACGAGGTAGCATGGAAACCTCCCAATCCCAAACATAACAGTTCTTGGAAGGGACCCTACATTATCACGCAAATTATCTCAGAAGGAGTGGTCGAAATAAAAGCTATCGAAGGTTGCAAGCTCGAGTTGGTAAGTGTTAATCATCTCACTCACTGCTGGGGAGACTATAAAAAGAAATAACCGAGGTAACTCGTCTAACTTTGAAAGACGTTAAACAAAAGTACCCATTGGGAGACATCCCATAGTAATATTTTTATGTTTCTAGTTTTTTTAGGTTAGTTGTTTTTAGTTGATATTGCATATTTGAGAAATGTATTAGTGTTTTTGATGATTAGGTATTGGATAAATCGAGTTCAGGAATAGAAAACAAATTTTTCGGAAAATTCTGACCATCGGTCCGGTATACCGGACTTCATCCCTGGTATACCGCAGAGAGGAAAATCCCGTACCACGGGTTTTATACCGAGACGAAAAAAATCACATCGATGGGTCTGGTATACCGGACCAGATGCGCGGTATACCGCGGGGGCAAAAACCCGTGTCACGGGTATGTGGCGCGTGTTTATTGACGAGACGAAAATTTTTGGAGCAACAGAAGCTGTGGTGTACCGGAGGTTATGCCCAGTATACCGCGCCGCGCCGACTGGAGAGAGAAAAGTGCGGATTTAAGGTTTATAAAAGAGAGATAATGCTTATTATTCCGAATTTATTAAACCTCAAGCCTCTCTTTCTTCTCCAAACCTCTCCCAACTCCATTAAAGCTTCAACAAACCTACACCCAACTTCAAAACACTACCAAATCACCATGAATTCTCATCTAAATCCTTCCCTACATCATTACAAAGAAGATTCAATCACCCAAATCACATCAAAAGACCTAGAAACCAAGAATCAAAACCATGAATTTCAAAATCTTCTTCTAAAAATCCTTAACCCCACATCACTAAACCTTAATTCAATCATACCCACATGGAGATTTATCATCCTAACACCTTTCCTAAACCAAATCAAGCTTGTTCAACCTATAATCAAGAATTTCAATTTTCAAGAGTTGTCAAAGCTTTGAGTTGGGGGTCAAAAGAGATGATGAAGTGATGAGATATTACCAAGTGCTAAGGGATATGAAGAATCAAAGCAAGGTATTGGCTAAGTTCAAGAAGATTTCAATTGAGATGGGTACTAGTTCGGGAATAAATTACAAGGTAAATTGGGTCAAGTGAGTAGAGGAAAGCATGAAGTGGTGAATTCAAAGAGCAAAAAGATTTCAACTTTCATAGAGAAGCCACCATAACCTCTTTCTATCAAGATCCATCTACCCAAGGTGAATAAAAGCTTCTAGGACGCTAGTAGCTGTGTTCAAAACATATTCCTGGATAAACACCTTCACATGAGAGATTATTCAAGAGCAAAGTTGGAAGAAGGTAAGCAAGAGATTTCTAGAGTGTGATTGATTGGGATGGAGCATAAGAAGATGTAAGGGAAATCGGAATTGGTGATACTAGAAGTTTTCATACATGGAAAGCACCGCACCCTATTGCCGGTATTGATCAGGCGAGGTAAATAGCCTCGAAGAGTACGTTTTCTTTCTTCCTTACCATTTCTTTTATGTGCAATATGTGCTAAAATTTTAATTTCTTTTATTTTATTTTCGAGTCTTTCCGAGTTGTGGGGACACGACTCATTTTTGAGTTGGAGGTGTGGGGATTCGTTGTCCCTCATCTCCATTTTTCTGTTTTTTAGGTAAAATTAAATTTTTTGAGAAGGATTAGATGTATGTAGAGTGTGTTTAAATAGCTTAAAAGAATAAGCTCAATGAAATGATGATAGTAAGTAGTATGTTTATGAGCTATTTTATTTTGTATGCTTTGAGTATTTGTAGGAAAACACACGTTGATAGTAAATAAAAGATTAGTAAGCAATGCGATAGAAAGTATGTTCGATCTCAGGGAACCTTGAGAAGTGTGTAGACCGTGAGATCCAAGCTAGTTGACAAAACCATTTGATGAAAGTGCTAAAGGTAAGAAAATAACGAAATTACATAGTGTAGAACGTGATTAAGGCGGTTCTTTCATAATTGAAGCCATTTGAAGCCTTTTTATACCTTCTCACCTTGTTATTTTGGTTTTATATGCTATATCCTTCTTAGTCCCTTCTAGCCTTTCTAAAGCTTTTTATTAAACTACATAATAAGCCATATCCCTTTAGATTATAGGAATTTTCCATATGACCCGCACTCAAATCGTGATGCATAGACAATTGTTTTAGAGTTTGAGTTTGGGGTGGTGGGTCCACCATTATGGGAATTGTTACTGGGTTGGGATTTTTGAGCTTATTAATTGTGCTCGTTCTATATATTGATGATGATTCACAGGTTTATATTGTAACCCTTTGCCGGGGTAATAGTGAATGAAAAAGAAGCCACGAGCTAATTTGCCAACAAGGGCGTTAAAAGAAAAAATATATATATGAGAAAAATAGCGTGATATCTCAACATTAAAAGAGCGTCATAGCTTAAGAAAAATTGATTTGAAAAGAAAAGAAAATATATATATTCGGACCGGCAAAGTGGAATTTTTATGTGAACATCTTATGCTTTAATTGGGTAATTGGGGATGCTAAATTGTGCATCAAAGAATTCATTGGGTTGAGTGAGAACGTTTTATGAGAGTAACTCAAACTCTAGGGCGATTTGTTGACGGCTAGTGAGGAGAGAGTCAAAAGCTCACTCTAAATTATCCAAATTACTTATCCTACCGTCCCTAAGCCTACATTACAACCTTAAAGACCTTTTGATTCTCTTCTATGTAATCGAGAAGTGATTAAGCCAATAGAGAGTAGTTAAATGTATCTTTAGATACTAGTGAAGGTCGATGTACAATCTATAGCTTCCTTGGTGAACTGAGTAAAGTTCCTCTCCTTCTTACATTGCGAAGCTAATCTAATCTTAAAGTCAAACCGTGTTGATTGTGGATATGAGAAGTGTGCAGGTATGTAGTTTTTAAATATTATTACATGAAATTTTCTGAGTAGTTGCTTTGAGTCTATTCTCCATATTCTGCTATCTTCTTCCCTCTGTGCTTAATTGACATATGTGTGTATTTAGAGACTTCCCTTTGTTTTTATCTTTATTGTATCGGGATGATACAACTTTGAGTTGGGGGTCTTGATGTCTCCTCATTTGTGATAGATTTATATTAGGATGAGACATCATTTTTAGTGATTTAGGAAGTCTTCTAGTCGAATTTCTTGAGAAATAGTGCACTTTCCTATTTTGAGTCTTGATTTAGTAAAATAATATTTTTAGAGCATATTGGGTTTAATTATTTATTTAGTGTGAAGCTTTAAAGATAATTATGGAGGTTAATTAGATTCCAAGTCAAAGACTAAAATATATGGAAAGAGATAAGCATGGTAATTGGAGGTAAGGAAACAAAAGCTAAAAACATGGAAAAGGAAAAGCTGCCTTAATCCTGAATTTCTGTACCTATGACCACAAATCAGCTTATATCTCAAAAACGGTGTGAAATTTGGAGAAACGGTCAAGAGAAAAGTTGAAGAGCTTTCCGAGACGATCAATTTGGTATATTCATACGCGTCAAACGGATGAATATTGAAGCTGCTAGAGCCAAAAGAAAATCGGACCTGATTTCATGTTTTTATGGTTACGAATTTGAGTTGGGTTTGGAGTCCACTACTTACTTCTCCTTCAAGAAAACGAATCAGGTCTTCCTAAACACCTATAAATACATCCTTATACCATTGTAAACATGTCCTTGCTCAGTTGCAAAGTATAGGCTTAGTCCTTACTTATATTTTCTTAGTTTTAAATAATAACTTAGTCTTTAAATTAATATTCATCCTTAGTATCAAGCTATTCATCCAAGAAGCAAGCTGACCTATAGAGGAAGACAAGAAGAAAAATTTGGAGAGTGACAAACTCCTCTTCTACATCTCCTTCTCTATATATAGGGTAATTAGCTACAGATTTGTACTCAACCATATTTCTAAGCTTTTATTCTGTAAGTTTTACTTTTTATTGTTGGGTTATTATTTTGTCTACATTCATAATACTATTTGTTATTTTAATTGATTGAGCTTGGCGTATATTGTAATTATGTGTTTTGACTTATTGTTACAACCCTAGATTTGGCCAATCTTAGGATTATTCTTAATTATTGACAACACCACATAATCGTCTAGTTTTGATCTTTTGCCTAACTAGATAGCCATAAAGGTTTGATTTAATCACCAATCATTACTCAGGAATCCTTGGTAGTGGAGAGGTTGCTCCTAAGCCTAATAGAGGCTAGGTAGAATTTAGAATCCTGGTTAATATATAATGCTTAATCTGTGACAGGTTTGAATAACAACTTAGTGCCCGTTTGGGATTGCTTTTTAAAATAATCACTTAAAGTGATTTTAGATCCATAACAATATTTTAGATTCTAAAAATCACTTTTAGAAAAAGCACTAGATTAGTGATTATTAAAATAATCACTTAAAATGATTTTAGATATCAAAATATTTTTTAATATTTTTTACAAATAATTTAATTTTAATCAAAAAGCGCTTTTAGCTTCAAAATAATCAATCCCAAACGGGCACTTAATAAAATAGACTCATATTAGTGACCCTAATCTATTAAACTTACATTTATATTTATTTATCTGCATTCTTATTTATTATTTCTCATCAGATAGTTATTCATATTATTTTATCTTTTTATATTTTATTTTAAAACATCTAAATTCATCTACGCTTGTCAAATATAAGTAGATCTAACAGATACAATCCCTGCGAACGAACTTGACTTATCATTAAAACTTGCAAACGATCTGTGATACTTGCAGTGAGTTCTGTGGTTCTCAAGGGTGTGTGCTCTTTATTTTATATTTATTTATCTATTATTTTATCACACCTTTGCCCCCACCAAAACACTATTTTTTTAATTGCATTATAAGTCCCTACAATTATACCTATTGCTTAGATTTTTTTTCAAAATTCTTTTTTTTCATGTTTGTGCTATAATTTGGTGGGTACGGTTTAAAATTAATTTTTTCCTTAGATCTATGTTATTTCCTTGTCAATGATGGAGATATACCCACTCTTTTGTTTTAGGGTTGTTTTCCTACACAAAAATAAAAACATTAATTCATAAATAAAACCACACAAGTTCATCAATATAAATCAGTATATACTCACCAAAATGAAGTTCTGTACCCACGAAACTCACCAAAATGAAGTTCTGTACCCACGAAAAATGTAAAACCATTGGGTATATACCCACAAAAAATGCAAAACCGTGGGTATTTAAAAAAAAAATTCATACACCAAAAAATATAGATTCATACCCACAAAAATATAATTTTTACTCACGAAATTACAGATTTATACACTAAAAAAATACATATCAATACCCACAAAATTACAGATCTATACCCAGGAAATAAAAAACATAGAATTTTCTACTGGATTGAGAGAGAATCAATCAAATAGAAATATTATGAGTTCTTACCTGTTAAAAATTGATTTTTGTAAACCTTTATTAACTCAAATTCACCATAGATATAACGAATGAAAATGAAACATAAATATATATTAAAAAGAATTGCATAATATAAGAATGAATGTTAATTCAATTTTTGAAATTACTATATACCTATGTAAGTTCAAATTTTTCTTAATAATTAAAAAATAAATCTAATAAAATACTATGATAATAATAACTTGATAATTCTATTTAATTTTGAAATTTAATATATTTATTATTGATAATGTATGAATATATTTTTGTGTTTTTTCATAGATTTATTATAACATTGATATTCCTATCAATAATAAATATAATTATCAACAAAATGAGGAATGAGATCGTTGATCATGTTATATCACACAACTATCAACAATTTATAATTGTTTCGTGGTAAGATCTAATTACTAAATTAAAGTAGATAGTTTACAATAGTGTTTTGTTTGAATGAAATATGTATTACTTGATTAAAAGTTTAACTACTTTCTTCAATTTTACTCTAATTTGGAGTAGGATGTAAGAGTTTGATGGCATCCTAAGTAGAAAAATAATTTTGTTTAATGAAACTCTCTGTGTGCTTATTCTATTTAACTTTCATACTCAACCCCTTCCAAGATAATCTACAGTGGCTTGTACAAGATTATTCTATTGAAGTTGGGGTTATTTTTAATTAAGTGTTTATTTAATGCAGATCCTTGAGTTTGATGGGGGGTAAGAAGATTATTAGAGAACGGGGCTAGAGACAAATGCCTTAGATGAGTATAAGAAACTTAAGAATATGATTTTTCTACAGATCGTTTGCAATAATTGCTGATCAAGTTGTATATTACCAAATTCTAATTTGGTTAGTGTATATATCTTTGATTCTATAAAAAAATTTCTATTACTTCTATTACTTCTATTACTAAAATGGTATAATGTTATCATGTTTTTGTTGCAAGTGTATGGAAGGGTCAAGATGATGACTCAGAGGATGCTCAAATCCCTAAGATAATAGAGAGTAAAATTATAGAGGCTCTTTGGGAAAGAGCTTCTCATATTGAAGAAAATTAAGATTATGTATCTTATAAGAGTCTTTAGTTCTCTATATATATATTATTTAGTAATTAGTATAATAACCAAATTTTGTAGGATAATAACACCTGCTGGGCCCGAAGACTCTTAGAAGAAGATATGGGGCTTTTTCAGAATTCTCTAAATCCGTTCATGAAGTTCATATCTAATGAAATAGACAAAGTATATTAGTATTTCTATATGTTTTATCTTAATTTTAAAACATTTCTAGTTTATGAAATTATATCTGATCAAATCAATAGGTATTTGCATCTGTGGGCCTGAACAAAGTAAAGTATTTGAAAAAGAGGTGTCGGTTTCTAACAAAAAGCTAAAAAAAGTTGTTAATAAGCCAATAAGTGTAGATGAAGGAGATAAAGATAGTGTGTGAAGCCCCAAAAGACCTACATTACTAGTTAGTTAGATTAGACAGTCAAATAAAAAAAAGCTATTTATAGTCTGGGGGCTTGAGTGTAAACAGCTTGATAATTAATGTTATAAGATTGTTTTGTTTTGGGGTCTAAGTATAATAATTAGTTAAGAGGGGAATTACTTACTTAATAGACTTGTACTTTTAGAATTAGGACAAAAGAAAATAAAAAACAACAGCACACAGCTCATCCTTGCAAATAGTAGGTGTTGGCGATTGTTTACCCCTCTTAAAACAAATACTTAGTATTATAGAAGATAGAGGATAGAGAAGAAAAAAACTTAAGGGTATAGCAAAGAACAACAACTAAACCTAGCTAATCAGTAAGAAGAATTTGTACAACTTTTCTCTTGATTTGTACAACTAAACTTAGTATTACGAACCATTAAAGAACGAATTACGAACCGTTTATTAGAAATTACGAACTGTTAAAGAAATAATTACGAACCGTTAAAGAACGAATTACGTGAAAGAAGTTATTACGAACCGAGAAAGAAGTTATTACGAACCGTTAAAAAAGGAATTACGAACCGTTAAAGAAGGAATTACGAACCGTTAAAGAAGGATATGAACCGTTAAAGAAAGAATTACGAACCTTTAAAGAAGTAATTACGAACCGTTAAAGAACGAATTATGAATTGTGAAAGAAGGAATTATGAATTGTGAAAGAAAGAATTACAAGTTATTAAAGAAGGAATTACGAACTGTTAAAGAAGGAACAAGTAAAGTGTAGATTTAGACAGTGAACTCTGGATTTTGAGAGGAAGAAGTGAAGAGCAATGGAGGCACATATAACGAAGGCTTTGAAATCGCGCTTATAGAATTTCCGAGACAAGGCTAAGTAATCCTCTCTCTCTCTCAAGATTCTTTGAATATACACACAATGTACGTACAATGAATTTTGTGTCTTCAAAGAAAGATTCAAAAAATTCAAAAAAATCAAAAAAATAAAATAATAGACGTAAATATTAATTTGCTTTATCAAAATATGTAATTTTTTATTTTTCTAATTATTTTAGAAGTAGTTATGATGTTTTTTTAAAAATTCATGGATGCACGCGTATATGTTTGAATTAGTAGTATGTGGTAGTGGTAGTGGTAGTGGTGGAGGTGGTGGTAGTGGTGGTGGTGGTTATGATTTTGGTTGTGGTTGTTGATGTTGTTGTCGTGGTGGTGCTTGTGATTGTGGTTGAGGTTGTGGTGGTTATTATGGTGGTGGTATTAATAGGGTTATGGTGGTGGTTGTGGTGGTTGGGTGGTGGTGGTTGTGGGTGGTAGCTGGTGGTATTGTGTAGTGTAGATGGTTGTGTGGTGGTGGATGGTGGTGTTGTGTAGTGGTGGTGGGAAGTTGTAATAAGGTGGTTAAATTTAAATGATAAATAATAGACTAACTAAAATGATTATATAAGAGTATTTTTGTCAAGGGATGTTTATAACAAAGAATCTTATTAGTGGATGTTTTTAGCAAAGAAGTTTTTCAATAACATTTATTGATAAATGGCTCAATAAGATATTCCTAAATAGTTAAATTTTTTTAGTGAATAAACTAGTTTAAAAAATAAATAAATCAATAAAATGAAAGACAAAAATTTTAAAAGATAGAAATAAAATAAAACTTTATTAATTGATTAATTATTTTGTTCATGTACATGGATGATTTATATGTTTAAATAATAAGTGAAATACAACGGTTATAAATTATCATGGCTATATATATATATTATATTTATTAATTAAGTTTAAATATTAATTCTAGCATTTATATCATTGTCTCTTGTTTTAAACTGAACCTTGTCCTTAAAATTCTAAACTTAATAAACTTTACTTCAAATAGAACTAGAGTATACAAGTAGAAGTACATCTTCCGCAGTTGAAATAAAGTAATTATTACAGATTCTTGGATCTAAGAGAAACAATTGAGGCATTGATTTACAACGATGCATAACCATATATTGTTCATCGCAATTGTAGCATAGTTCCTTTTCTCTGCATACTTGCATTATAATCGGAGATAAACGACAAATATTATATCAGTCCGTGTGTTTCACTTGTGGAGAAGGCGTAATGGATTCTGATCTTAGTGGAATTGAATTAGTTGGAGGACCAGGGAACAAACCAAAAGTGAGTTAACTTTTATTAGTTCCATCAATTTTAACTCTGGTAGGAGTGCTAAACCCATAGCATGTGAAAGTGACATAGGATGAAAAGTTAGGACTTCTACCTTAATATTCAGATTTTTGTCATGTAACAAAGAAATTGACCAAAAATGAGAAAGATAATCCAGGTGTCCTATTTGCAAGGGTTTCAAACTGCGTTTGATATTCCTCCACAGATTCGTGTTTCATTAAATTTGCCAATGATCCTTGTGGATCTTCAAATTCAGGATGCGAAAATCGACTTTCTAAGGCTCTAAAAAATTGCTCCCAAGTTGAAATTTGACGGTTGTGACTCTTTTGTTGAAACCAAGTAAGCGCTCAACCATCCATATGAAATGAACATATGAGAAGATGTGGATCACTAGAAATCCAATGGTAATAAAATAAATGCTATGCCTTGAAAATCAAACCAAATGGATGAATACCTTCGTAACACGGAAAATCTAAACGTATGTGGCGTGCATGTACAACCACGGGAGACGGAGTTGAGAATCTAGAAGGAGTTGGTGGTGGACTCGCTACGACTGGACTCACTACCTTATTTCAGTTTGGCGGGTATTTTTCAACCAAATTGAATTTTTAACGCTACCATATTGTTTTTATTAGTTTTAATATTTTTATACATTACCGTTTTGTTTGTTTATAGGTGATATGTTAGTTTATCAGTCATCGGGAATTTTCCTTTGGCTTGTAGTTTAATTTTTTTACTGTTAATATATATACAGTGGAGATAGAATTCCTAAAGAATTACCATAATAGTTTCAATCCGCAAGAACTATCAAGAATTTTGTAATTGAAAGATGACCAGATTTTAGTCATCAAATTGTACGATATTGTTATTTTTACGATACTCGATGTAAAAGTATACTGATTACTGATGCAACTTTTGATACTATTATCTGATTAGTTGAGCACCCCCGTGAATCCTATTTGCAAATCACATGTTATTGGCCTTAGTTTTGAAGTTTGTACATCTTCTCCCTAGTACTTCAGATTTATTTTAATAAACTAATGTGAAAAAATCATATGCGCTTTTGCAAAGAATGCATGTTAATCTTGTTATTATTTTGACTTTTTTCATAATAACACTTCTAGGGTGTGTGATAGCTACAACAAGAAGAAAACAGCACGGTGTGCTTGGTAAGTATATGAGTAAATTCATAATATTGATGACAGACTTTATATCAAAACTGCATGGTGTACTGTTTTTGGTATGTGTATTATAACATTTAGAACATGTAACAATTAAATTTACATAATTTCAATCTCAAGCATTTTTGCAAAATAATTAAATTTAGTGTGGAATTTATCCCATAATTACCGTTAATGTTATTTAAAGCTTTGTATTTTTTTAATATTGTATTTTTCATAAGATTTCTTTTATTTTTCTAGTTTTGAAGTGACTTAATAATATTCCAAATAAAACATATGTTAATGCATTTGAACTTCAATCCCATGTCTTATCGTATAACATACTACTTTCGGTAGGATTTTCCCACCAAAATTTAAAATTCAGAAATTATCAATAAATCCATACTATTGGTCATTTTATTCACAAATAACTGAACACAAACAAAATATTCCACAAATATTATACAACATGCATCAAAAATTTATGTTATCATGTTTTTGACTTCGCGTTTAGGGTATTATACTCGTATTTGTATCATCTTGTACAAATCATTTGCATATATTAGCATGTAAATCCCATAATTTTTGAGACATAAATTCCTATAAGAGGTAACTTAGTGCTTGATTATCTTAGATTTTGTTGAAATCGATGGAATCTTTTTGTAGGATTTTACTATCACTACTATTATAAGCCTTCATCGCTTTCTATGCACTTTCATTTTCCATTCCACCTACCATTGAGGTTATTATAAAAATCATTAAATTGTAGAGGTAGAAGATACGTTCTCCTATATCGTATACAAGAAGTGATAGAGCGTGAAACTCTAACCCAATGCAAACACTCAAACCCTGAAACTTTGATTCTATTATGGATAGTTTCCCAAGCCGGATATGCCTTTTGAAGAACTTGATGAGGTAAAATTAGTCAAGGGTCATATGACCAAAGTGAGGTTTGCTTCCCGATGGAAGTCTAACCATAAAATTAGTATTGGGGTGAAAGACCAAGGAGAATATATATTGATGTCTCTTTTATTTATAATAAATGCATTTATGAGACATAATTTTAGGTAGAAATTGGACTTAGTCATTAGATTTATAAACATATTTTGTCATATAACACTTTCTTCCTTTGGATTTGTACTATTGTTACTTTAAAAGTTTTTGTGCGTTAATTTGTTTGTTTAGTGTGAGTTTATTAGGTACATGGATGCTAGCATACATTACTATGAAGAGAAGATGTGGATTTTAATATCCAAGAGAAAAAGGAAGTGTCAAAAGAGTGAAAGATACCACTCAAGAAAGAGAGGAGGAGCATGCAAAACTAGAAAGTCGTTACTTATAGGTCCCCCCGAGGACGACACTGTAGATTCAAACCTGGTGGTTCAAATGAAAATGGTGCAACTTTGAGTTAGTGAAATTTTAGAAGTGGAATTAGGTGATTTGGACCTACGGTGCGAACGTTACACCTATTTTACTAAAGTGTGGTCAGCAGTTGCAGAAATAAGAATATGTACTTGGGTCCTTAATCATTTATTTAAGTTAAGTAAGGATTCAATCCATTTTTAAGACCTATATAACACTTCCTAATCTTAAAAAGTAGTACTCTTTATTTTATTTCAATTTTATGAAGAGAGGAATAGGCAGAAGCAAGAGTAAGAGTTGGAGAATCTATTTTTCTTCAACAACAGTTATTTTCATTCCTCCTAATAGAAATCATTTTTTTAGGAATCATATGTAATATTAATTTCATAATTGTTCTTAGTTTAAATATGAGATAAATATTTAGCACTTGAGTATCAAGTAATGAGTGTTAATCCTTAGTTTCTTTAATTTAATGTTATTTGAATTTGGGATTGTTTAATTTAATTCAAATTAGCTATTTCATATTGTTTATTGGTTCATGTGTACCCGGAGATTAGAGTTAGATTATTATTTTTAGGTTATTCACTAGTGGCGGTGATAATCCCGAAGGGGACGGGGGTTTAATTACATAACTAATTAATAAATGTGTGGTGTTCGTCATTGATCCTGACGGACTTGACTAACCATGCAGCCAATGGGTTATCACTTAATTCATCTGAAAGTATCTTATAGTTGTCCTGACGGGTCTGTAATACTGTAGGATTGCATCCTAAGTCTACCCTGGCAAAACTTAGGAGGATATCAAAGCCCCGAGTAGTATAGAATTATCAACTTGTCCGTTAAACGAGAATATTAAATTTATGATCATCAATGGAACCCTAGCGAGACTAAGTACCTATCTCATATTGGCATTTACTTCATTAGTCTTTACTGTCTTTATTTTAGTTTGAATTAAGTTAATCCTTTAGTTAATTTATTTTCTTGTGTCTAGTATTTCTTAATTTAAAAACCAAACAAACAAATCTTTGTCTTTTATTTTAATTTATAATGCAATTAATTCTATCGATCTGCTAAACACACCTATTTCACCTAGCAATCCCTATGGAGATGAATAAACTATTTTTACTAACTATTTCTTGGACAACCCCAACACTTGCGGTAGTCGTTTCTCTCCTTACATATTGATTTATATCACACTCTAGGAGCAATAAAGTTTTTGGTGTCGTTGCCGGGGATCACGGTATGTGACCCATGTGTTTAAATTTAGCTAATATTTTTTGTTTTACGTTTTTCTTTGGATTTGTATTTTTCAAGACGTACATGTTTGGTTCATGCTCTCAAATCCGGGGAAATTAATCTGCGCCCAAAAGAAAGAATAAAGGAAGAAAAGAAAGCAATAGTAGAGATGACCTATTATGATATGAGTGTTGAGGTGATTCTGGGTGACTAATTGTAATAGTTTGTGTATTTCTTGTATTTCTTTTTGTTAATTTTTCTTGTATGTAGATCGATAGACTTTAAGTTTAGGTTTTCTATTTTTGCCATTTATTTTCTATAAAAATCAAATCTTGTACCTAAACTCGAACTAAAATGTTTATTTATCACGATTTGCAGACGATAGAGTTAAATTAAGAGAAATTATTTATCTTTTTCTCAGTTTCGAGTTCAGATTTGCTTTAAATCTCTAATATTTATAATCTATCTTTGATGCTGCTATTCCTAAGAATGAAAGTGTTGTGCTTGTGAATCTACCTTAGTTGTAACCATCTCAAGCGCCCCTACAAATGTCAAAGATCTCGTTGTTGTTTCAGACTCCAGTAGATCTCTTCTTCCCGCCACTTAACCATATAATGCATATAATGATTATAATCCCCAGGACCCAGATTTTACTATGGTAATTAGTTTCACGCTCCTATTGGCTTCTTAACAACTTTTTTATGCTTCTTGTTAGAAACAGACACCTCTTTTCAGCTACTTTATGCTTCTTCGGGCCGAATATGCAAATACCTGTTGATTTGATCAGATATAATTTCATGAACCATAAATCTTTTAAAATTAAGATAAAACATGTAGACATGTTAATATACCATATCTATTTAATTAGATATAAAAACAAGAAAAAGTAGTTCATCAAATTAATGTTGTTGAAATTGGCCACTAGAGAAACTACCAATATTTAGTATGTCCTCATCATCTGCCACAAAGAAAAAAGATATAAAATTATGTGCCAGCCACTACAGATATTCTTGGAAGGGGTTGAGCATGAAAGTTTAATAGAATAAGCATTATAGTGCATAATGTGTCGTTATGACCAGGATCACAGAAATTTTCTTTTATCAAAAAAATAGAAAGATGCCATCAAACTCTTAATTCCTACTCCAAATTAGAGTCAAATTTAAGAAAGTAGACAAACTTTTAATCAAGTAATACATATTCCCTTCAAACAAAACACTAATATAACCTATCTAATTTGATTTAGTAATTAGCTCTTACCACAAAATAATTATGAATTGTAGATAGTTGTGTGAAATAGCATGATCAACGATCTGATTCCTTTTTTTGTTGATAATTATGTTTATTATAGATAGGAATCTCAAAGTTATGATAAATCTGTGAAAAAACACAAAAAATATATATTAAACATTATCAATAAATAATATATTAAATTTCAAAATTAAATTGCATCTAAGAACTATCAAGTTATTATCACAATAGTTTATTAGATTTATTTTCTAATTATTAAGAAAAAAAATTGAACTTGCACAAGTATATAATAACTTCAAAAATTGAATTAACATATACTCAATTACTTAAAATTAATGGATAATTAGTTAAATTACATTAACCTAATAAGATATTCCTAAAAGACATAGAATCTGGATATACATATAATATTTAAAACTGGATAAAGTGTTTAATGATACCTATAATGTTTATCGGTAATGGAAGTGATGTCAGAGAGGATAGAGAAGGATTCAACACCTTCACTTCACCGTGAATCTGGAAGGATTCAAAGTCGTCTGAGGAAGGCAGATCTAGAAAATTTATAAAAATATATTTTTTATTTCAAAAGTATTAATTTCTTTGGTCAATGGTACCTTTAAAGTTTCTATAGCTTCCATCCTATATTGGATGATCCTACACCAATTATATTAATACACATACCCCATGTTTTAAACTTGCAAAAGTAACTAACATATTAATCTAGTGACATGTGTTTTTCTAAAATAATTAATGGTTATGATAGGAATATTGTACCCTCCAATATTGGATGGAAGTATTATCCTATACTAATATATTGTATTTTCCTGTCTTAAATAAATGAGTTTGTGTTTTATTTTTAAGGAGATACCAGTTGGTGGGCTAGGTTATCATTTAGGCTCGGTAGTCCATAAAAAAGTAAAGTTAATTTTAATGATCATTCTTATGGATTTAAAGACCTGGTATGACTTACCTCCTGTATTGGCTGGTCGAATTTTAATTTATAACCATCAATCATATTTATAAAAAACATGTCATTAAATTAACTAGTAGTTCCTCTAATTAGTATTTGCATAACATAAACATGTGGTAAGACTTTCATCCTATATTTGATGGTCCAATTTTCACATCACAATCATTAATTATTATAACAAAACACATGTAATTAAATCATTTAGTTAGTTACTTTTGTAAGTTTAAAATATATGGGATGTGTATTAATATAATTTGTGTTGAATTATCCAACTACATTCAAAATGATCATGTTTATACCATTTGACTAACCCTATCAAAAAATAAACAATTTATGATATAACTTGCGTATGTCTATTAAATATAACTTGTGATGAGAATAATCTAAGCTGTAACAAGACTGTTAGGGAGTGTTTTGGTAGAGGGAGGTGGAGAATTCCTCCATGTATAGGGAATGTTCTACCTCAAATACAAAACATTAACCTAACTGATAGGAAGGATAAAATCATCTGGACTGAAACTGTTAAAGGTCAGTTTTCTTATAAAAAAACTATGAATAGAATCACTGATCATAGTAGTGAAGTAAGATGGTTTGATATAGTGTGGTCTAGAATTTGTATACCTAGATGCTCATTTGTAACGTGGCAAGTTGCAATGGGTAGATTACCTACTAAGGATAGGCTTAATGCGTGGGGTTTGAATGTTAATCCTATTTGTTATTTATGCAAAACTGAGAATAAGGATTGTGATCACTTGTTTGTTAATTGTGAATTCTCAAAAAGAATTCTTCAGAGACTTCTTAGTGATTGGGGCTTTAGTGGTAACATACATACTACTCAAGAGTTACTTGAAGAGATTTAGAAAGTTTGTGGTCATTTGGAGATGATAATGATAGCTGGAGTAGTTATAACAACATATATCTATTTCATTTGGGCTGAAAGGAATAGGCTAGAACATGATGATAGGCTAATGAATGAAGAAAGGCTCTATAATTTGATAAAAACTTATATTACTGTGAAGCTGAAGAAGAGAATGTTTCGGAGTCAAAGAGCAAATGATGCAAGTAATAAGCTTTGTAATAGTTAGTTGTTATTTCATTATTTGTTTAAGTGTATTGGACTCTCTTAAAAAAGTTGTAATGATTATTTAAAGTGTCTTGGACTTAATGGTTGTAATAGGTAATAAAGTAAAGTAGGAGTAAGGTAGTTGGTCCATTTGATATGGGCCTAGTATGTAATGTTTTGACAGGTTTGGGCCTCATTTAATAAAAGTTTGATTTACCGATAAAAAAAAATGTTTCAAAATAACCAATTTTAGGCCAAAACTATTATCTTTTGATGGTGTAGTCAAAGATATTCAAAATGATCATTTATAATATCTTTTGTCTAGAAAAAGTCATTTTGAAATATGTAGCCTAGAAACGAATTTACTCATATTCAGATGTTAAGTTACTCATAACTCTCTTTTATTTTTTTTCCAGAATATTGACCCAAAAAATATTTAAATCAACTTGATATCTGTTCCACTAGTTATTATATCATCTGTAAAAGTAACTTCGATTAAATAACAGTTGTTGAACTTCATATTTTTCCTTGTCACTTGTGTTACAGTAATGAATAAACTATAGTTTTAATCATATAATTTTCTCCATTAAATTATGCATGATTTTTTTTTATCTAAATTTTAAATTTTATTTCAACAGGTACACGATTACTACAAAAAATCAACAATTCTTTAGCGATCAAATCCTTCAAATCATTCTTTCATGTATTATATCTCTCTGGCTTCTTTAGTAACTTGTACATAATTGATTTATCAATATAATCACTAATGTAGTGATATAATAAACAATGTTTTTGTAAATTTACAATTCAATTGTTACTCAGACAATATTTCATTGATCGTACCTATTATTGCCTAAATTGTAGTATATAGTCAGGAGTTTATCTTTTTTTACTCAATTCAATATACTAATAGTTTATGCTTCTTTTCTTTTCATATGTCATATATTCGGATTACATCTTAATATTTAATTGCGTTTTCATAGTGTATTAAGTATATTTTTATCTCACTAAATCTATAATATTAGGTTAAGTACCTTATTTCAGTTTGGCGGGTATTTTTCAACCAAATTGAATTTTAAACGCTACCATATTGTTTTTATTAGTTTTAATATTTTTATCCATTACCGTTTTGTTTGTTTATAGGTGATATGTTAGTTTATCATTCATCGGGAATTTTCCTTTGGCTTGTAGTTTAATTTTTTTACTGTTAGTATATATACAGTTTCGATAGAATTCCTAAAGAATGATCATAGTAATTTCGATCCCCAAGAACTATCAAGAATTTTGTAATTGAAAGATGACCAGATTTTAGTCATCAAATTGTACAATATTGTTATTTTTACGATACTCGTTGTAAAAGTATACTGGTTACTGAGGCAACTTTTGATACTATTACCTGATTAGTTGAGAACCCAAGTGAATCCTATTTGAAAATCACATGTTATTGGCCTTAGTTTTTAAGTTTGTACATCTTCTCCCCACATGGGATATGAACGTACTTCAGATTTATTTTATGAATTGTTTGTAATCAACTAATGTGAAAAAATCATATGCGCTTTTGCAAAGAATGCATGTGAATCTTGTTATTATTTTGACTTTTTTCATAATAACACTTCTAGGGTGTGTATTAGCTACAACAAGAAGAAAACTGCACGGTGTGCTTGGTAAGTATATGAGTAAATTGATAATATTGATGAGAGACTTCATATCAAAACTGCATGGTGTATTGTTTTTGGTATGTGTATTATAACATTTAGATCATGTAACAATTAAATGTACATAATTTCAATCTCAAGCATTTTTGCAAAATAATTAAATTTAGTGGAATTTATCCCATAATAACCGTTAATGTCATTTAAAGCTTTGTATTTTTTTAATATTGTATTTTTCATAAGATTTCTTTTATTTTTCTATTTTTGACGTGACTTAATAATATTCCAAATAAAACATATCTTAATGCATTTGAACTTTAATCCCATGGCTTATCGTATAACATACTACTTTCAGTAGGATTTTCCCACAAAAATTTAAAATTCAGAAATTATCAATAAATCCATACTATTGGTCCTTCTATTCACAAATAACTGAACACAAACAAAATATTTCACAATTTTTATACATTAAACGAAGTCAAACCAACATAAGGTGTTTTCGATAAAAATGAGTCATTATACGAAATATTAACTAACAAAGTTAGTTTCGACTAACAAATCTAAAAACACGGATTCGGTTCTCATTTAATATTAAGGTGTTTGTATCGTATAAAGAGTTCATGTAATTCAACATCCATCAAATATTTGTGTTATCATGTTTTTGACTTTGCGCTTAGGGTATTATTCTCGTACTGGTGTCATCTGGTACAAATCATCTACATATATTAGCATGCAAATCCCATAATTTTCGAGACATAAATTCCTATAAGAGGTAACCTAAGGCTCGATTATCTTAGATGTAGTTGAAATCGATGGAATCTTTTTGTAGGATTTTTCTATCGCTACTATCATAAGTCTTCATCACTTTCTATGCACTTTCATTTTCCATTCCACCTACCACTGAGGTTATTATAAACATCATTGAATTGTAGAGGTAGAAGATACGTTCTCCTATATAGTATACAAAAAGTGGTGGAGCGTAATACTCTAACCCAATGTAAACACTCAAACCATGAAACTTTGATTATATTATGGATAGTTTCCTAAGCGGGATATTCCTTTTGAAGAACTTGATGAGCTAAATTTAGTCAAGGGTCATATGACCAAAGTGAGGTGTGCTTCCCGATGGAAGTCTAACCATAAATTTAGTATTGGGGTCAAAGACTGAGGAGAATATATATTGATGTCTCCCTTTTTCTGTAATAAATGAATTTATGAGACATAATTTTAGGTAGAAATTGGACTTAGTCATTAGCTTTATAAACATATTTTGTCATAAAGCAGTTTCTTCCTTTGGATTTGTACTATTGTTACTTTAAAAGCTTTTGTGCGTTAATTTGCTTGTTTAGTGTGAGTTTATTAGGTACATGGATGCTAGGATACATTACTATGAAGAGAAGAGGTGGATTTTAATATCCAAGATAAAAAGGAAGTGTCAAAAGAGTGAAAGATACCACTCAAAGGAGAGAGGAGGAGAATGCAAAACTAGAAAGTCGTTTCTTATAGGTCCCCCCTGAGGACGACACTATAGATTCAAACATCGTGGTTGAAATGAAAATGGTGCTACTTTGTGTTAGCGAAAATTTGAGAAGTGGAATTAGTTGATTTGGACCTACGGTGCGAACGTTACACCTATTTTACTAAAGTTTGGTCAGCAGTTGCAGAGATAAAAATATGTACTTGGTTCCTTACTCATTTATTTAAGTTAAGTAAGGACTCAATCCATTTTTAAGACCTATATAAAACTTTCTAATCTTAAAAAAGTAGTACTCTTTAATTTATTTCAATTTTATGAAGAGAGGAAGAGGCAGAAGCAAGAGTAAGAGTTGGAGAATCTATTTTTCTTCAACAACAGTTATTTTCATTCCTCCTAATAGAAATCATATTTTATTTTTGGTTTTAGGAATCATATGTAATACTAATTTCATAATTTTTCTTAGTTTAAATATGAGATAAATATTTAGTACTTGAGTATCGGGTAATGAGTTAATCCTTAGTTTATTTAATTTAATGTTTTTCGAATTTGGGATTGTTTAATTTAATTCAAATTAGGTATTTCATATTGTTTATTGGTTCATGCTTACTTAATGATTTTAATGTACCCGGAGATTAGAATTAGGTTATTCTTTTTAGGTTATTCGCTAGTGGCGGTGATAATCCTGAAGGGGACGGGGGTTTAATTACATAACTAATTAATAAATGCGTGGTGTTCGTCATTGATCCTGACGGACTTGACTAACCATGCAGCCAATGAGTTATCACTTAATTCATCTGAAACTAGCTTATAGTTGTCCTGACGGGTCTGTAATACCGTAGGATTGCCTCCTAAGTCTACCCTGGCAGAAGTTAGGAGGATATCAAAGCCCCCAGTAGTATAGAATTATCAACTTGTCCGTTAAACAAAATTATTAAATTTTTTATCATCAATGGATCCCTAGCGAAACTCAAGTACCTCTCTCATATTGGCATTTACTTCATTAGTCTTTACTGTCTTTATTTTAATTTGCATTAAGTTAATCCTTTAGTTAATTTACTTTCTTGTGTCTAGTATTTCTTAATCTAAAACCCAAACAAACAAATATTTATCTTTTATTTTAATTTATACTGCAATTAATTCTTTCGATCTACTAAACACACCTATTTCACCTAGAAATCCCTATGGAGACGAATAAACCGTTTTTACTAACTATTACTTGGACAACCCCTACACTTGCGGTAGTCGTTTCTCTCCTTTAAGATTGATTTATGTCACACTCTAGGAGCAATCAAGTTTTTGGTGTCGTTGCCGAGGATTACGGTATGTGACCCCTGTGTTTAAAGTTAGCTAATATTTTTTGTTTTACGCTTTTCTTTGGTTTTGTATTTTTCAAGACGTACATGTTTGGTGCATGTTCTCAAATCCGGAGAAATTAATCTGCGCCCAAAAGAAAGAATAAAGGAAGAAAAGAAAGCAATAGTAGAGATGACCTATTATGATATGAGTGTTGAGGTGATTCTGGGTGACTAATCGTAATAGTTTGTGTATTTCTTGTATTTCTTTTTGTTAATTTTTCTTGTATGTAGATCGATAGACTTTAAGTTTAGGTTTTCTATTTTCCCCGTTTATTTTGTATAAAAATCAAATCTTGTACCTAAACTCGAACTAACATGTTTATTTATCACGATTTGCAGACGATAGAGTTGTTGAGTTGCAGAACGTGACGATCAGGTAAATTAAGAGAAATTATTTATCTTTTTCTCAGTTTCGAGTTCAGATTTGCTTTAAATCTCTAATATTTATAATCTATCTTTTATGCTGCTATTCCTAACAATGAAAATGTTGTGCTTGTGAATCTACCTTCAGTTGTAACCATCTCAAGCGCCCCTACAAATGTCAAAGATCTCGTTGTTGTTTCAGACTCCAGTAGATCTCTTCTTCCCGCCACTTAACTATATAATGCATATAATGATTATAATCCACAGGACCCAGGTTTTACTATGGTAATTAGTTTCACGCTCCTATTGGCTTCTTAACAACTTTTTTTTGCTTCTTGTTAGAAACAGACACCTCTTTTCAGCTACTTTATGCTTCTTCGACCCAATATGCAAATACCTGTTGATTTAATTAGATATAATTTCATGAACCAGAAATCTTATAAAATTAAAATAAAACATGTAGACATGTTAATATACCTTATCTATTTAATTAGATTCAAAAACAACAAAAAGTAGTTCATCAAATTAATGTTGTTGAAATTGTCCACTAAAGAAACTACCAAGATTTAGTATGTCCTCATCATCTACCACAAATAAAAAAGATATAAAATCATGTGCCAGCCACTGCAGATATTCTTGGAAGGGGTTGAGCATGAAAGTTTAATAGAATAAGCATTAGAGTGCGTAATGTGTCGTTATGACCAGGATCACAGAAAGTTTCTTTTATCAAAAGAATAGAAAGATGCCATCAAACACTTAATTCCTACTTCAAATTAGAGTAAAATTTAAGAAAGTAGACAAACTTTTAATCAAGTAATACATATTCCCTTTAAACAAAACACTAATATAACCTCTCAATTTAATTTAGTAATTAGATCTTACCACAAAGTAATTATGAATTGTTGATAGTTGTGTGAAATAGCATGATCAACTATCTCATTCCTTTTTTTGTTGATAATTATTTTTATTATAGATAGGAATCCCAAAGTTATGATAAATCTGTGAAAAAACACAAAAATATATATTAAATATTATCAGTAAATAATATATTAAATTTCAAAATTAAAATTGCATCTAAGAACTATCAAGTTATTATCACAATATTTTATTAGATTTATTTTCTAATTATTAAGTAAAAAATTAAACTTGTGCAGGTATATAATTATTTAAAAATTTGAATTAACATATACTCAATTACTTAAAATTAATGGATAATTAGTTAAATTACATTAACCTAATCAGATATTCCTAAAAGACATAGAATCTGGATATACATATAATATTTAAAACTGGATAAAGTGTTTAACGATACCTATAATGTTTATTGATAATGGAAGTGATGTAAGAGAGGATAGAGAAGGATTCAACACCTTCACTTCACCATGAATCAGGAAGGATTCAACGTTCGTTTGAGGAAGGTAGATCTGGAAAATTTATAAAAATAAAATTTTTATTTCAAAAGTATTAATTTCTTTGGTCAATGGTACCTTTAAAGTTTCTATAGCATTTTATACTAAAATATGGTATTTTCATGTCTTAAATAAATGAGTTTCTGTTTTGTTTTTAAGGAGATACCAGTTGGTGGGCTAGGTTATCATTTGGGCTCGGTAGTCCATAAAAAAGTAAAGTTGATTTTAATGATCATTCTTATGGATTTAAAGACCTTGTAAGACTTACCACCTGTATTGGATGGTCGAATTTTAATTTATAACCATCAATCATATTTATAAAAAACATGTCATTAAATTAACTAGTAGTTCCTCTAATTAGTATTTGCATAACATAAGCATGTGGTAAGACTTTCATCCTATATTTGATGGTCCAATATTCACATCACAACCATTAATTATTATAACAAAACACATGTCATTAAATTAATTAGTTAGTTACTTTTGTAAGTTCAAAATATATGGTATGTGTATTAATATAATTGGTGTAGGATTATCCAACTATATTCAAAATGATAATGTTTATACCATTTGACTAACCCTATAAAAAAACAATTTTATGATATAACTTGAGTGTGTCTATTAAATATAAATGTTTCAAAATAACAAATTTCAGGCAAAAACTATTATTTTTTGATGGTGTAGTCAAAGATATTCAAAATGATCATTTATAATATCTTTTATCTAGAAATAGTCATTTTGAAATATGTAGCCTAGAAACGAATTTGCTCATATTCAGATGTTAAGTTACTCATAACTCTCTTTTATTTTTTATCCAGAATATTGACCCAAAAAATCTTTAAATCAACTTGACATCTATTCCACTAGTTATTATATTATCTGTAAAAGTAACTTCGATTAAATAATAGTTGTTGAACTTCATATTTTTCCTTGTCACTTGTGTTACACTAATGAATGAACTATAGTTTTAATCATATAATTTTCTCCATTAAATTATGCATGATTTATTTAATCTAAATTTTAAATTTTATTTCAACAGCTACACGATTACTACAAAAAATCAACAATTCATTAGCGATCAAATTCTTCAAATCATTTTTTTCATGTATTATATCTCTCTGGCTTTGTGAGTAACTTGTATATAATTGATTTATCAATATAATCACTAATGTAGTGATATAATAAACCATGTTTTGTAAATTAACAATTCAATTGTTACTCAGACAAAATTTCATTGATCATACCTGTTATTGCCTAAATTGTAGTATATAGTCGGGAGTTTATCTTTTTTTTTACTCAATTCAATATTCTAATAGTTTATGCTTCTTTTCTTTTCGTATGGCATATATTCAGATTACATCTTAATCTTTAATTGCGTTTTCATATTGTATTAAGTAAATTTTTATCTCACAAAAGCTATAATATTAAGTTAAGTACCTTATTTCAGTTTGGCGGGTATTTTTCAGCCAAATTGAATTTTTAACGCTACCATATTGTTTTTATTAGTTTTAATATTTTTATCCATTACCGTTTTGTTTGTTTGTAGGTGATATGTTAGTTTATCATTCATCGGGAATTTTCCTTTGGCTTGTAGTTTAATTTTTTTACTGTTAGTATATATACAGTTTCGATAGATTTCCTAAAGAATGATCATAGTAATTTCAATCCCCAAGAACTATCAAGAATTTTGTAATTGAAAGATGACCAGATTTTAGTCATCAAATTGTACGATATTGTTATTTTTACGATACTCGTTGTAAAAGTATACTGGTTACTGAGGCAACTTTTGATACTATTACCTGATTAATTGAGAACCCAAGTGAATCCTATTTGCAAATCACATGTTATTGGCCTTAGTTTTTATATTTGTACATCTTCTCCCCACATGGGATATGAACGTACTTCAGATTTATTTTATGAATTGTTTGTAATCAACTAATGTGAAAAAATCATATGCGCTTTTGCAAAGAATGCATGTTAATCTTGTTATTATTTTGACTTTTTTCATAATAACACTTCTAGGGTGTGTGATAGCTACAACAAGAAGAAAACAGCACGGTGTGCTTGGTAAGTATATGAGTAAATTCATAATATTGATGACAGACTTTATATCAAAACTGCATGGTGTACTGTTTTTGGTATGTGTATTATAACATTTAGAACATGTAACAATTAAATGTACATAATTTCAATCTCAAGCATTTTTGCAAAATAATTAAATTTAGTGTGGAATTTATCCCATAATTACCGTTAATGTTATTTAAAGCTTTGTATTTTTTTAATATTGTATTTTTCATAAGATTTCTTTTATTTTTCTAGTTTTGAAGTGACTTAATAATATTCCAAATAAAACATATGTTAATGCATTTGAACTTCAATCCCATGTCTTATCGTATAACATACTACTTTCCATAGGATTTTCCCACCAAAATTTAAAATTCAGAAATTATCAATAAATCCATATTATTGGTCCTTTTATTCACAAATAGTTGAACACAAACAAAATATTCCACAAATATTATACAACATCCATCAAAATTTGTGTTATCCTGTTTCTGACTTCGCGTTTAGGGTATTATACTCGTATTGGTATCATCTTGTACAAATCATCTGCATATATTAGCATGTAAATCCCATAATTTTCGAGACATAAATATCTATAAGAGGTAACCTAGTGCTCGATTATCTTAGATTTAGTTGAAATCGATGGAATCTTTTTGTAGATTTTTCTATCACTACTATTATAAGCCTTCATCGCTTTCTATGCACTTTCATTTTCCATTCCACCTACCATTGAGGTTATTATAAACATCATTGAATTGTAGAGGTAGAAGATACGCTCTCCTATATCGTATACAAGAAGTGATAGAGCGTGAAACTCTAACCCAATGCAAACACTCAAACCCTGAAACTTTGATTCTATTATGGATAGTTTCCCAAGCCGGATATGCCTTTTTAAGAACTTGATGAGCTAAAATTAGTCAAGGGTCATATGACCAAAGTGAGGTGTGCTTCACGATGGAAGTCTAACCATAAAATTAGTATTGGGGTCAAAGACCAAGGAGAATATATATTAATGTCTCTTTTTTTTTTATAATAAATGCATTTATGAGACATAATTTTATGTAGAAATTGGACTTAGTCATTAGATTTATAAACATATTTTGTCATATAGCACTTTCTTCCTTTGGATTTGTACTATTGTTACTTTAAAAGCTTTTGTGCGTTAATTTGATTGTTTAGTGTGAGTTTATTAGGTACATAAATGCTAGGATACATTACTATGAAGAGAAGAGGTGGATTTTAATATCCAAGAGAAAAAGGAAGTGTCAAAAGAGTGAAAGATACCACTCAAGGGAGAGGGGAGGAGCATGCAAAACTAGAAAGTCGTTACTTATAGGTCCGCCGAGGACGACACTGTAGATTCAAACCTGGTGGTTCAAATGAAAATGGTGCAACTTTGAGTTAGCGAAATTTGAGAAGTGGAATTAGGTTATTTGGACCTACGGTGCGAACGTTACACCTATTTTACTAAAGTGTGGTCAGCAATTGCAGAAATAAGAATATGTACTTGGGTCCTTAATCATTTATTTAAGTTAAGTAAGGATTATATCCATTTTTAAGACCTATATAACACTTCCTAATCTTAAAAAGTATTACTCTTTATTTTATTTCAATTTTATGAAGAGAGGAAGAGGCAGAAGCAAGAGTAAGAGTTGGAGAATCTATTTTTCTCCAACAACATTTATTTTCATTCCTCCTAATAGAAATCATATTTTATTTTTGTTTTTAGGAATCATATGTAATATTAATTTCAAAATTGTTCTTAGTTTAAATATGAGATAAATATTTAGTACTTGAGTATCGGGTAATGAGTTAATCCTTAGTTTCTTTAATTTAATGTTTTTCGAATTTGAGATTGTTTAATTTAATTCAAATTAGGTATTTCATATTGTTTATTGGTTCATGCTTACTTAATGATTTTAATGTACCCGGAGATTAGAATTAGGTTATTCTTTTTAGGTTATTCGCTAGTGGCGGTGATAATCCCTAAGGGGACGGGGGTTTAATTACATAACTAATTAATAAATGTGTGGTGTTCGTCATTGATCCTGACGGACTTGACTAACCATGCAGCCAATGGGTTATCACTTAATTCATCTGAAACTAGCTTATAGTTGTCTTGACGGGTCTGTAATACCGTAGGATTGCCTCCTAAGTCTACCCTGGCAGAAGTTAGGAGGATATCAAAGCCCCGAGTAGTATAGAATTATTGACTTGTCCATTAAACGAAATTATTAAATTTTTTTATCATCAATGGATCCCTAGCGAAACTCAAGTACCTCTCTCATATTGGCATTTACTTCATTAGTCTTTACTGTCTTTATTTTAATTTGCATTAAGTTAATCCTTTAGTTAATTTACTTTCTTGTGTCTAGTATTTCTTAATCTAAAACCCAAACAAACAAATATTTATCTTTTATTTTAATTTATACTGCAATTAATTCTTTCGATCTACTAAACACACCTATTTCACCTAGAAATCCCTATGGAGACGAATAAACCGTTTTTACTAACTATTACTTGGACAACCCCTACACTTGCGGTAGTCGTTTCTCTCCTTTAATATTGATTTATGTCACACTCTAGGAGCAATCAAGTTTTTGGTGTCGTTGCCGAGGATTACGGTATGTGACCCCTGTGTTTAAAGTTAGCTAATATTTTTTGTTTTACGCTTTTCTTTGGTTTTGTATTTTTCAAGACGTACATGTTTGGTGCATGCTCTCAAATCCGGAGAAATTAATCTGCGCCCAAAAGAAAGAATAAAGGAAGAAAAGAAAGCAATAGTAGAGATGACCTATTTCTTTTTGTTAATTTTTCTTGTATGTAGATCGATAGACTTTAAGTTTAGGTTTTCTATTTTCCCCGTTTATGTTGTATAAAAATCAAATCTTGCACCTAAACTCGAACTAACATGTTTATTTATCACGATTTACAGACGAGAGAGTTGTCGAGTTACAGAATGTGACAGATCAGGTAAATTAAGAGAAATTATATATCTTTTTCTCAGTTTAGAGTTCAGATTTACTTTAAATCTCTAATATTTATAATCTATTTTTTATGCTTCTATTCCTAAGGATGTGGTGGGGGCAAAGGTGTGATAAATAAATAGATAAATAAAGATAATAATAAAGAGCACACACCCTTGAGAACCACGGAACTCACTGCAAGTATCACAGATCGTTTGCAAGTTTTAATGATAAGTTAAGTTCGTTCGCAGGGATTTAATCCGTTAGATCTACTTATATTTAACAAGCGTAGATGAATTTAGATGTTTTTAGAGTAAAATATAAAAAGATAAAATAATATCTAACTTGAATAAATAAATAATGAAAACAAATAAATAAATATGAATGTAAGTTAAATAAATTAGGATTAATATTATGAGTCTATTTTACTAAGTTGTTATTCAAACTTGTCACAGATTAAGCATTATATATTAACTAGGATTCTAAATTCTACCTAGCCTTTTCTAGGCTTAGGAGCAACCTCTCCACTACCAAGGTCTTGGGTAATGATTGGTGATTAAATCAAACCTTTATGGCTATCTAGTTAGGCAAGGGATCAAAACTAGACGATTATGTGGTGTTGTCAATAACTAAGAATAATCCTAAGATTGACCAAATCTAAGGATGTAACAATAAGTCAAAACATATAATAACAATATACGCCAAGCTCAATCAATTAAAATAACAAATAGTATTTATGAATTTAGACAAAATATTAACCGAACAATTAAAATTAAAACTTACAGAATAAAAGCTTAGAAATATGGTTGAGCATAGATCTATAGCTAATTATAGGGAAGGTGAGATGTAAAAGAGGAGTTTGTCACTCTCCAACTTCTTCTTCTTGTCTTCCTCTATAGGTCCGCTTGCTTCTTGGATGAATAGCTTGATACTAAGGATGAAGATTAATTTAAAGGACTAAGCTATTATTTAAAAGTGAGAAAATACAAGTAAGGACTAAGCCTAAGCTTGAAACTGAGCAAGGACATGTTTACAATTGTATAAGGGTGTTTATAGGTGTCATGGAAGCCCTAATTCGTTTTCTTGAAGGAGAAGTAAATAGTGGACTCCAAGCCCAACTCAAATTCGTAACCCTAAAAACATGCAATCAGGCCCGTTTTTCGTTTGGTCCTAGCAGCTTCAATACTCATCCGTTTGACGCGTATGAGTACACCAAATTTATCGTCTTGGAAAGATATTTGACTTTTCTCTTGACCGTTTCTCCAAATTCCTCACCGTTCTTGAGATATAAGCTGATTTGTGGTCGTAGGTGCAGAAATTCAGGATTAAAGCAGTTTTTCCTTTTCCATGTTTTTAGCTTTTATTTCCTTATGTCCCATTACTATGTCTATCTCTTTCCATATCTTGTAGTCTTTGACTTGGACTCTAATTAATCTCCATAATTATCTTTAATGCTTCACACTAAATAAATAATTAAACCCAATATGCTCTAAAAATATTATTTTACTAAATCAAGACTCAAAATAGAAAAGTGCACTATTTCTCAAGAAAATCAACTAAAAGACTTCCTAAATCACTAAAAATGATGTCTCGTCCTAATATAAATCTATCACAAATGAGTAGATATCAAGACCCCCAACTCAAAGTTGTATCGTCCCGATACAATAAAGATAAAAACAAAGGGAAGCCTCTAAATACACACCTAGGTCAATTAAGCACAGAAGACAGAAGATAGAAGAATATGGAGAATAAACTCGAAGAAACTACTAAGAAAATTCCATGTAATAATATTTAAAAACTACATACATGTACACTTCTCATATCCACAATCAACACGGCTTGAATTCAAGATTAGATTAGCTTCGCAATGTAAGAAGGATTGGGACTTTACTCAGTTCACCAAGGAAGCTATAGATTGTTCATCGAACCTTACTAGTATCCAAAGATCCATTTAACTACTCTTTATTGGCTCAATCACTTCTCAATTACATAGCAAAGAATCAAAAGGTCTTTAAGGTTGTAATGTAGGCTTAGGGACGGTATGATAAGTATATTTGGATAATTTAGAGTGAGCTTTTGACTCTCTCCTCACTAGCCATCAACGAATCACCATAGAGCTTGAGTTACTCTCATAAAACGTTTCTCACTCAACCCAATGATTTCTTTGATGCACAATATAGCATCCCTAATAACCCAATTAAAGCATAAAATGTTCACATAAAAATTCCACTTTGCCGGTTCGAATATATATATTTTCTTTTCAAATCAATTTCTTTTCAAACGCTATGACTCTCTTAATTATGAGATATCACGCTATTTTCTCATATATATTTTTTCTTTTTATGCCCTTATTGGCAAATTTAGCTCGTAAGCTTCTTTTTCATTCACTATTACCCTGGCAAAAGGTTACAATATAATCATGTGAATCATCATCAATATAATAACAGAGCACAATTAATAAGCTAAATAATCCCATCCCAATAATATTTCCCATAATGGTGGACCCACCACCCCAAACTCAAGCTCTAAAACTATTGTCTATGCATCGCGATTCGAGTGCGGGTCATATGGAAAAGTCCTATAATCTAAAGGGATATGGCTTATAATGTGTTTAATAAAAAGGCTTTAGAAAGGATAGAAGGGGCTGAGAAGGATATAACATATAAATTCAAAAATCACAAGGTGAGAAGGTATAAAAAGGCTTCAAAGGCTTCAAATATGAAAGAACCGCCTTAATCACTTTCTTCACTGTGTAATTTCGTTATTTTCTTACCTTTAGCACTTTCATCAAATGGGTTTGTCAACTAGCTTGGATCTCACGGCCTACACACTTCTCAAGGTTCCCTGTGATCGAACATATTTTCTATCGCATTGCTCGCTAATCTTTTCTTTACTATCAACGTGTGTTTTCCTACAAATACTCATTGCATACAAATAACATAGCTCATAAACATATTACTTTCTATCATTAATCCACTGAGCTTATGCTTTTAGCTATTAAACACACTCTACATACATCTAAACCTACAAAAAAAAATTAATTTTACCTAAAAACATAACAATGGAGATGAGAGACAACGAATCCCCACACCCCTAACTCAAAAATGAGCCGTGCCCCCACGACTCGAAAAGACTCAAAAAGAAAATTAAAATTTTACAGATATTGCACATATAGAAAAGGTAAGGAAGAAAGAAAACATACTCTTCGAGGCTATTTACCTCGCCTGATCAATACCCGGAATAGGGTGCAGTGCTTTCATGTATGTAAGCTTCTAGTATCACCAATTTCGCTTTCCCTTACATCTTCTTATGCTCCATCCCAATCAATAAGACTCTAGAAATCCCTTGTTAATCTTCTTCCAATTCTACTCTTGAATACTTTCTCATGTGACAGTGTTCATCCAGGAACATGTTTTGGACAAAGCTACTAGCGTCCCAAAAGCTTTTATTCATCTTTGATATAGAAATCCTTGATTAGAAGAGGTATTGGCATCTTCTGTTCCCTAATTACAATTTCTTGCTTTTTAGGATTTGAATCCACCAAAAACCGGTTCCTCTCTAATTGCTTGACTCCAATTATCTTGTAATATATTCCCAAACTATTACCCATCTCAGTTGATTTCAGCTAGAACTTACCCAATACCTTGCTTTGATTCTTCATATCCCATAACACTTGATAATTTCTCTATTCTCTTCATCATCTCTTTTGACCCCCAACTCAAAGCTTTAAACACTCTTGAAATTTGTAACTCATGATCATAGGTGGAACAAGCTTTATTTTGGTTGGGAAAGGTGTTAGGATGACAAATCCCTATGTGGGTATGATTGAATCAAGGTTTGGTGATGTGGGTTTAAGGATTTTTAGAAAAAGATTTTGAAATACATGGCTTTGATTCTTGGTTTCTAGGTGTTTTGATATGAATTGGGTGCTTGAATCTTCTTTGTAATGATGTAGGGAAGGATTTGGATGTGAATTCATGATGATTTGGTGATGTTTGGATGTTAGGTGAAGGTTTTTATGAGCTTTAATGGAGTTGGGAGAGTTTTGGAGAAGAGAAAGAGACTTGAGGTTTATGAAATTCGGAATTGATAGCTCTATACCTCTTTTATAAGCTTGAAGCCCGCATCTTTCTCTCTCTGGCGGCGACCTGCGGTGTACCGCGGCTGTTGGTGCGGTATACCGCAGTATCTGATGCTCCAAAAATTTTACCCACTGGAATATACCCCGTGGTACGACCCCGTGGCACGGGTTTAGGCGTGCGGTGTAGGGCACGGACTAGGGTGCGGTGTACCGCACCTACTGATGCTCCAAAACTTAGCTTCGTCAATAAACACGTGGTAGCATACAGTGGCACGGGTTTTTGTCCTGCGGTGCATGGAACGGACTAGGGTCCGGTGTACCGCAGCCAACAGCTCCAAAATTTTTCGTCTCTGTATAAAACACGTGGCATCGACCTGTGGCACGGGTTTCTTCCTGCGGTATACCGCGGCTGAGGTCCGGTATACCGCACCCCTGCTTCAGTTTTTCCGAAAAATTTTGTTTGCTCCCTTAGCTCGATTTCTCCAATACCTAAGCATCAAAAACACTAATACCTTTCTCAAATATGCAATATCAACTAAAATTTAACTAAACTAAACTAAAAATAAAACATAAAAACATAAAAACATAAAAACATAAAAAATTACTATGGGATGTCTCCCAAAGGGCACTTTTGTGTAACGTCTTTCAAAGTTAGATGAGTTACCTCGGTTATTTCTTTTTATAGCCTCCCCAGCAGTGAGTGAGATGATTAACACTTACCAACTCGAGCTTGCAACCTTCGATAGCTTTTATTTCGACCACTCCTTCTGAGATGATTTGCGTGATAATGTATGGTCCTTTCCAAGAACTGTTATGTTTGGGGTTGGGAGGTCTCCATGCTACCTCGTCTCCTACCCCAAACTCAATCTTTTTCTCCATATTTTCTTGGAAGCTTACAGGTTCTGGCTTCTTGGTTACAACTCTGATTGAATATCGTTCTTTTGACTCATTCTTCTTTTACTTCTTTCCCGAAACATAGAACGTTACAGAGTTATCTTCAATACGGAGAGTCACGGTTCCTTCATTCACGTTCACTATAGTATCGCTGGTGGCTAGGAATGGACGCCCAAGAATGAATGGGACGTTCTTATCTTCTTTATAGTCAAGAATAATAAAGTCCGTTGGAATAACAAGGTTACCTACATGAACGAGTACATCCTCTATTACTCCCAACGGCTTAACTGTAGATTGATCCGCAAGTTGTAAGATTACGGATGTGGGTTTCGCTTCACTAATACCAATCTTCTTGAATACACTTTTGGGCATGATATTCACACTTGCCCCTAAATCACACATGGCTTTTCCATAATATATCCCACCTATTTTGATTGGGAGGTTAAACTCTCCATGATCTTTATGCTTTGGTGGTAATCCTTTTTGAACTCGTGCTGATATCCCTTCATTGATTGCTACAGACTTGGCTCTTGTGAATCTTTTCTTATTGGAGAGTGCCTCCATAAATAATCGATCATAGTTTCTCCTTCCTTCCATAGCTTCGAGTAAAGGAACGTTAATTTTCACTTGTTTTAACGCCTTTATACATTTATGATGTTGCTCCGCGGGATAATGGCAATGTATGGGTGTTTGTCTTGCTCTAATTCTCTCTTCAATTCTTGATTCATCAACCACTCTAGGCTTCTTAATCTCATCTTGTTCAACCTCTTCAACCCAATCTTCAACAATTATCTCATCTAAGTTCATCCTATTTGACGTGTTTGGTAAGACATCCCCTTTTGATGGAGATGGTAGCGTTTCCTTCATCTTTTCAGCTTGAAGACTAATAGTCTTCGCCTTGTCGTCAATGTATTGGATCTTCTTCATGTTAGACGTTGTATCTTGGGTCAATTTCAAAAGTTGACTTTGCATTTGTTCTATGATTGTAGTGAGCCGCATTACATTCTTCTCTAAAAGTTGATTATGTTGTTTAAGATCTTGATTCTGTTGTTGCAGGCTTTTCACTACTGATGCATCGATCTTTGATTCAAGTCTGTTCATATTGTCCTTCGAGAAGTTGATAAATTGACTAATAGTCTCTTTTAACTCAGTGATTTCTTCTTGAGGACGTGATTGAGCTTGACTTACATTATGTATATTGCAGCCAGGCGGATGATTAGCGTGATTTTCATAAGCTTGTTCTTGTAGGTATAACTGTTGAGGTGGCATTGGGATGCTTTCCTTAACAGTTATGGCGAATTGTTGTATTTGATCTTGCAAGCTTGAAATCCTCGCTTCTTCTTCTTCGTTAGTGGTAGGAGTTTGTTCTTGTGGCCAACTCATGTTGTTCTCAATGATTGTTTCCATACCACTTTTTGCTTCTTTTGGATCCATAGAGACAAAATTACCACGACCCATATTATCTGCTCTCAGCCTTGACTCTCTATCAAGTCCATTATAGAACATAGATAATTGTAGTTGTGGCGTGTATGCATGTAGTGGACATCTTGCCAACATCTTTTGAAATCTCGTCCATGCTTCGCCAACACTCTCTTCGGCTTCTTGTAAGAAATTCATAGGCTCCAATAGTTCCTTCACTCGCATACTCGTAGGATAAAATTTATCAAGGAATCTTTCTTGAAGCTTGTCCCAGTCGGTTATTAGCTCGGGAGGTTGATCATCGAACCAATCGCTTGCTTTCCCGGTCAAGAAAAATTGAAACATTAAATAATACATCTGTTCTTGTGTAACACCTTCATTAATGTAGGTATCACAGAATTGCATGAATTTTTGAACAGATCTGACCGGATCTTGATTTGTATCACCATTAAATTTCCCATAGCTCGCGAATTGATTAATCAAATTAGGATCAGGCTTGAATCTAACGGCTTGGATAGTTGGGACGCGAATCCCAATGCGTTGAACTCGAAAATTACTAGGTAAACCTAGCTCTAACCGTTGATTATCCATCTAAAATCCTAAGAAAGACTAAAACAAAAAGAAAGCGTAAAACTGAAAAAAAATAAAAACTTCTACACTAAATAAACACAAAATAGATTTAACTTAAAGATAAATCCCCGGCAGGGGCGCCAAAAACTTGGTGGGGCAAAGGTGTGATAAATAAATAGATAAATAAAGATAATAATAAAGAGCACACACCCTTGAGAACCACGGAACTCACAGCAAGTAACACAGATCGTTTGCAAGTTTTAATGATAAGTTTAGTTCGTTCGCAGGGATTTAATCCGTTAGATCTACTTATATTTAACAAGCGTAGATAAATTTAGATGTTTTTAGAATAAAATATAAATTTAGATGTTTTTGTTAATTTTTCTTGTATGTAGATCGCTAGACTTTAAGTTTAGGTTTTCTCTTTTCCCCATTTATTTTGTATAAAAATCAAATCTTGCACCTAAACTCGAACTAACATGTTTATTTATCACGATTTGCAGACGAGAGAGTTGTCGAGTTATAGAATGTGACAGATCAGGTAAATTAAGAGAAATTATTTATCTTTTTCTCAGTTTAGAGTTCAGATTTGCTTTAAATCTCTAATATTTATAATCTATTTTTTATGCTGCTATTCCTAAGGATGAAAGTGTTGTGCTTGTGAATCCACCTTCAGTTGTAACCATCTCAAGCGCCCCTACAAATGTCAAAGATCTCGCTGTTGTTTCAGACTCGAGTAGATCTCTTCTTCCCGCCACTTACCCATATAATGCATATAATGATTATACTCCACAGGACCCAGGGTTTTACTATGGTAATTAGTTTCACGCTCCTATTGGCTTCTTAATAACTTTTTTCTGCTTCTTGTTAGAAACATACACCTCTTTTCAGCTACTTTATGCTTCTTCGGGCCCAATATGCAAATACCTATTGATTTGATCAGATATAATTTCATGAACCAGAAATCTTTTAAAATTAAAATAAAACATGTAGACATGTTAATATACCATATCTATTTAATTAGATATAAAAACAAGAAAAAGTATTTCATCAAATTAATGTTGTTGAAATTGTCCACTAAAGAAACTACCAAGATTTAGTATGTCCTCATCATCTGCCACAAAGAAAAAAGATATAAAATCATGTGCCAGACACTACAGATATTCTTCGAAGGGGTTGAGCAGGAAAGTTTAATAGAATAAGCATTAGAGTGCTGGTGTGGCCTAAGGTGTGATAAAATAATGATATAAATAAGTGCAAATACACACCCTAAACTAACACTGTACTGCAAGTATTACAGGACGTATGCAAGTTTTAATGATAAGAAGATTCGTTCCTCAGGGACTGACGAAAGTTAGAGAGAACTTATGCAAATTATCAAGTGCATATATTAAAGATAGATAATAATACGCAAGTAGAAAGAAGAGAAAGATAGATATTTATTTGGTTTTTAATAAGAGAACTAAACTACTAAATTAAAGACAGAAAATAAATAACAGTTAAGAAAAGAAGATAGTATGAAAGATATAACTTAGGTTCTACTAGTATGCACTAATCCTTCTAATTCTATCTACTAGATCTAGTTCATAAGGGAGAATATTAGCTCTTGGTATACTTAGTCAGGATTCTAAATTCCCATACCTTAGACCTTGAGAGCGACTAAGGGGGCAACGACACAACCAAGAAGTGATTTCAAATAGAGTTATCAAACGCCACTAAGGCCTTAAGCAAATACTGCAATCTTGGTGATATGGTGGTTAAAACAAACCCTAATGACTATCTAGTTAGAATCATGTTTTGTCAGAACTAATATCGACACTAGACGTTATGTGGTGGTTCAATAGTTAAACACCCTGGTAAGGCGACCATCAAACTACTATTTAGGTAATCCTATACGCATGCATACCCAAGGAAAACAGTCATTAAATCAAAACACATAATCAAATATAAAGGTAAGTAGCTAATATCAGATTAAAACATATAATTCCCAAAGAACTTAGATAGAAGAATTAGAATTCATAGTTTATACATTATGCAAAACCTAAGCTAATAGAATTAGTTCATACAAAGAAAAGAAGAGAAAAGAATTACAAAATAAGAGGTTGAAGGAGACATGATTGATGCACAACTCCTTCTAGACTTCTTCTCTTGTGTTGCAGCTTCCTCTTGGCCTTAAGGTTTGGCCAAGGATGATTTAAGAGTGTTAAGAGGCTGTATTTATAGTGTAGAGGAAGACCTAATTCGTTTTCTTGAAGGAGAAGGAAAGTAATAGACTCCTAGTCCAACTCAAATTCGTATGAAAATAAAGATAAACACTGCTAGACCGTTTTGAGAATATCTTCTTCGTTATTGGTCGGTTTGAGCTCCGTAAGATACCAAAAGAATCGCAACAGAATTATCTTGACCCTAAAAAAGGAAATTAATAAAATCGGCCTATTTTTTAGGTAAAAACGCATATCTTGGGACGTGTATGCAGAATCCCAGATTTAGGCAGCTTTTCCTTTTCCATCTTTTTAGCTTTTGTTTCCTTATCTCCAATTACCATGCTAATCTCTTTCCATAAGTTGTAGTCTCTGACTTGGACTCTAATTAATCTCCATAATTATCTTTAAAGCTTCACACTAAATAAGCAATTAAACCCAATATACTCTAAAAATAATAATTCTACAAATCAAGACTCAAAATAGGAACGTGCACTAAATTAAGCTAAGATCGACCTATAAACTAATAAATAAGCCTAAAATGATGTCTCTGAAGTATATTATATTATCACAAATGAGGAGACATCAAGACCCCCAACTCAAAGTTGTATCGTCCCGATACAATAAAAGTAAAGAACAATAGGGTAGTCAAGAAGAAGTAGGAGGAGAATAAGAACAGAACACAATGAATGAGCCTAGAGCAAAATATCTAGAAAGTCTCATGTAGTAATGTTCAAGAAATAATGCACAAATATGCTTAATACACATGTAATAAACAATCCATAAACTCAAGTTAAGATTAATTTCGCAATGCCAGAAGGAGAGGATGATAACTTAGTTCAGGTTAATGGCTATAGGTTGTTCATAGGTCCCAAATACAGCATCCAATGGTCCACTTACCTACTTACCTAATAGCTCAATTGTTTCTCACTCTAGTAGTCAGAAATCCTAAGGCCTTGGTTAATGAAAAGTGAGCTTTTGGCTCTCTCCTCACTAGGATCACATAAAGTTTCTTTTATCAAAAAAATAGAAAGATGCCATCAAACTCTTAATTCCTACTCTAAATTTGAGTAAAATTTAAGAAAGAAGACAAACTTCTTATCAAGTAATACATATTCCGTTCAAACAAAACACTAATATAACCTATCTAATTTAATTTAGTAATTAGATCTTACCACTAAGAAATTGTGAATTGTTGATAGTTGTGTGAAATAGCATGATCAATGATCTCATTCCTTTTTTTGTTGATAATTATGTTTATTATAGATAGGAATCTCAAGTGAAAAAACACAAAAATATATATTAAACATTATCAATAAATAATATATTATATTTCAAAATTAAATTGCATCTAAGAACTATCAAGTTATTATCACAATATTTTATTAGATTTATTTCCTAATTATTAAGAAAAAAATTGAACTTGCACAAGTATATAATAACATCAAAAATTGAATTAACATATACTCAATTACTTAAAATTAATGGATAATTAGTTAAATTACATTAACCTAATAAGATATTCCTAAAAGACATAGAATCTGGATATACATATAATATTTAAAACTGGATAAAGTGTTTAACGATACCTATAATGTTTATCAGTAATGTAAGTGATGTCAGAGAGGATAGACAAGGATTCAACACCTTCACTTCACCGTGAATCTGGAAGGATTCAAAGTCGTTTGAGGAAGGTAGATCTGGAAAATTTATAAAAATAAATTTTTTATTTCAAAAGTATTAATTTCTTTGGTCAGTGGTACCTTTAAAGTTTATATAGCATTTTATACTAAAATATTGTATTTTCTTGTCTTAAATAAATGAGTTTGTGTTTTGTTTTTAAGGAGATACCAGTTGGTGGGCTAGGTTATCATTTGGGCTCGGTAGTCCATAAAAAAGTAAAGTTAATTTTAATGATCATTCTTATGGATTTAAAGACATGGTAAGACTTACCTCCTGTATTGGCTAGTCGAATTTTAATTTATAACCATCAATCATATTTATTAAATACATGTCATTAAATTAACTAGTAGTTCCTCTAATTAGTATTTGCATAACATAAACATGTGGTAAGACTTCCATCCTGTATTAGATGGTCCAATATTCACATCACAACCATTAATTATTATAACAAAACACATGTCATTAAATCAATTAGTTAGTTATTTTTGTAAGTTTAAAATATATGGGATGTGTATTAATATAATTTGTGTAGGACTATCCATCTATATTCAAAATGATCATGTTTATACCATTTGACTATCCCTATCAAAAAATAAACAATTCTTTAGCGATCAAATCCTTCAAATCATTTTTTCATGTATTATATCTCTCTGGCTTTGTTAGTAACTTGTACATAATTGATTTATAAATATAATCACTAATGTAGTGTTCTAATAAACCATGTTTTTGTAAATTAACAATTCAATTGTTACTCAGACAAAATTCCATTGATCATACGTATTATTGCCTAAATTGTAGTATATAGTCAGGAGTTTATCTTTTTTTACTCAATTTAATATTCTAATAGTTTATGCTTCTTTTCTTTTCATATGTCATGTATTCGGATTACATCTTAATCTTTAATTGCGCTCTCATAGTGTATTAAGTATATTTTTATCTCACAAAATCTATAATATTAGGTTACGTACCTTATTTCAGTTTTGCGGGTATTTTTCAACCATATTGTTTTTATTAGTTTTAATATTTTTATCCATTACCGTTTTGTTTGTTTATAGGTGATATGTTAGTTTATCATTCATCGGGAATTTTCCTTTGGCTTGTAGTTTAATTATTTTACTGTTAATATATATACAGTGGAGATAGAATTCCTAAAGAGTGATCATAATAATTTCAATCCCCAAGAACTATCAAGAATTTTGTAATTGAAAGATGACCAGATTTTAGTTATCAAATTGTACGATATTGTTATTTTTACGATACTCGATGTAAAAATATACTGGTTACTGAGGCAACTTTTGATACTATTACCTGATTAATTGAGCATCCCCTTGAATCCTATTTGCAAATCACATTTTATTGGCCTTAGTTTTTAAGTTTGAACATCTTCTCCCCACATGGGATATTAAAGTACTTCAGATTTATTTTATGAACTTGTTTGTAATCAACTAATGTGAAAAAATCATATGCGCTTTTGCAAAGAATTCATGTGAATCTTGTTATTATTTTGGCTTTTTTCATAATAACACTTCTAGGGTGTGTGTTAGCTACAACAAAAAGAAATCTGTACGGTGTGCTTGGTAAGTATATGAGTAAATTGATAATATTTATGAGAGACTTTATATCAAAACTGCATGGTGTATTGTTTTTGGTATGTGTATTATAACATTTAGATCATGTAACAATTAAATGTACATAATTTCAATCTCAAGCATTTTTGCAAAATAATTAAATTTAGTGGAATTTATCCCATAATAACCGTTAATGTCATTTAAAGCTTTGTATTGTTTTAATATTGTATTTTTCATAAGATTTCTTTTATTTTTCTAGTTTTGAAGTGACTTAATAATATTCCAAATAAAAACATATGGTAATGCATTTGAACTTCAATCCCATGTCTTATCGTATAACCTACTACTTTTGGTAGGATTTTCCCACCAAAATTTAAAATTCAGAAATTATCAATAAATCCATAATATTGGACCTTTTATTCACAAATAACTGAACACAAACAAAATATTCAACAAATATTATACAACATTCATCAAAAATTTTTGTTATCATGTTTCTGACTTCGCGTTTAGGGTATTATACTCGTATTGGTATCATCTTGTATAAATCATTTGCATATATTAGCATGTACATCCCATAATTTTTGAGACATAAATTCCTATAAGAGGTAACCTAGTGCTCGATTATCTTGGATTTAGTTGAAATCGATGGAATCTTTTTGTAGGATTTTTCTATCACTACTATTATAATCCTTCATCGCTTTCTATGCACTTTCATTTTCCATTCCACCTACCATTGAGGTTATTATAAACATCATTGAATTGTAGAGGTAGAAGATACGTTCTCCTATATCGTATACAAGAAGTGATAGAGCGTGAAACTCTAACCCAATGCAAACACTCAAACCCTGAAACTTTGATTCTATTATGGATAGTTTCCCAAGCCGGATATTCCTTTTAAAGAACTTGATGAGCTAAAATTAGTCAAGGGTCATATGACCAAAGTTAGGTGTGCTTCCCGATGGAAGTCTAACCATAAAATTAGTATTGGGGTCAAAGACCAAGGAGAATATATATTGATGTATCTTTTTTTATAATAAATGCATTTATGAGACATAATTTTAGGTAGAAATTGGACTTAGTCATTAGATTTATAAACATATTTTGTCATATAGCACTTTCTTCCTTTGGATTTGTACTATTGTTACTTTAAAAGCTTTTGTGTGTTAATTTGCGTGTTTAGTGTGAGTTTATTAGATACATGGATTCTAGCATACATTACTATGAAGAGAAGAGGTGGATTTTAATATCCAAGAGAAAAAGGAAGTGTCAAAAGAGTGAAAGATACCACTCAAGGGAGAGAGGAGGAGCATGCAAAACTAGATAGTCCTTACTTATAAGTCCCCCCGAGGACGACACTGTAGATTCAAACCTGGTGGTTCAAATGAAAATGGTGCAACTTTGAGTTAGAGAAATTTGAGAAGTTGAATTACGTGATTTGGACCTACGGTGCGAACGTTACACCTATTTTATTAAAGTGTGGTCAGCAGTTGCAGAAATAAGAATATGTACTTAGGTCCATAATCATTTATTTAAGTTAAGTAAGAATTCAATCCATTTTTAAGACTTATATAACACTTCCTAATCTTAAAAAAGTAGTACTCTTTATTTTATTTCAATTTTATGAAGAGAGGAAGAGGCAGAAGCAAGAGTAAGAGTTGGAGAATCTATTTATCTTCAACAACAGTTATTTTCATTCCTCCTAATAGAAATCATATTTTATTTTTGTTTTAGGAATCATATGTAATATTAATGTCATAATAGTTCTTAGTTTAAATATGAGATAAATATTTAGTACTTGAGTATCGGGTAATGAGTTAATCCTTAGTTTCTTTAATTTAATGTTTTTTGAATTTGAGATTGTTTAATTTAATTCAAATTAGGTATTTCATATTGTTTATTTGTTCTTGTGTACCCGGAGATTAGAATTAGGTTATTCTTTATAGGTTATTCACTAGTGGTGGTGATTATCCCGAAGGGGATGAGGGTTTAATTACATAACTAATTAATAAATGCGTGGTGTTCGTCATTGATCCTGACGGACTTGACTAACCATGCAGCCAATGGGTTATCACTTAATTCATCTGAAACTAGCTTATAGTTGTCCTGACGGGTCTGTAATAGCATAGGATTGCCTCCTAAGTCTACCCTGGCAGAAGTTAGGAGGATATCAAAGCCCCGAGTAGTATAGAATTATCAACTTGTCCGTTAAACAAAAATATTAAATTTATGATCATCAATGAAACACTAGCGAGACTCAAGTACCTCTCTCATATTGGCATTTACTTCATTTGTCTTTACTGTCTTTATTTTAATTTGCATTAAGTTAATCCTTTAGTTAATTTATTTTCTTGTGTCTAGTATTTCTTAATCTAAAAACTAAACAAACAAATCTTTATCTTTTATTTTAATTTATATTGCAATTAATTCTATCGATCTGCTAAACACACCTATTTCACCTTGCAATCCTTATGGAGACGAATAAACCGTTTTTACTAACTATTTATTGGACAACCCCTACACTTGCGGTAGTCGTTTCTCTCCTTTAATATTGATTTATATCACACTCTAGGAGCAATCAAGTTTTTGGTGTCGTTGCCGGGGATTACGGTATGTGACCCCTGTGTTTAAAGTTAGCTAATATTTTTTGTTTTACGTTTTTCTTTGGTTTTGTATTTTTCAGACGTACATGTTTGGTGCATGCTCTCAAATCCTGAGAAATTAATCGGAGTACAAAAGAAAGAATAAAGGGAAGAAAAGAAAGCAATAGTAGAGATGGCCTATTAAGATATGTGTGTTGAGGCGATTCTGGGTGACTAATCGTGATAGTTTGTGTATTTCTTGTATTTTTTTTTTTTGTTAATTTTTCTTGTATGTAGATCGCTAGACTTTAAGTTTAGGTTTTCTATTTTCGCCGTTTATTTTCTATAAAAATCAAATCTTGCACCTAAACTCGAACTAACATGTTTATTTATCATGATTTGCAGACGAGAGAGTTGTCGAGTTACAGAATGTGATTAAGAGAAATTATTTATCTTTTTCTCAATTTAGAGTTCAGATTTGCTTTAAATCTCTAATATTTATAATCTATTTTTCATGCTGCTATTCCTAAGGATGAAAGTGTTGTGCTTGTGAATCCACCTTCAGTTGTAACCATCTCAAGCGCCCCTACAAATGTCAAAGATCTCGCTGTTGTTTCAGACTCGAGTAGATCTCTTCTTCCCGCCACCTACCTATATAATGCATATAATGATTATACTCCACAGGACCAGGGTTTTACTATGGTAATTAGTTTCACGCTCCTATTGGCTTCTTAAAACTTTTTTCTGCTTCTTGTTAGAAACAGACACCTCTTTTCAGCTACTTTATGCTTCTTCGGGTCCAATATACAAATACCTGTTGATTTGATTAGATATAATTTCATGAACCAGAAATCTTTTAAAATTAAAATAAAACATGTAGACATGTTAATATACCTTATCTATTTAATTAGATATAAAAACAACAAAAAGTAGTTCATCAAATTAATGTTGTTGAAATTGTCCACTAGAGAAACAACCAAGATTTAGTATGTCCTCATCATCTACCGCAAATAAAAAAGATATAAAATCATGTGCCAGCCACTGCAGATATTCTTGGAAGGGGTTGAGCATGAAAGTTTAATAGAATAAGCATTAGAGTGCATAATGTGTCGTTATGACCAGGATCACAGAAAGTTTCTTTTATCAAAAGAATAGAAAGATGCCATCAAACACTTAATTCCTACTCCAAATCCAAATTACAGTAAAATTTAAGAAAGTAGACAAACTTTTAATCAAGTAATACATATTACCTTCAAACAAAACACTAATATAACCTATAGATTTAATTTAGTAATTAGATCTTACCACAAAGTAATTATGAATTGTTGATAGATGTGTGAAATAGCATGATCAACTATCTCATTCCTTTTTTTGTTGATAATTATTTTTATTATAGATAGGAATCTCAAAGTTATGATAAATCTGTGAAAAAACACAAAAATATTTATTAAATATTATCAGTAAATAATATATTAAATTTCAAAATTAAATTGCATCTAAGAACTATCAAGTTATTATCACAGAATTTTATTAGATTTATATTCTAATTATTAAGAAAAAAATTTAACTTGCACAGGTATATAATAATTTAAAAAATTGAATTAACATATACTCAATTACTTAAAATTAATGGATAATTAGTTAAATTACATTAACCTAATCAGGTCTTTTAGAAACTGGATAAAGTGTTTAACGATACCTATAATGTTTATTGATAATGGAAGTGATGTCAGAGAGGATAGAGAAGGATTCAACACCTTCACTTGACCGTGAATCTGGAATTCAAAGTCGTTTGAGGAAGGTAGATTTGGAAAATTTATAAAAATAAAATTTTTATTTCAAAAGTATTAATTTCTTTGGTCAATGGTACCTTTAAAGTTTCTATATCATTTTATACTAAAATATGGTATTTTCGTGTCTTAAATAAATGAGTTTGTGTTTTGTTTTTAAGGAGATACCAGTTGGTGGGCTAGTTTATCATTTGGGCTCGGTAGTCCATAAAAAAATAAAGTTAATTTTAATGATCATTCTTATAGATTTAAAGACCTGGTAAGACTTACCTCCTATATTGGATGATCAAATTTTAATTTATAACCATCAATCATATTTATAAAAAACATGTCATTAAATTAACTAGTAGTTCCTCTAATTAGTATTTGCATAAAATAAACATGTGGTAAGACTTTCATCCTATATTTGATGGTCCCATATTCACATCACAACCATTAATTGTTATAACAAAACACATGTCATTAAATCAATTAGTTAGTTACTTTTGTAAGTTTAAAATATATGGTATGTGTATTAATATAATTGGTGTAGGATTATCCAACTATATTCAAAATGATCATGTTTATACCATTTGACCAACCTATCAAAAAATAAACAATTTTATGATATAACTTGCGTGTGTCTATTAAATATAAATGTTTCAAAATAACAAATTTTAGGCAAAAACTATTATTTCTTGATGGTGTAGTCAAAGATATTTAAAATGATCATTTATAATATCTTTTGTCTAGAAATAGTCATTTTGAAATATGTAGCCTAGAAACGAATTTGCTCATATTCAGATGTTAAGTTACTCATAACTCTCTTTTATTTTTTTCTAGAATATTGACCCAAAAAATCTTTAAATCAACTTGATATCTATTCCACTAGTTATTATATTATCTGTAAAAGTAACTTCGATTAAATAATAGTTGTTGAACTTCATATTTTTCCTTGTCACTTGTGTTACAGTAATGAATAAACTATAGTTTTAATCATATAATTTTCTCCATTAAATTATACATGATTTTTTTAATCTAAATTTTAAATTTTATTTCAACAGCTACACGATTACTACAAAAAATCAACAATTCTTTAGCGATCAAATCCTTCAAATCATTTTTTCATGTATTATATCTCTTTGGCTTTGTTAGTAACTTGTACATAATTGATTTATGAGTATAATCACTAATGTAGTGATATAATAAACCATGTTTTTGTAAATTAACAATTTAATTGTTACTCAGACAAAATTTCACTGATCATACCTATTATTGCCTAAATTGTAGTATATAGTTAGGAGTTTATCTTTTTTTTACTCAATTCAGTATTCTAATAGTTTATGCTTCTTTTCTTTTCGTATGTCATATATTCAGATTACATCTTAATCTTTAATTGCGTTTTCGTAGTGTATTAAGTATATTTTTATCTAACAAAAGCTATAATATTAGGTTAAGTACCTTATTTCAGTTTGGCGGGTATTTTTCAACCAAATTGAATTTTTAACTCTACCATATTGTTTTTATTAGTTTTAATATCTTTATCCATTACCGTTTTGTTTGTTTATAGGTGATATGTTAGTTTATCATTCATCGGGAATTTTCCTTTGGCTTGTAGTTTAATTTTTTTTACAGTTAATATATATACGGTTTCGATAAAATTCTTAAAGAATGCTCATAGTATTTTCAATCCCCAAGAACTATCAAGAATTTTGTAATTGAAAGATGACCCAAATTGTACGATATTGTTATTTTTACGATACTCGTTGTAAAAGTATACTGGTTACTAAGTCAACTTTTTATACTATTGCCTGATTAGTTGAGGATCCAAGTGATTCCTATTTGCAAATCACATGTTATTGGCCTTTGTTTTTAAGTTTGTACATCTTCTCCCCACATGGGATATGAAACTACTTCAGATTTATTTTATGAATTGTTTGTAATCAACTAATGTGAAAAAATCATATTCGCTTTCGCAAAGAATGCATGTGCATCTTGTTATTATTTTGACTTTTTTTAATAATAACACTTCCAGGGTGTGTGTTAGCTACAACAAGAAGAAAACTACAGGGTGTGCTTGGTAAGTATATGAGTAAACTGATAATATTGATGAGAGACTTTATATAAAAACTGCATGGTGTACTGTTTTTGGTATGTGTATTATAACATTTAGATCATGTAACAATTAAATGTACATAATTTTAATCTCAAGTATTTTTGCAAAATAATTAAATTTAGTGGAATTTATCCCATAATAACCGTTAATGTCATTTAAAGCTTTGTATTGTTTTAATATTGCATTTTTCATAAGATTTCTTTTATTTTTCTAGTTTTGAAGTTACTTAATAATATTCCAAATAAAACATATGTTAATGCATTTGAACTTCAATCCCATGGCTTATCGTATAACATATTACTTTCGGTAGGATTTTCCCACCAAAATTTAATATTCAGAAATTATCAATAAATCCATACTATTGGTCCTTCTATTCACAAATATCTGAACACAAAAAAAATATTCCACAAATATTATTCATTAAACGAAGTCAAACCAACATAAGGTGTTTTCGATAAAAATGAGTCATTATACGAAATATTAACTAACAAAGTTAGTTTCGACTAACAAATCTAAAAACACAGATTCAGTTCTCATTTAATATTAAGGTGTTTGTATCGTATAAAGAGTTCATGTAATACAACATCCATAAAAAATTTGTGTTATCATGTTTCTGACTTCGCGTTTAGGGTATTTTACTCATACTGGTATCATCTTGTACAAATCTAAATCCCATAATTTTCACGACATAAATTCCTATAAGAGGTAACCCAGTACTCGATTATCTTAGATTTGGTTGAAATCGATGGAATCTTTTTGTAGGATTTTTCATTCACTACTATCATAAGTCTTCATCACTTTCTATGCACTTTCATTTTCCATTCCACCTATCATTGAGGTTATTATAAACATCATTGAATTGTAGAGTTAGAAGATATGTTCTCCTAAATCGAATACAAGAAGTGATAGAGCGTGAAACTCTAACCCTATGCAAACACTCAAACCGTGAAACTTTGATTCTATTATTGATAGTTTCCCAAGCCGGATATGCCTTTTGAAGAACTTGAAGAGCTAAAATTAGTCAAGGGTCATATGACCAAAGTGAGGTGTGCTTCCCGATGGAAGTCTAACCATAAATTTAGTATTGGGGTCAAAGACTGAGGAGAATATAGATTGATGTCTCCCTTTTTTATAATAAATGCATTTATGAGACATAATTATAGGTAGAAATTGGACTTAGTAATTAGATTTATAAACATATTTTGTCATATAGCACTTGCTTCCTTTGGATTTGTACTATTGTTACTTTAAAAGCTTGTGTGCGTTAATTTGCTTGTTTAGTGTGAGTTTATTAGGTACATGGATGCTAGGATACATTACTATGAAGAGAAGAGGTGGATTTAAATATCCAAGAGAAAAAGGAAGTGTCAAAAGAGTGAAAGATACCACTCAAGGGAGAGAGGATGAGCATGCAAAACAAGAAAGTCATTACTTATAGGTCCCCCCGACGCCGACACGGTAGATTCAAACCTGGTGGTTCAAATGAAAATGGTGCAATTTTGAGTTAGCGAAATTTGAGAAGTGGAATTAGGTGATGTGGACCTATGGTGCGAACGTTACACCTATTTTACTAAAGTTTGGTCAGCTGTTGCAGAAATAAAAATATGTACTTGGGTCCTTAATCATTTATTTAAGTTAAGTAAGGACTCAATCCATTTTTAAGACATATATAAAACTTCCTAATCTTAAAAAAGTAGTACTCTTTATTTTATTTCGATTTATGAAGAGAGTAAGAGGCAGAAGCAAGAGTAAAAGTTGGAGAATCTATTTTTCTTCAGCATTAGTTATTTTCATTCCTCCTTATAGAAATCATATTTTATTTTTGTTTTTAGGAATCATATGTAATATTAATTTCATAATTGTTATTAGTTTAAATATAAGATAAATATTAAGTACTTGAGCATCGGGTAATGAGTTAATCCTCAGTTTCTTTAATTTTATGTTTTTCGAATTTGGGATTGTTTAATTCAATTTAAATTAGGTATTTCATATTGTTTATTGGTTCATGCTTACTTAATAATTTTAATGTACCCGGAGATTAGAATTAGGTTATTCTTTTTAGGTTATTCACTAGTAGCGGTGATAATCCCGAAGGGGACGGGGTTTTAATTACATAACTAATTAATAAATGCGTGGTGTTCGTCATTGATCCTGACGGACTTGACTAACCATGCAGCCAATGGGTTATGACTTAATTCATCTGAAACTAGCTTATAGTTGTCTTGACGGGTCTGTAATACCGTAAGATTGCATCCTAAGTCTACCTTGGCAGAAGTTAGGAGGATATCAAAGCCCCGAGTAGTATAGAATTATCAACTTGTCCGTTAAATGAAATTATTAAAATTTTGATCATCAATGGATCCCTAGCGAAAATCAAGTACCTCTCTCTTATTGACATTTACTTCATTAGTCTTTACTGTCTTTATTTTAATTTGCATTAAGTTAATCCTTTAGTTAATTTATTTTTTTGTGTCTAGTATTTCTTAATCTAAAACCCAAACAAACAAATATTTATCTTTTATTTTAATTTATACTGCAATTAATTCTTTCGATCTACTAAACACACCTATTTCACCTAGCAACCCCTATGGAGACGAATAAACCGTTTTTACTAACTATTACTTGAACAACCCCTACACTTGCGGTAGTCGTTTCTCTCCTTTAATATTGATTTATATCACACTCTAGGAGAAATCAAGTTTTTGGTGTCGTTGTCGGTGATTACGGTATGTGACCCCTGTGTTTAAAGTTAGCTAATATATTTTGTTTTACGCTTTTCTTTGGTTTTGTATTTTTCAAGACGTACATGTTTGGTGCATGCTCTCAAATCTGGAGAAATTAATCTGAGCCCAAAAGAAAGAATAAAGGAAGAAAAGAAAGCAATAGTAGAGATGACCTATTATGATATGAGGGTTGAGGCGATTCTGGGTGACTAATCGTAATAGTTTGTGTATTTCTTGTATTTCTTTTTGTTAATTTTTCTTGTATGTAGATCGCTAGACTTTAAGTTTAGGTTTTCTATATTCCCCATTCATTTTGTATAAAAATAAAATCTTGCACATTAACTCGAACTAACATGTTTATTTATCACGATTTGGAGACGAGAGAGTTGTCGAGTTACAGAATGTGACAGATCAGGTAAATTAAGAGAAATTATTTATCTTTTTCTCAGTTTAGAGTTCAGGTTTTGCTTTAAATCTCTAATATTTATAATCTATTTTTTATGCTCCTATTCCAAAGGATGAAAGTGTTGTGCTTGTGAATCCACCTTCAGTTGTAACCATCTCAAGCGCCCCTACAAGTGTCAAAGATCTCGCTGTTGTTTCAGACTCGAGTAGATCTCTTCTTCCCGCCACTTACCCATATAATGCATATGATGATTATACTCCACACGACCAAGGGTTTTACTATGGTAATTAGTTTCACGCTCCTATTGGCTTCTTAACAACTTTTTTTTGCTTCTTGTTAGAAACATACACCTCTTTTCAGCTACTTTATGCTTCTTCGGGCCCAATATGCAAATACCTGTTGATTTGATCAGATATAATTTCATGAACCAGAAATCTTTTAAAATTAAAATAAAACATGTAGACATGTTAATATACTATATCTATTTAATTAGATATAAAAACAAGAAAAAGTAGTTCGTCAATTTAATGTTGTTGAAATTGTCCACTAAAGAAACTACCAAGATTTAGTATGTCCTCATCATCTGCCACAAAGAAAAAAGATATAAAATCATGTGCCAACCACTATAGATATTCTTGAAAGGGGTTGAGCAGGAAAGTTTAATAGAATAAGCATTAGAGTGCACAGTGTGTCGTTATGACCAGGATCACAGAAAGATTCTTTTATCAAAAAATAGAAAGATGTCATCAAACTCTTAATTCCTACTCCAAATTTGAGTAAAATTTAAGAAAGTAGACAAACTTTTTATCAAGTAATACACATTCCCTTCAAACAAAACACTAATATAACCTATCTAATTTAATTTAGTAATTAGATCTTACCACGAAGTAATTATGAATTGTTGATAGTTGTGTGAAATAGCATGATCAACTATCTCATTCCTTTTTTTGTTGATAATTATGTTTATTAAAGATAGGAATCTCAATGTTATGATAAATCTGTGAAAAAACACAAAAATATATATTAAACATTATCAATAAATAATATATTATATTTCAAAATTAAATTGTATCTAAGAACTATCAAGTTATTATCGCAATATTTTATTAGATTTATTTTCTAATTATTAAGAAAAAAATTGAACTTGCACAAGTATATAATAATTTCAAAATTTGAATTAACATATACTCAATTACTTAAAATTAATGGATAATTAGTTAAATTACATTAACCTAATAAGTATTCCTAAAAGTTATAGAATCTGGATATACATATAATATTTAAAACTGGATAAAGTGTTTAACGATACCTATAATGTTTATCGGTAATGGAAGTGATGTCAGAGAGGATAGAGAAGGATTCAACACCTTCACTTCAACGTGAATCTGGAAGGATTCAAAGTTGTTTGAGGAAGGTAGATCGGAAAATTTATAAAAATAAATTTTTTAATTCAAAAGTATTAATTTTTTTGGTCAATGGTACCATTAAAGTGTCTATAGCATTTTATACTAAAATATTGTATTTTCTTGTCTTAAATAAAGAGTTTTAGTTTTGTTTTTAAGGTGATACCAGTTGGTAGGCTAGGTTATCATTTGGGCTCGGTAGTCCATAAAAAAGTAAAGTTAATTTTAATGATCATTCTTATGGATTTAAAGACCTGGTAAGACTTACCTCCTGTATTTGCTGGTCGAATTTCAATTTATAACAATCAATCATATTTATAAAAAACATGTCATTAAATTAACTAGTAGTTCCTCTAATTAGTATTTGCATAACATAAACATGTGGTAAGGCTTCCATCCTGTATTAGATGGTCCAATATTCACATCACAACCATTAATTATTATAACAAAACACATGTCATTAAATCAATTAGTTAGTTACTTTTGTAAGTTTAAAATATATGGTATGTGTATTAATATAATTGGTGTAGGATTATCCAACTATATTCAAAATGATCATGTTTATACCATTCAACTAACCCTATCAAAAAATAAACAATTTATGATATAACTTGCGTGTGTCTATTAAATATAAATGTTTCAAAATAACCAATTTTAGGCCAAAACTATTATTTTTTGATGGTGTAGTCAAAGATATTCAAAATGATCGTTTATAATATCTTTTGTCTAGAAATAGTCATTTTGAAATATGTTGCCTAGAAACGAATTTGCTCATATTCAGATGTTAAGTTACTCATAACTCTCTTTTATTTTTTTTCCAGAATATTGATCCAAAAAATCTTTAAATCAACTTGATATCTGTTCCACTAGTTATTATATCATCTGTAAAAGTAACTTCGATTAAATAATAGTTGTTGAACTTCATATATTTCCTTGTCACTTGTGTTACAGTAATGAATAAACTATAGTTTTAATTATATAATTTTCTCCATTAAATTATGCATGATTTTTTTATCTAAATTTTAAATTTTATTTCAACAGCTACATGATTACTACAAAAAATCAACAATTCTTTAGCGATCAAATCATTCAAATCATTTTTTCGTGTATTGTATCTTTCTGGCTTTGTTAGTAACTTGTACATAATTGATTTATAAATATAATCACGAATCTAGTGTTATAATAAATCATGTTTTTGTAAATTAACAATTCAATTGTTACTCAGACAAAATTTCATTGAACATACCTATTATTGCCTAAATTGTAGTATATAGTCAGGAGTTTATATTTTTTTACTCAATTTAATATTCTAATAGTTTATGCTTCTTTTCTTTTCATATGTCATATATTCGGATTACATCTTAATCTTTAATTGCGTTTTCATAGTGTATTAAGTATATTTTTATCTCACAAAATCTATAATATTAGGTTAAGTACCTTATTTCAGTTTGGCGGGTATTTTTCAACCAAATTGAATTTTTAACGCTACCATATTGTTTTTATTAGTTTTAATATTTTTATCCATTACAATTTTGTTTGTTTATAGGTGATATGTTAGTTTATCATTCATCGGGAATTTTCCTTTGGCTTGTAGTTTAATTTTTTACTGTTAATATATATACAATGGAGATAGAATTCCTAAAGAATGATCATAATAATTTCAATCCCCAAGAACTATCAAGAATTTTGTAATTGAAAGATGACCAGATTTTAGTCATCAAATTGTACGATATTGTTATTTTACGATACTCGATGTAAAAGTATACTGGTTACTGAGGCAACTTTTGATACTATTACTTGATTAGTTGAGCACCCCGTGAATCCTATTTGCAAATCACATGTTATTGGCCTTAGTTTTTAAGTTTGTACATCTTCTCCCCACATGGGATATGAAAGTACTTCAGATTTATTTTAATTAACTAATGTGAAAAAATCATATGCGCTTTTGCAAAGAATGCATGTGAATCTTGTTATTATTTTGAATTTTTTCATAATAACACTTATAGGGTGTGTGTTAGCTACAACAAGAAGAAAACTGCACGGTGTGCTTGGTAAGTATATGAGTAAATTGATAATATTGATGAGAGACTTTATATCAAAACTGCATGGTGTACTATTTTTGGTATGTGTATTATAACATTTAGATTATGTAACAATTAAATTTTTATAATTTCAATCTCAAGCATTTTTGCACAATAATTAAATTTAGTGGAATTTATCCCATAATAACCGTTAATGTCATTTAAAGCTTTGTATTTTTTTAATATTGTATTTTTCATAAGATTTCTTTTATTTTTCTAGTTTTGAAGTGACTTGATAATATTCCAAATAGAACATATGTTAATGCATATGAACTTCAATCCCATGTATTATCGTATAACATACTACTTTCGGTAGGATTTTCCTACCAAAATTTAAAATTCAGAAATTATCAATAAATCCATACTATTGGTCCTTTTATTCACAAATAACTGAACACAAACGAAATATTCCACAAATATTATACAACATCCATCAAAAATTTGTGTTATCATGTTTTTGACTTCACGTTTAGGGTATTATACTCGTATTGGTATCATCTTGTACAAATCATCTGCATATATTAGCATGTAAATCCCATAATTTTCGAGACATAAATTCCTATAAGAGGTAACCTAGCGCACGATTATCTTAGATTTAGTTGAAATCGATGGAATCTTTTTGTAGGATTTTTCTATCACTACTATTATAATCCTTCATCGCTTTCTATACACTTTCATTTTCCATTCCACCTACCATTGAGGTTATTATAAAAATCATTGAATTGTAGAGGTAGAAAATATGTTCTCCTATATCGTATACAAGAAGTGATAGAGCGTAAAACTATAACCCAATGCAAACACTCAAAGCCTGAAACTTTGATTCTATTATGGATAGTTTCCCAAGCCAGATATGCCTTTTGAAGAACTTGATTAGCTAAAATTAGTCAAGGGTCATATGACCAAAGTGAGATGTGCTTCCCGATGGAAGTATAACAATAAAATTAGTATTGGGGTCAAAGACCAAGGAAAATATATATTGATGTCTCTTTTTTTTATAATAAATGTATTTATGAGACATAATTTTAGATAAAAATTGGACTTGGTCATTAGATTTATAAACATATTTTGTCATATAGCACTTTCTTCCTTTGGATTTGTACTATTGTTACTTTAAAAGCTTTTGTGCGTTAATTTGCTTATTTAGTGTGAGTTTATTAGGTACATGGAGGCTAGCATACAATACTATGAAGAGAAGAGGTGGGTGTTGATATCCAAGAGAAAAAGGAAGTGTCAAAAGAGTGAAAGATACCACTCAAGGGAGAGAGGATGAGCATGCAAAACAAGAAAGTCGTTACTTATAGGTCCCTCCGAGGCCGACACGGTAGATTCAAACCTGGTGGTTCTAATGAAAATGGTGCAATTTTGAGATAGCGAAATTTGAGAAGTGGAATTAGATGATTTGGACCTACGGTGCGAACGTTACACCTATTTTACTAAAGTTTGGTCAGCAGTTGCAGAGATAAAAATATGTACTTGGGTCCTTAATCATTTATTTAAGTTAAGTAAGGACTCAATCCATTTTTAAGACATATATAACACTTCCTAATCTTAAAAAAGTAGTACTCTTTATTTTATTTTAATTTTATGAAGAGAATAAGGGGCAGAAGCAAGAGTAAGAGTTGGAGAATCTATTTTTCTTCAACATTTGTTATTTTCATTCCTCTTTATAGAAATCATATTTTATTTTTATTTTTAGGAATAATATGTAATATTAATTTCATAATTGTTCTTAGTTTAAATATGAGATAAATATTAAGTACTTGAGTATCGGGTAATGAGTTAATCCTTAGTTTCTTTAATTTTATGTTTTTCGAATTTGGGATTGTTTAATTCAATTCAAATTAGGTATTTCATATTGTTTATTGGTTCATGCTTACTTAATGATTTTAATGTACCCGGAGATTAGAATTAGGTTATTCTTCTTAATTTATTCACTAGTGGCGGTGATAATCCCGAAGGGGACATGGGTTTAATTACATAACTAATTAATAAATGCGTGGTGTTCGTCATTTATCCTGACGGACTTGACTAACCATGCAGCCAATGGGTTATGACTTAATTCATCTGAAACTAGTTTATAGTTGTCTTGACGGGTCTGTAATACCGTAAGATTGCATCCTAAGTCTACCTTGGCAGAAGTTAGGAGGATATCAAAGCCCCGAGTAGTATAGAATTATCAACTTGTCCGTTAAATGAAATTATTAAAATTTTGATCATCAATGGATCCCTAGCGAAAATCAAGTACCTCTCTCATATTGACATTTACTTCATTAGTCTTTACTGTCTTTATTTTAATTTGCATTAAGTTAATCCTTTAGTTAATTTATTTTTTTGTGTCTAGTATTTCTTAATCTAAAACCCAAACAAACAAATATTTATCTTTTATTTTAAATTATACTACAATTAATTCTTTCGATTTACTAAACACACCTATTTCACCTAGCAACCCCTATGGAGACCAATAAACCGTTTTTACTAACTATTACTTGAACAACCCATACATTTGCGGTAGTTGTTTCTCTCCTTTAATATTGATTTATATCAAACTCTAGGAGTAATCAAGTTTTTGGTGTCGTTGCCGGAGATTACGGTAAGTGACCCCTGTGTTTAAAGTTAGCTAATATTTTTTGTTTTACGCTTTTCTTTGGTTTTGTATTTTTCAAGACGTACATGTTTGGTGCATGCTCTCAAATCCGGAGAAATTAATCTGAGCCCAAAAGAAAGAATAAAGGAAGAAAAGAAAGCAATAGTAGAGATGGCCTATTATGATAGGAGTGTTGAGGCGATTCTGGGTGTCTAATCGTAATAGTTTGTGTATTTCTTGTATTTCTTTTTGTTAATTTTTCATGTATGTAGATCGCTAGACTTTAAGTTTAGGTTTTCTATTTTCCCCATTTATTCTGTATAAAAATAAAATCTTGCACCTTAACTCGAACTAACATGTTTATTTATCACGATTTGGAGACGAGAGAGTTTTCGAGTTACAGAATGTGACAGATCAGGTAAATTAAGAGAAATTATTTATCTTTTTCTCAATTTAGAGTTCAGATTTGCTTTAAATCTCTAATATTTATAATCTATTTTTTATGCTGCTATTCCTAAGGATGAAAGTGTTGTGCTTGTGAATCCACCTTCAGTTGTAACCATCTCAAGCGCCCCTACAAATGTCAAAGATCTCGCTGTTGTTTCAGACTCGAGTAGATCTCTTCTTCCCGCCAATTACCCATATAATGCATATAATGATTATACTCCATACGACCCAGGGTATTACTATGGTAATTAGTTTCACGCTCCTATTGGCTTCTTAACAACTTTTTTCTGCTTCTTGTTAGAAACATACACCTCTTTTCAGCTACTTTATGCTTCTTCGGGCCCAATATGCAAATACCTGTTGATTTGATCAGATATAATTTCATGAACCAGAAATCTTTTAAAATTAAAATAAAACATGTAGACATGTTAATATACTATATCTATTTAATTAGATATAAAAACAAGAAAAAGTAGTTCGCCAATTTAATGTTGTTGAAATTGTCTACTAGAGAAACTACCAAGATTTAGTATGTCCTCATCATCTGCCACAAAGAAAAAAAATATAAAATCATGTGCCAACCACTACAGATATTCTTGGAAGGGGTTGAGCAGGAAAGTTTAATAGAATAAGCATTAGAGTGCACAATGTGTCGTTATGACCAGGATCACAGAAAGTTTCTTTTATCAAAAAAATAGAAAGATGCCATCGAACTCTTAATTCCTACTCCAAATTTGAGTAAAATTTAAGAAAGTAGACAAACTTTTTATCAAGTAATACATATTCCCTTCAAACAAAACACTATTATAACCTATCTAATTTAATTTAGTAATTAGATCTTACCACGAAGTAATTATAAATTGTTGATAGTTGTGTGAAATAGCATGATCAACGATCTCATTCCTTTTTTTGTTGATAATTATGTTTATTATAGATAGGAATCTCAAAGTTATGATAAATATGTGAAAAAACACACAAATATATATTAAACATTATCAATAAATAATATATTATATTTCAAAATTAAATTGTATCTAAGAACTATCAAGTTATTATCACAATATTTTATTAGATTTATTTTCTAATAATTAAGAAAAAAATTGAACATGCACAAGTATATAATAATTTCAAAAATTGAATTAACGTATACTCAATTACTTAAAATTAATGGATGATTAGTTAAATTACATTAACCTAATAAGTATTCCTAAAAGTCATAGAATCTGGATATACATATAATATTTAAATCTGGATAAAGTGTTTAACGATACGTTTATCGGTAATGGAAGTGATGTCAGAGAGGATAGAGAAGGATTTAACACCTTCACTTCACCGTGAATCTGGAAGGATTTAAAGTCGTTTGAGGAAGGTAGATCTGGAAAATTTATAAAAATAAATTTTTTATTTCAAAAGTATTAATTTCTTTGGTCAATGGTATCTTTAAAGTGTCTATAGCATTTTATACTAAAATATTGTATTTTCCTGTCTTAAATAAACGAGTTTTTGTTTTGTTTTTAAGGAGATAGCAGTTGGTAGGCTAGGTTATCATTTGGGCTCGGTAGTCCATAAAAAATTAAAGTTAATTTTAATGATCATTCTTATGGATTTAAAGACTTGGTAAAACTTACCTCTTGTATTCGCTAGTCGAATTTTACTTTATAACCATCAATCATATTTATAAAAAACATGTAATTAAATTAACTAGTAGTTCCTCTAATTAGTATTTGCATAACATAAACATGTGGTAAGACTTCCATCCTATATTGGATGGTCCAATATTCACATCACAACCATTAATTATTATAACAAAACACATGCAATTAACTCAATTAGTTAGTTACTTTTGTAAGTTTAAAATATATGGTATGTGTATTAATATAATTGGTGTAGGATTATCCAACTATATTCAAAATGATCATGTTTATACCATTTGACTAACCCTATCAAAAAATAAATAATTTTATGATATAACTTGCGTGTGTCTATTAAATATAAATGTTTCAAAATAACAAATTTTAGGCCAAAACTATTATTTTTTGATGGTGTAGTCAAAGATATTCAAAATGATCGTTTATAATATCTTTTGTCTAGAAATAGTCATTTTGAAATATGTATCCTAGAAACGAATTTGCTCATATTCAGATGTTAAGTTACTCATAACTCTCTTTTTTTTTTCTTCAGAATATTGATCCAAAAAATCTTTAAATCAACTTGATATATGTTCCACTAGTTAATATATCATCTGTAAAAGTATCTTCGATTAAATAATAGTTGTTGAACTTCATATTTTTCCTTGTCACTTGTGTTACAGTAATGAATAAACTATAGTTTTAATCATATAATTTTCTCCACTAATTATGCATGATTTTTTTATCTAAATTTTAAATTTTATTTCAACAGCTACATGATTACTACAAAAAATCAACAATTCTTTAGCGATCAAATCATTCAAATCATTTTTTCATGTATTATATCTCTCTGTCTTTGTTAGTAACTTGTACATAATTGATTTATAAATATAATCACTAATGTAGTGTTATAATAAACCATGTTTTTGTAAATTAACAATTCAATTGTTACTCAGACAAAATTTCATTGATCATACCTATTATTGCCTAAATTGTAGTATATAGTCAGGAGTTTATATTTTTTTACTCAATTCAATATTCTAATAGTTTATGCTTCTTTTCTTTTCATATGTCATATATTCAGATTACATCTTAATCTTTAATTGCATTTTCATAGTGTATAAAGTATATTTTTATCTCACAAAATCTATAATATTAGGTTAAGTACCTTATTTCAGTTTGGCGGGTATTTTTCAACCAAATTGATTTTTTAACTCTACCATATTGTTTTTATTAGTTTTAATATTTTTATCCATTACCGTTTTGTTTGTTTATAGGTGATATGTTAGTTTATCAGTCATCGGGAATTTTCCTTTGGCTTGTAGTTTAATTTTTTTACTGTTAATATATATACAATGTAGATAGAATTCCTAAAGAATGATCATAATAATTTCAATCCCCAAGAACTATCAAGAATTTTGTAATTGAAAGATGACCAGATTTTAGTCATCAAATTGTACGATATTGTTATTTTTACGATACTCGATATAAAAGTATACTGGTTACTGAGGCAACTTTTGATACTATTACCTGATTAGTTGAGCACCCCCGTGAATCCTATTTGCAAATCACATGTTATTGGCCTTAGTTTTTAAGTTTGTACATCTACTCCCCACATGGGATATGAAAGTACTTCAGATTTATTTTAATCAACTAATGTGAAAAAATCATATGCGCTTTTGCAAAGAATGCATGTGACTCTTGTTATTATTTTGACTTTTTTCATAATAACACTTCTAGGGTGTGTGTTAGCTACAACAAGAAGAAAACTGCACGGTGTGCTTGGTAAGTATATGAGTAAATTGATAATATTGATGAGAGACTTCATATCAAAACTGCATGGTGTATTGTTTTTGGTATGTGTATTATAACATTTAGATCATGTAACAATTAAATGTTTATAATTTCAATCTCAAGCATTTTTGCAAAATAATTAAATTTAGTGGAATTTATCCAATAATAACCGTTAATATCATTTAAAGCTTTGTATTTTTTTAATATTGTATTTTTCATAAGATTTCTTTTATTTTTCTAGTTTTGAAGTGACTTAATAATATTCCAAATAGAACATATGTTAATGTATTTGAACTTCAATCCCATGTCTTATCGTATAACATACTACTTTCGGTAGGATATTCCCACCAAAATTTAAAATTCAGAAATTATCAATAAATCCATACTATTGGTCCTTTTATTCACAAATAACTGAGCACAAACAAAATATTCCACAAATATTATACAACATCCATCAAAAATGTGTGTTATCATGTTTCTGACTTCACGTTTAGGGTATTATACTCGTATTGGTATCATCTTGTACAAATCATCTGCATATATTAGCATGTAAATCCCATAATTTTCGAGACATAAATTCCTATAAGAGGTAACCTAGCGCACGATTATCTTATATTTAGTTGAAATCGATGGAATCTTTTTGTTGGATTTTTCTATCACTACTATTATAAGCCTTCATCGCTTTCTATGCACTTTCATTTTCCATTCCACCTACCATTGAGGTTATTATAAAAATCATTTAATTATAGAGGTAGATGATACGTTTTCCTATATCGTATACAAGAAGTGATAGAGCGTGAAACTCTAACCCAATGCAAACACTCAAAGCCTGAAACTTTGATTCTATTATGGATAGTTTCCCAAGCCAGATATGCCTTTTGAAGAACTGGATGAGCTAAAATTAGTCAAGGGTCATATGACCAAAGTGAGGTGTGCATCCCGATGGAAGTCTAACCATAAAATTAGTATTGGGGTCAAAGACCAAGGAGAATATATATTGATGTCTCTCTTTTTCATAATAAATGCATTTATGAGACATAATTTTAGGTAGAAATTGGACTTAGTCATTAGATTTATAAACATATTTTGTCATATAACACTTTCTTCCTTTGGATTTGTACTATTGTTACTTTACAAGCTTTTGTGCGTTAATTTGCTTGTTTAGTATGAGTTTATTAGGTACATGGATGCTAGCATACATTACTATGAAGAGAAGAGGTGGATTTTAATATCCAAGAGAAAAAGGAAGGGTCAAAAGAGTGAAAGATACCACTCAAGGGAGAGAGGAGGAGCATGCAAAACTAGAAAGTCGTTACTTATAGGTCCCCCCGAGGACGACACTGTAGATTCAAACCTGGTGGTTCAAATGAAAATGGTGCAACTTTGAGTTAGCGAAATTTGAGAAGTGGAATTAGGTTATTTGGACCTACGGTGCCAACGTTACACCTATTTTACTAAAGTGTGGTTAGCAGTTGCAGAAATAAGAATATGTACTTCGGTCCTTAATAATTTATTTAAGTTAAGTAAGGATTCAATCCATTTTTAAGACCTATATAACACTTCCTAATCTTAAAAAGTAGTACTCTTTATTTTATTTCAATTTTATGAAGAGAGGAAGAGGCAGAAGCAAGAGTAAGAGTTGGAGAATCCAGTTTTCTTCAACAACAGTTATTTTCATTCCTCCTAATAGAAATCATTTTTTCAGGAATCATATGTAATATTAATTTCATAATTGTTCTTAGTTTAAATATGAGATAAATATTTAGTACTTGAGTATCACGTAATGAGTGTTAATCCTTAGTTTCTTTAATTGAATGTTTTTTTGAATTTGGGATTGTTTAATTTAATTCAAATTAGGTATTTCAAATGTTTTATTGGTTCATGTGTACCCGGAGATAAGAATTAGGTTATTCTTTTTAGGTTATTCACTAGTGGCAGTGATAATCCCGAAGGGGACAGGGGTTTATTTACATAACTAATTAATAAATGCGTGGTGTTCGTCATTGATCCTGACGGACTTGACTAACCATGAAACCAATGGGTTATCACTTAATTCATCTGAAATTAGCTACAACAAGATTTTAGTCATCAAATTGTACGATATTGTTATTTTTACGATACTCGGTGTAAAAGTATACTGGTTACTGAGGCAACTTTTGATACTATTACCTGATTAATTGAGCACCCACGTGAATCCTATTTGCAAATCACATGTTATTGGCCTTAGTTTTTATGTTTGTACATCTTCTCCCCACATGGGATATGAAAGTACTTTAGATTTATTTTATGAACTTGTTTGTAATCATCAAATGTGAAAAAATCATATGCGCTTTTGCAAAGAATGCATGAGAATCTTGTTACTATTTTGACTTTTTTCATAATAACACTTCTAGGGTGTGTGTTAGCTACAACAAGAAGAAAACTGCACGGTGTGCTTGGTAAGTGTATGAGTAAACTAATAATATTGATGAGAGAATTTATATCAAAACTGCATGGTGTACTGTTTTTGGTATGTGTATTATAACATTTAGATCATGTAACAATTAAATGTACATAATTTCAATCTCAAGCATTTTTGAAAAATAATTAAATTTAGTGGAATTTATCCCATAATAACCGTTAATGTCATTTAAAGCTTTGTATTGTTTTAATATTGTATTTTTCATAAGATTTCTTTTATTTTTCTAGTTTCTAAGTGACTTAATAATATTCCAAATAAAACATATGTTAATGCATTTGAACTTCAATCCCATGGCTTATCGTATAACATACTACTTTCGGTAGGATTTTCCGACCAAAATTTAAAATTCAGAAATTATCAATAAATCCATACTATTGTTCCTTTTATTCACAAATAACTGAACACAAACAAAATATTCCACAAATCTTATTCATTAAACAAAGTCAAACCAACCTAAAATGTTTTCGATAATAATGAGTCGGTATACGAAATATTAACTAACAAAGTTAGTTTCGACTAAAAAATCTAAAAACACAGATTCACTTCTCATTTAATATTAAGGTGTTTGTATCGTATAAAGAGTTCATGTAATTCATCATCCATCAAATATTTGTGTTAACATGTTTCAGACTTCGCGTTTAGGGTATTATACTCGTACTGGTATCGTCTGATTCAAATCATCTACATATATTAGCATGCAAATCCCATAATTTTCGAGACATAAATTCCTATAAGACGTAACGTAGTGCTCGATTATCTTAGATTTAGTTGAAATCGATGGAATCTTTTTGTAGGATTTTTCTATCACTATTATCATAAGTCTTCATCACTTTCTATGCACTTTCATTTTCCATTCCACCTACTATTGAGGTTATTATAAACATCATTGAACTGTAGAGGTAGAAGATACGTTCTCCTATATTGTATACAAGAAGTGGTAGAGCGTGAAACTCTAACCCAATGCAAACACTCAAACCATGAAACTTTGATTCTATTATGGATAGTTTCCCAAGCCGGATATTCCTTTTGAAGAACTTGATGAGCTAAAATTAGTCAAGGGTCATATGACCAAAGTGAGGTGTGCTTCCCGATGGAAGTCTAACAATAAATTTAGTATTGGGGTCAAAGACTGAGGAGAATATATATCGATGTATCCCTTTTTTTATAATAAATGAATTTATAAGACATAATTTTAGGTAGAAATTGGACTTAGTCATTATATTTATAAACATATTTTGTCATAAAGCACTTTCTTCCTTTGGATTTGTACTATTGTTACTTAAAAAGCTTGTGTGCGTTAATTTGCTTGTTTAGTGTGAGTTTATTAGGTACATAGATGCTAGGATACATTACTATGAAGAGAAGAGGTGGATTTTAATATCCAAGATAAAAAGGAAGTGTCAAAAGAGTGAAAGATACCACTCAAGGGAGAGAGGATGAGCATGCAAAACTAGAAATTCGTTCCTTATAGGTCCCCCAAGGACGACACTGTAGATTCAAACATGGTGGTTCAAATTAAAATGGTGTAACTTTGAGTTAGCGAAATTTAAGAAGTGGAATTAGGTGATTTGGACCTACGGTGCGAATGTTACACCTATTTTACTAAAGTTTGGTTAGCAGTTGCAGAGATAAAAATATGTACTTGGGTCCTTAATCATTTATTTAAGTTAAGTAAGGACTCAATCCATTTTTAAGACCTACATAACACTTCCTAATCCTAAAAAAGTAGTACTCTTTATTTTATTTCAATTTTATGAAGAGAGGAAGAGGCAGAAGCAAGAGTAAGAGTTGGAGAATCTATTTCTCTTCAACAACAGTTATTTTCATTCCTCCTAATAGAAATCATATTTTATTTTTGTTTTTAGGAATCATATGTAATATTAATTTCATAATTGTTCGTAGTTTAAATATGAGATTAATATTTAGTACTTGAGTATCGGGTAATGAGTTAATCATTAGTTTCCTTAATTTAATGTTTTTCGAATTTGGGATTGTTTAATTTAATTCAGATTAGGTATTTCATATTGTTTTTTGGTTCATGCTTACTTAATGATTTTAATGTACCCGGAGATTAGAATTAGGTTATTCGCTAGTGGCGGTGATAATCCCGAAGGGGACGGGGGTTTAATTACATAACTAATTAATAAATGTGTGGTGTTCGTCATTGATCATGACGGACTTGACTAACCATGCAGCCAATGGGTTATCACTTAATTCATCTGAAACTAGCTTATAGTTGTCCTGACGGGTCTGTAATACCGTAGGATTGCCTCCTAAGTCTACCCTGGCAGAAGTTAGGAGGATATCAAAGCCCCGAGTAGTATAGAATTATCAACTTGTCCGTTAAACGAAATAATTAAATTTTTGATCATCAATGGATCCCTAGCGAAACTCAAGTACCTCTTTCATATTGGCATTTACTTCATTAGTCTTCACATTCTTTATTTTAATCTGCATTAAGTTAATCCTTTAGTTAATTTATTTTCTTGTGTCTAGTATTTCTTAATCTAAAACCCAAACAAACAAATATTTATCTTTTACTTTAATTTATACTGCAATTAATTCTTTCGATCTACTAAACACACCTATTTCACCTAGCAATCCCTATGGAGACGAATAAACTGTTTTTACTAACTATTACTTGGACCACCCCTACACTTGCGGTAGTTGTTTCTCTCCTTTAATATTGATTTATATCAAACTCTAGAAGCAATCAAGTTTTTGGTGTTGTTGCCGGGGATTACGGTATGTGACCCCCGTGTTTAAAGTTAGCTAATATTTTTTGCTTTACGCTTTTCTTTTGTTTTGTATTTTTCAAGACGTACATGTTTGGTGCATGCTCTCAAATCCGGAGAAATTAATCTGAGCCCAAAAGAAAGAATAAAGGAAGAAAAGAAAGCAATAGTAGAGATGACCTATTATGATATGAGTGTTGAGGTGATTCTGGGTAACTAATCGTAATAGTTTGTGTATTGCTTGTATTTGTTTTTGTTAATTTTTCTTGTATGTAGATCGCTAGACTTTAAGTTTAGGTTTTCTCTTTTCCCCATTTATTTTGTATAAAAATCAAATCTTGCACCTAAACTCGAACTAACATGTTTATTTATCACAATTTGCAGACGAGAGAGTTGTCGAGTTACCATGTGTGACAGATCAGGTAAATTAAGAGAAATTATTTATCTTTTTCTCAGTTTAGAGTTCAGATTTGCTTTAAATCTCTAATATTTATAATCTATTTTTTATGCTGCTATTCCTAAGGATGAAAGTGTTGTGCTTGTGAATCCACCTTCAGTTGTAACCATCTCAAGCGCCCCTACAAATGTCAAAGATCTCGCTGTTGTTTCAGATTCGAGTAGATCTCTTCTTCCCGCCACTTACCCATATAATGCATATAATGATTATACTCCACAGGACCCAGAGTTTTACTATGGTAATTAGTTTCACGCTCGTATTGGCTTCTTAACAACTTTTTTCTGCTTCTTGTTAGAAACATACACCTCTTTTCAGCTACTTTATGCTTCTTCTTTTTTTTTTTTTTTTTTTGATGACGAGGGTTCCCGGGCTTACACCCGACTAGTCCCCCGGGAGATATGACTGCCTCCCCAACCATACCTCCAGGCAATCAGAACTAGGTTGCCCATGTTCTGGGGAGGGTTTCGGACCTTGGAAACTTTCCAAACATAACAACTTTCTTCCACCTGCGAGATTCGAACCATGTACCTCTCACTTGAGAGAACTTTCCAAACTTTAATAACTTTCTGCCGCATGCGGGATTCGAACCATGTACCTCTCACTTGAGAGAACTTTCCAAACTTTAATAACTTTCTGCCGCCTGTTTCGAACCCTGTACATCTCACTTGAGAGACAGAGCCCTGGCCAGATGAGCTAGCTTACCTGGTTACTTTATGCATCTTCGGGCCCAATATGCAAATACCTATTAATTTGATCAGATGTAATTTCATGAACCAGAAATCTTTTAAAATTAAAATAAAACATGTGGACATGTTAATATACCATATCTATTTAATTAGATATAAAAACAAGAAAAAGTAGTTCATCAAATTAATGTTGTTGAAATTGTCCACTAGAGAAACTACCAAGATTTAGTATGTCCTCATCATCTGCCGCAAAGAAAAAAGATATAAAATCATGTGCCAGCCACTACAGATATTCTTCGAAGGGGTTGAGTAGGAAAGTTTAATAGAATAAGCATTAGAGTGCACAATGTGTCGTTATGACCAGGATCACAGAAAGTTTCTTTTATCAAAAAAACAGAAAGATGCCATCAAACTCTTAATTCCTACTCCAAATTTGAGTAAAATTTAAGAAAGAAGACAAACTTCTTATCAAGTAATACATATTCCGTTCAAACAAAACACTAATATAACTTATCTAATTTAATTTAGTAATTAGATCTTACCACGAAGTAATTATGAATTGTTGATAGTTGTGTGAAATAGCATGATCAATGATCTCATTCCTTTTTTTGTTGATAATTATGTTTATTATAGATAGGAATCTCAAGTGAAAAAACACAAAAATATATATTAAACATTATCAATAAATAATATATTATATTTCAAAATTAAATTGTATCTAAGAACTATCAAGTTATTATCACAATATTTTATTAGAATTATTTCCTAATTATTAAGAAAAAAATTGAACATGCACAAGTATATAATAACTTCAAAAATTGAATTAACATATACTCAATTACTTAAAATTAATGGATAATTAGTTAAATTACATTAACCTAATAAGATATTCCTAAAAGACATAGAATCTGGATATACATATAATATTTAAAACTGGATAAAGTGTTTAACGATACCTATAATGTTTATCAGTAATGTAAGTGATGTCAGAGAGGATAGACAAGGATTCAACACCTTCACTATACCGTGAATCTGGAAGGATTCAAAGTCGTTTGAGGAAGGTAGATCTGGAAAATTTATAAAAATAAATTTTTTATTTCAAAAGTATTAATTTCTTTGGTCAGTGGTACCTTTAAAGTTTATATAGCATTTTATACTAAAATATTGTATTTTCTTGTCTTAAATAAATGAGTTTGTGTTTTGGTTTTAAGGAGATACCAGTTGGTGGGCTAGGTTATCATTTGGGCTCGGTAGTCCATAAAAAAGTAAAGTTAATTTTAATGATCATTCTTATGGATTTAAAGACCTGGTAAGACTTACCTCCTATATTGGCTGGTAGAATTTTAATTTATAACCATCAATCATATTTATAAAAAACATGTCATTAAATTAACTAGTAGTTCCTCTAATTAGTATTTGCATAACATAAACATGTGGTAAGACTTCCATCCTATATTAGATGGTCCAATATTCACATCACAACCATTAATTATTATAACAAAACACATGTCATTAAATCAATTAGTTAGTTAATTTTGTAAGTTTAAAATATATGGGATGTGTATTAATATAATTTGTGTAGGATTATCCAACTATATTCAAAATGATCATGTTTATACCATTTGACTATCCCTATCAAAAAATAAACAATTCTTTAGCGATCAAATCATTCAAATCATTTTTTCATGTATTGTATCTTTCTAGCTTTGTTAGTAACTTGTACATAATTGATTTATAAATATAATCACTAATCTAGTGTTATAATAAACCATGTATTTGTAAATTAACAATTCAATTGTTAATCAGACAAAATTTCATTGATCATACCTATTATTGCCTAAATTGTAGTATATAGTCAGGAGTTTATATTTTTTTACTCAATTCAATATTCTAATAGTTTATGCTTCTTTTCTTTTCATATGTCATATATTCGGATTACATCTTAATCTTTAATTGCGTTTTCATAGTGTATTAAGTATATTTTTATCTCACAAAATCTATAATATTAGGTTAAGTACCTTATTTCAGTTTGGCGGGTATTTTTCAACCAAATTGAATTTTTAACGCTACCATATTGTTTTTATTAGTTTTGATATTTTTATTTATTACCGTTTTGTTTGTTTATAGGTGATATGTTAGTTTATCATTCATCGGGAATTTTCCTTTGGCTTGTAGTTTAATTTTTTTACTGTTAATATATATACAATGGAGATAGAATTCCTAAAGAATGATCATAATAATTTCAATCCCCAAGAACTATCAAGAATTTTGTAATTGAAAGATGACCAGATTTTAGTCATCAAATTGTACGATATTGTTATTTTTACGATACTCGATGTAAAAGTATACTGGTTACTGAGACAACTTTTGATACTATTACCTGATTAGTTGAGCACCCCGTGAATCCTATTTGCAAATCACATGTTATTGGCCTTAGTTTTTAAGTTTGTACATCTTCTCCCCACATGGGATATGAAAGTACTTCAGATTTATTTTAATCAACTAATGTGAAAAAATCATATGCGCTTTTGCAAAGAATGCATGTGAATCTTGTTATTATTTTGACTTTTTTCATAATAACACTTATAGGGTGTGTGTTAGGTACAACAAGAAGAAAACTGCACGGTGTGCTTGGTAAGTATATGAGTAAATTGATAATATTGATGAGAGACTTTATATCAAAACTGCATGGTGTACTGTTTTTGGTATGTGTATTCTAACATTTTGATTATGTAACAATTAAATTTTTATAATTTCAATCTCAAGCATTTTTGCAAAATAATTAAATTTAGTGGAATTTATCCCATAATAACCGTTAATGTCATTTAAAGCTTTGTATTTTTTTAATATTGTATTTTTCATAAGATTTCTTTTATTTTTCTAGTTTTGAAGTGACTTAATAATATTCCAAATAGAACATATGTTAATGCATTTGAACTTCAATCCCATGTATTATCGTATAACATACTACTTTCGGTAGGATTTTCCTACCAAAATTTAAAATTCAGAAATTATCAATAAATCCATACTATTGGTCCTTTTATTCACAAATAACTGAACACAAACGAAATATTCCACAAATATTATACAACATCCATCAAAAATTTGTGTTATCATGTTTTTGACTTCACGTTTAGGGTATTATACTCGTATTGGTATCATCTTGTACAAATCATCTGCATATATTAGCATGTAAATCCCATAATTTTCGAGACATAAATTCCTATAAGAGGTAACCTAGCGCTCGATTATCTTAGATTTAGTTGAAATCGATGGAATCTTTTTGTAGGATTTTTCTATCACTACTATTATAAGCCTTCATCGCTTTCTATACACTTTCATTTTCCATTACACCTACCATTGAGGTTATTATAAAAATCATTGAATTGTAAAGGTAGAAGATATGTTCTCCTATATCGTATACAAGAAGTGATAGAGCGTGAAACTCTAACCCAATGCAAACACTCAAAGCCTGAAACTTTGATTCTATTATGGATAGTTTCCCAAGCCAGATATGCCTTTTGAAGAACTTGATGAGCTAAAATTAGTCAAGGGTCATATGACCAAAGTGAGATGTGCTTCCCGATGGAAGTCTAACCATAAAATTAGTATTGGGGTCAAAGACCAAGGAGAATATATATTGATGTCTCTCTTTTTTTATAATAAATGCATTTATGAGACATAATTTTAGGTTGAAATTGGACTAAGTCATTAGGTTTATAAACATATTTTGTCATATAGCACTTTCTTCCTTTGGATTTGTACTATTGTTACTTTAAAAGCTTTTGTGCGTTAATTTGCTTATTTAGTGTGAGTTTATTAGGTACATGGAGGCTAGCATACATTACTATGAAGAGAAGAGGTGGATGTTGATATCCAAGAGAAAAAGGAAGTGTCAAATGAGTGAAAGATACCACTCAAGAGAGAGAGGATGAGCATGCAAAACAAGAAAGTCGTTACTTATAGGTCCCCCCGAGGCCGACACGGTAGATTCAAACCTGGTGGTTCAAATGAAAATGGTGCAATTTTGAGTTAGAGAAATTTGAGAAGTGGAATTAGGTGATTTGGACCTATGGTGCGAACGTTACACCTATTTTACTAGAGTTTGGTCAGCAATTGCAGAGATAAAAATATGTACTTGGGTCCTTAATCATTTATTTAAGTTAAGTAAGGACTCAATCCATTTTTAAGACATATATAACACTTCCTAATCTTAAAAAAGTAGTACTCTTTATTTTATTTCAATTTTATGAAAAGAGTAAGAGGCAGAAGCAAGAGTAAGAGTTGGAGAATCTATTTTTCTTCAGCATTAGTTATTTTCATTCCTCCTTATAGAAATCATATTTTATTTTTGTTTTTAGGAATAACATTTAATATTAATTTCATAATTGTTCTTAGTTTAAATATGAGAAAAATATAAGTACTTGAGTATCGGGTAATGAGTTAATCCTTAGTTTCTTTAATTTTATGTTTTTCGAATTTGGGATTGTTTAATTCAATTCAAATTAGGTATTTCATATTGTTTATTGGTTCATGCTTACTTAATAATTTTAATGTACCCGGAGATTAGAATTAGGTTATTCTTTTTAGGTTATTCACTAGTGGCGGTGATAACCCCGAAGGGGACGGGGGTTTAATTACATAACTAATTAATAAAGGCGTGGTGTTTGTCATTTATCCTCACGGACTTGACTAACCATGCAGCCAATGGGTTACCACTTAATTCATCTGAAACTAGCTTATAGTTGACAGGTCTGTAATACCGTAGGATTGCATTCTAAGTCTACCCTGGCAGAAGTTAGGAGGATATCAAAGCCCCGAGTAGTATAGAATTATCAACTTGTCCGTTAAATGAAATTATTAAATTTTTGATCATCAATGGATCCCTAGCGAAACTCAAGTACCTCTCTCATATTGGCATTTACTTCATTAGTCTTTACTGTCTTTATTTTAATTTGCAATAAGTTAATCCTTTAGTTAATTTATTTTCTTGTGTCTAGTATTTCTTAATCTAAAACCCAAACAAACAAATATTTATCTTTTATTTTAATTTATACGGCAATTAATTCTTTCGATTTACTAAACACACCTATTTAACCTAGCAACCCCTATGGAGACGAATAAACCGTTTTTACTAACTATTACTTGAACAACCCCTACATTTGCGGTAGTCGTTTCTCTCCTTTAATATTGATTTATATCACACTCTAGGAGCAATCATGTTTTTGGTGTCGTTGCCGGGGATTACGGTATGTGACACCTGTGTTTAAAGTTAGCTAATATTTTTTGTTTTACGCTTTTCTTTGGTTTTGTATTTTTCAAGACGTACATGTTTGGTGCATGCTCTCAAATCCGGAGAAATTAATCTGAGCCCAAAAGAAAGAATAAAGGAAGAAAAAAAGCAATAGTAGAGATGACCTATTATGATATGAGTGTTGAGGCGATTCTGGGTGTCTAATCGTAATAGTTTTTGTATTTCTTGTATTTCTTTTTGTTAATTTTTCATGTATGTAGATCGCTAGACTTTAAGTTTAGGTTTTCTATTTTCCCCATTTATTCTATATAAAAATAAAATCTTGCACCTTAACTCGAACTAACATGTTTATTTATCATGATTTGGAGACGAGAGAGTGGTCGAGTTACAGAATGTGACAGATCAAGTAAATTAAGAGAAATTATTTATCTTTTTCTCAGTTTAGAGTTCAGATTTGCTTTAAATCTCTAATATTTATAATCTATTTTTTATGCTGGTATTCCTAAGGATGAAAGTGTTGTGCTTGTGAATCCACCTTCAGCCATCTCAAGCGCCCCTACAAATGTCAAAGATCTCGCTGTTGTTTCAGACTCGAGTAGATCTCTTCTTCCCGCCTCTTACCCATATAATGCATATAATGATTATACTCCATACGACCCAGGGTTTTACTATGGTAATTAGTTTCACGCTCCTATTGGCTTCTTAACAACTTTTTTCTGCTTCTTGTTAGAAACATACACCTCTTTTCAGCTACTTTATGCTTCTTCGGGCCCAATATGCATATACCTGCTGATTTGATCAGATATAATTTCATGAACCAGAAATCTTTTAAAATTAAAATAAAACATGTAGACATGTTAATATACTATATCTATTTAATTAGATATAAAAAAAAGAAAAAGTATTTCGTCAAATTAATGTTGTTGAAATTGTCTACTAGAGAAACTACCAAGATTTAGTATGTCCTCATCATCTGCCACAAAGAAAAAAGATATAAAATCATGTGCCAACCACTACAGATATTCTTGGAAGGGGTTGAGCAGGAAAGTTTAATAGAATAAGCATTAGAGTGCACAATGTGTCGTTATGACCAGGATCACAGAAAGTTTCTTTTATCAAAAAAATAGAAAGATGCCATCAAACTCTTAATTCCTACTACAAATTTGAGTAAAATTTAAGAAAGTAGACAAACTTTTTATCAAGTAATACATATTCCCTTCAAACAAAACACTATTATAACCTATCTAATTTAATTTAGTAATTAGATCTTACCACGAAGTAATTATAAATTGTTGATAGTTGTGTGAAATAGCATGATCAACGATCTCATTCCTTTTTTTGTTGATAATTATGTTTATTATAGATAGGAATCTCAAAGTTATGATAAATCTGTGAAAAAACACAAAAATATATATTAAACATTATCAATAAATAATATATTATATTTCAAAATTAAATTGTATCTAAGAACTATCAAGTTATTATCACAATATTTTATTAGATTTATTTTCTAATAATTAAGAAAAAAATTGAACATGCACAAGTATATAATAATTTCAAAAATTGAATTAACATATACTCAATTACTTAAAATTAATGGATGATTAGTTAAATTACATTAACCTAATAAGTATTCCTAAAAGTCATAGAATCTGGATATACATATAATATTAAAAACTGGATAAACTGTTTAACGTTACCTATAATATTTATCGGTAATGGAAGTGATGTCAGAGAGGATAGAGAAGGATTCAACACCTTCACTTCACCGTGAATCTAGAAGGATTCAAAGTCGTTTGAGGAAGGTAGATCTAAAAAATTTATAAAAATAAATTTTTTATTTCAAAAGTATTAATTTCTTTGGTTAATGGTACCTTTAAAGTGTCTATAGCATTTTATACTAAAATATTGTATTTTCCTGTCTTAAATAAATGAGTTTTTGTTTTGTTTTTAAGGAGATACCAGTTGCTAGGCTAGGTTATCATTTGGGCTCGGTAGTCTATAAAAAATTAAAGTTAATTTTAATGATTATTCTTATGGATTTAAAGACCTGGTAAGACTAAAATCCTGTATTCGCTAGTCGAATTTTACTTTAGAACCATCGATCATATTTATAAAAACCATGTAATTAAATTAACTAGTAGTTCCTCTAATTAGTATTTGCATAACATAAACATGTGTTAAGACTTCCATCCTATATTGGATGGTCCAATATTCACATCACAACCATTAATTATTATAACAAAACACATGTAATTAAATCAATTAGTTAGTTACTTTTGTAAGTTTAAATTATATGGTATGTGTATTAATATAACTGGTGTAGGATTATCCAACTATATTCAAAATGATCATGTTTATACCATTTGACTAACCCTATCAAAAAATAAATAATTTTATGATATAACTTGCGTGTGTCTATTAAATATAAATGTTTCAAAATAACAAATTTTAGGCCAAAACTATTATATTTTGATGGTGTAGTCAAAGATATTCAAAATGATCGTTTATAATATCTTTTGTCTAGAAATAGTCATTTTGAAATATGTATCCTAGAAACGAATTTGCTCATATTCAGATGTTAAGTTACTCATAACTCTCTTTTTATTTTTTTTTCAGAATATTGATCCAAAAAATCTTTAAATCAACTTGATATCTGTTCCACTAGTTATTATATCATCTGTAAAAGTATCTTCGATTAAATAATAGTTGTTCAACTTCATATTTTTCCTTGTCACTTGTGTTACAGTAATGAATAAACTATAGTTTTAATCATATAATTTTCTCTATTAAATTATGCATGATTTTTTTATCTAAATTTTAAATTTTATTTCAACAGCTACATGATTACTACAAAAAATCAACAATTCTTTAGCGATCAAATCATTCAAATCATTTTTTCATGTATTATATCTCTCTGGCTTTGTTAGTAACTTGTACATAATTGATTTATAAATATAATCACTAATGTAGTGTTATAATAAACCATGTTTTTGTAAATTAACAATTCAATTGTTACTCTTACAAAATTTCATTGATCATACCTATTATTGCCTAAATTGTAGTATATAGTCAGGAGTTTATATTTTTTTACTCAATTCAATATTCTAATAGTTTATGCTTCTTTTCTTTTCATATGTCATATATTCAGATTACATCTTAATCTTTAATTGCGTTTTCATAGTGTATAAAGTATATTTTTATCTCACAAAATCTATAATATTAGGTTAAGTACCTTATTTCAGTTTGGCGGGTATTTTTCAACCAAATTGAATTTTTAACGCTACCATATTTTTTTTATTAGTTTTAATATTTTTATCCATTACCGTTTTGTTTGTTTATAGGTGATATATTAGTTTATCATTCATCGGGAATTTTCCTTTGGCTTGTAGTTTAATTTTTTTACTGTTAATATATATACAATGGAGATAGAATTCCTAAAGAATGATCATAATAATTTCAATCCCCAAGAACTATCCAGAATTTTGTAATTGAAAGATGACCAGATTTTAGTCATCAAATTGTACGATATTGTTATTTTTACGATACTCGATGTAAAAGTATACTGGTTACTAAGGCAACTTATGATACTATTACCTGATTAGTTGAGCACCCTCGTGAATCCTATTTAAAAATCACATGTTATTGGCCTTAGTTTTTAAGTTTGTACATCTACTCCCCACATGGGATATGAAAATACTTCAGATTTATTTTAATCAACTAATGTGAAAAAATCATATGCGCTTTTGCAAAGAATGCATGTGAATCTTGTTATTATTTTGACTTTTTTCATAATAACACTTCTAGGGTGTGTGTTAGCTACAACAAGAAGAAAACTGCACGGTGTGCTTGGTAAGTATATGAGTAAATTGATAATATTGATGAGAGACTTTATATCAAAACTGCATGGTGTACTGTTTTTGGTATGTGTATTATAACATTTAGATCATGTAACAATTAAATGTTTATAATTTCATATTGTTTATTGGTTCATGTGTACCCGGAGATAAGAATTAGGTTATTCTTTTTAGGTTATTCACTAGCAGTGATAATCCCGAAGGGGACAGGGGTTTATTTACAGAACTAATTAATAAATGCGTGGTGTTCGTCATTGATCCTGACGGAGTTGACTAACCATGAAACCAATGGGTTATCACTTAATTCATCTGAAACTAGCTTATACTTGTCCTGACGGGTCTGTAATACCGTAGGATTGCCTCATCAGTCTACCCTGCCAGAAGTTAGGAGGATATCAAAGCCCCGAGTAGTATAGGATTATCAACTTGTCCGTTAAACGAGAATATTAATTTTTTTATCATTAATTGATCCGTAGCGAGACTCAAGTACCTCTCTCATATTGGCATTTACTTCATTAGTCTTTATAGTCTTTATTTTAATTTGCATTAAGTTAATCCTTTAGTTAATTTATTTTCTTGTGTCAAGTATTTCTTAATCTAAAAACCAAACAAACAAATATTTATCTTTTATTTTAATTTATACTGCAATTAATTCTTTCGATCTACTAAACACACCTATTTCACCTGCAATCCCTATGGAGACGAATAAACCGTTTTTACTAACTATTTCTTGGACAACTCCTACACTTGCGGTAGTCGTTTCTCTCCTTTAATATTGATTTATATCACACTCTAGGAGCAATCAAGTTTTTGGTGTCGTTGCTAGGGATTACGGTATGTGACCCCTGTGTTTAAATTTAGCTAATATTTTTTGTTTTACGTTTTTCTTTGGTTTTGTATTTTTCAAACGTACATGTTGGGTGCATGCTCTCAAATCCTGAGAAATTAATTTGAGCACAAAAGAAAGAATAAAGGGAAGAAAAGAAAGCAATAGTAGAGATGGCCTATTAAGATATGTGTATTTAGGCGATTCTGGGTGACTAATCGTGATAGTTTGTGTATTTCTTGTATTTTTTTTGTTGTTAATTTTACTTGTATGTAGATCGCTAGACTTTAAGTTTAGGTTTTCTATTTTTGCCTTTTATTTTCTATAAAAATAAAATCTTGCACCTAAACTCGAACTAACATGTTTATTTATCACGATTTGCAGACGAGAGAGTCGTCGAGTTACAGAATGTGATAGGTCAGGTAAATTAAGAGAAATTATTTATCTTTTTCTAAGTTTAGAGTTCAGATTTGCTTTAAATCTCTAATATTTATAATCTATTTTTCATGCTGCTATTCTTAAGGATGAAAGGGTTGTGCTTGTAAATGCACCTTAAGTTGTAACCATCTCAAGCGCCCCTACAAATGTCAAAGATCTCGCTATTGTTTCAGACTCGAGGGGATCTCATCTTCCCGCCACTTACCCATATAATGCATATAATTATTATACTCCACAGGACCCCGGGTTTTACTATGTTAATTAGTATCACACTCCTATTGGCTTCTTAACAACTTTTTTATGCTTCTTGTTAGAAATAGACACCTCTTTTCAGCTACTTTATGCTTCTTCGGGTCCAATATGCAAATACCTGTTGATTTGATAAGATATAATTTCATGAACCATAAATCTTTTAAAATTAAAGTAAAACATATAGACATGTTAATATACCATATCTATTTAATTAGATATAAAAACAAATTAATGTTGTTGAAATCGGCCACTAGAGAAACTACCAAAATTTAGTATGTTCTCATCATGTGCCACAAAGAAAAAAGATATAAAATCATGTGCCAGCCACTGCAGATATTCTTGGAAGGGGTTGAGCATGAAAGTTTAATAGAATAAGCATTATAGTGCATAATGTGTCGTTATGACCAAGATCACAGAAAGTTTCTTTTATCTAAAAAATAGAAAGATGCCATCAAACTCTTAATTCCTACTCCAAATTAGAGTAAAATTTAAGAAAGTAGACAAACTTTTAATCAAGTAATACATATTCCCTTCAAACGAAACACTAATATAACCTATCTAATTTAATTTAGTAATTAGATCTTACCACAAAATAATTATGAATTGTTGATAGTTGCGTGAAATAGTATGATCAACTATCTCATTCCGTTTTTTGTTGATAATTATGTTTATTATAGATAGGAATCTCAAAGTTATGATAAATCTGTGAAAAAACACAAAAAATATATATTAAACGTCATCAATAAATAATATATTAAATTTCAAAATTAAATTGCATCTAAGAACTATCAAGTTATTATCACAATATTTTATTAGATTTATTTTTCTAATTATTAAGAAAAAATTGAACTTGCACAGTTATATAATAATTTCAAAAATTGAATTAACATATACTCAATTACTTAAAATTAATGGATAATTAGTTAAATTACATTAACCTAAACAGCTATTCCTAAAAGACATAGAATCTGGATATACATATAATATTTAAAACGTGATAAAATGTTTAACGATACCTATAATGTTTATCGGTAATGGAAGTGATGTCAAAGAGGATAGAGAAGGATTCAACACCTGGAAGGATTCGAAGTCGTTTGAGGAAGGTAGATCTGGAAAACTAATAAAAATAATTTATTTTTTTCAAAAGTATTAATTTCTTTGGTCAATGGTACCTTTAAAGTTTCTACAGCATTTTATACTAAAATATTGTATTTTCCTGTCTTAAATAAATGAGTTTGTGTTTTGTTTTTAAGGAGATACCAGTTGGTGTGCTAGGTTATCATTTGGGCTCGGTAGTCCATAAAAAAGTAAAGTTAATTTTAATGATCATTCTTATGGTTTTAAAGACCTGGTAAGACTTACCTCCTGTATTGGCTAGTCGAATTTTAATTTATAACCATCAATCATATTTATAAAAAACATGTCATTAAATTAACTAGTAGTTCCTCTAATTAATATTTGCATAACATAAACATATGGTAAGACTTCCATCCTATATTGGATGGTCCAATATTCACATCACAACCATTAATTATTATAACAAAACACATGTCATTAAATCAATTTGTTAGTTACTTTTGTAAGTTTAAAATATATGGTATGTGTATTAATATAATTTGTGTAGGATTATCCAACTATATCCAAAATGATCATGTTTATACCATTTGACTAACCCTATCAAAAAATAAATAATTTTATGATATAACTTGCGTGTGTCTATTAAATATAAATGTTTCAAAATAACCAATTTTAGGCCAAAACTATTATTTTTTGATGGTTTAGTCAAACATATTCAAAATGATCATTTATAATATCTTTTGTCTAGAAATAGTCATTTTAAAATATGTATCCTAGAAACGAATTTGCTCATATTCAGATGTAAAGTTACTCATAACTCTCTTTAGTTTTTTTTTCTAGAATATTGACCCAAAAAATCTTTAAATCAACTTGATATCTGTTCCACTAGTTATTATATCATCTGTAAAAGTAACTTCGATTAAATAATAGTTGTTGAACTTCATATTTTTCCTTGTCACTTGTGTTACAGTAATGAATAAACTATAGTTTTAATCATATAATTTTCTCCATTAAATTATGCATGATTTTTTAATCTAAATTTTAAATTTTATTTCAACATCTAAACGATTACTACAAAAAATCAACAATTCTTTAGCGATCAAATCCTTCAAATCCTGTTTTCATGTATTATATCTCTCTGGCTTTGTTAGTAACTTGTACATAATTGATTTATGAATATAATCACTAATGTAGTGTTGTAATAAACCATGTTTTTGTAAATTAACATTTCAATTGTTACTCAGACAAAACATCATTGATCATACCTATTATTGCCTAAATTGTAGTATATAGTCAGGAGTTTATCTTTTTTACTCAATTCAATATTCTAATAGTTTATGCTTCTTTTCTTTTCATATGTCATATATATTCGGATTACATCTTAATCTTTAATTGCGTTTTCATATTTTATTAAGTATATTTTTATCTCATAAAAGCTATAATATTAGGTTAAGTACCTTATTTCAGTTTGGTGGGTATTTTTCAACCAAATTGAATTTTTAAAGCTACCATATTGTTTTTATTATTTTTAATATTTTTATCCATTACTGTTTTGTTTGTTTATAGGTGATATGTTAGTTTATCATTCATCGGGAATTTTTCTTTGGCTTGTAGTTTAATTTTTTTACTGTTAACATATATACGGTGTCGATAGAATTCCCAAAGAATGATCATAATAATTTCAGTCCCCAAGAACTATCAAGAATTTTGTAATTGAAAGATGACCAGATTTTAGTCATCAAATTGTACGATATTGTTATTTTTACGATACTCGATGTAAAAGTATACTGGTTACTGAGGCAACTTTTGATACTATTACCTGATTAGTTGAGCACCCCGTGAATCCTTTATACAAATCACAAGTTATTGGCCTTAGTTTTTAAGTTTGTACATCTTCTCCCCACATGGGATATGAAAGTACTTCAGATTTATTTTAATCAACTAATGTGAAAAAATCATATGCGCTTTTGCAAAGAATGCATGTGAATCTTGTTATTATTTTGACTTTTTTCATAATAACACTTATAGGGTGTGTGTTAGCTACAACAAGAAGAAAACTGCACGGTGTGCTTGGTAAGTATATGAGTAAATTGATAATATTGATGAGAGACTTTATATCAAAACTGCATGGTGTACTGTTTTTGGTATGCGTATTCTAACATTTTGATTATGTAACAATTAAATTTTTATAATTTCAATCTCAAGCATTTTTGCAAAATAATTAAATTTAGTGGAATTTATCCCATAATAACCGGTAATGTCATTTAAAGCTTTGTATTTTTTTAATATTGTATTTTTCATAAGATTTCTTTTTTTTTTCTAGTTTTGAAGTGACTTAATAATATTCCAAATAGAACATATGTTAATGCATTTGAACTTCAATCCCATGTATTATCGTATAACATACTACTTTCGGTAGGATTTTCCTACCAAAATTTAAAATTCAGAAATTATCAATAAATCCATACTATTGGTCCTTTTATTCACAAATAACTGAACACAAACGAAATATTCCACAAATATTATACAACATCCATCAAAAATTTGTGTTATCATGTTTTTGACTTCACGTTTAGGGTAATATACTCGTATTGGTATCATCTTGTACAAATCATCTGCATATATTAGCATGTAAATCCCATAATTTTCGAGACATAAATTCCTATAAGAGGTAACCTAGCGCTCGATTATCTTAGATTTCATTGAAATCGATGGAATCTTTTTGTAGGATTTTTCTATCACTACTATTATAAGCCTTCATCGCTTTCTATACACTTTCATTTTCCATTCCACCTACTATTGAGGTTATTATAAAAATCATTGAATTGTAAAGGTAGAAGATATGTTCTCCTATATCGTATACAAGAAGTGTTAGAGCGTGAAACTCTAACCCAATGCAAACACTCAAAGCCTGAAACTTTTATTCTATTATGGATAGTTTCCCAAGCCAGATATGCCTTTTGAAGAACTTGATGAGCTAAAATTAGTCAAGGGTCATATGACCAAAGTGAGATGTGCTTCCCGATGGAAGTCTAACCATAAAATTAGTATTGGGGTCAAAGACCAAGGAGAATATATATTGATGTCTCTCTTTTTTTATAATAAATGCATTTATGAGACATAATTTTAGGTTGAAATTGGACTTAGTCATTAGATTTATAAACATATTTTGTCATATAGCACTTTCTTCCTTTGGATTTGTACTATTGTTACTTTAAAAGCTTGTGTGCATTAATTTGCTTATTTAGTGTGAGTTTATTAGGTACATGGAGGCTAGCATACATTACTATGAAGAGAAGAGGTGGATGTTGATATCCAAGAGAAAAAGGAAGTGTCAAATGAGTGAAAGATACCACTCAAGGGAGAGAGGATGAGCATGCAAAACAAGAAAGTCGTTACTTATAGGTCCCCCCGAGGCCGACACGGTAGATTCAAACCTGGTGGTTCAAATGCAAATGGTGCAATTTTGAGTTAGAGAAATTTGAGAAGTGGAATTAGGTGATTTGGACCTATGGTGCGAACGTTACACCTATTTTACTAGAGTTTGGTCAGCAGTTGCAGAGATAAAAATATGTACTTGGCTCCTTAATCATTTATTTAAGTTAAGTAAGGACTCAATCCATTTTTAAGACATATATAACACTTCCTAATCTTAAAAAAGTAGTACTCTTTATTTTATTTCAATTTTATGAAGAGAGTAAGAGGCAGAAGCAAGAGTAAGAGTTGGAGAATCTATTTTTCTTCAACATTAGTTATTTTCATTCCTCCTTATAGAAATCATATTTTATTTTTGTTTTTAGGAATAATATTTAATATTAATTTCATAATTATTCTTAGTTTAAATATGAGAAAAATATAAGTACTTGAGTATCGGGTAATGAGTTAATCCTTAGTTTCTTTAATTTTATGTTTTTCGAATTTGGGATTGTTTAATTCAATTCAAATTAGGTATTTCATATTGTTTATTGGTTCATGCTTACTTAATAATTTTAATTTACCCGGAGATTAGAATTAGGTTATTCTTTTTAGGTTATTCACTAGTGGCGGTGATAATCCCGAAGGGGACGGGGGTTTAATTACATAACTAATTAATAAATGCGTGGTGTTTGTCATTTATCCTGACGGACTTGACTAACCATGCAGCCAATGGGTTACCACTTAATTCATCTGAAACTAGCTTATAGTTGTCCTGACGGGTCTGTAATACCGTAGGATTGCATTCTAAGTCTACCCTGGCAGAAGTTAGGAGGATATCAAAGCCCCGAGTAGTATAGAATTATCAACTTGTCCGTTAAATGAAATTATTAAATTTTTGATCATCAATGGATCCCTAGCGAAACTCAAGTACCTCTCTCATATTGGCATTTACTTCATTAGTCTTTACTGTCTTTATTTTAATTTGCAATAAGTTAATCCTTTAGTTAATTTATTTTCTTGTGTCTAGTATTTCTTAATCTAAAACCCAAACAAACAAATATTTGTCTTTTATTTTAATTTATACTGCAATTAATTCTTTCGATTAACTAAACACACCTATTTCACCTAGCAACCCCTATGGAGACGAATAAACCGTTTTTACTAACTATTACTTGAACAACCCCTACATTTGCGGTAGTCGTTTCTCTCCTTTAATATTGATTTATATCACACTCTAGGAGCAATCAAGTTTTTGGTGTCGTTGTCGGGGATTACGGTATGTGACACCTGTGTTTAAAGTTAGCTAATATTTTTTGTTTTACGCTTTTCTTTGGTTTTGTATTTTTCAAGACGTACATGTTTGGTGCATGCTCTCAAATCCGGAGAAATTAATCAGAGCCCAAAAGAAAGAATAAAGGAAGAAAAAAAGCAATAGTAGAGATGACCTATTATGATATGAGTGTTGAGGCGATTCTGGGTGTCTAATCGTAATAGTTTGTGTATTTCTTGTATTTCTTTTTGTTAATTTTTCATGTATGTAGATCGCTAGACTTTAAGTTTAGGTTTTCTATTTTCCCCATTTATTCTGTATAAAAATAAAATCTTGCACCTTAACTCGAACTAACATGTTTATTTATCATGATTTGGAGACGAGAGAGTTGTCGAGTTACAGAATGTGACAGATAGGTAAATTAAGAGAAATTATTTATCTTTTTCTCAGTTTAGAGTTCAGATTTGCTTTAAATCTCTAATATTTATAATCTATTTTTTATGCTGCTATTCCTAAGGATGAAAGTGTTGTGCTTGTGAATCCACCTTCAGCCATCTCAAGCGCCCCTACAAATGTCAAAGATCTCGCTGTTGTTTCAGACTCGAGTAGATCTCTTCTTCCCGCCTCTTACCCATATAATGCATATAATGATTATTCTCCATACGACCCAGGGTTTTACTATGGTAATTAGTTTCACCCTCCTATTGGCTTCTTAACAACTTTTTTCTACTTCTTGTTAGAAACATACACCTCTTTTCAGCTACTTTATGCTTCTTCGAGCCCAATATGCATATACCTGTTGATTTGATCAGATATAATTTCATGAACCAGAAATCTTTTAAAATTAAAATAAAACATGTAGACATGTTAATATACTATATCTATTTAATTAGATATAAAAACAAGAAAAAGTACTTCGTCAAATTAATGTTGTTGAAATTGTCTACTAGAGAAACTACCAAGATTTAGTATGTCCTCATCATCTGCCACAAAGAAAAAAGATATAAAATCATGTGCGAACCACTACAGATATTCTTGGAAGGGGTTGAGCAGGAAAGTTTAATAGAATAAGCATTAGAGTGCACAATGTGTCGTTATGACCAGGATCACAGAAAGTTTCTTTTATCAAAAAAATAGAAAGATTTCATCAAACTCTTAATTCCTACTCCAAATTTGAGTAAAATTTAAGAAAGTAGACAAACTTTTTATCAAGTAATACATATTCCCTTCAAACAAAACACTATTATAACCTATCTAATTTAATTTAGTAATTAGATCTTACCACGAAGTAATTATAAATTGTTGATAGTTGTGTGAAATAGCATGATCAACATCTCATTCCTTTTTTTGTTGATAATTATGTTTATTATAGATAGGAATCTCAAAGTTATGATAAATCTGTGAAAAAACACAAAAATATATATTAAACATTATCAATAAATAATATATTATATTTCAAAATTAAATTGTATCTAAGAACTATCAAGTTATTATCACAATATTTTATTAGATTTATTTTCTAATAATTAAGAAAAAAATTGAACATGCACAAGTATATAATAATTTCAAAAATTGAATTAACATATACTCAATTACTTAAAATTAATGGATGATTAGTTAAATTACATTAACCTAATAAGTATTCCTAAAAGTCATAGAATCTGGATATACATATAATATTAAAAACTGGATAAAGTGTTTAACGTTACCTATAATATTTATCGGTAATGGAAGTGATGTCAGAGAGGATAGAGAAGGATTCAACACCTTCACTTCACCGTGAATCTGGAAGGATTCAAAGTCTTTGGTCAATGGTACCTTTAAAGTGTCTATAGTATTTTATACTAAAATATTGTATTTTCCTGTCTTAAATAAATGAGTTTTTGTTTTGTTTTTAAGGAGATACCAGTTGGTAGGCTAGGTTATCATTTGGGCTCGGTAGTCCATAAAAAATTAAAGTTAATTTTAATGATCATTCTTATGGATTTAAAGACCTGGTAAGACTAAAATCCCGTATTCGCTAGTCGAATTTTACTTTAGAACCATCAATCATATTTATAAAAACCATGTAATTAAATTAACTAGTAGTTCCTCTAATTAGTATTTGCATAACATAAACATGTGGTAAGACTTCCATCCTATATTGGATGGTCCAATATTCACATCACAACCATTAATTATTATAACAAAACACGTGTAATTAAATCAATTAGTTAGTTACTTTTGTAAGTTTGAAATATATGGTATGTGTATTAATATAACTGGTGTAGGATTATCCAACTATATTCAAAATGATCATGTTTATACCATTTGACTAACCCTATCAAAAAATAAATAATTTTATGATATAACTTGCGTGTGTCTATTAAATGTAAATGTTTCAAAATAACCAATTTTAAGCCAAAACTATTATATTTTGATGGTGTAGTCAAAGATATTCAAAATGATCGTTTATAATATCTTTTGTCTAGAAATAGTCATTTTGAAATATGTATCCTAGAAACGAATTTGCTCATATTCAGATGTTAAGTTACTCATAACTCTCATTTTATTTTTTTTCAGAATATTGATCCAAAAAATCTTTAAATCAACTTGATATCTGTTCCACTAGTTATTATATCATCTGTAAAAGTATCTTCGATTAAATAATAGTTGTTGAACTTCATATTTTTCCTTGTCACTTGTGTTACAGTAATGAATAAACTATAGTTTTAATCATATAATTTTCTCTATTAAATTATGCATGATTTTTTTATCTAAATTTTAAATTTTATTTCAACAGCTACATGATTACTACAAAAAATCAACAATTCTTTAGCGATCAAATCACTCAAATCATTTTTTCATGTATTATATCTCTCTGGCTTTGTTAGTAACTTGTACATAATTGATTTATAAATATAATCACTAATGTAGTGTTATAATAAACCATGTTTTTGTAAATTAACAATTCAATTGTTACTTTTACAAAATTTCATTGATCATACCTATTATTGCCTAAATTGTAGTATATAGTCAGGAGTTTATATTTTTTTACTCAATTCAATATTCTAATAGTTTATGCTTCTTTTCTTTTCATATGTCATATATTCAGATTACATCTTAATCTTTAATTGCGTTTTCATAGTGTATAAAGTATATTTTTATCTCACAAAATCTATAATATTAGGTTAAGTACCTTATTTCAGTTTGGCGGGTATTTTTCAACCAAATTGAATTTTTAACGCTACCATATTGTTTTTATTAGTTTTAATATTTTTATCCATTACCGTTTTGTTTGTTTATAGGTGATATGTTAGTTTATCATTCATTGGGAATTTTCCTTTGGCTTGTAGTTTAATTTTTTTACTGTTAATATATATACAATGGAGATAGAATTCCTAAAGAATGATCATAATAATTTCAATCCCCAAGAACTATCCAGAATTTTGTAATTGAAAGATGACCAGATTTTAGTCATCAAATTGTACGATATTGTTATTTTTACGATACTCGATGTAAAAGTATCCTGGTTACTGAGGCAACTTATGATACTATTACCTGATTAGTTGAGCACCCTCGTGAATCCTATTTGCAAATCACATGTTATTGGCCTTAGTTTTTAAGTTTGTGCATCTACTCCCCACATGGGATATGAAAGTACTTCAGATTTATTTTAATCAACTAATGTGAAAAAATCATATGCGCTTTTGCAAAGAATGCATGTGAATCTTGTTAGTATTTTGACTTTTTTCATAATAACACTTCTAGGGTGTGTGTTAGCTACAACAAGAAGAAAACTGCACGGTGTGCTTGGTAAGTATATGAGTAAATTGATAATATTTATGAGAGACTTTATATCAAAACTGCATGGTGTACTGTTTTTGGTATGTGTATTATAACATTTAGATCATGTAACAATTAAATGTTTATAATTTCATATTGTTTATTGGTTCATGTGTACCCGGAGATAAGAATTAGGTTATTCTTTTTAGGTTATTCACTAGTGGCAGTGATAATCCGATAATCCCGAAGGGGACAAGGGTTTATTTACATAACTAATTAATAAATGCGTGGTGTTCGTCATTGATCCTGACGGAGTTGACTAACCATGAAACCAATGGGTTATCACTTAATTCATCTGAAACTAGCTTATACTTGTCCTGACGGGTCTGTAATACCGTAGGATTGCCTCATCAGTCTACCCTGCCAGAAGTTAGGAGGATATCAAAGCCCCGAGTAGTATAGGATTATCAACTTGTCCGTTAAACGAAAATATTAAATTTTTTATCATTAATTGATCCGTAGCGAGACTCAAGTACCTCTCTCATATTGGCATTTACTTCATTAGTCTTTATAGTCTTTATTTTAATTTGCATTAAGTTAATCCTTTAGTTAATTTATTTTCTTGTGTCTAGTATTTCTTAATCTAAAAACCAAACAAACAAATATTTATCTTTTATTTTAATTTATACTGCAATTAATTCTTTCGATCTACTAAACACACCTATTTCACCTGCAATCCCTATGGAGACGAATAAACCGTTTTTACTAACTATTTCTTGGACAACCCCTACACTTGCGGTAGTCGTTTCTCTCCTTTAATATTGATTTATATCACACTCTAGGAGCAATCAAGTTTTTGGTGTCGTTGCCAGGGATTACCGTATGTGACCCCTGTGTTTAAATTTAGCTAATATTTTTTGTTTTACGTTTTTCTTTGGTTTTGTATTTTTCAAACGTACATGTTTGGTGCATGCTCTCAAATCCTGAGAAATTAATTTGAGCACAAAAGAAAGAATAAAGGGAAGAAAAGAAAGGAATAGTAGAGATGGCCTATTAAGATATGTGTATTTAGGCGATTCTGGGTGACTAATCGTGATAGTTTGTGTATTTATTGTATTTTTTTTTGTTAATTTTTCTTGTATGTAGATCGCTAGACTTTAAGTTTAGGTTTTCTATTTTTGCCGTTTATTTTCTATAAAAATAAAATCTTGCACCTAAACTCGAACTAACATGTTTATTTATCACGATTTGCATACGAGAGAGTCGTCGAGTTACAGAATGTGATAGGTCAGGTAAATTAAGAGAAATTATTTATCTTTTTCTAAGTTTAGAGTTCAGATTTGCTTTAAATCTCTATTATTTATAATCTATTTTTCATGCTGCTATTCCTAAGGATGAAAGGGTTGTGCTTGTAAATGCACCTTCAGTTGTAACCATCTCAAGCGCCCCTACAAATGTCAAAGATCTCGCTGTTGTTTCAGACTCGAGTGGATCTCATCTTCCCGCCACTTACCCATATAATGCATATAATTATTATACTTCACAGGACCCTGGGTTTTACTATGTTAATTAGTATCACACTCCTATTGGCTTCTTAACAACTTTTTTATGATTCTTGTTAGAAACAGACACCTCTTTTCAGCTACTTTATGCTTCTTCGGGTCCAATATGCAAATACCTGTTGATTTGATAAGATATAATTTCATGAACCAGAAATCTTTTAAAATTAAAGTAAAACATATAGACATGTTAATATACCATATCTATTTAATTAGATATAAAAACAAATTAATGTTGTTGAAATCGGCCACTAGAGAAACTACCAAAAGTTAGTATGTCCTCATCATGTGCCACAAAGAAAAAAGATATAAAATCATGTGCCAGCCACTGCAGATATTCTTGGAAGGGGTTGAGCATGAAAGTTTAATAGAATAAGCATTATAGTGCATAATGTGTCGTTATGACCAAGATCACAGAAAGTTTCTTTTATCTAAAAAATAGAAAGATGCCATCAAACTCGTAATTCCTACTCCAAATTAGAGTAAAATTTAAGAAAGTAGACAAACTTTTAATCAAGTAATACATATTCCCTTCAAACAAAACACTAATATAACCTATCTAATTTAATTTAGTAAATAGATCTTACCACAAAATAATTATGAATTGTTGATAGTTGCGTGAAATAGTATGATCAACTATCTCATTCCGTTTTTTGTTGATAATTATGTTTATTATAGATAGGAATCTCAAAGTTATGATAAATCTGTGAAAAAATACAAAAAATATATATTAAACATCATCAATAAATAATATATTAAATTTCAAAATTAAATTGCATCTAAGAACTATCAAGTTATTATCACAGTATTTTATTAAATTTATTTTCTAATTATTAAGAAAAAATTGAACTTGCACAGTTATATAATAATTTCAAAAATTGAATTTAAATATACTCAATTACTTAAAATTAATGGATAATTAGTCAAATTACATTAACCTAAACAGCTATTCCTAAAAGACATAGAATCTGGATATACATATAATATTTAAAACTTGATAAAATGTTTAACGATACCTATAATGTTTATCGGTAATGGAAGTGATGTCAGAGAGGATAGAGAAGGATTCAACACCTGAATCTGGAAGGATTCGAAGTCGTTTGAGGATGGTAGATCTGGAAAACTAATAAAAATAATTTATTTTTTTCAAAAGTATTAATTTCTTTGGTCAATGGTACCTTTAAAGTTTCTACAGCATTTTATACTAAAATATTGTATTTTCCTGTCTTAAATAAATGAGTTTGTTTTTTGTTTTTAAGGAGATACCAGTTGGTGTGCTAGGTTATCATTTGGGCTCGGTAGTCCATAAAAAAGTAAAGTTAATTTTAATGATCATTCTTATGGTTTTAAAGACCTGGTAAGACTTACCTCCTGTATTGGCTAGTCGAATTTTAATTTATAACCATCAATCATATTAAAAAAAAACATGTCATTAAATTAACTAGTAGTTCCTCTAATTAGTATTTGCATAACATAAACATATGGTAAGACTTCCATCCTATATTGGATGGTCCAATATTCACATCACAACCATTAATTATTATAACAAAACACATGTCATTAAATCAATTTGTTAGTTACTTTTGTAAGTTTAAAATATATGGTATGTGTATTAATATAATTTGTGTAGTATTATCCAACTATATCCAAAATGATCATGTTTATACCATTTGACTAACCCTATCAAAAAATAAATAATTTTATGATATAACTTGCGTGTGTCTATTAAATATAAATGTTTCAAAATAACCAATTTTAGGCCAAAACTATTATTTTTTGATGGTGTAGTCAAACATATTCCAAATGATCATTTATAATATCTTTTGTCTAGAAATAGTCATTTTGAAATATGTATCCTAGAAACGAATTTGCTCATATTCAGATGTAAAGTTACTCATAACTCTCTTTAGTTTTTTTTTCTAGAATATTGACCCAAAAAATCTTTAAATCAACTTGATATCTGTTCCACTAGTTATTATATCATCTGTAAAAGTAACTTCGATTAAATAATAGTTGTTGAACTTCATATTTTTCCTTGTCACTTGTGTTACAGTAATGAATAAACTATAGTTTTAGTCATATAATTTTCTCCATTAAATTATGCATGATTTTTTTAATCTAAATTTTAAATTTTATTTCAACATCTAAACGATTACTACAAAAAATCAACAATTCTTTAGCGATCAAATCCATCAAATCATGTTTTCATGTATTATATCTCTCTGGCTTTGTTAGTAACTTGTACATAATTGATTTATGAATATAATCACTAACGTAGTGTTGTAATAAACCATGTTTTTGTAAATTAACATTTCAATTGTTACTCAGACAAAACATCATTGATCATACCTATTATTTCCTAAATTGTAGTATATAGTCAGGAGTTTATCTTTTTTACTCAATTCAATATTCTAATAGTTTATGCTTCTTTTCTTTTCATATGTCATATATATTCGGATTACATCTTAATCTTTAATTGCGTTTTCATATTTTATTAAGTAAGCTATAATATTAGGTTAAGTACCTTATTTCAGTTTGGTGGGTATTTTTCAACCAAATTGAATTTTTAAAGCTACCATATTGTTTTTATTATTTTTAATATTTTTATCCATTACCGTTTTGTTTGTTTATAGGTGATATGTTAGTTTATCATTCATCGGGAATTTTTCTTTGGCTTGTAGTTTAATTTTTTTACTGTTAACATATATACGGTGTCGATAGAATTCCCAAAGAATGATCATAATAATTTCAATCCCCAAGAACTATCAAGAATTTTGTAATTGAAAGATGACCAAATTTTAGTCATCAAATTGTACGATATTGTTATTTTTACCATACTCGTTGTAAAAGTATACTGGTTACTGAGACAACTTTTGATACTATTACCTGATTAGTTGAGCACCCCAGTGAATCCTATTTGCAAATCACATGTTATTGGCCTTAGTTTTTATGTTTGTACATCTTCTCCGCATATGGGATATGAAAGTACTTCAGATTTATTTCATGAACTTGTTTGTAATCAACTAATGTGAAAAAATTATATGCACTTTCGCAAAGAATGCATGTGCATCTTGTTATTATTTTGACTTTGTTCATAATAAAACTTCCAGGGTGTGTGTTAGCTACAACAAGAAGAAAACTGCACGGTGTGCTTGGTAAGTATATGAGTAAACTGATAATATTGATGAGAGAATTTATATCAAAACTGCATGGTGTACTGTTTTTTGTATGTGTATTATAACAATTAGATCATGTAACAATTAAATGTACATAATTTCAATCTCAAGCATTTTTGAAAAATAATTAAATTTAGTGGAATTTATCCCATAATAACTGTTAATGTCATTTAAAGCTTTGTATTGTTTTAATATTGTATTTTTCATAAGATTTCTTTTATTTTTCTACTTTCGAAGTGACTTAATAATATTCCAAATAACATATGTTAATGCATTTGGACTTCAATCCCATGGCTTATCGTATAACATACTACTTTCGGTAGGATTTTCCCACCAAAATTTAAAATTTAGAAATTATCAATAAATACATACTATTGTTCCTTTTATTCACAAATAGCTGAACACAAACAAAATATTCCACAAATATTATTCATTAAACAAAGTCAAACCAACATAAGGTGTTTTCGATATAAATGAGTCATTATACGAAATATTAACTAACAAAGTTAGTTTCGACTAAAAAATCTAAAAACACAGATTCAGTTCTCATTTAATATTAAGGTGTTTGTATCGTATAAAGAGTTCATGTAATTCAACATCCATCAAATATTTGTGTTGTCATGTTTCAGACTTCGCGTTTAGGGTATTATACTCGTACTAGTATCGTCTGATTCAAATCATCTACATATATTAGCATGCAAATCCCATACTTTTCGAGACATAAATTCCTATAAGAGGTAACGTAGTGCTCGATTATCTTAGATTTAGTTGAAATCGATGGAATCTTTTTGTAGGATTTTTCTATCACTACTATCATAAGTCTTCATCACTTTCTATGCACTTTCATTTTCCATTCCACCTACCATTGAGGTTATTATAAACATCAATTGTAGAGGTAGAAGATACGTTCTCCTATATCGTATACAAGAAGTGGTAGAGCGTGAAACTCTAACCCAATGCAAACACTCAAACAATGAAACTTTGATTCTATTATGGATTGTTTCCCAAGCCGGATATTTCTTTTGAAGAACTTGATGAGCTAAAATTAGTCAAGGGTCATATGACCAAAGTGAGGTGTGCTTCCCGATGGAAGTCTAACCATAAATTTAGTATTGGGGTCAAAGACTGAGGAGAATATATATTGATATCTCCCTTTTTTTATAATAAATGAATTTATGAGACATAATTTTAGGTATAAATTGGACTTAGTCATTATATTTATAAACATATTTTGTCATAAAGTACTTTCTTCCTTTGGATTTGTACTTTTGTTACTTTAAAAGCTTGTGTGCATTAATTTGCTTGTTTAGTGTGAGTTTATTAGGTACATAGATGCTAGGATACATTACTAAGAAGAGAAGATGTGGATTTTAATATCCAAGATAAAAAGGAAGTGTCAAAAGAGTGAAAGATACCACTCAAGGGAGAGAGGATGAGCATGCAAAACTAGAAAGTCGTTACTTATAGGTCCCCCCGAGGACGACACTGTAGATTCAAACATGCTAGTTCAAATGAAAATGGTTTAACTTTGAGTTAGCGAAAATTGAGAAGTGGAATTAGGTGTTTTGGACCTACGGTGCGAACGTTACACCTATTTTACTAAAGTTTGGTTAGCAAGTTGCAGAGATAAAAATATGTACTTGGGTCCTTAATCATTTATTTAAGTTAAGTAAGGACTCAATCCATTTTTAAGACCTATATAACACTTCCTAATCTTAAAAAAGTAGTACTCTTTATTTTATTTCAATTTTATGAAGAGAGGAAGAGGCAGAAGCAAGAGTAAGAGTTGGAGAATCTATTTTTCTTCAACAACAGTTATTTTCATTCCTCCTAATAGAAATCATATTTTATTTTTGTTTTTAGGAATCATATGTAATATTAATTTCATAATTGTTCTTAGTTTAAATATGAAATAAATATTTAGTACTTGAGTATCGGGTAATGAGTTAATCCTTAGTTTCTTTAATTTAATGTTTTTCGAATTTGGGATTGTTTAATTTAATTCAAAATAAGTATTTCATATTGTTTATTGGTTCATGCTTACTTACTTATTTTAATGTACCCGGAGATAAGAATTAGGTTATTCTTTTTAGGTTATTCGCTAGTGGTGGTGATAATCCCGAAGGGGACGGGGGTTTAATTATATAACTAATTAATAAATGTGTGGTGGTCGTCATTGATCCTGACGGACTTGACTAACAATGCAGCCAATTGGTTATCACTTAATTCATCTGAAATTAGCTTATAGTTGTCCTGACGGGTAATATCGTAGGATTGCCTCCTATGTCTACCCTGGCAGAAGTTAGGAGGATATCAAAGCCCCAAGTAGTATAGAATTATCAACTTATTTGTTTAACAAAATTATTAAATCTTTGATCATCAATGGATCCCTAGCGAAACTCAAGTACCAATCTCATATTGGCATTTACTTCATTAGTCTTTACTGTCTTTATTTTAATTTGCATTAAGTTAATCCTTTAGTTAATTTATTTTCTTGTGTCTAGTATTTCTTAATCTAAAACCCAAACAAACAAATATTTATCTTTTATTATAATTTATACTGCAATTAATTCTTTCGATCTACTAAACAGACCTATTTCACCTAGCAATCCCTATGGAGACGAATAAACCGTTTTTACTAACTATTTCTCGGACAACCCCTACACTTGCGGTAGTCGTTTCTCTCCTTTAATATTGATTTATATCACACTCTAGGAGCAATCAAGTTTTTGGTGTCGTTGCCGGGGATTACAGTATGTGACCCCTGTGTTTAAAGTTAGCTAATATTTTTTGTTCTACGCTTTTCTTTGGTTTTGTATTTTTCAAGATGTACATGTTTGGTGCATGCTCTCAAATCCGGAGAAATTAATCTGAGCCCAAAAAAAGAATAAAGGAAGAAAAGAAAGAAATAGTAGAGATGACCTATTATGATATGAGTGTTGAGGCGATTCTGGGAGACTAATCGTAATAGTTTGTGTATTGCTTGTATTTCTTTTTGTTAATTTTTCTTGTATGTAGATCGCTAGACTTTAAATTTAGGATTTCTATTTTCCCCATTTATTTTGTATAAAAATCAAATCTTGCACCTAAACTCGAACTAACATGTTTATTTATCACGATTTGCAGACGAGAGAGTTGTCGAGTTACAGAATGTGACAGATTATTTATCTTTTTCTCAGTTTAGAGTACAGATTTGCTTTAAATCTCTAATATTTATAATCTATTTTTTATGTTGTTATTCCTAAGGATGAAAGTGTTGTGCTTGTGAATCCACCTTCAGTTGTAACCATCTCAAGTGCCCCTACAAATGTCAAAGATCTCGATGTTGTTTCAGACTCGAGTAGATCTCTTCTTCCCGCCACTTACCCATATAATGCATATAATGATTATACTCCACAGGACCAGGGTTTTAATATTGTAATTGGTTTCACGCTCCTATCGGCTTCTTAACAACTTTTTTCTGCTTCTTGTTAGAAACATACACCTCTTTTCAGCTACATTATGCTTCTTCGGGCCCAATATGAAAATACCTGTTGATTTAATCAGATATAATTTCATGAACTATAAATCTTTTAAAATTAAAATAAAACACGTAGACATGCTAATATATCTTATCTATTTAATAAGATATAAAAACAACAAAAAGTATTTTATCAAATTAATGCTGTTGAAATTATCCACTAGAGAAACTACCAAGATTTAGTATGTCCTCATCATCTGCCACAATGAAAAAAGATATAAAATCATGTGCCAGACACTAAAGATATTCTTGGAAGGGGTTGAGCAAGAAAATTTAATAGAATAAGCATTAGAGTGCATAATGTGTCGTTATGACCAGGATCACAAAAAGTTTCTTTTATCAAAAAAGTAGAAAGATGCCATCAAACTCTTAATTCCTACTCCAAATTAGAGTAAAATTTAAGAAAGTAGACAAACTTTTAATCAAGTAATACGTATTCCCTTCAAACAAAACACTAATATAACCTATCTAATTTAATTTAGTAATTAGATCTTACCACGAAGTAACTATGAATTGTTGATAGTTGTGTGAAATAGCATGATCAACGATCTCATTCTTTTTTTTGTTGATAATTATGTTTATTATAGATAGGAATCTCAAAGTTATGATAAATCTGTGAATAAACACAAAAATATATATTAAACATTATCAATAAATAATATATTAAATTTCAAAATTAAATTGCATCTAAGAACTATCAAGTTATTATTACAGTATTTTATTAGATTTATTTTCTAGTTATTAAGAAGAAAATTGAACTTGCACAGGTATATAATAATATCAAAAATTGAATTAACATACACTCAATTACTTAAAATTAATGGATAATTTGTTAAATTACATTAACCTAAAAAGATATTCCTAAAAGACATAGAATCTGGATATACATATAATATTTAAATCTGGTTAAAGTGTTTAATGATACCTATAATGTTTATTGGTAATGGAAGTGATGTCAGAGAGGATAGAGAAGGATTCAACACCTTCACTTCACCGTGAATCTGGAAGGATTCAAAGTCGTTTGAGGAAGGTAGATCTGGAAAATTTATAAAAATAATTTTTTTATTTCAAAAGTATTAATTTCTTTGGTCAATGGTACCTTTAAAGTTTCTATAGTATTTTATACTAAAATATTGTATTTTCCTGTCTTATATAAATGAGTTTATGTTTGAGTAATGCTGGGTATCACCCAAAAGTGATCACCAAATATCACCTTTCCTAGGTGGTTCAATTAAACTGTTTCATATAAGAGAGAGAAAAAGTAATCAGGAAAGAGAAACAGCTTAATTGGACCACAAGGTGATATTAGGGTGATCACTTTTTGGGTGAAACCCAACATTACTCTTTATGTTTTGTTTTTAAGGAGATACTAGTTGGTGGGCTAGGTTATCATTTGGGCTCCGTAGTCCATAAAAAAGTAAAGTTAATTTTAGTGATCATTCTTATGGATTTAAAGACCTGGTAAGACTTACCTCCTGTATTGGCTAGTCGAATTTTAATATATAACCATCAATCATATTTATAAAAAACATGTCATTAAATTAACTAGTAGTTCATCTAATTAGTATTTGCATAACATAAACATTTGGTAAGACTTTCATCCTATATTTGATGGTCCAATATTCACATCACAACCATTAATTATTATAACAAAACACATGTAATTAAATCAATTAGTTAGTTACTTTTGTAAGTTTAAAATATATGGTATGTGTATTAATATAATTTGTGTAGGATTATCCAACTATATTCAAAATGATCATGTTTATACCATTTGACTAACCCTATCAAAAAATAAACTATTTTATGATATAACTTGCGTGTGTCTATTAAATATGAATGTTTCAAAATAACCAATTTTAGGCCAAAACTATTATTTTTTGATGGTGTAGTCAAAGATATTATAAATGATCATTTATAATATCTTTTGTCTAGAAATAGCCATTTTGAAATATGTAACCTAGAAACGAATTTGCTCATATTCAGATGTTAAGTTACTCATAACTCTCTTTTATTTTGTTTTTCCAGAATATTGACCTAAAAAATCTTAAAATCAACTTGATATCTGTTCCACTAGTTATTATATCATCTGTAAAAGTAATTTCGATTAAATAATAGTTGTTGAACTTCATATTTTTCCTTGTCACGTGTGTTACACTAATGAATAAACTATAGTTTTAATCATATAATTTTCTCCATTAAATTATGCATGATTTTTTTAATCTAAATTTTAAATTTTATTTCAACATCTACACGATTACTACAAAAAATCAACAATTCTTTAGCGATCAAATTCTTCAAATCATTTTTTCATGTATTATATCTCTCTGCTTTGTTAGTAACTTGTACATAATTGATTTAAGAATTTAATCACTAATTTAGTGATATAATAAACCATGTATTTTTAAATTAACAATTCAATTGTTACTCAGACAAAATTTCATTGATCATACCTATTATTGCCTAAATTGTAGTATACAGTCAGGAGTTTATCTTTTTTTACTCAATTCAATATTCGAATAGTTTATGCTTCATTTCTTTTCGTATGTCATATATTCAGATTATATCTTAATAATTAATTGCGTTTTCATAGAGTATTAAGTATATTTTTATCTCACAAAAGCTATAATATTAAATGTACATAATTTCAATCTCAAGTATTTTTGCAAGATAATTAAATTTAGTGGAATTTATCCCATAATAACCGTTTATGTCATTTAAAGCTTTGTATTGTTTTAATATTGCATTTTTCATAAGATTTCTTTATTTTTCTAGTTTTGAAGTGACTTAATAATATTCCAAATAAAACATATGTTAATGCATTTGAACTTCAATCCCATGGCTTATCGTATAACATAATACTTTCGGTAGGATTTTCCCACAAAAATTTAAAATTAAGAAATTATCAATAAATCCATACTATTGGTCCTTTTATTCAAAAAGGACTGAACACAAACAAAATATTCCGCTAATATTATTCAATAAACGAAGTCAAACAAACATATGGTGTTTTCGATAAAAATGAGTCATTATACGAAATATTAACTAACAAAGTTAGTTTCGACTAACAAATCTAAAAACACAGTTCAGTTCTCATTTAATATTAAGGTGTTTGTATCGTATAAAGAGTTCATGTAATACAACATCCATCAAAAATTTGTGTTATCATGTTTCTGACTTCGCGTTTAGGGTATTTTACTCGTACTGGTATCATCTTGTACAAATCATCTGCATATATTAGCATGCAAATCCCATAATTTTTGAGACATAAATTCCTATAAGAGGTAACCTAGTACTCGATTATCTTAGATTTAGTTGAAATCGATGGTATCTTTTTGTAGGATTTTTCTATCACTACTATCATAAGTCTTCATCACTTTCTATGCACTTTCATTTTCCATTCCACCTACCATTGAGGTTATTATAAACATCATTGAATTGTAGAAGTAGAAGATACGTTCTCCTATATCGTATACAAGAAGTGATAGAGCGTGAAACTCTAACCCAATGCAAACACTCAAACCGTGAAACTTTGATTCTATTATTGATATTTTCCCAAGCCGGATATGCCTTTTGCAGAACTTGATGAGCTAAAATTAGTCAAGGGTCATATGACCAAAGTGAGGTGTGCTTCCCGATGGAAGTCTAACCATAAATTTAGTATTGGGGTCAAAGACTGAGGAGAATATATATTGATGTCTCCCTTTTTTTTTATAATAAATGCATTTATGAAACATAATTTTAGGTAGAAATTGCACTTAGTCATTAGATTTATAAACATATTTTGTCATATATCACTTTCTTCCTTTGGATTTGTACTTTTGTTACTTTAATATTTTTTGTGCGTTAATTTGCTTGTTTAGTGTGAGTTTATTAGGTACATGGATGCTAGGATACATTACTAAGAAGAGAAGAGGTGGATTTTAATATCCAAGATAAAAAGGAAGTGTCAAAAGAGTGAAAGATACCACTCAAGGGAGAGAGGAGGAACATGCAAAACTAGAAAGTGGTTACTTATAGGTCCCCCCGAGGAAGATATTGTAGATTTAAACCTGGTGGTTCAAATGAAAATGGTGCAACTTTGAGTTAGCGAAATTTGAGAAGTAGAATTAGGTAATTTGGACCTATGGTGCGAACGTGACACCTATTTTACTAAAGTTTGGTTAGCAAGTTGCAGAGATAAAAATATGTATTTGGGTCCTTAATCATTTATTTAAGTTAAGTAAGGACTCAATCCATTTTTAAGACCTATATAACACTTCCTAATCTTAAAAAAGTAGTACTCTTTATTTTATTTCAATTTTATGAAAAGAGGAAGAGGCAGAAGCAAGAGTAAGAGTTGGAAAATCTATTTTTCTTCAACAACAGTTATTTTCATTCCTCCTAATAGAAATCATATTTTATTTTTGTTTTTAGGAATCATATGTAATATTAATTTCATAATTGTTCTTAGTTTAAATATGAAATAAATATTTAGTACTTAAGTATCGGGTAATGAGTTAATCCTTAGTTTCTTTAATTTAACGTTTTTCGAATTTGGGATTGTTTAATTTAGTTCAGATTAGGTATTTCATATTGTTTATTGGTTCATGCCTACTTAATTATTTTAATGTACCCGGAGATTAGAATTAGGTTATTCGCTAGTGGTGGTGATAATCCCGAAGGGGACGGGGGTTTAATTATATAACTAATTAATAAATGCGTGGTGTTCGTCATTGATCCAGACGGACTTGACTAACTATGCAGCCAATGGGTTATCACTTAATTCATCTGAAACTAGCTTATAGTTGTCCTGACGGGTAATACCGTAGGATTGCCTCCTAAGTCTACCCTGGCAGAAGTTAGGAGGATATCAAAGCCCCGAGTAGTATAGAATTATCAACTTGTTTGTTTAACAAAATTATTAAATTTTTGATCATCAATGGATCCCTAGCGAAACTCAAGTACCTCTCTCATATTGGCATTTACTTCATTAGTCTTTACTGTCTTTATTTTAATTTGCATTAAGTTAATCCTTTAGTTAATTTATTTTCTTGTGTCTAGTATTTCTTAATCTAAAACCCAAACAAACAAATATTTATCTTTTATTATAATTTATACTGCAATTAATTCTTTCGATCTACTAAACATACCTATTTCACCTAGCAATCCCTATGGAGACGAATAAACCGTTTTTACTAACTATTACTTGGACAACCCCTACACTTGCGGTAGTCGTTTCTCTCCTTTAATATTGATTTATATCACACTCTAGGAGCAATCAAGTTTTTGGTGTCGTTGCCGATGATTACAGTATGTGACCCCTATGTTTAAAGTTAGCTAATATTTTTTGTTTTACGCTTTTCTTTGGTTTTATATTTTTCAAGACGTACATGTTTGGTGCTTGCTCTCAAATCCGGAAAAATTAATCTGAGCCCAAAAAAAGAATAAAGGAAGAAAAGAAAGCAATAGTAGAGATGACCTATTATGATATGAGTGTTGAGGCGATTCTGGGTAACTTATCGTAATAGTTTGTGTATTGCTTGTATTTCTTTTTGTTAATTTTTCTTGTATGTAGATCGCTAGACTTTAAGTTTAGGTTTTCTATTTTCCCCATTTATTTTGTATAAAAATCAAATCTTGCAACTAAACTCGAACTAACATGTTTATTTATCACGATTTGCAGACGAGAGAGTTGTCGAGTTACAGAATGTGACAGATCAGGTAAATTAAGAGAAATTGTTTATCTTTTTCTCAGTTTAGAGTTCAGATTTTCTTTAAATCTCTAATATTTATAATCTATTTTTTATGCTGCTATACCTAAGGATAAAAGTGTTGTGCTTGTGAATCCACCTTCTGTTGTAACCATCTCAAGCGCCCCTAAAAATGTCAAAGATCTCGCTGTTGTTTCAGACTCAAGTAGATCTCTTCTTCCCGCCACTTACCCATATAATGCATATAAATATTATACTCCACAGGACCCAGGGTTTTACTATGGTAATTGGTTTCACGCTCCTATCGGCTTCTTAACAACTTTTTTCTGCTTCTTGTTAGAAACATACACCTCTTTTCAGCTACTTTTTGCTTCTTCGGGCCCAATATGCAAATACATGTTGATTTGATCAGATATAATTTCATGAACCAGAAATCTTTTAAAATTAAAATAAAACATGTAGACATGTTAATATACAATATCTATTTAATTAGATATAAAAACAAGAAAAAGTAGTTCATCAAATTAATACTGTTGAAATTGTCCACTAGAGAAACTACCAAGATTTAGTATGTCCTCATCATCTGCCACAAAGAAAAAAGATATAAAATCATGTGCCAGCCACTACAGATATTCTAGGAAGGGGTTGAGCAAGAAAGTTTAATAGAATAAGCATTAGAGTGCACAATGTATCGTTATGACCAGGATCACAGAAAGTTTCTTTTATCAAAAAAATAGAAAGATGCCATCAAACTCTTAATTCCTACTCCAAATTAGAGTAAAATTTAAGAAAGTTGACAAACTTTAGTAATACATATTCCCTTCAAACAAAACACTAATATAACCTATCTAATTTAATTTAGTAATTAGATCTTACCACGAAGTAATTATGAATTGTTGATAGTTGTGTGAAATAGCATGATCAATGATCTCATTCCTTTTTTTGTTGATAATTATGTTTATTATAGATAGGAATCTCAAAGTTATGATAAATCTGTGAAAAAACACAAAAATATATATTAAACATTATCAATAAATAATATATTAAATTTCAAAATTAAATTGCATCTAAGAACTATCAAGTTATTATCACAATATTTTATTAGATTTATTTTCTAATTATTAAGAAAAAAATTGAACTTGCACAAGTATAAAATAACATCAAAAATTGAATTAACATATACTCAATTACTTAAAATTAATGGATAATTAGTTAAATTACATTAATCTAATAAGATATTCCTAAAATACATAGAATCTGGATATACATGTAATATTAATGGATAAAGTGTTTAACAATACCTATAATGTTTATCGGTAATGGAAGTGATGTCAGAGAGGATAGACAAGGATTCAACACCTTCATTTCATCGTGGATCTGGAAGGATTTAAAGTCGTTTGAGGAAGGTAGATCTGGAAAATTTATAAAAATGAAATTTTTATTTCAAAAGTATTAATTTCTTTGGTCACTGGTACCTTTAAAGTTTATATATCATTTTATACTAAAATATTGTATTTTCCTGTCTTAAATAAATGAGTTTGTGTTTTGTATTTAAGGAGATACCAGTTGGTGGGCTAGGTTATCATTTGGGCTCGGTGGTCCATAAAAAAGTAAAGTTAATTTTAATTATCATTCTTATGGATTTAAAGACCTAGTAAGACTTACCTCCTGTATTGGCTGGTCGAATTTTAATTTATAACCATCAATCATATTTATAAAAAATATGTCATTAAATTAACTAGTAGTTCCTTTAATTAGTATTTGCATAACCTAAACATGTGGTAAAACTTCCATCCTATATTAGATGGTCCAATATTCACATCACAACAATTAATTATTATAACAAAAAACATGTTATTAAATCTATTAGTTAGCTACTTTTGTAAGTTTAAAATATATGGGATGTGTATTAATATAATTTGTGTAGGATTATCCAACTATATTCAAAATGATCATGTTTATACCATTTGACTAACCATATCAAAAAATAAACAATTTATGATATAACGTGCGTGTGTCTATTAAATATAAATGTTTCAAAATAACCAATTTTAGGCCAAAACTATTATTTTTTGATGGTGTAGTCAAAGATATTCAAAATGATCATTTATAATATATTTTGTCTCGAAATAGTCATTTTGAAATATGTAGCCTAGAAACAAATTTGCTCATATTCAGATGTTAAGTTACTCATAACTCTGTTTTACTTTTTTTTCCAGAATATTGACCCAAAAACTCTTTAAATCAACTTGATATCTGTTCCACTAGTTATTATATCATCTGTAAAAGTAACTTCGATTAAATAATAGTTGTTGAACTTCATATTTTTACTTGTCACTTGTGTTACAGTAATGAATAAACTATAGTTTTAATCATATAATTTTCTCCATTAAATTATGCATGATTTTTTTAATCTAAATTTTAAATTTTATTTCAACATCTACACGATTACTACAAAAAATCAACAATTCTTTAGTGATCAAATCCTTCAAATCATTTTTTCATGTATTATATCTCTCTGGCTTTGTTAGTAACTTGTACATAATTGATTTATAAATATAATCACTAATGTAGTGATATAATAAACCATGTTTTTGTAAATTAACAATTCAATTGTTACTCAGACAAAATTACATTGATCATACCTATTATTGCCTAAAGTGTAGTATACAGTCAGGAGTTTATCTTTTTTTTACTCAATTCATTATTCTAATAGTTTATACTTCTTTTCTTTTCGTATGTCATATATTCAAATTATATCTTAATCTTTAATTGCGTTTTCATAGTGTATTAAGTATATTTTTATCTCACAAAAGCTATAATATTAGGTTAAGTATCTTATTTCAGTTTGGCGGATATTTTTCAACCAAATTGAATTTTTAACGCTACCATATTGTTTTTATTAGTTTTAATATTTTTATCCATTACCGTTTTGTTTGAGGTGATATGTTAGTTTATCATTCATCGAGAATTTTTCTTTGGCTTGCAGTTTAATTTTTTTACTGTTAATATATATACAGTGTCGATAGAATTCCAAAAGAATTATCATAATAATTTCAATCCCCAAGAACTATAAAGAATTTTGTAATTGAAAGATGACCAGATTTTAGTCATCAAATTGTACAATATTTTTATTTTTACGATACTCGTTGTAAAAGTATACTGGTTACTGAGGCAACTTTTGATACTATTACCTGATTAGTTGAGCACCCAAGTGAATCCTATTTGCAAATCACATGTTATTGGCCTTAGTTTTTAAGTTTGTACATCTTCTCCCCACCTGGGATATGAACGTACTTCAGATTTATTTTATGAACTTGTTTGTAATCAACTAATGTGAAAAAATCATATGCGCTTTCGCAAAGAATGCATGTGCATCTTGTAATTATTTTGACTTTTTTAATAATAACACTTCCAGGGTGTGTGTTAGCTACGACAAGAAGAAAGCTGCACGGTGTGCTTGGTAAGTATATGAGTAAATTGATAATATTGATGAGAGACTTTATATCAAAACTGCATGGTGTACTGTTTTTGGTATGTGTATTATAACATTTAGATCATGTAACAATTATATGTACAAAATTTCAATCTCAAGTATTTTTGCAAAATAATTAAATTTAGTGGAATTTATCCCATAATAACCGTTAATGTCATTCAAAGCTTTGTATTGTTTTAATATTGCATTTTTCATAAGATTTCTTTTACTTTTCTAGTTTTGAAGTGACTTAATAATATTCCAAATAAAACATATGTTAATGCATTTGAACTTCAATCCCATGGCTTATCGTATAACATACTACTTTCGGTAGGATTTTCCCACCAAAATTTAAAATTTAGAAATTATCAATAAATCCATACTATTGGTCCTTTTATTCACAAATAACTGAACACAAACAAAATATTCCTCAAATATTATTCATTAAACGAAGCCAAACCAACATAAGGTGTTTTCGATAAAAATGAGTCATTATACGAAATATTAACTAACAAAGTTAGTTTCGACTAACAAATCTAAATGCACGGATTCAGTTCTCATTTAATATTAAGGTGTTTGTATCGTATAAAAAGTTCATGTAATGCAACATCCATCAAAAATTTGTGTTATCATGTTTCTGACTTCGCGTTTAGGGTATTTTCCTCGTACTGGTATCATCTTGTACAAATAATCTGCATATATTAGCATGTAATTCCCATAAATTTCGAGACATAAATTCCAATAAGAGGTAACCTAGTACTCGATTATCTTAGATTTAGTTGAAATCGATGGAATCTTTTTGTAGGATTTTTCTATCACTACTATCATAAGTCTTCATCACTTTCTATGCACTTTCATTTTCCATTCCACCTACCATTGAGGTTATTATAAACATCATTGAATTGTAGAGGTAGAAGATACGTTCTCCTATATCGTATACAAGAAGTGATGGAGCGTGAAACTCTAACCCAATGCAAACACTCAAACCGTGAAACTTTGATTCTATTATTGATAGTTTCCCAAGCCGGATATGACTTTTGAAGAACTTGATGAGCTAAAATTAGTCATGGGTCATATGACCAAAGTGAGGCGTGATTCCCGATGGAAGTCTAACCATAAATTTAGTATTGGGGTCAAAGACTGAGGATAATATATATTGATGTCTCCCTTTTTTTTATAATAAATGCATTTATGAGACATAATTTTAGGTAGAAATTGGACTTAGTCATTATATTTATAAACATATTTTGTCGTATAGCACTTTCTTCCTTTGGATTTGTACTATTGTTACTTTAAAAGCTTTTGTGCGTTAATTTTCTTGTTTAGTGTGAGTTTATTAGGTGCATGGATGCTAGGATACATTACTATGAAGAGAATAGGTAGATTTTAATATCCAAGATAAAAAGGAAGTGTCAAAAGAGTGAAAGATACCACTCAAGGGAGAGAGGAGAAGCATGCAAAACTAGAAAGTCGTTACTTATAGGTCCCCGCGAGGACGATACTGTAGATTCAAACCTGGTGGTTCAAATGAAAATGGTGTAACTTTGAGTTAGCGAATTTTGAGAAATGGAATTAGGTGATTTGGACCTATGGTGCGAATGTTACACCTATTTTACTAAAGTTTGGTCAGCAATTGCAAAGATAAAAATATGTACTTGGGTCCTTAATCATTTATTTAAGTTAAGTAAGGACTCAATCCATTTTTAAGACCTGTATAACACTTCCTAATCTTAAAAAAGTAGTACTATTTATTTTATTTCAATTTTATGAAGAGAGGAAGAGGTAGAAGCAAGATAAAAGTTGGAGAATCTATTTTTTCTTCAACAACAGTTATTTTCATTCCTCCTAATCGAAATCATATTTTATTTTTGTTTTTAGGAATCATATGTAATATTAATTTCATAATTGATCTTAATTTAAATATGAGATAAATATTAAGTACTTGAGTATCGGGTAATGAGTTAATCCTTAGTTTCTTTAATTTAATGTTTTTCGAATTTGGATTTTTCAATTTAATTCAAATTAGGTATTTCATATTGTTTATTGGTTCATGCTTACTTAATGATTTTAATGTACCCGGAGATTAGAATTAGGTTATTCTTTTTAGGTTATCACTAGTGGCGGTGATAATCCCGAAGCAGACAAGGTTTAATTACATAACTAATTAATAAATGCGGGGTGTTCGTCATTCATCCTGACGGACTTGACGAACCATGCAGCCAATGGGTTATCACTTAATTCATCTGAAACTAGCTTATAGTTGTCCTGACGGGTCTGTAATACCGTAGGATTGCCTCGTAAGTCTACCCTGGCAGAAGTGAGGAGGATAAAAAAGCCCCGAGTAGTATCGAATTATCAACTTGTCCGTTAAACGAAATTATTAAATTTTTTATCATCAATGGATCCCTAGCGAAACTCAAGTACCTCTCTCATATTGGCATTTACTTCATTAGTCTTTACTGTCTTTATTTTAATTTGCATTAAGTTAATCCTTTAGTTAATTTATTATCTTGTGTCTAGTATTTCTTAATCTAAAAACCAAACAAACAAATATTTATCTTTTATTTAAATTTATACTGCAATTAATTCTATCGATCTACTAAACACACCTATTTCACCTAGCTATCCCTATGGAGACAAATAAACCGTTTTTACTAACTATTACTTAGACAACCCCTACACTTGCGGTAGTCGTTTCTCTCCTTTAATATTGATTTATATCACACTCTAGGAGCAATCAAGTTTTTGGTGTCGTTGCCGGGGATTACGGTATGTGACCCTTGTGTTTAAAGTTAGCTAATATTTTTTGTTTTACGCTTTTCTTTGGTTTTGTATTTTTCAAGACATACATGTTTAGTGCATGCTCTCAAATCCGAAGAAATTAGTCTGAGCCCAAAAGAAAGAAGAAAGGGAATAAAAGAAAGCAATAGTAGAGATGGCCTATTAAGATATGTGTGTTGAGGCGATTCTGGGTGACTAATCGTAATAGTTTGTGTATTTCTTGTATTTTTTTTGTTAATTTTTCTTATACATAGATCGCTAGACTTTAAGTTTAGGTTTTCTATTTTCCCCGTTTATTTTCTATAAAAATCAAATCTTGCACCTAAACTCAAACTAACATGTTTATTTATCACAGACGAGAGAGTTGACAAGTTACATAATGTGACAAATAAGGTAAATTAAGAGAAATTATTTTTCTTTTTCTCAGTTTAGAGTACAGATTTGCTTTAAATCTCTAATATTTATAATCTATTTTTTATGATGCTATTCCTAAGGATGAAAGGGTTGTGCTTGTGAATCCACCTTCAGTTGTAACCATCTCAAGCGCCCCTACAAATGTTAAAGATCTCGTTGTTGTTTCAGACTCGAGTGGATCTCTTCTTCCCGCCACTTACCCATATAATGCATATAATGATTATACTCCACAGGACCCAGGGTTTTACTATGGTAATACCTGTTGATTTGATCAGATATAATTTCATGAACTATAAATCTTTTAAAATTAAAATAAAACATGTAGACATGTTAATATACCTTATCTATTTAATTAGATATAAAAATAACAAAAAGTAGTTTATCAAATTAATGTTGTTGAAATTGTCCACTAGAGAAACTACCAAGATTTAGTATGTCCTCATCATCTACCACAAAGAAAAAAGATATAAAATCATGTGCCAGCCGCTGCAGATATTCTTGGAAGGGGTTGAGAATGAAAGTTTAATAGAATAAGCATTAGAGTGCATAATGTGTTGTTATGACCAGGATCACAGAAAGTTTCTTTTATAAAAAAAAAATAGAAAGATGCCATCAAACTCTTAATTCCTACTCCAAATTAGAATAAAATTTAAGAAGGTAGACAAACTTTTCATCAAGTAATACATATTCCCTTCAAACAAAACACTAATATAACCTATCTAATTTAATTTTGTAATTAGATCTTACCACAAGGTAATTATGTTGATAGTTGTGTGAAATAGCATGATCAACTATCTCATTCTTTTTTTTGTTGATAATTATGTTTATTTTAGATAGGAATCTCAAAGTTATGATAAATCTGTGAAAAAACACAAAAATATATATTAAACATTATCAATAAATAATATATTAAATTTCAAAATTAAATTGCATCTAAGAACTATCAAGTTATTATCACAGTATTTTATTAGATTTATTTTCTAGTTATTAAGAAGAAAATTGAACTTGCACAGGTATATAATAATATCAAAAATTGAATTAACATATACTCAATTACTTAAAATTAATGGATAATTTGTTAAATTACATTAACCTAAACAGATATTCCTAAAAGACATATAATCTGGATATACATATAATATTTAAAACTGGATAAAGTGTTTAACGATACCTATAATGTTTATCGGTAATGGAAGTGATGTCAGAGAGGATAGAGAAGGATTCAACACCTTCACTGCATCTTGAATCTGGAAGGATTCAAAGTCGTTTGAGGAAGGTAGATCTGGAAAATTTATAAAAATAATTTTTTTATTTCAAAAGTATTAATTTCTTTGGTCAATGGTACCTTTAAAGTTTCTATAGTATTTTATACTAAAATATTGTATTTTCCTGTCTTATATAAATGAGTTTATGTTTTGTTTTTAAGGAGATACTAGTTGGTGGGCTAGGTTATCATTTGGGCTCGGTAGTCCATAAAAAAGTAAAGTTAATTTTAATGATCATTCTTATGGATTTAAAGACCTGGTAAGACCTACCTCCTGTATTGGCTGGTCGAATTTTAATATATAACCATCAATCATATTTATAAAAAACATGTCATTAAATTAACTAGTAGTTCCTCTAATTAGTATTTGCATAACATAAACATTTGGTAAGACTTTCATCCTATATTTGATGGTCCAATATTCACATCACAACCATTAATTATTATAACAAAACACATGTCATTAAATCAATTATAAGTTTAAAATATATGGTATGTGTATTAATATAATTTGTGTAGGATTATCCAACTATATTCAAAATGATCATGTTTATACCATTTGACTAACCCTATCAAAAAATAAACTATTTTATAATATAACTTGCGTGTGTCTATTAAATATGAATGTTTCAAAATAACCAATTTTAGGCCAAAACTATTATTTTTTGATGGTTAGTCAAAGATATTCAAAATGATCATTTATAATATCTTTTGTCTAGAAATAGCCATTTTGAAATATGTAACCTAGAAACGAATTTGCTCATATTCAGATGTTAAGTTACTCATAACTCTCTTTTCTTTTATTTTTCCAGAATATTGACCTAAAAAATCTTAAAATCAACTTGATATATGTTCCACTAGTTATTATATCATCTGTAAAAGTAACTTCGATTAAATAATAGTTGTTGAACTTCATATTTTTCCTTGTCATGTGTGTTACACTAATGAATAAACTATAGTTTTAATCATATAATTTTCTCCATTAAATTATGCATGATTTTTTTAATCTAAATTTTAAATTTTATTTCAACATCTACACGATTACTACAAAAAATCAACAATTCTTTAGCGATCAAATCCTTCAAATCATTTTTTCATGTATTATATGTCTCTGGATTTGTTAGTAACTTGTACATAATTGATTTATGAATATAATCACTAATTTAGTGATATAATAAACCATGTTTTTGTAAATTAACAATTCAATTGTTACTCAGACAAAATTTCATTGATCATACCTATTATTGCCTAAATTGTAGTATACAGTCAGGAGTTTATCTTTTTTTACTCAATTCAATATTCTAATAGTTTATGCTTCTTTTCTTTTCGTATGTCATATATTCAGATTATATCTTAATCATTAATTGTGTTTTCATAGTGTATTAAGTATATTTTTATCTCACAAAAGCTATAATATTAGGTTAACTGCCTTATTTCAGTTTGGCGGGTATATATCAACAAAATTGAATTTTTTACGCTACCATATTGTTTTTATTAGTTTTAATATTTTTATCCATTACCGTTTTGTTTGAGGTGATATGTTAGTTTATCATTCATCGGGAATTTTTCTTTGGCTTGTAGTTTAATTTCTTGAATGTTAATATATATACAGTGTCGTTAGAATTCCTAAAGAATGATCATAATAATTTCAATCCCCAAGAACTATCAAGAATTTTGTAATTGAAAGATGACCAGATTTTAGTCATCAAATTGTACAATATTGTAACTTTTACGATACTCGTTGTAAAAGTATACTGGTTACTGAGGCAACTTTTGATACTATTACCTGATTAGTTGAGCACCCAAGTGAATCCTATTTGCAAATCACATGTTATTGGCCTTAGTTTTTAAGTTTGTACAACTTTTCCCCACATGGGATATGAACGTACTTCAGATTTATTTTATGAACTTGTTTGTAATCAACTAATGTGAAAAAATCATATGCGCTTTCGCAAAGAATGCATGTGTATCTTGTTATTATTTTGACTTTTTTAATAATAACACTTCCAGGGTGTGTGTTAGCTACAACAAGAAGAAAACTGCACGGTGTGCTTGGTAAGTATATGAGTAAACTGATAATATTGATGAGAGACTTTATATCAAAATTGCATGGTGTACGGTTTTTGGTATGTGTATTATAAAATTTAGATCATGTAACAATTAAATGTACATAATTTCAATCTCAAGTATTTTTGCAAAATAATTAAATTTAGTGGAATTTATCCCATAATAACCGTTTATGTCATTTAAAGCTTTGTATTGTTTTAATATTGCATTTTTCATAAGGTTTCTTTATTTTTCTAGTTTTGAAGTGACTTAATAATATTCCAAATAAAACATATGTTAATGCATTTGAACTTCAATCCCATGGCTTATCGTATAACATACTACTTTCGGTAGGATTTTCCCACAAAAATTTAAAATTCAGAAATTATCAATAAATCCATACTATTGGTCCTTTTATTCACAAAAAACTGAACACAAACAAAATATTCCGCTAATATTATTCATTAAACGAAGTCAAACCAACATATGGTGTTTTCGATAAAAATGAGTCATTATACGAAATATTAACTAACAAAGTTAGTTTTGACTAACAAATCTAAAAACACAGTTCAGTTCTCATTTAATATTAAGGTGTTTGTATCGTATAAAGAGTTCATGTAATACAACATCCATAAAAAATTTGTGTTATCATGTTTCTGACTTCGCGTTTAGGGTATTTTACTCGTACTGGTATCATCTTGTACAAATCATCTGCATATATTAGCATGTAAATCCCATAATTTTCGAGACATAAATTCCTATAAGAGGTAACCTAGTACTCGATTATCTTAGATTTAGTTGAAATCGATGGAATCTTTTTGTAGGATTTTTCTATCACTACTATCATAAGTCTTCATCACTTTCTATGCACTTTCATTTTCCATTCCACCTACCATTGAGGTTATTATAAACATCATTGAATTGTAGAAGTAGAAGATACGTTCTCCTATATCGTATACAAGAAGTGATAGAGCGTGAAACTCTAACCCAATGCAAACACTCAAACCGTGAAACTTTGATTCTATTATGGATAGTTTCCCAAGCCGGATATGCCTTTTGAAGAACTTGATGAGCTAAAATTAGTCAAGGGTCATATGACCAAAGTGAGGTGTGCTTCCCGATGGAAGTCTAACCATAAATTTAGTATTGGGGTCAAAGACTGAGGAGAATATATATTGATGTCTCCCTTTTTTTTATAATAAATGCTTTTATGAAACATAATTTTAGGTAGAAATTGCACTTAGTCATTAGATTTATAAACATATTTTGTCATATAGCACTTACTTCCTTTGGATTTGTACTTTTGTTACTTTAATAGCTTTTGTGCGTTAATTTGCTTGTTTAGTGTGAGTTTATTAGGTACATGGATGCTAGGATACATTACTATGAAGAGAAGAGGTGGATTTTAATATCCAAGATAAAAAGGAAGTGTCAAAAGAGTGAAAGATACCACTCAAGGGAGAGAGGAGGAACATGCAAAACTAGAAAGTGGTTACTTATAGATCCCTCCGAGGACGATACCGTAGATTCAAACCTGGTGGTTCAAATGAAAATGGTGCAACCTTGAGTTAGCGAAATTTGAGAAGTGGAATTAGGTAATTTGGACCTATGGTGCGAACGTTACACCTATTTTACTAACGTTTGGTCAGCAGTTGCAAAGATAAAAATATGTACTTGGGTCCTTAATCATTTATTTAAGTTAAGTAATGACTCAATCCATTTTTAAGACCTGTATAACACTTCCTAATCTTAAAAAAGTAGTACTCTTTATTTTATTTCAATTTTATGAAGAGAGGAAGAGGCAGAAGCAAGAGTAAGAGTTGGAGAATCTATTTTTCTTCAACAACAGTTATTTTCATTCCTCCTAATAGAAATCATATTTTATTTTTGTTTTTAGGAATCATATGTAATATTAATTTCATAATTGTTCTTAGTTTAAATATGAGATAAATATTAAGTACTTGAGGATCGGGTAATGAGTTAATCCTTAGTTTCTTTAATTTAATGTTTTTCGAATTTGGGATTGTTTAATTTAATTCAAATTAGGTATTTCATATTGTTTATTGGTTCATGCTTACTTAATGATTATAATGTACCCGGAGATTAGAATTACGTTATTCTTTTTAGGTTATTCACTAGTGGCGGTGATAATCCCGAAGGGGACGGGGGTTTAATTACATAACTAATTAATAAATGCGTGGTGTTCGTCATTAATCCTGACGGACTTGACTAACCATGCAGCCAATGGGTTATCACTTAATTCATCTAAAACTAGCTTATAGTTGTCCTGACGGGTCTATAATACCGTAGGATTGCCTCCTAAGTCTACCCTTGCAGAAGTTAGGAGGATATCAAAGCCCCGAGTAGTATAGAATTATCAACTTGTCAGTTAAGCGAAATTATTAAATTTTTGATCATCAATGGATCCCTAGCGAAACTCAAGTACCTCTCTCATATTGCCATTTACTTCATTAGTCTTTAATGTCTTTATTTTAATTTGCATTAAGTTAATCCTTTAGTTAATTTATTTTCTTGTGTCTAGTATTTATTAATCTAAAAACCAAACAAACAAATATTTATCTTTTATTTTAATTTATACTGCAATTAATTCTATCGATCTACTAAACACACCTATTTCACCTAGCTATCCCTATGGAGACAAATAAACCGTTTTTACTAACTATTACTTGGACAACCCCTACACTTGCGGTAGTCGTTTCTCTCCTTTAATATTGATTTATATCACACTCTAGGAGCAATCAAGTTTTTGGTGTCGTTGCTGGGTATTACGGTATGTGACCCCTGTGTTTAAAGTTAGCTAATATTTTTTGTTTTACGCTTTTCTTTGGTTTTGTAGTTTTCAAGACGTACATGTTTAGTTCATGCTCTCAAATCCGAAGAAATTAATCTGAGCCCAAAAGAAAGAATAAAGGGAAGAAAAGAAAGCAATAGTAGAGATGGCCTATTAAGAAATGTGTGTTGAGGCGATTCTGGGTGACTAATCAAAATAGTTTGTGTATTTCTTGTATTTCTTTTTGTTAATTTTTCTTGTATGAAGATCGCTAGAATTTAAGTTTAGGTTTTCTATTTTCCCCGTTTATTTTCTATAAAAATCAAATCTTGCACCTAAACTCGAACTAACATGTTTATTTATCACGACAGACGAGAGAGTTGTCAAGTTACAGAATGTGGCAGATCAGGTAAATTAAGAGAAATTATTTATCTTTTTCTCAGTTTAGAGTCTAGATTTGCTTTAAATCTCTAATATTTATAATCTATTTTTCATGCTGCTATTCCTAAGGATGAAAGGGTTGTGCTTGTGAATCCACCTTCAGTTGTAACCATCTCAAGCGCCCCTACAAATGTCAAAGATCTCGTTGTTGTTTCAGACTCGAGTGGATCTCTTCTTCCTGCCACTTACCCATATAATGCATATAATGATTATACTCCACAGGACCCAGGGTTTTAATATGGTAATAAGTTTCACGCTACTATTGGCTTCTTAACAACTTTTTTCTGCTTCTTGTTAGAAACAGACACCTCTTTTCAGCTACATTATGCTTCTTCGGGCCCAATATGAAAATACCTCTTCATTTGATAAGATATAATTTCATGAACCATAAATCTTTTATAATTAAAATAAAACATGTAGACATGTTAATATACCTTATCTATTTAATTAGATATAAAAATAAGAAAAAGTAGTTCATCAAATTAATGTTGTTGAAATTGTCCACTAGAGAAACTACCAAGATTTAGTATGTCCTCATTATCTACCACAAAGAAAAAGATATTCTTGGAAGGGGTTGAGAATGAAAGTTTAATAGAATAAGCATTAGAGTGCATAATGTGTCGTTATGACCAGGATCACAGAAAGTTTCTTTTATAAAAAAAAAATAGAAAGATGCCATCAAACTCTTAATTCCTACTCCAAATTGGAGTAAAATTTAAGAAGGTAGACAAACTTTTAATCAAGTAATAAATATTCCCTTCAAACAAAACACTAAAATATAACCTATCTAATTTAATTTAGTAATTAGATCTTACCACAAAGTAATTATGAATTGTTGATAGTTGTGTGAAATAGCATGATCAACGATCTCATTCCTTTTTTTTTGTTGATAATTATGTTTATTATAGATAGGAATCTCAAAGTTATGATAAATCTGTGAAAAAACACAAAAATATATATTAAACATTATCGATAAATAATATATTAAATTTCTAAATTAAATTGCATCTAAGAACTATCAAGTTATTATCACAGTATTTTATTAGATTTATTTTCTAATTATTAAGAAAAAAATTGAACTTGCACATGTATATAATAATTTCAAAAATTGAATTAACATATACTCAATTACTTAAAATTAATGGATAATTAGTTAAATTATATTAACCTAAACAGATATTCCTAAAAGACCTAGAATCTGGATATACATATAATATTTAAAACTGAATAAAGTGTTTAACGATACCTATAATTTTTATCGGTAATGGAAGTGATGTCAGAGAGGATAGAGAAGGATTTACCTCCTGTATTGGCTGGTCGAATTTTAATTTATAACCATCAATCATATTTATAAAAAACAGGTCATTAAATTAACTAGTAGTTCCTCTAATTAGTATTTGCATAACATAAACATGTGGTAAGACTTTCATCCTATATTTGATGGTCCAATATTCACATCACAACCATTAATTATTATAACAAAACACATGTCATTAAATCAATTAGTTATTTACTTTTGTAAGTTTAAAATATAGGGTATGTGTATTAATATAATTGGTGTACGATTTCCAACTATATTCAAAATGATCATGTTCATACCATTTGACTAACCCTATCAAAAAATAAACAATTTTATGATATAACTTGCTTGTATCTATTAAATATAAATGTTTCCAAATAACCAATTTTAGGCTAAAACTATTATTTTTTGATGGAGTAGTCAAAGATATTCAAAATGATCATTTATAATATCTTTTGTCTAGAAATAGTCATTCTGAAATATGTAGCCTAGAAACGAATTTGCTCATATTCAGATGTTAAGTTACTCATAACTCCCTTTTATTTTTTTTCCAGAATATTGACCCAAAAAATCTTTAAATCAACTTGATATCTGTTCCACTAGTTATTATATCATCTGTAAAAGTAACTTCGATTAAATAATAGTTGTTGAACTTCATCTTTTTCCTTGTCACTTGTGTTACAGTAATGAATAAACTATAGTTTTAATCATATAATTTTCTCCATTAAATTATGCATGATTTTTCTAATCTAAATTTTAAATTTTATTTCAACATCTACACGATTACTACAAAAAATCAACAATTCTTTACCGATCAAATCCTTCAAATCATTTTTTCATGTATTATATCTCTCTGGCTTTGTTAGTAACTTGTACATAATAGATTTATGAATATAATCACTAATGTACTGATATAATAAACCATGTTTTTGTAAATTAACAATTCAATTGTTACACAGACAAAATTTCATTGATCATACCTATTATTGCCTAAATTGTAGTATATAGTCAGGAGTTTATCTTTTTTTTACTCAATTCAATATTCTAATAGTTTATGCTTCTTTTCTTTTCGTATGTCATATATTCAGGTTATATCTTAATCTTTAATTGCGTTTTCATAGTGTATTAAGTATATTTTTATCTCACAAAAGCTATAATATTAGGTTAAGTACCTTATTTCAGTTTGGCGGATATTTTTCATCCAAATTGAATTTTTAACGCTACCATATTGTTTTATTAGTTTTAATATTTTTATCCATTACCGTTTTGTTTGAGGTGATATGTTAGTTTATCATTCATCGGGAATTTTTCTTTGGCTTGTAGTTTAATTTTTTTACTGTTAATATATATAAAGTGTCGATAGAATTCCTAAAGAATGATCATAATAATTTCAATCCCCAAGAACTATCTAGAATTTTGTAATTGAAAGATGACCAGATTTTACTCGTCAAATTGTACGTTATTGTTATTTTTACGATACTCGTTGTAAAAGTATACTGGTTACTGAGGCAACTTTTGATACTATTACCAGATTAGTTGAGCACCCAAGTGAATCCTATTTGCAAATCACATGTTATTGGCCTTAGTTTTTTAGTTTGTACATCTTCTCCCCACATGGGATATGAACGTACTTCAGATTTATTTTATGAACTTGTTTGTAATCAACTAATGCGAAAAAATCATATGCGCTTTCGCAAAGAATGCATGTGCATCTTGTTATTATTTTGATTTTTTTCATAATAACACTTCCAGGGTGTGTGTTAGCTACATCAAGAAGAAAACTGCGCGCTGTGCTTGGTAAGTATATGAGTAAACTGATAATATTGATGAGAGACTTTATATCAAAACTGCATGGTGTACTGTTTTTGGTATGTGTATTATAACATTTAGATCATGTAACAATTAAATGTATATAATTTCAATCTCAAGTATTTTTTCAAAATAATTAAAGTTAGTGGAATTTATCCTATAAGAACCGTTAATGTCATTTAAAGCTTTGTATTGTCTTAATATTGCATTTTTCATAGGATTTCTTTTATTTTTCTAGTTTTGAAGTGACTTAATAATATTCCAAATAAAACATATGTTAATGCATTTGAACTTCAATCCCATGGCTTATCGTATAACATACTACTTTCGGTAGGATTTTCCCACCAAAATTTAAAATTCAGAAATTATCAATAAATCCATACTATTGGTCCTTCTATTCACAAATAACTGAACAAAAACAAAATATTCCACAAATATTATTCATTAAACGAAGCCAAATCAACATAAGGTGTTTTCGATAAAAATGAGTCATTATACGAAATATTAACTAACAAAGTTAGTTTCGACTAACAAATCTAAAAACATAGATTCAGTTCTCATTTAATATTAAGGTGTTTGTATCGTATAAAGAGTTCATGTAATACAACATCCATCAAAAATTTGTGTTATCTTGTTTCTGACTTCGCGTTTAGGGTATTTTACTCGTCCTGGTATCATCTTGTACAAATAATCTGCATATATTAGCATGTAAATCCCATAATTTTTGAGACATAAATTCCTATAAGAGGTAACATAGTGCTCGATTATCTTAGATTTAGTTGAAATCGATGGAATCTTTTAGTAGGATTTTACTATCACTACTATCATAAGTCTTCATCACTTTCTATGCACTTTCATTTTCCATTCCACCTACCATTCAGGTTATTATAAACATCATTGAATTGTAGAGGTAGAAGATACGTTCTCCTATATCGTATACAAGAAGTGATAGAGCGTGAAACTCTAACCCAATGCAAACACTCAAACTGTGAAACTTTGATTCTATTATTGACAGTTTCCCAAGCCGGATATGCCTTTCGAAGAACTTGATGAGCTAAAATTAGTCAAGGGTCATATGACAAAAGTGAGGTGTGCTTCCCGATGGAAGTCTAACCATAAATTTAGTATTGGGGTCAAAAACTGGGGAGAATATATATTGATGTCTCCATTTTTTTTATAATAAATGCATTTATGTGACATAATTTTAGGTAGAAATTGGACTTAGTCATTAGATTTATAAACATATTTTGTCATACAGCACTTTCTTCCTTTGGATTTGTACTATTGTTACTTTAAAAGCTTTTGTGCGTTAATTTGCTTGTTTAGTGTGAGATTATTAGGTACATTGATGCTAGGATACATTACTATGAAGAGAAGAGGGGGATTTTAATATCCAAGATAAAAAGGAAGTGTCAAAAGAGTGAAAGATACCACTCAAGGGAGAGAGGACTATATTGTAGATTCCAACCTGGTGGTTCAAATGAAAATGGTGCAACTTTGAGTTAACGAAATTTGAGAAGAGGAATTACGTGATTTGGACCTACGGTGCGAATGTTACACCTATTTTACTAAAGTGGAGTCAGCCGTTGCAGAAATAAGAATATGTACTCGGGTCCTTAATCATTTATTTAAGTTAACTAAGGACTCAATCAATTTTTAAGACATATATAACACTTCCTAATCTTAAAAAAGTAGTACTCTTTATTTTATGAAGAGAGGAAGAGGCAGAAGTAAGAGTAAGAGTTTGAGAATCTATTTTTCTTTAAGAACAGATATTTTCATTCCTCCTAATATAAATCATTTTTTAGGAATCATATGTAATTTTAATTTCATAATTTTTCTTAGTTTAAATATGAGATAAATATTTAGTACTTGAGTATCGGGTAATGAGTTAATCCTTAGTTTCAATAATTTAATGTTTTTCGAATTTGGGATTGTTTAATTTAATTTAAATTAGGTATTTCATATTGTTTATTGGTTCATGCTTACTTAATTATTTTAATGTACCCGGAGATAAGAATTAGGTTATTCTTTTTAGGTTATTCACTAGTGACAGTGATAATCCCGAAGGGGACAGGGGTTTATTTACATAACTAATTAATAAATGCGTGGTGTTCGTCATTGATCCTGACGGACTTGACTAACCATGAAACCAATGGGTTATCACTTAATTCATCTGAAACTAGCTTATACTTGTCCTGACGGGTCTGTAATACCGTAGGATTGCCTCATCAGTCTACCCTGCCAGAAGTTAGGAGGATATCAAAGCCCCGAGTAGTATAGAATTATCAACTTGTCCGTTAAACGAAAATATTAAATTTTTTATCATTAATTGATCCCTAGCGAGACTCAAGTACCTCTCTCATATTGGCATTTAGTTCATTAGTCTTTATTGTCTTTATTTTAATTTGCATTAAGTTAATCCTTTACTTAATTTATTTTCTTGTGTCTAGTATTTCTTAATCTAAAAACCAAACAAACAAATATTTATCTTTTATTTTAATTTATAATGCAATTAATTATTTCGATCTACTAAACACACCTATTTCACCTGCAATCCCTATGGAGACGAATAAACCGTTTTTACTAACTATTACTTGGACAACCCCTACACTTGCGGTAGTCGTTTCTCTCCTTTAATACTGATTTATATCACACTCTAGGAGCAATCAAGTTTTTGGTGTCGTTGCCAGGGATTACGGTAGTCGTTTCTCTCCTTTAATATTGATTTATATCACACTCTAGGAGAAATCAAGTTTTTGGTGTCGTTGCCAGGGATTACGGTATGTGACCCCTGTGTTTAAAGTTAGCTAATATTTTTTGTTGTACGCTTTTCTTTGGTTTTGTATTTTTCCAGACGTACATGTTTGGTGCATGTTCTCAAATCCGGAGAAATTAATCTGAGCGCAAAAGAAAGAATAAAGGGAAGAAAAGAAAGCAATAGTAGAGAGGGCCTATTAAGATATTTGTGTTGAGGCGATTCTGGGTGACTAATCGTAATAGTTTGTGTATTTCTTGTATTTCTTTTTGTTAATTTTTCTTATATGTAGATCGCTAGACTTTAAGTTTAGGTTTTCTATTTTCCCCGTTTATTTTCTATAAAAAATCAAATCTTGCACCTAAACTCGAACTAACATGTTTATTTATCACGATTCGCAGACGAGAGAGTTGTCAAGTTACAGAATGAGACAGAATGTAAATTAAGAGAAATTAATTATCTTTTTCTCAGTTTAGAGTTCATATTTGCTTTAAATCTTTAATATTAATAATCTATTTTTCATGTTGCTATTCCTAAGGATGAAAGGGTTGTGCTTGTGAATCCACCTTAAGTTGTAACCATCTCATGCGCCCCTACAAATGTCAAAGATCTCGCTGTTGTTTCAGACTCGAGTGGATCTCTTCTTCCCGCCACTTACCCATATAATGCATATAATGATTATACTCCACAGGACCCAGGGTTTTACTATGGTAATTAGTTTCACGCTCCTATTGGCTTCTTAACAACTTTTTTCTGCTTCTTGTTAGAAACATAAACCTATTTTTCTACTTTATGCTTCTTCGGGCCCAATATGCAAACACCTGTTGATTTGATCAGATATAATTTCATGAACCAGAAATCTTTTAAAATTAAAATAAGACATGTAGACATGTTAATATACCTTATCTATTTAATTAGATATAAAAAAAATTAATCAAATTAATGTTGTTGAAATTGTCCATTAGATAAAACACCAAGATTTAGTATGTCCTCATCATCTACCACAAAGAAAAAATATATAAAATCATGTGTCAGCCACTACAGATATTCTTGGAAGGGGTTGAACATGAAAGTTTGATAGAATAAGCATTAGAGTGCATAATGTGTCGTTATGACCACCAGGATCACAAAAAGTTTGTTTTATCAAAAACTAGAAAGATGCCATCAAACTCTTAATTCGTATTCCAAATTAGAGTAAAATTTAAGAAAGTAGACAAACTTTTAATCTAATAATACATATTCCCTTCAAACAAAACACTAATATAACCTATCTAATTTAATTTAGTAATTAGGTCTTACCACAAAGTAATTATGAATTGTTGATAGTTGTGTGAAATAGCATGATCAACGATCTCATTCTTTTTTTTGTTGATAATTATGTTTATTATAGATAGGAATCTCAAAGTTATGATAAATCTGTGAAAAAACACAAAAAATATATATCAAACATTATTAATAAATAATATATTAAATTTCAAAATTAAATTGCATCAAAGAACTATCAAGTTATTATCACAGTATTTTATTAGATTTATTTTCTAATTATTAAGAAAAAAGTTGAACTTGCACATGTATATAATAATTTCAAAAATTGAATTAACATATACTCAATTACTCAAAATTAATTGATAATTATTTAAATTACATTAACCTAATCAGATATTCCTAAAAGACACAAAATCTGTATATACATACAATATTTAAAACTGGATAAAGAGTTTAACGATACCTATAATGTTTATCGGTAATGGAAGTGATGTCAGAGAGGATAGATAAAGATTCAACACCTTCACTTCACCGTGAATCTGGAAGGATTCAAGGTCGTTTGAGGAACGTAGATTCGAAAATTTATAAAAATAAATTTTTTATTTCAAAAGTACTAATTTCTTTGGTCAATGGTACCTTTAAAGTTTCTATAGCATTTTATACTAAAATATTGTATTTTCTGTCTTATATATATGAGTTTATGTTTTGTTTTTAAGGAGATACCAGTTGGTGGGCTAGGTTATCATTTGGGCTCGGTAGTCCATACAAAAGTAAAGTTAATTTTAATGATCATTCTTTTGGATTTAAAAACTTGGTAAGACTTACCTCCTGTATTGGCTGGTCGAATTTTAATTTATAACCATCAATCATATTTATAAAAAACATGTCATTAAATTAACTAGTAGTTCCTCTAATTAGTATTTGCATAACATAAACATGTGGTAAGACTTCCATCCTATATTGGATGATCCAATATTCACATCACAACCATTAACTATTATAACAAAACACATGTCATTAAATCAATTAGTTAGTTACTTTTTGTAAGTTTAAAATATAGGGTATGTGTATTAATATAATTGGTGTAGAATTTCCAACTATATTCAAAATGATCATGTTTATACCATTTGACTAACCCTATAAAAAAAATAAACAATTTTATGATATAACTTGCGTGTGTCTATTATATATAAATGTTTCAAAATAACCAATTTTAGGCTAAAACAATTATTTTTTGATGGTGTAGTCAAAGATATTCAAAATGATCATTTATAATATCTTTTGTCTAATAATAGTCATTTTGAAATATGTAGCCTCGAAACAAATTTGCTCATATTTAGGTGTTAAGTTACTCATAACTCTCTTTTATTTTTTTTCCAGAATATTGACCCAAAAAATCTTTAAATCAACTTGATATCTCTCCCACTAGTTTTTGTATCATCTGTAAAACTAACTTCGATTAAATAATAGTTGTTGAATTTCATATTTTTCCTTGTCACTTATGTTACAGTAATGAATAAACGATAGTTTTGATCATATAATTTTCTCCATTAAATTATTCATGATTTTTTTATCTAAATTTTAAATTTCATTTCAACAGCTACGCGATTACTACAAAAAATAAAAAATTCTTCAGCGATCAAATCTTTCAAATCCCTTTTTCATGTATTATATCTCTCTGCTTTGTAAGTAACTTGTACATAATTAATTTATGAATATAATCACTAATGTAGTGTTATAATAAACCATGTTTTTTAAATTAACAGTTAAATTGTTAATCAAACAAAATTTTATTGATCATACATATTATTGCCAAAATTTAAGTATATAGTCAGAAGTTTATATTTTTTACTCAATTCAATATTCTAATAGTTTATTCTTCTTTTCTTTTTGTATGTCATATATTCAGATTAAATATTAATCTTTAATTGCATTTTCATAGTGTATTAAGTATATTTTTATCTCATTAAAGTTATAATATTAGGTTAAGTACCTCATTTCTGTTTGCCGAGTAATTTTCAACCAAATTTAATTTTTAACGCTACCATATTGTTTTTATTATTTTTAATATTTTTATCTATTACCGTTTTGTTTGCCTATAAGTGATATGTTAGTTTATCATTCATCATGAATTTTTCTTTAGCTTGTAGTTTAATTGTTTTATTGTTAATATATATACAGTGTCGGTAGAATGCCAAAAGAATGATCATAATAATTTCAATCCCCAAGAACAATCAAGAATTTTGTAATTGAAAGATGACCAGATTTTAGTCATCAAATTGTACAATATTGTTATTTTTACGATACTCGTTGCAAAAGTATAATGGTTACTGAGGCAACTTTTGATACTATTACCTGATTAGTTGAGCACCCCAGTGAATCCTATTTGCAAATCACATGTTATTGGCCTTAATTTTTAAGTTTGTACATCTTCTCCCAACATAGGATATTAAAGTACGTCAGATTTATTTTATGAACTTGTTTGTAATCAACTAATGTGAAAAAATCATATACGCTTTCGCAAAGAATGCATGTGCATCTTTTTATTATTTTGACTTTTTTCATAATAACACTTCTAGGGTGTGTGTTAGCTACAACAAAAAGAAAACTGCACGGTGTGCTTTGTAAGTATATGAGTAAACTGATAATATTGATAGGAGACTTTATATCAAATCTGCATGGTGTACTGTTTTTGGTATATTTATTATAACATTTAGATCATGTAACAATTAAACGTACATAATTTCAATCTCAAGAATTTTTGCAAAATAATTAAATTTAGTGGAATTTATCCCATAATAACCGTTAATGTCATTTAAAGCTTTGTATTGTTTTAATATTGTATTTTTCATAAGATTTCTTTTGTTTTTCTAGTTTTGAAGTGACTTAATAATGTTCCAAATAAAACATATGTTAATGCATTTGAACTTCAATCCCATGGCTTATCGTTTAACATACTACTTTCAGTAGAATTTTCCCACCAAAATTTAAAATTCAGAACTTATCAATAAATCCATACTATTGTTCCTTTTATTCACAAATAACTGAACACAAACAAAATATTCAACAAATATTATTCATTAAACGAAGTCAACCCAACATAAGGTGTTTTCGCTAAAATTGAGCCATTATACGAAATATTAACTAACAAAGTTAGTTTCGACTAACAAATCTAAAAACACAGATTCAGTTCTCGTTTAATATTAAGGTGTTTGTATCATATAAAGAGTTCATGTAATACAAAATCCATCAAAAATTTGTGTTATCATGTTTCTAACTTCGCGTTTAGGGTATTATACTCGTACTGGTATCATCTTGTACAAATCATCTGCATATATTAGCATGTAAATCCCATAATTTTCGATACATAAATTCCTATAAGAGGTAACCTAGTGCTCGATTATCATAGATTTCGTTGAAATCGATGGAATCTTTTTGTAGGATTTTTCTATCACTACTATCATAAGTCTTCATCACTTTATATGCACTTTCATTTTCCATTCCACCTACCATTGAGGTTATTATAAACATCATTGAATTGTAGAGGTAGAAGATACGTTCTCCTATATCGTATACATGAAGTGATAGAGCGTGAAACTTTAACCCAATGCAAACACTCAAACCGTGAAACTTTGATTCTATTATGGATAGTTTCCCAAGCCGGATATGCCTTTTGAAGAACTTTATGAGCTAAAATTAGTCAAGGGTCATATGACCAAAGTGAGGTGTGCTTCCCGATGGAAGTCTAACCATAAATTTAGTATTGGGGTCAAAGACTGAGGAGAATATATATTGATGTATCCCTTATTTTTTTATAATAAATGCATTTATGACAAATAATTTTAGGTAGAAGTTGGACTTAATCATTAGATTTATAAACATATTTTGTCATTAAGCACTTTCTTCCTTTGGATTTGTACCATTGTTACTTTAAAAGCTTTTGTGCGTTAATTTGCTTGTTTAGCGTGAGTTTATTAGGTACATGGATGCTAGGATACATTACTATGAAGAGAATAGGTGGATTTTAATATCCAAGAGAAAAAGGAAGTGTCAAAAGAGTGAAAGATACCACTCAAGGGAGAGAGGAGGAGCATGCAAAACTAGAAAGTCGTTACTTATAGGTCCCCCCCGAGGACGACACTGTAGATTCAAACCTGGTGGTTCAAATTAAAATGGTGCAACTTTGAGTTAGCAAAATTTAAGACGTGGAATTAGGAGATTTGGACCTACAATGCGAATTTTACACCTATTTTACTAAAGTGTGGTTAGTAGTTGCAGAAATAAGAATATGTACTTGGGTCCTTAATCATTTTTTTAAGTTAAGTAAGGACTCAATCCATTTTAAAGACCTATATAACACTTCCTAATCTTAAAAAAGTAGTACTCTTTATTTTATTTCAATTTTATAAAGAGAGGAAGAGGCAGAAGCAAGAGTAAGAGTTGGAGAATCTATTTTTCTTTAACAACAATTATTTTCATTCCTCCTAATAGAAATCATATTTTATTTTTATTTTTAGGAATCATATGTAATATTAATTTCATAATTGTTCTTAGTTTAAATATGAGATAAATATTTAGTAATTGAGTATCGGGTAATGAGTTAATCTTTAGTTTCAATAATTTAATGTTTTTCGAATTTGGGATAGTTTAATTTAATTCAAATTAGGTATTTCATATTGTTTATTGGTTCATGCTTACTTAATGATTTTAATGTAACCGGAGATAAGAATTAGGTTATTCATTTTAGGTTATTCACTAGTGGCGGTGATAATCCCGAAGGGGACGGGGGTTTAATTACATAACTAATTAATAAATACGTGGTGTTCATCATTGATCCTGACGGACTTGACTAACCATGCAACCAATGAGTTATCACTTAATTCATCTAAAACTAGCTTATAGTTGTCCTGACGGGTCTGTAATACCGTAGGATTGCCTCCTAAGTCTTTACTGTTTTTATTTTAATTTGCATTAAGTTAATCCTTTAGTTAATTTATTTTCTTGTGTCTAGTATTTCTTAATATAAAAGCCAAACAAACAAATCTTTATCTTTTATTTTAATTTATACTGCAATTAATTCTATCGATAAACACACCTATTTCACCTAGCAATCCCTATGGAGACGAATAAACCGTTTTTACTAACTATTACTTGGACAACCCCTACACTTGCGGTAGTCGTTTCTCTCCTTTAATATTGATTTATATCAAACTCTAGGAGCAATCAAGTTTTTGGTGTCGTTGCCGGGGATTACGGTATGTGACCCCTGTGTTTAAAGTTAGCTAATATTTTTTGTTTTACGCTTTTCTTTGGTTTTGTATTTTTCCAGACGTGCATGTTTGGTGCATGCTCTCAAATCCGGAGAAATTAATCTGAGCGCAAAAGAAAGAATAAAGGGAAGAAAAGAAAGCAATAGTAGAGAAGGTCTATTAAGTTATGTGTGTTGAGACGATTCTAGGTGACTAATCGTAATAGTTTGGGTATTTCTTGTATTTTTTTTGTTAATTTTTCTTGTATGTAGATCGCTAGACTTTAAGTTTAGGTTTTCTATTTTCCCCGTTTATTTTCTATAAAAATCAAATCTGGGACCTAAACTCGAACTAACATGTTTATTTATCACGATTTGCAGACAAGAAAGTTGTCGAGTTACAGTATGTGACAGAATGTAAATTAAGAGAAATTAATTATCTTTTTCTCAGTTTAGAGTTCAGATTTGCATAAAATCTCTAATATTTATAATCTATTTTTCATGCTGCTATTCCTAAGGATGAAAGGGTTGTGCTTGTGAATCCACCTTCAGTTGTAACCATCTCAAGGGCCTCTACAAATGTTAAAGATCTCGCTGTTGTTTCAGACTCGAGTGGATCTCTTCTTTCCGCCACTTACCCATATAATGCATATAATGATTATACTTCACAGGACCAAGGGTTTTACTATGGTGATTAGTTTCACGCTCCTATTGGGTTCTTAACAACTTTTTTCTGATTTTTGTTAGAAACAGACACCTATTTTCAGCTACTTTATGCTTCTTCGGGCCCAATTTGCAAATACCTGTTGATTTGATCAGATATAATTTCATAAACCAGAAATCTTTTAAAATTAAAATATGACATGTATGCATGTTAATATACCTTATCTAGTTAATTAGATATAAAAACAACAAAAAGTAGTTCATCAAATTAATGTTGATGAAATTGTCCACTAGAGAAACTACCATGATTTAGTAGTCACGGTCTTCATCATCTGCCACAAAGAAAAAATATATAAAATCATGTGCCCGCCACTGCAGATATTCATGGAAGGGGTTGAGTATGGAAGTTTAATAGAATCAGCATTAGAGTGCATAATGTGTCGTTATGACCAGGATCACAGAAAGTTCTTTTATCAAAAAAATAGATAGATGCCATCAAACTTTTAATTCCTACTCCAGATTAGAGTAAAATTTAAGAAAGTAGACAAACTTTTAATCAAGTAATACATATTCCCTTGAAACAAAATACTAATATAACATATCTAATTTAATTTAGTAATTAGATCTTACCACAAAGTAATTATGAATTGTTGATAGTTGTGTGAAATAGAATGATCAACGATCTCATTCCTTTTTTTATTTATAATTATGTTTATTATAGATAGGAATCTCAAAGTTATGATAAATCTGTGAAAAAACACAAATATATATATTAAACATTATCAATAAATAATATATTAAATTTCAAAATTAAATCGCATCTAAGAACTATCAAGTTATTATCACAGTATTTTATTAGATTTATTTTCTAATTATTAAGAAAAAAATTGAACTTACACATTTATACAATAATTTCAAAAATTGAATTAACATATACTCAATTACTTAAAATTAATGGATAATTAGTTAAATTACATATACTCAATAGAACTTGCACAGGTATATAATAATTATCAAGTTTTTAATGAGATACCAATTGGTGGGCTAGGTTATCATTTGGGCTTGGTAGTCCATAAAAAAGTAAAGTTAATTTTAATGATCATTCTTATGGATTTAAAGACCTGGTGAGACTTACCTCCTGTATTGGCTGGTCGAATTTTAATTTATAACCATCAATCATATTTATAAAAAACATGTCATTAAATTAACTAGTAGTTCCTCTAATTAGTATTTGTATAACATAAACATGTTGTAAGACTTCCATCCTATATGTGATGGTCCAATATTCACATCACAACCATTAATTGTTATGACAAAACACATGTCATTAAATCAATTAGTTAGTTACTTTTGTAAGTTTAAAATATATGGTATGTGTATTAATATAATTGGTGTAGGGTTATCTAACTATATTCAAAATGATCATGTTTATACCATTTGACTAACCCTATCAAAAAATAAACAATTTTATGATATAACTTGCGTGTGTCTATTAAATATAAATGTTTCAAAATAACCAATTTTAGGCCAAAACAATTAATTTTTGATGGTGTATGTAGTCAAAGATATCCAAAATGATCATTTATAATATTTTTTGTCTAGAAATAGTCATTTTGAAATATGTAGCCTAGAAACGAATTTGGTCATATTCAGATGTTAAGTTACTCATAACTCTCTTTTATTTTTTTCTAGAATATTGACCCAAAATATATTTAAATGAACTTGATATCTCTTCCACTAGTTATTATATCATTTGTAAAAGTAACTTCGATTAAATAATAGTTGTTGAACTTCATATTTTTCCTTGTCACTTGTGTTACAGTAATGAATAAACGATAGTTTTGATCATATTATTTTCTCCATTAAATTATGCATGATTTTTTTTATCTAAATTTTATATTTCATTTCAACAGTTACACGATTACTACAACAAATCAAAAATTCTTCAGCGATCAAATCCTTCAAATCCCTTTTTCATGTATTATATCTCTCTGGCCTTGTTAGTAACTTGTACATAATTGATTTATGAATATAATCAAAAATGTATTATAATAAACCATGTTTTTTAAGTTAACAGTTAAATTGTTTATCAAAAAAAATTTTATTGATCATACATATTATTGCCAAAATTGTAGTATATTGTCAGAAGTTTATCTTTTTTTTACTCAATTCAATATTCTAATAGTTTATGCTTCTTTTCTTTTTGTATGTCATATATTCGGATTAAATCTTACTCTTTAATTGTGTTTTCATAGTGTATTAAGTATATTTTTATCTCATAAAAGCTATAATATTAGGTTAAGTACCTCATTTTAGTTTGTCGGGTACTTTTCAACCAAATTGAATTTTTAACGCTACCATATTGTTTGTATTAGTTTTAATATTTTTATCTATTACCATTTTGTTTGTTTATAGGTGATATGTTAGTTTATCATTCATCGAGAATTTTTCTTTGTCTTGTAGTTTTATTGTTTTATTGTTAATATATATATAGCGTCGGTAGAATTCCTAAAGATTGATCATAATATTTTCAATCCCCAAGAACTATCAAGAATTTTGTAATTGAAAGATGACAAGATTTTAGTCATCAAATTGTATAATATTGTTATTTTTACGATACTCGTTGTAAAAGTATACTAGTTACTGAGGCAACTTTTGATACTATTACCTTATTAGTTGAGCACCCCAGTGAATCCTATTTGCAAATCAAATGTTATTGACCTTAGTTTTTAAGTTTGTACATCTTCTCCCCACATGGGATATTAAAGTACTTCAGATTTATTTTATGAACTTGTTTGTAATCAACTAATGTGAAAAAATCATATGCGCTTTCGCAAAGAATGCATGTGCATGTTGTTATTATTTTGACTTTTTTCATAATAACACTTCCAGGGTGTGTGTTAGCTACAACAAGGGTCATATGACCACAGTGAGGTGTGCTTCCCGATGGAAGTCTATCCATAAATTTAGTATTGGGGTCAAAGACCGAGGAGAATATATATTGATGTCTCCCTATTATTTTATAATAAATGCATTTATGAGACATTTTTTAGGTAGAAATTGGACTTAGTCATTAGATTTATAAACATATTTTGTCATATAGCTCTTTCTTCCTTTAGATTTGTACTATTGTTACTTTAAAAGCTTTTGTGCGTTAATTTGTTTGTTTAGTTTGACTTTATTAGGTACATGGATGCTAGGATACACTACAACGAAGAGAAGAGGTGGAGTTTAATGTCCAAGAGAAAATGGAAATGTCAAAACAGTGAGAGATACCACTCAAGGGAGGGAGGAGGAGCATGCAAAATTGGACAATTGATACTTATATGTCCTCCCGAGGATGAGAACTGTAGATTCAAACCTGGTGGTTCAAATATAAATGGTGCAACTCTAAGTTAGCGAAATTTTAGAAGTGGAATCAGGTGATTTGGACCTACAGTGCGAACGTTACACCTGTTTTACTAAAGTGTGGTCAGTAGTTGCAGAAATAAGAATACGTACTTGGGTGCTGAATTATTTATTTAAGTTAAGAAAGGACTCAATCAGTTTTTAAGACCTATATAACACTTCCGAATCTTGAAAAAAACAGTTCTCTTTATTTTATCTCAATTTTAGGCAGTGAGGAAGAGGCAGAAGCAAGAGTAAGAGTTGGAGAATCTATTTTTCTTCAACAACAGTTATTTTCATTCCTCAAAATAGAAATCATTTTTTTAGGAATCATGTGTAATATTAATTTCTTAATTGTTCTTAGTTTAAATATGAGATAAATATTTAGTACTTGAGTATCGGGTAATGAGTTAAGCCTTAGTTTCTTGAATTTAATGTTTTTCGAATTTGGGATTGTTTAATTTAATTCAATTTAGGTATTTCATATTGTTTATTGGTTCATGCTTACTTAATGATTTTAATTTAGCCAAGGATTAGAATTAGGTTATTTTTTTTAGGCTATTCACTAGTGGCGGTGATAATCCTGAAGGGGACGAGGGTTTAATTATATAACTAATTAATAAACGTGTGGTATTTGTGATTGATCCTGACAGGTTTGACTAACCATGCAACCAATGGGTATCACTTAATTCATCTGAAAGTAGCTTATAGTTGTCCTGGCGGGGTCTATAATACCGTAGAATTTCCTCCTAAGACTACCCTCGCGGGAGTTAGGAGGATATTTGAGCCCTGACTAGTATAGAAATATCAACTTGTCCGTTAAACGAAAATATTAAATATATGATCTTAAATGGATCCCTAGAGTGAGTCAAGTACATCTCTCATATTTGCATCTACTTCATTAGTCTTTACAGTCTTTATTTTAATTTGCATTAAGTTAATCCTTTAGTTAATTTATTTTCTCATGTCTAGTATTTCTTATTCTAAAAACCAAACGAACATATCTTTATCTTTTATTTTATTTTATACTGCAATTAATTCTATCGATGTGCTAAACACATCTATTTCACCTAGCAATCCCGGTGGTGACAATTAAACCGTGTTTACTAACTATTACTTGGACGACCCCTACACTTGCGGTAGTTGTTTCTCTCCTTTAATAATGATTTATATCACACTCTAGGAGCGATTAATTTTTTGGTGCCATTGCCGGGGATTACAGTGTGTGACCCCTGTGTTTAATCCTTTAGTAGAGTTAGCTAATATTTTTTGGTTAACGCTTTTCTTTGGTTTTGTATTTTTCAGACCGTATATGTTTGGTGCATGCTCTCAAATCCTGATAAATTAATCTGAGCCCAAAAAAGAAGAATAAGGGAAGAAAATAAAGCATTAGTAGAGATGGCCTATTTAAGTAATAACGTTCAGGTGGAAGTTGATGAAGATGGGAACCTGTAATCCCACATAATCAAGAAGTTGAGAATCCAGCAATTCAACATCTACCACTAGGTAATGCTCAACTCCAAATAATATAGGATATATGGTTCATGCAAGCTCAAGAACAACAACCATACTGAGTAGGGATTCTAAATTAAGATATGTGTGTTGAGGCGATTCTGGGTGACAAATCGTAATAGTTTGGGTATTTCTTTTTTTTGTTTGTTAATTTTTCATGTATTTATATCGTTAGATTTTAAGTTTAGGTTTTCGATTTTCCCTGTTTATTTTCTATAAAAATAAAATCTTGCACCTAAACTCGAATTAAAATGTTTATTTATCACGATTTGCAGACGAAAGAGTTCTCAAGTTACAGAATGGGACAGATCAGGTAAATTAAGAGAAATAATTTATCTTTGTCTCAGTTTAGAGTTCAGATTTGCTTTAAATCTCTAATATTTATAATCTTTAGGCTTCTATTCCTAAGGATGAAAGGGTTATGCTTGTGAATCCACCTTCTGTTGTAACCATCTCAAGCCCCCTAGAAATTTCAAAGATCTCGCTGTTGTTTCAGATTCGAGTGGATCTCTTCTTCCCGCCACTTACCCATATAATACTTATAGTCCACATGACCCAGGGTTTTACTATGGTGGTTAGTATCATGCTCTTATGGTGTTTGATTTTATGTTTCTGTATATATTTCTCTGAAAAATTTAATCTTTTTGTGTATGGTTCAGGGTATGATAATGGGATCGCTTGGGATGATCAGAGTAACTATATGAATGCCAATAACTTGCATATCGTTCCTCCGGTGATTTTATATTTCTTCAATTAAATCATTGATAATTGGGTATAGAATTGAAAAGATACTCATATGTTCTTGAACTTTTATTCACAGCCAATGTGTAACGATACTTCATCAATGTTTAATCCGGGTCATGGATATGATGGGACGATGGGATATGGTCAATACTCTCCAATTCAGAGCCCAATTTCCCCTAGTATGATTGATGGAAAGCTTTACTCTACTCATCAGATCCTGTCTCCATGAATTAATACTACGGCTTCTTAACAACTTTTTTCTTCTTCTTGTTAGAAACAGGCACCTCTTTTTTGGCTACTTTATGCTTCTTCGGGACCATAGATGCAAATACATGTTGATTTGATCAGATATAATTTCATAAAGCAGAAATTTTTTAAAATTAAAATAAAACATGTAGACATGTTAACATAACTCATCTATTTCAATAGATATATAAACAACAAAATTTAGTAGTTCATCAATTTTATGTTGTTGAAATTGTCCACTAGAGAAACTACCAAGATTTAGTAGTCACTGTCCTCATCATCTGCCACAAAGAAAAACGATATAAAATCATGTGCCAGCCACTGCAGATAATCTTGGAAGGGGTTGAGTATAAACGTTTAATCGAATAAGCATTAGAGTGCATAATGTGTCATGACCAGGATCACACAGAAAGTTTTATTTATCAAAAAAATAGAATGATGCCATCAAACTCTTAAATCCTACTCCAACTTAGAGTAAAATTGAATAAAGTAGATAAAATTTTAATCAAGTAATACATATTCCCTTAAAACAATACACTAATATAACCTATCTAATATAATTTAGTAATTAGATCTTACCACTGAAGTAATAATGAATTGTTGATAGTTGTGTGAAGTAGCATGACCAACGATCTCATTCCTGGTTTTGTTGATAATTATGTTTACTATTGATAGGAATCTAGAAGTTATGATAAATCTTTGAAAAAATACAAAAATATATATTAAACATTATCAATAAATAATATATTAAATTTCAAAATTAAATTGCATCTAAGAATTATCAAGTTATAATCACAGTATATTATTAGATTTATTTTTAATTATTAAGAAAAAAATTGAACTTACACAAGTGTATAATAATTTCAAAAATCGAATTAACATATACTCAATTACTTAAAGTAAATGCATAATTAGTTAAATTACATTAACCTAATGGGATGTTTTTAAAAGACATGGAATCTGGATATACATATAATATTTAAAACTGAATAAAGTGTTTAACGATACATATAATGTTTATTGGTAATGTAAGCGAATGTCAGAGAGGATAGAGAAGGATTCAACACCTTCACTTCACCGTGAAGCTGGAAGGTCTCAAAGTCGTTTGAGGAAGGTAGAGCTGGAAAATTTATAAAAATAAAATTTTTATTTCAAAAGTATTCATTTCTTTGATCAATGGTACCTTTAAATTTTCTATAGTAATTTATACTATAATATTGTATTTTTCTGTCTTAAATAAATGAGTTTGTGTTTTGTTCGTAAAGAGATACCAGTTAGTGGGCTAGGTTATCATTTGGGCTCGGTAGTTCATAAAAAAGTAAAGTTAATTTTAATGATCATTCTTATGGATTAAAAGACCAGGTAAAACTTACCTCCTATATTGGCTGGTCGAATTTTAAATTTATAACCATCAATCATATTTATAAAACACATGTCTTTAAATTAACTAGTATTTCATCTAATTAGTATTTGCATAACATAAACATGTGGTAAGACTTCCATCCAATATTTGATGGTCCAGTATTCACATCACAACCATTAATTATTATAACAAATCTAATGTCATTAGATAAATAAGATAGTTACTTTTGTAAGTTTAAAACATATGGTATGTGTATTAATATAATTGGTGTAGGATTATCCAAATATATTTAAAATGATCATTATTATACCATTTGACTAACCCTATCAAAAAATAAACAATTTTATGATATGACTTGCGTGTGTCTATTCAATATAAATGTTTCAAAATAACCAATTTTAGGCCAAAAATGTTTTTTTTTATGGTGTAGTCAAAGATATTCAAAATAATCATTTATAATATCTTTTGTCTAGAAATAGTCATTTTGAAATATGTAGCCTAGAAACGAATTTGCTCATATTCAGATGTTAATTTACTCATAACTCTCTTTTATTTTATTCCCAAAATATTGAACCAAAAAATATTTAAATCAACTTGATATCTCTTCCACTAGTTATTATATCATCTGTAAAAGTAACTTCAATCAAATAATAATTATTGAACTTCATATATTTCCTTGTCACTTGTGTTAAAGTAATGAATAAACTATAGTCTTGATCATATAATTTTCTTCATTAAATTATAAGTGATTTTCTTATCTAAATTTTAAATTTAGTTACAACAGTTACACGATTACTACAAAAAATCAAAAAAAATTCAGCGATCAAATTCTTCAAATCCGTTTTCCATGTATTATATCTCTTTCGTTCTGTTAGTAACTTGTACATAATTGATTTATGAATATAATCACTAATGTAGTGTTATAATAAACCATTGTTTTGTAAATAAATAGTTTAATTGTTATTCAAACAAAATTTTATTGATCATACCTATTATTGCCTATTTTAGTATATAGTCAGGAGTTTATCTTTTTTTACTCAATTCAATATTCTAATAGTTTATGCTTCTTTTCTTTTTGTATGTCATATATTCGGATTAAATCTTAATCTTTAATTGTGTTTTCATAGTGTATTAAGTATATTTTTATCTCATAAAAGCTATTATATTAGGTTAAGTACCTTATTTCAGTTTGACGGGTACTTTTCAACCAAATTGAATTTTTAACGCTACCATATTTTATTAGTTTTAATATTTTTATCTATTACCGTTTTATTTGTTTATAGGTGATATGTTAGTTTATCATTCATCGGGAATTTTATTACTGTCAATATATATACAGTGTTGGTAGAATTCATAAAGGATGATCATAATAATTTCAATCCCCAAGAACTATCAAGAATTTTGTAACTGAAAGATGACAAGACTTTAGTCATGAAATTGTACAATATTGTTATTTTTATGATACTCGTTGTAAAAGTATATTGGTTACTGAGGCAACTTTTGATAATATTACATGGTTAGTTGAGCACCCCATTAAATTTTATTTGCAAATCACATGTTATTGGCCTTAGTTTTTAAGTTTGTACATCTTCTCCCACGTGGGATATTCAAGTACTTCAGATTTATTTTGTGAACTTGTTTGTAATTAACTAATGTGAAAAAATCATATGCGCTTTCACAAAGAATGAATGTGCATCTTGTTATTATTTTGAATTTAGTCATTGATGTGGCCTAGGGTGTGATAAAATAATGATATAAATAAGTGCAAATAACACCCTAAACTAACACGGTAGTGCAAGTATTACAGGACGTATGCAAGTTTTAATGATAAGAAGATTCGTTCCTCAGGGACTGACGAAAGTTAGAGAGAACTTATGCAAATTATCAAGTGCCGATATAAAAGATAGAAAGATAATACACAAAGAAAGAAAAGGAAAATAGTTTTTTATATGGTTTTTAAATAATAAACTAACCTAATAAACTAAAGACAGAAAATAAATAAAAGCAAAGAAAGAAGATAGTATGAAAGATATAACTTAGGTTTTACTAGTATGCACCAATCCTTCTAATTCTATCTATTAGATCTAGTTTATAAGGGAGAATATTAGCTCTTGGTATACTCAGTCAGGATTCTAAATTCCCATACCTTAGACCTTGAGAGCGACTAAGGGGGCTACGGCACAACCAAGAAGTGTTTTATCTTAGGGTTATCAAACGCCACTAAGGCCCTAAGCAAATACTGCAATCCTGGTGATATGGTGGTTAAAACAAACCCTAATGACTATCTAGTTAGAATCATTTTTTGTCAGAACTAATATCGACACTAGACGTTATGTGGTGGTTCAATAGTTAAACACCCTGGTAAGGTGACCATCTAACTACTATTAAGGTAATCCTAAACGTTGCGCACCGCAAGGAAAACATACATTAAATCAAAACACATAATCAAATATGAAGTAAGTAGCTATTATCAGATTAAAACATATATATTCCCAAAGAAACTTAGATAGAAGAATTAGAAGTCATAGATTATACATTATGCAAAACCTAAGCTAATAGAATTAGTTCATACAAAGAAAAGAAGAGAAAAGAATTACAAAATAAGAGGTTGAAGGAGACATGATGGATGCACAGCTCCTTCCAGACTTCTTCTCTTGTGTTGCAGCTTCCTCTTGGCCTTGAGGTCTGGCCAAGGATCATTTAATAGTGTTAAGAGGTTGTATTTATAGGGTATAGGAAGACCTAATTCGTTTTCTTGAAGGAGAATGAAAGTAATGGACTCCTAATCCAACTCAAATTCGTAAGGAAATAAAGATAAACACTGCTGGACCGTTTTGAGCATATCTTCTTCGTTATTGGTCGGTTTGAGCTTCATAAGATACCAAAAGAATCGCAACAGAATTATCTTGACTCTTAAGAAGTAAATTACCAAAATCGGCCTATTTCTTAGGTAAAAACGCATATCTTTAGACGTGTATGCAGAATCCCAGATTTAGGCAGCTTTTCCTTTTCCATCTTTTTAGCCTTTGTTTCCTTATCTCCAATTTCCATGCAAATTTCTTTCAATAAGTTGTTGTATTTGACTTGGACTCTAATCTCCATAATTATCTTTAAAGCTTCACACTAAATAAACAATTAAACCCAATATGCTCTAAAAATAATAATTCTACAAATCAAGACTCAAAATAGGAAAGTGCACTAAACTAAGCTAAGATCAACCTATAAACTAATAAATAAGACTAAAATGATGTCTCATGAATAGATTTTATTATCACAAATGAGGAGACATCAAGACCCCCAACTCAAAGTTGTATCATCCCGATACAATAAAAGCAAAGAATAGTAGGGTAGTCAAAATAAACAAGAAGATGTCGGAGGAGAACAAGATCAGAATATAATGAATGATCCTAGAGCATAAAATCCAAAAAATCTCATGTAGTAATGCTCAAGAAATAATGCACTAATATACCTAATATACATGTAATCAACAATCCATAAATTCAAGTTAAGATTAATTTCGCAATGCCAGAAGGAGAGGATGATAACTTAGTTCAGGTTAATGGCTATAGGTTATTCATAGGTCCCAAATCTAGCATCCAATGGTCCACTTACCTACTACCTAATAGCTCAATTGTTTCATCTAGTAGGTAAAAATCCTAAGGTCTTGGTCATAACTTGGCTTAAGGACGGGTGTGGTATATTTGGATAATGAAAAGTGAGCTTTTGGCTCTCTCTTCACTAGCCATCAACGAATCGCCCTACAGCTTGAGTTTCCACTCGAAGATGTTCTCACTCAATCCAATTTTTGATGCTTTTGATTTGCATCCCCAATTAATCCCAATTAAAACCTTTGATGATTTAAAATCCACTTTGCCGGTCCGAATATATATTTTCTTTTTAATTCAATTTTTTCTTTTGTATAGCTATGATTCTCTTTTAGATGTTCGAGATATAACACTATTTTTTTCATATATATATATTCTTTCTTTTTAATGCCCTTGTTGGTAAATTTAGCTCGTAGATTCTTTTCCATTCACTATTACCCCGGCAACGGGTTACATTAATAACAATTCATCATCAATAAAATCACAATTACAATTACATATCCCAAAGTTCCCTAATAATAAAACCCACCACCCCAAACTCAAGCTCTAAAACGAGTTGTCTCAGGTTTTGCGATTCGAGTGCGGGTCATATAGATAAGTCCTACAAACTAAGGGTATGGATTATAATGTGTTTCAATAAAAAGGCTTTAGAAAGGCTCAGAGGGGCTAAGACGGATAATAACAATAATCAAATAAAAGGGTGAGAAGGTATAAAAGGCTTCATGTGTTTTAACATGAAAGAACTGCCTTATTCATTTTTCTAACTACCGGATTTTGTTACTTTTTTACTACTAGTTCATAGTCAAGTGGGTTTTCAACTAATTTTAAACCTCACGTTCTACATACCAAATAACTATTCCTAAGTTTTAACGTGACTTCTTTGCATTGCTCATTAACTTTTCTATCCTTTATTTCCTGTTTTCATACATGCATCTAAACATATTTGTGACATCTTTCAAAAACATACTACTTACTATCATTAACTTAATTAAAATCATGCTCAAATAGGTACATTCCAGATATTCTATGCCTAATTCAACCCAAAAAATTTTAAATTTTACGCAAAACACAAAAAGGAAGATGAGGACAACGAATCCCCACCCCCAACTCAAAAATGAGCCGTGTCCCCACGACTCGAAAAAGACTCAAGAAAAATAAAATTTAAAATTAGCATACATATTGCACATAAAGAAATGGTAGGGAAGAAAGAAAACATACTCTTCGAGGCTATTACCTCGCCTTATCGGTACTCGGATTAAATCTAATGTATCTTCTTCACCCATCTTCTTATTCGCTTTTCGTTCAGGACACGTGATCATAATAGGATATTGCATTAAATAACGTCATGGGAGAGATCGAAAACTCGTATCACCTCCTCATAGATCAACTGTGCCACATCTTCTTCTTCTCCTCACAAACTACAATTCAAACAAACAACCCCATCATTCCAAATCTCCACGAATCTTCTTGTATTCTCCTTCAACTTCTTCTTCAAATACTTTCTTCTAAGAAAAAGGTAGTTCCTTTAATTGTTACTTCGGAGAAGCTATCATGGCCATTGAAGATTTCTCTTTTTCTTCGGGTGTAGAGTCTCTGAGTTGGAGAGGTTGTGTTGTTTTCTTCACTAAAGCTGGAATCTTTATGCTCATTGAATCAACACAGCTAGCTAACCTCTCTTCTCCTGACTTTTACCCTTTGAATTGGAACTAGGACTTTTCTCACTTTATTTCTTCTCAATTAATCCAATACCTTGCTTTCTTCATCTCCCTTATAGTAAATAATGTTCATGTCTTAATCATCTCCATTGACCCCCAACTCAAAGCTTTAACCACTCTTGAAATTTGAACTTTTGATTATTGGTTGTACAAGCTTAGTTTGGGTTAGGAATGGTGATTTGATGATGATTCTCTATGTGGGTAAGATGGGTTCTTCATGGATTTGCTTGGATTTAAGAAATTGTAGGATGAATTTTGAAATTTAAGCTTTTGATTCTTGGATTCAAGGTATTTTGGGATGATATAGGTGGTTGAATCTTCTTTGTAATGATGTGGAGAATAGATTTTATGTGTTTTCATGGTGATTGGGTAGTGTTTTGATGATTGGTGAAGGTTTTTATGAGCTTCAATGGAGTTGGGAGAGTTTTGGAGAAGAGAAAGAGGCTTTAGGTTTAAAAATTCGGAATAATGAGCTCAATACCTCTTTTATACATCAAATCCCGTAGGTTTTCTCTTCTCTGGCGGCGCTGCGGACTACCCCTGCGGACCATGGGTACACCGCAGGGTAGTCCGCGACATCTGATGCTCGAAAAAATTTCCCTTCTGGATGATACCCGTGGTAGGACCCGTGGCACGTGATTTTGAGCTGCGGACCAGGGCGCGGTACACCGGAGGGTACCCCGTGCCTGATGTGTTCTCCGTCAAAATACCCGTGGACCTACCCGTGGCACGCGTTTTTGCCCTGCGGACCAGGGTGCGGTGCAGGGGGGTAGTCCGCGGGATCTTTTTTCTTCGGTTCTGGATCAAACCCGCGGTGCAACCCGTGGTACGGGTTTTTGACCCTGCGGTGCATACCTGCGGACTAGCGGTAGTCCGTGGGGGTAGTCCGCGCAGGTCATTCCTTGCTCCAAAAATTTTGCTCGCCTTCCCTAACTCGATTTCTCCAATACCTAATCATCAAAAACACTAATACCTTTCTCAAATATGCAATATCCACTAAAATCAACTAAGCTAAACATAAATTAAAAACTAAAAATGTAAAAACATAAAAGAAATTACGGGTTGTCTCCCGTATAGCACTTTTGTTTAACGTCTTTCAAAGTTACCCGTGTTACCTCGATTAAGGATGACGAAATTTCCACCCTTTGCCTTTAATTCCCACGAACTTTTTAGCTCGATTCTTAATAATCATGGATGGTGCCATCCAAGTTTTCGTGGGAAGGGGTGAATCTGGTGGTAACTCGATTTCAATTGTAGCATTACACTCCTCTGGCAATCCATTCATCTCGAATCTTCGTTTGTTAGAAAGAATGTCCTTCATGAATTGACCGTATTTTGACATTCTTGTGAGAGCTTCTACAAACGGGCTGCAGATCTTTAACTTGTTCATCATGTCAACAAACTTCTTGAATTCCAGGTCATTGTCCTTTCTGACATGTGAAGGGAATGGTGGAGGAGGACATGTGTTGGTTACCACTGGGCTCTCTTTCTTTTCTGGTGTCTTCTCTTGGACACTTCTTTGTTCAACTACCTCTTCGACCTCTGTTGTTTCTTCTCCCCCCGTTTCTGGAATAGGGACCGGTTCTAGTTCTGGTCTTGGTGGAGGTAGTTGTTTTCCACTTCCTAATTCAACTACATGACAAACTTTGTTTGCTGGAGCACTAGTATCACTTCGGAGTTGCCTTTCTGCAAGGATTTTAGTTTTTTCCACCATTTGTGACACTGTCTGCACCTTCTTCATAAGCGCACTCTGTGAGTCTTGGGATTCTTGCTGGCGACTCTCCATATTTTCGATTAGGTTCATTATCTTAGCCATGCTTGAATTCAAATTCGGAGGCTGTTCTTGTATGGTTTGCTGCATTGAATAAGGAGGTGGTTCTTGATAAGCTTCATTATAAATTGGTGCTTCTTGATAGATAGGTCATGGAGGATAGTAAGATTGTGGTCGTGGTTGATAATAATCATCATAATAATGGTTATTATGATAATGCGTCTGTTGATCTCTGACCCAATTGTAACTCTGCGGGGGTTGATAGTCAGGGTAATTTCCTTGAGATTGATAATAAACATCATAATAATGGTCTCTTTGATAAGATATGAAGGAAATTGAGGCTGGATTATTCATGCAATGTCCCCACGAGTGATCTCTTGCTCCACAACTCGGACATGAAGGTGAGGTATGTACTAGATTCCTCTGTGCTAGTTTTCGCGATTGTTCTCGTAATTCCTCAAGTTGTTGGGTTAACTCCTTGAGCTTTAGAGATTCCATCATATATTAGCTTCTTCATGATCTAATAACACGAAACCTTTATCTCCTAATAAATCTGTTTTCGCCTAAAAAGAATCTGTAAAGACAAAAACTAAAAAGAAAAGCGTAAAATAGAACTAACTAATATAAAAGCACAAGATAATTGCACAAGGACTAACGATGTAGTCCCGGCAGCGGCGCCAAAAACTTGGTGTGGTCTAGGGTGTGGTAAAATAATGATATAAATAAGTGCAAATAACACCCTAAACTAACACGGTACTGCAAGTATTACAGGACGTATGCAAGTTTTAATGATAAGAAGATTCGTTCCTCAGAGACTGACGAAAGTTAGAGAGAACTTATGCAAATTATCAAGTGCCGATATAAAAGATAGAAAGATAATACGCAAAGAAAGAAAAGGAAAATAGATTTTTATTTTGTTTTCAAATAATAAACTAAACTAATAAACTAAAGACAGAAAATAAATAAAAGCAAAGAAAGAAGATAGTATGAAAGATATAGCTTAGGTTTTACTAGTATGCACCAATCCTTCTAATTCTATCTATTAGATCTAGTTTATAAGGGAGAATATTAGCTCTTGGTATAATCAGTCAGGATTCTAAATTCTCATACCTTAGACCTTGAGAGCGACTAAGGGGGCTACGGCACAACCAAGAAGTGTTTTATCTTAGGGTTATCAAACGCCACTAAGGCCTTAAGCAAATACTGCAATCCTGGTGATATGGTGGTTAAAACAAACCCTAATGACTATCTAGTTAGCATCATGTTTTGTCAGAATTAATATCGCCACTAGACGTTATGTGGTGGTTCAATAGTTAAACACCCTGGTAAGGTGACCATCTAACTACTATTAAGGTAATCCTAAACGTTGCGCACCGCAAGGAAAACATACATTAAATCAAATCACATAATCAAATATGAAGTAAGTAGCTAATATCAGATTAAAACATATAATTCCCAAAGAAACTTGGATAGAAGAATTAGAAGTCATAGATTATACATTATGCAAAACCTAAGCTAATAGAATTAGTTCATACAAAGAAAAGAAGAGAAAAGAATTACAAAATAAGAGGTTGGAGGAGACATGATTGATGCACAGCTCCTTCCAGACTTCTTCTCTTGTGTTGCAGCTTCCTCTTGGCCTTGAGGTCTGGCCAAGGATCATCTAAGAGTGTTAAGAGGCTGTATTTATAGGGTATAGGAAGACCTAATTCGTTTTCTTGAAGGAGAAGGAAAGTAATGGACTCCTAGTCCAACTCAAATTCGTAAGCAAATAAAGATAAACACTGCTGGACCGTTTTGAGCATATCTTCTTCGTTATTGGTCGGTTTGAGCTCCATAAGATACCAAAAGAATCGCAACAGAATTATCTTGACCCTAAAGAAGGAAATTACCAAAATCGGCCTATTTCTTAGGTAAAAACGCATATCTTTGAACGTGTATGCAGAATCCCAGATTTAGGCAGCTTTTCCTTTTCCATCTTTTTAGCCTTTGTTTCCTTATCTCCAATTTCCATGCAAATCTCTTTCCATAAGTTGTTGTATTTGACTTGGACTCTAATCTCCATAATTATCTTTAAAGCTTCACACTAAATAAACAATTAAACCCAATATGCTCTAAAAATATTATGTTACTAAATCAAGACTCAAAATAGGAAAGTGCACTAAATTAAGTTAAGATCAACCTATAAACTAATAAAGCCTAAAATGATGTCTCATGAATAGATTTTATTATCACAAATGAGGAGACATCAGTCATAATAACACTTCCAGGGTGTGTGTTTACTACAACAACAAGAAAACTACAAGGTGTGCTTGGTAAGTATATGAGTAAACCGATAATATTGATGAGAGACTTTATATCAAAACAGCACGATGTACTTGTTTTAATATGTGTATTATGACATTTAGATCATGTAACAATTAAATGTACATAATTTAAATATCAAGCATTTTGCAAAATAATTAAATTTAGTGGAATTTATCCCACAATAACCGTTGATGTCATTTAAAGCTTTGTATTGTTTAAATATTGTATTTTTCATAAGATTTCTTTTATTTTTCTAGTTTTCAAGTGACTTAATAATGTTCAAAATAAAACTATGTTAATGCATCTGAACTTCAATCCCATGGCTTATCGTATAACAAACTCCTTCCAGTAGGATTTTCCCACCAAAATTTAAAATTCAGAAATTATCATTAAATACATAATATTGGTCCTTTTATTCACAAATAACTGAACACAAACAAAATATTCCACAAATATTATTCATTAAACGAAGTCAAACCGACATAAGGTGTTTTCGATTAAAAAATATTAACTAACAAAGTTAGTTTAGACTAACAAATCTAAAAACACAAATTCAGTTCTCATTTTATTTTAAGGTGTTTGTATCATATAAAGAGTTCATGTAATACAACATCCATGAAAATTTGTCTTATCATGTTTCTGACCTCACGTTTAGGGTACTATACTCGTACTGATATCATCTTGTACAAATCATCTGCATATAAAAGCATGTAAATCCCATAATTTTCGATGACATAAATTCCTATGAGAGGTAACCTAGTGCTCGATTATCTAAGATTTGGTTGAAATAGATGGAATCTTTTTGTAGGATTTTTCTATCACTACTATCATAAGTCTTCATCACTTTCTATGCAATTTCATTTTCCATTCCACCTACCATTGAGGTTATTATAAACAACATTGAATTGTAGAGGTAGAAGATACGTTCTCCTATACCGTATACAAGAAGTGATAGAACGTGAAATTCTAACCCAATGCAAGCACTCAAATGGTTAAACATTGATTCTTTTATGGATAGTTTCCCAAGCCGGATCTGCCTCTTGAAGAACTTGATGAGCTAAAATCAATCAAAGGTCATATGACCACAGCGAGGTGTGCTCCCCGATGGAAGTCTAACCATAAATTTAGTATTGGGGTCAAACACCGAGGAGAATATATATTGATGTCTCCCTTTTTTTATAATAAATGCATAAATGAAACATAATCTTATGTAGAAATTGGACTTAGTCATTAGATTTATAAACATATTTTGTCATATAGCACTTTCTTCCTTTATTGTTACTTTAAAAGATTTTTTTGCGTTAATTTGCTTGTTTAGTGTGAGTTTATTAGGTACATGGATGCTAGAATACATTACGACAAAGAGAAGAGGTGGCGTTTAATGCCTAGTAGAGAAAATAAGTGTCGAAAGAGTGAACGATACCACTCAAGGGAGCGAGGGGGAGCATTTAAAATTGGAAAGTCGTTACTTATAGGCCCCCCCGAGGACGAACACTGTAGATTCAAACCTGGTGCTTCAAATTAAAATTGTGCAACTCTGAGTTAGAGAAATTTGAAAAGTTGAATCAGGTGATTTGGACCTACGGTGCGAACGTTACACATATTTTACCAAAGTGTGGTCAGCAGATGCAGAAATAAGAATATGTACTAGGGTCCTTAATCATTTATTTAAGTTAAGTAAGAACTCAATCCGTTTTTAAGTCCTATATAACCCTTCCTAATATTGAAAAAGCAGTACTCTTTATTTTATTTCAATTTTATGAAGAGAGGAAGAGGCCAAAGCAAAGAGTAAGAGTTGAAGAATCTATTTTTCTTTAACAACAGTTATTTTAATTCCTCCAATTAGAAATCATATTTTATTTTTGTTTTAAGGAATCATGTGTAATATTAATTTCTTAATTTTTCTTAGTTTAATTATGAGATAAATATTTAGTACTTGAGTATCGGGTTATGAGTTAAGCTTTAGTTTCTTTAATTTAATGTTTTTCGAATTTGGGATTGTTTAATTTAATTCAAGTTAGGTATTTCATATTTTTGTTGGTTCATTCTTACTTAATGATTTTAATTTACCCGGGGATTAGAATTAGGTTATTGTCTTTAGGCTATTCACTAGTGGCGGTAATAATCTCGAAGGGGACAGGGGTTTAATTACATAACTAATTAATAAACGTGTGGTGTTCGTCATTGATCCTGACGGGCTTGACTAACTATGCAGCCAATGGGTTATCACTTAATTCATCTGAAACTAGCTTATAGTTGTCCTGAAGGGGTCGGTAATACCGTAGGATTGCCTCCTAAGTCTACCCTGGCGGGAGTTAGGAGGACATCAGAGCCCCGACTAGTATAGAATTATCAACTTGTCTGATAAACGAAAATATTAAATATATGATCTTAGATGGATCCCTAGCGAGACTCAAGTACCTCTCTCATATTTGTATCTACTTCATTAGTCTTTACTGTCTTTATTTTAATTTGCATTAAGTTAATCCATTAGTTAATTTATTTTCTCTTGTCTAGTATTTCTTAATCGAAAAACCAAACAAACATATCTTTATCTTTTATTGTATTTTATATTGGAATTAATTCTATCGATCTGATAAACACAAATATTTCACCTAGTGGTGTCGACTAGGGTGTGATAAAATAGAATATAAATAAGTGCAATTAATCACCCTAGTCTAGCAAGGTTCTGCAAGTATACATTGTATGCAAGTTTATAGATAAGTAAGATTCGTTCCGCAGAGACTACGAAGGTTAGGGGAATCTTATGCAATAATCGAGTGCAAATATTAAAAGCTATAACAAATAAAACGCAGAAAAAGTAAAGACAAATAGATTTTTATTTGGTTTTCAATTAACTAAATTAAACTAATAAAGTAAAGACAGAAATTTAAATGCAAGAGAAGAAGTTAGTAAGAGAGTTTAGCTTGAGTAAATAGCATGTAATCCCCACTAGTTTTGTCGTTCTAAACATGTAAGGGTGAATTATGTAGTATTTCAATAATCGGTTCCAATTGCGCTAGGTAGTTTTAAATAGGGTTTACCTGTGTCAATAAGGAGTCCTATGCAAACTGTTCCTGCAATTGGTAAAATAGCAATACACTAAACCATGGTGATTATCTAGTTAGGTTGATTTGTCAGATCTAAAATGTACACTAGACGTTATGTGCTAAACATGTAATTAAATACTGTTGTCAATGGTGACCTAACTAATAGATGGTAATTCTATATGGTCGCGACACACAAGGACACATAATATAAATCCAAACACATAAATAGAGAATAAAAACAATAATTCAATTTAAAACATAGAATTCCCAAATTAGATAGATGTCAACCAAAACTAGGGTTCATACATATATGCTAAAACTCAAGCTAATAGAAATTTAGTTCATACTAAGAAAAGAAAAGAAAAGAATTACAGAATTGAAGGTTGAAGGAGACATAATTGATGCACAGCTCCCTCCAGACTTCTCTTCATGTGTTATAGCTTCTTCTTGACCTTAAGGTTTGGTCAAGGATGATTTTCTAATTTTAAGAGGCTGTATTTATAGTGTATAGGTTGACCTAATCGTTTTCTTGAAGGAAAAGGTAAATATTGGACTGCTAGCCCAATCAAATTCGTAGCCCAAACACATGGAATCAGCCCTATTTTTGTTTTGGTCCTAGAAGCTTTAATACTCATCCGATTGACGCGTATGAGTAGTCGAAATTCATCGTCTCGGAAAGATATTTAACTTTTCTCTTGACCGTTTCCCCAGATTCCTCACCAATTTTAAGATATAAGCTGATTTGTGGTCGTGGGTGATGAAATTCATATTTTAGGTAGCTTTTTCTTTTCCATATTTTTAGCTTTTACTTCCTTATCTTCAATTTCCATGTTTATCTTCTTTCCTTTAGCTCTTGGAACCATCTTGGACTCTAATTAATTACCATATATCTCTAAAGCTTCACACTAAATAAATAATTAAACCCAATATGCTCTAAAAATAATAAATAATCAATTCAAGACACAAAATAGGAAAGTGTACAAAATCATGTGAAAATCGACCTATAAACTAATAAATACGCCTAAAATGATGTCTCGAAAATAGATTTTATTATCACAAATGAGGAGACATCAAGACCCCCAACTCAAAGTTGTATCGTCCCGATACAATAAAAGTAAAGAACAGTAGGGTAGTCATATAAACAAGAAGAAGAAGTCGGAGGAGAGTAAGAACAGAACATGATGAATGATCCTAGAGCATAGTATCTAGAAAGTCTCATGTAGTAATGCTTAAGAAATAATGCACACGTATGCTTAATATACACATAATCAACAATCCATAAATTCAAATCAAGATTAATTTCGCAATGCCAGAAGGAGAGGTTGATAACTTAGTTCACGTTAATGGCTATAGGTTGTTCCTTGGTCCTAGTATAGCATTAAATGGTCCACTTACCTACTACCTAATAGCTCAATTGTTTCTCCACCAAGTATCTAGAAATCCTAAGGTCTTTGGTTATAACTTGGCTTAGGAACGGTGTGGTATATTCGGATAATGAAAAGTGAGCTTTGGGTTCTCTCCTCACTAGCCATCAACTCATCGCCTTAGAGCTTGAGTTTTCACTCGAAGATGTTCTCACTCAACCCAATTTATTGATGTTTTTGATGTGCATCCCCAATCAATCCCAATTAAAACCTTTTGTGATGATATACAAATTCCACTTTGCCGGTCCGAATATATATTCTTTTCATATCAAATTTTTTGTATAGCTAAGATCTCTTTTTAATGTTGAGATATCACGCTACTTTTTCATATATATATTTTTCTTTCTATTTATGCCCTTGTTGGCAAATTTAGCTTGTAGCTTGTTTTCCATTCACTATTACCCCGGCAAAGGGTTACAATATTAATTTTTTCATCATCAATAAAATCACAATTACAATTTCCCAAACACAATTTTCCCTAATGATGAAGCCCTCCACCCCAAACTCAAGCTCTAAAAACAACTTGTTTCAGGTTTTGCGGTTCGAGTGTGGGTCATATACATAAGTCCTACAAACTAAGGGTATGGATTATAATGTGGTTCAATAAAAGGCTTTAGAAAGGCTCAGAGGGGCTAAGATGGATAAATAATAAAAATACTCAAACAAAAGGGTGAGAAGGTATAAAAGGCTTCAAGTGGCTTCAATATGAAAGAACTGCCTTATTCATCTTTCTAACTACCAGATTTTGTTACTTTTTCACTACTAGTTCATAGACAAGTGGGTTCTCAACTAATTTTAAACCTCACGTTCTACACACCAAATAACTCTCCCTAAGTTCCAACATAATTTCTTAGCATTGCTCATTAACTTTTCTATCTTTTATTTCCTGTTTTCATACATGCATGCTAAACATATTTATGACATCTTTCAACAACATACTACCTACTGTCATTAACTTAATTAAATCATGCTTAATAGGTACATTCAACATATTCTATGCCTTAATTCAACCTAAAAAATTTAAATTTTATGCAAAAACGAAAAGAAGATGAGGAAACGGAATCCCCACCCCAACTCAAAAGTGAGCCGTGTCCCCACGACTCGAAAAAGACTCAAGAAAAAAGAAAATTTAAATTAAAACTAACTAAACTACCTAATGCATACAAGCTATTAAGAAAGAGAATTAGAGGGGCGTACCCGGATGGCCATAGAGATCCATTATGTCCTCCTCCTCTGAAGAATATGGAGAAGAATAATCGTCAATATCCATGTTCGTAGTTACCTCTTCCAATTGTGAACTGATCTGTGTATTTTCCACCCAAAGTTCTCTGTTTTCTTCTCGTAAACGTTCAACTTCATGTTGGAATTTAAGAGCCAATGGGGGAATACAAGAATCATCTTTAGAAGAAGATGTAGAAGAACCTTGATCAAGAATCTTTGTATTTTTCATAGGCCTTGCTGGTACAGACATTCTAGCAGTTAATCTCTTTGGTAGTGGTTGTGCTAGTGCCTTTTCTTTTGATTCTTCAGTAGCCTCATCAAGGTTGATAGGCTTTTCAATGGTGGCTCCAGGCAATTATTTGTTCTTCCCTAAGATGGTACACTTCCTCTTGAATTCCATAGCATCAGTTTTGTTTGTCATGTTTGATTTACCCACCACTCAAGTTATACCAAGGATGAATTAAAAGTTTAAGATAAATTGGTGTAGCTTAAGGTTGTTGCTTCGAATTAATGAAAAGAGGGAGGTTTCTTGATGAATATTGGAAGAAATCTTGAAATCTTGATGTTCTTGATGGTGCTTAATGGTGTAATGTGATGAATTTGATGAAGAAATTGTGTTTATGGAGGATGGAGGAGAGAATTATTGATGTTGTTGTGTTAATTGTGGAGGTTTGTACAAGCTTCAAGGTGTATTTATATTGTTTGGGTCTGAAAATTTCGTGTAGAGGAGGTTAGGGTAAAGTTTGATAAGGTAAGAAGTAAAATAGGATTTAATCTCTTCAAAACCGACCTAGCGCCTGTATACCGGTCATATCACCGGCTGACCAGTGCTGGACGTATTTTCTTCTTGGACCTCTCGGCAATGAACCCGAACTATACCCGAGGCCACGTGTTTTTCCTTCCCCGGCATACCGGCCCTAACCACCGGCATACCAACGCTGTTTTTCGTCCAGGAGCAACTCCGTCAAAAAACCCGTGCCTTGGAACCCGTGGGCATGTGTTTCTCTTCTGGCCGGCTTACCGGTGCCATGGGCGGCATACCGTTGAGCCTGGCTTTTTCCTTTTGGACCTCTCGGCAATGAACCCGAGTCACCAACCCGTGGGCACGTGTTTCCCACCGGCATACCGGTGGTTTGACCGGCCTACCGGCCAGTGAACCAAATTTTTCCCGAGTATTTCCTTTTGACCCCAAACTCAATTCCTGCACAATAACACACTACCTTTCTCTCCTATTAGCTTGTAAACACAATAAAAAATCTACACTAATCTAAAAAGCAATTAAAAACAAGGGGTGTCTCCCAAGAGCACTTTTGTTTAACGTCTTTGAGTTAGACGTGTACCTCAGGCTAAGCGTTTTCTACGAGATGGATTGTCTCCTCTGGTCCAAAGTCTTCACTGTCATGGTATCTTTTCAAACGCTGGCTATTCACCATGAATGTCCTTTGCCCGGTTGGATGTTCAATTTCAATCGCTCCATGAGATGTGACCTTCGTAACAATGTAAGGTCCTCCCCAACGGGATTTAAGCTTTCCTGTGTAGTTCGAGAATCGAGAGTTGCATAATAAAACATTTTGTCCTCTCTCTAAATGCTTTGGACGGAGTCGTCTATCATGCCATTTCTTTGTTTTCTCCTTGTAGAGGCGTGAATTTTCATAGGCAAGATAGCGAAACTCCTCCAACTCGATTGCATCAACCTTTGTTTCCCGGCTAGTTCTGGATCTAGATACATAGTTTTGATAGCCCAGAAGGCTCAAGCTTCAATCTCAATAGGTAGATGACATGCTTTGCCATAGACCATGCAATACGGAGATGCCCCAACTAGTGTTTTAAATGCTGTTCTGTAAGCCCAGAGAGCATCATCTAGCTTTAATGACCAATATTTCCTTGTTTTATTCACGGTCTTCTCAAGAATAGATTTGATTTCCCGATTGGAAACTTCAGCTTGACCGTTAGTTTGTGGGTGATAACCGGTTGAAATGCGGTGTCTCACTCCAAACTTACGAAGGAGATTTCTCGGTTGAGCATTGATGAAATGGGTACCTTTATAACTGATGAGAACACGTGGTGTACCATGTCTTGAGAAGCTATTTGTCTTTAAGAATTTAATTACTGTTTGCACATCGTTCTTTAGTGTTTCCACTGCTTCTATCCATTTTGATACATAATCTACCGCAAGCAAAATATAAAGATTTCCATGGGAAGTAACGAATGGTCCCATGAAATCTATTCCCCATTCATCAAAGATTTTGACTTCTGGAATATTTATAAGCGGCATCGCGTCCCTTTTTGATATATTACCAGTGAACTGGCATCTTTGACATGACTGGACAAAACGATGACAATCTCTGTGTAGGGTAGGCCAATAGAAACCGGATTGAAAAATTTTAGCTGCAGTTCTATCGCCTTTAAAGTGACCTCCATATGGTGATCCATGACAGCTTGCTATAATCTTATCAACTTCGCCTTCATGGTCACATCGTCTAACTACTTGGTCACTACAAATTTTCTGGAGGTACGGTTCATCCCATAGTATTTTTTAGCCTGGTGAGATAATCTTTGTCTTTTTTGTGGGTGGATATCCTTGGGGAATACACCACTCACGATGAGGTTGACTAGATTTGCATACCATGGCACAAACGCATCTTTAATAGCAAAAAGTTGTTCATCAGGGAATACCTCTTTAACCAATAATGGTTCCTTGTTCGCATCAGATCCTTCGAGCCTTGATAAATGATCAGCAACTTGATTTTCGCATCCCTTTCGGTCTCGAATGTCTATGTCAAACTCTTGAAGCAACATTACCCATCTAATAAGACGCGTCTTAGCATCCTTTTTCTCCATGAGGTATCTGATTGCTGAATGATCCGTGTATACAACAGTTTTCTTCCCAATCAGGTAGGAACGAAATTTATCAAAAGCATATACTACGGCCAACATCTCTCTATATAATTCATCTGGGCAACGTTGAAGCTTTTACTTGCGTAATAAATCGTGTGGAAGAGCTTATCTTTCCTCTGCCCCAACACAACACCCATAGCGTGATTACTAGCATCACACATAAGTTCAAACAGAGCTTTCCAATCAGGAGGTATAACAATAGGTGTGGAGATTAGCTTCTCCTTAATCGTCAGAAACGCTTGAAGACATTCGTCAGTAAAGTTAAAGGGAGTATCCTTATCGAGCAAAGAACAAAGCGGTTTGGCGATCTTGGAGAAATCTTCGGTAAAATCCTGCGTGACCCAAGAAACTTCTCACTCATTTGACGGAAACGGGAGGTGGTAATGTTGTGATAACTTCAATATTAGCACGATCAACCTCTATCCCTGCCTTCAAAACTTTATGTCCTAACACAATTCCTTCTTGAACCATAAAGTGACATTTTTCCTAGTTAAGCACAAGATCTTTTTCTTTACATCTCACAAGGACTTTCTCAAGATTATTCAAACAATCATCAAAACTATCTCCAAACACCGAAAAATCGTCCATAAAAACCTCCAAGTATTTATTAATCATGTCCCAAAATATAGCCATCATGCACCTCTGGAATGTGGCATGTGCATTACATAAACCAAACGGCATCCTTCTATAAGCAAAAGTGCCAAACGGTCAAGTAAAGGTTGTTTTGTGTTGATCAAGGGGATCCACAGAAATCTGATTATAACCCGAATATCCGTCAAGGAAACAATAATACTCTTTCCCTGCTAGTTTGTCTAGCATCTGATCAATGAATGGTAGTGGGAAGTGATCTTTTTTTGTAGCTTTGTTGAGTCTTCGGTAATCCATGCATACTCGCCACCCCACAACTCTTCTTGAATGTATGGCTTCACCTTGATCATTAAGGATAGTAGTAATACCTCCTTTCTTTGGAACACATTGCACTGGACTAACCCAATCACTGCTAGCAACCGGATAGATAATTCCTGCGTCTAACAACTTGATTACCTCCTTCCTTACCACTTCTTTCATAGCTGGCATGAGTCTTCTTTGACCCTCTATAGATCGCCCACCTTCGTTCTCAAGAATGATTTTTGTGTTTGCAAACGGAAGGACTAATTCCCTTGATTTCAGCAACAGTCCACCCGATTGCTTCTTTGTTAGCGCGAAGTACATGAAGTAGCTTCTCCTCTTGAGGACCTGAAAGGTTAGCAGAAATAATAACAGACAAAGTTTTGTTCGTACCTAGATATGCATAGCGTAGATGATCTGGAAGGGGTTTTTCTTCGAGAACAGGTGGACATATTATGGATGGTTGCTTTATTGGTTCTATGTCACCTGATTCTCGAAGTAGTTCTCGTATATTTGATCCTAATGCCGCAACTTCTTCAGGGGGGATCTCATTTTCCTCTTGTGATTCAAGTGCTAAGGCCTCGTCAAGATCATCATTTAAGGTAGCTTCATTGAAGACTTATTGTGTAATTTTTCTGATGACATCTATTTTGAAACATTCATCTTTCAAATTTGGTAACTTTATAACCTTAAACGCATTGAATCGTACATGTTCGTCTTGTACCCTCATGATCAACTCACCATTCTCAACATCTATTAGTGTACGCCCTGTGGCTAAGAATGGTCTACCCAAGATGATCGGGACATTCTTATCCGCGTCGTAGTCAAGAATAATAAAATCACAAGGAAAAACAAAAGTACCACCTTTACCTAAAACATCTTCAATTTTACCTACTAGGCGGGAGAGGGAGCGATCCTCCATTTGTAATACCACTGATGTGGGTACTACCTCTCCTATGTTAAGCTTCTCGAACAGGGATCGTGGCATGAGATTGATACTCGCGCCTAGATCACACAATGCTTTCCCGGTCCAACTAGTTCCAATGCCAATGGCTATTGTAAAACTTCCGGGATCTTCTACCTTTGGTGGTAACTTGTTTTGACATATAGCACTACACTCCACAGGCAATCCAATTGGTTCCCCAGTTTCTATACTTCGTTTGTTAGAAAGAATGTCCTTCATGAATTTTAGATATTTCGCATTTTTTTGAGAGCTTCTACAAACGGCATATTAATTTCTAACATGCTCACCATGTCAACGAACTTCTTGAATTCCTGGTCATTGTCCTTTTTTCTTACACGTGAAGGGTATGGTGGTGGAGGGCGTGTATTAAGTTCCACTGAGTTTTTCTTCTTTTCAGGTGTTTTGGCTTGGACACCATCTGATTCAACTGCCTCTTCTACCTTATCTTCTGTTGTTTCGTCTCCCCCCTTTTCTGGAATAGGGATTGGTTCTGGTTCTCTTCCAGCTGGAGGTAGTTGTTTTCCACTTCACAATTCAACTGCATGACAAGCATCATCTCGAGGAGCAATGGTATCACTTGAGAGTTGCCCTTTTGGCCTGTTTTGCAATGTACTCGCCATATGTGATAGAGTATGCTCGATTTTTTTGATCACCTTTTGCTGGGCTTGAATTTTTTGTTGGCTAATACTCATATTTTGTTCAATTGCTTGCATCAGTTTATCCATACTCGAATTCATGCTCAAGGTTTGTTCTTTACTTGCTAGTTGCATTGACTGTTTTGGTGGTTCTTGATAAGCTTTTTCGACAATGGGCGCTTTTTGATGTATAGGTTGTGGTGGATAGTATGATTGAGGTTGGGTTAGATGATAAGTCTCTTGACTTCTGACGCATCTTCTCTGTTGCGGAGTGTGTTGATAACTAGCGTAGCTTTCTTGAGGATTATCATAACCATTATAATAATAGTTATTTTGTTGAGATATAGAAGAAGCTGAGGCTGGATTATTCATACACCTTTCCCACATATGATTTCTTGATCCAAAACCTGGACACGAAGGTATAGTACGCACTAGATTCACCTGATAAATTTTTCGAGCTTTTTCTTGTAGTTCTTCGAGTTGTTGGCTCGATTCCTTGAGCTTCAGAGACTCTGAAGTGTCTTCTTTTTCTTTTGGTTCCCTTGGCCAACTTCTCTCGTTCTCAAGAATTCTCTCCATACAAATTTCGGCTTCTTTAGGATCTAGTAACAAAAACCCTTGTTTTTATCTTTATTGTATCCGGACGATTGATGTCTCCCTATTTGTTCTAATTATTAGCCCCTTGGAGACATCCTTTTAGGTGAATAAATGACATATTTGATAGACTTTTAGGCTTAATTGATCATATTACACTTTCTCCCCTTGGAAATTAACTATTTACAGAATCTGAGCTTTTGTGCCTAAATTTGACTATTTTTAATGCAAAGTTAATTGGTTCTCGAATCCTATGAAAGACCAATCCAAGGAGAAGAAGTGAGAATAAAGTCTTAGTGTATTTTAGAGAGTTAGGAAATTATTTTTAGTCGAGTTTCTATTTTTAGAGTACACTTTCCTATTTCGTTTTCTTGATTTATTGATTTATTCTTTTTAAGCATATGCGATTTAATTATTTATTTAATGTGAAGCTTTAAGAGATAAATGGTAATTACTTAGAGACAAAGTCAAGATAAATATGAAAGGAAAGAAGATATACATGGAAACAAGAAGATTTAGGAACAATTTATTCAAAGAAGGAAAAGATAAAGCTGCGTTTTGAAATCTGAAATTCCAGCCACTTTTTAAAGATTAAATCATAATCAAAGATTGGAATGGATTCTGGACGAGTGGTCTGCACCAATAGAAAGATCTTTCCGAGACAAGTGGTTTCATATATTGGAAATTCTCAAACGGATAAGTATTGAAAAAGATATGACCAAATCAAATCAGCAGCAAAATCTTACCTTTCCTAGAATTTAGAGCTTTGAATTTGAGAGTCCTTGACTTGTCTTCCACTCCAAGCAAATTCGACCTAGGGTCCTCCAACACCTATAAATACACCCCTTAACCTCCTACTTTCACACACTTCAGAGAATTAAACAAGAGACTTAAGGTTTTCAAGTCAGAGCACGAAGGAAAGAAGAAGCTTGAAGCTGGAGGAATCTTGTTCTTCCAACAATAGTCATTCAACCCTTTAGGTTTTTATCTATCTTTTGTAACTGAAACATGAATTCATTTTCTTTTATGTTAGTCTTTAATTTCATGAGCTAAATTTCTTTATACTTGAGAATCGCATTAAAGGGATGAACCTTAATTAATTGTTTTCTATGTTTTGAATTTGGGATTGTTTAGATTTAAACTGAATTGAGTTTTAGGTATTGGATATTACATTGTTTTCATTACTAATTCTTTTAGGAACAACTAGAATTAGCTGTTAGTATTTGGGCTATTCACTTTAGTGGCGAAGTGATCATCCGACAGGGGGGTTTGAATACAGATCTAGGTAATACCCGTGTATTGTCCGTTATTGACCAAGAGGCTTAACTAGTTACATAGCCAAAGAGGTAAAATCATATCATCCGAAGAGCCATATTCGACCATACAGGTGTTAATGATACTTTTGGATAGCTTCTAGGTCCACCCGACAGGGGGCTAGGAGATATTAGAGTCCCGACTAATATACTAATTTCAATTCTACCCTTAAACATAGCATAGATTATATTGATTAAGTGGATTCCTTTGCGAGATTCAAGTAACTCTCTTATCTGAAGTTAGTCGTTTATTTTCTTTATTTCCTTTCTGTTTATTTAATTTTAGTCTTTACTTTATTTGCAATTTTAATTTATAAAAACCAAACAAAAATTCTTATCTTATATTTTCTGTTTAGCAATTATCTCTACTATCTGATTAATATTTGGGTTGAACCTTATCCGTCCCTGAGAACAAACTTTATTATCATATATTACTTGGGACAACCGTACACTTGCGAAGTGGTTCCTTTATTTTTGAACTTAATTTTATAACACCCTAGGACCCTCCAAGTTTTTGGCGCCGCTGCCGGGGACGGTAGCTTGTGACCCCGGTGTTAATCTTTTAGTAGTTTAATTGTTAGTTTAGTTTTAGTTTTATTTTCCAGTTTTACGCTTTGGGTTGTCTTTCTTTCTCAGGTTTACAGGTTTTGGTTTATGCGTGAAGATATCGTGATTCTTGCAAATCCCGAAAACCTAGTTCGAGAAGCAAACAAAAGAAAGAGAGACGCTAAGGCAAAAGAGTTAGAGGAGCAATTAGCAAGAGAAACAATGGCTGAAGACCAAGTTGATGATCAACAACTCAACCCTCCTGCTGTTCCTGCTGCTCCCCAAGCTCAAAACAATGATCCGTGGTTCATCAATGGCCCTGAAGAAGCTCCATTTCGAGCTCCTGCCCTCGGAATTAGCCCTGCAGATATTAATGTCGCGAGATACAGACCCGATCCTGGTATGTTATCTCAGTTTCATAGTTATGGCAATTTCCAAGGAGCACCTAGCGAAGATCCGATCTGTGCTGTACAGAAGTTCATGCAAATTTGCGATTCTTATATTACGCAAGGAGTAATTAAAGAGCAAATGTATTTTGCTAATTTTAGATACTTCGTTATTGATGGAGCAAGTAAGTGGCATGATTCTCAAGAACCCAGAACAATTACAACATGGGACGCATTACAAACCGCGTTCTTCGATAGATACTACCCAACGAATATGAGATTAGATGCGCAAGTTGAAATAACGTCATTCAAGCAAGAGGAAGACGAGAGTTTGGGTAGAAGTTGGAAGAGATTTCACATTTGCTTACGAAGAAACCCTGATCATGGCCTCACAGAAGTTCAACAGATGAAGATATTTTACCGAGGACTTGATGGCTCTTCAAGAAAAGATCTAGACTTACTTTGTGGTGGTGCATTTTTACGGGTACAACCAGTCCATGCTAAGATTATTCTGAATAGAATTGTAACGAGTCAACTAGGTTGGAATACTGTAAGAACACCTGGCCGAGGTGGAAATATTGCACTGGTTGAAGAAAAATTCACCGCGATGGAAACAAAACTCGAACAACAACTGAAACAACTTGCTCTAGCTGTTACGAAAAGTGTTACTGGTAGAAGAGTAGATGTTAATGTTACACAAGAAGTTTATGGATGTTCTAACTACGGTATACAAGATCATGATTGGGAGACCTGTCAAAATAATCCAGAATCCGTAATGTTCGTGTCTAACCGAGGAAACTATAACTCAAGTGGTCAAGGTTACCAACCGAATAGAAACCATCCGGGTTTCCAATATTCGAACCCAAATGGGGCCGCTAATCCACAACATGCATATCAACCGCGTCCCCAAGGCAATAACTATCAACCAAGACCTCAGAACAACTACCAAGGTGGACAAGCATACGGAAATCAAGCTCAGAGACAACCTCCTCAAGATGCTTATACCGAAACCATGAACCAGAAAGCTCTACCTGCTCAACCTCAAGAAGGTGCATTAGATGCTTAGCAAACTTTGACAACACTAATCACCATTCAACAAACTACAGCCGCATCACTTAAATTGATGGAAACTCAGATAGCTCAGATGGCAAAGCAGTTAAATCAGCGTCCACAGGGACAATTACCAAGCGATACTGAAGAACCTAATCATATGAAGAATGTAACGCGATCTCTCTTAGAAGTGGTAAGAATCTTCCACCCCCATCTTTTCCCGGTATGAAAGAAAAAGAAACAACTGTGAAAGAGAAACCAGTAAAAGAGGTGGAAGAGAAAGAAGATGAACCTGAAATAATTGAAGTGGAGAAGATTCCGGAAAATCCGAAAAAGAAAGATGCTATAGAATTCCGTCCTCCTCCACCATTCCCTTCAAGAGTTCAGAAGAAAGGAGATACTGCGGAATATCAGAGATTCGTGACCATGGTGAGTAAACTTAACATTAATATACCTTTCTTAGAAGCTATCAAAGGTGTACCGAAATACATGAAATTCTTGAAAAGAGCTATCACCAGCAAGCGTCAGTATCTTGAGAATGAAATGGTGGGTTTTCCAGAAGAGTGTAGTGCCATCTGCCAAAGTAAGTTGCCACCCAAATTACTTGATCCTGGAAGTTTTACGATCCCGATTTCCATCGGTGCTAAGTGGCAAAGGAAAGCTTTATGTGATTTGGGAGCAAGTATTAATCTCATGCCCAAATCCGTGTTTGAAAAGTTGAAGATAGGCAACGCAAAACCCACCTCTATGGTTTTGCAAATGGCTGACAGATACCTCGTACATCCAGAGGGAAGACTAGAAGATGTCCTCGTCAAGGCTGGTACGTTAATCTTTCCTGTTGATTTTGTTATACTTGATTACGACGCGGATAGGAATGTCCCCATTATTTTGGGAAGACCATTCCTAGCCACGGGGCGTACTTTGATTGATGTATAAAACGGTGAATTGATTATGCGTATTCAAACGAGGAGGAAAAATTTAACGTGTTTAAGCCAATGAAGTTTCCGGATCCCAAGGAGGATTGCTTCCGGATTGATGTGATTGAACAGTAGCCAACTAAGGTTGTGGAAACCTTAGGAATGGAGGAAAGAGAGCTCAAAAAGAAACCACCTTATAAAAATCCTCCATATCGTAAGGAAAATCCACACCTTGACCATGCGAAGAAGAAAGAAAAAGGGTGTAACATGAAGGTTCCTAAAGAACCTAAGAAAGTGAGAAAGAAAAGGGGGTTCAGAGTAGGCGAAGAGGTTGCATTAAAGAAGTCTGATCCTCCTCCGGAAACGCGCGAAGCCAAGAGTTCTTGGCAAGGACCGTTCATGGTCACAAAGGTTATTTCGAATCAACTGGTGGTCATAAAAGCTAAGGGATGCGAATTCCGTATAGCAAACGTTGATAACCTCACTCACTGCTGGGGAGGTTATGTGAAAAATGATTTATGAGGTAAACCGTCGAGCTTAACGACGTTAAACAAAAGCCATTTCAATGTGTATTAGTTTATTGCTTTAAGTTTTTCAATTCTTAGTGTATAATTCTAAGTTAGTGTCGAGTTTTAGTGTCTACTTTTAAAGAAATGAGAAGGGTAGTGTGTTAATTGTGTAGGAATAGAGTTTGGGGTGCTAGGAAACGCAAAAGAAAAATTCAAAGGCTGGTGCGGACTACCCACGCGGTGTACCCCCTATACCGCAGGGATGTACCGCGGGTTTTTTCACGGAGCACGTGCGGACTACCCATGCACCGCACCCCTGCACCGCACGACAAAAACGCGTGCCACGGGGTGCTAGCACGGGTACAAGGCAGAGGCGAGAAAGTCACACCAACAGCGCTGCGGTGTAACCTCGCGGTACACCCATGCACCGCAGGTATGCACCGCGCCAGGCGGTTTGTGAAGAGATCAAAGCCCAGTCAACTTCTAACCTTAACGAGATAAACCCTAGCCTCTTCCAAACGAATTTTCCAGCTCCCAACCCTATAAAAACACCTTGAAGCTTGATTAAACCTCCACAACAAACACATTAACATCATTAAAACTCTCCTCCATCCTCCATAAACATAACCTCTTCATCAAATTCATCACAAAACACCATTAAACAGAATCAAGATCATCAAGCTTTCAAGAGTTCTTCCAAGATTCATCAAGAAAACAACTTCCTTCATCTAATCCAAGCAAGAAACTCAAGTTATACCAAGTTTTCTTAACTTTATTCTATCCTTGGTATAAACTTGAGTTTGGGGTAAATTCAACCATGACAAACAGAACAGATGCTTTGGATTACAAGAAGAGGTGCTGTATCCTAGGGAAGAACAAGAATTTGCCTGGTTCTACAATTGAAAAGGCCATCAATCTTGATGAGCCTATTGAAGAAACACAAGAAGAAAAGGCACCTGCACCACCACAACACGGGAAATTAACAGCAAGGATGAGGGTATCATCAAAGCCTAAAGACAAGATACAAATTCAAGTTCAAGGTTCTTCTTCTTCTCAAACTAATTCTGGTATTCCTCCATGGGCTCACAATTTGCAACAAGAATTCGAACTTTTACGACTAGACATCGGAGCACTTTGGAAGGAAATTACACAGATTAAGTCAACATTGGAAAAGGTAACTTTGTACATGGATATTGATAATTATTCTTCCCCTCCGGAGGAGGACACGATGGATCTTCATGGCCAGGTACCCCGTTCTAATTCTTCTTCTTAATTAATGGTAGGCACTAGTTAGGTAGTTTAGTTTAATTTTATTTGCTTTCTTGAGTCTTTTTCGAGTCGTGGGGACACGACTTACTTTTGAGTTTGGGGTGGGGTTCGTTGCCTCATCCCAATTTTTTGTGTTTTACATGCTTTCAATAAAGTTAATCTTAGGGTTGCGTTGACTGTAGAGAATTTTAAATGCCCCCATCAAGCATGCTTTTTATGAATTAATGATAGAAAATAGTTGACTTTAGGAGTTAGTATGAAGCTGAACTTTAATTGCATGCAAATATGAAGTAATTGATAGGAAGAATTAATGAACAATGCAAAAGAAGTAAACTTATACTTAAGGATAATAGGTGGTTTGTAGAACGTGAGATCTAAATGAGTAGAGAACCCACTTAGGTATGAACTAGAGGAAAGTTGTGTAAATAGGAAGGTGATAGAGACAGTTTTTTGTTAGCCCTTTGAATCCTTTTTGGCCTTCTATCCCTGAATTAATTTTATCCTTCTTAGACAAATTTTTAGCCTTTAAGCCTTTCTTTTGTCGCCACATTATAAGCCAATTTCCCTTTAGATTATTAGGCATGACCATATGACCTGCACTTGAATCACGATCCTGAGACTTCCTGTCTTGAGCTTGAGTTTGGGGTGGTGGGTCCACTATATGGGAATTTACATTGGGTTGTGATTTTTGAGCTTATCAATGATGCTCTGTGCTTTATATGATGATGATTCACAGGTTTATTATATTGTAACCCTTTGCCGGGGTAATAGTGAATGGAAAAGAAGCTTCGAGCTCAAGTTATGAATAGGCATAACTGTGATACATCGACATTAAAAAGAGAGTCATGGCTATAAGAAAAGAAAAAAACGAATGATTTGAAAAGAAGATACATATTCCGACCGGCAAAGTGGAAATTTTTAAGTGAATCATCCTTAGTGCTTATTGGGTTAAATTGGGGACGCTAATTAAGCGCGTCAATTGGGTTGAGTGAGAACGTTATTCGAGTGTAAACTCAAGCTCTTGGACATTTTGTTGATGGTAAGTGAGGAGAGAGCCAAAAGCTCACTTCAAATTTACCAAATATACATACCATACCGTCCTTCAGCCTATGCTAAAACCGTAAAGACCTCGTGATTCCTAGATGCACAGTGAGTTAATAGGGAGTATTCTAAGTGGAGACTTCAAAACAAGTAAAGATCCAGGAACACCCTATAGCCACCATCTTGAGATAAGTATTAAGCGTAACCTTCTAGAATTGTGAAATAAATTTTGGATTGATTTTATTTTGTGTTTGATTTTGCATGATCAGTGTATGTGTATATTAATTCCTAGGTTAGACTATATGAAATTTGTTTTAAGCTTTGCTTTGGGATTATTTTCTAGATTCTACCTTCTGCGTTCACCTAAAAGCTCCTTTGTTTTTATTTTACTTTGTCGGGACGACAAAGGTTTGAGTTTGGGGTCTTGATGTCTCCCTATTTGTTCTAATTATTAGCCCCTTGGAGACATCCTTTTAGGTGAATAAATGACTTATTTGATAGACTTTTAGGCTTAATTGGTCATATTACACTTTCTCCCCTTGGAAATTAACTATTTGCGGAATCTGAGCTTTTGTGCCTAAATTTGACTATTTTTAATGCAAAGTTAATTGGTTCTCGAATCCTATGAAAGACCAATCCAAGGAGAAGAAGTGAGAATAAAGTCTTAGTGTATTTTAGAGTGTTAGGAAATTATTTTTAGTCGAGTTTCTATTTTTAGAGTACACTTTCCTATTTCGTTTTCTTGATTTATTGATTTATTCTTTTTAAGCATATGCGGTTTAATTATTTATTTAATGTGAAGCTTTAAGAGATAAATGGTAATCACTTAGAGACCAAGTCAAGATAAAGATGAAAGGAAAGAAGATTTACATGGAAAGAAGAAGATTTAGGAAAGATTTATTCAAAGAAGGAAAAGATAAAGCTGCCTTTTGAAATCTGAAATTCCAGCCACGTTTTATAGATTAAATCATAATTAAATATTGGCATGGATTCTGGACGAGTGGTCTGCACTAATAGAAATCTCTTTCCAAGACAAGTGGTTTCATATATTGGAACTTCTCAAACGGATAAGTATTGAAAAAGATATGACCAAATCAAATCAGCAGCAAAATCTTACCTTTCCTAGAATTTAGAGCTACGAATTTGAGAGTCCTTGACTTGTCTTCCACTCCAAGCAAATTCGACCTAGGGTCCTCCAACACCTATAAATACACCCCTTAACCTCCTACTTTCACACACTTCAGAGAATTAAACAAGAGGCTTAAGGTTTTCAAGTCAGAGCACGAAGGAGAGAAGAAGCTAGAAGCTGGAGGAATCATGTTCTTCCAACAATAGTCATTCAACCCTTTAGGTTTTTATCTATCTTTTGTAACTGAAACATGAATTCCTTTTCTTTTATGTTAGTCTTTAATTTCATGAGCTAAATTTCTTTATACTTGAGAATCGCATTAAAGGGATGAACCTTAATTAATTGTTTTCTATGTTTTGAATTTGGGATTGTTTAGATTTAAACTGAATTGAGTTTTAGGTATTGGATATTACTTTGTTTTCATTAATAATTCTTTTAGGAACAGCTAGAATTAGCTATTAGTATTTGGGCTATTCACTTTAGTGGCGAAGTGATCATCCGACAGGAGGGTTTGAATACAGATCTAGGTAATACCCATGTAATGTCCGTTATTGACCGACAGGCTTAACTAGTTACATAGCCAAAGAGGTAAAATCATATCATCCGAAGATCCATATTCGACCATACAGGTGTTTATGATACTTTAGGATAGCTTCTAGGTCCACCCGATAGGGGGCTATGAGATATTAGAGTCCCGACTAATATACTAATTCCAATTCTACCCTTAAACATATCATAGATTATATTGATTAAGTGGATTCCTTTGCGAGACTCAAGTATCTCTCTTATCTGAAGTTAGTCGTTTATTTGCTTTATTTACTTTCTGTTTATTTAATTTTAGTCTTTACTTTATTTGCAATTTTTAATTTATAAAAACCAAACAAAAATTCTTATCTTTTATTTTCTGTTTAGCAATTATCTCTACTATCTGATTAATATTTTGATTGAACCTAATCCGTCCCTGAGAACGAACTTGATTATCATATATTACTTGGGACAACCGTACACTTGCGGTTAAGTGGTTCCTTTATTTTTGCACTTAATTTTATAACACCCTAGGACCCACCAACGATACAACTTTGAGTTGGGGGTCTTGATGTCTCCTCATTTGTGATAGATTTATGTTAAGATGAGACATCATTTTTAGTGATTTAGAAGTCATAATAGTCAATTTTCTTGAGAAATAGTGCACTTTCCTATATTGAGTCTTGATTAAGTGAATTATTATTTTTACAGCATATTGGGTTTAATTGTTTATTTAGTGTGAAGATTTAAAGATAATTATGTAGATTAATTAGAGTCCAAGTCAAAGACTACAAGATATGGAAAGATATTAGCATGGTAATTGGAGATAAGGAAACAAAAGCTAAAAATATGGAAAAGGAAACGCCTAAAGAAGTGGTGATAACTCCAAAACCAAGCCGATTTTGGAAGATTTCTTTCATAGGGACGTAGATAATTCTGTGAGGATTCTTTTGGTATATTGTGGAGCAAAAACCGACCAATAACGAAGAAGATATGCTCAAAACAGTTCAGCAGTAATTATCTTTATTTCCGTACGAATTTGAGTTGGGCTTGGAGTCCATTACTTTGCTTCTCCCTCAAAAAAACGAATTAGGTCTTCTAAACACCTATAAATACACCCTTATATCACTTGTAAATCATCCTTGCCTCATAATAATTAGTTCTTAAGGTTTTATTCTTCCAGTTTATTGTAGAGAGCAAGATGATGTCTTCTGTAATTTCTTTTAGTTTATTTCCATCAGGTATGAACTAAACTCCCCAGAGCTTGGGTTTTGCATCATGTATAATCTATGAATTCTAATTCTTCTATCTAAGTTTCTTTGAGAATTACATGTTTTAAATTGATATTAGCTGCTTACTCTTATATTTGTTTATGTGTTTTGATTTAATGATTGTTTTCCTTGCAGTGCGCAACGTTTAGGATTACCTTAATAGTAGTTAGATGATCGCCTTAGCTGGGTGTCTAATTATTGAAACACCACATAACGTCTAGTGTCGATATTAGTCCTGAAAAAACTGAATGTAACTAGATAGTCATTAGGGTATAATTTAATCACCATATCACCAATTGAAGGAATTGTTTGTTTAGGTACTTGGTAGCGCTTGATAACCCTATTTGAAACAGCCTCTTGGTTGTGCCGCAGCCCCCTTAGTCGCTCTCAAGGTCTAAGGTATGGGAATTTAGAATCCTGACTAAGTATACAAGAGCTAATATTCTCCCTTATTAACTAGATCTAATAGAAAGAATTAGAAGGATTAGTGCATACTAGCAAAACCTAAGCTATATCTCTCATCTCATATTCTCTATATTTATTTTATTGTCTTATTTTCTTAGTTTTAATTACTAATCTCGAAATCCATATCTTTTATTTTCTGTCTTTTAATTAATTATTGCTTACTCGTTATTCCTACCCACGTGATTAACACACTTAAGTCCCTGAGAACGAACTCAACTTACTAACTAAAACTTGCATACGTTCTGTAATACTTGCAATACTGTTCCTGTCTAGGGTGAGAGTGCGTAGTTTTCTAGACTTTATTTATCTTATTTTTATCACACCCTAGGCGACACCAAGTTTTTGGCGCTGCTGCCGGGGACTTGTGTCTCGTTAGCGTGTGGGTTATCTATTTCGAGTAGTAGTTTTTAATTAGTTTTATTTTTCAGTATTTTAGTTTTTTTTTTCTGGATTTACGCTTGTGGTTTGCTTTAGTCTTTTTCAGGTTTCACAGTGTTTAATTCTTGGCCTCCGTTATCGGAGCCTGAGAGGAGCTTCAGACGTTACAACAAACGAGTTCGTGAGGAAAGAGCCTTAAGAAGAGCAATGGCAGCACAACTAGATCCACCACTCGAGGACCCAATTGGAGGACCTCAACTTAATCCACTTGGTGTCCCACCTGTAGGAAATCCACCAGGAGGACCACAACTTAATCCACTTGGTGGTCAACAACAAGGTGTACCACAACCACTAGGACGAGGTAATGGGCAAAATAATCAACAGAATTGAGTACAACAAGACCTCCTTGGTCTTCATGTACCGTTTCATGTTCAACCAATAGGTTACCGTCCTCCAGAGATCCAGAATATTAAATTTCGACCCGATCCGGGTATGCTCAGTCAATTTCAAAGTCATGGACTCTACAGTGGTACAACAATTCAAGATCCGGTAAGATCGATTCAGAAGTTCATGCAGATTTGTGATGCCTATGTTACTCCTGGCATTACACGCGAGCAACTGTATTGTTATATGTTTTTGTTCTTCTTAACCGGTAGAGCTAGCAAATGGCTAGATAGACAACCACCTGGACCAATTAATACATGGAGAGAACTTCAAGCCGCATTCTTTAACCGTTTTTATCCGAAGAGTATGCGACTCAAAGATCTTGTCAAGAAGATGGAGAAACAGTAGGAGAATCATGGACAAGGTTTCAACATAAATTAGATAGATTTCCGCTCCATGGTTATACTCCCGCTCTACAACTTTCTATATTCTATGAAGGTCTTAATGATAAAGGTAGAGAGAAGGTGGACAACATTGGAAAGGGTAATTTTGTGTCCATGAATCATAATGAAGCATCCGAGGTTTTGGAAAATATTATTGAACAAGAAAGGAGTTGGCCTTCAACACGAGCTCCTGTAGCAAAGACCTGAGGAACGCTTTGTTTAGATGCAAAAACTGCAAACTCAGCTCAAATATCCGCACTAGAAAATCAAATCAAAGAGCTGAAGTTAGAGATGCAAAATAATTTAGCCGCAGCAAACGTAGTACAAGAAGCACAAGGTTGTCAACAGTGTGGGGTTAATAATCATACATGGGAAGAGTGCGAAACAAATCCACAATCTGTGTACTTCATATCCAACCGAGGAGGTTATCAATGGGGTAACCGAAATCATCCAGGTATGCAGTACTCAAATCCACAAGGGGCCGCTAATCCTGGTCATTATCAACTGCGCCCCCAGAACAATTCTTTCCAACCTAGAGGTCAGTATCAAAATCAATATCAAAATAGACCTGCTCCCCCTCAACAACCTGTTCAAGATGCCTATACCGATGCGTTAGATCAGAAAACTTTACGTCAGTATCCTCAAGAAGGATCTATGGACAATCAACAAATAATGAATGTCTTGGAACATTTGACCACAAATATGAACGCTCAGGAAGAGAAAGTCCGAGGACAAGATGCCGCACTTCAAATTTAAGGTACTCAAGTAGAACAGTTAAACAAAGTTCTAACGAATTTAATGGAACAGAATGAAGTGAAGGCAATCGAAGGAGGTGATGACAATGTTGGGTTCGAAGCTTGTAAGGCTATTTGCCTTGAAATTGAAGAAGAAGAGAAGGAAGTACCGCATGCTGCCGTTAGTGCCGTGGAAGTTCCGAGTACAGAAAAAGCACCAACCAAGTCTAGCCCCGTGGAATCTGACTGTTCTGAGGTTTATGTGGAGGACGATCCAGAAAGAGCCGAATTTATACAGCTTCTAAAGAAGATGCAAGAGGAGATTCGATCGGTAATATATTATCATGCTGAGCTAGATAGAGAGAAAGAGAAAGAAGCCTCCAAGGAAGAATCAAAGGAGGAAGATGAAGTTGCACCTGCTGTGCAAGAAGAGAAAGAAGAAGAGAAGGTGGAACCGCCACCTAGTGTTCAACCAGTGTCACCAACTATTCCTAATACAAATCATAAAGATGACACTGAACTCAAGACATTTGTAGAGGCGTATACACCTGAAAATATTAATTCCCAGATGCTTGAGATTGCGAAGAAAGGACTTACACCGCAACAAGTTTTTACGCAAGTTATTCCTGAGAAAGAAGCGATTGTAGAGATCCCAAGAGAGAATTTGAGAGTTTCAAGAAGAAGTGAAAGAGAGCTAACAACAAAGCTTAAAGATCTGCGAAGTTTTAACCTTCTTATTCAAATAAATGGTATGCTCAAGGTGAAAGCTATGTACGATGTGGGTTCTGGTGTGAATCTTATGCCTAAGTCCGTGTTCGAGAGGCTTGGACTTCAGAAATCAGAGAAAACTCCAGTGAAGTTGCAGTTCGCTGACAACTTAGTTACCAGGACATGGGGAACAGTGGAGGACGTCTTAGTCCGTGCAGGTAATATCGCCATCCCTACTGACTTTGTTATACTTGAGTTTGATGCAGATAAGCAGGTTCCAATCATACCTGGACGGCCCTTCATGGACACAAGTCAAAGTGTCATCAACTTCCAAGAAGGGACCATCACCCTTCATGCAAAGAATGTATCCGAGACCTTCTATGTCTTGGGTAAGAAACCAAGGAAGTTAGATCCCACCGTTCCTGTCATCCACAGCCTTTCACATCACAAAGTCCCTCCTGAGAAGATCCACTTAAAGCCTGTGGATACTGAGCCAAACATTGAGTTTGGGGTTGTCCATGAGATTCTATGGAAAGCTCACAAACGCGAGAATAGGCCACGTAGTTTCAAAGACTCGTTGATGGGACCATTCATTATCACTAAGGTTGTTTCAGCCAAGGTGATAGAAATCCGACCCAAGAAGAGGATCAAGCGCAGATTAGTTGACGTTCATAGCCTAACTCGTTGTTGGGGAGGCTATATTCGCAAATCTTGATAGAGGTAACGCGTCTAACTTTGAAAGACGTTAAACAGAAGTTTTTAGGTCTTTTACGTTTTTATTTTATGTTTAGTTTAGTAATTTTTAGTTGATATTGCATATTTGAGAAAGGTATTAGTGTTTTTGATGATTAGGTATTGGAGAAATCGAGTTAGGGAAGTAGAACAAATTTTTCGGAAAATTCAGACCAGCTGTGCGGTATACCGGACCGCAGCTGAGGTACACCGCAGGGGAAGAAAACCCGTACCACGGGTAGGTAGCGCGGGTTTTATACCGAGACGAGAAAAAAAAATCCATGGATCCGTGCGGTATACCGGACCCTTCACCACACCCTATACCGCAGGTCCAAAACCCGTGCCACGGGTATAAGCCGCGGTATACCGCAGGTCAAGGGCGGTGAACCGCAGGTCGCCGCCTGGAGAGAGAAAAACGGGTTTCAAGTTTATAAAAGAGGGTTAATGCTCATTATTCTGAATTTACTAAACCTTAAGCCTCTATTTCTTCTCCAAAACTCTCCCAATTCCATTAAAGCTCATATAAACCTTCACCGATCATCAAAACACTACCCAATCATCAAGAAAAACACATCAAATCTTCTCTCCACATCATTACAAAGAAGATTCAAGCTACCAATTCTCACCAAACACAATCAAATTGAAGAATCAAGAGCATAAATTTTCAAAATTCATCCTACAATTTCTTAAATCCAAGCCAATCCATCAAGAATCCACATATAGATTCATCATCAATTCATCTTTCCTAAGCCAAATCAAGCTTGTTCAACCAAAAATTCACAAGTTCATATTTCAAGTGTTGCCAAAGCTTTGAGTTGGGGGTTAATTGAGGATGACTAATAGAACAACAATTTTAGCTAACAAGAGGGAGGCGAAGAAAAGCAAGGTATTGGATCTAATCAAGAAGAAATCAAATAACAAAGGTTCTAGTTTTAAATCAAAGAGTAAAGACGATGTTGAAGATGAAGGTACGATACCTTTGTTTAATCGTAATGGTAAAAAGCTTTACTTTTATGCAAAGGAGAAAACACAACTTCCACAAGGTCCTACACCCAAGGAGAAAGAGGAAGCTTCAAGGGCCCTGAAAGCTTCTGCAGAGAAACAATTAAAAGAGCTACCTTTTGCTTATGAGAAAGTGTTCAAGGAAGAAGTTGGTACAGGAGATTATAAGAGATTCTTAGAGCTTGGTGAGAAATTGGGTTGGTCTACTTTCATGGTATGACGTTCTGAATTATGTCATGAGTTAGTCTTGGAATTCTATTTAGGCCTCTTTAGCCGATATAGTAAAGGTTGTGTTCCGATTAAAGGAAAGCTAGTTCCTTTCACAATTGATGAGATTAGAAACCACTTCAAGTTTAAGAAATTGAAAGGTTATTGCAAGTATGATTTATGAGGTTATTGCAAGCTAGTTCCTCGAGAGTATGTTCTCTTTCTTCCTTACCATTTCTATAAATGCTTTTATCTGCTAATTTTAATTTCTGTTTCAAGTCTTTTTCGAGTCGTGGTTACACGGCTCATTTTTGAGTTGTGGGTGTGGGGATTCGTTGTCTCTCATCTCCATTTTTCTGTTTTTAGGTAGAAATTAAATTTTTTGATACATGGGAATTAGATGTAGAGTGTGTTTAATAGCTTGAAAGCATAAGCTCAGTGAATTAATGATAGTAAGTAGTATGTTTATGAGCTATGTTACTTGTATGCTTTGAGTATTTGCAGGAAAACACACGTTGATAGTAAAGAAAAGATTAGTGAGCAATGCGATAGAAAGTATGTTCGATCTCAGGGAACCTTGAAAAGTGTGTAGGCCGTGAGATCCAAGCTAGTTGACAAAACCATTTGATGAAAGTGCTAAAGGTAAGAAAATAACAAAATTACATAGTGTAGAAAATGATTAAGGTGGTTCTTTCATATTTGAAGCCCTTGAAGCCTTTTTATACCTTCTCACCTTGTTATTTTGATTTTATATGCTATATCCTTCTCAGCCCCTGCTAGCCATTCTAAAGCTTTTTATTGAAACACATTATAATCCATATCCCTTTAGATTATAGGACTTTTCCATATGACTTGAACTCGAATCGCGATGCATAGACAGTTGTTTTAGAGCTTGAGTTTGGGGTGGTGGGTCCACCATTATGGGAATTGTTATTGGGTTGGGATTTTTTAGCGTATTAATTGTGCTTTGTGCTTTATATTGATGAGGTTTCACAAATTTTTATTGTAACCCTTTGCCAGGGTAATAGTGAATGAAAAATAAGCTACGAGCTAAATTTGCCAACAAGGGCATAAAAAGAAAAATATATATATATATATATGTGAAAGATAGCGTGATATCTCAACATTAAAAGAGAATCATAGCTTAAGAAATTGAATTGAAAAGGAAAGAAAATATATATATTCGGACCGGCAAAGTGGAATTTTTATGTGAACATCTTACGCTTTTGGAAGATTCCTTTCATAGGTACGTAGATAATTCTGTGAGGATTCGTTTGGTATATTGTGGAGCGAAAACCGACCAATAACGAAGAAGGTATGCTCAAAACAGTTCAGCAGTAATTATCTTTATTTCCATACGAATTTGAGTTGGGCTTGAAGTCCATTACTTTGCTTCTCCCTCAAGAAAACGAATTAGGTCTTCTAAACACCTATAAATACACCCTTATATCACTTGTAAATCATCCTTGCATCATAGTAATTAGTTCTTAAGGTTTTATTCTTCCAGTTTATTGTAGAGACCAAGATGATGTCTTCTATAATTTTTTTTAGTTTATTTCCATCAGGTATGAACTAAACTCCCCATAGCTTGGGTTTTGCATCATGTATAATCTATGAATTCTAATTCTTCTATCTAAGTTACTTTGGAAATTACATGTTTTAAATTGATATTAGCTGCTTTCTTGAAGGAAAAGAAAAATATTGGACTCCTAGCCCAACTCAAATTCGTAGCCCAAAAACATGGAATCAGCCCCGTTTTTGTTTTGGTCCTATCAGCTTCAATACTCATCTGATTTACGCGTATGAGTAGTTGAAATTCATCGTCTCAGAAAGATCTTAAACTTTACTCTTGACCGTTTCCCCAGATTCCTCACCGATTTTAAGATATAAGCTGATTTGTGGTCATGGGTGATGAAATTCAGATTTTAGGCAGCTTTTCCTTTTCCATATTTTTAGCTTTTACTTCCTTATCTTCAACTTCCATGTTTATCTTCTTTACTTTAGCTCTTTGAACCAACTTGGAATCTAATTAATTACCTTATATCTCTAAAGTTTCACACTAAATAAATAATTAAATCCAATATGCTCTAAAAATAAGAAATAATCAATTAAAGACACAAAAATAGAAAAGTGTACTAAATCATGTGAAAATCGACCTATAAAGTAATAAATAATCCTAAAATGATGTCTCGAAAATCGATTTTATTATCACAAATGAGGAGACATCACCTAGCAATCCCTGTGGAGACGATTAAACTGTTTTTACTAACTATTACTTGGACGACCTTTACACTTGCGGTAGTCGTTTCTCTCCTTTAATATTGATTTATATCACACTCTAGGAGCGATCATGTTTTTGGTGTCGTTGCCGGGTATTACAGTGTGTGACCCCTGTGTTTAATCATTTAGTAGAGTTAGCTAATACTTTTTGTTTTATGATTTTCTTTGGTTTTCTATTTTTTAGACCGTACATATTTGGTGCATGCTCTCAAATCTTGAGAAATTAATCTGAGCCCAAAAGAAAGAATAAAGGGAAAAAAGAAAGCATTAGTAGAGATGGCCTGTTTACGTAATAATGTTCATGTGGAAGTTAATGAAGATGGGAACCTGTAATCCCACATAATCAAGAAGTTGAGAATCCATCAATTCAATGTCCACCACTAGGGAATGCTGAATTCCAAATAGTATATGATCTATGGTTCATGGAAGCTCAAGAAAAAAAACCATACCGAGTAGGGATTCTAAATTAAGATATGTGTGTTGAGGCGATTCTGGGTGACAAATCGTAATAGTTTGGATATTTCTTGTATTTTTTTGTTTGTTAATTTTTCTTGTATTAGATCGTTAGATTTCAAGTTTAGGTTTTGGATTTTCCCTGTTTATTTTCTATAAAAATCAAATCTTGCACCTAAACTCGAACTAACATGTTTATTTATCACGATTTGAAGACGAGAGAGTTGTCAAGTTACAGAATGGGATAAATCAGGTAAATTAAGAGAAATTATTTATCTATTTCTTAGTGTAGAGTTCATATTTGCTTTAAATCTCTAATATTTATAATCTATTTTCAGGCTGCCATTCCTAAGGATGAAAGGGTTGTGCTTGTCAGTCCACCTTTTTTTGTAACCATCTCAAGCGCCCCTACAAATTTTAAAGATCTCGCTGTTGTTTCATATTCGAGTGGATCTCTTCTTCCCGCCACTTACCCATATAATGCTTATACTCCCCAGGACCCAGGGTTTTACTATGGAGGTTAGTATCACGCTCCTATGGTGTTTGATTTTATGTTTATGTATATATTTCTCTTAATTTTTTAATCTTTTTGTGTATGTGGTGGGTCCTAGGGTGTTAGAAAATAAAGTGAGAAAGAAAGACAACCCAAAGCGTAAAACTGAAAATAAAACTAAAACTAAACTAACAATTAAACTACTAAAAGATTAAAACCGGGGTCACACGCTACCGTCCCCGGCAGCTACGCCAAAAACTTGGTGGGTCCTAGGGTGTTAGAAAATAAAATGAATAATAAAGAGGAACCACAAACTGCAAGTGTACAGTTGTCCCAATTAATACATGATAATTAAGTTTGTTCTCAGGGACGGATTAGGTTCAACCCAAATATTAATCAAATAGTAAGAATATTTGTTGACAGGAAAATAAAAGATAAGATTTTGTTTGGTTTTTATGAATTAAAAGATGCAAATAAAATAAAGACGACAATTAAATTAACTAGAAAGAAATAAAGCAAATATATTGAGTAACTTCAGATGAGAGAGATACTTGAGTCTCGCAAAGAATCTACTTAATCAATATAATATATGATATGTTCAAGGGTAGAATTGGAATTATAATATTAGTCGGGACTCTAATATCTCCTAGCCCCCTGTCGGGTGGACCTAGGAGCTATCCTAAAGTACTATAAACACCTGTATGGTCGAATATGCCTTTTCGGATGATATAAGTTTACCTCTTTGGCTATGTAACTAGTTAAGTTTGTCGGTCAATAACGGACATTACACGGGTATTACGTAAGTCTGTATTCAAACCCCCCTTGTCGGATGATCACTTCGCCACTAAAGTGAATAGCCCAAATACTAAAAGCTATTTCTAGTTGTTCCTAAAAGAAATAGTAATGAAAACAAAGTAATATCCAATATATAAAACTCAATTCAATTTAAATTATAACAATCCCAAATTCAAAACATAGATTAATTAATTAAGGCTCATCCCTTTAATGCGATTCTCAAGTATATGGAAATTTAGCTCAATATAAAATTAAATAATGAAAATAAATAAAAGGAGTTCATGTTCAAATACAAAAGATAAATTAATAACCTAAAGCGTAGGTTGACTGTTGATGGAAGAGCAGGATTCCTCCAGCACTAGCTTCTCCTTGCCTTATTTCTCTGACTTGAAAACCTTTAGCCTCTAGTGTAATTATCTGAAGTGTATGAAAAGAGGAGGTTAAGGGGTGTATATATAGGTGTTAGCAAGGCCAAGGTCGAATTTACTTGGAGTGGAAGACAAGTAAAAAACTCTTAAATTCGTAGCCCTAAAATCTAGGAAAGGTAAGATTTTATTGCTGATTTGTTTTGGTCATATCTCCTTCAATACTTATCCGTTTGACGCGTTCCAATATTCAAAACTGCTTGTCTCGGAAAGCTCTTTCCGTTGGTGCAGACCACTCGCCCAAATTCCTAGCCAATCTTAAGTTATGGACTTGTCTTTGAAACGTGGCTTGAATTTCATATTTATTTGGCAGTTTTATCTTTTCCTTCTTTGCATATATCCTTCCTTAATCTTCTTATTTCCATGTAAATCGTCTTTCCTTTACTTCTTAATTAATTACCATATATCTTTTAAAGCTTCACGATAAATAAGTAATTAAACCGCATATGCTTTAAAAATAATAAATTCAATAATTCAAGGATAGAAATAGGAAAGTGCTGTCTAAAAATAGAAACTTGAGTAAAAGTACTTCCTAACACACTAAAAATCCTCTAAGAATTTAATTCTCACTTCTCCTCCTTGTAGTTGTGTTTCATGAAATTCAAGAACCTACTAACTTTGCACTAAAAATAACCAAATTAACGAACAAAAGCTCTAAAAATGCAAATAGTGTATTTTCAAGGAGAGAAAGTGTAATATGACGAAATAAGCATATAAGTCTATCAAATAAGTCAACTTATTCACCTAAAAGGATGTCTCCAAGGGAATAATAATTAGAACAAATAGGGAGACATCAGTATGGTTCAGGATATGATAATGGGATCGCTTGGGATGATTAGAGTAACTATATGAATTCCAACAACTTGCATATCGTCCCTCCGGTGAGTTTATATTTCGTCAATTAAATCATTGATAATTGGGTATAGAATTGAAAAGATACTCATATGTTCTTGAACTTTTATTCACAGCCAATGTATAACGATACTTCATCAATGTTTAATCCGGGTCATGGATATGGTCAATACTCTCCAATTCCGAGCCAAATTTTTTCAGCTTCTTCTTAGAAACATACACCTCTTTTTTAGCTACTTCATGCTCTTCGGGCCCACAGATGCAAATACCTGTTGATTTGATAAGATATAGTTTCATAAACCATAAATCTTTTAAATTTAAAATAAAACATGTAGACATGTTAATATACCTCATCTATTTCGTTAGATATAAAAACAACAAAGAGTAGTTTATCAATATTATGTTGTTGAAATTGTCCACTAGAGAAACTACCAAGATTTAGTAGTCACTGTCCTCATCATCTGCCACAAAGAAAAAAGATATAAAATTATGTGCTAGCCACTGCAGATAATCTTGGAAGGGATTGAGTATGAAAGTTTAATTAAATAAGCATTAGAGAGCATAATGTATCGTTATGACCAATCACAGAAAGTTTCATTTATCAAAAAAATAGAAGGAAGCCATCAAACTCTTAATTCCTACTCCAAATTAGAGTAAAATTGAAGAAAGTAGACAAACTTTTAATCAAGTGATACATATTCCCGTCAAACAAAACACTAATATAACCTATCTAATTTAATTTAGTAATTAGATCTTACCACGAAATAATTATGAATTGTTGATAGTTGTGTGAAATAGCAATATCGATGATCTCATTCCTTGTTTTGTTGATAATTATGTTTATTATTGATAGGAATCTCAAAGTTATGATAAATCTATGAAAAAACACAAAAATATATATTAAACATTATCAAGAAATAATATATTAAATTTCAAAATTAAATTGCATCTAAGAATTAATAAGTTATTATAACAGTATATTATTAGATTTATTTTTTATTATTAAGAAAAAAATTGAACTTGCACATGTATATAATAATTTCAAAAATTGAATTAACATATACTCAATTACTTAAAATTAATGGATAATTAGTTAAATTACATTAACCTAATCAGATATTCCTAAAAGACATAGAATCTGGATATACATATAATATTTAAAACTGAATAAAGTGTTTAACGATACCTATAATGTTTATTGGTAATGGAAGTGATGTCAGAGAGGATAGAGATGTATTCAACACCTTCACTTCACCGTGAAGCTGGAAGGATTCAAAGTCGTTTGAGGAAGGTAGATCTGGAAAATTTATAAAAATAAAATTTTTATTTCAAAAGTATTCATTTTTTTGGTCAATGGTACCTTTAAATTTTCTATAGTCGTTTATACAAAAATATTGTATTTTCCTGTCTTAAATAAATGAGTTTGTGTTTTGTTCTTAAGGAGATACTAGTTGGTGGGCTATTTATCATTTGGGTTCCGTAGTCCATAAAAAAGTAAAGTTAATTTTAATGATCACTGTTATGGATTTAAAAGACCGGGTAAGACTTACCTCCTGTATTGGCTGGTCGAATTTTAAATTTATAACCATCAATCATATTTATAAAACACGTGTCATTAAATTTAGTTCCTCTAATTAGTATTTGCATAACACAATATGTGGTAAGACTTCCATCCAATATTGGATGGTCCAATATTCACATCACAACCATTAATTATTATAACAAAACACATGTCATTAGATTAATTAGTTTTGGTATTTTTATCAATATAATTGCTGTAGAATTATCCAAATATATTCAAAATGATCATTTTTATACCATTTGACTAACCCTATAAAAAAAATTTATGATATGACTTGCATGTGTCTATTAAATATAAATGTTTCAAACTAATCAATTTTAGGCAAAAACAAATATTTTTTTATGGTGTAGTCAAAGATATTCAAAATGATCATTTAGAATATCTTTGGCCGAGAAATAGTCATTTTGAAATATGTAGCCTATAAACGAATTTGCTCATATTCAAATGTTAAGTTACTCATAACTCTCTTCTATTTTTTTTACAGAATATTTACCCAAAAAATCTTTAAATCAACTTGATATCTCTTCCACTAGTTATTATATCATCTGTAAAATTAACTTCAATTAAATAATAGTTGTTGAACTTCATATTTTCCTTGTCACTTGTGTTACAGTAATGAATAAATTATAGTTTTGATCATATAATTTTCTCCATTAAATTATGGGTGATTTTTTTATCTAAATTTTAAATTTAATTTCAACAGCTACACATTACTACAAAAAATCAAAATTTCTTCAGCGATCAAATTCTTCAAATCCTTTTCTCATGTATTATATCTCTCTGGCTTTGTTAGTAACTTGTACATGATTGATTTATGAATATAATCCCTAATGCAGTGTTATAATAAACAATTGTTTTGTAAATAAACAGTTCGATTGTTATTCAAACAAAATTTTATTGATCATACCTATTACTGCCTAAATTGTAGTATATAGTCAAAGTTTATCTTTTATACTCAATTCAATATTCTAATAGTTTATGCTTCTTTTCTTTTAGTTTGTCATATATCTGAATTACATCTTAATCTTTAATTGCGTTTTCATAGGGTATAAGTATATTTTTATCTCATAAAGGCTATAATATTAGGTTAAGTACCTTATTTCAGTTTGGCGGGTATTTTTCAACCAAACTGGATTTTTAACGCTACCATATTATTTTTATTAGTTTTAATAATTTTATCTATTACCATTTTGTTTGTTTATAGGTGATATGTTAGTTTATCATTCATTGGGAAATTTTTTTTGGCTTGTAGTTTAATTTTTTATTGTCAATATATATACAGTGTTGGTAGAATTCATAAAGGATGATCATAAAAATTTCAATCCCCAAGAATTATCAAGAATTTTGTAACTGAAAGATGACCAGATTTTAGTCATGAAATTGTACAATATTGATATTTTTACGATACTCGTTGTAAAAGTATACTAGTTACTGAGACAACTTTTGATACTATTACCTGGTTAGTTGAGCACCCCATTGAATCCTATTTGAAAATCACATGTTATTGGCCTTAGTTTTTAAGTTTGTACATCTTCTCCCCACATGGGATCCTCAAGTACTTCATATTTATTTTATGAACTTTTTTGTAATCAACTAATGTGAAAAAATCATACGCACTTTCACAAAGAATGCATGTACATCTTGTTATTATTTTAAATCTAGTCATAAAAACACTTCCAGGGTGTGTATTTACTACAACAAGAAGTAAACTACATTGTGTGCTTGGTAAGTATATGAGTAAACCAATAATATTGATGAGAGACTTTATATCAAAATTGCATGATGTACTTGTTTTGATATGTGTATTATGACATTTAGATTATGTAACAATTAAATTTATATTATTTCAATCTCAAGCATTATTGCAAAATAATTAAATTTAGTGGAATTTATCCCACAAGAACCGTTAATATCATTTAAATCTTTGTATTGTTTTAATATTATATTTTTCGTAAGATTTATTTTATTTTTCTAGCTTTGAAGTGACTTAATAATGTTACAAATAAAACATATATTAATGCATTAGAACTTCAATCCCATGGCTTATCATATAAAGTACTACCGAAAGTCTTCATCACTTTCTATGCACTTTCATTTTCCATTCCACCTACCATTGAGGTTATTATAAACAACATTGAATTGTAGAGGTAGAAGATACGTTCTTCTATATCGTATACAAGAAGTGATAGAGCGTGAAACTCTAACCCAATGAAAACATTCAAAGGGTGAAACTTTGATTCTTTTATGGATAGTTTCCGAAGCCAGATCTGCCTCTTAAAGAACTTGATGAGCTAAAATCAGTCAAAGGTCATATGACCACAGTGAGGTGTGCTTCCCGGTGGAAGTTTAACCATAAATTTAGTATTGGGGTCAAAGACCGAGGAGAATATATATTGATGTCTTCCTATTTATTTATAATTAATGCATTTATGAGATATAATTTTAGGTAAAATTCAGTAGATTGATAAACATATTTTGTCATATAGCACTTTCTTCCTTTGGAATTGTACTATTGTTACTTTAAAAGCTTTTTTGCGTTAATTTGCTTGTTTAGTGTGAGTTTATTAGGTACATGGATGCTAGGATACATTACGAAAAAGAGAAGAGGTGGATTTTAATGTCCAAGAGAAAAAGGAAGTGACAAAAGAGTGAAAGATACCACTAAAGGGAGGGAGGAGGAGCATGCAAAATTAAGAAGTCGTTACTTATAGGTCCCCCCGAGGATGAAAATGTAGATTCAAAGCTGGTGGTTCAATTTAAAATGGTGCAACTCTGAGTTAGCGAAATTTTAGAAGTGAAATCAGGTGATTTGGACCTACGGTGCGAATGTTACACCTATTTTACTAAAATGTGGTCAGCAGTTGCAAAAATAAGAATACTTACTTGGGTCCTTAATTATTTATTTAAGTTAAGAAAGGACTCAATCCATTTTTAAGACCTATATAACACTTCCTAATCTTAAAAAAAGCAGTACTCTTTATTTTATTTCAATTATATGAAGAGAGGAAGAGGCAGAAGCAAGAGTAAGAGTTGGAGAATCTATTTTTCTTCAACAACAGGTATTTTCATTCCTCCAATTAGAAATCATATATTTTTTTAGGAATCATGTGTAATATTAATTTCTTAATTTTTCTTAGTTTAAATATGAGATAAATATTTAGTACTTGAGTATCGGGTAATGAGTTAAGCCTTAGTTTCTTTAATTTAATGTTTTTTGAATTTGGTATTGTTTAATTTAATTCAAGTTAGGTATTACATATTGTTTATTGGTTCATTCTTACTTAATGATTTTAATTTAACCGGGGATTAGAATTAGGTTATTGTCTTAAGGCTATTCACTAGTGGCGGTGATAATCCCGAAGCGGACGGGGGTTTGATTACATAACTAATTAATAAAGCGTGGTGTTCGTCATTGATCCTGACGGGCTTGACTAGCAATGCAGCCAATGGGTTATCACTTAATTCATCTGAAAGTATCTTATGGTTGTCCTGACGGGGTCTGTAATAACGTAGGATTGCCTCCTAAATCTACCCTGACGGAAGTTAGGAGGATATCAGAGCCCAGACTAGTATAGAATTATCAACTTGTCCGTTAAACGAAAATATTAAATATATGATCTTAGATAAATCCCTAGCGAGACTCAAGTACCTGTCTCATATTTGCATCTACTTCATTAGTCTTTACTGTCTTTATTTTAATTTGCATTTAGTTAATCCTTTAGTTAATTTATTTTCTTGTGTCTAGTATTACTTAATCTAAAACCAAACAAACATATCTTTAAATTTAATTTTATTTTAAACTACAATTAATTATATTGATCTGCTAAACACACCTATTTCACCTAGCAATTCATGTGGAGACGATTAAACCGTTTTTACTAACTATTATTTAGACGACCCCAACACTTGCGGTAGTTGTTCCTATCCTTTGATATTGATTTATATCACACTTTAGGAGCGATCAAGTTTTTGGTGCCGTTGCCGGGAATTACAGTGTGTGACTCCTATGTTTAATCTTTTAGTAGAGTTAGCTAATATTTTTTGTTTTACACTTTTATTTGGTTTTTGTATTTTTCAGACCATACATGTTTGGTGCATGCTCTCAAATCCTGAGAAATTAATCTGAGCCCAAAAGAAATAAGAAAGGGAAGAAAAGAAAGCATTAGTAGAGATGGCCTATTTATATACTAACGTTCAGGTGGAAGTTGATGAAGATGGGAACCTGTAATCCCACATAATCAAGAAGTTGAGAATCCAGAAATTTAACATCCACCAGTAGGGAATTCTCAACTACAATTAGTATATGATCTATGGGTCGTGCAAGCTCAAGAACAACAACCATACCGAGTAGGGATTCTAAATTAAGATATGTGTGTTGAGGCGATTCTAGGTGAAAAATTGTAATAGTTTGGGTATTTCTTGTATTTTTTTGTTTGTTAACTTTTCTTGTATGTAGATCGTTAGATTTTAAGTTTAGGTTTTCGATTTTCCCTGTTTATAAAAATCAAATCTTGCACCTAAACTCGTACTAAAATGTTTATTTATCACGATTTGCAGATGAGAGAGTTGTCGAGTTACAAAATTCGACAGATCAGGTAAATTAAGAGCAATTATTTATCTTTTTCTCAGTTTAGAGTTCAAATCTGCATTAAATCTCTAATATTTATAATCTATTTTTAGGCTGCTATTCCTAAGGATGAAAGGGTTGTGCTTGTGAATCCACCTTCTGTTGTAACCATCTCAAGCGCCCCTCCAAATGTCAAAGACTTGTTTCTGTTTTAGATTCGAGTGGATCTCTTGTTCCCCCAGTTACCCATACAATGCTTATACTCCACAGGACCCAGGGTTTTACTATGGTGGTTAGTATCACGCTCCAATGGTGTTTGATTTTATGTTTCTGTATATATTTCTCTAAAATTTTAAATCTTTTTATGTATGGTCGCTTGGGATGATCAGAGTAACTATATGGTGTCGACTAGGGTGTTATAAAATATAAGATAAATAAGTCCAAATAAACACCCTAGCCTATCACGGTTCTGCAAGAATACAGATCGTATGCAAGTTTTAATAAATAAGTAAGATTTGTTCCGCAGAGACTACGAAGGTTAGGGGAATCTTATGCAATAATCGAGTGCAGATATTAAAAGTTAGAACAAATAAAACGCAGATAAATAAAAGACAAATATATTTTTATTGGGTTTTTTTGATTAACTAAATTAAACTAATAAAGTAAAGATAAAAAATTAAATGCAACAGAAGAAGATAGCATGAGAGTTTAGCTTGAGTCAGTAGCATGTAATCCACACTAGTTTTTCCGTTCTAAACATGTAAGGCTGAATTATGTATTATTTCAATAATCAGTTCCAATTGTGCTAGGTAGTTTTAAATAGGGTTTACCTGTGTCAATAAGGAGTCCTAAGAAAACTGTTCCTGCAATTGGTTAAATAGCAATACACTAAACCATGGTGATTATCTAGTTAGGTTGATTTGTCAGATCTAAACCGTACACTAGATGTTATGTGCTAAACCTATAGTAAAATATATAGTTGTCAATGATTACTTAACTCCTATGATGGTAATTCTATATGGTCGCAATCCACAAGAACACATAATATAAATTCCAACACATAAACACAGAATAAAAACAATAATTTAATTTAAAACATAGAATTCCCAAATTAGATAGATGTCAACTAAAACTAGGGTTCATACATATATGCTAAAAATCAAGCCAAATAGAAATTTAGTTCATACTAATGGAAGAAAAGAAAGAAATTACAAATTCAAAGGTTGAAGAAGACATTATTGATGAACAGCTCCTTCCAGACTTCTTTTCTTGTGTTGTAAGCTTCCTCTTGGCTTACGGTTTTGACAAGTATGATTTTATAATGATAAGAGGCTGTATTTATAGTGTATAGGTTGACCTAATCGTTTTCTTGAAGGAGAAGGTAAGTATTGGACTCCTAGCCCAACTCAAATTCGTAGCCCAAAATGTGGAATCAGACCCGTTTTTGTTTTGTTCCTAACAGTTTCAATTCTTATCTGTTTGACGCATATGAGTAGTCTAAATTCATTGTCTCGGAAAGATCTTTAACTTTGCTCTTGACCGTTTCTCCAGACTCCTTACAGATTTTGAGATATAAGTTGATTTGTGGTCGTAGGTGCTGGAATTCAGATTTAAGGCAGCTTTTCCTTTTCCATATTTTTAGCTTTTACTTCCTTATCTTTAATTTCCATGTTTATCTTCTTTCCTTTAGCTCTTGGAACCAACTTAGACTCTAATTTATTACCATATATCTCTAAAAATTCACATTAAATAAATAATTAAACCCAATATGCTCTAAAAATAATAAATAATTAATTCAAGACACAAAATAGGAAAGTGTACTAAACCATGCGAAAATCGACCTATATACTAATAAATACACCTAAAATGATGTCTCAGAAATAGATTTTATTATCACAAATGAGAAGACATCAATACCCCCAACTCAAAGTTTTATCGTCCCGATACAATAAAAATAAAGAACAGTAGGGTAGTCAAATAAACAAGAAGAAGAAGTCGGAGGAGAATAAGAACAGAACACAATGAATGATCCTAGAGCATAGTACCTAAAAAAATCTCATGTAGTAATGTTCAAGAAATAATTCACAAGTATGCTTTAATATACACATAATCAACAATCCATGAATTCAAGTCAAGATTAATTTTGCAATGCCAGAAGGAGAGGTTGATAACTTAGTTCATGCTAATGGCTATAGGTTGTTCATAGGTCCTAACAAAAGACATCCAATGGTCCACTTACCTTATACCTAATAGCTCAATTGTTTCTCCACCAAGTAGTTAGAATTCCTAAGGTCTTTGGTTAGAACGTGGCTTAGGGACGGTGTGGTATATTTGGATAAATGAAAAGTGAGATTTTGGCTCTCTCCTTACATTCCATCAACGGATCGCCCTAGAGCTTGAGTTTTCACTCTAAGATGTTCTCACTCAACCCAATTTATTGACGCCTTTGATGTGCATCCCCAATAGTCCCAAATAAAACCTTTTTCAAGATGATATATGAATTCCACTTTGCCGGTCCGAATATATATTCTTTTCATATCATTTTTTCTTTTGTATAACTATTACTCTCTTTTTAATGTTGAGATATCATGCTATTTTTAATAAATTATGCCTTTTCATAAATTTAGCTCGTAGCTTCTTTTTCATTCACTATTACCCTGGCAGAGGGTTACAATATTAACTTTTTCATCATCGATAAAATCACAATTATAATTCCCAAACCCAATGTTCCCTAATGATGACACCCACCACCCCAAACTCAAGCTCTAAAAACGACTTGTTTCAGGTTTTGCGATTCGAGTGCGGGTCATATAGATAAGTCCTACAAATTAAGGGTATGGATTACAATATGGTTAAATAAACGGCTTTAAAGAGGCTCAGAGGGGCTAAGACGAATAAACAATAACAATAATCAAATAAAAAGGGTGAGAAGGTATAAAAAGGCTTAAAGTGGCTTCAATATGAAAGAACTGCCTAATTCATTTTTCTAACTACCGGATTTAGTTACTTTTTCACTACTAGTTTATAGACAAGTGGGTTTTCAACTAATTTCAAACCTTACGTTCTACACACACCAAATAACTCTCCATAAGTTTCAACATAACTTCTTAGCATTGCTCATTAACTTTTCTATCTTTTATTTCTTGTTTTCATACATGCATGCTAAACATATTTATGACATCTTTCAAAAACATACTACTTACTATCATTGACCTAATTATAATCATGCTCAATTAGGTATATTCAACATATTCTATGCCTAATTCAACCTAAAAAATTTAAATTTTATGTAAAAACAAAAAGAAGACGAGGACAACGAATCTCCACCCCCAACTCAAAAGTGAGTTGTGTCCCCATGACTCGAAAAAGACTCAATAATGAATTTTTTTTTTAAAATTAAGACTAAACTAAACTACCTAATGCATACAAGCTATTAAGAAAGAGAATTAGAGCAGTGTACCCGGTTGGCCATAAAGATCCATTATGTCCTCCTCCTCTGAAGAAGAAGGAGACGAATAATTGTCAATATCCATGGTCGTAGTAACCTCTTCCAAGTTTGAATAAATATGTGTAATTTCCGCCCAAAGTTCTCTGTTTTCTTCTCTTAACCGTTCGACTTCATGTTGCAATTTAATAGCCCATGGGGGAATACAAGAATTATCCTTAGAGAAGGAAGAAAAAGAACCTTGATCATGAATCTTTGTCTTTCCTTTAGGCTTTGATGGTACAGACATCCTAGCTGTTAATTTCTTTGGTAGTCGTTGTGTTGGTGCCTCTTCTTTTGATTATTCAATAGCATCTTCAAGATTGATAGGCTTTTCAATGGTGGCTCTAGGCAATCTTTTGTTCTTCCCTAGGATGGAACAATTCCTCTTGTAATCCATAGCATTAGTTCTGTTTGTCATGTTTGATTGACCCATAACACAAGTTACACCAAGAATGAAATAAAAGTTAAGAAAGATTGGTGTAGCTTGAAGTTGTTGCTTGGAATTAATGAAAGAGAAAGGTTTCTTGATGAAACTAGGAAGAAATTTTGAAAGCTTGATGTTCTTGATGGTGTTTTATGGTGTAGTGTGATGAATTTGATGAGGAATTTATGTTTATGGAGGATGGAGGAGAGGATTATTCATGTTGTTGTGTTAATTGTGGAGGTTTGTACAAGCTTAAAGGTCTATATATAGTGTTTGGGTCTGAAAATTTCGTGTAGAGGAGGCTAGGGTTAATTCTTGATAAGGTAAGAAGTGGAATAGGAATAAACTTCTTCAAAGCCGACCTAGCGCCAGCATACCGGTCATCTCACCGGCATACCGGTGCTGGACGTGTCTACTTCTCGCACTTCCCGACAAAGAACCCGAGCCACCAACCCGAGCCCACGTGTTTTTTGGTTTGCCGGCTTACCGGCGGTATTCACCAGCATACAAGTGTTGTTTTTTGTCCAGAAGCAACTCTGTCAAAAAAGCCGTGCCTTGGAACCTGTGGGCACGTGTTCCTCCTCTGGCCGGCATACCGGTGCCCTGAGCGGCATACCGGTGCGCCTGGCCTTTCTCTTTCAACCTCTCGGCAAAGAACCCGAGCCACCAACCCGTGGGCACGTGTCTCCCCGCCGGCATACCGGTGGTTTGACCGGCCTACCGACCAGTGAACCGAATTTTTCCCAAGTATATCCTTTTTTACCCCAAACTCATTTCCTGCACAATAACACACTACCTTTCTCTCCTATTAGCTTGTAAACACAATTAAAAATATACACTAACTTAGAAATTTACACTACAAAACATAAAACTAATCTAAGATAAGTGCAAATAAAAACAAGGGATGTCTCCGAAGAGCACGTTTGTTTAACGTCTTTTAGTTAGACGTGTACCTCAGGCTAAGCGTGTTCTTCAAGAATGATGGTCTCTTCTCGACCAAAATCTTCACTGTCATGGTATCGTTTCAAACGCTGGCCATTCACCATGAATGTCATTTATTCGGTTGGATGTTCAATTTCAATCACTCCATGCAGTGTGACTTTTGTAACAATGTAAGGTCCTCCCCAACGGGATTCAAGCTTTCCTGGGTAATTTGAGAATCGAGAGTTCTATAATAGTACCTTTTGTCCTCTCTCGAAATGATTTGGATGGAGTCGTTTATCATGCCATCTCTTTGTTTTCTCTTTGTAGAGACGTGAATTTTCATAAGCAAGACAGCGAAACTCCTCCAACTAGTTCAATTGCATCAAACTTTGTTTCCCAGCCAATTTTGGGTCTAGATTCAGAGTTTTAATAGCCCAGAAGGCTCGAGCTTCAATCTCAATAGGTAGATGACATGCTTTGCGGTAGACCATGCGATATGGAGATGCCCTAACTGGTGTTTTAAATGCTGTTCTGTAAGCCCAGAGAGCATCATCAAATTTTAATGACTAGTCTTTCCTTGTTTTATTCACGGTCTTCTCAAGGATAGATTTAATTTATCGGTTAGAAACTTCAGCTTGACCGTTAGTTTGTTGGTGAATACCGGTTGAGATGCGGTGTCTCACTCCAAAATTACGAAGGAGGGCTCTCAATTGAACATTTATGAAATGGGTACCTTTATCACTGATGAGAACACGTGGCTTACCATGTCTTGAAAAGATATGCGTCTTTAAGAATTTTATCACTGTTTGAGCATCGTTCTTTGGTGTTGCCACTGCTTCTATCCATTTTGATACATAATCTACCATAAGAAAAATATAAAGATTACCATGGGAAGTGATGAAAGGTCCCATGAAATCTATTCCCATACATCAAAGATTTCAACTTCTAGAATATTGTTAAGCTCCATCGCATCCCTTTTTGATATATTACCAGTGAACTGGCATCTTTGACATGACAAGACGAAACGATGACAATCTCTGTGTAGGGTAGGCCAATAGAAACCAGATTGAAAAATTTTAGCTGCAGTTCTATCGCCTTTAAAGTGGCCTCCATATGGTGATCCATGACAACTTGCTATAATCTTATCAACTTCGCCTTCATGGACACATCTTTGAACTACTTGGTCAGTACAAATTTTCCATAGGTATGGTTCATCCCAATAGTATTGTTTAGCCTGGTGGGATAATCTTTGTCTTTTTTGTGGGTGAGTATCCTTGGGGAATACACCACTCACGATGAGGTTGACTAGATCTGCATACCATGGCACAAATTCATTTTTAATAGCAAAAAGATGTTCCTCAGGGAATACCTTTTTAACCAATAATGGTTCCTTGTTCGCATCAGATCCTTCGAGCTGCGATAAATGATCATCAACTTGATTTTCGCATCCCTTTCGATCTTGAATATCTATGTCGAAATCTTGAAGCAACTGTACCCATCTAATAAGACGCGGCTTAGAGTCCTTTTCTCCATAAGGTATCTGATAGCTTAATGGTCCGTGTATACAATAGTTTTCTTCCCAATCAGATAGGAACGTAATTTATCAAAAGCATATACTACGACTAACATGTCTTTCTCCGTTACTGTATAATTCATTTGGGCAGCGTTAAAGGTCTTACTTGCGTAATAAATCGTGTGGAAGAGCTTGTCTTTCCTCTACCCCAACACAACACCCATTGCGTGATCACTGGCATCACACATAAGTTCAAACAGAGCTTTCCAATCAGGAGGTATAACAATAGGTGTGGAGATTAGCTTCTCTTTAATCGACACAAACGCTTGAAGACATTTGTCAGTAAAGTTAAAAGGAGTATCCTATTCATGTAAGTAACAAAGTGGTTTGGCGATCTTGGAGAAATCTTTAATAAATCATCGATAAAATCCTGCATGACCCAAGAAAATTCTCACTCCTTTTACAGAAACTGGAGGTGGTAATGTTTTGATAACTTCAATTTTAGCACGATCAACCTCCATCCCTACCTTTGATACTTTATGTCCCAACACAATTACCTCTTGAACCATGAAGTGACATTTTTCCCAATTAAGCACAAGATATTTTTCTTTACATCTCACAAGTACTTTCTCAATATTATTCAAACAATCATCAAAACTATCTCCAAACACCGAAAAATCATCCATAAAAACCTCCAGGTATCTATCAATCATGTCCCAAAATATAGCCATCACGCACCTCTGGAACGTGGCAGGTGCCTTACATAAACCAAACGGCATCCTTCTATAAGCAAAGGTGCCAAACGGACAAGTAGAAGTTGATTTTTGTTGATCAAGGGGATCCACACAAATCTGATTATAGCCTGAATATCCGTCAAGGAAACAATAATACTCTCTTCCTGCGAGTTTGTCTAGCATTTGATCAATGAATGGTAACGGGAAGTGGTCTTTCTTTGTAGCTTTGTTGAGTCTTCGGTAATCCATGCACACTCGCCACCCCACAACTTTTCTTGATGGTATGGCTTCACCTTGATCATTAAGGACAGTAGTAATACCTCCTTTCTTTGGAACACACTGCACTGGACTAACCCAATCACTGTTGGCAATCGGATGGATAATTCCCGCGCCTAGTAACTTGATTACATCCTTCCTTACCACCTCTTTCATAGTTGGCATGAGCCTCCTTTTCCCCTCTATATTTTATCCGATTGCTTCTTTGTTAGCGCGAAGCACATGAAGTAGCTTCTCCTCTTGAGGACTTGAAAGGTTAGCATAAATAATAACGGGTAAAGTTTTGTTCGTACCTAAATATGCATAGCGTAGATGATCTGGAAGGGGTTTTTCTTCGAGAACAGGTGGACATATTATGGATGGTTGCTTTATTTGTTCAATGTCACCTGATTCACGAAGTTGTTCTCGTATATTTGATCCTAATGCAGCAACTTCGTCAGTGGTAGTTTCATTTTCCTCTTTTGATTCAAGTGCTAAGGCTTCGTCAAGATCATCATCCATGCTTACTTCATTGACGACTTCTTGTGTAATTTTTCCGATGACATCTATTTTGAAACATTCATCTTTTGAATTTGGTAACTTCATAGCCTTAAACACATTGAATCGTACATGTTCTTCTTGGACCCTCATGATCAACTCACCATTCTTAACATCTATTAGTGTACGCCCCGTGGCTAAGAATGGTTTACCCAAGATGATGGGGACATTCTTATCTATGTCGTAGTCAAGAATAATAAAATCACAAGGAAAAATAAAAGTACCAACTTTAACTAAAACATCTTCAATTTTACCTACTGGTCGGGAGAGGGAGCGATCCGCCATTTGTAATATCACAGAAGTGGGTACTACCTCTCCTATATTAAGCTTCTCGATCAGGGATCTTGGCATGAGACTGATACTCGCGCCTAAATCACATAATGCTTTTCCGGTCCAACTCTCCAATGCAAATGGGAATTGTAAAACTTCCGGGATCTTCTAGTTTTGGTGGTAAATTGTTTTGAAAAATAACACTACACTCCACATGTAATCCAATTGTTTCCCTAGTTTCTAAACTTTGTTTGTTAGAAAGAATGTCCTTCATGAACTTCAGATATTTCAGCATTCTTTTGAGAGCTTCCACAAATGGCATATTAATATCTAACTTGCTCACCATGTCAACGAACTTCTTGAATTCTTAGTCGTTGTCCTTTTTTCTGACACGTGAAGGGAATGGTGGTGGAGGGCGTGTATTAATTTCCACTGAGCTTTTTTTCTTTTCAGGTGTCTCAGCTTGGACACTCTTTGGTTTAACTACCTCCTCGACCTTATCTTCTATTGTTTCTTCAACCTTCTTTTCTAGAATAGGGGTTGGTTCTAGTTCTCTTCTAAGTGGAGGTAGTTGTTTTCCAATTCGCAATTCAACTGCATGACAAGCATCATCTGGAGGAGCTATAGTATCACTTGGGAGTTACCCTTTTGGCCTATTTTTCAATGTACTTGCCATGTGGGATAGATTGTGCTCGAGAGTTTTGATCACCTTTTGTTGGGTTTGAAGTCTTCGTTGGCTCATCTTCATATTATCTTCAACTACTTGCATCATCTTAACCATACTCGAATTCAAAATCAATGGTTGTTCTTTCTTTGCTAGTTGCATTGATTGTTTTAGTTGTTCTTGATAAACTTTCTCAACAATTGGTGCTTTCTGCTGTATAGGTTGTGGTGGATAATAAAATTGGGGTGGTGGTTGATGATAAGTCTTTTTATTTCTGACCCAACTTCGCTGTTGTGGAGGCTGTTGATAACTAGCGTAGCTTTCTTACGGATAATCATAACCATTAGAATGATAGTTATTTTGAGGAGATATAAAAGAAGCTGAGGCTGGATTGTTCATACACCTTTCCCACATATGAGTTCTTGATCCACAACCTTGACATGAAGGTATAGTATGCACTATATTTACCTGAGCAATTGGTTGAGCTTGTTCTTGTAGTTCTTTGAGTTGTTTGCTCAATTCTTTGAGCTTCAGAGATTCTGAAGTTTCTTCTTGTTCTTCTGATTCACTTGGCCAACTTCTCTCGTTCTCAAGAATTCTCTCCATACAATTTTCGGCTTCTGTAGGATCTAGTAACACAAAGCCTTTGTTTCCTAATTAATCAGCTCTTGCCCTTGACTCGTTGTTGAGTCCTCCATAGAACATGGTCAAAGAATATTCTGGCGATGATTTATTGTATAGGCATCTCGCCTTCTTCTCATTATAACGTGACCATGCTTCACCCAAACTTTCTCCGTCTTCCTGCATAAACTGTTCAAGCTCCAACATATCTTTTAATCATCTACTAACCAGATAGAACCGGTCTAGGAATCTTGATTGAATCTTATCCCAATCTGGAATAACGTGAGGATATTGAGTATCGTACCAATTGCTTGCACCTCCGGTCAAGAAGAACTGGAACATAACGTAATACATCTGCTCCTTAGTAACTCCTTTTACGATATAAGCATCACATATCTGCATGAACTTTTGAATATATCGGATCAGATCTTGTTGTGCAGCGCCGCTAAATTGTCCATGATTTGCAAACTGTGCTAACATCCCTGGATCTGGCCTAAATTTAGAGGATTGGATTTCTGGAGTGCGAATTCCGCGTGGTTTCACTCTAAACGTGATGGGTAACTCAAGTTGCCTTGGATTCTCTATTTGTAACTATCTATAAAACAAAAACTTAAAAATAAAAGCGTAAAATAGAACTAACTAAAATAAATGCACAAGATATATGCAAAAGGACTAACGATATAGTCCCCGACAGCAGCGCCAAAAACTTGGTGTCGACTAGGGTGTGATAAAATATAAGATAAATAAGTGAAAATAAACACCCTAGCCTATCACGGTGTAGTAAGTATACAGATCGTATGCAAGTTATAATAAATAAGTAAGTTTCGTTCCACAGAGACTAAGAAGGTTAGGGGAATCTTATGCAATAATCGAGTGCAGATATTAAAAGCTAGAACAAATAAAACACAGATAAATAAAGGACAAATAGATTTTTATTGGGTTTTTTTATTAACTAAATTAAACTAATAAAGTAAAGATAGAAAATTAAATGCAAAACAAGAAGATAGTATGAGAGTTTAGCTTGAGTCAATAGCATGTAATCCCCACTAGTTTTGCCATTCTAAACATGTAAGGGTGAATTATGTAATATTTCAATAATCGGTTCCAGTTGCACTAGGTAGTTTTAAATAGGGTTTACCTGTGTCAATAAGGAGTCCTAAGCAAACTATTTCTGCAATTGGTTAAATAGCAATACACTAAACCATGGTGAATATCTAGTTAGGTTGATTTGTCAGATCTAAACCGTACACTAGACGTTATGTGCTAAACCTATAGGTAAATATATCATTGTCAATGATTACTTAACTCCTATGATGGTAATTCTATATGGTCGCAATCCACAAGAACACTAAATATAAATTCCACAAAAAGAGAATACAAACAATAATTATTTAAAACATAGAATTCCCAAATTAGATAGATGTCAACCAAAACTAGGGTTCATACATATATGCTAAACTCAAGCTAAATAGAAATTTAGTTCATACTAATGGAAGAAAAGAAAGAAATGACAAATTCAAAGGTTGAAGAAGACATTATTGATGAACAGCTCCTTCCAGAATTCTTTTCTTGTGTTGTAAGCTTCCTCTTGGCTTAGGATTTTGCCACGGATGATTTTCTAATGATAAGAGGCTGTATCTATAGTGTATAGGTTGACCTAATCGTTGTCTTGAAGGAGAAGGTAAGTATTGGACTCCTACCCCAACTAAAATTCGTAGCACAAAAATGTTGAATCAGACCCGTTTTTGTTTTGGTCCTAACAGCTTCAATTCTTATCCGTTTGACGCATATGAGTAGTCGAAATTCATCGTCTCAGAAATATCTTTAACTTTTCTCTTGACCGTTTCTCCGGATTTCTCATTAATTTTGAGATATAAGCTTATTTGTGGTCATAGGTGCTGGAATTTAGATTTAAGGCAACTTTTCCTTTTCCATATTTTTAATTTTTACTTCCTTATCTTCGATTTCCATGTTTATCTTCTTTTCTTTAGCTCTTGGAACCAAATTGGACTCTAATTAATTACCATATATCTCTAAAGCTTCACACTAAATAAATAATTAAACCCAATATGCTCTAAAAATAATAAATAATTTATTCAAGACACAAAATAGGAAAGTTTACTAAATCATGCGAAAATCCACCTATATACTAATAAATACACCTAAAATGATGTCTCAGAAACAGATTTTATTATAACAAATGCGAAGACATCAGTATATGAATGCCAACAACTTGGATATCGTCCATTCGCTGAGTTTATATATCTTCAATTAAACCATTGATAATTGGGTATAGAATTGAAACGATACTCACATGTTCTGGAACTTTTATTCACAGCCAATGTATAACGATACTTCCTCAATGTTTAATCCGGGTCATGGATATGATGGGTCGATGGATATGGTCAATACTCTCCAATTCCGAGCCCAATTTCCCCTATTATGATTGATGGAAAGCTTTAATCTACTCATCAGATCCCCGTGTCTTTATAAATTGATATTACACTTATCTGCTTCTTAACAACTTTTTTCTGCTTCTTCTTAGGAACGGACAACTCTTTTTCAACTACTTTATGCTTATTCGGGGCCACATATGCAAATACCTGTGGATTTAATAAACCATAAATCTTTTAGAATTAAAATAAAACATGTAGACATGTTAATATACCTCATCTATTTCATTAGATAAAAAAATAACAAAAAGTAGTTTATCAATTTTATGTTGTTGAAATTGTCCACTAGAGAAACTACGAAGATTTAATAGTCACTGTTCAGATCATCATTTGCCACAAAGAAAAAATATATAAAATCCTGTGCCAGCCACTGCAGATAATCTTGGAAGGGGTTGAGTATGAAAGTTTAATAGAACAAGCACTAGAGTGCATAGTGTTTCGTTATAACCAGGATCACAGAAAGTTTCATTTATCAAAAAAATAGAAGGATGCCATCAAACTCTTAATTCCTACTCCAAATTAGAGTAAAATTGAAGAAAGTAGACAAACTTTTAGTCAAGTAATACATATTCCCTTCAAACAAAACACTAATATAACCTATCTAATGTAATTTAGTAAATAGATCTTACCACTAAGTGACAAATGAGTTTGTGTTTTTTTCTTAAGGAGATACCAGTTGGTGGGCTAGGTTATCATTTGGGCTCGGTAGTCCATAAAAAAGTAAAGTTTATTTTAATGATCATTCTTATGGATTTAAAGACCGGGTAAGACTTACCTCCTGTATTGGCTGGTTGAATTTTAAATATTATAACCATCAATCATATTTATATAACACATGTCATTAAATTAACTAGTAGTTCCTCTAATTAGTATTTACATAACATAAACATGTGGTAAGACCTCCATCACATATTCACATCACAACCATTAATTATTATAACAAAACACATGTCATTAGATTGATTAGTTAGTTACTTTTGTAAGTGTAAAACATATGGTATGTGTATTAATATAATTGGTGTAGCATTATCCAAATACATTCAAAATAATTATTTTTATACCATTTGACTAACCCTATAAAAAATAAACAATTTTATGATATGACTTGCGTGTGTCTATTAAATATAAATTTTTCAGAATAACATATTTTAGGCCAAAACAGTTATTTTTTTATGTGTCGTTTTTTTATTTAAATTTTAAATTTAATTTCAACGGCTACACAATTACTACAAAAAATCCAAAATTCTTGAGCGATCAAATCCTTCAAATCCTTTTTTCATGTATTATATCTCTCTGGCTCTGTTAGTAACTTGTACATAATTGATTTATGAATATAATCACGAATGTAGTGTTATAATAAACCATTTTTTTGTAAATTAACAGTTCAATTGTTACTCAGACAAAATTTTATTGCTCATACCTATTATTGCCTAAATTGTAGTATATAGTCAGGAGTTTATCTTTTTTACTCAATTCGATATTCTAATAGTTTACGCTTCTTTTCTCTTCGTATGTCATATGTTCGGATTACATCTTAATCTTTAACTGCGTTTTCATAGTGTATTAAGTATATATTTATCTCATAAAAGCTATAATATTAGGTTAAATACCTTATTTCAGTTTGGCGGGTATTTTTCAACCATATTGAATTTTTAACGCTACCATATTGATTTATTAGTTTTAATATTTTTCTCCATTACCATTTTATTTGTTTATATGTAATATCTTAGTTTATCATTCGTCGAGAATTTTTCTTTGGCTTGTGGTTTAATTATTTTATTGTCAATATATAAACTACAACAGGTCGGGTGTTTACCAAAGACGTTCGTCGTCGGTAAAAACCCGTATTTCGTAGGTAAAACAGCTTACCGACAACCACTCGTCGTTAAAAAGTCGTCCTTTGAAATCATTCGGTAAATTGAAGGCTTACCGATGTTCGTTTGACGGTTCGCTCCTAAATGCAGAATTTTTACTAAAGAAAACTTGTCGTCGATATATGCACACATTACCGACGACAAATGTCGTCAGTATTAATTTAATTAAGTAATTTTTTTAAATCGCGGAAAATCGATTTCTCTTTTTTCTTTTTTTTAAAATACTTTCCGACGACTTAATTTAATAAATTATTATTTTTCGAATTCCGAAAAATTGATTTTTCTTTTCCTTTTTTTTTTGTACAGAGGTTTACCGACGACTTACGCGTCGTCGGTATTTTTATTTATTTTTAATTATATTTTTACATTTTTTTTTGTTTTATTTTTATTTTATATTTGTTTTCCAATTTATTTAAATTTGTTTTTTTGTATTTTCAATCTAACATTAATAAAAGAGAATAATAAATAAAAAACATGACATATATTGATTATAATTAAGAAACCATGAAAAGTCAAACTCCAGGAATAAAAAGTCAAACACCCGGAATAAAAAGTCAAAATATTACACATATGAAAGTTAAAAGTAGTAAAATAAAAGTCTTAATAAATAACATCTAAATCAAGGATCGTGCAAATCCTCATCTTCATCTTCATCTCGGGGGGAGTCGGGATGGTGGACCGGAGGAAGACCTGAGGTGGACCTAGATTCATTCAACCCTCTAAGCATCGTCTCATTAAAATCTGGAGTAGATTTGGAAGCGGTTGCTGGTGTGGCTGAACCTGGTATAGGTGGCATTCCTTGATACTAGCGCAGCTCGTTCATATCCTCCAGGATCCGCTGGAGTAGCACCGCGTTCTTCTATGCAGTCGCGTCTGGAACAGTAGGAGCCTAGGGTGTCTTCCGGACGGCTCCAATGGCTGGGACCCAGTGTCTACTCTTCGGCGGGGCGATCACCTCTTCTACTATCTCCTTCATCGCACTCATTTGTACCTCCACCGGAACATCTTCAGACTGGGATCCCGCCTCGATAACCCTACACTTCAGCTTCTCACGATAAACGCCCTGTAATTAAATTTCAATGTAATAATTAATTAAAGTATTAAAAAATTAAATTTGAAGTTGAATTATTTTTTTTAAACATTATTAAGAAAAACACTTACATTAGCTTGTTCCCATCCTCCGTTGTGCCAGGTACCCTTAGCCTTGTCATAGCCCAAGTACTCGAAGTAACCACCTATTGGCGGAAGTGGCACCTCCTCCTGGGTCAGCTCGTCCACAAAACTCAAGGGATCCTTAGTATCAATCTTCAGTTTCCCCTACAAAATATACAATAACAAACAATAATAATAAATAAATAATTAAATTAATAAATAACTAATAAATTATATTTGTATTATAAGAAATTATACCTCAATGATTTCATGCGGAGTCTGTGATTGGTTCCTCGAACCTAACTTGTTCAGCTTCTTCTGTTTCTTCCTATTTTTTTATTTATCTTCGCCTGAGCCTATTACAATTAAAGTTAAAAAATAATTAAATACGTATTTAATGATAAATTAAATAAATACTAACATTACCACTTTATTCGGGTCACGAAACATATCACAGGTTCTCTTCAAATCCTCGGGAAGCACTTCCGGAGGACACTCGTTCGTATCGAAGTAGTCAGCCGTAAGGACATACATCCACCGCCTGTAGGCAGTGGATTGAGATGTGGTCAACTTTCCATTGATAAAAGGCCAATCATTTCACGCCCTCCACTCGTCAGGGTCGAAAAACTCCTCGGGTGTTCCCATAATCGTGTCTTTGTAATGCCTCGGGACGTCACTCCATCTATAATAGTAAGGCGGCACCGTTTCTTGTACTGCGGACACCATGACCTGTACCACGTGCTTCCCATACTCACTCGTGGTGGTCCAAGTTTCATCGAGGATACAAAAGTCTACAGGTAAGGGCCCGTCAAGTTTTTCTTTCGCCTTTTGGGCGGTTTTTAGTGTAGATACGGATCTGGGTCATCTTTTTCGCCTTACTGTTAAATTAAATAGTATTAATTAATTATTAATTTATAGTAGTTGAATTATATATGTTACCGGGCGGTTGGTTACAATCCTGCAGGTTTGGGTTCGGATTTCAATAAGGATCCTCCACATTATTATCACCACCGTGTCTATTAGGCATTACAACAGCCATCTATAATTTAAATAAAATTAATAAATTAGTCCTTATATTTTTAAAATTTGCAAAAATAACTATAAATTATTTTTTGTGGTCCATGTATTATGATTTGAAAATAAGTCCTTATAGTTTTTAAACTGACAAAAAAACCCCTAAAGTCTTATTTCATATCTTATTAATATTTTTATATAACAAATTAGTCCTTATATATATATAAAATTTGCAAAAATATACCTAATTAATTGCAAATGAGTCCTTATATTTCCAAAAATAAAAAATATATACATACACAATATCTAAAAGCCAATATTCATACCACATAATTACAAATTAATCAGATTACATATTTCATGAAGATGAAAAAATCCAAAAATCTAACAAAACCCTAATTTTGCAAAAAAAAAATACAATAAATCCGGATTACATGTTGTATTTAACTCAATAAAACATTTACACAATCGCTAATATACACAAAATAATTCAAAAATCATTAAACAGCAAATACAAAACAAAAAAAATCAATACAAAAAAATAAAAATAAAAAGGGGGTTTTGATTAGGATTTTGTGTACCTATTACGTGAAAATTGTGAATAAGACATCCAGCAATCCATAATAAGCAAGAAGAGAGGAAAAACTGAAACAAAAAAAGTTAGGATTGGATTAAAATAAAAAATTAGAATCAATGTATAAACACAGTTGTTTGGCATGAAATCACTTACATTTTTTCTTGTTTGGGTGTTGGAATGGCTCAAAATAACCCCACTTTGCTCGAAATGGAATTTTTTTGAGAGTGATTTGATGAAACTGTTGAGCAGAATTGAGTTCGGTTAGGGTTCTAATAGAGAAATTATTTACCGACGACACGCTTGTCGTCTGTAAAAGTGACATGCGTTGAAAATCGTACACATGATCCATGTTTACCGACGACAAATTTCTAAAAGTCGTCGGTAAACGGTTTGGGCAGGAAACTTGGCCGCCCGAACTGTCCAATGAAAATTTAATTTTCATTTTCAACTAAATTCAAAACTCTATAAATTTTTTCCCTAAACAGTTTCATATCCACTATTATCTATAGGTTCATCATTACTATCAACCTAGATAGGTTCTTCTTCATCCCCATATTCTTTCCACGTGTCATCATCAATTTTCTCGTTTTCATCAATAAGCATATCAAAAGCCAAATCAATACAAAAATGAGATGGGTCAATCTCGATCTCCTCGGTAGTTGCCAAGTTCACCGGATCGGAAACCATCCTAGTGTTAACCAAAGGTATCATGATGCTCTCGTTGTTAGTAGGTAGTGATTCTGAACACCATAACTCGGGACTCCATACGTGACGATCATTTATTTCCCAAACGACTTTCCAACCTTTCATTGATTTCTTTGCAATAATCTCGTCAATGTAAAAAATATTCTAAGCCTGCGATGCTAAAATGTATGGTTCGTTTTCCCAATCAAAGTTTTATCTATTGATAAAGGTTACCCCGTGTTCAGTCTTTGCACCACCCATTCTGTACCACTTACAAATAAATAAGACAACTGAGCACCCTTTGGTGTACTTAACCTCCAAGATTTTCAATAATTCACCGTAATAAGGTCTTTCATAGTACATGGTACAAACTCTATAATCCTGCGTCACTCTTTGTTCTCCTTTACCCTTAGTTACCCACTTGACACCATTCATAACAAATGAATTGTATATGTGCACCGCACCATAAGACAAGCTTGCGAAGGATACCATCTCAGTGGTAGCTAATGCATCACCACGGGATTTTATTCCATGAATTTGTCATGCAAAAACAATACTTAATACTTTGAAAAAGAATTGATAATATTTAAACCAATGTCTAAAGTTACATACCTTTTTCCAAAAACCATCCCTTAAACATTTGATGGTGCAAAATCTTTATTACGCTACTAGTTCCCGAAAGTGTGGATTTGTGTTCATTAAAAACATAAATGAATATAAATAAATTAATATAAGTATAAGTATAAATATAAATATAATTATAAGTATAAGTATAAATATATATATAAATATAAATATAAATTTAAATATACATATAAACATAAATATAAATATCCATATGAATATAAATATGCATATGAATATAAATATGCATATAAATATTGATGTCTCCTCATTTGTGATAATAAAATCTATTTCTGAGACATAATTTTAGGCGTATTTATTAGTTTATAGGTCAATTTTTGCATGATTTAGTACACTTTCCTATTTTGTGTCTTGAATTGATTAATTATTATTTTTAGAGCATATGGGTTTAATTATTTATTTAGTGTGAAGCTTTAGAGATATATGGTAATTAATTAGAGTCCAAGTTGGTTTCAAGAGCTAAAGAAAAAAAGATAAACATGGAAATTGAAGATTAGGAAGTAAAAGCTAAAAATATGGAAAAGGAAAAGTTGTCATAATTCTGAATTCCAGCACCTACGACCACAAATCAGCTTATATCTCAAAATCGTTGAGGAATCTTGAGAAATGGTCAAGACAAAAGTTAAATATCTTTCCGAGGCGATGAATTTCGACTATTCATACGCGTCAATCAGATGAGTATTGAGGCTGCTAGGACCAAAACAAAAACGGGGCTGATTCCATGTTCTTGGGCTACGAATTTGACTTGGGTTAGGAGTCCAATATTTACCTTTTCCTTCAAGAAAACGATTAGGTCAACCTATACACAATAAATACAGCCTCTTATCATTAGAAAATAATCCTTGGCAAAACCTTAAGCCAAGAGAAAGCTTACAACACAAGAAAAGAAGTCTGGAAGGAGTTGTTCATCAATAATGTCTTCTTCAACCTTTGAATTTGTAATTTCTTTCTTTTCTTCCATTAGTATGAACTAAATTTCTATTTAGCTTGAGTTTTAGCATATATGTATGAACCCTATTTTTGGTTAACATATATCTAATTTGGGAATTCTATGTTTTAAATTGAATTCTATGTTTTAAATTGAATTATTGTTTTTATTATATTTTATGTGTTTGTATTTATATTATGTGTTCTTGTGGATCGCGACCATATAGAATTACCATCATAGTAGTTAGGTCACCATTGACAACGGTGTTTAATTACATGTTTAGCACATAACGTCTAGTGTACGGTTTAGATCTGGCAAATCAACCTAACTAGATAATCACCATGGGTTAGTGTATTGCTATTTAACCAATTACAGGAACAGTTTGCTTAGGACTCCTTTTTAACACAGGTAAACCCTATTTAAAATTACCTAGCGCAATTGGAACCAAGTATTGAAATACTACATAATTCACCTTTACATGTTTAGAACGGCAAAACTAGTGGGGATTACATGCTATTTACTCAAGCTAAACTCTCATACTAACTTCTTCTCTTGCATTTAATTTTCTGTCTTTACATTATTAGTTTAATTTGGTTAATTGAAAACCAAATAAAAATTTATTTGTCTTTTACTTTTCTGTGTTTTATTTGTTCTAGCTTTTAATATTTGCACTTAATTATTGCATAAGATTCCCCTAACCTTCGTAGTCTCTGCGGAATGAATCTTACTTATTTATTAAAATTTGCATACGATCTGTATACTTGCAGAACCGTGATAGGCTAGGGTATTTATTTACACTTATTTATCTTATATTTTTATCACACCCTAGTCGACACCAAATATAAACATAAATATAAATATGAATATAAATATAAATATAAATATGAATATAAATATAAATATAAATATGAATATGAATATAAATATAAATATAAATATAAATATAAATATAAATATAAATATAAATATAAATATAAATATAAATATAAATATAAATATAAATATAAATATAAATATAAATATAAATATAAATATAAATATAAATATAAATATAAATATAAATATAAATATAAATATAAATATAAATATAAATATAAATATAAATATAAATATAAATATAAATACAAATATAGATCTAAATATAAATATAAATATAAATATAAATATACATAAGTAAACGTTACTTACGTCCTATATGTTTCGAGTTCGTCGAAATTATTCAAAATATACCAACTGATGTGCTCCTTCTCCTGATGTGGTAAAGCACCGGACTCTTTCTTGCCAACTGGAGTACACTAAGACTTGAAAACGGATATCTCTTTTGGTTCTGGCAGTGGTTCGTTGTATCTACCTGGATCGTTGAACTTTGTTTTTTCTTCACTAAGATACCGTGATATGAAGGTCAACGTTTCTTCTGCAACATAACCTTCGGCTATGGAACCCTCTGGCCTAGCCCGGTTTTAATATACTCTTTCAACTTTTTCAAATACCTTTCTAATTGGTACATCCACCGCATTACCGGGCCCCCTAGCAATGCTTCATCGTATAAGTGTATAACTAAGTGGATCATTACATCAGAAAATGCGGGAGGTAAGATCATTTCTAGTTTGCACATCATTTCAACCACTCTCGCCTTACCGGCTTCTAACTCTTTCCTACTCAGATTATTGTTACAAATGAATCTAAACACGTTAGCTAACCCAATAATCGCATCGCTAATCGGTTTATCATCTAGAAGACGGGGGAGACAACAAACAAAAAGATACTGCATTATAATGCGACAATAATGTGATTTCATTCCAAAAATCTTCCCCGTATCGAGTTGAGCATTATTTCTCATACTAGACGCGAAACCATTGGGAAACCTCTGTGCCTGTAACCACTCAAGAAAAATCTTCCTCTTCTCCGCTGACAAGGTATACTTTTCTCGATTTAGTATCTCTTTACCTCCTCTTGATGTCAACCACAACTCTTTCATGATGTTCATATCCTTAATATCCATTCTCTCCTTAATGTTATCTTTGTTTCTTTTCCCATCAAGTCCTATAACTGTACCAAGCAAACTGTTGCACACATTCTTCTCGCAATGCAATACATCGATGTTATGTTTTAACACATTTTCCGACCAATAAGGTAAACAATAAAAAATACTCGTTTTCTTCTAGTTGGACTCGCGAGGACCTGTCTTCTTCGTCATCTTGCCCCCGAAATCCTTGGTTTACTGGGAAACACAATGGGAAGCCCATCTAACTGTGTCTGAATACTAGCAGGAGTATGTTTCCTCGGTGGGAGTCTATAATCGGAATTTAGGTACAAAACATTGTATCTTCTAACCCGATGTCCAGGAGGTAACCAACATCTATGATCAAAATAAACCACCCCTTTCTTCACCCTCAACGACGGAGTAGAATACATGCATTCTGGCCAAGCCATGTAACCTTGACCCGACCATCCTGAAGTGTATGACCGAGCGGGGAAATCATTGGTCGTGGACAACAAACAAACCTTCATAGTTAACTCTTGCTTTGTATGGGCATCATACGTAGGGATCTCTGTTTCCCACAACAAGTCCAACTCATCTATAACAGGGCGGAGAAAGACATCCATGTCCTTTCCGGGTGAGCGGGGACCCAGAATCAACAAAAAAAGCTGAAATGTGGTTTCCTTCATGCATACCCATGGTGGCAAGTTATAAACGGTCAATATGACAGGCCACATGCTATACGAGTTGTTCTGCATAGAAAACAGAGAAAAACCATCGATACCTAGGCCCAAATACACATTATGAGGTTCACTGGCAAACTCTGGATGTAACTCTGCAAATCGTTTCCAGCTATCACCGTCAACTGGATGACGTAACACATCCGGATCGGTACTCTTTCCGGTATGGTGCCATATCATGTCTTCAGCGGTGTGCTTCGAAGCGTATAGTCACTGACATCTCAGGGCAATCGGAAAGTAACGGAGCTTCTTATGCGGTACTTTGTTACACTTCTTTAGGTCCCATCTAGACTCGCTACATACTAGGCACTTGTCGAGGTATTTATTCTCTTTGTAAAAAATGGCACAATCGTTCAGACATCGATATTAATATACCCCATAGCCAAACTTTTCAACTTCTTGTTGCATGCATCATAAGAATCGGGCAAAGTGTGAGGTTTGGGAAAATACGACCAACAAACTCCAATAGCTCGGTGAATGACGTGTTAGTCCACTTGTTATTTACTCTTACGTGCATAAGCTTGGCAATGAAGTTCAAGGAATTCATCGCTGTACAACTATGATATAATTCTGTCTCCAACTCGTCGAATAGTTTTCGAAAACTGCTCCGACTTGGAATATCTGCGTCTCTCATCTCGGCTTCACCCTGATGTCCGCCAACATCGTAATTGGTGTCTCAAATCGTCACAGACATCAGCCATTTCATTAACTATATTCGGCACAAGATTTTCTTCGGGAATGACTAACTTTTCACCGTGTTTTGTCCAAACCTGATACAACTGCATAAACCCATTTGTAAAAGGGTGGCCCCTAGCCGCCTGGGTGGGTAATCGAAGATAATTTTTACAATAGTTACACGGGAAAAACATAAGATCTCTATAATTTTTTGTTGTTTAACATATTTGATAAATTCCATAACCCCCAAAACAAATTCTGGCGTGAGATAATTCGTCGTATTGATCCAACTCTTATCCAAACCTGAAGCGATCTCTTAGCAAAAATTTAATATAACTAGACAATTAAATTCATATGAAAATAAAATAAATAATTACTACAACCCAATTAATAAAATGAATAAAAATTATAACACAATAAATAAAATAATACAAATTACAAACCAATAGCTTGGATATAATTATAAACCAATAAATAAAAAAAATTACAACACAATAAATACATAAACAATTTCATATAATTAATTACACAAATACAAAAATATATGAGAACATAATAGAAATAAATGAACATATGCATGATTTAAACTTAATAATTAACTAGACAATCAAAAAATAAACATAATCATATCTTATAGCAACTAATACACAAATCATAATCCATTATAAAAAAATGTATTAAAAAGTTTGAAATTTGAAGAAAATACCTTGCTTTGGTGGGAGAAATCGGAGATTGATGATCAAGTCCCACCTTGGTAATTTATTGCTTAACCTAATCACATAATATTGCAAGAATTACACACAATAAAATTAAAAAAATAGAATTTCAAGAAATTACCTAATTTTTATGGATGGAATTGTGTATTGAGTATGACCCACCTTGATTATGAACTTGGAAATGGTGCAAGATGAATTGGAGAAACAATTGAAAAATTTCAATGAAGTTGATTAAGGTTTTTGGGAGAAAATGGGGGAAAACGGGGTTTTGAGGTTCTTTCTGATGAAAAACAGTATGTCCTCAATAAATACATGTCTTTTTTACCGATGAGTAACGTGTAGTCAATAAATAAACTCATCTGTCGGTATATGTCAATTTATCGACGAAATACTGTTTTCGCTATCTTTAGCAATGACGTTTCAAACAACAAAAATAAACAAAAATAAAAACAATACATGGCGACGACGTATTCCTTTATTACCTACGAATGTTTGTCGTCGGTAATTTAACGACGACATGTTTCGTCGGTAAACATGTGTACAAGAAGTGATGGAGCGTGAAACTCTTAACCAATGCAAACACTCAAATGGTGAAACTTTGATTCTTTTATGGATAGTTTCCCAAGCCGGATCTGCCTCTTGAAGAACTTGATGAACTAATATCAGTCAAGGGTCATATGACCACGGTGAGGTGTGCTTCCCGATGGAAGTTTAACCATAAATTTAGTATTGGGGTAAAAGACCCAGGAGAATATATATTGATGTCTCCCTTTTCTTATAATAAATGTATTTATGAGACATAATATTAGGTAGAAATTGGACTTAGTCATTAGATTTATAAACATATTTTGTCATATAGCACTTTCTTCCTTTGGATTCGTACTATTGTTACTTTAAAAACTTTTGTCCGTTAATTTGCTTATTTAGTGTGAGTTTATTAGGTACATGGATGCTATGATACATTATGACAAAGAGAAGATGTGGAGTTTGGTGTCCAAGAAAAAAAGAAGTGTCAAAAGAGTGAAAGATACCACTCAATTGAGGGAGGCGGAGCATGCAAAACTGGAAAGTCGTTACATATAGGTTTCCCCGAGGACGAACACTGTAGATTCAAACCTGGTGGTTCAAATGAAAATGGCGAAACTCTGAGTTAGCGAAATTTAAAAAGTGGAATCAGGTGATTTGGACCTACGGTGCAAACGTTACACCTGTTTGACTAAAGTGTGGTCAGCAGTTGCAGAAATAAGAATACGTACTTTGGTCCTTAATCATTTATTTATGCTAAGTAAGGACTCAATCCATTTTTAAGACCTATATAACACTTCCTAATCTTAAAAAATCATTACTCTTTATTTTATTTCAATTTTATGTAGAGAGGAAGAGGCAGAAGCAAGAGTAAGAGTTGGAGAATCTATTTTTCTTCAACAACATTTATTTTCATTCCTCTAATTAGAAATCATATTTTATTTTTGTTTTTAGGAACCATGTGTAATATTAATTTCTTAATTGTTCTTGGTTTAAATATGAGAGAAATATTTAGTACTTGAGTATCGGGTAATGAGTTAAGCCTTAGTTTCTTTAATTTAATGTTTTTCGAATTTGGGATTGTTTAATTTAATTCAAGTTAGGTATTTCATATTGTTTATTGGTTGATGCTTACTTAATGATTTTAATTTACCCAATGATTAGAATTAGGTTATTGTTTTTTTGCTATTCACTAGTGGTGGTGATAATCCCGAAGGGGACGGGGGTTTAATTACATAACTAACTAATAAACACGTGGTGTTAGTCATTGATCTTGACGGGCTTGAATAACCATGTAGCCAATGGGTTATCACTTAATTTATCTGAAAGTAGCTTATAGTTGTCCTGACAGGGTCTTTAATATATCGTAGGATTGCCTCCTAAGTCTACCCTGGCTGGATTTAGGAGGATACCAGAGCCCCGACTAGTATAGAATTATCAACTTGTCCGTTAAATGAAAATATTAAATATATGATCTTAGATAGATCCCTAACGAGACTCAAGTACCTCTCTCATATTTGCATATACTTCATTAGTCTTTACTGTCTTTATTTAATTTGCATTAAAATTATCCTTTGGTTAATTTATTTTCTTGTGTATAGTATTTATTAATCTTAAAACCAAACAAACGTATCTTAATCTTATATTTTATTTTATATTGCAATAAATTCTATCGATCTGCTAAACACACCTATTTCACCTAGCAATCCTTGTGGAGACGATTAAACTGTTTTTACTAATTATTACTTGGACGACCCCTACACTTGCAGTAGTTGTTTCTTTCCTTTAATATTGATTTATATCACACTCTAGGAGCAATCAATTTTTTGGTGCTGTTGCCGGGGATTACAGTTTGTGACCCTTGTGTTTAATCCTTTAGTAGAGTTAGCTATTATATATTGTTTTACGGTTTTCTTTGGTTTTTGTATTTTTCAGACCGTACATGTTTGGTGCATGCTCTCAAATCCTGAGAAATTAATCTGAGCCCAAAAGAAAGAATATAGTGAAGAAAATAAAACATTAGTAGAGATGGCCTATTTACGTAATAACGTTCAGGTGGAAGTTGATGGAGATGGGAACCTATAATCCCACATAATCAGGAAGTTGAGAATCCAGCAATTTAACGTCCACGACTAGGGAATGCTCAACTCCAAATAGTATATGATCTATGGTTAGTGCAAACTCAAGAACAACAACCATACCGTGTAGGGATTCTAAATTAAGATATGTGTGTTGAGGTTATTCTGGGTGACTAATCGTAATAGTTTGTGTATTTCTTGTATTTTTTTGTTAATTTTTCTTGTATGTAGATCGCTAGATTTGAAGGTTTGGTTTTAGATTTTCCCATGTTTATTGTCTATAAAAATCCAATCTTGCACCTAAACTCAAACTAACATGTTTATTTATCACGATTTGTAGACGAGAGAGTTGTCGAGTTACAGAATGGGACAGATCATGTAAATTAAGAGAAATTATTTATCTTTTTCTCAGTTTAAAGTTCAGACTTGATTTAAATCCCTAATATTTATAATCTATTTTTCATGATGCTATTCCTAAGGATGAAAGGGTTGTGATTGTGAATCCACCTTCTATTGTAACCATCTCAAGCGCCCCTACAAATGTCAAATATCTCGCTGTTGTTTCAGACTCGAGTGGATCTCTTCTTCTCGCCACTTACCCATATAATGCATATACTCCACAGGACCCATATAATGCATATAATGCTTATACTCCACAGGACCCAGGGTTTTACTATGGTAATTAGTATCACCTCCTATTGGCTTCTTAACAACTTTTTTCTGCTTCTTGTTAGAAACAGACACCTCTTTTTCGGCTACTTTATGCTTCTTCCAGCTACTTTATGCTTCTTCGGGAACACATACGCAAATACCTGTTGATTTGTTCAGATATAATTTCATAAACCAGAAATCTTTTTAAATTAAAATAAAACATGTAGACATGTTAATATACCTAATCTATTTAATTAGATATAAAAACAACTAAAAGTAGTTCATCAATTTTATGTTGTTGAAATTGTTCACTAGAGAAACTACCAAGATTTAGTAGTCACTGTCCTCGTCATCTTTCACAAAGAAAAAAGATATAAAATCATGTGCCAGCCGCCACTGTAGATATTCTTGGAAGGGGTTGAGTATGAAAGTTTAATAGAATAAACATTAGAGTGCATAATGTGTCATTATGACCAGGATCACAGAAAGTTTTATTTATCATAAAAAATAGAAGGATTCCATCAAACTCTTAATTCCGACTCCAAATTAGAGTAAAATTTAAGAAAGTAGACAAAATTTTAATCAAGTGATAAATATTCCCTTCAAACAAAAAACTAATATAACTTATCTAATTTAATTTAGTAATTACATCTTACCACGAAGTAATTATGAATTGTTGATAGTTGTGTGAAATAGCATGATCAACGATCTCATTCCTTTTTTTTGTTGATAATTATGTTTATTATAGATAGGAATCTCAAAGTTATGATAAGTCTGTGAAAAAACACAAAAATATATATTAAACATTATCAATAAATAATATATTAAATTTTAAAATTAAATTGCATCTAAGAACTATCAAGTTATTATTACAATATTTTATTAGATTTATTTTTTAATTATTAAGAAAAAAATTGAACTTGCACCGGTATATAATAATTTCAAAAATTGAATTAATATATACTCAATTACTTAAAATCAATGGATAATTAGTTAATTTACATTAACCTAATCAGATATTCCTAAAAGACATAGAATATGGATTTACATATACGATACTTATAATGTTTATCGATAATGGAAGTGATGTTAGAGAGGATAGAGAAGGATTCAACACCTTCAAAACACCGTAAATCTGGAAGGATTCAAAGTCGTTTGAGGAAGGTAGATCAGGAAAATTTATAAAAATAAATTTTTTATTTCGAAAGTATTCATTTCTTTGGTCAACGGTACCTTTAAATTTTCTATAGCATTTTATACTAAAGTATTGTATTTTCCTTTCTTAAATAATTGAGTTGGTGGGCTAGGTTTTCATTTTGGATCGGTAGTCCATAAAAAAGTAAAGTTAATTTTAATAATGGATTTAAAGATCGGGTAAGACTTACCTCATGGATTGGCTGGTAGAATTTTAAATTTATAACCATCAATCATATTTATAAAAAACATGTCATTAAATTAACTAGTAGGTCCTCTAATTAGTATTTGCATAACATAAACATGTGGTAAGACTTCCATCCAATATTGGATGGTCCAATATTCACATCACAACCATTACTTAATATAACAAAACACATGTAATTAGATCAATTAGTTAGTTACTTTTGTAAGTTTAAAAAATATGGTATGTGTATTAATATAATTAGTGTAGGGTTATCCAAATATATTCAAAATGGTCATTTTTATACCATTTGACTAACCCTATCAAAAAATAAACAATTTTATGATATGACTTGCATGTGTCTATTAAATATAAATGTTTCAAAATAACCAATTTTAGGCCAAAACAATTATTTTTTGATGGTGTAGTCAAAGATATTCAAAATTATCATTTATAATATTTTTTGTCAAGAAATAGTCATTTTGAAATTTGTAGCCTATAAACGAATTTGCTCATATTCAGATGTTAAGTTATTCATAACTCTCTTTTATTTTCTTTCCAGAATATTGACCCAAAAAATCTTTAAATCAACTTGATATCTCTTCCACTAGTTATTATATCATCTGTAAAAGTAACTTCGATTAAATAATAGTTGTTGAACTTCATATTTTTCATTGTCACTTGTGTTACAGTAATGAATAAACTATAGTTTTGATCATATAAAAAATTCTCCAGCGATCAAATCTTTCAAATCCTTTTTTGATGTATTATATCTCTCTGGCTTTGTTCGTAACTTGTAAATAATTGATTTATTAATATAATCACTAATGTAGTGTTATAATAAACCATTATTTTGTAAATTAACAATTAAATTGTTAATCAAACAAAATTTCATTAATCATACCTATTATTGCCTAAATTGTAGTATATAGTCAAGAGTTTATCTTTTTTTACTCAATTCAATATTCTAATTGTTTATGCTTCGTTTCTTTCGTATGTCATATATTCGGATTACATCTTAATCTTTAAAATTATGAAGTAATCATTAAATCCATACTATTTGTCCTTTTATTCACAAATAACTGAACACAATCAAAATATTCCACAAATATTATTTATTAAACGAAGTCAAACCAACATAAGGTGTTTTCAATAAAATTGAGTCATTATATGAAATATTAACTAACAAATCTACATACACAGATTCAGTTCTTGTTTAATTTTTAGGTGTTTGTATCGTATAAAGAGTTCATGCAATACAACATCCATGAAAAATTTGTGTTATCCTGTTTCTGACCTCACGTTTAGGGTACTATACTCGTACTGGTATCATCTTGTACAAATCATCTGCATATATAAGCATGTAAATCCCATAATTTTCGAGACAAAAATTCCTGTGAGAGGTAACCTAGTGCTCGATTATCTTATATTTAGTTGAACTTGATGGAATATTTTTGTAGGATATTTCTACCACTACTATCATAAGTCTTCATCACTTTCTATGCACTTTCATTTTCCATTCCACCTACCATTGAGGTTATTATAAACATCATCGAATTGTAGAGGTAGAAGATACTATCTCCCATATCGTATACAAGAATTGATAGAGCGTGAAACTCTAACCCAATACAAACACTCAAACGGTGAAAATTTAATTCTTTTATGGATAGTTTCCTAAGCCGGATATGCCGCTTGAAGAACTTGATGAGCTAAAATCAGTCAAGGGTCATATGATCAAAGTGAGGTATGCTCCCGATGGGAGTCTAACCAAAAATTTAGTATTGGGGTCAAAGACCGAGGAGAATATATATTGATGTCTCCCTTTTTTTATAATAAATTCATTTATGAGACATAATGTTTTAGGTAGAAATTGAACTTATTCATTAGATTTATAAACATATTTTGTCATATATCACTTTCTTCCTTTATATTTGTACTATTGTTACTTTAAAAGCTTTTGTGCGTTAATTTTCGTTTGCAGTGTCAGTTTATTAGGTACATGGATGCTAGGATACATTACGACGAAGAGAAGAGGTGGAGTTTAAAGTCCAAGATGAAATGGAAGTGTCAAAAGAGTGAAAGATATCACTCAAGGGAGGGAGGAGGAGCATGAAAAATTGGACAGTCGTTACTTATAGGTCCCCCCAAGGATGCACACTGTAGATTCAAACCTTGTGGTTCAAATCAAAAGGGTGCAACTCTGTGTTAACGAAATTTGAGAAGTAGAATCAGGTTATTTGGACCTACGGTGCGAACGATACACCTGTTTTACTAAAGTGTGGTCAGCAGTAGCAGAAATAAGAATATGTACTTGGGTCCTTAATTATTTATTTAAGTTAAGAAAGGACTCAATCCGTTTTTAAGACCTATATAACACTTCCTAATCTTATAAAAAAGCAGTACTCTTTATTTTATTTCAATTTTATGAAGTGAGGAAGAGGCAGAAGCAAGAGTAAGAATTGGAGAATCTATTTTTCTTCAACAAAAGTTATTTTTATTCCTCCAATTAGAAATAATATTTTTTTTAGGAATCATGTGTAATATTAATTTATTAATTGCTCTTAGTTTAGATATGAGATAAATATTTAGTACTTGAGTATCGGGTAATGAGTAATGAGTTAAACCTTAGTTTCTTTAATTTAATGTTTTTCGAATTTGGGATTGTTTAATTTGATTCAAGTTTTCATATTGTTTATTGCTTCATGCTTACTTAATGATTTTAAATTACCCGGGGATTAGAATTAGGTTATTGTTTTTAGGATATTCACTAGTAGCACTGATAATCCCGAAGGGGACGGGGGTTTAATTACAAAACTAATTAATAAACGTGTGGTGTTCGTGATTAATCCTGACGGGCTTGACTAACCATGTAGCCAATGTGTTATCACTTAATTCATCTGAAAGTAGCATATAGTTGCCCTGACGGGGTCTTTAATACCATAGGCTTGCCTCCTAAGTCTACCCTGGCGGGATTTAGGAGGATACCAGAGCCCCGACTAGTATAGAATTATCAACTTGTCCGTTAAATGAAAATATTAAATATATGATCTTAGATGGATCCCTAGCGAGACTCAAGTACCTCTCTCATATTTTCATCTACTGCATTAGTCTTTATTGTCTTTATTTTAATTTGTATTAAGTTAATCCTTTGGTTAATTTATTTTCTAGTGTATAGTATTTCTTAATCTTAAAACCAAACAAACATATCTTAATCTTTTATTTTATTTTATATGGCAATTAATTCTATCGATCTGCTAAACACACCTATTTCACCTAGCAATCCTTGTGGAGACGATTGAACCGTTTTTTACTAATTATTACTTGGATGACCCCTACACTTGTGGTAGTCGTTTCTCTCCTTTAATATTGATTTATATCACACTCTAGGAGCGATCAATTTTTTGGTGTCGTTGCCGAGAATTACAGCGTGTGACCCCTGTGTTTAAAGTTAGCTAATAATTTTCGTTTTACGCTTTTCTTTGGTTTTTGTATTTTTCAGACCGTACAAGTTTGGTGCATGCTCTATCTTGGGAAATTAATCTGAGCCCAAAAGAAAGAATAAAGGGAAAAAAAGAAAGAATTAGTAGAGATGGCCTATTTATGTAATAACGTTCAGGTGGAAGTTGATGGAGATGGGAACCTGTAATCTCACATAATCAGGAAGTTGAGAATCCAGCAATTCAACTTCCACTACTAGGGAATGCTCAACTCCAAATAGTATATGATCTATGGTTCGTGTAATCTTAAGAACAACAACCATACCGTGTAGGGATTATAAATTAGATATGTGTGTTGAGGCGATTCTGGGTGACTAATCGTAATAGTTTGTGTATTTCTTGTATTTTTTTTTTGTTAATTTTTCTTGTATGTAGATCGCTAGATTTTAAGTTTAGGTTTTAGATTTTCCCTATTTATTTTCTATAAAAATCAAATCTTGCACCTAAACTCGAACTAACATGTTTATTTATCACGATTTGCAGATGGTTGTCGAGTTACAGAATGGGACAGATCAGGTAAATTAAGAGAAATTAATTATCTTTTTCTCAGTTTAGAGTTCAGATTTGTTTTAAATCCCTAAAATTATAATCTATTTTTCATTCTGCTATTCCAAAGGATGAAAGGGTTGTGATTGTGAATCCACCTTCTATTTTAACCAGCTCAAGCGCCCCTACAAATGTCAAAGATCTGGCTGTTGTTTTAGACTCGAGTGGATTTCTTCTTCCAGCCACTTACCCATATAATGCATATAATGCTTATACTCCACATGACCCAGGGTTTTACTATAGTAATTAGTATCACGCTCCTATTGGCTTCGTAATAACTTTTTTCACAGACACCTCTTTTTCAGCTACTTTATGCTTCTTCGGGCCCATATATGCAAATACCTGTTTATTTGTTCAGATATAATTTCATAAATCAGAAATCTTTTAAAATTAAAATAAAACATGTAGACGTGTTAATATACCTCATCTATTTAATTAGATATAAAAACAACAAAAAGAAGTTCATCAATTTTATGTTGTTCAAATTGTCCACTAGAGAAACTACCAAGATTTAGTAGTCACTATCCTCATCATGTGCCACAAAGAAAAGAGATATAAAATCATGTGCCAGCCACTGCAGATATTTTGAAAAGGGTTTAGTATGAAAGTTTAATAGAATAAACATTAGACTGCATAATGTGCCGTTATGACTAGGATCACAGAAAGTTTCATTTATAATAAAAATAGAAGGATTCCATCAAACTCTTAATTCATACTCCAAATTAGAGTAAAATTTAAGAAAGTAGACAAACTTTTAATCAAGTAATACATATTTACTTCAAACAAAACACTAATATAACCTATCTAATTTAATTTAGTAATTAGATCTTACCACGAAATAATTATGAATTGTTGATAGTTGTGTGAAATAGCATGATCAACGATCTCATTCCTTTTTTTGTTGATAATTACGTTTATTATAGATAGGAATCTCAAAGTTATGATAAATCTGTGAAAAAACACAAAAATATATATTAAACATTATCAATAAATAATATATTAAATTTCAAAATTAAATTGTATCTAAGAACTATCAAGTTATTATCACAGTATTTTATTAGATTTATTTTTTAATTATTAAGAAAAAAATTTAACTTGCACCTGTATATAATAATTTCAAAAATTGAATTAACATATACTCAATAACTTAAAATTAATGGATTATTAGTTAAATTACATTAACCTAATCAGATATTCTTAAAAGACATAGAATCTGGATTTACATATACGATATTTATAATGTTTATCGGTAATGGAAGTGATGTTAGAGAGGATAGAGAAGGATTCAACACCTTCACTTCACCGTGAAGCTGGAAGGATTTAAAGTCAGTTTGAGGAAGGTAGATCTGGAAAATTTATAAAAATAAAATTTTTATTTCAAAAATATTCATTTCTTTGGTCAATGGTACCTTTAAATTTTCTATAGTATTTTATTCTAAAGTATTGTATTTTCCTTTCTTAAATAATTGAGTTTGTGTTTTGTTTTTAAGGAGATACCAGTTGGTGGGCTAGGTTATTATTTGGGATCGGTAGTCCATATAAAAGTAAAGTTAATTTTAATGATGGATATAAAGACTAGGTAAGACTAACCTCCTGTATTGGCGTCGAATTTTAAATTTGTAACCATCAATCATATTTATAAAAAACATGTCATTAAATTAACTAGTAGTTCCTCTAATTAGTATTTGCATAACATACACATGTGGTAAGACTTCCATCCAATATTGGATGCTCCAATATTCACATCACAACCATTAATTATTATAACAAAACACATATCATTAGATCAATTAGTTAGTTACTTTTGTAAGTTTAAAACATATGGTATGTGTATTAATATAATTAGTGTAGGATTATCCAAATATATTCAAAATAATCATTTTTAGACCATTTGACTAATCCTATCAATATATAAAAAAATTTATGATATGACTTGCGTGTGTCTATTAAATTAAAATGTTTCAAAATAACTAATTTTAGGCCAAAACAATTATTTTTTGATGGTGTAGTCAAAGATATTCAAAATGATCATTTATAATGTCTTTGACATAGAAATAGTCATTTTGAAATACGTAGCCTAGAAAAGAATTTGCTCATATTCAGATGTTTAGTTCCTCATAACTCTCTTATATTTTTTGCAGAATATAGACCTAAAAGATATTTAAATCAACTTGATATCTCTTCCACTAGTAATTATATTATCCGTAAAAGTAATTTCGATTATTTAATTATTGTTGAACTTCATATGTTTCCTTGTCACTTGTGTTACAGTAATGAATAAAATAGAATTTTGATCATATAATTTTCTCCATTAAATTATGTGTGATTTTTTATCTTAACTTTAAATTTAATTCCAACAGCTATACGATTACTACAAAATTGTACATTATTGATTTATGAATATAATCACTAATTTAGTGTTATAATAAACCATGTTTTTGTAAATTAACAGTTGAATTGTTACTCAAACAAAATTTTAATGATATACCTATTATTGCCTAAATTGTAGTATAGAGTTAGGAGTTTATCTTTTTATACTCAATTCAGTATTCTAATAGTTTATGCTTCTTTTTTTCGTATGTCATATATTCTGATTTCATCTTAATCATTAATTAATTTTCAATATGTATTAAGTATGTTTTAATCTCATAAAAGCTATAATATTAGGTTAAATACTTATTTCAGTTTGGCGGGTATTTTTCAACCAAAGTGAATTTCTAACGCTACCATATTGTTTTTATTAGTTTTAATATTTTCATCTATTACCGTTTTGTTTGTTTATAGGTGATATGTTAGTTTATCATTCATCGGGAATTTTTCTTTAATTTGTGGTTTAATTCTTTTACTGTCAATATATATACAGTGTTGGTAGAATTCATAAAGGACGATCATAATAATTTCAATCCCCAAGAATACCACTGTTTATTGGCTGCTATCAAAAAATTTGTAATTGAAAAATGACCAGATTTTAGTCATGAAATTGTACAAGATTGTTATTCTTACGATACTCGTTGTAAAAATATACTAGTTACTGAGGAAATTTTTTATACTATTACCTGGTTAGTTGAGCACACCCGTGAAACCGATTTGCAAATCACGTGTTATTGGCCTTAGTTTTTAAGTTTGTACATCTTCTCCCCACATAGAATATTCAAGTACTTCAGATTAATTTGATGAACCTGTTTGTAATCAACTAATATGAAAAAATCATATGCGCTTATGCAAAGAATGCATGTGAATCTTGTTATTATTTTGACTTTAGTCATAATAACACTTCCAGGGTGTGTGTTTACTATAACAAGAAGAAAAATGCATGGTGTGCTTGGTAAGTATGTGAGTAAATAAATAATATTGATGAGAGACTTTATGTCAAAACTGCACGGTGTACTCGTTTTAGTATGTGTATTATGACATTTAGATCATGTAACAATTAAATCTACATAATTTCAATCTCAAGCATTTTTACAAAGTAATTAAATTTAGTGGAATTTATCTCACAATAACCGGTAATGTCATTTAAAGCTTTGTATTGTTTTAATATTGTATTTTTCATAAGATTTCGATTTTTCTTCTAGTTTTGAAGTGACTTAACAATGCTCCAAGTAAACATATGTTAATGCATTTGAACTTCAATCACATGGCTTATCGTATAACATACTACTTTCGATAGGATTTTTCCCACCAAAAAGTAAAATTTAGAAATTATCATAAAACCAATACTACTGGTCCTTTTATTCACTAATAATTGAACACAAATAAAATATTCCACAAATATTATTCATCAAACGAAGTCAAACCAATATAAGATGATTTCGATGAAAATTAGTCATTATACGAAATACTAATTAATAAATTTAGTTTTGACTAACAAATCTAAAAACACAATTTAGTTCTCATTTAATTTTAATGTGTCTGTATCATATAAAGAGTTCGTGTAATTCAACATCCATGAAAAATTTGTGTTATCATGTTTCTGACTTCACGTTTAGGGTACTATACTCGTACTGGTATCATCATCTACAAATCATCTACATATATAAGCATGTATATCCCATATTTTTCGAAACATTAATTCCTATTAGAGGTAACCTAGTGCTCGATTATCTTAGATTTAGTTGAAATCGATGTAATCTTTTTGTAGGATTTCTCTATCAATGCTATCATAAGTCTTCATCACTTTCTATGCACTTTCATTTTCCATTGCACCTACCATTGAGGCTATTATAAAAAACAATTGAATTGTAGAGGTAGAAGATACGTTCTCCTATATCATATACAAGAAGTGATAGAGCATGAAACTCTTACCCAACACAAACACTCGAGCGGTGAAACTTTGAATCTTTTATGGATGGTTGCCCAAGTCGGAACTGCATTTTGATGAACTTGATGAGCTAAAATCAGTCAAGGGTCATATGACCACAGGGAGGTGTGCTTCCCGATGGAACTCTAACCATGAATTTAGTATTAAGGTCAAATACCAAGGAGAATATATATTGATGTCTCCCTTTTTTTATAATAAATTCATTTATGAGACATACATTTTGGTAGAAATTGGACTTAGTCATTAGATTTGTACGCATATTTTGTCATATCGCACATTCTTCCATTGTATTTGTACTATTGTTACTTTAAAAGCTTTTGGGCATTTATTTTCTTGTTTAGTGTAAATTTGTTAGGTCATGGATACTATGATACATTATGATGAAGAGAAGAGGTGGAGTTTAAAGTCCAAGAGAAGGAAGTGTCAAAGAGTGAAAGATACCAATTTAGGGAGGGAGGAGGAGCATGAAAAACTAGAAAGTATCAATTATAGGTCCCCCCCCCCAAGCACGAAAACTGCAGATTCAAACCTGGTGGTTCAAATGAAAATTATGAACCTTTAAGTTAGAGAAATTTGAGAAGTGGAAGTAGGTGATTTGGACCTACGGAGCAAAAGTTACACCTGTTTTACTAAAGTGTAGTCAGCAGTTGTAGAAATAAGAGAATGGACTTGGGTCCTTAATCATTTAATTAAGTTAAGTAAGGACTCAATCCATTTTTAAGACCTATATAACACTTCCTACTATTAAAAAAGTAGTACTCTTTATTTTATTTTAATTTTATGAAGAGAGGAAGAGGCAGAAGCAAGAGTAAGATTTCGAGAATCTATTTTTCTTCAACAACAGTTATTTTCATTCCTCCAATTAGAAATCATATTTTATATTTGTTTTTAAGAATCATATGTAATATTAATTTCATAATTGTTCTTAGTTTAAATATGAGATAAATATTTAATACTTGAGTATCGGGTAATGAGTTAATCCTTAGATTCTTTAATATAATGTTTTTCAAATTTGGGATTGTTTAATTTAATTAAAATTAGGTATTTCATATTATTTATTGGTTCATGCTTACTTAATGATTTTAATGTACCCGGAGATTAGAATTAGGTTATTCTTTTTAGGTTATTCACTAGTGGCGGTGATAATCCCGAAGGGGACGGGGTTTAATTACATAACTAATTAATAAACGCGTGGTGTTCGTCATTGATCCTGACGGAATTGATTAACCATGCAACCAATGGGTTATCACTTAATTCATCTCAAAGTAGCTTATAGTTGTCCTGACAGGGTTTGTAATACCGTAGGATTGCCTCTTAAGTCTACCCTGCAAAGTTAGGAGGATATCAAAGCCCCGAGTAGTATAGAATTATCTACTTGTCCGTTAAACGAAAATATTAAATTTATGGTCATAGATGGATCCCTAGCGAGACTCGAGTACCTCTCTCATATTTGCATTTACTTCATTAGTCTTTATTGTCTTTATTTTAATTTGCATTAAGTTAATCCTTTAGTTAATTTATTTTCTTGTGTCTAGTATTTCTTAATCTAAAAACCAAACAAACATATCTTTATCTTTTATTTTAATGTATACTGCAATTAATTCTATCGATCTGCTAAACACACCTATTTCACCTAGCAATCCCTATGGAGACGAATATTCCGTTTTAACTAACTATTACTTGGACAACCCCTACATTTGCGGTAGTCGTTTCTCTCCTTTAATATTGATTTATATCACACTCTAGGAGCAATCAAGTTTTTTGTGTCGTTTCCAGGGATTACGGTGTGTGACTCATGTGTTTAAAGTTAGCTAATATTTTTTGTTTTACGCTTTTCTTTGGTTTTGTATTTTTCAGACGTACATGTTTGGTGCATGCTCTCAAATCCTGAAAAATTGATCTGAGCCCAAAAGAAAGAATAAAGGGAAGAAAAGAAAGAAATAGTAGAGATGGCCTATTAAGATATGTGTGTTGAGGCGATTCTGGGTGATTAATCTTAATAGTTTGTGTATTTCTTGTATTTTTTTTGTCAATTTTTCTTGTATGTAGATCGCTAGACTTTAAGTTTAGGTTTTCGATTTTTCCCCTTTATTTTCTATAAAAATAAAATCTTGCACATAAACTTGAACTAACATGTTTATTTATCACGATTTGCAGACGAGAGAGTTGTCGAGTTACAGAATGTTACAGATCAGATCAGTTAAATTAAGAGAAATTATTTATTTTTTTCTCAGTTTAGAGTTCAGATTTTCTTTAAGTCTCTAATATTTATAATCTAGTTTTCATGCTGCTAGCCCCTGCAAATGTCAAAGATCTCGTTGTTGCTTCAGACTCGAGTGGATCTCTTCTTCCCGCCACTTATCCATATAATGCATATAATGATTATACTCCACAGGACCCACGGTTTTACTATGGTAATTAGTATCACGCTCCTATTGGCTTCTTAACAACTTTTTTCTGCTTCTTGTTAGAAACAGACACCTCTTTTCATCTACTTTATGCTTCTTCGGACCCACATATGCAAATACCTGTTGATTTTATCAGATATAATTTCATAAACCAGAAATCTTTTAAAATTAAAATAAAACATGTAGACATGTTAATATACCTTATGTATTTAATTAGATATAAAAACAAGAAAAAGTAGTTCATCAAATTAATGTTGTTGAAATTGTCCACTAGAGAAACTACCAAGATTTAGTATGTCCTCATCATCTGCCACAAAGAAAAAAGATATAAAATCATGTGCCAGCCACTGCAGATATTCTTGGAAGGGGTTGAGCATGAAAGTTTAATAGAATAAGCATTAGAGTGCACAATGTGTCGTTATGACCAGGATCACAGAAAGTTTCTTTTATCAAAAAAAATAGAAAGATGCCATCAAACTCTTAATTCCTACTCCAAATTTGAGTAAAATTTTTGAAAGTAGACAAACTTTTTATCAAGTAATACATATTCCCTTCAAACAAAACACTAATATAACCTATCTAATTTAATTTAGTAATTAGATCTTACCACGACGTAATTATGAATTGTTGATAGTTGTGTGAAATAGCATGATCAACGATCTCATCTCTTTTTTTGTTGATAATTATGTTTATTATAGATAGGAATCTCAATGTTATGATAAATCTGTGAAAAAACACAAAAATATATATTAAACATTATCAATAAATAATATATTATATTTCAAAATTAAATTGTATCTATAAACTATCAAGTTATTATCACAATATTTTATTAGATGTATTTTCTAATTATTAAGAAAAAAATTGAACTTGCACAAGTATATAATAATTTCAAAAATTGAATTAACATATACTGAATTACTTAAAATTAATGGATAATTAGTTAAATTACATTAACCTAATAAGATATTCCTAAAAGTCATAGAATCTGGATATACATATAATATTTCAAACTGGATAAAGTGTTTAACATACCTATAATGTTTATCGGTAATGGAAGTGATGTCAGAGAGGATAGAGAAGGATTCAACACCTTCGCTTCACCGTAAATCTGGAAGGATTCAAAGTCGTTTGAGAAAGGTAGATCTGGAAAATTTATAAAAATAAATTTTTTATTTCAAAAGTATTAATTTCTTTGGTCTGGTACCTTTAAAGTTTCTATAGCATTTTATACTAAAATATTGTATTTTCCTGTCTTAAATAAATGAGTTTGTGTTTTGTTTTTAAGGAGATACCAGTTGGTGGGCTAGGTTATCATTTGGGCTCGGTAGTCCATAAAAAAGTAAAGTTAATTTTAATGATCATTCTTATGAATTTAAAGACATGGTAAGACTTACCTGCTGTATTGGCTGGTCGAATTTTAATTTATAACCATCAATCATATTTATAAAAAACATGTCATTAAATTAACTAGTAGTTCCTCTAATTAGTATTTGCATAACATAAACATGTGGTAAGGCTTCCATCCTATATTAGATGGTCCAATATTCAAATCACTACCATTCATTATTATAACAAAACACATGTCATTAAATCAATAAGTTAGTTACTTTTGTAAGTTAAAAATATATGGTATGTGTATTAATATAATTGGTGTAGGATTATCCAACTATATTCAAAATGATCATGTTTATACAATTTGACTAACCCTATCAAAAAAAAAACAATTTATGATATACCTTGCGTATGTCTATTAAATATAAATGTTTCAAAATAACCAATTTTAGGCCAAAACTATTATTTTTTGATGGTTTAGTCAAAGATATTCAAAATGATCATTTATAATATCTTTTGTCTTGAAATAGTCATTTTGAAATATGTAGCCTAGAAACGAATTTACTTATATTCAGATGTTAAGTTACTCATAACTCTCTTTAATTTTTTTCCAGAATATTGACCCAAAAAATCTTTAAATAAATTGATATCTGTTCCACTAGTTATTATATCATCTGTAAAAGTAACTTCGATTAAATAATAGTTGTTGAACTTCATATTTTTCCTTGTCACTTGTGTTACAGTAATGAATAAACTATAGTTTTAATCATATAATTTTCTCCATTAAATTATGCCTGATTTTTTATCCAAATTTTAAATTTTATTTCAACAGCTACATGATTACTACAAAAAATCAACAATTCTTTAGCGATCAAATCCTTCAAATCATTTTTTCATGTATTATATCTCTCTAGCTTTGTTAGTAACTTGTACACATTTGATTTATAAATATAATCACTAATGTAGTGTTGTAATAAACCATGTTTTTGTAAATTAACATATCAATTGTTACTCAGACAAAATTTCATTGATCATACCTATTATTGCGTAAATTGTAGTATATAGTCAGGAGTTTATCTTTTTTTACTCAATTTTATATTCTAATAGTTTATGTTTTTTTTTCTTTTCGTATGTCATATATTCAGATTACATCTTAATCTTTGATTGCGTTTTCATAGTGTATTAAGTATATTTTTATCTCACAAAAGCTATAATATTAGGTTAAGTCCTTATTTCAGTTTGGCGGGTATTTTTCAACCAAATTGAATTTTTAACGCTACCATATTGTTTTTATTAGTTTTAATATTTTTATCCATTACCGTTTTGTTTGTTTATAGGTGATATGTTAGTTTATCATTCATCGGGAATTTTTATTTGGCTTGTGGTTTAATTTTTTTTACTGTTAATATATATACAGTGTCGATAGAATTCCTAAAGAATGATCATAATAATTTCAATCCCCAAGAACTATCAAGAATTTTCTAATTGAAAGATGATCAGATTTTAGTCATCAAATTGTACGATATTGTTATTTTTACGATACTCGTTGTAAAAGTATATTGGTTACTGAGGCAACTTTTGATACTATTACCTGATTAGTTTAGCACCCCAGTGAATCCTATTTGCAAATCACATGTTATTGGCCTTAGTTTTTAAGTTTGTACATCTTCACCCCACATGGGATATGAAAGTTCTTCAGATTTATTTTATGGACTTGTTTGTAATCAACTAATGTGAAAAAATCATATGCGCTTTCGCAAAGAATGCATGTGCGTCTTGTTATTATTTTGACTTTGTTCATAATAAAACTTCCAGGATGTGTGGTAGCTACAACAAGAAGAAAACTGCATGGTGTGCTTGGTAAGTATATGAGTAAACTGATAATATTGATGAGAGACTTTATATCAAAACTGCATGGTGTACTGTTTTTCGGTATGTGTATTATAACATTTAGATCATGTAAAAATTAAATGTACATAATTTCAATCTCATGCATTTTTTCAAAATAATTAAATTTAGTGGAATTTATCCCATAATAACCGTTAATGTCATTTAAAGCTTTGTATTGTTTTAATATTGTATTTTTCATAAGATTTCTTTTATTTATCTAGTTTTGAAGTGACTTAATAATATTCCAAATAAAACATATGTTAATGCATTTGAACTTCAATCGCATGTCTTATCGTATAACATACTACTTTCGGTAGGATTTTCCCACCAAAATTTAAAATTCAGAAATTATCAATAAATCCATACTATTGGTCCTTTTATTCACAGATAACTGAACACAAACAAAATATTCCACAAATATTATACAACATCCATTAAAAATTCGTGTTATCATGTTTCTGACTTCGCTTTTAGGGTATTATACTCGTATTGGTATCATCTTGTACAAATCATCTGCATATATTAGCATGTAAATCCCATAATTTTCAAGACATAAATTCCTATAAGAGGTAACATAGTGCTCGATTATCTTAGATTTAGTTGAAATCGATGGAATCTTTTTGTAGGATTTTTCTATCACTACTATTATAAGCCTTCGTCGCTTTCTATGCACTTTCATTTTCCATTCCACCTACCATTGAGGTTATTATAAACATCTTGAAATGTAGAGGTAGAAGATTTGTTCTCCTATATTGTATACAAGAAGTGATAGAGCGTGAAAATCTAACCCAATGCAAACACTCAAACCCTGAAACTTTGATTCTATTACGGATAGTTTCCCAAGCCGGATATGCCTTTTGAAGAACTTGATGAGCTAAAATTAGTCAAGGGTCATATGACCAAAGTGAGGTGTGCTTCCCGATGGAAGTCTAACCATAAAATTAGTATTGGGGTCAAAGACCAAGGAGAATATATATTGATGTCTCTCTTTTTTTACAATAAATTCATTTATGAGACATAATTTTAGGTTGAAATTGGACTTAGTCGTTAGATTTATAAACATATTTTGTCATATAGCACTTTCTTCCTTTGGATTTGTACTATTGTTACTTTAAAAGCTTTTGTGAGTTAATTTGTTTGTTTAGTGTGATTTTATTAGGTACATGGATGCTAGCATACATTACTATGAAGAGAAGAGGTGGATTTTAATATCCAAGAGAAAAAGGAAGTGTCAAAAGAGTGAAAGATACCACTCAAGGGAGAGAGGAGGAGCATGCAAAACTAGAAACTCGTTACTTATAGGTTCCCCTGAGGACGACACTGTAGATTCAAACCTGGTGGTTCAAATGAAAATGGTGCAACTTTGAGTTAGCGAAATTTGATAAGTGGAATTAGGTGATTTGGACCTACGGTGCGAACGTTACACCTATTTTACTAAAGTGTGGTCAGCAGTTGCAGAAATAAGAATATGTGCTTGGGCCCTTAATAATTTATTTAAGTTAAGTAAGGATTCAATCCATTTTTAAGACCTATATAACACTTCCTAATCTTAAAAAGTAGTACTCTTTATTTTATTTCAATTTTATGAAGAGAGGAAGAGGCAGAAGCAAGAGTAAGAGTTGGAGAATCTATTTTTCTTCAACAACAGTTATTTTCATTCCTCCTAATAGAAATCATTTTTTTAGGAATCATATGTAATATTAATTTCATAATTGTTCTTAGTTTAAATATGAGATAAATATTTAGTACTTGAGTATCGGGTAATTAGTTAATCCTTAGTTTCTTCAATTTAATGTTTTTCGAATTTGAGATTGTTTAATTTAATTCAAATTAGGTATTTCATATTGTTTAATGGTTCATGTGTACCCGGAGATTAGAATTAAGTTATTCTTTTTAGGTTATTCACTAGTGGCGGTGATAATCCCGAAGGCGACGAGGTTTAATTACATAACTAATTAATAAATACGTGGTGTTCGTCATTGATCCTGACGGACTTGACTAACCATGCAGCCAATGGGCTATCACTTAATTCATCTGAAACTAGCTTATAGTTATCCTGACGGTTCTGTAATACCGTAGGATTGCCTCCTAAGTCTACCCTGGCAGAAGTTAGGAGGATATCAAAGCCCAGAGTAGTATAGAATTATCAACTTGTCTGTTAAACGAAAATATTAAATTTATGATCATCAATGGAACCCTAGCGAGACTCAAGTACCTCTCTCATATTGGCATTTACTTCATTAGTCTTTACAATCTTTATTTTAATTTGCATTAAGTTAATCCTTTAGTTAATTTATTTTCTTGTGTCTAGTATTTCTTAATCTGAAAACTAAACAAACAAATCTTTATCTTTTATTTTAATTTATACTGCAATTAAATCTATCGATCTGTTAAACACACCTATTTAACCTAGCAATCCCATGGAGACAAATAAACCGTTTTAACTAACTATTTATTGGACAACCCCTACACTTGTGGTAGTCGCTTCTCTCCTTTAATATTGATGTGTGTCACACTCTAGGAGCAATCAAGTTTTTGGTGTCGTTGCCGGGGATTACGGTATGTGACCCCTGTGTTTAAAGTTAGCTAATATTTTTTGTTTTACGTTTTTCTTTGGTTTTGTATTTTCCAGACGTACATGTTTGGTGCATGCTCTAAAATCCTGAGAAATTAATCTGAGCACAAAAGAAAGAATAAAGGGAAGAAAAGAAATCAATAGTAGAGATGGCCTATTAAGATATGTGTGTTGAAGCGATTCTGGGTGACTAATCGTGATAGTTTGTGTATTTCTTGTATTTTTTTTTGTTAATTTTTCTTGTATGTAGATCGCTAGACTTTAAGTTTAGGTTTTCTATTTTCGCCGTCTATTTTCTATAAAAGTCAAATCTTGCACCTAAACTCGAAGTAACATGTTTATTTATCACGATTTGCAGATGAGAGAGTTGTCGTGTTACAGAATGTGACAAATCAGGTATATTAGGAGAAAGTATTTATCTTTTTCTCAGTTTAGAGTTCAGATTTGCTTTAAATCTCTAATATTTATTATCTATTTTTCATGTTGCTATTCCTAAGGATGAAAGGGTTGTGCTTGTAAATGCACCTTCAGTTGTAACCATCTCAAGCGCCCCTACAAATGTCAAAGATCTCGCTGTTGTTTCAGACTCGAGTGGATCTCTTCTTCCCGCCACTTACCCATATAATGCATATAATGATTATACTCCATAGGACCCAGGGTTTTAATATGTTAATTAGTATCACGCTCCTATTGGCTTCTTAAAAACTTTTTTATGCTTCTTGTTAGAAACAGACACCTCTTTTCAGCTACTTTATGCTTCTTCGGGCCCAATATGCAAATAGATGTTGATTTGATCAGATATAACTTCATGAACAAGAAATATTTAAAATCATAAAACATGTAGACATGTTAATATACCTTATGTATTTAATTAGATATAAAAACAAGAAAAAGTAGTTCATCAAAATAATGTTGTTGAAATTGGCCGCTAGAGAAACTACCAAGATTTAGTATGTCCTCATCATCTGCCACAAAGAAAAAAGATATAAAATCATGTGCTAGCCACTGCAGATATTCTTTGAAGGGGTTGAGCATGAAAGTTTAATAGAATAAGCATTAGAGTGCATAATGTGTCGTTATGACCAAGATCATAGAAAGTTTCTTTTATCAAAAGAATAGAAAGATGCCATCAAACTCTTAATTCCTACTCCAAATTAGAGTAAAATTTAAGAAAGTAGACAAACTTTTAATCAAGTAATACATATTCCCTTAAAAAAACACTAATATAACCTATCTAATTTAATTTAGTATTTAGATCATACCACAAAGTAATTATAAATTGTTGATAGTTGTGTGAAATAGCATGATCAATGATCTCATTCGTTTTTTTGTTGATAATTATGTTTATTATAGATAGGAATCTCAAAGTTATGATAAATCTGTGAAAAAACACAAAAATATATATTAAACGTTATCAATAAATAATATATTATATTTCAAAATTAAATTGCATCTAAGAACTATCAAGTTATTATCACAGTATTTTATTATAATTATTTTCTAATTATTAAGAAAAAATTGAACTTGCACAAGTATATAATAATTTCAAAAATTGAATTAACATATACTCAATTACTTAAAATTAATGGATAATTAGTTAAATTACATTAAACTAAACAAATATTCCTAAAAGACATAGAATCTGGATATACATATAATATTTAAAACTGGATAAGTGTTTAACGATACCTATAATGTTTATCGGTAATGGAAGTGATGTCAGAGAGGATAGACAAGGATTCAACACCTTCACATCACCGTGAATCTGGAAGGATTCAAAGTCGTTTGAGGAAGCTAGATCTGGAAAATTTATAAAAATAAAATTTTTATTTCAAAATTATTAATTTCTTTGGTCAATGGTACCTTTAAAGTTTCTATAGCATTTTATACTAAAATATTGTATTTTCCTGTCTTAAATAAATGAGATTGTGTTTTGTTTTTAAGGAGATACCAGTTGGTGGGCTAGGTTATCATTTGGGCTCGGTAGTCCATAAAAAAGTAAAGATAATTTTAATGATCATTCTTATGGATTTAAAGACCTGGTAAGACTTACCTCCTGTATTGGCTGGTCGAATTTTAATTTATAACCATCAATCATATTTATAAAGAACATGTCATTAAATTAACTAGTAGTTTGATGTCTCCTCATTTGTGATAGTAAAATATACTCATGAGACATCATTTTAGGCTTATTTATTAGTTTATAGGTTGATTTTAGCTTATTTTAGTGCACTTTCCTATTTTGGGTCTTGATTTGTAGAATTATTATTTTTAGAGCATATTGGGTTTAATTGTTTATTTAGTGTGAAACTTTAAAGATAATTATGGAGATTAATTAGAGTCCAAGTCAAAGACAACAAATTATGGAAGGAGATTTGCATGGAAATTGGAGATAAGGAAACAAAGGCTAAAAAGATGGAAAAGGAAAAGCTGCCTAAATCTGGGATTCTGCATGCACGTTCAAAGATATGCGTTTTTACCTAAGAAATAGGCCGAATTTGGTGATTTCCTTCTAAAGGGTCTAGATAATTCTGTTGCGATTCTTATGGAGCTCAATCCGACCAATAACGAAGAAGATACACTCAAAACAGCGCAGCAGTGTTTATCTTTATTTCCTTACGAATTTGAGTTGGGCTAGAAGTCCATTACTTAACTTATCTCTAAAGAAACGAATTGGGTCAACCTATACACTATAAATACAGCCTCTTAACACTCTTAAATCATCCTTGGTGAAACCTTAAACCAAGAGGAAGCTTACAACACAAGAGAGAAGTCTGGAAGGAGCTATCATCAACAATGTCTTCTTCTACCTTTAGATTTGTAATTTCTTTCTTTTCTTTCATGAACTAATTTTCTTTAGCTTGAGTTTTAGCATTAATGTATGAACCCTAGTTTTGATTGACATCTATCTAATTTGGGAATTCAATGTTTTAAATAGAATTATAGTTTTTATTCTCTGTTTATGTGTTTGGATTTATATTCTGTGTTCTTGTGGACGGCCGCCATTAGAATTACCATCTAGTAATTAGGATACCATTGACAACGGTGTTCAATTGCATGTTTAGCACATAACGTCTAGCTTTAGGTATGATCTGACAACCCAACCTAGCTAGATAATCACTATGGTTTAGTCTTTGTGACTATTTACCAATTACAAGAAAAGTTTGCTTAGGAAGCCTTATTGACACAGGTAAATCCTATTTTAAACTACCGATAGCATATTGGGACCGATTAGGGAAATACTACATAATTCATCCTTACATGTTTAGAACGGCAAAACTAGTGGGGATTACATGCTAATAACTTGAGCTATATTCTCATATTACTTCTCTTTCATATTTATTTTTCTGTCTTTTAATTCTTAGTTTTAGTTTAGTTAATTATTTATCAATCTATCTCTATTTGTCTTTACTTTTAATTGCGTTTAGTTGTTCTATCTTTAAGTTAATTGCACTTGGTATTTGCATAAGATTCTCCTAACCTTTGTAGTCTCTGCGGAACGAATCTTTATCTAAAACTTGCATACGATCTGTATACTTGCAGAACTGTGTAGTTTTAGGGTGTTTTTGCACTTTATTTATATCTAATTTTATCACACCCTAGGCACCACCAAGTTTTTGGCGCCGCTGCCGGGGACTACATCGTTAGTCCTTGTGCATATATCTTGTGCTTTTTTTAGTTAGTTCTATTTTACGCTTTTTGTTTTTAGTTTTTGTTTTTCAGATTTAGTTACAGATGGAGAACCCAAGAAGATTTGAGCTACCCATCGAGTTCAGAGTGGAGCCACGAGGAATTCGAGCTCCAGAAATCCAAGCCGCGAAATTTAAACCTGATCCTAGGATTCTAACTCAATTTACATCTCATGGATTATTCAGCGGAGATGCACATCAAGATCCGATCCGATATATTCAGAAATTCATGCAGATCTGTGATGCTTATATCGTAAGAGGAGTTACTAGGGAGCAAGTATATTACCTGATGTTCCAGTTCTTCTTGACCGGATGTGCAAGCAATTGGTATGATACCCAATACCCTCATGTTATTCCAGATTGGGACAAGCTCCAACCAAGATTCCTAGACCGTTTCTATCCGGTTAGTAGACGTTTAAAAGACATGTTGGAGCTTGAAAAAATTATTCAGAAAGAGGAGGAGAGTTTGGGTGAAGCATGGTTACGATTTACAGATAAGAAGGCAAGATGTCCATATCATAGATCCTCGCCGGAATATTATTTAACCTTGTTTTATGGAGGCCTTAATGACATTTCAAGAGAAAAAGCAGATTCGTTAGGAAACGCAGGTTTTGTGTTACTAGATCCGGAAGAAGCTGAGTTGGGGATGGAGAGAATTCTTGAGAACGAAAGAAGTTGGCCAAAGAAATCAGCAAAGGAGAACACATCAGCATCTCTGAAACTTGAAGAATTGGCTAAACAACTCGAAGAACTTAAAGAACAAGCCCGAACACTTGCTCAGGTGAATACGGTACGCACAATTCCTTCGTGTTTTGGTTGTGGATCAAGAAATCATGTGTGGGCAGGATGTATGAATAATCCAGCAGTAGCTTCCGCTCAAAATCCTCAAGATAACTATCAATCTGATGGTTATGCTTATCCTCAAGAAAGCTACACTAATTATCAACAACCTCCACAACAAAAGAGTTGGGTCAGACAGCAAGAAACTTATCAGCAATCCCAGCTTCAACCTTATAATCCACCACAACCTATTCAGAAAAAGGCACCCATTGTTAAAACTTGTCAAGAACCGAAGAAAGATCCACCTAAACAATCAATGCAATTGGCAAAACAGGAACAACTCCAGAGTTTGACTTCGAGTATGACTAAATTAATGCAAACAGTTGAGAAGAAAATGAGTCAGAACCAACAGAAAGTTCGAACCCAAGAGAAGATTATCAAGCAACTAGAGCATACTATATCACAGATGGCGAGTACATTACAAACTAGGCCAAAAGGGCAACTCCCAAGTGATACTATTGCTCCTAGAGATGACTCTTGCCATGCAGTTGAATTGCGAAGTGGAAAACAACTGCCTCCACCACGACCAGAACCAGAACAAGAACCAATCCCTGTCCCAGAACAAAGGAGGGAAGAATTAATTAGAGATACAGTCAAGGAGGTAGTTAAACCAAAGAGTGTCCAACCCGAGACACCTGAAAAGACAAGAAAACCAGTGGAACTCAATACACGCCCTCCGCCACCATACCCTTCACGTGTCAGAAAGAAGGACAATGATCTAGAATTCAAGAAGTTTATTGACATGTTGAAGAAATTGGAAGTTAATATACCCCTTGTTGAAGCTCTCAAGAGGATGCCAACCTACATGAAATTCATGAAAGACATTCTCTCCAACAAGCGAAGTATAGAGACTGGGGAACCAATTGGATTACCTAGGGAGTGCAGTGCTATATGTCAAAGTGAGTTGCCACCAAAACTAGAAGATCCCGGAAGTTTTACAATTCCTATCGGCATTGGAGATAGTTGGACAGGGAAAGCATTATGTGATTTAGGCGCGAGCATCAATCTCATGCCTAGATCCCTGTTCGAGAAGCTTAATATCGGAGAAGTAGTACCCACATCTGTGGTATTACAAATGGCGGATCGCTCCCTCTCACGACCAATAGGTAAAATTGAAGATGTTTTAGTTAAAGCTGGCTCTTTTATTTTTCCTTGTGATTTTATTATCCTTGACTACGACGCGGATAAGAATGTCCCCATCATTTTGGGTAGACCATTCTTAGCCACGGCGCGTACACTAATTGATGTTGAGAATGGTGAGTTGATCATGAGAGTAAAAGGCGAACAGATACGATTTAATGTGTTTCAGGCTATGAAATATCCGAAAGCAAAAGACGAGTGCTTCAAAGTAGATGTCATCGAAAAAATTACGCAAGAAGTCTTCAATGAAGAAAACTTAGATGGTGGTCTTGACGAAGCCTTAACACCTGAAACACCAGAACTCGAAATTTCCCCTGAAGATGTTGCTGCATTGAACGTGCGAGAATTACTTCGAGAACCAGGTGACATTGAACCAATGAAACAACCATCTATAATATGTCCACCTGTTCTCGAAGAAAAACCACTTCCAGATCACCTACGCTATGCATATCTAGGTACGAACAAAACTTTGCCTGTTATTATTTCTGCTAATCTTTCAGGTCCTCAAGAGGAGAAGCTGCTTCAAGTACTTCGCGCAAACAAGGAAGCAATTGGATGGACTATTGCCGACATCAAGGGAATTAGTCCCTCCGTTTGCAAACATAAAATTCATTCTTGAGAACGAAGGCGGGCGATCTATAAAAGGACAGAGAAGACTCATGCCAGCTATGAAAGAAGTAGTAAGGAAGGAAGTTATCAAGTTGTTAGACGCAGGAATTATCTACCCGATTGCTAGCAGTGATTGGGTCAGTCCAGTACAATGTGTTCCAAAGAAAGGAGGTTTCACTACCATCCTTAATGATCAAGGCGAAGCCATACCATCAAGACCAGTTGTGGGGTGGCGAGTGTGCATGGATTACCGAAGACTGAACAAAGCAACGAAGAAAGATCACTTCCCGCTACCATTCATTGATCAGATACTAGACAAACTTGCAGGGAGAGAATATTACTGTTTCCTTGACGGATATTCAGGTTATAATCAGATTTGTGTGGATCCCCTTGATCAACACAAAACAACTTTCACATGCCCGTTTGGTACTTTTGCTTATAGAAGAATGTCGTTTGGTTTATGCAATGCACCTGCCACGTTCCAGAGGTGCATGATGGCTATATTTTGGGACATGATTGATAAATACTTGGAGGTTTTTATGGATGATTTTTCGGTGTTCGGAGATAGTTTAGACGATTGTTTGAATAATCTTGAGAAAGTCCTTGTGAGATGTAGAGAAAAAGATCTTGTACTTAATTGGGAAAAATGCCACTTCATGGTTCAAGAGGGAATTGTGTTGGGACATAATGTTTCGAAGGCAGGGATGGAGGTTGATCGTGCTAAAATTGAAGTTATCAAAACACTACCACCTCCGGTTTTTGTTAAAGGAGTAAGAAGTTTCTTGGGTCACACAGGATTTTATCGACGATTTATTAAAGATTTCTCCAAGATCGCCAAACCGCTTTGCTCTTTACTAGAAAAGGATACTCCTTTTAATTTTACTGAAGAATGTCTTCAAGCGTTTTTGACGATTAAGGAAAAACTAATCTCTACACCTATTGTTATACCTCCTGATTGGAAAGCTCCGTTTGAACTTATGTGCGATGCTAGTGATCACGCTATGGGTGTTGTGTTGGGACAGAGGAAAGACAAGATTTTCCACACGATTTATTATGCAAGTAAGACTTTCAACGCTGCCCAGATGAATTATACAGTAACAGAGAAAGAGATGTTGGCCGTGGTTTATGCCTTCGATAAATTTCGTCCCTATCTGGTTGGGAAGAAAACTATTGTATACACGGACCATTCAGCTATCAGGTACCTCATGGAGAAAAAGGAAGCTAAGCCGCGTCTCATTAGATGGGTACTGTTGCTTCAAGAATTCGACATAGATATTCGAGACCGAAAAGGATGCGATAATCAAGTTTCTGATCATTTATCAAGGCTCGAAGGATCTGATGCGAACAAAGAACCGTTGTTGGTCAAAGAGGTTTTCCCTGAAGAACAACTTTTTGCTATTAAACGTGCTTTTGTGCCATGGTATGCAGATCTAGTCAACCTCATTGTGAGTGGTGTCTTTCCCAAAGATTTCCACCCACAACAAAGACAAAGATTGAATCACCAGGCCAAACAGTATTATTGGGATGAACCGTACCTCTGGAAGATTTGTAGTGACCAAGTGGTGAGAAGATGTGTACATGAAGGTGAAATGGAGAAGATCATTGAAGGTTGTCATAGTTCACCTTATGGAGGTCACTTTAAGGGCGATAGAACCGCAACTAAAATTCTTCAATCCGGGTTCTATTGGCCCACCATACACAAAGATTGTCATCGTTTTGTCCAGTCATGTGACAGATGCCAGCACACTGGCAATATATCAAAGAGAGACGCGATGCCGCTTAATAACACTCTTGAAGTCGGAATCTTTGATGTATGGGGAATAGATTTCATGGGACCTTTCGTCACTTCCTATGGAAATCTGTATATTTTGCTTGCGGTAGATTATGTGTCAAAGTGGGTAGAAGCAGTGGCAACACCTAAGAACGATGCTCAAACTGTGATTAAGTTCTTAAAATCAAACATCTTTTCAAGACATGGTACACCACGTGTGCTAATTAGTGATAAAGGTATCCATTTTCTTAATGCTCCTCTGAGACATTTTCTTCGAAAGTTTGGAGTGAAACACCGTACTTCAACCGGTTATCACCCACAAACTAACGGTCAAGCTGAAGTTTCCAACCGGGATTTCAAATCTATTCTTGAGAAGACCGTGAACAAATCGAGGAAAGATTGGTCTTTAAATCTAGATGATGCTCTCTGGGCATACAGAACAGCATTTAACACACCAGTTGGGGCATCTCCATATCGTATGGTCTACGGCAAAGCGTGTCATCTACCGATTGAACTTGAAGCTCGAGCCTACTGGGCTATTAAAACTCTGAATCTAGACCCAGACTTGGCCGGGAAGCAAAGGATGATGCAGTTGAACGAGTTGGAGGAGCTTCGTTATCTTGCCTATGAAAATTCACGTCTCTACAAGGAGAAAACAAAGCGATGGCATGATAAACGGCTCCGTCCAAAGCATTTCGAGATTGGACAGAAGGTTTTATTATACAACTCTCGATTTTCGAATTACCCAGGAAAGCTTAAATCCCGTTGGGGAGGACCTTACATTGTTACCAAAGTCACACCGCATGGAGCGATTGAGATTGAAAATCCAGCCGAGCAACGGACATTCATGGTAAATGGCCAGCGTTTGAAGAGATACTATGACAGTGAGGACTTTGGGCAAGTGGAGAAAATCTACCTTGTTGAATGCGCTTAGCCTGAGGTACACGTCTAACTCAAAGACATTAAACAAAAGTGCTCTTGGGAGACACCCCTTGTTTTAATTGCTTTTTAGATTAGTTGTTTTTGCTTTGTAGTGTTTAATTTTAAGTTAGTGTATATTTTTAATTGTGTTTACAAGCTAATAGGAGAGAAAGGTAGTGTGTTATTGTGCAGGAAACGAGTTTGGGGTCAAAAGGAAAAAACTGGAGCAACTCAAGGCCTGGCGCGGACTACCCCGCAGACTACCCCCTGGTCCGCAGGGATGCACCGTGCCCCAAAAACCCGTACCACGGTCGGGTACAACGGGTTTTATCTAGAAAGTAAAAAAAAATTTGACCTGATAGGCGCGGTACACCGGATCCTGGTCCGCACGCCTCAAACGCGTGCCACGGGGTCGGGTACCACGGGTTTTTTGACGGACATGGCGCGGACCATCCCATGCACCGCACCCCTGGTCCGCACGCCCAAAACACGTGCCACGGGGTGCTAGCTCGGGTATTATCCAGTGGGCAAAAATTTGGAGCAACAGAAGCTGCGGTATACCGCATGATTTGTCCGGTGCACCGCAAGAGGCGGTTTATGAAGGAATTCTTTTCCTAATCAAACTCTTACCTTATGAGATTAACCCTAGCCTCTCCTACACGAAATTTTCAGACCCAAACCCTATATAAACATCTTAAAGCTTGAGCATACCTTCACAATTAACACAACAACTCATCAAATCCTCTCCATCATCTTCCATAAACACAATCCTTCATCAAATTCATCACACTACACCATCAAAACACCATCAAATCCAACAAGCTTTAAAGATTTCTTCCAAGATCAATCAAATAACCTTTCTCTTTCATCAATTCCAAGCAACAACATCAAGCTAAACCAATTTTCCTTAAACTTTTAATCCATCCTTGGTATAACTTGAGTTGTGGGTACAAGCATGACTAACAGATCTGAAGCTATGGAATACAAGAGAAAGTGTTCAATCCTTGGGAAGAATAAGAAATTGCCTGGAGCCACCATTGAAAAACCCATCAATCTTGATGAGGTTTCTGAAGAATCAAAAGAACAGGCACCTGAAAAACCACTACCAAAGAAGAGATTAACTGCTAGAATGTCCACACCATCAAGGAGGCCTTTAGACAAAATAAAAATCCAAGACCAAGGTTCTTCTACCTCTTCCTCTGAAATTGTTTATGATCTTCCTCCTTGGGCTATCAAGTTACACAACGAAGTTGAAAGATTACGTGAAGATAACAAAGACCTTTGGGTAGAAATCATGCAGTTGGAAACAAAGGTAGAGAATTCGACCTTGTACAAGGATGTAGATGATTACACCAATCCCTCAGCTAAAGAAGATGAGGATGATATGATGGATCTATATGGCCAACTAGGTAGGTCATTATAATTTTTCTTAATAGCTTGTATGCATTAGGTAGTTTAGTTAGTTTTATTTTAAATTTTATTTCATTCTTGAGTCTTTTTTCGAGTCGTGGGGACACGGCTCACTTTTGAGTTGGGGGTGGGGATTCGTTGTCCTCGTCTTCTTTTCGTTTTTTGCATAAAATTTAAAATTTTTAGGTTGAATTAAGGCATAAAATATCTTGAATGTACCTATTTGAGCATGATTTTATTAGGTCAATGATAGTAAGTAGGATGCTTTTGAAAGATGCAAACAAATTTGTTTACATGCATGTATGAAAACAGGATTAAAGGATAGAAAAGTTAATGAGCAATGCTAAGAAATCACGTTGAAACTTGGGAATAGTTATTTGGTGTGTAGAACGTGAGGTTTAAAATTAGTTGAAAACCCACTTGTCTATGAAATAATAATGAAAACGTAACGAAATCCGGTAGTTAGAAAAATGACTAAGGCAGTTCTTTCATGATAAAACACTTGAAGCCTTTAGACTTTCTCACCCTTTTGTTTGATATTATTGTCATTTATCCGTCTTAGCCCCTCTGAGCCTTTCTAAAGCCTTTTATTTGAAACACATTATAATCCATACCCTAGTTTTTAGGACTTATCTATATGACCCGCACTCGAATCGCAAAACCTGAGACACTCGTTTTAGAGCTTGAGTTTGGGGTGGTGGGTTTCATAATTAGGGAACTTTGGGAATTGGGAATTATCTTTGTGATTTTATTGATGATGAATTGTTATTATTGTAACCCTTTGCCGGGGTAATAGTGAATGAAAAAGAAGCTACGAGCTAATTTTGCCAACAAAGGCATAAAAAGAATATATATATATATATATATATATATATATATATATATATATATATGAGAAAAAATAGTGTGATATCTCAACATCAAAAGAGAATCATAACTATACAAAAGAGAAAGAAAAAAATTGATGTGTAAAGAAAATATATATTCGGACCGGCAAGGTGGATTTTATATCATCAAAGGTTTTAATTGGGATTATTGGGGATGCACATTAAAAAGCATCAATAAATTGGGTTGAGTGAGAACATCTTCGAGTGAAAACTCAAGCTCTAGGGCGATTCGTTGATGGCTAGTGAGGAGAGAGCCAAAAGCTCACTTTTCATTATCCAAATATACCACACCCGTCCTTAAGCCAAGTTATAACCAAGACCTTAGGATTTCTAACTACTAGATGGAGAAACAATTGAGCTATTAGGTAGTAGGTAAGTGGACCATTGGATGTTGTATTTGGGACCTATGAACAACCTATAGCCATTAACCAAAACTGAGTTATCATCCTCTCCTTCTGGCATTGCGAAATTAATCTTAACTTGAAGTTATGGAATGTTGATTACATTTATATTAGGCATATTTGTGCATTATTTCTTGAGCATTACTACATGAGATTTTTTGGACTTTATGCTCTAGGATCATTCATTATCTTTTTGTTCTTGTTTTCCTCCGACTTCTTCTTGTTTATTTTGACTACCCTACTGTTCTTTACTTTTATTGTATCGGGACGATACAACTTTGAGTTGGGGGTCTTGATGTCTCCTCATTTGTGATAGTAAAATATATTCATGAGACATCATTTTAGGCTTATTTATTAGTTTATAGGTTGATTTTAGCTTATTTTAGTGTACTTTCCTATTTTGGGTCTTGATTTGTAGAATTATTATTTTTAGAGCATATTGGGTTTAATTGTTTATTTAGTGTGAAGCTTTAAAGATAATTATGGAGATTAATTAGAGTCCAAGTCAAAGACAACAACTTATGGAAGGAGATTTGCATGGAAATTGGAGATAAGGAAACAAAGGCTAAAAAGATGGAAAAGGAAAAGCTGCCTAAATCTGGGATTCTGCATGCACGTTCAAAGATATGCGTTTTTACCTAAGAAATAGGCCGAATTTGGTATCTTATGGAGCTCAATCCGACCAATAACGAAGAAGATACACTCAAAACAGCGCAGCAGTGTTTATCTTTATTTCCTTACGAATTTGAGTTGGGCTAGAAGTCCATTACTTAACTTATCTCTAAAGAAACGAATTAGGTCAACCTATACACTATAAATACAGCCTCTTAACACTCTTAAATCATCCTTGGTGAAACCTTAAACCAAGAGGAAGCTTACAACACAAGAGAGAAGTCTGGAAGGAGCTATCATCAACAATGTCTTCTTCTACCTTTAGATTTGTAATTTCTTTCTTTTCTTTCATGAACTAATTTTCTTTAGCTTGAGTTTTAGCATTAATGTATGAACCCTAGTTTTGATTGACATCTATCTAATTTGGGAATTCAATGTTTTAAATAGAATTATAGTTTTTATTCCCTGTTTATGTGTTTGGATTTATATTCTGTGTTCTTGTGGATGGCCGCCATTAGAATTACCATCTAGTAATTAGGATACCATTGACAACGGTGTTCAATTGCATGTTTAGCACATAACGTCTAGTTTTAGGTATGATCTGACAACCCATCCTAGCTAGATAATCACTATGGTTTAGTCTTTGTGACTATTTACCAATTACAGGAAAAGTTTGCTTAGGAAGCCTTATTGACACAGGTAATTCCTATTTTAAACTACCGATAGCATATTGGGACCGATTAGGGAAATACTACATAATTCACCCTTACATGTTTAGAACGGCAAAACTAGTGGGGATTACATGCTAATAACTTGAGCTATATTCTCATATTACTTCTCTTTCATATTTATTTTTCTGTCTTTTAATTCTTAGTTTTAGTTTAGTTAATTAATTATCAATCTATCTCTATTTGTCTTTACTTTTAATTGCGTTTAGTTGTTCTATCTTTAAGTTAATTGCACTTGGTATTTGCATAAGATTCTCCTAACATCTGTAGTCTCTGCGGAACGAATCTTTATCTAAAACTTGCATACGATCTGTATACTTGCAGAACCGTGTAGTTTTAGGGTGTTTTTGCACTTTATTTATATCTAATTTTATCACACCCTAGGCACCACCATAGTTCCTCTAATTAGTATTTGCATAACATAAACATGTGGTAAGACTTCCATCCTATATTGGATGGTCCAATATTCACATCATAACCATTAATTATTATAACAAAACACATGTCATTAAATCAATTAGTTAGTTACTTTTGTAAGTTTAAAATTTATGGTATGTGTATAAATATAATTGGTGTAGGATTATCCAACTATATTCAAAATGATCATGTTTATACCATTCAACTAACCTTATCAAAAAATAAATAATTTTATGATATAACTTGTGTGTGTCTATTAAATATAAATGTTTCAAAATAACAGATTTTAGGCAAAAACTATTATTTTTTTATGGTGTAGTCAAAGATATTCAAAATGATCATTTATAATATCTTTTGTCAAGAAATAGTCATTTTGAAATATGTAGCCTAGAAACGAATTTGCTCATATTCAGATGTTAAGTTACTCATAACTCTCTTTTATTTTTTTTCCAGAATATTGACCCAAAAAATCTTTGAATCAACTTGATATCTATTCCACTAGTTATTATATTATCTGCAAAAGTAACTTTGATTAAATAATAGTTATTGAACTTCATATTTTTCCTTGTCACTTGTATTACAGTAATGAATAAACTATAGTTTTAATCATATAATTTTCTCCATTAAATTATGCATGATTTTTTTGATCTAAATTTTAAATTTTATTTCAACAGCTACACGATTATTACAAAAAATCAACAATTCTTTAGCGATCAAATCCTTCAAATCATTTTTCCATGTATTATATCTCTCTGGCTTTGTTAGTAACTTGTAAATAATTGATTTATGAATATAATCACTAATGTAGTGATATAAGAAACCATGTTTTTGTAAATTAACTATTTAATTGTTACTCAGACAAAATTTCATTGATCATACCTATTATTGCCTAAATTGTAGTATATAGTCAGGAGTTTATCTTTTTTTTACTCAATTCAATATTCTAATAGTTTATGCTTCTTTTCTTTTCGTATGTCGTATATTCAGATTACATCTTAATCTTTAATTGCGTTTTTGATAGTGTATTAATTATATTTTTATCTCACAAAAGCTATAATATTAGGTTAAGTACCTTATTTCAGTTTGGCGGGTATCTTTCAACCAAATTGAATTTTTAACGCTACCATATTGTTCTTATTAGTTTTAATATTTTTATCCATTACCGTTTTGTTTGTTTATAGGTGATATGTTAGTTTATCATTCATTGGGAATTTTCCTTTGGCTTGTAGTTTAATTTTTTTACTGTTAATATATATACAGTGTCGATAGAATTCCTAAAGAATGATCATAGTAATATAAATCCCCAAGAACTATCAAGAATTTTGTAACTGAAAGATGACCAGATTTTGGTCATCAAATTGTACGATATTGTTATTTTTACGATACTCGTTGTAAAAGTATACTGGTTACTGAGGCAACTTTTGATACTATTACCTAATTAGTTGAGAACCTAAGTGAATCCTATTTGCAAATCACATTTTATTGGCCTTAGTTTTTAAGTTTGTACATCTTCTCCCCACATGGGATATGAACGTACTTCAGATTTATTTTATGAACTTGTTTGTAATCAACTAATGTGAAAAAGTCATATTCGCTTTCACAAAGAATGCATGTGCATCTTGTTATTATTTTGACTATTTTAATAATAACACTTCCAGGGTGTGTGTTAGCTACAACAAGAAGAAAACTGCACGGTATGCTTGGTAAGTATATGAGTAAACTGATAATATTGATGAGAGACTTTATATCATAACTGCATGGTGTACTGTTTTTGGTATGTGTATTATAACATTTAGATCATGTAACAGTTAAATGTACATAATTTCAATCTCAAGTATTTTTGCAAAATAATTAAATTTAGTGGAATTTATCCCATGATAACCATTAATGTCATTTAAAGCTTTGTATTGTTAATATTGCATTTTTCATAAGATTTCTTTTATTTTTCTAGTTTTGAAGTGACTTAATAATATTCCAAATAAAACATATGTCAATGCATTTGAACTTCAATCCCATGGCTTATCGTATAACATACTACTTTCGGTAGGATTTTCCCACAAAAATTTAAAATTCAGAAATTATCAATAAATCCATACTGTTGGTCCTTCTATTCACAAATAACTGAACACAAACAAAATATTCCACAAATATTATTCATTAAACGAAGTCAAACCAACATAAGGTGTTTTCGATAAAAATGAGTCTTTATACGAAATATTAACTAACAAAGTTAGTTTCGACTAACAAATCTAAAAACACGTATTCAGTTCTCATTTAATATTAAGGTGTTTGTATCGTATAAAGAGTTCATGTAATTCAACATCCATCAAATATTTGTGTTATCATGTTTCTGACTTCGCGTTTAGGGTATTATTCTCGTACTGGTATCATCTGGTACAAATCATCTACATATATTAGCATGCAAATCCCATAATTTTCGAGACATAAATTCCTATAAGAGGTAACCTAAGGCTCGATTATCTTAGATTTAGTTGAAATCGATGGAATTCTTTTTGTAGGATTTTTCTATCACTACTATCATAAGTCTTCGTCACTTTCTATGCACTTTCATTTTCCATTCCACCTACCATTGAGGTTATTAAAAACATCATTGAATTGTAGAGGTAGAAGATACATTCTCCTATATAGTATACAAAAAGTGGTAGAGCGTGAAACTCTAACCCAATTCAAACACTCAAACCATGAAAGTTTGATTCTATTATGGATAGTTTCCCAAGCAGGATATTCTTTTCGAAGAACTTGATGAGCTAAAATTAGTACTTTCGTATCGGGTAATGAGTTAATCCATAGTTTCTTTAATTTAATGTTTTTCGAATTTGGAATTGTTTAATTTAATTCAAATTAGGTATTTCATATTGTTTATTGGTTCATGCTTACTTAATGATTTTAATGTACCCGGAGATTAGAATTAGGTTATTCTTTTTAGGTTATTCGCTAGTGGCGGTGATAATCCCGAAGGGGACAGGGGTTTAATTACATAACTAATTAATAAATGCGTGGTGTTCGTCATTGATCCTGGCAGACTTGACTAACCATGCAGCCAATGCGTTATCACTTAATTCATCTGAAACTAGCTTATAGTTGTCCTGACGGGTCTGTAATACCGTAGGATTGCCTCCTAAGTCTACCCTGGCAGAAGTTAGGAGGATATCAAAGCCCCTAGTAGTATAGAATTATCAACTTGTCCGTTAAACAAAATTATTAAATTTTTGATCATCAATGGATCCCTAGGGAAACTTAAGTACCTCTCTCATATTGGCATTTACTTCATTAGTCTTTATTGTCTTTATTTTAATTTGCATTAAGTTAATCCTTTAGTTAATTTACTTTCTTGTGTCTAGTATTTCTTAATCTAAAACCCAAATAAACAAATAATTATCTTTTATTTTAATTTATACTGCAATTAATTCTTTCGATCTACTAAACACACCTATTTCACCTAGCAATCCCTATGGAGACGAATAAACCGTTTTTACTAACTATTACTTGGACAACCCCTACACTTGCGGTAGTCGTTTCTCTCCTTTAATATTGATTTATGTCACACTCTAGGAGCAATCAAGTTTTTGGTGTCGTTGCCGGGGATTACGGTATGTTCCTATGTTTAAAGTTAGCTAATATTTTTTGTTTTACGCTTTTCTTTGGTTTTGTATTTTTTAAGACGTACATGTTTGGTGCATGCTCCCAAATCCGGAGAAATTAATCTGCGCCCAAAAGAAAGAATAAAGGAAGAAAAGAAAGCAATAGTAGAGATGACCTATTATGATATGAGTGTTGAGGTGATTCTTGGTGACTAATCGTAATAGTTTGTGTATTTCTTGTATTTCTTTTTGTTAATTTTTCTTGTATGTAGATCGATAGACTTTAAGTTTAGGTTTTCTATTTTCCCCGTTTATTTTGTATAAAAATCAAATCTTGCACCTAAACTCGAACTAACATGTTTATTTATCACGATTTGCAGACGAGAGAGTTGTCAAGTTACAAAATGTGACAGATCAGGTAAATTAATTGAAATTATTTATCTTTTTCTCAGTTTAGAGTTCAGATTTGCTTTAAATCTATAATATTTATAATCTATTTTTTATGTTGCTATTCCTAAGGATGAAAGGGTTGTGTGATTGTAAATGCACCTTCAGTTGTAACCATCTCAAGCGCCCCTACACATGTCAAAGATCTCGCTGTTGTTTCAGACTCGAGTGGATCTCTTCTTCCCGCCACTTACCCATATAATACATATAATGATTATACTCCATAGGACCCAGGTTTTTACTATGTTAATTATATCACGCTCCTATTGGCTTCTTAACAACTTTTTTCTGCTTCTTCTTAGAAACATACACCTCTTTTCAGCTACTTTATGCTTCTTCGGGCCCAATATGCAAATACATGTTGATTTGATCAGATATAATTTCATGAACCAGAAATCTTTTAAATTTAACAAATAGTTAAAAAAATTATATATTTTTTATTTATTACTGTATGACTAATAGAATTTTTTTGTGTAATACAGATTGCATTTGGAATATTCAATGTATTATTATATTTTTAGAGTTATCTAATTTATATATTTTATTTTATTTCTTATATTTAATTTGTATTTAATTTTTATTTGAATAATATTTATTATTTATTTAATTTGTAATAATTTGGTGATGTAATAATTTTCATTTAATTACTATTTATATCTTTTAAATTTATTGCAAAATATTAGATGACCGATGTGATATCTAGGACACACGGAGGGGACGGTGGGGGCCGTGACCGGAACCAGAACCGAAACCTTGCCGACTGTAACACTCAAGAGGTTAAATAAAAAATTTATATCAGAAATAATATTAAATGTAAATTATTTTAATTAAATCTAATTTAAAACAGAATCGATTAAGCGACAAAACGTGGAAATGCGGCACTAAAATCTGCCGTTAAGGCACTAAAAGCTGTCGGGTATCCATTGCTGATCGATTTCTGCATTTTAGACGACACATGGAATCCATCCAGTAAGTAGGGGAACAGGTTAGCCAGGTGGTCGGGCTAACTATTCGAGAGAGGATACCTCCATGCTACAAAGCGTGGAGTAATGTTCCGATGGCCGACAAAATATCAGTGATTAAGTGATTATCGGTAATGTTAATACTTATATATATATTAATTTATTAATTTCATTTAACTTTAACAAATATCTTGGATGTAGCAATTTTTTGATATATCTAATTGGAGGAGAAGGGATGATTGGAAATTTATAGCTTGGAATTTGGACGATACAATGAGATTAAGGTACAAAGACTACAAATATGATACGAAGAAGGACTATTACTTGCTGGGTAAGAAACCTAGTGATTTATCTGATGGCAAAGGTATATATATAATTTTTAATGTTATTATTTAGATTATATATAGAGTTATTAATATTTATGTTTTAAATTTTTTTAAAACCAGGCAAAGGCGAATAAACAAAACCGAAAGAAACAAAGAAATAAGAGTGGAGCGGGGTCTCGAAAATATTGCCAAACTCGGGATATGCTTTACGAGGTACTTTGTTTTATATGTATAGGTGTTTAATGTATTTTGAATAGCTTTTAATTATTCCGAATGAAATACGGTGTTGAGAATTTGATCCCAGATGGGAGGGTGGTAGCTAGGGATGAGGCAACTCAAGAAGACATCCATATTCCTCAAATGGGTGCGCTTTTTGAGGTGGTGGAAAAAAGTAAGAAAACAAATCAGTGGAGGTCCGAGGGTTATAAGAACGCTGATGTAAGTTTATTTTTACAAGTAAAATTTAAATTATAATTTAATTCATAAATTGATTTTAATATTCTTTTTTTCGTGTCTATAGTTAAACAGAAATTTTTAAGGGATGCTATGAAAATTGAGCCTCCAGTGTTTTCTCGGGCTGTTGTGAGTGATGCGATTGGATGGATTAACGAGATGAGAGCACGTGAAGGTTTGCCCCCTTTTCAGCCTATGCCTGTAGACCCTACTCCTCCTACTAGTAGTGCATCCGAGAGACTAGTTGATGAAGATGGTGATTAAGATGGGCGAAGATGAAGATGGTGACGAGTCCGAGGGAGAAGAGGAGACCCGTTTATATGGCCTTTAGTTGATTATGTTTTGTTTATTTTTAATTATTTTGGTGATTTAATATGACTTTGACTTTTGACAATCTTTGTTGGACTTCGTTTGACTTCTATTTGACTATGGATAATTTTAGTATTTTAATTAATAATTTTGGTTTATAATTGGTATTTTTAATTATTAATTGGTATTTTAATTATTAATTGGTATTTTAATTAGTAATTGTATATTTTTTAAATAAAAAATATGATTTTAGAATTATTTTTAATTGCAATATTGCAAGTAAATATAATTCAGAATCATATATTTTTGTTAAAAAGAATAAAAATAAAACACTATTAGCGACTACTTGTAGTCGTGAAAATCAAAAAGTTGTAGTCATTAATTATCAACTATTTGCGACTAAGTGTAGTCGTATTTGAATGCAATTTACGACTACTCAGTAGTCAGTGATATATAACTCATGCACGACTACCATGTAGTTGTAATTAACTAAGACATTTACGACTACATCTGTAGTCGGTAATATTTATGTTATCCACGACTATAAAACAGTCGTAAATTACTTCTAGCGACTACTTAATAGTCGTGCGTCGTTAGTTATGACATCTAACGACATGTTTCTAGCAAATAAATTTTTACGACTACAAGTAGTCGGCAGAGACCAGAATTGTTTTCTACGACTACATTTTTATTCTTTAGCAACTACTGCTGTAGTCGCGGAAGCTCTTACGTGGTGTAGTGGTTGGCAAAACTGAGGAAAAAGCTTATTAAGATGTATGCTTTGATATCATGCTTGGATCATGTAAATATTAATAGTTGTACTTGATACATGTTAATGTGTGATGGACTATAGTTAGATAGATTTTCTTTTCTCTTAATCAAGTAATGCAAAATTATGAATTGATATGATTTTTGTAGCATTTTTGTCTTTCTTTTACTAATGGTGTTGAATCTTGTATCTTCAATTATATAACTTGAAATGTGTATATACATGAAATTGATGAGATTTTGGGTGAGAAATTATCAGTTAGAAGATGAAAAAAAAGTTTTGACATAATTTAAGAATCGATAAGCTCAGATCTTTGTTTTATATACTAAAATTTAAAAATTTACCATAATGTTTAATCTTAATGAATAAATGTTTTGGTGATATGCGGATTCCTCTTCAAGATGTACAAGAAGCCTAGATTACATAGAAACTAGATCTTCGTGATGTGCAAACCAAACCACTAGAGTGAAAATTCGAGTTTCTGCCCGTAATAAAGGTCTTATCTCAAAAAATTGGGAAGAATAAAACTTATTAAAAAGTAGAATACATGTATTTTTGAATAATTTAGAAACTTAAATAGTGATCATATTCTAGTTGAGTTTGTTGGACATGTTAATAGAATTTATTAATATTTAAACATATTTTAAAGATTAGGTAAGAATATTTAAACATTACAACATAATAATAGAAATAAACAAAATTTAATTTTTATTTAAGTATTTAAAAGATCGGTTTTGAGTTTATCCTTTTGAATTTTTCTTGGGTTTCAAAAAACAATAATTAAGGATATATAGTGTTTTTTTGCATAATTTAGAAACCTAAATAGTAAGCATATTCTAGTTGGGTTTTTGGGATCATTTAAACATGAATTTTTTTTGAGACCTACAGGATAAACATAAAATTATTAGATATGATTTTGCGTTAATTTGGAAATAGGTCAAAGTTTCGTTTCGAATAGGGGAATAAAAATAGTATCTCAAGTTTATTTGTACAAAAAATAAATTATAAACTGATATATTTAACAAATGATAAATGTGATTTTTAAATTTAAGAATGATATTTTAAAATTATAATCAAAAAACTGTTATGAATGCTAAAAATAACATTTGAACTTAATTAGTAAATATAAAATATGTATATATATTTAGATGGTGTTTGTTTGAACTTAATGAAATCTTAATCTGTTCATTAAGAAATTGGACCAATTAAGACGGTTTATTTTCCTGACAATTACAGATATGAAATACTCTTTATTGGTCTGTGTAATTCAGATTTCAAACTAAGCTTTATTTTCAGACCTTCCCTATTAACAAAATAAGTCTTGTCCAGCATTCAGTACTTATCACAAAAAAAAGAATGTAGACGTTATTATTTACAGTCGTCCTATTGAAGTTACAATGTAAATTTATAAATTATCCACAAACATGAACAAAAAATAATCAATCAATGAATGAAGTTTCATTTTGTTTATGTCTTTTAAGATTTCTGTCTTTTATTTCATTGTTTTATTTCTCTCTAAATTAGTTTATTCATTACAAATTGGTGCTTTTATTGCATGATCTCTACATCCACCATGGACAAGGGAACACGTTTGAAAACCATAGACGATATTGTGAAATATCTTCAAGAAACTGATTTCATTCAATCCACAAAATGGAAGAGGTTGTTTCCATTAATTCAACCGAAATCGATCAAATTCAGGAAACAGTCAGAAACCACTCCACAAAACTTTATTTGATTTTATCACAAAAATTGCTTTTCTTGAAAGCAAACTTGACAAAAAATTGGATCGCCTGTTGAAAGAAAAAATAATAATACTGGGCCTACTGATTCGCCACAAATTAATTCTCCAACTATAGTTCCAGTAGTAGCGAATCCACCACCAACTCCTTCTAGATTCTCAACTCTGTCTCCAGTGGTTGTACACGCATGCCACATATGTTTAGATTTTTCCGTGTTTTGAAGGTATTCATCCATTTGGTTGGATTGTCAAGGCATAGCATTTATTTTATTACCATTGGATTTCTAGTGATCCACGTCTTCTCATATGTTCATTTCATATGGATGGTTGAGCGCTTACTTGGTTTCAACACATGAGTGACAACCGTCAAATTTCAACTTGGGAGCAATTTTTTAGAGCCTTAGAAAGTCGATTTTGGCATCCTGAATTTGAAGATCCATAAGGATCATTGGCAAATTTAATGAAACACGAATCTGTGGAGGAATATCAAACGCAGTTTGAAACCCTTGCAAATAGGACACCTGGATTATCTTTCTCATTTTTGGACAATTACTTTGTTACATGACAAAAATCTGAATATTAAGGCAGAAGTCCTAACTTTTCATCTTATATCACTTTCACATGCTATGGGTTTAGCACTCCTACCAGAGTTAAAATTGATGGAACTAATAAAAGTTAACTCACTTTTGGTTTGTTCCCTGGTCCTCCAACTAATTCAATTCCATTAAGATCAGAATCCATTACGCCTTCTCCACAAGTGAAACACACAGACTATATAACATTTGTCGTTTATCTCCGATGATAATGCAAGTATGCAGAGAAAATGAACTATGCTACAATTGCGATGAACAATATATGGTTATGCATCGTTGTAAATCAATGCCTCAATTGTTTCTCTTAGATCCAAGAATCTATAATAATTACTTTATTTCAACTCCGGAAGATGTACTTCTACTTGTATACTCTAGTTCTATTTAAAGTAAAGTTTATTAAGTTTAGAATTTTAAGGACAAGGTTCAGTTTAAAGAAAGAGACAATGTTATAAATGCTAGAATTAATATTTAAACTTAATTAATAAATATAATATATATATATATATATATATATATATATATATATATATATATATATATATATATATATATATATATACTAGGTATTGCCCGTGCCTGAAGTCACTTCGAAAAAAAAACAATCAATCGTCATTCTTTTATTTTTAGTGTTGTGTTTGTAATACTCAGGAGTTGCAATTTTTTTTTTGTTCTAAAAGCTTTCATTGAAAATAAAGATTACAAAATTAACCAACTCCCGAAGGAGTTGCAATATCATTGGAAAATTTAATCCATAGCTATTTACGTTTTATTTTTTCATTTTCAACATTTTGTAATGAGTTGTGCCGCCCCAATGATCGCCGAAAATTTGTAATACAGTGCATATAATTTTCAAAAATTGCATGATAAGTCCCTGAATAATAGATTAGTGATAGATAGTGCAATTAAATGAAATTATAACTAATACAGTGGGATAAATAGGGTTAATGGATTCGTTGATAAATTAACTATCAATAAAAAATTCTCATATCTGTGGTTTAGATATATACTTCACAAATACTAACTAATAATGAAAACCTAATCTCTTCCGAAAATAAGAAATAGCAATGTAAGTCCCCTGTATCTACAGTCCCCTGTCCCCTGTATCATGTATCTGCAATTAACTCAAAAGTCAAAACAAAAGCTTCAAACTCAAAGTTAATACACACTAAAAATCCTTTTTTTCAAAAATTGTATTGACACACTATGCCATTAACATACTGCGATTTAATTGTGATTCGGTTTTGAATCACATTGATGTTATGATAAGCAATAGATTAACACACGCACACAATGAACAAAATGAGAAATAACACTGTAAGTCCCTATAACTACATATAATTGCATGATAAGTCCCTATAACTACATATAATTGCATGATAAGTCCCTATAACTCACTTCAAAAATTGCATGATAAGTCCCTAAATATTAGATTAGGGACTGATAGTGACTAACAATGAAAACCTAATCTCTTCACAATATAAAATATAAAGCTCCAATCTTTTCCTTTATTCTACATCTCTTTTAGATTCTTTTACTTGTTTCAATCATAGGATTCAAAAGCTCAGAATATTCTTACTTCATTTTGAGCTCTTCAATAAGCCACTAATTTCCTAGAAATAAAAATGATTATTCTTACTTGTTTAAAAATGAATAAGTTATTGGAGCTACCAGGTAATTAACTTATAATCGATCACTTACATTTGAAGGATCTGATTCATGCATCAGCTTCCAATCCAAAACTTGAAGCAACTGCATTGTTCAATCAAATATAAGTAAAAATAAGAGAAATATGAAACTAACAATGCATCAGTTACACCTGGGGTATTTTATAAGACACTCATTTGCACCTTAACATTAGGATTAACCTTGAATTCAACTCCTCTTCCTCGATACAAAATTAAGGCTCAATTTATACCAAGTTTCTTATGAAATACTATTTAACAGACCAAATCAAATGTTTTGGATTAATTGAAAAGATGGGTGTACCTCTAGCTCATCAAGTTCCCCAAACTTACTGAATACCTAGAGATAAGCAAAATACAAAATAACAACTAATTTACAGACACTATGGTGTAAAAAGTATAACACTATTATGCCTAAAAAGGGGAAGATATGGTCTACGAAAATACTTTTGTGCTTAATTACCTACACAAAACACCGCACAAAGTAACACAAACAATGAAACAAACAAAACCCCAAATAGAATCACTGGACTTACAAATTCATAGTTCATCATGTGAAGGATGATAATGGAACCTATTTTGCTGAAGATAGATGGTTAAATAATTTGAGTATCAATGAACTCTTCCCAAATCAGAATAGGGAGAGGAATTTGAACAAAAAAGTTGCATCTTACTTTGGTAATGGTAGGTGGAGAATCCTAGCAGGTTATAGAGAGATAAGGGGACAATTAAATGAGGTGATTTTGAGTACAGGAAGAGACGAAATCTGCTGGAAAAATGGAGATAAAACAGGCTTCAACTCTCAGCTCACAATGATGGATATTGAAGATAAAAACCCTAGTGTAGAATGGGCTGATCTAGTGTGGCACAAAAAGGTAACTCCTAAGCTTAGAATTATAACTTGGTTGATTTGCCTAAATAGCTTAGCTACAAGTGATAGATTGGTAAAATGGGGAATGAATATTTCAGAATTATGTGGTTTGTGTGGAAAGGAGAAAGAGTGTAGAGAACATCTCTTTGTAAAGTGTGAGTTAGCTAAATCTATATGGAAAGAGTGGTGTAAACTGAATGAGTGTAATGTGAATTGCTTAGAATGGATAGAAATGCTGAATTGGATGATAGAAAGAGCAAAAAGCCATACATTCAAAAATGAGGTGATTATACTTAGCTTTCATAGTTATTTATATAGACTATGGATAGCTAGGAATGAAAGTGTGTTTGAAGGCAGAAAATTCAGCTATGAAAAGGTTATCAAAGATATTAAAGATGATGTAAAAAACAGGTTATGGCACAAAGAGAAGCTACGCAACACGACAGAGAACAAAAAGTTAATACAAAATTGGGATTTGAAAGTGAAGTTAGAAGAAAGTAGAGTTGTAGTGTGATTGTAATTCCTTGTTTAATGTTTTTTTAGTAGACTAGAAAGTAGTAACTTTATTTCAAGTTAGTCTACATGTAATAGTTGTATAGGGAGAGTTAATCTTGGCTACTACGGTAGAAGGTTAACATTCCTTTAGCTTGTATTTTCAATGAGTTTGAATAAAAGTAATTTTAACGAGCTAAAAAAAAAAAGAACTTCAAAAATCTTTAAAACGGTTTTCAGCATGTTAGGATGATAGAAACGAGCCAAAATCTTCACGTTATAGGGTTAGTGTTTTTTTTATCAAACCTACCATTTTATATCCACAAAATGACAAGTACAAATTAAGCCCCTACTTGTTTTTGACTAAAAAACAAGCATGGCTAGGAAAAACAAACCCTATACAACATTTACTAGGAAAGTAAACCTATCAACTTGCAAACAACCTATACAACCATTGCTAGAAAAAAAAAGAAATCAAAAACAAGAACAACTTGTACAACCATTGCTAGGAAATTAAACCCTATACAACAATTGCTAAAATCTATAACTAGGTCCAAGCTCCAAGCTAGCTTCCTTGTTCTTCTTGCTCTCCTCCCTTGAGTACTCCATGTAGCTTCCATCTTTCCACCAATATCATATTCTCAACACTCCTTTTAAATAACCTTCTATTCCAGAGTGTGTATTGAACATCTTTCAAAACTATTTTCACAATATCTACATATTTAGGATGCATATTCTTAAACTCCTTTTTATTCCTCATATCCCAAATACAATAAATAAAGCTAAGAAATGTAATATTTGATAAGGTATCTTTTAAGGAGTTACCATCAAATTGAATCATAAAATCAAGCCTTTCCTCCCAAGTAATACACGTGTTGTGCCAATTATGAAGAGCACAAACCTCCTTCCAAGCCAAATCAGTAAAATTGCAAGCCACAAATAGATGATCTCTAGATTCATGTTCCTCATAACAAAGGTAGCATAATTTTTCCATATCCATTCCTGCAAAGGTAAGAAATCTATGCATCCAACTTTCCACACTCCCAACTATATTATTAATAATGGGGGGTAGCACACATAAAGCTATTAGGACCCTTTGTAGTTAAAGGAGCTCAAAGATATCTAACAGGAAGTTTACCTATTTTATCATTGAAAATACAACTCAAATCATCATGAAGGTCCTTGTTACACCCTTCTATATATAGCTCACTCTTTTCAGGAATGATTTTAAGGCCAGAAAGTCTAGAGAAGAGGTCAAGGCCTTGTTTTAGTCTCATGGCAGAATCCTTATCACCATTAAATAATACTAGACAATCATAAGCAAATATAAGATGGTTCAAGCCCATTCTAGCACAATTAGGGTGATAAGTAAAAGCTTTATTTTTGAACCACTTTATTAAAAAGAACTTAAAAGTCAACAAAATGAATCTCAAAACATAAAAGTAATGATCTTAGATTGCGAAGCAATCTGTTGGTCCCAGAATGCCCAACGCACTCAAAAAACATATATTGTATGACCCATTCTGAGAAAGTATGCGAAAGTTAGCAGAAACGCTCGCGGGAACTTCAAAAATGTTGAAGCCGGTTTGTAGAGTGTTTGGATGAAGGAAACGATCCAAAATCTTCATGTTATAATCCTTTCCATAGTTAGGGTTTAGTGATTAGGGTTTTGGGATTAGGGTATAGGGTTTAGTGTTTAGGGTTTGGGGTTTGGGGTTTCTGGTTACGGTTTATTGTTAGTGTTTATGGTTTGTATTTAGGGCTTATATTGATGAATTAGGTGTACGCTATAGGGTAAAGGTTTTGTGTTTATGGTTTAGGGTATAATGTTAGAGATTTTAGAAATTAGTGTTGATGTTACGGATAGTAAAAGCTTAACAGACCCAAAATATGATATCCTAAAAAAGAATATTAAAAACAACTTAAAAGTCAACAAAACATATCTGAAAATGTAAAACAGATGATCTTAGATGGCAAAGCAATCTGTCGGTCCAAGAAGGCCCAACACACTCAAAAAACATATATTATGTGCCCTATTCTGAGAAAGTATGCGTAACTTAGCAAAAACACTCCTGCAAACTTCAAAAATCTTAAAACCGGTTTGCAGAGTGTTTGGATGATAGAAACAAGCCAAAATCTTCACGGTAGTATCCTTTCCATCGTTAGGGTTCAGTGATTAGGGTTTTGGGATTAGGGTATAGGGTTTAGTGGGTTTAGGGTTTCTGGTTACGATTTATTGTTTGTGTTTATGGTTTGTATTTAGGGCTTATTGTGATGAATTAGGTGTAGGCTATAGGGTAAAGGTTTTGTGTTTATGATTTAGGTTATAATGTTATAGTTTTTAGAAATATTTTCGAATGTTACGGTTGATAAAAGCCTAACGGACCCAAAATACAATATCCTGAATTAAAATATTAAAAACAACCTAAAAGTCAACTAAACACATCTCAAAACGTAAAACAAATGATGTTAGATGGCAAAGCAATCTGTCGATCCCTGAAGTACCAACGCACTAAAAAAACATATATTATGTGCCCCATTCTGAGAAAGTATGAGAAAGTAAGCAAAAACCCTCCCGGGAACTTCAAAAATCTAGACCTTGAAGAGGATGGAGAACATATTGTGGAAGTTTTGTATGAATGGGTACCTCCTTTGTGCAATATTTGTAAGGCAAGGGGTCACTCAAGTTGGGGATGCAAAAGTAAGCAAGTATGGAAAGAAAAAAATAGAGAGGAAAAAACAGAAAGAGTGTCTGAAAAGAAAAATGAAAAAGAATATGAAAAAAACGAAAAAAAGAATGAAAAAGAAAATAAAAATATAGAAAAAGAGAGTGAAAATTTGAATAATTCTGAAGTTGGAAAAGAATGGAGAATTGTGACAAGGAATGGAACTAACAAGCAAGTACACAATAAGCTTGATTCACCAAAAAATCAAGTTATTGTATCTACTAATCCATTTACTCCTTTAAATATTGCAAACAACAATTTAGAGCAAGCTTTGTCTAGTTTCATGGGCTCCAATTCAGAGGAGCATGTCAATGATCCTCCTGATAGATGTTGATAAGCTCTTGGAATGTGAGAGGCCTAAATAAGGCCTATAAACAAAAAGAAGTTGAAAGTTATATAAGAAACAAAAAAATTAGTTTAGTGGGTTTATTGGAAACAAAAATGCGTAGAGTTAGTTTTAATAGGTTTTGTGAGTATCATTTAGTGAGTTGGGATTCTGTTACCAATCATGAGAAAGATGAGAGGGGTAGAATTTGTGTTAGGTGGGATCAAAATAGAGTTAGTGTCAAGTGTGTGAGTATGACTTCACAAGCAATTTTGTGTGAAGTAAAAGAGGTTGGGGTAGATAGTATGTTTTTTGTGTCTTTTGTATATGCTGAAAATGATGATAATATGAGGTTAGGACTTTGGGAAACACTTAGGGGATGGAAGATTATAGTGGGAAGTGTTCTATGGGTAGTTAGTGGGGATTTCAATGATATTTTAGCTTGTGAGGATAGATTGGGGTGTTAGGTATTACCAGCTTGTGCTTATGCTTTTGAAGAATGTATAAATGATGTGGAGATTATGGAACATCAAAGTTCAGGATGTATACACACTTGGAGTAATAAACAAAGTGTTGGATTTACTTCTAGCAGAATTGATAGAGTGTTTGCAAACACATCTTGGTTTGCTAACTTTGTTTCTAGTGTGGTGGTTGATTCTCCATGTATTCAGATCACTCTCCTCTACTTATAAACATCCAAGGAGGATACAAACGAGGACCTACTACCTTCAAATTCTATAATATATGGATTGCTCACAAAGAATTCAAACCAACTGTAATGAAGGCTTGGAGTGTTTATGTGGAAGGATCGCCTATGTATCAAGTGGTGTCAAAGCTTAAAGAAGTCAAGAAGGAGCTAAAGATATTTAACCGAAACTTTCTTTGGACATACAAATCAAGATAAAGAGAGAGTGAAGAAAGAATTGGATGAACTACAATCCAAAAGCTTGAATGGCGATTTAAGTCACCTAGAAAAGGAAAAAGAGGTCATGGAACAATTCAGAAACATCTTGGAGAACGAGCAAGAATTTTTAAAACAGAAATCCAGAATTAAATGGGATAAAGAGAGTGATGTGGGATCTAGATTTTATCATCAATATATTAAAGCAAAATCAGTTAGAAACCGAGTTTCATCCCTTATGATGGAGGATGGAGTTATATCAGAAAATGAAGAGAAGATAAAGGAAGGTTTTGTTGAGTATTACAAAAAATTATTAGGAGAACAAAAGGATCCAGTGGAAGAAATTTCAGTGGAGGGTTTGAAAAGACTACTCAACAAAGAGATCGATGGAAGAGAAGCTATGAATATGATAGAGGAAGTACAAAACAAGGAGATAAAAGAAGCTATATTTTCAGTTGATGATAATAAAGCTCCTGGGCCTGATGGATTCACTAGTGCTTTCTATAAGGCAGCTTGGGACATTGTAGGAGATGATGTGTGTGTTGCAATCAAGTATGTGTTGAAGAACAAAAGGCTATTAAAACAAGTAAATTCAACTAATCTTGTGTTAATTCCTAAAGTTAAAGTACCAAGAACATTAAAACAGTTTAGGCCTATTGCTTGTTGCAATATATTATACAAAGGAATTTCAAAACTTTTGGCTAATAGAATGAAAAAGTGCCTATCAACTATTATATCATCAAATCAAGCTGCATTTGTGGGAGGAAGATGTATTTCAGACAATGTACTAGTGGCACAAAGTGTAGTGGATGGTTATGACAAAAAAAGAGGTAAACCTTCTTGTACTCTCAATCTTGATTTACAGAAAGCTTATGACACAGTTAAATGGACGTTTGTGAAGAATATGTTGTTAGCTTTGGGTTTCAAGGATGTGTTTGTGGATTGGGTGGAAATATGTATAACTCCTCCATCATATTCTTTGTGTATTAATGGTGAAGTAACAGGTTATTTCAAGGGAGGTAGAGGATTGAGGCAAGGAGATCCTATTTCTCCATACCTATTTGTCATATGTATGGAAGCTTTTTCAGCAATCATGAAGCAAGTAGCAAGTCAAAAAGAGCTTTGTTTTTCACCCTCAATGTGAAAGATTAAAGCTTAACCACCTAATATTTGCTGATGATTGTTTGCTATTTTTTGGAGGAGATATTAACTCGTCCAGGAGACTTAAAAAGGGGTTATGTATTTTTTCTAGACTTTCTCGTCTTCAACTGAGTCCAGAAAAGAGTGAAATATATTGCCTAGGATTGACAAATCAGATTAAGAAAGACATTTGTGAGATCTTGAATGTGAAAGAAGGGAAACTGCCTGTGAGATACTTGGGGACACCTCTTACTCCAAGTAAACCAAAGGCAGGTGATTGTGAAGTTTTGGTGGACAAAATATGTAGTTCAATGGAGGGATGGATGCATAAACATCTTACATATGCTGGGAGAGCTCACCTTATCAAGAGTGTTCTCCAAAGCAAAGTGAGATATTGGTGTAATAGTATGTTTCTGCCAAGCAAAGTTGTTCACATAATAGAGAGTAAAATGTCAAGATTTCTTTGGAAAGGTAATTTAGATTCACCTAATGGAGCTAAAGTTGCTTGGAATAAAGTGTGTAGGCCTAAAGAAGAGGGAGGACTTGGTATACCTAGTTTGAAAATTATCAATCAAACTTGTATTCTAAAGTCTTTTTGGAGAATGTACGGAATGGAAGACAATGTGTGGTCCCAATGGGTAAGAGCTAATTGGAGTAGAGGTAAATGTATTCGGGGGATAAAATATAATCCGCATATGCCTTGGGTATGGAGATGTATGTTAAAAGTCAGAAAATTTAGCTTACAAATTCATAGTTCATCATGTGAAGGATGGTAATGGAACCTATTTTGCTGAAGATAGATGGTTAAATAATTTGAGTATCAATGAACTCTTCCCAAATCAGATTAGGGAGAGGAATTTGAACAAAAAAGTTGCATCTTACTATGGTAATGGTAGGTGGAGAATCCCAGCAGGTTATGGAGAGATAAGGGGACAATTAAATGAGGTGATTTGAGTATAGGAAGGGACGAAATTTGCTGGAAAAATGGAGATAAAACAGGCTTCAACTCTCAGCTCACAATGATGGATATTGAAGATAAAAACCCTAGTGTAGAATGGGCTGATCTAGTGTGGCACAAGAAGGTAACTCCTAAGCTTAGAATTATAACTTGGTTGATTTGCCTAAATAGATTAGCTACAAGTGATAGATTGGTAAAATGGGGAATGAATATTTCAGAATTATGTGGTTTGTGTGGAAAGGAGAAAGAGTGTAGAGAACATCTCTTTGTAAAGTGTGAGTTAGCTAAATCTTTATGGAAAGAGTGGTGTAAACTGAATGAGTGTAATGTGAATTGCTTAGAATGGATAGAAATGCTGAATTGGATGATAGAGAGAGCAAAAAGCCATACATTCAAAAATGAGGTGATTATACTTAGCTTTCATAGTTATTTAATTTTTATAGACTATGGATAGCTAGGAATGAAAGTGTGTTTGAAGGCAGAAAACTCAGCTATGAAAAGGTTATCAAAGATATTAAAGATGATGTAAAAAACAGGTTATTGCACAAAGAGAAACTACGCAACACGATAGAGAACAAAAAGTTAATAAAAAATTGGGATTTGAAAGTGAAGGTAGAAGAAAGTAGAGTTGTAGTGTGATTGTAATTCCTTGTTTAATGTTTTTTTAGTAGACTAGAAAGTAGTAACTTTATTTCAAGTTAGTTTACATGTAATAGTTGTATAGGAAGAGGTAATCTTGGCTACTACGGTAGAAGGTTAACATTCCTTTAGCTTATATTTTCAATGAGTTTGAATAATAGTAATTTTAACGAGCTAAAAAAAAGAACTTCAAAAATCTTAAAAACTGTTTGCAGAGTCTTTTGGATGATAGAAACAAGCCAAAATCTTCACGTTATTATCCTTTCCATGGTTAGGGTTCAGTGGTTAAGGTTTTCAAATTAGAGTATAGGGTTTAGGGTTTTTGGTTGCGGTTTATTGTTAGTGTTTATGGTTAGTATTTAGGGTATATGGTGATGGATTAGGTATAGGTTATGGGGTTAAGATTTTTTATTTATGGTTTAAGGTATAATGTTAGAGATTTTAGAAATTCGGGTTGAATGTTACGGTTGGTAAAACCCTGACTGAACCAAAATACGAAACAAAAAAATGGAATATTAAAAACAACTTAAAAGTCAACAAAATAAATCTCAAAATGTAAAACTAATGATCTTAGATGGAGAAGCAATCTGTTGGTCCCAGAAGGCCCAACGAACTCAAAAAACATATATTATATGCCCTATTCTGAAAAAAGTTAGCAGAAACCCTCCCGGGAACTTCAAATCTTGAAACCGGTTTGTAGAGTGTTTGGATGACAGAAACGAGCCAAAATCTTCACGTTATTATCCTTTTCATAGTTAGGGTTTAGTGATTAGGGTTTTTGGATTAGGGTATAGGGTTTAGTGTTTTTTTATCAAACCTGCCATTTTATATCCACAAAATGACAAGTACAAACAAAACCCTACTTGTTTTTGACTAAAAAACAAGCATGGATAGGAAAAACAAACCCTATACAACATTTACTAGGAAAGTAAACCTATCAACTTGCAAAACAACCTATACAACCATTGCTAGAAATAAAAATAAATTAAGACAAGAACACCTTATACAACCACTGCTAGGAATTCAAACCCTATACAACAATAGCTAAACTCTATAACTAGGTCCAAGCTCCAAGACATCTTCCTTGTTCTTCTTGCTCTCCTCCCTTGAGTACTCCATGTAGTTTCCATCTTGCCACCAATCTCATATTCTTAACACTCCTTTTAAATAAACTTCTATTCCACAGTGTGTATTGAACATCTTTCACAACTATTTTCACAATATCTTCATATTTAGGATGCATCTTCTTAAATTCCTTTTTATTCCTCATATCCCAAATACAATAAAGAAAGGTAAGAAATGTAATATTTGATAAGGTATCTTTTAAGGAGTTACCATCAAATTGAATCATAAAATCAAGCCTTTACTCCCAAGTAATACCCGTGTTATGCCCATTATGAAGAGCACAAACCTTCTTCCAACCCAAATTAGTAAAGTTGCAAGCCACAAATAGATGATCTCTAGATTCATGTTCCTCAAAGAAAAGTTAGCATAATTAGTCCACATCCATTCCCCACATACTAGGCCTATCCTTAGTGCTCAACCTATCCTTACAAATTAACCAGCACAAAACTCATGCTTAGGTATACTCCATTTATGCCACACCACACTATACCATTTTGTTTTTTCATTGGGACCCCTTAGATCATACATAATATCCGAGGCTTTAAACCTCTTTTATCCCTATTTATAGTGTCATCTTCCTCATTTAGCATCATGTCCTTTACCATCTCATACACCTTATTGAGCTTAGGTGGAAATCTCCACCTCTTCCTGATATAATAATCCATCACCTTTTTGTTGATATTGTAATTACCTAAAGAAATAGAATCTTTTTGTTCACAAATATCAAGAACACATTTATAATTTATCCACCTATCATTTAACATATAGGTTGTTTCCCCATTTCAAACATCATGTACAGTATAGTTAAAAGCAATGTACCTCACATATAGCATAGCTCTCCATGTCCAAGGAAGTTTACTATCATAAGTAATGCTCCATATACTCTTGTTCCTTAGCCAATTTGAATAGACCCTTTGAGACCAAATGTTATCTTTATAACCATACATCCTCCAAAAAGCTTTACGAATAGCAACTTGATTAATCTAGAGGAGATTAGGTATGCCTAACCCCCCATTTTCTTTACTTTGAAAAAGTTCTTTCCAAGCAACTTTAGCACCATGAAAATCATTAGTATTACCCTTCCAAAGAAACCTACTCAAGAGTGATTCAATCTCATGAATAACCCCCATTGGAAGAATCATTACATTACACCAATATCTAGCTTTACTTTGCAAAACACTCTTGATTATATGAAGCCGTCCTGGAAAGGTAAGAAATCTATGTATCCAACTTTCCACACTCCCAACTATATTATTAATAAGAGTAGCACACATTAAGCTACCCTTTGTAGTAAAAGGAGCTCCAAGATATCTAACAGGAAGTTTATCCTTTTTAACATTGAGAATACAACTCAAATCATCATGAAGGTCCTTGTTACACCCTCCTATATATAGCTCACTCTTTTCAGGACTGATTTTAAGGCCAGAAAGTCTAGAGAAGAGGTCAAGGCCTTGTTTTATTCTCATGGTAGAATCCTTATCACCATTAAAGAATACTAGACAATCATCAACAAATATAAGATGGTTCAAACCCATTCTAGCACAATTAGGGTGATAAGTAAAAGCTTTATTTTGAGCCACCTTATCAAGAATAGAAGTGAAACCTTGCATACACACAACAAATAGATACGGAGATAAAGGATCACCTTGCCTTAATACTCTTTCTCCTTTGAAATAACCACACACACTCCCATTAATACATAAAGAGAACATAGGTGTAGAAATACACATCTTGATCCAAGAGATAAACTTATCATGGAATCCAATAATGTGAAGCAATTGAATAAGGTACCTCCAATTAATTGTATCAAATGCCGTTCGAAGATCAATGTTTAAAGTACACCTTGTACTCAAATCCTTCCTAACATAACCTGTCTCCTCACTTTGAGTCACCAATATATTATCAGAAATGCTTCTTCCTTCTACAAAAGCAGCTTGATTTTTAGATATAAGCTCTTGAAGACTTATTTTCATCCTATTTTCAAAGTTTTTAGATATAGCTTTGTATAGGATGTTACAACAAGCTATGGGCCTAAAACTCTTCACTGAGGTGGGATTCTTAACCTTAGGAATAAGAACAAGATTTGTAGCATTTAATTTGCTTCCAGATTTGTCTATTCTTGAAAGTTTCATTTATATCATTACATATATCCTCCCCAATAATACTCCAAGTAGCTTTGAAGAATGCACTATTAAAACCATCTGGACCAGGAGCCTTTGAGTTATCTATAGAAAATATAGCATCTTTAATCTCCTTACTAGTAATGTCTTTAGGGTTTCTTGTTGTGGTTTAGTGTTTAGGGTTTAGGGTTTCTTGTTGTGGTTTATTGTTAGTGTTTATGGTTAGTATTTAGGCCTTATGGTGATGGATTAGGTGTAGGTTATGGGGTAAAAATTTTGTGTTTATGGTTTAAGGTATAATGTCAGAGATTTTAGAAATTAGGGTTGAATGTTATAGATGGAAAAACCCTAATGGACTCAAAATACGTAACTCTAAAATTGAATATTAAAAACAACCTAAAAGTAAACAAAACAAACCTCAAAACGTAAAACTAATGATCTTAGATGGCAATGCTTGTTGTTGGTCTCAGGAGGACCAACACTCTCAAAAAACATGTATTATGTGACCCAATATGAGAAAGTATGCAAAAGTTAGCAAAAACCCTCCCGAGAACTTCAAAAATCTTAAAACCGGTTAGCAGTGTGTTTGGATGATAGAAATAAGCCAAAATCTTCACGTTATTATTCTTTCCATGGTTAGGATTCAGTGATTAGGGTTTTGGGATTAGGGTATAGGGTTTAGTGTTTAGGGTTTGGGGTTTCCGGTTACGATTTATTGTTAGTGTTTATGGTTTGTATTTAGAGCTTATTGTGATGAATTAGGTGTAGGCTATAGGGTAAAGGTTTTGTGTTTATGGTTTAGGGTATAATGTTAGAGATTTTAGAAAAAAAATCGAATGTTACGGTTGATAAAAGCCTAATGGACACAAAATACGATATCCGGAAATAGAATATTAAAAACAACCTAAAAGTCAACTAAACACATCTCAAAACGTAAAACAGATGATGTTAGATGGTAAAGCAATATGTCGGTCCCTGAAGGAACAACACACTCAAAAAAAATATATTATGTTCCCTATTCTGAGAAAGTATGCGAAAGTTAGCAAAAACCCTCCCGGGAACATCAAAAAACTTAAAAACAGTTTGCAGAATGTTTGGATGATAGAAACGAGCCAAAATCTTCACGTTATTATCCTTTCCATGGTTAGGGTTCAGTGGTTAAGGTTTTGGATTAGATTATAGGGTTTAGTGTTTAGGGTTTAGGGTTTTTGGTTGCGGTTTATTGTTAGTGTTTATGGTTAGTATTTTGGGCTTATGGTGATGGATTAGGTGTAAGTTACGGGGTTAAGGTTTTGTGTTTATGGTTTAGGGTATAATGTTAGAGATTTTAGGAATTAGGGTTGAATTTTAAAGATGTTAAAACCCTAACGGACTCAAAATACGAAACCCTAAAATTGGATATTAAAAACAACCTAAAAGTCAACAAAATAAATCTCAAAACGTAAAACTAATGATCTTAGATGGCGAAGCCATCTGTTGGTCCCAGAAGGCCCAATTCACTCAGAAAACATATATTATATACCCCTGAGAAAGTATGCGAAAGTTAGCAAAAACCTCTTGGGAACTTCTAAAATCTTAAAAATGGTTTGCAGAGTGTTTGATTGATAGTAACGAGCCAAAATCTTTACGTTATTATCCTTTCCAAGGTTAGGGTTTAATGATTAGGGTTTTGGGATTAGGGTATAGGGTTTAGTGTTTAGGTTTTCATGTTTCTGGTTACGGTTTAGTTGTAGTGCTTATGGTTAGTATTTAGGGATTATGGTGATGGATTAGTTATAGTTATGGGGTTAAGGTTATGTGTTTATGGTTTAGGGTATAATTTTAGAGATTTTAGAAACTAGGGTTGAATGTTACGCTTGGTAAAACCCTAACGGACCCAAAATACGAAACCCTAAAATAGAATATAAAAACAACCTAAAAGTCAACCAAAATAAATCTCAAAACGTAAAACTAATTATCATAGATGGAAAAGCGTTATGATGGTCCCTAAAGGCCTAACGCACTCAAAAAACATATATTATGTGCCCCATTCTGACAAAGTATGCGAAAGTTAGCAAAAACCCTCCCGGGAACTTCAAAAATCTTAAAACCGGTTTGCAGAGTGTTTAGATGATTGAAACGAGCCAATATTTTCTCGTTATTATCCTTTCCATGGTTAGGGTTCAGTGATTAGGGTTTTGGGATTAGGGTATAGGGTTTAGTGTTTAGGGTTTGGGGTTTCTGGATACGGTTTATAGTTAGTGTTTATGGTTTGTATTTAGAGCTTATTGTGGATAATTAGGTGTAGGTTATAGGGTTAAGGTTTTGTTTTATGGTTTAGGGTATAACATTAGAGATTTTAGAAATTAGGGTCGAATGTTACGGTTGGTAAAACCCTAACGCGCCCAAAATATGATATCCTTAATTAGAATATTTAAAACAACCTAAAAGTTAAAAAAAAAGCACATCTAAAAATGTAAAACAGATGATCTTAGATGGCGAAGCGAACTGTTGGTCCCAGAAAGCCCAACGCACTCAAAAAACATATATTATGTGCCCCATTCTGAAATAGTATGCGAAAGTTAGCAAAAACCCTCCCAGGAAATTCAAAATTCTTGAAACCGGTTTGCAGAGTGTTTGGATGAAAGAAATGAGCCAAAATCTTCACGTTTTTATTCTTTCCATGGATAGGGTTCAGTGATTCAAGTTTTGGGATTAGGGTATAGGGTTTGGTGTTTAGGGTTTAAGGTTTCTAGTTACGGTTTATTATTAGTGTTTATGGTTTGTAGTTAGGGCTTATTGTGATGAATTAGGTGTAGGCTACAGGGTTAAGGTTTTGTGTTTATGGTTTAGGGTATAATGTTAGAGATTTTAGAAATTAGAGTTGAATGTTACGGTTGGTAAAAGCCTAATAGACCCAAAATACGATATCCAAAAATAGAATATTAAAAACAACCTAAAAGTCAACAAAACATATCTCAAAACGTAAAACAGATATCTTAGATTGCAAAGCTATCTATTGGTCCCAGAAGGCCTAACGCACTCAAAAAACATATATTATGTGCCCCAATCTGAGAAAGTATGAAAAACTTAGCAAAAACCCTCTTGGGAACTTCAAAAATCTTAAAATCGGTTTGCAGAGTGTTTGGTTGACAGAAACGAGCCAAAATTTTCACGTTATTATCTTTTCCATGGTTAGGGTTTAGCGATAAAAGTTTTGGGGTTTTTCTTTTATCAAACCTACCATTTTATATCCACAAAATGACAAGTACAAATCAAACCACTACTTGTTTTTTACTCAAAAACAAGCATGGCTAGGAAAAAAAACCATATACAACATTTACTAGGAAAGTAAACCTATCAACTTGCAAACAACCTATACAACCATTGCAATGTAAAAAATATATCAAAGTAAGAGCACCCTATACAACCATTGCTAAGAAATTGAACCCTATACAACAATTGCTAAAATCTATTACTAGGTCCAAGCTCCATGCTAGCTTCCTTGTTCTTCTTGCTCTCCTCCCTTGAGTACTCCATGTAGCTTCAATCTTGCCACCAATCTCATATTCTCAACACTCCTTTTAATTAATTTTCTATTCCAAAGTGTGTATTGAACATCTTTCACAACTATTTTCACAATATCCTCATATTTAGGATGCATCTTCTTAAACTCCTTTTTATTCCTCACATCCCAAATACAACAAAGAAAGCTAAGAAAAGTAATGTTTGATATGGTATCTTTTAAGGTGTTACCATCAAACTTAAGCATAAAATCAAGTCTTTCCTCCCAAGTATTACCCAAGTTGTGTCAATTGTTAAGAGCACAAATCTCTTTCCAAGCCAAAGTAGTAAATTTGAAATTCACAAATAGGTGATCTCTAGATTCATGTTCTTCAAAACAAAGATAGCACAATTTGTCCACTTACATTCCCCACTTGCTAAGCCTATCTTTAGTGCTTAATCTATTCTTACAAACTAACCAAGCACAAAACTTGTGCTTTGGTATACTCCATTTATGCCACACCACACTATACCATTTTGTTTTCTCATTAGGACCCCTTAGGTCATACATAACGTCCGAGGTCTTAAAGCCTTTATCTCCCCATCTTATAGTGTCATTTTCTTCGTTAAGCACCATATCCTTTACCACCTCATACACCTTATTGAGCCTAGGTGGAAATCTCCACCTCTTCCCAATATAGTAATCCATCACCTTTTTGTTAATATTGTAATTGCCTAAAGAAATAGCATCCTTTTGTTCACAAATATCACCAACACACTTTCCCTTTATCCATCTATCATTTAACATATAGGTTCTCTCCCCATTTCAAACATCATGTATAATATATTTAAAATCAAGGTACCTCACATTAAGCATAACTCTCCATGTCCAAGGAAATTTACTATCATATGTAATGCTCCATATACTCTTATTCCTTAGCCAATTTGAGTAGACCCATTGAGACCAAATATTATCTTTATAACCATAAATTCTCCAAAAAGCTTTAAGAATAGCAACTTGATTCATTTGGAGAAGATTAGGTATGCCTAATCCTCCATTTTCTTTACTTTGACATAACTCTTTCCAAGCCACTTTAGCTCCATGAAAATCATTAGTATTACCCTTCCAAAGAAATCTACTCAAGAGTGATTCTATCTCATGAATAACTCCCATTGGAAGGAGCATTACATTACACCAATATCTAGCTTTACTTTGCAAAACACTCTTGATTAAATGAAGCCTTCCTGCAAATGTAAGAAATCTATGCATCCACCCTTCAACACTTCCAACTATGTTATTAATAAGGGTAGCACACATTAAACTATTAGGGCCTTTTGTAGTTAAAGGAGCCCCAAGATATCTAACAGGAATTTTACCCTTCTTAACATTGTTCTAATACTTAAATCATCATGAAGGTCCTTGTTACAACCTCCCATATATAGCTCACTGGTGGTTCTTTGTGTGTTCTAAATAAATGCAAATAATAATCGAACCACAACCGCAAGTGCACGGTTGTCCCAAGTAGTATGTATGATAAAACAGATTCGTTCCAAGGACGGGATGGTTGACTACAATGTTTAGCAAATAATGATTGGTTGCACTTATGAAAGCAAGTAAATGAAACATGTTTGTTTGGTTTTGTTGATTAAAACTACTAAATGAAAGACAAATTATAAATGCAAGTAAAAGCTAAGACGCAAGTAAAATTAGTGAAAACGCAGTATGAGAAGTAGTACTTGAGAACGCAAGGATCCTCCCAATCTTATTTCCTAACTTATGTTGTTTAAGGGCTAAATTGGTCAATTACAATGGTCGGGATTCTAAATTCCTTATACCCCCGTCAGGGTGGACTATAAGGCGATCTTAAAGTGTCACTAGTCCCGTCAGGGTAAATATGATCCACCGTTGGATGTTTAAGTTTTATTACCTCATTGGCCGTAGAATTAGCTAAGTTCGTCAGAATCACTAGCTTCTATTCCAGATTGAATAATTAATTCTATACCTAAACCCTCCGTCAAGATGATCCACACGCCACATATGTGGAATAGCCTAGATACTAATACATGTTCTTAGTTCGCGACTCTAAAAACAGTAAACAATCACAAATTATCGAAAAGAGTAATAGACCCAATCTAATTTAATTTAACATAAACCCAAATTTAACATTCGTTATTCAATAAAATTGGGATTCACCCATTAATTGTTCTCAAGCACTATGAAAAGCTTAGCTCATATTAAAAAGAAAAACTAAATTAAAAGAAATGGAATTCATATTTGATTACAAAATTAAAAATAAAAAGAACCTAATTTCCGGAATTGGAATGACTACGAACGGAGATATAGACCCTCTCCAGCTCTTGTAGCTTCTTCTTTCTTCCTTCTGTTGCTTCTCTCTGGTGTTTAATCTTGTGGAATGTGAATTGTGTGTAAAATAGAAGTCCAGACCTCCTTTTATAAGCATAAAAACGGATTAGGCCTTGGACCAGAAAATAAAATGCTAATTAAATGTCCAAGCCCAAATTCTAAGCCCAAAATCCCGTAACTGCTGATATGCCTTCACTAAAACAGCTTTTCCCGATGCGTTATGACTCCGATTGACCTCATTCCAGTTGCTAAAGTTTCGTAACTCGATAAGGAATGTTTTCTCTTCAAAGGTCAGCGGTTAAATCATCGCTTAAGCACCTCGAAATCAGCAATCTATGGCCTGGAAAATGGATTTTCAGCTCTAAAAATAATATCTTCGGGATTTATCTTCAAGTCTTGACTCTAATTCACGATCTTTGACTTTCTCCTTGACTTCCTCTTCTAGCTAACATCTAAAACTTGTAAACTTTACACTAAAAATACCAATATTACGCGCAAAAGTTTAATAAATTAAAAATGCTAGAAATAAAAAGGAAATTCCGGACTATTGCATATTTAGTCCAAAAGTCTATCAAATTAATTAAATAAACACAAAAAATGATGTCTCCTAAGGGTCGAAAATAAGAACAATTAGGGAGACATCAAGACCCCCAACTCAAACCTTTGTCGTCCCGACAAAGTAAAACAAAACAAAGGGGTAGAAGTAAACGTATAAACAAGTAGAGCTAACAAATAAACCCTAAAGCAATTCTCAAAATAAATCTCATATAGAAAACTCTAGATTCTAATATACACATACATCTAGAATGCAACATCAAACATAAATAATCTCAATCATAAAATTAAAGTTGCAATGCTTGAAGGTTACACTTGTACTCATCTCTGTATGATGGCTATAGGGTGGTCATTAATCCTAACTCGCTTTGAACGCTCCACCTAGTGTATTCCCTATCAACAGAATCATAAATTCACTACGCACTTAGGAATCACGAGGTCTTTACGGTTATAATATTGGCTTAAGGACGGGTGTGGATGTATATTTGGTAAATTTGAAGTGAGCTTTTGGCTCTCTCCTCACTTACCATCAACAGTGTCCTCGAGCTTGAGTTAACGCTCAAAAGATGTTCTCACTCACCCATATACGCAACAGTTTAGCGTCCCATGTCTACCCATTATAAACACGATGATTTTCAGAAAAATTCCACTTTGCCGGATGTTTTATTCATTCATATTTTTCTTTTTCTTTTCTTTTTTCTCTTTTTTTTTCTTCTTTTTTTTCGTCTTCTTTTTTTTTTGTACAGACGCAAACCGGGTTCCCGGTTTCGACAAATCCGGGTTCCCGGTTCCTACTGTATGAATTTTCAAATTTTTTCATTTTTTCTTTCTTTTTCATTTTTCTTCATTCCCGGCAAAGGGTTACAAGTATATATCATCTGCAATTGTGCTACAATACAAAGCACATCAATCCCTACCCATTTAATTTCCCATAAGTGGTCCCACCACCCCAAACTCAAGCTCGAGACATGTCTCAGGATTGTGATTCAAGTGCGGGTCATATGGTCATGCCTAATAATCTAAGGGATAATGGCTTATATCGTGACTTCAAAGAAAAGGCTAAAGGCTCAAAGTGGGCTAAGACGGATAATCATTAATACACGGGATAGAAGGCTAAAAGGCACAAATGGCTAACAAAGAACTGCCCCTATCATATTCCTAAGTACATAGCTTGTCTTTAGTTCATATCTAGGTGGGTTCTCTACTAATTAGGATTTCACTTTCTACACACCAAACATATTCCTTAAGTACAAGCTTACTTCATTTGCGTTGTTCATTAATTTTTCCTATTAATTACCTATGTCTGCATGCAATTCTAAATGCGTTTTATATTAATCCCTAAAGTCCACTATTTACTATCATAGATTCATCAAAAGTATGCTTAAAGGGATATTTAAAAATTTCTACCGTCAAACGCAACTCCGAAAATTCTTTTATTGAAAGCAAATAAAGCAAATAACACATAAAAACTGGGATGAGGCAACGAACCCCACCCCAAACTCAAAAATGAGTCGTGTCCCCACGACTCGAAAAGACTCAATAAAGCATTTAAACTAATCTACACTAAGAGGAAAGTTTAGAAAACGTATCTAAACCAGCGCGAGGCTGGTTATCGGTGTTGCGTTCTGGACCTTTATCTCGCGTAACAACATCATAAATCGCGTTTTGAAGTGTATTTACGCCTAGGATTAAATTTCGAAGCAGGTCCAATTCTTTTGTAACGTTTCCCAAAGTAGCAATCATCTTCTCCTGATTCTCTTCCAACACCTGAATCTTCGCTTCCAACTCAGGTACAGTTTTCGCTTTCTTTGATTGAGGAGTTCTCGGACTTCTTGTAGCTCGTGTTGCTTCTTCATGGATGTTCTTGATCGTGCTCAAAGATATACTTACACCAACTGAAACATCGTCAATATCTGCGTTCTTACGCGGAATCTTTGCGTCTAGACACAACTGAGTAATAGTACAAGGAAACTTCAGATTTTGTTGTTTCATTGGTGATTTCGCGAACTCCATGATTGTATCATAAATGATCTTAGCAACATCAAATGGTTTCTCCTCCAAAATACACTTAATAACAAATATGTGCTCTTTCTTCAACTCGGAAGTGTGTTTAATACCAAAGAAAGTGGGTATTACGAAACGAGACCAAACCTTAGCACGAGGTGTCAAACTACTGCTGTAAAACTGTCCAGGATATCTTTCATCTTCAGGAATTGGGCTAGCCCCATTAACAAGCACGGTCCCCCAAAGGGATTCAAAATCGAAAGAAGACTCATTAAGAATTTCTTGGAAAGGGCATGTTCCAGAAAAGTTGGGTAATTTTAAGGATTTCCGAATACGTTCAATAGAGAAAGGAACTACCTTTTTGCGGATATCAATGGCATCACGGGAGGTGGCTAAACCTTCATAAAATTCTCGCACCAAAGTAGTAATAAACTCAAGCTTCCTTTCTTGCAACTCTTTCCAACCAAACTTAGCACATGTCACAGTATATTCCTTGTGTTCACTACTCATAATACCCTTAGGAAAATTTGTCTCCTCACCAAACTTCAAAAATTCAATTCTTTCACGAACCTGAGTATTCCAACAAGTATAAACCCTCTTAGGCTTGTGGGCCCACATCTTCACACGCGGAGGTTTCTGTTGAACTGGTGCTTCCGGAACCTCTTGTTCAGTTTCCTTCTCAATGTTCTTCGCAATTTCCTCTTCTGGTTCCTTCTCACTTTCTATCTCATCAATCAATCTTCTCTTTTGACCTGTGATTTCTTTTCTGTTAGAATCAAGCTGAACTTCATCAACTTTTCGTCTAGGACGCGAATCAGGAATCTCAATAGCTTGATCTTGGGAACCACCAATGGTGGTCTTTCTTCTAGGAGCAGTTCTTCAGAAATCACCGGTTCTGTTAGTCATCTCTTACCACCCCAAACTCAAAACTTCAAATAATGAGAAACTAAAAGAAAAAGTTTAGAATTTTGATATTTTGAGGCTTAGGAATTGAAGAACTAGGTGGAATATGAGATGGGTCTTGTTTAATTTGGATGGGAGAAGGAAGAATTGGGCTTAATTTAAGGATTTGGGTGAAGAAGAATCTTGGGAAAAACTAATGATTTGATGATATTTTGGAGAGGAGATGAGTTGATTTTGTGTTTTTGTGGTGAAAGAGGGTAGGAATTGATGATATATAGTGTTTTGGTTGATGAATTTCGGAGGTGGGGAGGCTATTGGTGCGTTTTAGGTAAAGACTTGCAAAAGAGGCTAAGAAAACTAGGTTAAGGCCCCAAAAACCGACATCACAGCTTCAAAACCAGGTTCCCGGTTTTGGCAAACCGGGTTCCCGGTTCCGCGTCGCTGTGACGGCGCGGAAAAACAATTATTGAATTTTTTTTTTTCAAAACGCACCAAAACGCTGGACCCCAAGACGCGGGGTCAGAGATTTTACTCGCCGAAACCGGGTTCCCGGTTCTGTGGAATGCGGGTACCCGGATTTTCTCGATGGCGCGAGTCAACACGTGCCAAAACGCAAGACCCAAAACGCCGGGTCAGAACTTTTGGAATTTTGCAGCTCCAAAACCGGGTACCCGGTTCTGCCAAATGCGGGTTCCCAGTTTTGTGTCCATGGCGCGAACCAAAACGCAGCAAAACGTAAGCCACCAAAACGCTGGGTCAGATATTTTCAGAAGTTACAGCACCAAAACCGGGTACCCGGTTCCGACGCTGTGTCGTGAACCAAGACGCCAAGTGTTGCGTTAAAGTGGTTGGTACCACCTCCAAAACCGGGTTCCCGGTTTTTGTGAAACCGGTTTCCCGGTTCCTCCTGGACATCCAACCTCTTTTTCTCCTTTTTTCGCCAAATCGACCCCAAACTCATGACCTTTTTACCCCTGAAATCATCAAAAACAACTACCCTTCCTCATTTCTTAATAATAAACACTAAAATTACGAAAATCAAACTATCCTAAATTGCAAAATTTAAAAACTCAGCTAATATACAATGAATTGGCTTTTGTTTAACGTCGTTAAGCTCGAGGGGTTACCGCACGCTCTTAAGGAGTTTCGAGGAGATACATGACCTCCCCGGGATGTGGATCTTCCGAGCGATTGGTATCTTCATCTCCATGGTATATCTTCAATCTGTGACCGTTAACCATGAGGGTACGGTTCTCTAGCGAATGTTCTATTTCTATCGCCCCATGAGGTGTAACTTTGGTCACAATGTACGGACCTGACCACTTAGATCTTAACTTACCCGGATAATTGCTGAACTTTGAGTTATACTTCAATACTCTTTGCCCCACTTCAAAGTTCTTTGTACGAATCCGATTGTCATGCCATTTCTTCGTGTTTTCTTTGTAAAGTTTGGCATTTTCATAAGCATGCAATCGGAATTCATCAAGTTCATTAAGCTTCATCATACGATTCTTTTCGGCTAAGATAGGATCTAAGTTCAACTGCGCAATTGCACAATAGGCACCCATTTCAAGCTCTAAAGGTAAGTGACAAGCCTTACCATACACCATACGATAGGGAGATGCACCCACTGGAGTCTTAAACGCAGTACGATAGGCCCACAACGCATCATCTAACTTCATTGACCAATCTTTTCTTGTAGGACCAACGGTTTTCTCTAGGATTGACTTGACTTCACGGTTCGAAACTTCAGCTTGACCATTGGATTGTGGGTGATATGCAGTAGATACACGGTGTCTTACTCCATACTTCTCTAGATTAGTCTTCAGATATTTATTAACGAAATGAGATCCTCCATCGCTAATAATTACTCTAGGTGTGCCATGTCTAGTGAAGATATGTGATTTCAAGAACTTGATCACCACTCGTGAATCATTGATAGGTAAAGCCACCGCTTCTACCCACTTAGACACATAATCAACAGCTAATAAGATGTAGAGGTTACCATTTGAAGGAACGAAAGGACCCATAAAGTCTATACCCCAAACATCGAATATCTAAACTTCTAACACATTATTACGCGGCATCTCATCCCTCTTAGATATGTTTCCGGTAAACTGGCATCTCGTACATTTCTTAACATATTCATGACAATCTTTAACAAGAGAAGGCCAGTAAAAACCTGATTGAAATACTTTCGCAGCCGTTCTGTCTCCCTTGAAATGTCCTCCATATAATGAATCATGGCATCTAGCTATAATGGCTTCAGTCTCTTCCCTTGCTACACATCTTCGTATCATTTGGTCAGCACAAACTTTGTAGAGGAACGGATCCTCCAAAAAGAACTGTCTAGCACGATGAGCTAACCTCTTTCTTTCTTGATAAGTAGAACCTTCAGGAAAAACACCACTCACTACTAAATTCGCAATATATGCATACCACGGAGCTTCATAATCTCGAACAACGAATAAACTCTCATCAGGAAACTCTTCTTTAACTGCTTCAGTACCATTATTCATCTCTGAACCCTCTAAACGCGATAGATGATCTGCAACCTGATTCTCACAACCCTTTCTATCTTTGATCTCTAAATCGAACTCTTGAAGTAATAACACCCATCTGATTAACCTTGGTTTCGCATCCTTCTTTTCCATAAGATATCTGATCGTGGAATGATCTGTATAAACAATAACTTTCGCTCCAAGAAGATAAGAGCGAAATTTATCAAATGAATATACAACTGCTAGTAACTCTTTTTCTGTAACTGTGTAATTAATCTGAGCACCACTAAAAGTTTTACTAGCGTAGTAAATCGAATGAAAAACCTTCTCTTTTCTTTGTCCCAATACAGCTCCCATACACACATCACTCGCATCACACATAACCTCAAACGGTAAATTCCAATCTGGAGGTAACACTATAGGAGCAGAAATAAGCTTTTCTTTGGTTGCTTTGAAGGCCGTTAAACAAGCTTCATCAAAAAGGAATTTGGAGTCCTTTTCGAGTAAGTTGCGTAACGGTTTAGCAATCTTAGAAAAATCCTTAATAAATCGTCTATAGAAGCCAGCATGGCCAAGAAAACTCCTTACCCCTTTAACATAAACAGGAGGGGGAAGAGTTTTAATTACCTCTATCTTTGCTCTATCAACCTCTAATCCAGAACTCGAAACCTTGTGACCCAGAACAATACCTTCACGAACCATGAAATGACACTTCTCCCAGTTTAACACCAAGTCTGTTTCCTTGCATCTCACTAACACTTTCTCTAGGTTGTCCAAACACTTATCAAAATCATCACCAAACACGGAGAAATCGTCCATAAACACTTCCAGAAAATTATCAATCATATCCCAGAAGATGGCCATCACGCATCTCTGAAAAGTAGCGGGAGCGTTACACAACCCAAATGGCATTCTGCGATATGCAAAGGTACCAAATGGGCATGTAAAGGTAGTCTTATGTTGATCTTCTGGAGCCACGTATATCTGATTGTACCCGGAGTAACCATCCAAGAAACAGTAATATTCCCTTCCGGCTAATTTATCTAACATTTGATCGATGAAGGGCAAAGGGAAATGATCTTTTCTGGTGGCTTTGTTCAGCTTTCTGTAATCCATGCAAACTCTCCAACCAACTACTGTTCTTGAAGGAATCGCCTCATTTTTATCGTTAAGAACTGTTGTCATTCCTCCTTTCTTCGGTACACACTGAACTGGGCTCACCCATTCACTACTCGAAATGGGATAGATAATCCCCGCATCTAAAACCTTGATCACCTCTTTCTTCACCACATCCTTCATCATGGGCATCAATCTCCTTTGACCTTCAACTGAGCGTGCGTTGGTATCTTCAAGTATAATTTTGTGTTGACAATATGATGGACTAATGCCTTTGATGTCAGCAATTGTCCAACCTATTGCCTCTTTGTTGGCTCTCAACACACGCAACCGTTTATCTTCTTGAGGACCTGTTAAATTAGCTGAAACAATAACAGGTAGAGTTTCATTAGTACCCAAATATGCATACCTCAAGTGTGATGGCAACGGTTTTTCTTCCAATTCCGGAGGAGATTCAATTGAAGGCTTATTTTTAGGAATAATCTCCCCCGGTTCTCTCACAGGTTCATAGGCAAGACGCCTATACTTCGGATTTTCAGAATTAAGAGCTGCCACTGTTTCGGCAAGCTCTTCCATCATCTCAGGTAAGTCTAATGTTAAAGCGGCCTGCAAAATATCATCATAGTTAAAACAATCAAATACCTCTTGCGATGCCTGCTCAACTACATCCATTCTGAAGCAATCTTCCTGAGAATCTGGAAATTTCATTGCTCGAAATACATTGAATTTAACTTCCTCGTCTTGTATCCTCATCGTTAATTCTCCGTTCTCTACATCGATTAATGTACGCCCTGTAGCTAGGAATGGTCTACCCAAAATAATGGGGACATTTCTATCTGCATCGTACTCAAGTATTACGAAATCAACAGGAAATATAAGTGTACCTGCATTAAAGAGGACATCCTCAATGCGGCCTTCAGGATGTGCAAGAGACCTGTCCGCCATTTGCAAGACCATAGAAGTGGGTCTTGCGTCTCCAATTTTTAGATTATCAAAGATTGACTTGAGCATCAAATTGATGCTTGCCCCCAAATCACATAGCGCTTTTCCTTTCCATTCTTCTCCAATCGATATCGGAATCGTGAAACTCCCCGGATCAACTAACTTCGGAGGTAATTTACTCTGGCAAATTGCACTACACTCTTCAAGAAGACCAATCATCTCATTATCACAATAAGGCCTTTTGTTAGTGAGGGCCCTCTTCAAAAATTTCATGTACTTAGGAATATCTCGAATCGCCTCTAATAACGGAATATTAATACTTAGGCCCTTCACTCTATTAAAGAATTTCTGAAAATCACCCAAATCACCCTTTTTCTGAACTCGAGATGGAAACGGTGGTGGAGGGCGATTGATCACAATATCATCTTTCTTTTTCGGAACTTCTCTTGGTCTTTCTATTTCTTCAACCTCACTATCTTTCTCATTCTCTTTCTCTTTCTCACCCACTTCCTTTTCTTTTCTTGGAACTTCTTTCTCTTTCATAACGGGAAAAGGAGGTGGAGGAAGGTTCTTACCACTTCTTAATGTAACGGCTTTGCAATCTTCACGTTGTATTGGATTCTCAGTATCGCTAGGAAGTTGTCCTTGTGGAAGTTGATTCAGTTGTTTATTAATTTGACTTAGCTGATTCTGAAACAACTTCATATTTGCTTCGGCTGCATTTTGACGTTCCAAAGCTTGTGTCTGAAGAGCAATTAAACTTTCAACTATTTTCTGAAGGGTAACTACTCCTTCTTGTGGATGGGCAGGTAGAGCTTTCTGGTTCAAATTTTTTATCATAAGTATTCTGAGGAGCTTGTCTTTGTACATAATTACCCTGATTCTGTCCTCCTTGATAATTATTGTATGGTCTTGGATTATAGTTGTTACCTTGGGGACGCGGCTGATACGCATATGTAGGATTGGCTGCCCCATTAGGATTTGAGTATTGAAACCCAGGATGGTTTCTGTTAGGGTGATATCCATTACCACTTGAATTGAAGTTACCTCTATTGGACATAAACATCATGGATTCTTGGTTATTCGGACAATTTTCCTCATCATGATCATCTACCCTGCAAATCGAACATGTATATACCTCTTGTGCAGCATGTGTAACTACCTTCTTACCAGAAAATCTTTCTTTTACAGCTAAAGTAAGCTGCTTCAATTTTTGCTCTATAGTATTCTGAATCTTATTCTCAAGCGTAGCAAATTTTTCTTCCATATCAACATTATTCACTTCCTTAACCGGTGTTCTTACTGAATTCCACCCAACTTCATTCTTGACTGTTCTTTCTAAAATCATTTTAGCATGAGCGGGTTGAACTTGAAGAAAACCTGCACCACATAGCGTATCCAATTTCTCTCTCGAAGTCCCATCAAGGCCTCTATAAAATATTTTTAGTTGTTGTTGTTCTGAGAAGCCATGAGTGGGAACTCTACGCAAACACATCTGGAATCTTGTCCAACTCTTACCTACAGTTTCATCATATTCTTGACGGAAATGCGTCAATTCTAATTCAGCATCTAATCTCATGTTACTTGGGTAATACTTGTCAAAGAAAGCAGTCTCTAATTGGTCCCAGTTGGTTATCTTCGTAGGATCTTGCGTATCATGCCATTCACTTGTTGCATCAATAACAAAAAACTTAAACGCAGCAAAATACATTTGTTCTCTTGAAACTCCTTGTGTGATATAAGAATCACATATCTGCTTAAACTTCTGTACTACTCTAAGAGGATCTTCTGATGGTCTACCACGAAAATTCCCAAAATTTGGAATTGAGCTAACATACCCGCATCTGGACGGAATCGCGGAACATCAATATCTGGAGCACCTACTCCTATGGCAGGAGCACGGAATGGAACTTCAGGTGGACCATTAGTAAACCACGGATCTTGATTCATCACTATCTGAACTTGAGGATTAGGATTCACTGTGGAATTGGAGGAATAGCGTATGGAGCCAAAGGTTGGCCATTTGCGCCTAGTTGACCTGGTTGATTATCTTGAAGATTGATCTCTTCCATTCTGTTAATTAATTCTGATACCTCTAAAGCTTCTCGTTCTCTTCTTCTGTTGTTAGCAAGTCTGATCAACGATTCTGGATTACTAAGGATCGGAGGTGTTGGCTCTAGATCCTTGAATAGCCTTCTTCGCATACACCAAACCTAAAAACCTGAAAAGAAATGAACAAACAAAAAGCGTAAAACTGATAAAATAAAATAAATGCAACTATCACTAAAGGAAAAACACGGTGGTCACACGCTACCGTCCCCGGCAGCGGCGCCAAACACTTTGTGGTCCTTTGTGTGTTCTAAATAAATGCAAAAAATAATCGAACCACAACCGCAAGTGCACGGTTGTCCCGAGTAATATGTATGATAAAACAGATTCGTTCCAAGGACGGGATGGTTGACTACAATGTTTAGCAAATAATGATTGGTTGCACTTATGAAAGCAAGTAAATAAAATATGTTTGTTTGGTTTTGTTGATTAAAACTACTAAATGAAAGACAAATTATAAATGCAAGTAAAAGCTAAGACGCAAGTAAAATGAGTGAAAACGAAGTATGAGAAGTAGTACTTGAGAACGCAAGGATCCTCCCAATTTTATTTCCTAACTTATGTTGTTTAAGGGCTAAATTGGTCAATTACAATGGTCGGGATTCTAAATTCCTTATACCCCCGTCAGGGTGGACTATAAGGCGATCCTAAAGTGTCACTAGTCCCGTCAGGGTAAATATGATCCACCGTTGGATGTTTAAGTTTTATTACCTCATTGGCCCTAGAATTAGCTAAGTTCGTCAGAATCACTAGCTTCTATTCTAGATTGAATAATTAATTCTATACCTAAACCCTCCGTCAGGATGATCCACACGCCACATATGTGGAATAGCCTAGATACTAATACCTGTTCTTAGTTCGCGACTCTAAAAACAGTAAACAATCACAAATTATAGAAAAGAGTAATAGACCCAATCTAATTTAATTTAACATAAACCCAAATTTAACATTCGTTATTCAATAAAACTGGGATTCACCCATTAATTGTTCTCAAGCACTATGAAAAGTTTAGCTCATATTAAAAAGAAAAACTAAATTAAAAGAAATGGAATTCATATTTGATAACAAAATTAAAAATAAAAAGAACCTAATTTCCGGAATTGGAATGACTACGAACGGAGATATAGACCCTCTCCAACTCTTGTAGCTTCTTCTTTCTTCCTTCTGTTGCTTCTCTCTGGTGTTTAATTTTGTGGAATGTGAATTGTGTGTAAAATAGAAGTCCAGACCTCCTTTTATAAGCATAAAAACGGATTAGGGCTTGGACCAGAAAATAAAATGCTAATTAAATGTCCAAGCCCAAATTCTAATCCCAAAATCCCGTAACTGTTGATATGTCTTCACTAAAACGGCTTTTCCCGATGCGTTATGACTCTGATTGACCTCATTCTAGTTGCTACAGTTCCGTAACTCGATAAGGAATGTTTTCTCTTCAAATGTAAGCGGCTAAATCATCGCTTAAGCACTTCGAAATCAGCAATCTATGGCCTGGAAAATGGATTTTCAGCTCTAAAAATGATATCTTCGGGATTTATCTTCAAGTCTTGACTCTAATTCACGATCTTTGACTTTCTCCTTCAATTCCTCTCCTAGCTAACATCTAAAACCTGTAAAATTTACACTAAAAATACCAATATTACGCGCAAAAGTTTAATAAATTAAAAATGCTAGAAATAAAAAGGAAATTCCGGATTATTGCATATTTAGTCCAAAAGTCTATCAAATTAATTAAATAAACACCAAAAATGATGTCTCCTAAGGGTCGAAAATAAGAACAATTAGGGAGACATCACTCACTCTTTTCAGGACTTATTTTAAGGCCAGAAAGTCTAGATAAGAGATCAAGGCCTTGTTTTAGTCTCTTGGCCGAGTCATTATCACCATTAAAAAATACTAAACAATCATCAGCAAATATAAGATGGTTCAAATCCATTCTAGCACAATTAGGGTGATAAGTAAAAGCTTTATTATGTGCCACTTTCTCAAGAATAGAAGAGAAACCTTGCATACATACAACAAATAGATAAGGAGATAAAGGATCACCTTGTCTTAATCCTCTTTCTCCTTTGAAATAACCACACACACTTCCATTAATGCACAAAGAGAACATGGGTGTAGAAATACACATCTTGATCCACTAGAATATTATCAGAAATAATCCTTCCACCTACAAAGGCAGCCTGGTTTTTGGATATAAGCTCCTCAGTGCATTGTTTCATCCTATTTGCAATGATTTTTGATATAGCTTTATATAAGATATTACAACAAGCTATAGGTCTAAAACTCTTCACTGAAGTGGGATTCTTACCCTTGGGAATAAGCACAAGATTTGTACTATTAATTTCTTCAATATATGTCCAATTCTGAAAGTTTCCTTTATAGCATTACATATATCATCCCCAATACTACTCCAAGTAGCTTTGAAGAAAGCACTAGTAAAACCATCTGGGCCAGGAGACTTTGAATTATCAATAGAGAATATAGCTTCTTTAACCTCCTTACTAGTGATATTGTCTATCTTTGATACTAGGTTCAATTGGAATTTTTAAGGCCCTACTTTCAAAGGTTGGGGTCCCTCTCTGAAAGGTCAATAGAATAGCTTCTCGAAGCTTTTTGACTTCTTTCTTCTGTCGTGCCTACAGGTGTTTACATGGAAAAAGACCTGGTCATTCAACGTGGATCCAACCCGATCTATTGCTCTGTATAACAAAAAACACGCTCGAGTTACGTTCAGCACTGGAGCTGCTACAATAACATCTGTCTTGCAAACCTCTGCAGCTCAGGAACATGACCGCAGTAAAACTCCCACCATACGTCTGTACAAGACAATTACAAAAAGAGTGCTTAGTTTCGTTGGAAAAACCTACGCAAATATCATATTGACTTTCTCTCGCCCTACTTCTAAAGATAGATAGAAAAGGTTGGAGAGAGTGACTTTCTGAGATTCTCTCCTTTTATAATTCTTTCTCCCACACACCTTTGCCCTCTTTCACCGAGGAGGAAAGAATAATCTTCCAAGCGGACAGAGACCTAAATTTCCATTAGATTCATTCCTAAGCTTGCTTTGTTGCAGCAAGATGATCAGTCCGAGATTTCCTCACAGAAAGAAGGCCCGGCGACTTCCCTCATCCGTGTTTGTTTAAAAAAGAATCAATCCTTTTACTTCTTTTCTTCTTATTGCTGGATATCTCGTTCGTACACATCTTCTCTTTGTTTCCCGGGCCTCTAGTGAGTTCGATAAGGTCAAATCTTTTATATCTATGATTGAGTTGCGAAAACTTCTGGATAGGTATCCTACATCTGAACCGAATTCTTTCTGGTTAAAGAATCTCTTTCTAGTTGCTTCACCATTTCTTTAGCTTCTTCATTAGTAATAGCTTTATCAACAAGTTTCTTCAAGCATTTAGAGCTAACATATTCTTCTTGATCATCCTTAGTACCAATTAAACTAGTGTAGTACTTGATAAATTCACCATGAATAGCTTCATCTTCAACAATAATGTCACCATTTTCAGTCACAATAGAGGATACTCGGTTTTGAGTGATTCTAGCCTTGATACTTTTATGATAAAGGGCAGTGCTACAATCACCCTTTTGAGCCCAAGTAGTTCCAAATTTTTGCTTTAAAAACTCCTCTTGAATGTTAAGAAGGTGCATGAGCTTCTCTTTAAGTTCCTTCTCAAGTTCCTTCTCAATTGTGATCATAGTTTGATCCCCATTCATAACCATAACTTGAACCCTCTCAAGCTCCTCCTTTAACTTCATAATCTCTTGTGTGGAGTGATGAAAATACTTCCTATTAAAAATATTTAAAGCTTTTTTTACTTCCTTCAATTTATTCACCACTTTATACATCATACTTCCTTTAACCTCAACTTTCCACACCTTTTCAATCAAAGGCAGAAATTGATCATGTTCAATCCAAATATTGAAAAATTGAGAAGATGAAGGTTTAGTATTTGGACTCCCCTGAATTTTGAGAATGAGATTGGAATGATCAGAAACTCCAGGAGCTTCCATCATCAAAGTAGACTTGAAACAAGTGAACCAAGCATCATTTATGAAAATTTTATCAATTCTACTAGAAATAAACCCATCAATTCTTCTATTAGTCCAAGTATAATAGCATCCTTGACTAGGGTGCTCAACCATTCCATTATCATTAATACATTCCTCAAAATCATGTGAATTCTTATGAAGACTAGTACATCCCATTATTTCCTCAACTTTAGTAATTTCATTATTGTCACCACACCAAATACAAGGAGAGGGCCCATTAATAATCATCCATTCACTAAGTGTGTTCCATAGAATTAACCTTTTATCTTCATCATTTTCAGCATAAACCATTATACAATTGAAAGCTATCTTATTATATATATCATACACCTCAAGAATGATAGCTTGGCTAGTTGAATCAAGGAGCTTAACATCCAAAATATTTTTATTCCATTTAATACAAATTCTACCCCTATCATCCATATCATGATTAGTAATAGTACCCCAATTAATCAAATCAGCATTATGAAACTTAGTGTAACTTTGTAAAGTCATTTTAGTATCCAACAAACCAATAAGATCAATCTTCTTATCCTGTACAGCATGAATAACTTCTTTTTGTTTGAGGCTTAGATATAAACCTCTAACATTCCAAGAGCTAACAATCATTAGGATCAGGAGGTTTACCTTCCCTATGGGTACTTCCCATAAACATGTTCAAAGCATCTTCAAGATTTTCATTTGCCTTGTTTAGAGCACAAAAAGAGTTACTCAAACCTCCTTCAAAGATATTTAAATTGCAAGCACTTTCTCTAGGTGTATTAGGGGTTTTTTCTTTCCCCTTTACACTACTACTTCCCACATTTTTTTGGTGGAGTTGTAGTTGTGATATTAATGTTAGGACTTTGAACTTCATTATCCATTTTCTCCTTTTGCTTCTTTTGCACAACTATCCATTCTTCAACCTTCTTTTGAACCTTGTATTGATTTGCTTGGTGATTAACTTGGTAATTTGCTTTTGGTCTCTCCTTTATAACTTCTTTTCTGCCTTGACTACAATTACTATCCTTATTCCCCAAGACCTTGCAATTAGAGCACCTAGGAGGTAACCATTCATAATAAGCTTCCACCACATGAATTCCATCCTCTTCAAGATCCACATTAACCCTTTTAACAAGCTCTTTTGTCATATCCACCTCCACACAATCTCTAGCAAAACTTAACCTATTCCTTGACTTAGTAATTGGATACATTTGAATTGGGATTCCCAAAGCACTACATATGTAGCTCAAATAACCATTTGTCCAGAATTGCAAAGGTACCTTCCTCAATTTAACCCAAAGTGGGATCTTAGTCATATCAAGCTTATCAAACTTCATATTAGATTCCCACTTTCTTAATATCATTATTCTTCCATTTACATGCCAAACTTGTTCCAAGATGTTGTTATACTCCTGTTCACTTTGAAATTTGAATAGATAAACATCCATATCAGTTGATTTGATCTCCACAGGACCACAATTCCTCCATTGTACATTCACCATGCTTCTAACCATGTGATATTCAGGAGCTTCACCAAAAAATTGACCTACTAGACAGTTTTCCCACCCCTTAATTCCACTCTTTACTATATTCCTTGGAGGTTTGACCATGAGTTCATCTTCCACTTGATTAGAAGCAAAGTATTTGAGCTTCAATTCTTGATCAACTATTGTACAATCAATAGCCTTAGTAGCCTTGATGCTTTCACTGGAGCAAAGTAAGGTTTGGTTCACTAAATCCCCAATTACAGTTTATGTCCCTCTCATAGGACTTTCATCGAGCACATTATCCTCACTATAAGAAACATTATCCTTCCTACTAGAATCGTAAGTAACAGACTTCCACTCATCAAATTGCTTCGTTTAGATGCAGAAAAATTATTACTCACTTGTATTATTGGTGTAGCAGGAACATACTTCCCTTGCATAGATACAAACTTCACATGACATTCTTTATTTTCAGCGCTATCTTTAATTCCCTTGTTACCAGACTTCTTACGAGGTGCCATTAAATCAGGAATGAAGAAAGAAAAACACCAAAAAAAGAATCACTAAATTTGGTTAAGAAATGAGCAAAAAATCTCCAGAAAATCTCCTTTGATCTCGAGTGTGATTTGCAAATTTCGATAATGATTTTTACACGCAATTTAAAGTTGATTTTGAATCGGAAATTGATGTTGATTGCCCAATTATTGCCAAATTATTATCTAATCAAAGCTTTATCCACTTCGTAATACAAAAACAGAAAGACCCGTCTTCTTCGTGAGCTATACCCTCAATACAGTAGCGCGTAACACTCACTTCCCCACTTCTTCAGATCCAGCCGACAAAACCTTTACAACTCAGATTTCCACTATCTCTACACCTGAATTAATTTCCAAACGCAAGCAAATAAATCCAAAACAAATGAAAATAAAGAGCTTGAAGAATTTTTAACTCTGGTCAAACAAGGTCAACACTCCGTTCAATCTCCACTCAAACTCCAGCCATAAGGTCGGAGAGTCATCGGTGATGGGTGGGGAGTCAACAACGGTCAATAGGAGTCAAAGCTCAATCAAACTTTGACCAAAACTTCAAACCCTAGTGAGAGAAAGTAGAGAGAAGGAGGGGGTTTTGTGATTAGTGTTTAGGGTTTATGGTTTTTGTTTACGGTGTATTGTTAATGTTTATGGTTATTTAGGGCTTATGGTGATCGATTAGGTGTAGGATATAGGGTTAGGGCTTTGTGTTTATTGTTTAGGGTTTGGTGTTAGAGGGTTTAGAAATTAGGGTTTAATGTTAAGGTCGAAACCCAAAAATAGAATATTTAAAACAACCTGAAAGTCAACTAAATAAATATCAAAACGTAAAACAGGCGATATTAGATGTTGAAGCTATCTGTTGGTCCCAGAAGGCCCAATGACCTAAAAAAAACATATCTTATGTGCCCCATTCTGAGAAAATACGTAAAAGTTAGCAAAAACCCTTCTGGGAACTTCAAAAATCTTAAAAATGGTGTTCAAAGTGTTTAGATGATACAACAAGACAAAATCTTCATGTTATTAACCTTTCCATGGTTAGAGCTTAGTGATTAGGGTTTTGGGATTAGTGTTTGGGGTTTAGTGTTTAGGGTTTAGGGTTTTGGTTACGGTTTATTGTTAGTGTTTCTGGCTAGTATTTAGGGCTTATGGTAATGGATTAGGTGTAGGTTATGGGGTTAGGGCTTTGTGTTTATTGTTTACGGTTTAATGTAAGAGGTTTTAGAAATTAACGTTTAATGTTACAGATTTTAAAACCCTAACGGACCCAAGATACGAAACCCCAAAATAGAATATTTAAAACAACCTAAAAGTCAACTAAATAAATCTCAAAACATAAAACAGACGATCTTAGATGGCGAAGCTATCTGTTGGTCCCAGAAGGCCCAACGCACTCAAAAAACATTTATTAGGTGCCCCATTCTGAGAAAGTATGTGAAAGTTAGCAAAAACACTTTCGAGAACTTCAAAAATCTTGAAAACGGTTTTCAGAGTGTTTGGTAATACAACGAGCCAAAATCATCACGTTATTATCCTTTCCATGGTTAGGTTTTAGCGATCAGGGTTTTGGGATTAGTGTTTAAGGTTTAGGGTTTAGGTTTCTGGTTACGGTATATTGTTAATGTTTATGGTTAGCATTTAGGGATTATGGTGATGGATTAAGTGTAGGATAGAGGGTTAGGGCTTTGTGTTTATTGTTTAGGGTTTATTATTAGAGGTTTTTGAAATTAGGGGTTAATGTTACAGTTGGTAAAACCCTAAAATAAAATATTAAAAACAACGTAAAAGTCAACTAAATAAATCTCAAAACGTAAAACAGAAGATCTTAGATGGAGAAGCTATTTGTTTGTCCAAGTGTCCCAACGCACTCAAAAAACATATATGATGTGCCCCATTATGAGAAAGTATCTGAAAGTTAGCAAAAACCCTTTTGGGAACTTCAAGAATCTTGAAAACGGTTTTTAAAGTGTTTGGACGATAAAACGAGCCAAAATATTCACGTTATTATCCTTTCCATGGTTAGGGTTTAGTGATAAGGGTTTTGGGGTTAGTGTTTAGGGTTTAGTGTTTAGGGTTTAGGGTTTTTGGTTACGGTTTATTGTTAGTGTTTATTGTTAGTATTAGGGCTAATGGTGATGGATTAGGTGTTGGTTATAGGTTTAGGGCTTTGTGTTTATTGTTCAAGATTTAGTGTTAAAGGTTTTAGAAATTAGGGTTTAATGTTAAGGTTTGTAAACCCCTAACGGACCCAAAATACGAAACCCTAAAATAGAATATTAAAAACAACCTAAAAGTCAACTAAATAAATCTCAAAACGTAAAACAGACGATCTTAGATGGTGAAGCTATCTATTTGTCCCAGAAAGCCCAACGCACTCAAAAAACATATATTATGTGCCACATTCTGAGAAAGTATGCGAAAGTTAGCAAAAACCCTTTCGGGATCTTTAAAAATCTTGAAAACGGTTTTCAGAGTGTTTGGATAATACAACGAGCCAAAATCTTCACGTTATTATCCTTTACATGGTTAGGTTTTAGTGATTAGGGTATTGGGATTAGTGATTAGAGTTTATGGTTTCTGGTTACGGTGTATTGTTAGTGTATATGGTTATTTAGGACTTTGTGTTTTTTGTTTAGGGTTTAATGTTAGAGGTTTTAGAAATTATGGTTTAATGTTACGGTTTGTAAAGCCCTAACGGATCCAAAATACGAAACCCTAAAATAGAATATTAAAAAAACCTAAAAGTCAACTAACTAAATCTCAAAACGTAGAACAGACGATCTTAAATGACGAAGCGATCTGTTGGTCCCAGAAGGCCGAACGCACTCAAGAAACATATATTATGTGCCCCATTCAGACAAAATATGTAAAAGTTAGCAAAAACCCATCCGGGAACTTCAAAAATCTTGAAATTGGTGTTCCGAGTGTTTGGATGATACAACGAGCCAAAATTTTCACGTTATTAACCTTTCCATGGTTAGGGTTTAGCGATTAGGGTTTTGGAATTAGTGTTTAGGGTTTTTGGTTACGGTTTACAGTTAGTGTTTATGGTTAGTATTTAGGGCTTATGGTAATGGATAAGGTGTAGGTTATAGGGTTAGGGCTTTGTGTTTATTGTTTAGGAATTAATGTTAGAGGTTTTAGAAATCAGGGTTTAATGTTACGGTTTGTAAAACCCTAACGGACCCAAAATACAAAACTATAAAATAGAATATTAAAAACAACCTAAAAGTCAACTAATTAAATCTCAAAACGTAAAACAGACGATATTAGATGTCGAAGCAATCTGTTGGTCCCAGAAGGCCCAATGCACTCAAAAAACATATATTATGTACCCCATTCTGAGAAAATATGTAAAAGTTAGCAAAAACACCTTCCGGGAACTTCAAAAATTTTGAAAACGGTGTTCAGAGTGTTTGGATGATACAACAAGCCAAAATATTCACGTTATTATCCTTTACATGGTTAAGGTTTAGTGATTAGGTTTTTGGGATTAGTGTTTAGGGATTAGTGTTTAGGTTTCTGGTTACGTATGTTAGTGTTTATGGCTAGTATTTAGGGCTTATGGTGATGGATTAGGTGTAGCTTATTCGGTTAGGGCTTTGTGTTAATTGTTTATGGTTTAATGTTAGAGGTTTTAGAAATTAGGGTTTATTGTTACAATTCGTAAAACCCTAACGGACCAAAAATATGAAACCTTAAAATAGAATATTAAAAACAACCTAAAAGTCAACTAAATAATTCTCATATCGTTAAACAAACAATCTTAGACGGAGAATTCGCTATCTGTTGGTCACAGAAGGCCCAACGCACTCGAAAAACATATATTAGTTGCCCCCTTTCTGAAAAAGTATGTAAAAGTTAGCAAAAACCCTTTCGGGAACTTCAAAAAATTTGAAAACGGGTTTCAGAATGTTCGGATGATACAACAAGCCAAAATCTTCACGTTATTATCCTTTTCATGGTTAGGTTTTAGTGATTAGGGTTTTGGGATTAGTGTTTAGGGTTTAGTGTTTAGGGTTTAGGGTTTTTGGTTACGTTTTATTGTAATATTTTATGGTTAGTATTTAGGGCTTATGGTGATGGATTAAGTGTAGGTTATAGGGTTAGGGCTTTGTGTTGTTTTGGGTGTAATGTTAGAGGTTCTAGAAATTAGGGTTTAATGTTTTGGCTTGTAAAACCCAAACGAACCCAAAATACGAAACCCAAAAATAGAATATTATAAACAACCTAATAGTCAACTCAATAAATCTTAGAACGTAAAACAGATGATCTTAAATGGTGAAGCTATCTGATGGTCCCAGAAGTCCCAACGCACTCAAAAAACATATATTACGTGCCCCATTCAGAAAAAGTATGTAAAATTTAGCAAAAACCCATCCGGAAAATTCAAAAATATTGAAAATGGATTATAGAGTGTTTGGATGATACAACGAGCAACAATCTTCACATTATTATCCATTCCATGGTTAGGGTTTAGACATTAGTGTTTGGGGTTTAGTGTTTAGAGTTTAGGTTTTTGGTTACGATTTATTGCTAATGTTTATGGTTAATATTTAGGGCTTATGGCGATGGATTAGGTGTAGGTTATAGGGTTAGGGATTTGTGTTTATTGTGTAGGGTTTAATGATAGAGGTTTTTGAAAGGTTTAATGTTACAGTTTGTAAAACCCTAAAGGATCAAAAATACGAAACCCTAAACGAGCCAAAATCTTCACGTTATTATCCTTACCATGGTTAGGGTTTTGGGATTAGTCTTTAGGGTTTATGAGTTATGGTTTAGGATTTAGGGTTTAGGGTTTCTGGTTACGGTTTATTGTTAGTGTTAATGGTTATTAACACTAAAGGACCAAAAATACATAACCCTAAAATAGAATATTAAAAACAAACTAAAAGTCAACTAAATAAATCTCAAAACGTAAAACATACGATCTTAGATGGCAAAGCTATATGTTTGTCCCATAAGGGCCAACGCAATAAAAAACATATGTTATGTGCCCCATTTTGAGAGTGTAAGCGAAAGTTAGCAAGAAATCCTCCCAGAAACTTCAAAGAAATCTTAAAAAAGGTTTTCAGAGTGTTTGGAGGATACATCCGCGCCAAAATCTTCATGTTATTATCCTTTCCATGGTTAGGGGTTTCGTGATTTGGGTATTGAGATTAATGTTTAGGGTTTATGGTTTCTGGTTATGGTTTATTGTTCGTGTTTATGATTAGTATTTAGGGCTTATGGTGATAGATTAGGTGTAGGTTATTGGGTCAGGGCTTTGTGTTTATTGTTATATTTAGGGATTATGGTGATGGATTAGGTGTAAGTTAGGGTTAAGGTTTTGTGTTTATGGTTTAGGATATAATGTTAGAGATTTTAGAAATTAGGGTTTAATGGGACGGTCGGTAAAATTCTAACGGACCCAAAATACGAAACCCTAAAATAAAATATTAAAAAACATCCTAAAAGTGAACTAAATAAATCTCAAAACGTGAAACAGATGATCTTAGATGGCGAAGCTATATGTTGGTCCCAGGAGGTCTAACGCACTAAAAGAACATATATTATATTTCCTCTTCTGAGAAAGTATGTGAAAGATAGCAAAAACTCTCCCTAAAACTACAAAAATCCTAAAAACGGTCTTTAGAGTGTTTGGACGATACAAACGTGCCAAAATCTTCACATTATTATCCTATCCATGGTTAGGGTTTTGTGATTAGGTTATAGGGTTTAGTGTTTCTGTTTACGATTAATTGTTAGTGTTTATGGTTAGTATTTAGGGCATATGGTGATGGATTAGGTGTACATTATATTGGGTTAGGCTTTTGTATTTATTGTTAGAGGTTTTCTAAATTAGGGTTTAATTTTACAGTTGGTAAAACCCTAACGAACCAAAAATACGAAACCCTAAAATTAAATTTTAAAAACGACCTAAACGTTAACTAAATGATTCTCAAACGTAAAACAGGCGATCTATGATGGCAAAGCGATCTGTTGGTTCCAGTAGGCCCAACGCACCAAAAAAATATATAATATGTACCCTATTCTAAGAAAGTATGTGAAAGTTAGCAAAAACCCTCCTGGAAACTTCAAAAATCTTGAAAACTGTTTTCAGAGTGTTTGGATGATACAAACGCGCCAAAATCTTCACATTATTATCCTTTCTATGGCTAGGTTTTAGTGACTAGGGATTTGTGATTAGGGTATAGGGTTTAGTGTTTATAGTTACGATTTATTGTTAGGGTTATTTTGGTCTTATGGTGATGGATTAGGTCTAAGTTAGGGTTAAGGTTTTGTGTTTATGGTTTAGGATATAATGTTAGAGATTTTAGAAATTACGGTTTAATGCGATGGTTTGTAATATCCTAACGGCCCAAAATACGAAACCCTAAAATAAAATATTAAAAACAACCTAAAAGTCAGATAAATAAATCTCAAAACGTAAAACAGATGATCTTAGATGGCGAAGGCGATTTGTTGGTCCCAGGAGGTCCAACGCACTTAAAAAACATATATTATATGCCCTATTCTGAGAAAGTATGCGACAGTTAGCAAAAAACCCTCCCGGAAACTTCAAAAATCCTAAAAACGGTTTTTAGAGTTTTTGGATGATACAAACACGCCAAAATATTCACATTATTATCCTATCCATGGTTAGCGTTTAGTGATTAGGGTTTTATGATTAGGGTATAGGATTTAGTGTTTCTGTTTAGGATTTATTGTTTGTGTTTATGGTTAGTATTTAGGGATATGGTGATGGATTAGGTGTAGATTATATTGGCTTAGGCTTTTGTATTTATTGTTTAAGGTTTAATGTTAGAGGTTTTCGCAATTAGGGTTTAATTTTACAGTTAGTAAAACCCTAACGAACCCAAAATACGAAACCCTAAACTAAAATTTTATAAACGACTTAAAAGTTAACTAAATAAATCTCAAAACGTAAAATAGACGATCTAAGATGGCGAAGATATCAGTTGGTCCCAGTAAGCCTAAGGCACTCAAAAAAACATATAATATGTACCATATTCTAAGAAAGTATGCGAAAAATAGCAAAAACCATCCTGGAAACTTCTAAAATCTTCAAAACGGTTTTTAGAGTGTTTGGATGATACAAACGCGCCAAAATCTTCACATTATTATCCTATCCATGGTTAGCGTTTAATGATTAGGGTTTTGTGATTAGGGTATACAGTTTAGTGTTTCTGTTTACGATTTATAGTTTGTGTTTATGGTTAGTATTTAGGTCATATGGTGATGGATTAGGTGTAAATTACATTGGCATAGGCTTTTGTACTTATTGTTTAAGGTTTAATGTTAGAGGTTTTCAAAATTAGGGTTTAATTTTACAGTTGGTAAAACCCTAACAAACCCAAAATACGAAACCCTAAAATAAAATTTTATAAACGACTTAAGAGTTTACTAAATATATCTCAAAACGTAAAACAGACGATCTAAGATGGTGAAGATATCAGTTGGTCCTAGTAAGCCCAACGCACTCAAAATATGTTCCCTATTATGAGAAAGTATGCGAAAGTAAGCAAACACCCTCCGAGAAACATCAAAAATCTTCAAAACGGTTTTCAGAGTGTTTGGATGATACAAACGCGCCAAAATCTTCACATTATTATCATTTCTATGGTTAGGGTTTTGTTATTAGGGTATAGGGTTTAGTGTTTCTGTTTACGATTTATTATTGGTGTTATTTAGGGCTATTGGTGATGGATTAGTTGTAAGTTAGGGTTAAGGTTTTTATGTTTATGGTTTAGGGTGTAATGTTAGAGATTTTAGAAATTAGGGTTTAATGTGACGGTTGGAAAACCCTAACGGTCCCAAAATACGAAACACTGAAATAAAATATTTAAAACAACCTAAAAGTCAACTAAATAAATCTCAAAACGTAAAACATATAATCTTAGATGGCAAAGGCGATCTATTGGACCCAGAAGGTGCAACGCACTCAAAAAACATATATTATATGCCCTATTCTGAGAAAATATGTGAAAGTTAGCAAAAACCCTCCGGGAAACTTTAAAAGTCTTGAAAACTGTTTTCAGAGTGTTTGGATGATACAAACGCGCCAAAATCTTCACATTATTATCCTTTCTATGGTTAGGTTTTAGTGATTATTTGTGATTAGGGTATAGGGTTTAGTGTTTATGGTTACGATTTATTGTTAAGGTTATTGGGTTTATGGTGATGGATTAGGTGTAAGTTAGGGTTAAGGTTTTGTGTTTATGGTTAGGATATAATGTTAGAGATTTTAAAAATTAGGGTTTAATGCGACGGTTGGTAATATCCTAACGGACCCAAAATACGAAACCCTAAAATAAAATATTTAAAACAACCTAAAAGTCAACTAAATAGATATCAGAACATAAAACAGATGATCTTAGATGGCGAAGTGATATGTTTGTCCCAGAAGGTCCAACACACTCAAAAAACATATATTATATGCCTATTCTGAGAAAGTATGCGACAATTAGAAAAAACCCTCCCGGAAACTTCAAAAATCATAAAAAAGGTTTTTAGAGTGTTTGGATGATACAAACGTGCCAAAATCTTCACATTATTATCTTATCCATGGTTAGGGTTTTGTGATTAGGGTATAGGGTTTTAGTCTTTCTGTTTACGATTCATCCTTAGTGTTTATGGTTAGTATTTGGGCATATGGTGATGGATTAGGTGTAGATTATATTGGGTTAGGTTTTTGTATTTATTGTTTAAGGTTTAATGTTAGAGGTTTACGAAATTAGGGTTTAATTTTACAGTTGGTAAAACCCTAACGAACCAAAAATACGAAACCCTAAAGTAAAATATTAAAACGACCTAAAACTTGACTGAATAAATCTCAAACGTAAAACTAAGATGGAAATGCGGTCTGTTGGTCCCAGTAGGCCCAACGCAGTCAAAAAACATATAATATGTACCCTATTCTGAGAAAGTATACGAAAGATAGCAAAAACCCTCCCGGAAACTTAAAAAATTCATCAAAACGGTTTTCAGAGTGTTTGGATGATACAAACGCGCCAAAATCTTCACATTATTATCATTTCCATGGTTAGGGTTTTGTTATTTGGGTATAGGGTTTAGTGTGTCTGTTTACGATTTATTGTTAGTGTAATTTAGGGCTATTAGTGATGGATTAGGTATAAGTTAGGGTTAAGGTTTTTATGTTTATGGTTTAGGGTATAATGTTAGAGATTTTAGAAATTAGGGTTTAATGCGACGGATGGTAAAATCCTAACGGACCCTAAAATAAAATATTTTAAACAACCTAAAAGTCAAATAAATAAATCTCAAAACGTAAAACAAATGATCTTCGATGGCGAAGCGATCTGTTGGTCCCAGAAGGTCCAACGCACTTATAGAACATATATTATATTCCCTATTCTGAGAAAGTATGCGAAAGTTAGCAAAAACATTTCCAGAAACTTCAAAAATCCTAAAAACGGGTTTTAGAGTGTTTGGATGATACAAACGCGCCAAAATCTTCACATTATTATCCTATCCATGGTTAGGGTTTTGTGATTAGGGTATACGGTTTAGTGTTTCTGTTTACGATTTATTGTTTTTTATAAATCAAACCTACCTACCATTTTATATCCACAAAATGACAAGTACAAGTCAAACCCCTACTTGTTTTTGACTAAAAAACAAGCATGGCTAGGAAAAACAAACCCTATACAACATTTACTAGGAAAGTAATCCTATCAACTTCCAAACAACCTATACAAAGTAAAGAGCACCCTATACAACCATTGTTAGGAAATTAAACCCTATACAACAATTGCTAAAATCTATTACTAGGTCCAAGCTCCATGCTATCTTCCTTGTTCTTCTTGCTCTCCTCCCTTGAGTACTCCATGTATCTTCCATCTTGCCACCAATCTCATATTCTCAACACTCCTTTTAAATAATTTTCTATTCCAAAGTGTGTATTGAACATCTTTGACTACTATTTTCACAATATCCTCATATTTAGGATGCATCTTCTTAAACTCCTTTTTATTCCTCACATCCCAAATACAATAAAGAAAGCTAAGAAAAGTAATGTTTGATATGGTATCTTTTAAGGTGTTACCATCAAACTTAAGCATATAATCAAGTCTTTCCTCCCAAGTATTACCCGAGTTGTGCCAATTGTGAAGAGCACAAATCTCTTTCCAAGCCAAAGTAGTAAATTTGCAATTCACAAATAGGCAATCTCTAGATTCATGTTCTTCAAAGAAAAGATAGCACAACTTGTTCACTTCCATTTCCCACTTGCTAAACCTATCTTTAGTGCTTAATCTATCCTTACAAATTAACCAAGCACGAAACTTGTGCTTTGGTATACTCCATTTATGCCACACCACACTATACCATTTTGTTTTCTCATTAGGACCCCTTAGGTCATACATAACATCCGAGGTCTTAAAGCCTTTATCTCCCCATCTTATAGTGTCATTTTCTTCATTAAGCACCATATCTTTTACCACCTCATACACCTTATTGAGTCTAGGTGGAAATCTCCACCTCTTCCCAATATAGTAATCTATCACCTTTTTATTAATATTGTAATTGCCTAATGAAATAGCATCTTTTTGTTCACAAATATCACCAAAACACTTTCCCTTTATCCTTCCATCATTTAACATATAAGTTCTCTCTCCATTTCCAACGTCATGTATAATATATTTAAAAGCAAGGTACCTCACATTAAGCATAGCTCTCCATGTCCAAGGAAGTTTACTATAATATGTAATGCTCCATATACTCTTATTCCTTAGCCAATTTGAGTAGACCCATTGAGACCAAATATTATCTTTATAACCATACATTCTCCAAAAAGCTTTAAGAATAGAAAATTGATTTATTTGGAGAAGATTAGGATGCCTAATCCTCCATTTTCTTTACTTTAACATAACTCTTTCCAAGACAATATAGCTCCATGAAAATCATTAGTATTACCCTTCCAAATAAATCTACTGAAGAGTGATTCTATCTCATGAATAACTCCCATTGGAAGGATCATTACATTACACCAAAATCTGGCTTTACTTTGCAAAACACTCATGATTAAATGAAGCCTTCCTGCAAATGTATTATATCTATGCATCCACCCTTCAACACTTCTACCTATATTATTAATAAGGGTAGCACACATTAAACTATTAGGGCCTTTTGTAGTTAAAGGAGCCCCAAGATATCTAACAGGAAGTTTACCCTTCTTAACATTGAGAATAATACTCAAATCATCATGAAGGTCCTTGTTACAACCTCCCATATATAGCTCACTCTTTTCAGGACTTATTTTAAGGCCAAAAAGTCTAGAGAAGAGATCAAGGCCTATTTTTAGTCTCTTGGCCGAGTCCTTATCACCATTAAAAAATACTAAACAATCATCAGCAAATATAAGATGGTTCAAATCCAATCTAGCACAATTAGGGTGATAAGTAAAAGCTTTATTATGTGCCACTTTCTCAAGAATAGAAGAGAAACCTTGCATACATACAACAAATAGATAAGGAGATAAAGGATCACCTTGTCTTAATCCTCTTTCTCCTTTGAAATAACCACACACACTTCCATTAATGCACAAAGAGAACATAGGTGTAGAAATACACATCTTGATCCAAAAGATAAACTTTTTATTAAATCCCATAATTTGAAGTAGGTGAATAAGGCACCTCCAATTAATTGTATCAAAAGCCTTTTGAAGATCAATATTTAAAGTACACCTTGGACTCAAATCCATTCTATCATAACCTGCCACCACACTTTCAGCAACCAATATATTATCAGAAATACTTCTTCCTCCCACAAAATCAGCTTGATTTTTAGATATAAGCTCCTCAAGGCTTTTCTTCATCCTATTAGCAATGATTTTAGATATAGCTTTATAGGATATTACAACAAGCAATGGGCCTAAAAATCTTTACTGAAGTGGGGTTTTTAACCTTAGGAATAAGAACAAGATTAGTTGCATTAATTTGCTTCAAGATTTGTCTATTCTTGAAAGTTTCCTTTATAGCATTACAAACATCCTCCCCAATAATATTCCAAGTAGCTTTGAAGAAAGCACTATTAAAACCATCTGGGCCAGGAGCCTTTAAGATATCTATAGAAAAGATAGCTTCTTTAATCTCCTTACTAGTAATGTCTTTCACTATTTCTTTAGCTTCTTCATTAGTAATAGCTTTATCAACAAGCTTATTTAGACAACTAGAGCTAACACTTTCTTCATAGACATCCTTAGTACCAATTATACTAGTGTAGTACTTGATAAATTCTTCATGGATAGCCTCATCTTCAACAACAATATTACCATTTTCAGTCACAATAGAGGCAACTCGGTTTTGAGTGATTCTAGCCCTAATGCTCTTATGATAAAGGGTAATGCTACACTCACCCTTTTAAGCCCAAGTAATTCCATATTTTTTCTTAAAAACCTCCTCTTGAATATTAAGAAAATGCATAAGTTTGTCCCTAAGCTCCTTTTCAATGGGAAGCATAGATTGATCACCATTCATAAGCATGATTTGTACCTTCTCAGGCTCCTCCTTAAGTTTCCCAAAGAATAACTCTTTTATCCTCATCATTTTCTACATATACCATCACACAATTGAATGTTTTCTTATTATATATATCATGTATCTCAAGGAAGATGGATTGGCTAGTTGAATCAAGACACTTCACATCCAATACATTCTTATTCAACTTTATACATATTCTTCCCCTTTCATCCTTATCATGATTTGTTATTGTACCCCAATTACTCAAATAAGTATTGTGAAACTTGTTGTAACTTTGTAGAGTCATTTTAGTCTCCAATAAACCCACTAGATCAACTTTTTTATCTTGTATATCATGAATAACTTTTTTTGAGGTTTAGATTCAAACCTCTTACATTCCAATAGCTAATTATCATTTAAGTCAGGAGGTTCTCCTTCCCCATGGGTACTTCCCACAAACCTATTCAAAGCCTCTTCTAGGTTTTCATTAGCCATATTTAAAGCACAAAAGGAGTTACTTAAATCCCCTTCAAAGATATTAGAATTATAAGCACTTTCTCTAGGTGTACTAGGGGTCTTTTCTTTCCCCTTTGCACTACTACTTCCCACATTTTGAGATGGAGTTGTAGTTGTGTTTTTGGTGTTAGGAATCTGAACTTCATCATCCTTCTTCTCCTTTTGCTTTCTTTGCACTACCCTCCATTCTTCAACCCTCTTTTGAACTTTGTATTGGTTTGGTTGGTGATTGGCTTGGTGGTTAACTTGGTTTGGTTTAGGTTGGTTATAGGTTCTTGGTCTCTCCTTGATAGGTTCTTTCCTGCCTAGACTACAATTAATCTCCTTATGCCCCAAAACCTTGCAATTAGAGCATCTTGGAGGTAACCACTCATAGTAAGCCTCCACCACATGAATCCCATCCTCCTCAAGATTAACCTTCACCCTTTTAACAAGCTCCTTTGTCATATCTACTTCCACACACACTCTAGCAAAGCTTAGCCTATTTTTTGTCTTAGTAATAGGGTCCATTTGGATTGGGATACCCAAAGCACTACATATATAGCTTGACCCATCATTAGTCCACAATTGTAATAGTAAATTTCTCAACTTAACCCATAGTGGAACCTTAGTCAAATCAAGCTTATCAAATTTCATGTTTGGTTCCCACTTTCTCAATATCATAATCCTACCATTAAAAAATGCCAAACTTGCTCTAATATGTTGTTACATTCTTGTTCACCTTGGAATGTTAATAGAAACACTTCCATATCAATAGACTTGATCTCCACTTTACCACAATTTCTCCATTGAGCATTAACCGTGTTTCTAACCATGTGATATTTAGGAGCTTCTCCAAAGAATTGTCCAACTAAGCAATTATCCCACCCCTCAATTGCACTCTTCACTATATCTCTAGGTGGTTTAACCATGATCTCATCTTCTACTTGACTAGGAGCAAAGTATTTTTAGTGTTTAGGGTTTGGGGTTTCCGGTTACGGTTTATTTTTAGTGTCTATGGTTAGTATTTAGGGCTTATGGTGATGGATTAGGTGTAGGTTATAGCGTTAAGGTTTAGTGTTTGTGGTTTAGGGTATATCGTTAGAGATTTTAGAAATTAGGGTTAAATGTTACGGTAGGTAAAACCCTAATGGACCCAAAATAAGATATCCTAAAATAGAATATTAAAAACAACCTAAATGTCAACAAAACACATCTTAAAACGTAAAATAGATGAACTTAGATGGGGAAGCCATCAGTCGGTCCCAGAAGGCCCAACACACTCAATAAACATATATTATGTGCCCAATTCTGAGAAACTATGCGAAAGTTAGCAAAAAACCCTCCTAGGAATTTCAAAAATCTTAAAAACGGTTTGCGGAGAAACGAGCCAAAATCTTCACGTTATTATCATTTCCATGGTTAAGGTTCGGATTAAGGTTTTGGGATTAGGGTATAGGGTTTAGTATTTAGGCTTTGGGGTTTCTGGTTACATATTATTATTAGTGTTTATGGTTAGTATTTAGGTCTTATGGTGATGGATTAGGTGTAGGTTATATGGTTAAGGTTTTGTGTTTATGGTTTAGGGTATAACATTAGAGATTATAGAAATTAGGGTGGAATGTTACGGTTGGTAAAAATTCAACGGACCCAAAATACGATAACCTAATATAGAATATTAAAAGCAACCTAAAAGTCAACAAAAGACATCTCAAAACGTAAAATTGTTGAACTTAGATGGAGAAGCCATCTGTCAGTCCCAGAAGGCCTAACGCACGCAAAAACATATATTATGTGCCCCATTCTGAGAAATTATGCGAAAGTTAGCAAAAACCCTCCCACGAACTTAAAAATATTAAAAACAGTTTGTAGATTGTTTGGATGACATCAACGAGCCAAAATCTTCACGTTATTCTTGTTTCCATGGTCAAGGTTCAGTGATTAGGGTTTTGGGATTTTTTTTATATCACAAAAAGGGTTTTGGGATTAGGGTATAGGGTTTAGTGTTTAGGGTTTGGGATTTCAGGTTACGGTTTATTGTTAGTGTTTATGGTTAGTATTTAGGATTTATGGTGATGGATTAGGTGTAGGTTATAGGGTTAAGGTTTTGTGTTTATGGTTTAGAGTATAACGTTAGAGATTTTAGAAATTAGGGTTGAATGTTACGGTAGTTAAAACCCTAACGGACCCAAAATACGATATCCTAAAATAGAATTTAAAAAACAACCTAAAAGTCAACAAAACACATCTCAAAACGTAAAACAGATGATCTTAGATGACGAAGCTATTTGTCGGTCCCAGAAGGCCCAACGCACTCAAAAAACATAAATTATGTACCCAATTCTGAAAAAGTATGCGAAAGTTAGAAAAAATCCTCTCAGAAACTTCAAAAATCTTGAAAAAGGTTTGCAGAATGTTTAGAGGATAGAAACGAGCCAAAATCTTCACGTTATTATCCTTTCCAAGGTTAGGGTTCAGTGATTAAGGTTTTGGGATTAGGATATGGGGTTTATTGTCTAGGGTTTTGGGTGTCTTATTGTTAGTGTTTAAGGTTAGTATTTAGGGCTTATGGTGATGGATTAGGTGTAGATAATAGGGTTAAGGTTTTGTGTTTATGGTTTAGGGTATAACGTTAGAGTTTTTAGAAATTTAGGGTTGAGTGTTACGGTTGGTAAAACCCTAACGGACCCAAAATACGATATCCTAAAATAGAATAATAAAAACAACCTAAAAGTCAACAAAACTCATCTCAAGACGTAAAACAGATGATCTTAGATGGCAAAGCGATCTGTCGGTCCCAGAAGGCCCAACGCACTCAAAAAACATATATTATGTGCCCAATACTGAAAAAGTAAGCGAAAGTTAGCAAAAATCCTCTCCGGAACTTCAAAAATCTTAAAAACGGTTTGCAGAGTGTTTGGATGATAGAAACTAGCCAAAATCTTCACGTTATTATCCTTTCCATGGTTAGGGTTCAGTGATTAAGGTTTTGGGATTAGGGTATTGGGTTTATTGTCTAGGGCTTGGGGTTTCTGGTTACGGGTTACTATTAGTGTTTATGGTTAGTATTTAGGGCTTATGGTGATGGATTAGGTGTAGATAATAGGATTAAGGTTTTGTGTTTATGGTTTAGGGTATAACGTTAGAGTTTTTGGAAATTAGGGTTGAATGTTACGGTGGTAAAACCCTAACGGACCCAAAATACGATATCCTAAATTAGAATAATAAAAACAACCTAAATGTCAACAAAACACATCTCAAAATGTAACACAGATGATCTTAGATGGCGAAGCCATCTGTCGCTCCCAGAAGGCCCAACACACTCAAAAAACATATATTATGTGTCCAATTATGAGAAAGTATGCGAAAGTTAGGAAAAACCCTCCCGCGAACTTCAAAAATCATAAAAACGGTTTGCAGAGTGTTTGGATAATAAAAACGAGCCAAAATCTTCACGTTATTTTCCTTTCCATGGTTAGGGTTCAGATTAAGGTTTTGGGATTAGTGTATAGGGTTTGGGGTTTCTGGTTACATATTATTGTTAGTATTTATGGTTAGTATTTAGGGCTTATGATGATGGATTAGGTGTAGGTTATAGGATTAAGGTTTTGTGTTTATGGTTTAGGGTAGGGTAACATTATAGATTTTAGAAATTAGGGTTGAATGTTACGGTTGGTAAAAACCTAACAGACCCAAAATACGATATCCTAATATAGAATATTAAAAGCAACCTAAAAGTCAATAAAAGACTTCTCAAAACGTAAAACAGTTGATCTTAGATGGCAAAGCCATCTGTCGGTCCCAGAAGGCCTAACACACTAAAAAACCATATATTATGTGCCCAATTCTGAGAAATTATGCGAAAATTAGCAAAAACCCTCCTGGGAACTTCAATAATCTAAAAAACAGTTTGCTAAGTGTTTGGATGAAAGAAACGAGTCAAAATCTTCATGTTATTCCCCTTTCCATGGTAAGGGTTCAGTGTTTAGGATTTTGGGATAAGGGTATAGGGTTTAGTATTTTTTTAATCAAACCTACCATTTTAAATCCACAAAATAACAAGTACAAATCAAACCCTACTTGTTTTTTACTCAAAAACAAGCATGGCTAGGAAAACAAACCCTGTACAACATTTACTAGAAAGTAAACCTATCAACTTGCAAAACAACCTATACAACCGTTGCTAGAAAAATAAATCAAAGTAAAAACACCCTATACAACCATTGCTAGGAAATTAAACCCTATAAAACAATTGCTAAAGTCTTATACTAGGTCCGAGCTCCAAGCTATCTTCCTTGATCTTCTTGCTCTCCTCCCTTGAGTACTCCATGTAGCTTCCATCTTGCCACCAATCTCATATTCTCAACACTCCTTTTAAATAACTTTCTATTCCAAAGTGTATATTGAACATCTTTCACAACTATTTTCACAATATCCTCATATTTAGGATGCATCTTCTTAAAACACTTTTTTATTCCTCACATCCCAAACACAATAAATAAAGCTAAGAAAAGTAATGTTTGATATGGTATCTTTTAAGGTGTTACAATCAAACTTAAGCATAAATTCAAGCCTTTCTTCCCAAGTATTACTAGAGTTGTGCCAATTATGAAGAGCACAAACCTACTTCCAAGCCAAAGTAGTGAATTTGCAATTAACAAATAAGTGATCCCTAGATTCATGTTCTTCAAAGCAAAGGTATCACATCTTGTCCACTTCCATTCCCCACTTGCTAAGCCTATCTTTAGTGCTTAATCTATCATTACAAATTAACCAAGCACAAAACCTGTGCTTTGGCATACTCCATTTATGCCACACCACACTATACCATTTTGTTTTATCATTAGGACCCCTTAGATCATACATAACATCCGAGGTCCTAAAGCCTTTATCTACCCATCTTATAGTTTCATTCTCTTCATTAAGCACCATATCATTTACCACCTCATACACCTTATTAAGCCTAGGTGGAAATCTCCACCTCTCCGGCACATAATAATCCATCACCTTTTTGTTAATATTGTAATTATCCAAAGATATAGCATCCTTTTGTTCACAAATATCACCAACACGCTTTCCTTTTATCCATCTATCATTTAACATATAGGTTCTTTTTCCATTTCCAATATCATGTATAATATATTTAAAAGCAAGGTACCTCATATTAAGAATAGCTCTCCATGTCCAAGGAAGTTTACTATCATATGTAATGCTCCATATACTCTTGTTCCTAAGCTAATGTGAGTAGACCCATTGAGACCAAATATTATCTTTATATCCATACATTCTCCAAAAAGCTTTAAGAATAGCAACTTGATTAATTCGGAGAAGATTAGGTATGCCTAGTCCTCCATTTTCTTTACTTTGACATAATTCTTTCCAAGCTACTCTAACACCATGAAAATCACTAGTATTACCCCTCCAAAGAAACCTACTCAAGAGTGATTCTATCTCATGAATAACTCCCATTGGAAGAATCATTACATTACACCAATATCTAGCTTTACTTTGCAAAACACTCTTGATTAAATGAAGCCTTCCTGCAAATGTAAGAAATCTATGCATCCACCCTTCAACACTTCCAACTATATTATTAATAAGGGTAGCACACATTAAACTATTAGGGAGCCCCAAGATATCTAATAGGAAGTTTACCCTTCTTAACATTGAGAATACTACTCAAATCATCATGAAGATCTTTGTTACAACCTCCCATATATAGCTCACTCTTTTCAGGACTTATTTTAAGGCCAGAAAGTCTAGAGAAGAGATCAAGGCCTTGTTTAAGTCTCTTAGCTGAGTCTATATCCCCATTAAAGAAAACTAAACAATCATCAGAAAATATAATGTGGTTCAAATCCATTCTTGCACAATTAGGGTGATAAGTAAAAGCTTTATTATGTGCCACTTTCTTAATAATAGAAGAGAAACCTTGAATATATACAACAAATAGATAAGGAGATAAAGGATCACCTTGTCTTAATCCTCTTTCTCCTTTGAAATCACCACACACACTTCCATTAATGCACAAAGAGAACATAGGTGTTGAAATACACATCTTGATCCAAGATATAAACCTTTTATTCAATCCCATAATTTGAAGTAGTTGGAAAAGGTACCTCCAATTAATTATATCAAAAGCCTTTTGAAGATCAATATTTAAAGTACACCTTGGACTCAAGTCCTTCTTATCATAACCTGCCACCACAATTTGGGCAACCAATATATTATCAAAAATACTTCTTCCTCCCACAAAAGCAGCTTGATTTTTAGATATAAGCTCCTCAAGGCTTTTCTTCATCCTATTAGCAATGATTTTAGATATAGCTTTATACAGGATATTACAACAAGCAATGGGCCTAAAACTCTTTATAGAAGTGGGATTTTTAACCTTGGGAATAAGAACAAGATTAGTAGCATTAATTTGCTTCAAGATTTGTCTATTCTTGAAAGTTTCTTTTATAGCATTACAAATATCCTCCCCAATAATATTCCAAGTAGCTTTGAAGAAAGCACTATTAAAACCATCTGGGCCAGGAGCTTTTGAGATATCAATAGAGAAAATAGCTTCTTTAATCTCCTTACTAGTAATGTCTTTCACCATTTCTTTTGCTTCTTCCTTAGTGATAGCTTTATCAACAAGCTTGTTTAAACAAATAGAGCTAACACTTTCTTCATAAAAATCCTTAGTACCAATTATACTAGTGTAGTACTTGATAAATTCATCATAAATAGCCTCATCTTAAACAACAATATCATCATTTTCAGTCACAATAAAGGAAACTCGTTTTTGAGTGATTCTTGCCTTGATGTTCTTATGATAAAGGGTAGTGCTACAATCACCCTTTTGAGCCTAAGTAATTCCATATTTTTGCTTTAAGATCTCCTCTTGAATATTAATAAGATGCATAAGTTTATCTCTTAGCTCTTTCTCAATGATGAGCATAGATTGATCACCATTCATAAGCTTTGATTGTACCTTTTCAAGCTCCTCCTTAAGCTTCATTATTTCTTGTGTAGAGTGATGAAAATATTTTCTATTGAAAATCTTTAAAGCTTTCTTTACTTCCTTCAATTTATTCACCACTTTATACATCATACTCCCTTTAACCTCAATTTTCCACACCTTTTCAATCAAAGGCAGAAACTCATCATGATCAATCCAAACATTAAAAAACTTGAAAGATGAAGGTTTAGTATTTGAGCTCCCATATATTTTGAGGATAAGGTTGGAGTGATCTGAAATTCCAGGAGCTTCAATCATCAAATGAGACTTGAAACAAGTGAACCAAGCATCATTTATGAAAATTTTATCTATTTTACTAGATACAAAACCATCAATTCTTCTATTAGTCCAAGTGTAGTAAAACCCTTGGCTAGGATGTTCCACCATCCCATTATCATTAATACATTCCACAAATTCATGAGAGCTCTTATGAAAGCTAGTAAATCCCATTCTTTCATAAACTTTAGTAATTTCATTATAGTCCCCACACCAAATACAAGGAGAGGCCCCATTAATAACCATCCATTCACTAAGTGTTTCCCAAAGAAGAACCCTTTTATCGTCATCATTATCTGCATAGACCATCACACAATTGAATGTTAACTTATTAAATATATCATGTACTTCAAGGAAGATGGCTTGGCTAGTTGAATCAAGACACTTTACATCCAAAACATTCTTATTCCACTTTATACATATTCTTCCCCTTTCATCCTTATCATGATTAGTGATAGTACCCCAATAACTCAAATAAGTATTGTGAAACTTGTTGTAACTTTGTAGAGTCATTTTAGTCTCTAATAAACCCATAAGATCGACTTTTTTATCTTGTATAACATGAATAACTTCTTTTTGTGTTTGAGGTTTAGATTTAAACCTCTTACATTCCAAGAGTTAATTATCATTTAGGTCAGGAGGGTTTCCTTCCCTATGGGTACTTCCCACAAACTTATTTAAAGCCTCTTCAAGGTTTTCATTAGCCATGTTTAAAGCACAAAAGGAGTTACTTAACTCCCCTTCAAAGATATTAGAATTACAAGCACTTTCTCTAGGTGTACTAGGTTTTTTTTCTTTTCCCTTTGCACTACTACTTCCCACATTTTTAGGTGGAGTTATAGTTGTCTCATTAGTGTTAGGAATCTGAACTTCGTCGTCCATTCTCTCCTTTTGCTTTCTTTACACAACTCTCCATTCTTCAACCTTCTTTTGAACTTTGTATTGGTTTGGTTGGTGATTAGCTTGGTTAGGTTTAGGTTGGTGGTTAACTTGGTTTGGTTTAGGTTGGTTAAAGGTTCTTGGTCTCTCCTTTGTAGTTTCTTTCCTGCCTTGACTACAATTAATCTTCTTATGCCCCAAAGCCTTGCAATTAGAACATCTTGGAGGTAACCACTCATAATAAGCTTCCACCACATGAATTCCATCTTCTTCAAGATCTATCTTAACCCTTTTAACAAAATTCTTTGTCATATCCACTTCCACACACACTCTAGCAAAGCTTATTCTATTCCTTGATTTAGTAATAGGGCCCATTTGAATTAGGATACCCAAAGCACTACATATGTAACTTAACCCATCATTAGTCCACAATTGTAAAGGTACCTTTCTCAAATTAACCCATAGTGGAACCTTAGTCATATCAAGCTTATCAAACTTCATATAAGATTCCCATTTTCTTAGTATCATAATCCTTCCATTAACATGCTAAACTTGCTCTAATATATTGTTACATTCTTGCTCACCTTGAAATTTGAATAGAAACACCTCCATATCAGTAGACTTGATCTCCACAGGACCACAATTTCTCCATTGAGCATTAACCATACTTCTAACCATGTGATATTCAGGAGCTTCACCAAAGAATTGTCCAACTAAACAGTTTTCCCATCCCTCGATTCCACTCTTCACTATATTCCTTGGAGGTTTAACCATGAGTTCATCTCCTACTTGACTAGGAGCAAAGTATTTTAGCTTCAATTCTTGATCACTCTTCTTGAACAATTCAGTCCACTTACCTTGCTTCCAACAGTTTTCCTCAATTATTTCCACCTCAGATTCATCCACATCATCTACATTTTAACCTTGTGCTACTCCCAAGAGGGTACTTTCACTTGGTGGAGAAATTCCTCCAATTCCTGCACCAAAAGTGGAGTAATCCTCTTTGTGACTCACATCCAAGCTATTCTTGAGGGAATTAGGAGCCTCACCCTCAAATAGGGCCCCATCTTGGCCGTTCATTCCCTCAACTATTGTACAATCAATAGTTTGAGTAGCCATGATGCTTTCACTGGAGCTAAGTAAGGTTTTGTCCATTACATCTTGTGCTTCATCTACTGTCCTTCTTTGAGGACTTTCATCAAACACATTGGTTTCATTATACAAACCATCTTCCTTCCTGCTAGAGTCATAAACACTACCTTTGTCCAAACTCCCATTCATCAAATTACCCAGTAGCATAGAAGTTGTTACTCACTTGAATTACAGGAGTAGTAGGAACATATTTACCTTTAAGTGGCGCAAACTTCACTTGAGTTTCATTAGCTTCAACACTATCCTTAGTTCCACGATTTCCAGACTTATTGCGAGGTGCCTATAGATCCGGAATGAAAAATGATGAATAGTAAAAAAGAATCACGAATTTTGGTTAAGAAATGAGCTAAAAAAACCCAAATAGTCCCTTCTGTCGCGAGAGTAATTCACAAAATCGAGTTTGATTTTGCACGAAATTTATTGCAGATTTGGTGTTAAAATTGATGTTGATTCTTACCGACAATATCGCAATTATTAATCAATTATTTACCATTATCCACTTTATCCACTTACCTGAACCAACAAAACTCGTCTTCTTCACCTCCAATGTTAAAGCGCGTAACCCACACGTACTCCATTACTCCATGCTTCAACCCGACAATCTTTACAGCTCGGATCTCCACTACCAATTCTTCTGAATTAATCTCAACCAACTCTTCTGAATTAATTTCCACAAAACAAATCTAAAATTACAAAACAAAATGGAAAAAATAGATTTGAAGATTTTCAACTCCGGTCAAAACGAGGTCAACGCTCCGGTCAATCTCCGGTCAAACTCCAGCCATAAGGTCGGAAAGTCACCGGTGATGGGTGGGGAGGTCAACGGTGGTCAAAAGGAGTCAAAGATTAGTCAAACTTTGGCTAAATCATTAAACCCTAGTGAGAGAAAGTAGAGAGAAGGAGGAGCAATGTGTTTAGGGTTATAGGGTTTAGTGTTTAGGCTTTGGAGTTTCTGGTTACGGTTTATTGTTAGTGTTTATGGTTTGTATTTAGGGCTTATTATGATGAATTAGGTGTAGGCTATAGGGTAAAGGTTTTGTGTTTATGGTTTAGGGTATAATGTTAGAGATTTTAGAAATTAGGGTTGAATTTTACGGTTTGTAAAAGCCTAATGGACCCAAAATACTATATCCAAAAATAGAATATTAAAAACAACCTAAAAGTCAACAAAACATATCTCAAAACATAAAACAGATGATCTTAGATTACGAAGCTATATGTTGGTCCCAGAAGGCCCAACGCACTCAAAAAATATATATTATGTACCCCATTCTCAGAAAGTATGTGAAAGTTAGCAAAAACTCTCCTGGGAACTTAAAAAATTTTAAAAAATGTTTGCAGAGTGTTTGGATGACAGAAACGAGCAAAAATCTTCACGTTATTATCCTTTCCATGGTTAGGGTTTAGTGATTAAAGTTTTGGGGTTACGGTATAGAGTTTAGTTATTAAGGTTTGGGGTTTCTGGTTACGGTTTCTTTTTAGTGTTTATGGTTAGTAATTAGGGCTTATGGTGATGGATTAGATGTAGGCTATAGGGTTAAGGTTTTCTGTTTATGGTTTAGGGTATAATGTTAGTGATTTTAGATATTAGGGTTGAATGTTAAAGTTGGTAAAACCCTAACGGAGCCAAAATACGATATCTTAAAATAGAATATTAAAAACAACCTAAAAGTATACAAAACACATCTCAAAACGTAAAATTGATGATCTTAGATGGCAAAGCCATATTATGTGCCCCATTCTAAGAAAGTATGTGAAAGTTAGCAAAAAACCTCCCGGGAACTTCAAAAATCTTTAAAACGATTTTCAGCATGTTAGGATGATAGAAACGAGCCAAAATCGTCACGTTATAGGGTTAGTTCATTTTTTTATCAAACCTACCATTTTATATCCACAAAATGACAAGTACAAATTAATCCCCTACTTGTTTTTTACTCAAAAACAAGCATGGCTAGGAAAAACAAACCCTATACAACATTTACTAGGAAAGTAAACCTATCAACTTGCAAACAACCTATACAACCATTGCTAGAAAGAAAAAGAAATCAAAAACAAGAACAACTTGTACAACCATTGCTAGGAAATTAAACCCTATACAACAATTGCTAAAATCTATAACTAAGTCCAAGCTCCAAGTTAGCTTCCTTGTTCTTCTTGCTCTCCTCCCTTGAGTACTCCATGTAGCTTCCATCTTGCCACCAATATCAAATTCTCAACACTTCTTTTAAATAACCTTTTATTCCAGAGTGTGTATTGAACATCTTTCACAACTATTTTCACAATATCTACATATTTAGGATGCATCTTCTTAAACTTCTTTTTATTCCTCATATCCCAAATACAATAAATAAAGCTAAGAAATGTAATATTTGATAAGGTATCTTTTAAGGAGTTACCATCAAATTGAATCATGAAATCAAGCCTTTCCTCCCAAGTAATACACGTGTTTTGCCAATTATGAAGAGCACAAACCTCCTTCCAAGCCAAATTAGTAAAATTGCAAGCCACAAATAGATGATCTCTAGATTCATGTTCCTCAAAACAAAGGTAGCATAATTTGTCCATATCCATTCCCCACTTACTAAGCCTATCCTTAGTGCTCAACCTATCCTTACAAATTAACCAAGCACAAAACTTATGCTTAGGTATACTCCATTAATGCCACACAACACTAAACCATTTTGTTTTTTCATTTGGACCCCTTAGATCATACATAACATCCGAGGCTTTAAACCCCTTTTCTCCCCATTTTATAGTTTCATCTTCCTCATTTAGCATAATGTCCTTTACCATCTCATACACCTTATTGAGCTTAGGTGGAAATCTCCACCTCTTCCCTATATAGTAATCCATCACCTTTTTGTTGATATTGTAATTACCTAAAGAAATAGCATCTTTTTGTTCACAAATATCACCAACACATTTACCATTTTTCCACCTATCATTTAGCATATAGGTTCTTTCCCCATTTCCAAAATCATGTACAATATAGTAAAAATCAATGTACCTCACATTAAGCATAGCTCTACATGTCCAAGGAAGTTTACTATCATAAGTAATGCTCCATATACTCTTGTTCCTTTGCCAATTAGAATAGACCCATTGAGACCAAATGTTATCTTTATAACCATACATCCTCCAAAAAGCTTTAAGAATAGCAACTTGATTAATTTGGAGGAGATTAGGTATGCCTAACCCCCCATTTTCTTCACTTTGACATTATTCTTTCCAAGCCACTTTAGCTCCATGAAAATCATGAATATTACTCTTCCAAAGAAACCTACTCAAGAGTGATTCAATCTCATGAATAACCCCCATTGGAAGAATCATTACATTAGACCAATATCTAGCTTTACTTTGCAAAACACTCTTGATTAAATGAAGCCTTCCTGCAAAGGTAAGAAATCTATGCATCCAACTTTCCACACTCCCAACTATATTATTAATAAGGGTAGCACACATAAAGCTATTAGTATCCTTTGTAGTTAAAGGAGCTCAAAGATATCTAACAGGAAGTTTACCTATTTTAACATTGAGAATACAACTCAAATCATCATGAAGGTCCTTGTTACACCCTGGTGGTCCTTTGTGTGTTCTAAAAATAAATGCAAATGCTAATCGAACCACAACCGCAAGTGTACGGTTGTCCCAAGTAGTATGTATGATAATACAGATTCGTTCCAAGGACGGATGGTTGATCACAATGTTTAGCAAGTAGTGATTGATGCACTTATGAAAGTAAAAGATAATAAAATGTTTGTTTGGTTTTGTTGATTAACGCTAATGAATGAAAGACAAATATTAAAATGCAAGTAGAAGCTAAGACGCAAGTAAAATAAGTGAAAACGCAATATGAGATGTAGTACTTGAGAACGCAAGGATCCTCCTAATCTTACTTCCTAACTTATGTTGTTTAAGGGCTAAATTGGTCAATTACAATGGTCGGGATTCTAAATTCCTTATACCCCCGTCAGGGTGGACTATAAGGCGATCCTAAAGTGTCACTAGTCCCGTCAGGGTAAATATGATCCACCGTTGGATGATTAAGTGTTTTACCTCATTGGCCCTAGAATTAGCTAAGTTCGTCAGAATCAATAGCTTTTATCCTAGATTGAATAATTAATTCTATACCTAAACGCTCCGTCAGGATGATCCACACGCCACTTATGTGGAATAGCTTAGATACTAATCCCTAATCTTAGTTCGCGACTCTAAAATCAGTAAATAATCACAAATTATCGAAAAGAGTAATAAACCCAATCTAATTTAATTTAGCATAAACCCAAATTCAACATTCGTTATTTCATAAAATTAAGATTCACCCATTGTTTGTTCTCAAGCACTATTAAAAGCTTAGCTCATATTAAAATTAAAAACTAAATTAAAAGAAAGGGAATTCATATTGTTTACAAAATTAAAATATAAAAAGAACCTAATTTCCGGAATTGGAATGACTACGAACGGAGCTATAGACCCACTCCAGCTCTTGTAGCTTCTTCTTTCTTCATTCAGTTGCTTCTCTCTGGTGTTTAATCTTGTGGAATGTGAATTGTGTGAAAAATAGAAGTCCAGACCTCCTTTTATAAGCATAAATTCGTTCTAGGGCTTGGACCAGAAAATAGAATATTAATTAAATGTCCAAGCCCACTTTCTAAGCCCAAAATCCCGTAACTGCTGATACACCTTCACTAAAACGGCTTTTCCCGATGCGTTATGACTCCGATTGACCTCATTCCAGTTGCTAAAGTTCCATAACTCGATAAGGAATGTTTTCTCTTCAAAGGTCAGCGGCTAAATCATCGCTCAACCACCTCGAAATCAGCACTCTATGGCCTGGAAAATGGATTTTCAGCTCTAAAAATAATATCTATGGGATTTATCTCCAAGTCTTGACTCTAATTCACGATCTTTGACTTTCTCCTCGGATTCCTCTCCTAGCTAACATCTAAAACCTGTAAACTTTACACTAAAAATACCAATATTACGCGCAAAAGTTTAATAAATTAAAAATGCTAGAAATAAAAAGGGAATTCCGGATTATTGCATATTTAATCCAAAAGTCTATCTAATTAATTAAATAAACACCAAAAATGATATCTCCCAAGGGTCGAAAATAAGAACAATTAGGGAGACATCAAGACCCACAACTCAAACCTTTGTCGTCCCGACAAAGTAAAACAAAACAAAGGGGTAGAAGTAAGCGTATAAACAAATAGAAGCTAGCAAATAAACCCTAAAGCAATTCTCAGAATAAACCTCATATAGCAAACTCTAGAAACTAATATACACATACACTAATCATGCAACATCAAACCTAAATAATCTCAATCATAAAATTAAAGTCGAAATGCTTGAAGGTTACACTTGTACTCATCTCTGTATTGTGGCTATAGGGTGGTCATTAATCCTAACTCGCTTTGAACGCTCCACCTAGTATATTCCCTATCAACAGAATAATAAATTCACTATGCACTTAGGAATCACGAGGTCTTTACGGTTATAATATTGGCTTAAGGACGGGTGTGGATGTATATTTGGTAAATTTGAAGTGAGCTTTTGGCTCTCTCCTCACTTACCATCAACAGTGTCCTCGAGCTTGAGTTAACGCTCAAAAAGATGTTCTCACTCACCCATATACGCAACAATTTAGCGTCCCATGTCTACCCACTATTAACAAGATGATTTTCAGAAAATTCCACTTTGCCGGATGTTTTATTCATTCATATTTTTCTTTCTTTTTTTCTTTTCTCTTTTTCTCTTTTTTTTTGTACAGAAGCAAACCGGGTTCCCGGTTCCTACTGTATGATTTTTCAAAATTTTTCATTTTTTTTTCTTTCTTTTTCATTTTTCTTCATTCCCGCAAAGGGTTACAAGTATATATCATCTGCAATTGTGCTACAAATCAAGGCACATCGATCCCAACCCATTAAATTCCCCATATGTGGTCCCACCACCCCAAACTCAAGCTCGAGACATGTCTCAGGATTGTGATTCAAGTGCGGGTCATATGGTCATGCCTAATAATCTAAGGGATAATGGCTTATATCGTGGCTACAAAGAAAAGGCTAAAGGCTCAAAGTGGGCTAAGACGGATAATAATTAATACAAGGGATAGAAGGCTAAAAAGGCACAAATGGCTAACAAAGAACTGCCCCTATCATTTTCCTAAGTACATAGCTTGTCTTTAGTTCATATCTAGGCGGGTTCTCTACTAATTAGGATTTCACTTTCTACACACCAAACATATTCCTTGAGTACAAGCTTACTTCATTTGCATTGTTCATTAATTTTTCCTATCAATTACCTATGTTCGCATGCAATTGTAAGTGCGTTTTATATCAATCCCTAAAGTCCACTATTTACTATCATAGATTTATCAAGAGTATGCTTAAAGGGATATTTAAAAATTTCTACAGTCAAACGCAACTCCAAAAATTCTTTTATTGAAAGCAAATAAAGCAAATAACACATAAAAACTGGGATGAGGCAACGAACCCCACCCCAAACTCAAAAATGAGTCGTGTCCCCACGACTCGAAAAGACTCAATAAAGTATTTAAACTAATCTACACTAAGAGGAAAGTTTAGAAAACGTATCTTAACCAGCGCGAGGCTGGTTATCGGTGTTGCGTTCTGGACCTTTATCTCGCGTAACAGCATCATAAATCGCGTTTTGAAGTGTATTTACGCCTAGGATTAAATTTCGAAGCAGGTCCAATTCTTTTGTAACGTTTCCCAAAGTAGCAATCATCTTCTCCTGATTCTCTTCCAACACCTGAATCTTCGCTTCCAACTCAGGTACAGTTTTCACTTTCTTTGATTGAGGAGTTCTCGGACTTCTTGTAGTTCGCGTTGCTTCTTCATGGATGTTCTTGATTGTGCTCAAAGATATACTCACACCAACTGAAACAATGTCAATATCTGCGTCCTTACGCGGAATCTTTGCGTCTAGACACAACTGAGTAATAGTACAAGGAAACTTCAGATTTTGTTGTTTCATTGGTGATTTTGCGAACTCCATGATTGTTATGATCTTAGCAACATCAAATGGTTTCTCCTCCAAAATACACTTAACAACAAATATGTGCTCTTTCTTCAACTCGGAAGTGTGTTTAATACCAAAGAAAGTGGGTATTATGAAACGAGACCAAACCTTAGCACGAGGTGTCAAACTACTGCTGTAAAACTGTCCAGGATACCTTTCACCTTCAGGAATTGGGCTAGTCCCATTAACAAGCACGGTCCCCCAAAGGGATTCAAAATCAAAATAAGGGTAATTAAGAATTTCTTGGAAGGGGCATGTTCCAGAAAAGTTGGGTAGTTTCAATGAATTCCGAATACGTTGAATAGAGAAAGGAACTACCTTTTTGCGGATATCAATGGCATCATGGGAGGTAGCTAAACCTTCGTAAAATTCTCGCACAAAAGTAGGAATAAACTCAAGCTTCCTTTCTTGTAACTCTTTCCAACCAAACTTAGCACATGTCACAGCATATTCCTTGAAATCACTACTCATAATACCCTTAGGAAAATTCGTCTCCTCACCAAATTTAAAAAATTCAATTCTTTCGCGAACCTGAGTATTCCAACAAGTGTAAACCCTCTTAGGCTTGTGGGCCCACATCTTCATACGCGGAGGTTTTCGAACGGGTGCTTCCGGAATCTCTTGTTCAGTTTCCTTCTCAATGTTTTTCGCAATTTCCTCTTCTGGTTCCTTCTCACTTTCAATCTCATCAATCAATCTTCTCTTGTGACCCGTGATTTTTCTGTTAGAATCAAGCTGTACTTCGTCAATTTTTCGTTTAGGACGCGAATCAGGAATTTCAATAGCTTGTTCTTGAGAACCACCAATGGTGGTCTTTCTTCTAGGAGCAGTTCTTCGAAAATCGCCGGTTCTGTTAGTCATCTCTTTTCACCCCAAACTCAAAACTTCAAATAATGAAAAACTTAGGGAAAAGTTTAGAATTTTGATGTTTTGAGGCTTAGGAATTGAAGAACTAGGGTGAATATGAGATGGGTCTTGTTTAATTTGAATGGGAGAAGAAAGAATTGGGTTTTATTTAAGGATTTGATGAAGAAGAATCTTGGGAAAAACTAAGGATTTGATGTTATTTTGGAGAGGAGGTGAGTTGATCTTATGTTTTTGTGGTGAAAGAGGGTAAGATTTGATGATATATAGTGTTTTGGTAGATGAATTTCGTAGGTGGGGAGGCTATTGGTGCATTTTAGGTAAAAACTTGCAGAAGAGGCTAAGAAAACTAGGTTAAAACACCCAAAACTGCCTCTCACAGCTTTCAAACCGGGTTCCCGGTTTTGGCAAACCGGGTTCCCGGTTCCGCGTCGCTGTGACGGCGCGGAAAAACAATTATGGACTCTTTTTTTTTTTTTTCAAAACGCACCAACACGCTAGACCCCAAGACGCGGGGTCAGAGATTTTACTCGCCGAAACCCGGTACCCGGTTCTGTGGAATGCGGGTTCCCGGTTTTGTGTCGATGGCGCGAACCAAAACGCAGCAAAACGCAAGCCACCAAAACGCTGGGTCAGAGATTTTCAAAAGTTACAGCACCGAAACCGGGTACCTGGTTTCGCCAAATGCGGGTTCCCGGTTCCGACGCTGTGTCATGAACCCAAAACGCAAGGTGCTGCGTATATAGTGTTGGTACCAGCTCCAAAACCGGGTTCCCGGTCTCTCCTGGACATCCAACATATTTTTCTCCTAATTTCGCCTCATCGACCCCAAACTCTTGACCTTTTTACCCCTGAAATCATCAAAAACAACTACCCTTCCTCATTTCTTAATAATAAACACTAAAATTACGAAAATCAAACTACTCTAAATTGCAAAAATTGAAAACTCAGCTAATATACAATGAATTGGCTTTTGTTTAACGTCGTTAAGCTCGCCGGGTTACCTCACGCTTCTAAGGAGTTTCGAGGAGATACATGACCTCCCCGGGATGTGGATCTTCCGAGCGATTGGTATCTTCACCTCCATGGTATATCTTTAGTCTGTGACCGTTAACCATAAAGGTACGGTTCTCTAGCGGATGTTCTATCTCTATCGCCCCATGAGGTGTAACTTTGGTCACTATGTATGGACCTGACCACTTAGATCTTAACTTACCCGGATAATTGCTGAACTTTGAGTTATACTTCAATACTCTTTGCCCCACTTCAAAGTTCTTTGGCCGAATCCGATTGTCATGCCATTTCTTTGTGTTTTCTTTGTAAAGTTTGGCATTTTCATAAGCATGCAACCGGAATTCGTCAAGTTCATTAAGCTTCATCATACGATTCTTTCCGGCTAAGATAGGATCTAAGTTCAACTGTGCAATTTCCCAATAGGCACCCATTTCAAGCTCTAAAGGTAAGTGACAAGCCTTACCATACACCATACACCATACGATAGGGAGATGCACCAACTGGAGTCTTAAACGCAGTACGATAGGCCCACAACGCATCATCTAACTTCATTGACCAATCTTTTCTTGTAGGACCAACGGTTTTCTCTAGGATTGACTTGACTTCGCGGTTCGACACTTCAGCTTGACCATTGGATTGTGGATGATACGCAGTAGATACACGGTGCCTAACTCCATATTTCTCTAGAACAGTCTTCAGATATTTATTAACGAAATGAGATCCTCCATCGCTAATAATCACTCTAGGTGTGCCATGTCTAGTGAAAATATGTGATTTCAAGAACTTGATTACCACTCGTGAATCATTAGTAGGTAAAGCTACCGCTTCTACCCACTTAGACACATAATCAACGGCTAATAAGATATAGAGGTTACCATTTGAAGGAACGAAAGGACCCATAAAGTCTATGCCCCACACATCGAATATCTCAACCTCTAACACATTATTACGCGGCATCTCATCCCTCTTGGATATGTTTCCGGTAAACTGGTATCTCGTACATTTCTTAACATATTCATGACAATCTTTTATAAGAGAAGGCCAGTAAAAACCTGATTGAAATACCTTTGCAGCAGTTATGTCTCCTTTGAAATGTCCTCCATATAATGAATCATGGCATCCAGCTATAATGGCTTGAGTCTCTTCCCTTTCTACACATCTTCGTATCATTTGGTCAGCACAAACTTTATAGAGGAACGGATCCTCCCAAAAGAACTGTCTAGCACGATGAGCTAACCTCTTTCTTTCTTGATAAGTAGAACCTTCAGGAAAAACACCACTCACCACTAAATTCGCAATATCTGCATACCACGGAGCCTCATAATCTCGAACAACGAATAAACTCTCATCAGGAAACTCTTCTCTAACTGCTTCAGTACCACTATTCATCTCTGAACCCTCTAAACGCGATAGATGATCTGCAACCTGATTCTCACAACCCTTTCTATCTTTGATCTCTAAATCGAACTCTTGAAGCAATAACACCCATCTGATTAACCTTGGTTTCGCATCTTTCTTCTCCATAAGAAATCTGATCGCAGAATGATCTGTATAAACAATAACTTTCGCTCCAAGAAGATAAGAGCGAAATTTATCAAACGAATATACAACTGCTAGCAACTCTTTTTCTGTAACTGTGTAATTAATCTGAGCACCACTAAAAGTTTTACTAGCATAGTAAATCGAATGAAAAACCTTCTCTTTCCTCTGTCCTAATACAGCTCCCATACACAAATCACTCGCATCACACATAACTTCAAACGGTAAATTCCAATCTGGAGGTAACACTATAGGAGCAGAAATAAGCTTTTCTTTGATTGCTTTGAAGGCCGCTAAACAAGCTTCATCAAAAATGAATTTGCAATCCTTTTCGAGTAAGTTGCATAACGGTTTAGCAATCTTAGAAAAATCCTTAATAAAACGCCTATAAAAGCCAGCATGGCCAAGAAAACTCCTTACCCCTTTAACAGAAACAGGAGGGGGAAGAGTTTTAATTACCTCTATCTTTGCTCTATCAACTTCTAATCCAGCACTCGAAACTTTGTGACCTAGAACAATACCTTCGCGAACCATGAAATGACACTTCTCCCAGTTTAACACCAGGTCTGATTCCTTGCATCTAACCAACACTTTCTCCAAGTTATCCAAACACTTATCAAAATCATCACCAAACACGGAGAAATCGTCCATAAACACTTCCAGGAAATTATCAATCATATCCCAGAAGATGGCCATCATGCATCTTTGAAAAGTAGCGGGAGCATTACACAACCCAAATGGCATTCTGCGATATGCAAACGTACCAAAAGGGCATGTAAAAGTAGTCTTATGTTGATCTTCTGGAGCCACGTAAATCTGATTGTACCCAGAGTAGCCATCCAAGAAACAGTAATATTCCCTTCCGGCTAATTTGTCTAACATCTGATCAATGAAGGGCAAAGGGAAATGATCTTTTCTGGTGGCCTTGTTCCGCTTTCTGTAATCCATGCAAATTCTCCAACCTACTACCGTTCTTGAAGGAATCGCCTCATTTTTATCGTTAAGAATTGTTGTCATTCCTCCTTTCTTTGGTACACACTGAACCGGACTCACCCATTCACTACTCGAAATGGGATAAATAATCCCCGCATCTAAAAGCTTGATCACCTCTTTCTTTACCACATCTTTCATCACGGGCATCAATCTCCTTTGGCCTTCAACTGAGCGTGCGTTAACATCTTCAAGTATGATTTTGTGTTGACAATAGGATGGACTAATGCCTTTGATGTCAGCAATTGTCCAACCTATTGCTTCTTTGTTGGCTCTTAACACACGCAACAGTTTGTCTTCTTGAGGACCTGTTAAATTAGCTGAAACAATAACAGGTAGAGTTTCATTAGTACCCAAATAAGCATACCTCAAGTGTGCTGGCAATGGTTTTTCTTCCAACTCCGGAGGAGATTCAATTGAAGGCTTCTTTTTAGGAATAATCTCCCCCGGTCCTCTCACAGGTTCATAGGCAAGACGCCTATATTTCGGATTTTCAGAATTGAGAGCTGCTAATGTTTCGGTAAGCTCCTCCATCATCTCAGGTGAAATCTAATGTCAAAGCAGCCTGCAAGATATCATCAAAATTTAAGCAATTAAATACCTCTTGCGATGCTTGCTCTACTACATCCATTCTGATGCAATCTTCCTGAGAATCTGGGAATTTCATAGCTCGAAATACATTGAATTTCACTTCCTCATCTTGTATCCTCATTGTCAATTCGCCATTTTCTACATCGATCAATGTTCTCCCTGTAGCTAGGAACGGTCTACCCAAAATAATGGGGACATTTCTATCTGCATTGTATTCAAGAATTACGAAATCAACAGGAAATATAAGTGTACCTGCCTTAACAAGAACATCCTCAATGCGGCCTTCAGGATGAGCAAGAGACCTGTCCTCCATTTGCAAGACCATAGAGGTAGGTCTTGCGTTTCCAATTTTAAGCTTATCAAAGACTGACTTGGGCATCAAGTTGATGCTTGCCCCCAAATCGCATAGCGCCTTTCCCTTCCATTCTTCTCCAATCGATATGGGAATCGTGAAACTCCCCGGATCAACTAATTCGGAGGTAATTTACTCTGGCAAATCGCACTACACTCTTCAGGAAGGCCAATCATCTCATTATCACAGTAGGGCCTTTTATTAGTGAGGACCCTCTTCAAAAACTTCGTATACTTAGGAATATCTCGAATTGCCTCAAGTAACGGAATATTAATACTCAAACCCTTCACTCTATTAAAGAACTTCTGAAAATCAACCATATCACCCTTTTTCTGAACTCGCGATGGAAACGGTGGTGGAGGGCGATTGCTTACAATTTCATCTCTCTTTTTCGGAATTTCTCTTGGTCTTTCTATTTCTTCCACCTCACTATCTTTCTCATTCTCTTTCTCTTTCTCACCCACTTCCTTTTCTTTTCTTGGGACTTCTTTTTCTTTCATAACGGGAAAAGGAGGTGGAGGGAGGTTCTTACCACTTCTCAACGTAACAGCCTTACAACGTATCGCTAGGAAGTTTCCCTTGTGGACGCTGATTTAGCTGTTTATTAATTTGACTTAGCTGATTCTGGAAAATCTTCATATTCGCTTCAGCTGCGTTCTGACGTTCCAAAGCTTGAGTTTGAAGAGCAATCAAATTTTCAACGGTTTTCTGAAGGGTAACTACTCCTTCTTGTGGATGGGCAGGTAAAGCTTTCTGGTTTAAATTCTCATCGTAGGTATTCTGAGGAGCTTGTCTTTGTACATAATTGTTTTGATTCTGTCCTCCTTGATGATTGTTGTGTGGTCTTGGATTATAGTTGTTGCCTTGAGGACGCGGCTGATACGCGTAAGTAGGATTGGCTGCCCCATTGGGATTTGAGTATTGAAACCCAGGATGGTTTCTGTTAGGCTGATATCCATTACCACTTGAATTGAAATTACCTCTATTGGACATAAAATTCACTGATTCTTGGTTATTCGGACAAATTTCCTCATCATGATCATCTACCTTACAAATTGAACACATATAAACCTCTTGTGCAGCATGCATAGCTACCTTCTTACTCGAAAATCCTTCTTTCACAGCTAGAGTAAGCTGCTTCAATTGTTGCTCTATGGTATTCTGGATCTTATTCTCAAGCGTAGCAAATTTCTCTTCCATGTCAACATTATTCACTCCTTTAACTAGTGTCCTTACTGAATTCCACCCAACTTCATTCTTGACTGTTCTCTCTAAAATGATCTTGGCATGAGCGGGTTGAACTTGAAGAAAACCTGCACCACATAGCATATCCAACTTCTCTCTCGAAGTTCCATCAAGGCCTCTATAAAAGATCTTTAACTGTTGTTGTTTTGAAAAGCCATGATTGGGAACTTTCTGCAAACACATCTGAAATCTTGTCCAACTCCTACCCACAGTTTCCTCATACTCTTGACGGAAATGCGTCAATTCTAATTCAGCATCTAACCTCATGTTACTTGGGTAATACCTGTCAAAGAACGCAATCTCTAATTGGTCCCAATTAGTAATCTTCGTAGGATCTTGCGTATCGTGCCATTCACTTGCTCCATCAATGACAAAGAATTTAAAAGCAGCAAAATACATCTGTTCTCTTGAAACCCCTTGTGTGATATAAGAATCACATATCTGTTTGAATTTCTGTACCGCTCTAAGAGGATCTTCCGATGGTCTTCCGCGAAAATTTCCAAAGTTTTGGAACTGAGCTAGCATGCCCGAATCTGGACGGAATCTCGGAACATTAATATCTGGAGCACCTACTCCTATAGCTGGAGCACGGAATGGAACTTCTGGAGGACCATTAGTAAACCACGGATCTTGATTCATCACTATCTGGACTTGAGGATTAGGATTTAGTGGTTGAACTTGAGGAATAACGCCTGGAGCTAAAGGTTGGCCATTTGCATCTAACTGGCCTTGTCCATTCTGTTGACCTTGAAGAGTGATATTCTCCATTCTGTTACTTAATTCTTCTACTTCTAAAGCTTCTCGTTCTCTTCTTCTTCTGTACGCAAGTCTGATCAATGATTCTGGATTACTAAGGATCGGAGGTGCTGGCTCTAGATCCTTGAATAGCCTTCTTCGCATACACCAAACCTAAAAACCTGAAAAAGCTAACAAACAAAAAGCGTAAAACTGATAAAATAAAATAAATGCACTTATCACTAAAGGATAAACACCGTGGTCACACGCTACCGTCCCCGGCAGCGGCGCCAAAAACTTGGTGGTCCTTTGTGTGTTCTAAAAATAAATGCAAATGCTAATCGAACCACAACCGCAAGTGTACGGTTGTCCCAAGTAGTATGTATGATAATACAGATTCGTTCCAAGGACGGATGGTTGATCACAATGTTTAGCAAGTAGTGATTGATGCACTTATGAAAGTAAAAGATAATAAAATGTTTGTTTGGTTTTGTTGATTAACGCTAATGAATGAAAGACAAATATTAAAATGCAAGTAGAAGCTAAGACGCAAGTAAAATAAGTGAAAACGCAATATGAGATGTAGTACTTGAGAACGCAAGGATCCTCCTAATCTTACTTCCTAACTTATGTTGTTTAAGGGCTAAATTGGTCAATTACAATGGTCGGGATTCTAAATTCCTTATACCCCCGTCAGGGTGGACTATAAGGCGATCCTAAAGTGTCACTAGTCCCGTCAGGGTAAATATGATCCACCGTTGGATGATTAAGTGTTTTACCTCATTGGCCCTAGAATTAGCTAAGTTCGTCAGAATCAATAGCTTTTATCCTAGATTGAATAATTAATTCTATACCTAAACGCTCCGTCAGGATGATCCACACGCCACTTATGTGGAATAGCTTAGATACTAATACCTAATCTTAGTTCGCGACTCTAAAATCAGTAAATAATCACAAATTATCGAAAAGAGTAATAAACCCAATCTAATTTAATTTAGCATAAACCCAAATTCAACATTCGTTATTTCATAAAATTAAGATTCACCCATTGTTTGTTCTCAAGCACTATTAAAAGCTTAGCTCATATTAAAATTAAAAACTAAATTAAAAGAAAGGGAATTCATATTGTTTACAAAATTAAAATATAAAAAGAACCTAATTTCCGGAATTGGAATGACTACGAATGGAGCTATAGACCCACTCCAGCTCTTGTAGCTTCTTCTTTCTTCCTTCAGTTGCTTCTCTCTGGTGTTTAATCTTGTGGAATGTGAATTGTGTGAAAAATAGAAGTTCAGACCTCCTTTTATAAGCATAAATTCGTTCTAGGGCTTGGACCAGAAAATAGAATATTAATTAAATGTCCAAGCCCACTTTCTAAGCCCAAAATCCTGTAACTGCTGATACACCTTCACTAAAACGGCTTTTCCCGATGCGTTATGACTCCGATTGACCTCATTCCAGTTGCTAAAGTTCCGTAACTCGATAAGGAATGTTTTCTCTTCAAAGGTCAGCGGCTAAATCATCGCTCAAGCACCTCGAAATCAGCACTCTATGGCCTGGAAAATGGATTTTCAGCTCTAAAAATAATATCTTCGGGATTTATCTTCAAGTCTTGACTCTAATTCACGATCTTTGACTTTCTCCTCAGATTCCTCTCCTAGCTAACATCTAAAACCTGTAAACTTTACACTAAAAATACCAATATTACGCGCAAAAGTTTAATAAATTAAAAATGCTAGAAATAAAAAGGGAATTCCGGATTATTGCATATTTAATCCAAAAGTCTATCTAATTAATTAAATAAACACCAAAAATGATGTCTCCCAAGGGTCGAAAATAAGAACAATTACGGAGACATCACACCCTTCTATATATAGCTCACTCTTTTCAGGAATGATTTTAAGGCAAGAAAGTCTAGAGAAGAGGTCAAGGCCTTGTTTTAGTCTCATGGTAGAATCCTTATCACCATTAAATAATACTAGACAATCATAAGCAAATATAAGATGGTTCAAGCCCATTCTAGCACAATTAGGGTGATAAGTAAAAGCTTTATTTTTGAACCACTTTATTAAAAATAACTTAAAAGTCAACAAAATAAATCTCAAAACGTAAAAGTAATGATCTTAGATGGCAAAGCAATCTGTTAGTCCCAGAAGGCCCAACGCACTCAAAAAACATATATTGTATGACCCATTCTGAGAAAGTATGCGAAAGTTAGCAGAAACGCTCGCGGAAACTTCAAAAATGTTGAAGCCGGTTTGCAGAGTGTTTGGATGAAGGAAACGATCCAAAGTCTTCACGTTATAATCCTTTCCATAGTTAGAGTTTAGTGATTAGGGTTTTGGGATTAGGGTATAGGGTTTAGTGTTTAGGGTTTGGGATTTGGGGTTTCTGGTTACGGTTTATTGTTAGTGTTTATGGTTTGTATTTAGGGCTTATATTGATGAATTAGGTGTAGGCTATAGGGTAAAGGTTTTGTTTTTATGGTTTAGGGTATAATGTTAGAGATTTTAGAAATTAGTGTTGAATGTTATGTATGGTAAAAGCCTAACAGACCCAAAATACGATATCCTAAAAAAGAATATTAAAAACAACTTAAAAGTCAACAAAACATATCTGAAAATGTAAAACAGATGATCTTAGATGGCAAAGCAATCTTTCGGTCCAAGAAGGCCCAACACACTCAAAAAACATATATTATGTGCCCTATTCTGAGAAAGTATGCGTAAGTTAGCAAAAACACTCCTGCGAACTTCAAAAATCTTAAAACCGGTTTGCAGAGTGTTTGGATGATAGAAACAAGCCAAAATCTTCACGGTATTATCCTTTCCATTGTTAGGGTTCAGTGATTAGGATTTTGGGATAAGGGTATAGGGTTTAGTGTTTTTTTAATCAAACCTACCATTTTAAATCCACAAAATAACAAGTACAAATCAAACCTACTTGTTTTTTACTCAAAAACAAGCTTGGCTAGGAAAACAAACCCTATACAACATTTACTAGAAAGTAAACCTATCAACTTGCAAAACAACCTATACAACCGTTGCTAGAAAAATAAATCAAAGTAAAAACACCCTATACAACCATTGCTAGGAAATTAAACCCTATACAACAATTGCTAAAGTCTTATACTACGTCCGAGCTCCAAGCTATCTTCCTTGATCTTCTTGCTCTCCTCCCTTGAGTACTCCATGTAGCTTCCATCTTTCCACCAATCTCATATTCTCAACACTCCTTTTAAATAACTTTCTATTCCAAAGTGTATATTGAACATCTTTCACAACTATTTTCACAATATCCTCATATTTAGGATGCATCTTCTTAAAACTCTTTTTTATTCCTCACATCCCAAACACAATAAATAAAGCTAATAAAATTAATGTTTGATATGGTATCTTTTAAGGTGTTACCATCAAAATTAAGCATAAATTCAAGCCTTTCTTCCCAAGTATTACCAGAGTTGTGCCAATTATGAAGAGCACAAATCTACTTCCAAGCCAAAGTAGTGAATTTGCAATTCACAAATAAGTGATCCCTAGATTCATGTTCTTTAAAGCAAAGGTAGCACATCTTGTCCACTTCCATTCCCCACTTTCTAAGCCTATCTTTAGTGCTTAATCTATCATTACAAATTAACCAAGCACAAAACTTGTGCTTTGGCATACTCCATTTATGCCACACCAAACTATACCATTTTGTTTTCTCATTAGGACCCCTTAGATCATACATAACATCCGAGGTCCTAAAGCCTTTATCTCCCCATCTTATAGTTTCATTCTCTTCATTAAGCACCATATCATTTACCACCTCATACACCTTATTAAGCCTAGGTGGAAATCTCCACCTCTCCGGCACATAATAATCCATCACCTTTTTGTTAACATTGTAATTATCCAAAGACATAGCATCCTTTTGTTCACAAATATCACCAACACGCTTTCCTTTTATCCATCTATTATTTAACATATAGGTTCTCTTTCCATTTCCAATATCATGTATAATATATTTAAAAGCAAGGTACCTCATATTAAGCATAGCTCTCCATGTCCAAGGAAGTTTACTATCATATGTAATGCTCCATATACTCTTGTTCCTAAGCTAATGTGAGTAGACCCATTGAGACCAAATATTATCTTTATAACCATACATTCTCCAAAAAGCTTTAAGAATAGCAACTTGATTAATTTGGAGAAGATTAGGTATGCCTAGTCCTCCATTTTCTTTACTTTGACATAATTATTTCCAAGCTACTTTAACACCATGAAAATCATTAGTATTACCCCTCCAAAGAAACCTACTCAAGAGTGATTCTATCTCATGAATAGCTCCCATTGGAAGAATCATTACATTACACCAATATCTATCTTTACTTTGCAAAACACTCTTGATTAAATGAAGCCTTCCTGCAAATGTAAGAAATCTATGCATCCACCCTTCAACACTTCCAACTATATTATTAATAAGGGTAGCACACATTAAACTATTAGGGAGCCCCAAGATATCAAATAGGAAGTTTACCCTTCTTAACATTGAGAATACTACTCAAATCATCATGAAGATCTTTGTTACAACCACCCATACATAGCTCACTCTTTTCAGGACTTTTTTTAAGGCCAGAAAGTCTAGAGAAGCGATCAAGGCCTTTTTTAAGTCTCTTAGCCGAGTCTTTATCCCCATTAAAGAAAACTAAACAATCATCAGAAAATATAAGGTGGTTCAAATCCATTCTTGCACAATTAGGGTGATAAGTAAAAGCTTTATTATGTGCCACTTTCTCAATAATAGAAGAGAAACCTTGAATACATACAACAAATAGATAAGGAGATAAAGGATCACCTTGTCTTAATCCTCTTTCTCCTTTGAAATCACCACACACACTTCCATTAATGCACAAAGAGAACAAAGGTGTTGAAATACACATCTTGATCCAAGATATAAACCTTTTATTAAATCCCATAATTTGAAGTAGTTGGAAAAGGTACCTCCAATTAATTGTATCAAAAGCCTTTTGAAGATCAATATTTAAAGTACACCTTGGACTCAAGTCCTTCCTATCATAACCTGCCACCACACTTTGGGCAACCAATATATTATCAGAAATACTTCTTCCTCCCACAAAAGCAGCTTGATTTTTAGATATAAGCTACTCAAGGATTTTCTTCATCCTATTAGAAATGATTTTAGATATAGCTTTATACAGGATATTACAACAAGCAATGGGCCTAAAACTCTTTACTGAAGTGGGATTTTTAACCTTGGGAATAAGAACAAGATTAGTAGCATTAATTTGCTTCAAGATTTGTCTATTCTTGAAAGTTTCTTTTATATCATTACAAATATCCTCCCCAATAATATTCCAAGTAGCTTTGAAGAAAGCACTATTAAAACGATCTAGGCCAGGAGCTTTTGAGATATCAATAGAGAAAATAGCTTCTTTAATCTCCTTACTAGTAATGTCTTTCACCATTTCTTTTGCTTCTTCCTTAGTGATAGCTTTATCAACAAGCTTGTTTAAACAACTAGAGCTAACACTTTCTTCATAAACATCCTTAGTACCAATTAAACTAGTGTAGTACTTGATAAATTCATCATAAATAGCCTCATATTAAACAACAATATCACCATTTTCAGTCACAATAGAGGCAACTCGTTTTTGAGTGATTCTTGCCTTGATGTTCTTATGATAAAGGGTAGTGCTACAATCACCCTTTTGAGCCGAAGTAATTCCATATTTTTTCTTTAAGATCTCCTCTTGAATATTAAGAAGATGCATAAGTTTATCTCTTAGCTCCTTCTCAATGATGAGCATAGATTGATCACCATTCATAAGCTTTGATTGTACCTTTTCAAGCTCCTCCTTAAGCTTCATTATTTCTTGTGTAGAGTGATGAAAATATTTTCTATTGAAAATCTTTAGAGCTTTCTTTACTTTCTTCAATTTATTCACCACTTTATACATCATACTCCCTTTAACCTCAATTTTCCACACCTTTTCAATCAAAGGCAGAAACTCATCATGATCAATCCAAACATTAAAAAACTTGAAAGATGAAGGTTTAGTATTTGAACTCCCCTGTATTTTGAGGATAAGGTTGGAGTGATCTGAAATTCCAGGAGCTTCAATCATCTAATGAGACTTGAAACAAGTGAACCAAGCATCATTTATGAAAATTTTATCTATTTTACTAGATACAAAACCATCCATTCTTCTATTAATCCAAGTGTAGTAAAACCCTTGGCTAGGATGTTCCACCATCCCATTATCATTAATACATTCCACAAATTCATGAGAGCTCTTATGAAATATAGTACATCCCATTCTTTCATAAACTTTAGTAATTTCATTATAGTCCCCACACCAAATACAAGGAGAGGCCCCATTAATAACCATCCATTCACTAAGTGTTTCCCAAAGAAGAACCCTTTTATCGTCATCATTATCTGCATAGACCATCACACAATTGAATGTTAACTTATTAAATATATCATGTACTTCAAGGAAGATGGCTTGGCTAGTTGAATCAAGACACTTTACATCCAAAACATTCTTATTCCACTTTATACATATTCTTCCCCTTTCATCCTTATCATGATTAGTAATAGTACCCCAATTACTCAAATAAGTATTGTAAAACTTGTTGTAACTTTGTAGAGTCATTTTAGTCTCCAATAAACCCATAAGATCAACTTTTTTATCTTGTATAACATGAATAACTTCTTTTTGTTTGAGGTTTAGATTTAAACCTCTTACATTCCAAGAGTTAATTATCATTTAGGTCAGGAGGGTTTCCTTCCCTATGGGTACTTCCCACAAACTTATTTAAAGCCTCTTCAAGGTTTTCATTAGCCATGTTTAAAGCACAAAAGGACTTACTTAAATCCCCTTCAAAGATATTAGAATTACAAGCACTTTCTCTAGGTGTACTAGGGGTTTATTCTTTTCCCTTTGCACTACTACTTCCCACATTTTTAGGTGGGGTCATAGTTGTGTCATTAGTGTTAGGAATCTGAACTTCATCGTCCATTCTCTCCTTTTGCTTTCTTTGCACAACTCTCCATTCTTCAACCTTCTTTTGAACTTTGTATTGGTTTGGTTGGTGATTAGCTTGGTTAGGTTTAGGTTGGTGGTTAACTTGGTTTGGTTTAGGTTGGTTATAGGTTCTTGGTCTCTCCTTTGTAGGTTCTTTCCTGCCTTGACTACAATTAATCTTCTTATGCCCTAAAGCCTTGCAATTAGAACATCTTGGAGGTAACCACTCATAATAAGCTTCCACCACATGAATTCCATCTTCCTCAAGATCTATCTTAACCCTTTTAACAAAATTCTTTGTCATATCTACTTCCACACACACTCTAGCAAAGCTTATTTTATTCCTTGATTTAGTAATAGGGCCCATTTGAATTAGGATACCCAAAGCACTACATATGTAACTTAACCCATCATTAGTCCACAATTGTAAAGGTACCTTTCTAAAATTAACCCATAGTGGAACCTTAGTCATATCAAGCTTATCAAACTTCATATAAGATTCCCATTTTCTTAGTATCATAATCCTTCCATTAACATGCCAAACTTGCTCTAATATATTGTTACATTCTTGCTCACCTTGAAATTTGAATAGAAACACCTCCATATCAGTAGACTTGATCTCCACAGGACCACAATTTCTCCATTGAGCATTAACCATACTTCTAACCATGTGATATTCAGGAGCTTCACCAAAGAATTGTCCAACTAAACAGTTTTCCCATCCCTCGATTCCACTCTTCACTATATTCCTTGGAGGTTTAACCATGAGTTCATCTCCTACTTGACTAGGAGCAAAGTATTTTAGCTTCAATTCTTGATCACTCTTCTTGAACAATTCAGTCCACTTACCTTGCTTCCAACAGTTTTCCTCAATTATTTCCACCTCAGATTCATCCACATCATCTACATTTTAACCTTGTGCTACTCCCAAGAGGGTACTTTCACTTGGTGGAGAAATTCCTCCAATTCCTGCACCAAAAGTGGAGTAATCCTCTTTGTGACTCACATCCAAGCTATTCTTGAGGGAATTAGGAGCCTCACCCTCAAATAGGGCCCCATCTTGGCCGTTCATTCCCTCAGCTATTGTACAATCAATAGTTTGAGTATCCATGATGCTTTCACTGGAGCTAAGTAAGGTTTTGTCCATTACATCTTGTGCTTCATCTACTGTCCTTCTTTGAGGACTTTCATCAAACACATTGGTTTCATTATACAAACCATCTTCCTTCCTGCTAGAGTCATAAACACTACCTTTGTCCAAACTCCCATTCATCAAATTACCCCTCTTAGTAGCATAGAAGTTGTTACTCACTTGAATTACAGGAGTAGTAGGAACATATTTACCTTTAAGTGGCGCAAACTTCACTTGAGTTTCATTAGCTTCAACACTATCCTTAGTCCCACGATTTCCAGACTTATTGCGAGGTGCCTATAGATCCAGAATGAAAAATGATGAATAGTAAAAAAGAATCACGAAATTTGGTTAAGAAATGAGCTAAAAAACCCCAAATAGTCCCTTCTGTCGCGAGAGTAATTCATAAAATCGAGTTTGATTTTGCACGAAATTTATTGCAGATTTGGTGTTAAAATTGATGTTGATTCTTACCGAGAATATCGCAATTATTAATCAATTATTTACCATTATCCACTTTATCCACTTACCTGAACCAACAAAACTCGTCTTCTTCACCTCCAATGTTAAAGCGCGTAACCCACACGTACTCCATTACTCCACGCTTCTACCCGACAATCTTTACAGCTCGGATCTCCACTACCAATTCTTCTGAATTAATCTCAACCAACTCTTCTGAATTAATTTCCACAAAAAAAAATCTAAAATTACAAAACAAAATGGAAAAAATAGATTTAAAGATTTTCAACTCCGGTCAAAACGAGGTCAACGCTCCGGTCAATCTCCGGTCAAACTCCAGCCATAAGGTCGGAAAGTCACCGGTGATGGGTGGGGAGGTCAACGGTGGTCAAAAGGAGTCAAAGATTAGTCAAACTTTGGCTAAATCATTAAACCCTAGTGAGAGAAAGTAGAGAGAAGGAGGAGCAATGTGTTTAGGGTTATAGGGTTTAGTGTTTAGGCTTTGGAGTTTCTGGTTACGGTTTATTGTTAGTGTTTATGGTTTGTATTTAGGGCTTATTATGATGAATTAGGTGTAGGCTATAGGGTAAAGGTTTTGTGTTTATGGTTTAGAGTATAATGTTAGAGATTTTAGAAATTAGGGTTGAATTTTACGGTTTGTAAAAGCCTAATGGACCCAAAATACGATATCCAAAAATAGAATATTAAAAATAACCTAAAAGTCAACAAAACATATCTCAAAACATAAAACAGATGATCTTAGATTACGAAGCTATATGTTGGTCCCAGAAGGCCCAACGCACTCAAAAAATATATATTATGTACCCCATTCTCAGAAAGTATGTGAAAGTTAGCAAAAACTCTCCCGAGAACTTAAAAAATCTTAAAAAATGTTTGCAGAGTGTTTGGATGACAGAAACGAGCAAAAATCTTCACGTTATTATCCTTTCCATGGTTAGGGTTTAGTGATTAAAGTTTTGGGGTTTCCGGTTACGGTTTATTTTTAGTGTTTATGGTTAGTAATTAGGGCTTATGATGATGGATTAGATGTAGGCTATAGGGTTAAGGTTTTTTGTTTATGGTTTAGGGTATAATGTTAGTGATTTTAGATATTAGGGTTGAATGTTAAAGTTGGTAAAACCCTAACGGAGCCAAAATATGATATCTTAAAATAGAATATTAATAACAACCTAAAAGTATACAAAACACATCTCAAAACGTAAAATTGATGATCTTAGATGGCAAAGCCATATTATGTGCCCCATTCTAAGAAAGTATGTGAAAGTTAGCAAAAACCCTCCCGGGAACTTCAAAAATCTTTAAAACGGTTTTCAGCATGTTAGGATGATAGAAAAGAGCCAAAATCGTCACGTTATTATCCTTTTCATAGTTAGGGTTTAGTGATTAGGGTTTTGGGATTAGGGTATAGGGTTTAGTGTTTTTTTTATCAAACCTGCCATTTTATATCCACTAAATGACAAGTACAAACAAAACCCTTACTTGTTTTTGACCAAAAAACAAGCATGGCTAGGAAAAACAAACCCTATACAACATTTACTAGGAAAGTAAACCTATCAACTTGCAAAACAACATATACAACCATTGCTAGAAAGAAAAAGAAATTAAGACAAGAACAACTTATACAACCATTGCAAGGAATTCAAACCCTATACAACAATAGCTAAACTCTATAACTAGGTCCAAGCTCCAAGATATCTTCCTTGTTCTTCTTGCTCTCCTCCCTTGAGTACTCCATGTAGTTTCCATCTTTCTACCAATCTCATATTCTTAACACGCCTTTTAAATAAAATTCTATTCCATAGTGTGTATTGAACATCTTTCACAACTATTTTCACAATATCTTCATATTTAGGATGCATCTTCTTAAATTCCTTTTTATTCCTCATATCCCAAATACAATAAAGAAAGCTAAGAAATGTAATATTTGATAAGGTATCTTTTAAGGAGTTACCATCAAATTGAATCATAAAATCAAGCCTTTATTCCCAAGTAATACTCGTGTTATGCCCATTATGAAGAGCACAAACCTCCTTCCAACCCAAATTAGTAGAGTTGCAAGCCACAAATAGATGATCTCTAGATTCATGTTCCTCAAAGCAAAGTTAGCATAATTTGTCCACATCCATTCCCCACATACTAGGCCTATCCTTAGTGCTCAACCTATCCTTACAAATTAACCAGCACAAAACTTATGCTTAGGTATACTCCATTTATGCCACACCACACTATACCATTTTGTTTTTTCATTGGGACCCCTTAGATCATACATAATATCTGAGGCTTTAAACCCCTTTTATCCCTATTTTATAATGTCATCTTCCTCATTTAGCATCATGTCCTTTACCATCTCATACACCTTATTGAGCTTAGGTGGAAATCTCCACCTCTTCCTAATATAATAATCCATCACCTTTTTGTTGATATTGTAATTACCTAAAGAAATAGAATCTTTTTGTTCACAAATATCAACAGCACATTTATAATTTATCCACCTATCATTTAACATATAGGTTGTTTCCCCATTTCAAACATCATGTACAGTATAGTTAAAAGCAATGTACCTCACATTTAGCATAGCTCTCCATGTCCAAGGAAGTTTACTATCATAAGTAATGCTCCATATACTCTTGTTCCTTAGCCAATTTGAATAGACCCGTTGAGACCAAATGTTATCTTTATAACCATACATCCTCCAAAAAGCTTTACGAATAGCAACTTGATTAATCTAGAGGAGATTAGGTATGCCTAACCCCCCATTTTCTTTACTTTGAAAAAGTTCTTTCCAAGCCACTTTAGCTCCATGAAAATCATTAGTATTACCCTTCCAAAGAAACCTACTCAAGAGTGATTCAATCTCATGAATAACCCCCATTGGAAGAATCATTACATTACACCAATATCTAGCTTTACTTTGCAAAACACTCTTGATTATATGAAGCCATCCTGGAAAGGTAAGAAATCTATGTATCCGACTTTCCACAATCCCAACTATATTATTAATAAGAGTAGCACACATTAAGCTACCCTTTGTAGTAAAAGGAGCTCCAAGATATCTAACAGCAAGTTTACCCTTTTTAACATTGAGAATACAACTCAAATCATCATGAAGGTCCTTGTTACACCCTCCTATATATAGCTCACTCTTTTCAGGACTGATTTTAAGGCCAGAAAGTCTAGAGAAGAGGTCAAGGCCTTGTTTTATTCTCATGGTAGAATCCTTATCACCATTAAAGAATACTAGACAATCATCAACAAATATAAGATGGTTCAAACACATTCTAGCACAATTAGGGTGATAAGTAAAAGCTTTATTTTGAGCCACCTTATCAAGAATAGAAGTGAAACCTTGCATACACACAACAAATAGATACGGAGATAAAGGATCACCTTGCCTTAATCCTCTTTCTCCTTTGAAATAACCACACACACTCCCATTAATACATAAAGAGAACATAGGTGTAGAAATACACATCTTGATCCAAGAGATAAACTTATCATGGAATCCAATAATGTGAAGCAATTGAATAAGGTACCTCCAATTAATTGTATCAAATGCCGTTCGAAGATCAATGTTTAAAGTACACCTTGTACTCAAATCCTTCCTAACATAACCTGTCTCCTCACTTTGAGTCACCAATATATTATCAGAAATGCTTCTTCCTCCTACAAAAGCAGCTTGATTTTTAGATATAAGCTCTTGAAGACTTATTTTCATCCTATTTTCAAAGTTTTTAGATATAGATTTGTATAGGATGTTACAACAAGCTATGGGCCTAAAACTCTTCACTGAGGTGGGATTCTTAACCTTAGGAATAAGAACAAGATTTGTAGCATTTAATTTGCTTCCAGATTTGTCTATTCTTGAAAGTTTCATTTATATCATTACATATATCCTCCCCAATAATACTCCAAGTAGCTTTGAAGAATGCACTATTAAAACCATCTGGACCAGGAGCCTTTGAGTTATCTATAGAAAATATAGCATCTTTAATCTCCTTACTAGTAATGTCTTTAGGGTTTCTTGTTGTGGTTTAGTGTTTAGGGTTTAGGGTTTCTTGTTGTGGTTTATTGTTAGTGTTTATGGTTAGTATTTAGGCCTTATGGTGATGGATTAGGTGTAGGTTATGGGGTAAAAATTTTGTGTTTATGGTTTAAGGTATAATGTCAGAGATTTTAGAAATTAGGGTTGAATGTTATAGATGGAAAAACCCTAATGGACTCAAAATACGTAACTCTAAAATTGAATATTAAAAACAACCTAAAAGTAAACAAAACAAACCTCAAAATGTAAAACTAATGATCTTAGATGGCAATGCTTGTTGTTTGTCTCAGGAGGACCAACACTCTCAAAAAACATGTATTATGTGCCCCAATATGAGAAAGTATGCAAAAGTTAGCAAAAACCCTCCTGAGAACTTCAAAAATCTTAAAACCGGTTCGCAGTGTGTTTGGATGATAGAACTAAGCCAAAATTTTCACGTTATTATCCTTTCCATGGTTAGGGTTCAGTGATTAGGGTTTTGTGATTAAGGTATAGGGTTTAGTGTTTAGGGTTTGGGGTTTCCGATTACGATTTATTGTTAGTGTTTATGGTTTGTATTTAGAGCTTATTGTGATGAATTAGGTGTAGGCTATAGGGTAAAGGTTTTGTGTTTATGGTTTAGGGTATAATGTTAGAGATTTTAGAAAAAAATCCGAATGTTACGGTTGATAAAAGCCTAATGGACACAAAATACGATATCCTGAAATAGAATATTAAAAACAACCTAAAAGTCAACTAAACACATCTAAAAACGTAAAACAAATGATGTTAGATGGTAAAGAAATATGTCGGTCCCTGAAGAACAATGCACTCAAAAAAAAAATATTATGTTCCCCATTCTGAGAAAGTATGCGAAAGTTAGGAAAAACCCTCCCGGGTACATCAAAAAACTTAAAAACAGTTTGCAGAATGTTTGGATGATAGAAACGAGCCAAAATCTTCACGTTATTATCCTTTCCATGGTTAGGGTTCAGTGGTTAAGGTTTTGGATTAGAGTATAGGGTTTAGTGTTTAGGGTTTAGGGTTTTTGGTTGCGGTTTATTGTTAGTGTTTATGGTTAGTATTTTGGGCTTATGGTGATGGATTAGGTGTAGGTTACGGGGTTAAGGTTTTGTGTTTATGGTTTAGGGTATAATGTTAGAGATTTTAGGAATTAGGATTGAATTTTAAAGATGTTAAAACCCTAACGGACTCAAAATACGAAACCCTAAAATTGGATATTAAAAACAACCTAAAAGTCAACAAAATAAATCTCAAAACGTAAAACTAATGATCTTAGATGGCGAAGCCATCTGTTGGTCCTAGAAGGCCGAATTCACTCAGAAAACATATATTATATACCCCATTCTGAGAAAGTATGTGAAAGTTAGCAAAAACCTCTTGGGAACTTCAAAAATCTTGAAAATGGTTTGCAGAGTGTTTGGATGATAGTAACGAGCCAAAATCTCTACGTTATTATCCTTTCCAAGGTTAGGGTTTTGGGATTAGGGTATAGGGTTTAGTGTTTAGGTTTTCATGTTTCTGGTTACGGTTTATTTGTAGTGCTTATGGTTAGTATTTAGGGATTATGGTGATGGATTAGGTACAGTTATGTGGTTAAGGTTATGTGTTTATGGTTTAGGGTATAATTTTAGAGATTTTAGAAATTAGGATTGAATGTTACGGTTTGTAAAACCCTAACGGACCCAAAAATACGAAACCCTAAAATAGAATATAAAAACAACCTAAAAGTCAACCAAAATAAATCTCAAAACGTAAAACTAATGATCATAGATGGAAAAGCGGTCTGATGGTCCCCAAAGGCCTAACGCACTCAAAAAATATATTATGTGCCCCATTTTGACAAAGTATGCGAAAGTTAGCAAAAACCCACCCGGGAACTTCAAAAATCTTAAAACCGGTTTGTAGAGTGTTTGGATGATTGAAACGAGCCAATATCTTCTCGTTATTATCCTTTCCATGGTTAGGGTTCAGTGATTAGGGTTTTGGGATTAGGGTATAGGGTTTAGTGTTTAGGGTTTGGGGTTTCTGGATACGGTTTATAGTTAGTGTTTATGGTTTGTATTTAGGGCTTATTGTGGATAATTAGGTGTAGGTTATAGGGTTAAGGTTTTGTGTTTATGGTTTACGGTATAACATTAGAGATTTTAGAAATTAGGGTCGAATGTTACGGTTGGTAAAACCCTAACGCGCCCAAAATATGATATCCTTAATTAGAATATTTAAATCAACCTAAAAGTTAAAAAAAGCACATCTAAAAATGTAAAACAGATGATCTTAGATGGCGAAGCGAACTGTTGGTCCCAGAAAGCCCAACGCACTCAAAAAACATATATTATGTGCCCCATTCTGAAATAGTATGCGAAAGTTAGCAAAAACCCTCCCAGGATATTAAAAAAATCTTGAAACCGGTTTGCAGAGTGTTTGGATGATAGAAATGAGCCAAAATCTTCACGTTTTTATACTTTCCATGGATAGGGTTCAGTGATTCAAGTTTTGGGATTAGGGTATAGGGTTTGGTGTTTAGGGTTTGGGGTTTCTAGTTACGGTTTGCGTTGGACCTTCTGGGACCAACAGATCGCCTTCGCCATCTAAGATCATCTGTTTTACGTTTTGAGATTTATTTAGTTGCCTTTTAGGTTGTTTTTAATATTTTATTTTAGGGTTTCATATTTTGGGTTCGTTAGGATATTACCAACCGTCGCATTAAACACTAATTTCTAAAATCTTTAACATTATATCCTAAACCATAAACACAAAACCTTAACCCTAACTTAGACCTAATCCATCACCATAAGCCCAAAATAACCCTAACAATGAACCGTAACTAGAAACACTAAACCCTATACCTAATCACAAATCACTAGTCACTAAAACCTAGCCATAGAAAGGATAATAATGTGAAGATTTTGGCGCGTTTGTATCATCCAAACACTCTGAAAACAGTTTTCAAGACTTTTAAAGTTTCCGGGAGGGTTTTTGCTAACTTTCACATACTTTCTCAAAATAGGGCATATAATATATGTTTTTTGAGTGCGTTGGACCTTCTGGGACCAATAGATCGCCTTTGCCATCTAAGATTATCTGTTTTACGTTTTGAGATTTATTTAGTTGACTTTTAGGTTTTTTTTAATATTTTATTTAAGTGTTTCGTATTTTGGGTCCGTTAAGGTTTTCCAACCGTCGCATTAAACCCTAATTTCTATAATCTCTAACATTATACCCTAAACCATAAACATAAAAACCTTAACCCTAACTTACACCTAATCCATCACCAATAGCCCTAAATAACACCAATAATAAATCGTAAACAGAAACACTAAACCTTATACCCTAATAACAAAACCCTTACCATAGAAATGATAATAATGTGAAGATTTTGTTGCGTTTGTATCATCCAAACACTCTGAAAACCGTTTTGAAGATTTTTGATGTTTCTAGGAGGGTGTTTGCTAACTTTCGCATACTTTCTCATAATAGGGTACATATTTTGAGTGCGATGGGATTACTGGGACCAACTGATATCTTCACCATCTTTGTCTGTTTTACGTTTTGAGATATATTTAGTAAACTCTTAGGTCGTTTATAAAATTTTATTTTAGGGTTTCGTATTTTGGGTTCGTTAGGGTTTTACCAACTGTAAAATTAAACCCTAATTTTGAAAACCTCTAACATTAAGCCTTAAACAATAAGTACAAAAGCCTATGCCAATGTAATCTACACCTAATCCATCACCATATGCCCTAAATACTAACCATAAACACTAACTATAAATCGTAAACAGAAACACTAAACCGTATACCTTAATCACAAAACCCCTATCACTAAACGCTAACCATGGATAGGATAATAATGTGATGATTTTGGCTTGTTTGTATCATCCAAACACTCTAAAAACCGTTTTTAGGATTTTTGAAGTTTCCGGGAGGGTTTTTGCTAACTGTCGCATACTTTCTCAGAATAGGGCAGATAATATATGTTTTCTTTAGTGCGTTGGACCCTCTGGGACCAACAGATCGCCTTCGCCATCTAAGATCATCTGTTTTACATTTTCAGATTTATTTAGTTGACTTTTAGGTTGTTTTTAATATTTTATTTTAGTGTTTCGTATTTTGGGTCCGTTAGGGTTTTACCAACCGTCGCATTAAACCCTAATTTCTAAAATCCTTAAAATTATACCCTAAACCATAACATAAAACCCTTAACCCTAACTTACACCTAATCCATCACCAATAGCCCTAAATAACACCAATAATAAATCGTAAACAGAAACACTAAAACCAATACCCTAATAACAAAACCCTAACCATGGAAATAATAATAATGTGAAGATTTTGGCGCGTTTGTATTATCCAAACACTCTAAAAACCGTTTTGAAGATTTTAGAAATTTCCAGGAGGGTTTTTGCTATTTTTCGCATACTTTCTTAGAATATGGTACATATAATATGTTTTTTTTGAGTGCCTTAGGCAAACTGGGACCTAATGATATCTTCGCCATCTTAGATCGTCTGTTTAACGTTTTGAGATTTATTTAGTTAACTTTTAAGTCGTTTATACAATTTTATTTTAGGATTTCGTATTTTGGGTTCGTTAGGTTTTACTAATTGTAAAATTAAACCCTAATTGCGAAAACCTCTAACATTAAACCTTAAACAATAAACACAAAAGCCTAAGCCAATATAATCTACACCTAATCCATCACCATATCCCTAAATACTAACCATAAACAGAAACAATAAATCCTAAACAGAAACACTAAACCCTATACCCTAATCACAAAACCCTAATCACTAAACGCTAACCATGGATAGGATAATAATGTGAATATTTTGGCCTGTTTGTATCATCCAAACACTCTAAAAACCGTTTTTAGGATTTTTGAAGTTTCTGGGAGGGTTTTTTGCTAAATGTCGCATACTTTCTGAGAATAGGGCATATAATATATGTTTTTTAAGTGCGTTGGACCTTCTGGGACCTACAGATCGCCTTCGCCATCTAAGATCATCTGTTTTACGTTTTGAGAGTTATTTAGTTGACTTTTAGGTTGTTTTTAATATTTTATTTTAGGGTTTCATATTTTGGGTCCATTAGGATATTACCAACCGTCGCATTAAACCCTAATTTCTAAAATCTCTAATATTATATCCTAAACCATAAACACAAAACCTTAACCCTAACTTAGACCTAATCCATCACCATAAGCCCAAAATAACCCTAACAATAAATCGTAACTAGAAACACTAAAGCCTATACCCTAATCACAAATCCCTAGTCACTAAAACCTAGCCATAGAAAGGATAATAATGTGAAGATTTTGGCGTGTTTGTATCATCCAAACACTCTGAAAACAGTTTTCAAGACTTTTAAAGTTTCCGGGAGGATTTTTGCTAACTTTCACATACTTTCTCAGAATAGGGCATATAATATATGTTTTTTGAGTGCGTTGGACCTTCTGGGACCAATAGATCGCCTTTGCCATCTAAGATTATCTTTTTTACGTTTTGAGATTTATTTAGTTGACTATTAGGTTTTTTTTAATATTTTATTTAAGTGTTTCGTATTTTGGGTCCGTTAGGGTTTACCAACCGTCGCATTAAACTCTAATTTCTAAAATCTCCAACATTATACCCTAAACCATAAACATAAAAACCTTAACCCTAACTTACACCTAATCCATCACCAATAGCCCTAAATAACACAATTAATAAATCGTAAACAGAAACACTAAACCTTACACCCTAATAATAATAATGTGAAGATTTTGGCGCGTTTGTATCATCCAAACACTCTAAAAACCGTTTTGAAGATTTTAGAAGTTTCAACGAGGTTTTTGCTATTTTTCGCATACTTTCTTAGAATAGGGACATATTATATGTTTTTTTGAGTGCCTTAGGCAAACTGGGACCAACTGATATCTTCGCCATCTTAGATCGTCTGTTTTACGTTTTGAGATTTATTTAGTTAACTTTTAAGTCGTTTATAAAATTTTATTTTAGGATTTCGTATTTTGGGTTCGTTAGGTTTTACTAATTGTAAAATTAAACCCTAATTGCGAAAACCTCTAACATTAAACCTTAAACAATAAATACAAAAGCCTAAGCCAATCTAATCTACACCTAATCCATCACCATATCCCTAAATACTAACCATAAACACACACAATAAATCCTAAACTGAAACACTAAACCCTATACCCTAATCACAAAACCCTAATCACTAAACGCTAACCATGGATAGGATAATAATGTGAATATTTTGGCCTGTTTGTATCATCCAAACACTCTAAAAACCGTTTTTAGGATTTTTGAAGTTTCTGGGAGGGTTTTTTGCTAAATGTCGCATACTTTCTGAGAATAGGGCATATAATATATGTTTTTTAAGGGCGTTGGACCTTCTGGGACCTACAGATCGCCTTCGCCATCTAAGATCATCTGTTTTACGTTTTGAGAGTTATTTAGTTGACTTTTAGGTTGTTTTTAATATTTTATTTTAGGGTTTCATATTTTGGGTCCGTTAGGATATTACCAACCGTCGCATTAAACCCTAATTTCTAAAATCTCTAATATTATATCCTAAACCATAAACACAAAACCTTAACCCTAACTTAGACCTAATCCATCACCATAAGCCCAAAATAACCCTAACAATAAATCGTAACTAGAAACACTAAAGCCTATACCCTAATCACAAATCCCTAGTCACTAAAACCTAGCCATAGAAAGGATAATAATGTGAAGATTTTGGCGTGTTTGTATCATCCAAACACTCTGAAAACAGTTTTCAAGACTTTTAAAGTTTCCGGGAGGATTTTTGCTAACTTTCACATACTTTCTCAGAATAGGGCATATAATATATGTTTTTTGAGTGCGTTGGACCTTCTGGGACCAATAGATCGCCTTTGCCATCTAAGATTATCTTTTTTACGTTTTGAGATTTATTTAGTTGACTATTAGGTTTTTTTTAATATTTTATTTAAGTGTTTCGTATTTTGGGTCCGTTAGGGTTTACCAACCGTCGCATTAAACTCTAATTTCTAAAATCTCCAACATTATACCCTAAACCATAAACATAAAAACCTTAACCCTAACTTACACCTAATCCATCACCAATAGCCCTAAATAACACAATTAATAAATCGTAAACAGAAACACTTAACCTTACACCCTAATAATAATAATGTGAAGATTTTGGCGCGTTTGTATCATCCAAACACTCTAAAAACCGTTTTGAAGATTTTAGAAGTTTCAACGAGGTTTTTGCTATTTTTCGCATACTTTCTTAGAATAGGGACATATTATATGTTTTTTTGAGTGCCTTAGGCAAACTGGGACCAACTGATATCTTCGCCATCTTAGATCGTCTGTTTTACGTTTTGAGATTTATTTAGTTAACTTTTAAGTCGTTTATAAAATTTTATTTTAGGATTTCGTATTTTGGGTTCGTTAGGTTTTACTAATTGTAAAATTAAACCCTAATTGCGAAAACCTCTAACATTAAACCTTAAACAATAAATACAAAAGCCTAAGCCAATCTAATCTACACCTAATCCATCACCATATCCCTAAATACTAACCATAAACACACACAATAAATCCTAAACTGAAACACTAAACCCTATACCCTAATCACAAAACCCTAATCACTAAACGCTAACCATGGATAGGATAATAATGTGAATATTTTGGCCTGTTTGTATCATCCAAACACTCTAAAAACCGTTTTTAGGATTTTTGAAGTTTCTGGGAGGGTTTTTTGCTAAATGTCGCATACTTTCTGAGAATAGGGCATATAATATATGTTTTTTAAGGGCGTTGGACCTTCTGGGACCTACAGATCGCCTTCGCCATCTAAGATCATCTGTTTTACGTTTTGAGAGTTATTTAGTTGACTTTTAGGTTGTTTTTAATATTTTATTTTAGGGTTTCATATTTTGGGTCCGTTAGGATATTACCAACCGTCGCATTAAACCCTAATTTCTAAAATCTCTAATATTATATCCTAAACCATAAACACAAAACCTTAACCCTAACATAGACCTAATCCATCACCATAAGCCCAAAATAACCCTAACAATAAATCGTAACTAGAAACACTAAAGCCTATACCCTAATCACAAATCCCTAGTCACTAAAACCTAGCCATAGAAAGGATAATAATGTGAAGATTTTGGCGTGTTTGTATCATCCAAACACTCTGAAAACAGTTTTCAAGACTTTTAAAGTTTCCGGGAGGATTTTTGCTAACTTTCACATACTTTCTCAGAATAGGGCATATAATATATGTTTTTTGAGTGCGTTGGACCTTCTGGGACCAATAGATCGCCTTTGCCATCTAAGATTATCTTTTTTACGTTTTGAGATTTATTTAGTTGACTATTAGGTTTTTTTTTACTATTTTATTTAAGTGTTTCGTATTTTGGGTCCGTTAGGGTTTACCAACCGTCGCATTAAACTCTAATTTCTAAAATCTCCAACATTATACCCTAAACCATAAACATAAAAACCTTAACCCTAACTTACACCTAATCCATCACCAATAGCCCTAAATAACACAATTAATAAATCGTAAACAGAAACACTAAACCCTACACCCTAATAATAATAATGTGAAGATTTTGGCGCGTTTGTATCATCCAAACACTCTAAAAACCGTTTTGAAGATTTTAGAAGTTTCCACGAGGTTTTTGCTATTTTTCGCATACTTTCTTAGAATAGGGACATATTATATGTTTTTTTGAGTGCCTTAGGCAAACTGGGACCAACTGATATCTTCGCCATCTTAGATCGTCTGTTTTACGTTTTGAGATTTATTTAGTTAACTTTTAAGTCGTTTATAAAAATTTATTTTAGGATTTCGTATTTTGGGTTCGTTAGGTTTTACTAATTGTAAAATTAAACCCTAATTGCGAAAACCTCTAACATTAAACCTTAAACAATAAATACAAAAGCCTAAGCCAATCTAATCTACACCTAATCCATCACCATATCCCTAAATACTAACCATAAACACAAACAATAAATCCTAAACAGAAACACTAAACCCTATACCCTAATCACTAAACCCTAATCACTAAACCCTAATCACTAAACGCTAACCATGGATAGGATAATAATGTGAAGATTTTGGTCTGTTTGTATCATCCAAACACTCTAAAAACCGTTTTTAGGACTTTTGAAGTTTCCGGGAGGGTTTTTTGCTAACTGTCGCATACTTTCTGAGAATAGGGCATATAATATATGTTTTTTAAGTGCGTTGGACCTTCTGGGACCAATAGATCGCCTTCGCCATCTAAGATCATCTGTTTTACCTTTTGAGATTTATTTAGTTGACTTTTAGGTTGTTTTTAATATTTTATTTTAGGGTTTCATATTTTGGGTCCGTTAGGATATTACCTACCGTCGCATTAAACCCTAATTTCTAAAATCTCTAATATTATATCCTAAACCATAAACACAAAACCTTAACCCTAACTTAGACCTAATCCATCACCATAAGCCCAAAATAACCCTAACAATAAATCGTAACTAGAAACACTAAACCCTATACCCTAATCACAAATCCCTAGTCACTAAAACCTAGCCATAGAAAGGATAATAATGTGAAGATTTTGGCGCGTTTGTATCATCCAAACACTCTGAAAACAGTTTTCAAGACTTTTAAAGTTTCCGGGAGGATTTTTGCTAACTTTCACATACTTTCTCAGAATAGGGCATATAATATATGTTTTTTAAGTGCGTTGGACCTTCTGGGACCAATAGATCGCCTTCGCCATCTAAGATCATCTGTTTTACCTTTTGAGATTTATTTAGTTGACTTTTAGGTTGTTTTTAATATTTTATTTTAGGGTTTCATATTTTGGGTCCGTTAGGATATTACCAACCGTCGCATTAAACCCTAATTTCTAAAATCTCTAATATTATATCCTAAACCATAAACACAAAACCTTAACCCTAACATAGACCTAATCCATCACCATAAGCCCAAAATAACCCTAACAATAAATCGTAACTAGAAACACTAAAGCCTATACCCTAATCACAAATCCCTAGTCACTAAAACCTAGCCATAGAAAGGATAATAATGTGAAGATTTTGGCGTGTTTGTATCATCCAAACACTCTGAAAACAGTTTTCAAGACTTTTAAAGTTTCCGGGAGGATTTTTGCTAACTTTCACATACTTTCTCAGAATAGGGCATATAATATATGTTTTTTGAGTGCGTTGGACCTTCTGGGACCAATAGATCGCCTTTGCCATCTAAGATTATCTTTTTTACGTTTTGAGATTTATTTAGTTGACTATTAGGTTTTTTTTTACTATTTTATTTAAGTGTTTCGTATTTTGGGTCCGTTAGGGTTTACCAACCGTCGCATTAAACTCTAATTTCTAAAATCTCCAACATTATACCCTAAACCATAAACATAAAAACCTTAACCCTAACTTACACCTAATCCATCACCAATAGCCCTAAATAACACAATTAATAAATCGTAAACAGAAACACTAAACCCTACACCCTAATAATAATAATGTGAAGATTTTGGCGCGTTTGTATCATCCAAACACTCTAAAAACCGTTTTGAAGATTTTAGAAGTTTCCACGAGGTTTTTGCTATTTTTCGCATACTTTCTTAGAATAGGGACATATTATATGTTTTTTTGAGTGCCTTAGGCAAACTGGGACCAACTGATATCTTCGCCATCTTAGATCGTCTGTTTTACGTTTTGAGATTTATTTAGTTAACTTTTAAGTCGTTTATAAAAATTTATTTTAGGATTTCGTATTTTGGGTTCGTTAGGTTTTACTAATTGTAAAATTAAACCCTAATTGCGAAAACCTCTAACATTAAACCTTAAACAATAAATACAAAAGCCTAAGCCAATCTAATCTACACCTAATCCATCACCATATCCCTAAATACTAACCATAAACACAAACAATAAATCCTAAACAGAAACACTAAACCCTATACCCTAATCACTAAACCCTAATCACTAAACCCTAATCACTAAACGCTAACCATGGATAGGATAATAATGTGAAGATTTTGGTCTGTTTGTATCATCCAAACACTCTAAAAACCGTTTTTAGGACTTTTGAAGTTTCCGGGAGGGTTTTTTGCTAACTGTCGCATACTTTCTGAGAATAGGGCATATAATATATGTTTTTTAAGTGCGTTGGACCTTCTGGGACCAATAGATCGCCTTCGCCATCTAAGATCATCTGTTTTACCTTTTGAGATTTATTTAGTTGACTTTTAGGTTGTTTTTAATATTTTATTTTAGGGTTTCATATTTTGGGTCCGTTAGGATATTACCTACCGTCGCATTAAACCCTAATTTCTAAAATCTCTAATATTATATCCTAAACCATAAACACAAAACCTTAACCCTAACTTAGACCTAATCCATCACCATAAGCCCAAAATAACCCTAACAATAAATCGTAACTAGAAACACTAAACCCTATACCCTAATCACAAATCCCTAGTCACTAAAACCTAGCCATAGAAAGGATAATAATGTGAAGATTTTGGCGCGTTTGTATCATCCAAACACTCTGAAAACAGTTTTCAAGACTTTTAAAGTTTCCGGGAGGATTTTTGCTAACTTTCACATACTTTCTCAGAATAGGGCATATATTATATGTTTTTTGAGTACGTTGGACCTTCTGGAACCAATAGATCGCCTTTGCCATCTAAGATTATTTGTTTTACGTTTTGAGATTTATTTAGTTGACTTTTAGGTTTTTTTTAATATTTTATTTAAGTGTTCCATATTTTGGGTCCGTTAGGGTTTTCCAACCGTCGCATTAAACCGTAATTTCTAAAATCTCCAACATTATACCCTAAACCATAAACATAAAAACCTTAACCCTAACTTACAGCTAATCCATCACCAATAGCCCTAAATAACACCAATAATAAATCTTAAACAGAAACACTAAACCCTATACCCTAATAATAATAATGTGAAGATTTTGGCGCATTTGTATCATCCAAACACTCTGAAAACCGTTTTGAAGATTTTTGATGTTTCCCGGAGGGTGTTTGCTAACTTTCGCATACTTTCTCATAACATGGTACATATTTTGAGTGCGTTGGTCTTACTGGGACCAATTGATATCTTCACCATCTTAGATCGTCTGTTTTACGTTTTTAGATATATTAAGTAAACTCTTAGGTCGTTTATAAAATCTTATTTTAGGATTTCGTATTTTGGGTTCGTTAAGGTTTTACCAACTGTAAAATTAAACCCTAATTTTGAAAACCTCTAACATTAAACCTTAAACAATAAGTACAAAAGCCTATGCCAATATAATCTACACCTAATCCATCACCATATGCCCTAAATAATAACCGTAAACACTAACTATAAATCGTAAACATAAACACTAAACCGTATACCCTAATCACAAAACCCTAATCACTAAACGCTAACCATGGATAGGATAATAATGTGAAGATTTTGGCTCGTTTGTATCATCCAAACACTCTAAAAACCGTTTTTAGGATTTTTGAAGTTTCCGGGAGGGTTTTTGCTAACTGTCGCATACTTTCTCAGAATAGGGCAGATAATATATGTTTTTTGAGTGCGTTGGACCTTCTGGGACCAATAGATTGCCTTCGCCATCTAAGATCATCTGTTTTACGTTTTCAGATTTATTTAGTTGACTTTTAGGTTGTTTTTAATATTTTATTTTAGTGTTTCGTATTTTGGGTCCGTTAGGGTTTTACCAACCGTCGCATTAAATCCTAATTTCTAAAATCCTTAACATTATATCCTAAAACATAACATAAAAACCTAACCCTAACTTACACCTAATCCATCACCAATAGCCCTAAATAACACCAATAATAAATCGTAAACAGAAACACTAAAACCAATACCCTAATAACAAAACCCTAACCATGGAAATGGTAATAATGTGAAGATTTTGGCATGTTTGTATCATCCAAATACTCTAAAAACCGTTTTGAAGATTTTAGAAGTTTCCGGGAGGGTTTTTGCTATTTTCGCATACTTTCTTAGAATATGGTACATATTATATGTTTTTTTGAGTGCCTTAGGCTTACTAGGACCAACTGATATCTTCGCCATCTTAGATCGTCTATTTTACTTTTTTGATTTATTTAGTTAACTTTTAAGTCGTTTATAAAATTTTATTTTAGGGTTTCGTATTTTGGGTTCGTTAAGGTTTTACTACCTGTAAAATTAAACCCAAAATTGCGAAAACCTCTAACATTAAACCTTAAACAATAAATACAAAAGCCTAAGCCAATGTAATCTACACCTAATCCATCACCATATCCCTAAATACTACCCATAAACACAAACAATAAATCCTAAACAGAAACACTAAACCCTATACCCTAATCACAAAACCCTAATGACTAAACGCTAACCATGGATAGGATAATAATGTGAATATTTTGGCGTGTTTGTATCATCCAAACACTCTAAATACCGTTTTTAGGATTTTTGAAGTTTCCGGGAGGGTTTTTTGCTAACTGTCGCATACTTTCTCAGAATAGGGCATATAATATATGTTTCTTAAGTGCGTTGGACCTTTTGGGACCAACAGATCGCCTTCGCCATCTAAGATCATCTGTTTTATGTTTTGAGATTTATTTAGTTGACTTTTAGGTTGTTTTTAATATTTTATTTTAGGGTTTCGTATTTTGGGTTCGTTAGGATATTACCAACCGTCGCATTAAACCCCAATTTCAGAAATCTCTAACATTATATCCTAAACCATAAACACAAAACCTTAACCCTAACTTAGACCTAATCCATCACCATAAGCCCAAAATAACCCTAACAATAAATCGTAACTAGAAACACTAAACCCTATACCCTAATCACAAATCCATAGTCACTAAAACCTAGCCATAGAAAGGATAATAATGTGAAGATTTTGGCGCGTTTGTATCATCCAAACACTATGAAAACAGTTTTCAAGACTTTTAAAGTTTCTGAGAGGGTTTTTGCTAACTTTCACATACTTTCTCAGAATAGGGCATATAATATATGTTTTTTGAGTGCGTTGGACCTTCTGGGACCAAAAGATCGCCTTTGCCATCTAAGATTATCTGTTTTACGTTTTGAGATTTATTTAGTTGACTTTTAGGTTGTTTTTAATATTTTATTTCAGTGTTTCGTATTTTGGGTCCGTTAGGGTTTTCCAACCGTCGCATTAAACCGTAATTTCTAAAATCTCCAACATTATACCCTAAATCATAAACATAAAAACCTTAACCCTAACTTACACCTAATCCATCACCAATAGCCCTAAATAACACAATTAATAAATCGTAAACAGAAACACTAAACCTTACACCCTAATAATAATAATGTGAAGATTTTGGCGCGTTTGTATCATCCAAACACTCTAAAAACCGTTTTGAAGATTTTAGAAGTTTCAACGAGGTTTTTGCTATTTTTCGCATACTTTCTTAGAATAGGGACATATTATATGTTTTTTTGAGTGCCTTAGGCAAACTGGGACCAACTGATATCTTCGCCATCTTAGATCGTCTGTTTTACGTTTTGAGATTTATTTAGTTAACTTTTAAGTCGTTTATAAAATTTTATTTTAGGATTTCGTATTTTGGGTTCGTTAGGTTTTACTAATTGTAAAATTAAACCCTAATTGCGAAAACCTCTAACATTAAACCTTAAACAATAAATACAAAAGCCTAAGCCAATCTAATCTACACCTAATCCATCACCATATCCCTAAATACTAACCATAAACACACACAATAAATCCTAAACTGAAACACTAAACCCTATACCCTAATCACAAAACCCTAATCACTAAACGCTAACCATGGATAGGATAATAATGTGAATATTTTGGCCTGTTTGTATCATCCAAACACTCTAAAAACCGTTTTTAGGATTTTTGAAGTTTCTGGGAGGGTTTTTTGCTAAATGTCGCATACTTTCTGAGAATAGGGCATATAATATATGTTTTTTAAGGGCGTTGGACCTTCTGGGACCTACAGATCGCCTTCGCCATCTAAGATCATCTGTTTTACGTTTTGAGAGTTATTTAGTTGACTTTTAGGTTGTTTTTAATATTTTATTTTAGGGTTTCATATTTTGGGTCCGTTAGGATATTACCAACCGTCGCATTAAACCCTAATTTCTAAAATCTCTAATATTATATCCTAAACCATAAACACAAAACCTTAACCCTAACATAGACCTAATCCATCACCATAAGCCCAAAATAACCCTAACAATAAATCGTAACTAGAAACACTAAAGCCTATACCCTAATCACAAATCCCTAGTCACTAAAACCTAGCCATAGAAAGGATAATAATGTGAAGATTTTGGCGTGTTTGTATCATCCAAACACTCTGAAAACAGTTTTCAAGACTTTTAAAGTTTCCGGGAGGATTTTTGCTAACTTTCACATACTTTCTCAGAATAGGGCATATAATATATGTTTTTTGAGTGCGTTGGACCTTCTGGGACCAATAGATCGCCTTTGCCATCTAAGATTATCTTTTTTACGTTTTGAGATTTATTTAGTTGACTATTAGGTTTTTTTTTACTATTTTATTTAAGTGTTTCGTATTTTGGGTCCGTTAGGGTTTACCAACCGTCGCATTAAACTCTAATTTCTAAAATCTCCAACATTATACCCTAAACCATAAACATAAAAACCTTAACCCTAACTTACACCTAATCCATCACCAATAGCCCTAAATAACACAATTAATAAATCGTAAACAGAAACACTAAACCCTACACCCTAATAATAATAATGTGAAGATTTTGGCGCGTTTGTATCATCCAAACACTCTAAAAACCGTTTTGAAGATTTTAGAAGTTTCCACGAGGTTTTTGCTATTTTTCGCATACTTTCTTAGAATAGGGACATATTATATGTTTTTTTGAGTGCCTTAGGCAAACTGGGACCAACTGATATCTTCGCCATCTTAGATCGTCTGTTTTACGTTTTGAGATTTATTTAGTTAACTTTTAAGTCGTTTATAAAAATTTATTTTAGGATTTCGTATTTTGGGTTCGTTAGGTTTTACTAATTGTAAAATTAAACCCTAATTGCGAAAACCTCTAACATTAAACCTTAAACAATAAATACAAAAGCCTAAGCCAATCTAATCTACACCTAATCCATCACCATATCCCTAAATACTAACCATAAACACAAACAATAAATCCTAAACAGAAACACTAAACCCTATACCCTAATCACTAAACCCTAATCACTAAACCCTAATCACTAAACGCTAACCATGGATAGGATAATAATGTGAAGATTTTGGTCTGTTTGTATCATCCAAACACTCTAAAAACCGTTTTTAGGACTTTTGAAGTTTCCGGGAGGGTTTTTTGCTAACTGTCGCATACTTTCTGAGAATAGGGCATATAATATATGTTTTTTAAGTGCGTTGGACCTTCTGGGACCAATAGATCGCCTTCGCCATCTAAGATCATCTGTTTTACCTTTTGAGATTTATTTAGTTGACTTTTAGGTTGTTTTTAATATTTTATTTTAGGGTTTCATATTTTGGGTCCGTTAGGATATTACCTACCGTCGCATTAAACCCTAATTTCTAAAATCTCTAATATTATATCCTAAACCATAAACACAAAACCTTAACCCTAACTTAGACCTAATCCATCACCATAAGCCCAAAATAACCCTAACAATAAATCGTAACTAGAAACACTAAACCCTATACCCTAATCACAAATCCCTAGTCACTAAAACCTAGCCATAGAAAGGATAATAATGTGAAGATTTTGGCGCGTTTGTATCATCCAAACACTCTAAAAACAGTTTTCAAGACTTTTAAAGTTTCCGGGAGGATTTTTGCTAACTTTCACATACTTTCTCAGAATAGGGCAAATAATATATGTTTTTTGAGTACGTTGGACCTTCTGGAACCAATAGATCGCCTTTGCCATCTAAGATTATTTGTTTTACGTTTTGAGATTTATTTAGTTGACTTTTAGGTTTTTTTTAATATTTTATTTAAGTGTTCCATATTTTGGGTCCGTTAGGGTTTTCCAACCGTCGCATTAAACCGTAATTTCTAAAATCTCCAACATTATACCCTAAACCATAAACATAAAAACCTTAACCCTAACTTACAGCTAATCCATCACCAATAGCCCTAAATAACACCAATAATAAATCTTAAACAGAAACACTAAACCCTATACCCTAATAATAATAATGTGAAGATTTTGGCGCATTTGTATCATCCAAACACTCTGAAAACCGTTTTGAAGATTTTTGATGTTTCCCGGAGGGTGTTTGCTAACTTTCGCATACTTTCTCATAACATGGTACATATTTTGAGTGCGTTGGTCTTACTGGGACCAATTGATATCTTCACCATCTTAGATCGTCTGTTTTACGTTTTTAGATATATTAAGTAAACTCTTAGGTCGTTTATAAAATCTTATTTTAGGATTTCGTATTTTGGGTTCGTTAAGGTTTTACCAACTGTAAAATTAAACCCTAATTTTGAAAACCTCTAACATTAAACCTTAAACAATAAGTACAAAAGCCTATGCCAATATAATCTACACCTAATCCATCACCATATGCCCTAAATAATAACCGTAAACACTAACTATAAATCGTAAACATAAACACTAAACCGTATACCCTAATCACAAAACCCTAATCACTAAACGCTAACCATGGATAGGATAATAATGTGAAGATTTTGGCTCGTTTGTATCATCCAAACACTCTAAAAACCGTTTTTAGGATTTTTGAAGTTTCCGGGAGGGTTTTTGCTAACTGTCGCATACTTTCTCAGAATAGGGCAGATAATATATGTTTTTTGAGTGCGTTGGACCTTCTGGGACCAATAGATTGCCTTCGCCATCTAAGATCATCTGTTTTACGTTTTCAGATTTATTTAGTTGACTTTTAGGTTGTTTTTAATATTTTATTTTAGTGTTTCGTATTTTGGGTCCGTTAGGGTTTTACCAACCGTCGCATTAAATCCTAATTTCTAAAATCCTTAACATTATATCCTAAAACATAACATAAAAACCTAACCCTAACTTACACCTAATCCATCACCAATAGCCCTAAATAACACCAATAATAAATCGTAAACAGAAACACTAAAACCAATACCCTAATAACAAAACCCTAACCATGGAAATGGTAATAATGTGAAGATTTTGGCATGTTTGTATCATCCAAATACTCTAAAAACCGTTTTGAAGATTTTAGAAGTTTCCGGGAGGGTTTTTGCTATTTTCGCATACTTTCTTAGAATATGGTACATATTATATGTTTTTTTGAGTGCCTTAGGCTTACTAGGACCAACTGATATCTTCGCCATCTTAGATCGTCTATTTTACTTTTTTGATTTATTTAGTTAACTTTTAAGTCGTTTATAAAATTTTATTTTAGGGTTTCGTATTTTGGGTTCGTTAAGGTTTTACTACCTGTAAAATTAAACCCAAAATTGCGAAAACCTCTAACATTAAACCTTAAACAATAAATACAAAAGCCTAAGCCAATGTAATCTACACCTAATCCATCACCATATCCCTAAATACTACCCATAAACACAAACAATAAATCCTAAACAGAAACACTAAACCCTATACCCTAATCACAAAACCCTAATGACTAAACGCTAACCATGGATAGGATAATAATGTGAATATTTTGGCGTGTTTGTATCATCCAAACACTCTAAATACCGTTTTTAGGATTTTTGAAGTTTCCGGGAGGGTTTTTTGCTAACTGTCGCATACTTTCTCAGAATAGGGCATATAATATATGTTTCTTAAGTGCGTTGGACCTTTTGGGACCAACAGATCGCCTTCGCCATCTAAGATCATCTGTTTTATGTTTTGAGATTTATATAGTTGACTTTTAGGTTGTTTTTAATATTTTATTTTAGGGTTTCGTATTTTGGGTTCGTTAGGATATTACCAACCGTCGCATTAAACCCTAATTTCAGAAATCTCTAACATTATATCCTAAACCATAAACACAAAACCTTAACCCTAACTTAGACCTAATCCATCACCATAAGCCCAAAATAACCCTAACAATAAATCGTAACTAGAAACACTAAACCCTATACCCTAATCACAAATCCATAGTCACTAAAACCTAGCCATAGAAAGGATAATAATGTGAAGATTTTGGCGCGTTTGTATCATCCAAACACTATGAAAACAGTTTTCAAGACTTTTAAAGTTTCTGAGAGGGTTTTTGCTAACTTTCACATACTTTCTCAGAATAGGGCATATAATATATGTTTTTTGAGTGCGTTGGACCTTCTGGGACCAAAAGATCGCCTTTGCCATCTAAGATTATCTGTTTTACGTTTTGAGATTTATTTAGTTGACTTTTAGGTTGTTTTTAATATTTTATTTCAGTGTTTCGTATTTTGGGTCCGTTAGGGTTTTCCAACCGTCGCATTAAACCGTAATTTCTAAAATCTCCAACATTATACCCTAAATCATAAACATAAAAACCTTAACCCTAACTTACACCTAATCCATCACCAATAGCCCTAAATAACACCAATAATAAATAGTAAACAGAAACACTAAACCCTATACCCTAATAATAATAATGTGAAGATTTTGGCGCATTTGTATCATCCAAACACTCTGAAAACCGTTTTGAAGATTTTTGATGTTTCCCGGAGGGTGTTTGCTAACTTTCGCATACTTTCTCATAACATGGTACATATTTTGAGTGCGTTGGTCTTACTGGGACCAATTGATATCTTCACCATCTTAGATCGTCTGTTTTACGTTTTTAGATATATTAAGTAAACTCTTAGGTCGTTTATAAAATCTTATTTTAGGATTTCGTATTTTGGGTTCGTTAAGGTTTTACCAACTGTAAAATTAAACCCTAATTTTGAAAACCTCTAACATTAAACCTTAAACAATAAGTACAAAAGCCTATGCCAATATAATCTACACCTAATCCATCACCATATGCCCTAAATAATAACCGTAAACACTAACTATAAATCGTAAACATAAACACTAAACCGTATACCCTAATCACAAAACCCTAATCACTAAACGCTAACCATGGATAGGATAATAATGTGAAGATTTTGGCTCGTTTGTATCATCCAAACACTCTAAAAACCGTTTTTAGGATTTTTGAAGTTTCCGGGAGGGTTTTTGCTAACTGTCGCATACTTTCTCAGAATAGGGCAGATAATATATGTTTTTTGAGTGCGTTGGACCTTCTGGGACCAATAGATTGCTTTCGCCATCTAAGATCATCTGTTTTACGTTTTCAGATTTATTTAGTTGACTTTTAGGTTGTTTTTAATATTTTATTTTAGTGTTTCGTATTTTGGGTCCGTTAGGGTTTTACCAACCGTCGCATTAAATCCTAATTTCTAAAATCCTTAACATTATATCCTAAAACATAACATAAAAACCTAACCCTAACTTACACCTAATCCATCACCAATAGCCCTAAATAACACCAATAATAAATCGTAAACAGAAACACTAAAACCAATACCCTAATAACAAAACCCTAACCATGGAAATGGTAATAATGTGAAGATTTTGGCATGTTTGTATCATCCAAATACTCTAAAAACCGTTTTGAAGATTTTAGAAGTTTCCGGGAGGGTTTTTGCTATTTTCGCATACTTTCTTAGAATATGGTACATATTATATGTTTTTTTGAGTGCCTTAGGCTTACTAGGACCAACTGATATCTTCGCCATCTTAGATCGTCTATTTTACTTTTTTGATTTATTTAGTTAACTTTTAAGTCGTTTATAAAATTTTATTTTAGGGTTTCGTATTTTGGGTTCGTTAAGGTTTTACTACCTGTAAAATTAAACCCAAAATTGCGAAAACCTCTAACATTAAACCTTAAACAATAAATACAAAAGCCTAAGCCAATGTAATCTACACCTAATCCATCACCATATCCCTAAATACTACCCATAAACACAAACAATAAATCCTAAACAGAAACACTAAACCCTATACCCTAATCACAAAACCCTAATGACTAAACGCTAACCATGGATAGGATAATAATGTGAATATTTTGGCGTGTTTGTATCATCCAAACACTCTAAATACCGTTTTTAGGATTTTTGAAGTTTCCGGGAGGGTTTTTTGCTAACTGTCGCATACTTTCTCAGAATAGGGCATATAATATATGTTTCTTAAGTGCGTTGGACCTTTTGGGACCAACAGATCGCCTTCGCCATCTAAGATCATCTGTTTTATGTTTTGAGATTTATATAGTTGACTTTTAGGTTGTTTTTAATATTTTATTTTAGGGTTTCGTATTTTGGGTTCGTTAGGATATTACCAACCGTCGCATTAAACCCTAATTTCAGAAATCTCTAACATTATATCCTAAACCATAAACACAAAACCTTAACCCTAACTTAGACCTAATCCATCACCATAAGCCCAAAATAACCCTAACAATAAATCGTAACTAGAAACACTAAACCCTATACCCTAATCACAAATCCATAGTCACTAAAACCTAGCCATAGAAAGGATAATAATGTGAAGATTTTGGCGCGTTTGTATCATCCAAACACTATGAAAACAGTTTTCAAGACTTTTAAAGTTTCTGAGAGGGTTTTTGCTAACTTTCACATACTTTCTCAGAATAGGGCATATAATATATGTTTTTTGAGTGCGTTGGACCTTCTGGGACCAAAAGATCGCCTTTGCCATCTAAGATTATCTGTTTTACGTTTTGAGATTTATTTAGTTGACTTTTAGGTTGTTTTTAATATTTTATTTCAGTGTTTCGTATTTTGGGTCCGTTAGGGTTTTCCAACCGTCGCATTAAACCGTAATTTCTAAAATCTCCAACATTATACCCTAAATCATAAACATAAAAACCTTAACCCTAACTTACACCTAATCCATCACCAATAGCCCTAAATAACACCAATAATAAATAGTAAACAGAAACACTAAACCCTATACCCTAATAATAATAATGTGAAGATTTTGGCGCATTTGTATCATCCAAACACTCTGAAAACCGTTTTGAAGATTTTTGATGTTTCCCGGAGGGTGTTTGCTAACTTTCGCATACTTTCTCATAACATGGTACATATTTTGAGTGCGTTGGTCTTACTGGGACCAATTGATATCTTCACCATCTTAGATCGTCTGTTTTACGTTTTTAGATATATTAAGTAAACTCTTAGGTCGTTTATAAAATCTTATTTTAGGATTTCGTATTTTGGGTTCGTTAAGGTTTTACCAACTGTAAAATTAAACCCTAATTTTGAAAACCTCTAACATTAAACCTTAAACAATAAGTACAAAAGCCTATGCCAATATAATCTACACCTAATCCATCACCATATGCCCTAAATAATAACCGTAAACACTAACTATAAATCGTAAACATAAACACTAAACCGTATACCCTAATCACAAAACCCTAATCACTAAACGCTAACCATGGATAGGATAATAATGTGAAGATTTTGGCTCGTTTGTATCATCCAAACACTCTAAAAACCGTTTTTAGGATTTTTGAAGTTTCCGGGAGGGTTTTTGCTAACTGTCGCATACTTTCTCAGAATAGGGCAGATAATATATGTTTTTTGAGTGCGTTGGACCTTCTGGGACCAATAGATTGCCTTCGCCATCTAAGATCATCTGTTTTACGTTTTCAGATTTATTTAGTTGACTTTTAGGTTGTTTTTAATATTTTATTTTAGTGTTTCGTATTTTGGGTCCGTTAGGGTTTTACCAACCGTCGCATTAAATCCTAATTTCTAAAATCCTTAACATTATATCCTAAAACATAACATAAAAACCTAACCCTAACTTACACCTAATCCATCACCAATAGCCCTAAATAACACCAATAATAAATCGTAAACAGAAACACTAAAACCAATACCCTAATAACAAAACCCTAACCATGGAAATGGTAATAATGTGAAGATTTTGGCATGTTTGTATCATCCAAACACTCTAAAAACCGTTTTGAAGATTTTAGAAGTTTCCGGGAGGGTTTTTGCTATTTTCGCATACTTTCTTAGAATATGGTACATATTATATGTTTTTTTGAGTGCCTTAGGCTTACTAGGACCAACTGATATCTTCGCCATCTTAGATCGTCTATTTTACTTTTTTGATTTATTTAGTTAACTTTTAAGTCGTTTATAAAATTTTATTTTAGGGTTTCGTATTTTGGGTTCGTTAAGGTTTTACTACCTGTAAAATTAAACCCAAAATTGCGAAAACCTCTAACATTAAACCTTAAACAATAAATACAAAAGCCTAAGCCAATGTAATCTACACCTAATCCATCACCATATCCCTAAATACTACCCATAAACACAAACAATAAATCCTAAACAGAAACACTAAACCCTATACCCTAATCACAAAACCCTAATGACTAAACGCTAACCATGGATAGGATAATAATGTGAATATTTTGGCGTGTTTGTATCATCCAAACACTCTAAATACCGTTTTTAGGATTTTTGAAGTTTCCGGGAGGGTTTTTTGCTAACTGTCGCATACTTTCTCAGAATAGGGCATATAATATATGTTTCTTAAGTGCGTTGGACCTTCTGGGACCAACAGATCGCCTTCGCCATCTAAGATCATCTGTTTTATGTTTTGAGATTTATTTAGTTGACTTTTAGGTTGTTTTTAATATTTTATTTTAGGGTTTCGTATTTTGGGTTCGTTAGGATATTACCAACCGTCGCATTAAACCCTAATTTCAGAAATCTCTAACATTATATCCTAAACCATAAACACAAAACCTTAACCCTAACTTAGACCTAATCCATCACCATAAGCCCAAAATAACCCTAACAATAAATCGTAACTAGAAACACTAAACCCTATACCCTAATCACAAATCCATAGTCACTAAAACCTAGCCATAGAAATGATAATAATGTGAAGATTTTGGCGCGTTTGTATCATCCAAACACTATGAAAACAGTTTTCAAGACTTTTAAAGTTTCTGAGAGGGTTTTTGCTAACTTTCACATACTTTCTCAGAATAGGGCATATAATATATGTTTTTTGAGTGCGTTGGACCTTCTGGGACCAAAAGATCGCCTTTGCCATCTAAGATTATCTGTTTTACGTTTTGAGATTTATTTAGTTGACTTTTAGGTTGTTTTTAATATTTTATTTCAGTGTTTCGTATTTTGGGTCCGTTAGGGTTTTCCAACCGTCGCATTAAACCGTAATTTCTAAAATCTCCAACATTATACCCTAAATCATAAACATAAAAACCTTAACCCTAACTTACACCTAATCCATCACCAATAGCCCTAAATAACACCAATAATAAATAGTAAACAGAAACACTAAACCCTATACCCTAATAATAATAATGTGAAGATTTTGGCGCATTTGTATCATCCAAACACTCTGAAAACCGTTTTGAAGATTTTTGATGTTTCCCGGAGGGTGTTTGCTAACTTTCGCATACTTTCTCATAACATGGTACATATTTTGAGTGCGTTGGTCTTACTGGGACCAATTGATATCTTCACCATCTTAGATCGTCTGTTTTACGTTTTTAGATATATTAAGTAAACTCTTAGGTCGTTTATAAAATCTTATTTTAGGATTTCGTATTTTGGGTTCGTTAAGGTTTTACCAACTGTAAAATTAAACCCTAATTTTGAAAACCTCTAACATTAAACCTTAAACAATAAGTACAAAAGCCTATGCCAATATAATCTACACCTAATCCATCACCATATGCCCTAAATAATAACCGTAAACACTAACTATAAATCGTAAACATAAACACTAAACCGTATACCCTAATCACAAAACCCTAATCACTAAACGCTAACCATGGATAGGATAATAATGTGAAGATTTTGGCTCGTTTGTATCATCCAAACACTCTAAAAACCGTTTTTAGGATTTTTGAAGTTTCCGGGAGGGTTTTTGCTAACTGTCGCATACTTTCTCAGAATAGGGCAGATAATATATGTTTTTTGAGTGCGTTGGACCTTCTGGGACCAATAGATTGCCTTCGCCATCTAAGATCATCTGTTTTACGTTTTCAGATTTATTTAGTTGACTTTTAGGTTGTTTTTAATATTTTATTTTAGTGTTTCGTATTTTGGGTCCGTTAGGGTTTTACCAACCGTCGCATTAAATCCTAATTTCTAAAATCCTTAACATTATATCCTAAAACATAACATAAAAACCTAACCCTAACTTACACCTAATCCATCACCAATAGCCCTAAATAACACCAATAATAAATCGTAAACAGAAACACTAAAACCAATACCCTAATAACAAAACCCTAACCATGGAAATGGTAATAATGTGAAGATTTTGGCATGTTTGTATCATCCAAACACTCTAAAAACCGTTTTGAAGATTTTAGAAGTTTCCGGGAGGGTTTTTGCTATTTTCGCATACTTTCTTAGAATATGGTACATATTATATGTTTTTTTGAGTGCCTTAGGCTTACTAGGACCAACTGATATCTTCGCCATCTTAGATCGTCTATTTTACTTTTTTGATTTATTTAGTTAACTTTTAAGTCGTTTATAAAATTTTATTTTAGGGTTTCGTATTTTGGGTTCGTTAAGGTTTTACTACCTGTAAAATTAAACCCAAAATTGCGAAAACCTCTAACATTAAACCTTAAACAATAAATACAAAAGCCTAAGCCAATGTAATCTACACCTAATCCATCACCATATCCCTAAATACTACCCATAAACACAAACAATAAATCCTAAACAGAAACACTAAACCCTATACCCTAATCACAAAACCCTAATGACTAAACGCTAACCATGGATAGGATAATAATGTGAATATTTTGGCGTGTTTGTATCATCCAAACACTCTAAATACCGTTTTTAGGATTTTTGAAGTTTCCGGGAGGGTTTTTTGCTAACTGTCGCATACTTTCTCAGAATAGGGCATATAATATATGTTTCTTAAGTGCGTTGGACCTTCTGGGACCAACAGATCGCCTTCGCCATCTAAGATCATCTGTTTTATGTTTTGAGATTTATTTAGTTGACTTTTAGGTTGTTTTTAATATTTTATTTTAGGGTTTCGTATTTTGGGTTCGTTAGGATATTACCAACCGTCGCATTAAACCCTAATTTCAGAAATCTCTAACATTATATCCTAAACCATAAACACAAAACCTTAACCCTAACTTAGACCTAATCCATCACCATAAGCCCAAAATAACCCTAACAATAAATCGTAACTAGAAACACTAAACCCTATACCCTAATCACAAATCCATAGTCACTAAAACCTAGCCATAGAAATGATAATAATGTGAAGATTTTGGCGCGTTTGTATCATCCAAACACTATGAAAACAGTTTTCAAGACTTTTAAAGTTTCTGAGAGGGTTTTTGCTAACTTTCACATACTTTCTCAGAATAGGGCATATAATATATGTTTTTTGAGTGCGTTGGACCTTCTGGGACCAAAAGATCGCCTTTGCCATCTAAGATTATCTGTTTTACGTTTTGAGATTTATTTAGTTGACTTTTAGGTTGTTTTTAATATTTTATTTCAGTGTTTCGTATTTTGGGTCCGTTAGGGTTTTCCAACCGTCGCATTAAACCGTAATTTCTAAAATCTCCAACATTATACCCTAAATCATAAACATAAAAACCTTAACCCTAACTTACACCTAATCCATCACCAATAGCCCTAAATAACACCAATAATAAATAGTAAACAGAAACACTAAACCCTATACCCTAATAATAATAATGTGAAGATTTTGGCGCATTTGTATCATCCAAACACTCTGGAAACAATTTTCAAGACTTTTAAAGTTTCTGGGAGGGTTTTTGCTAACTTTCACATACTTTCTCAAAATAGGGCATATAATATATGTTTTTTGAGTGCGTTGGACCTTCTGGGACCAATAGATCGCCTTTGCCATCTAAGATTATTTGTTTTATGTTTTGAGATTTATTTAGTTGACTTTTAGGTTTTTTTTAATATTTTATTTAAGTGTTTCGTATTTTGGGTCCGTTAGGGTTTTCCAACCGTCGCATTAAACCCTAATTTCTATAATCTCTAACATTATACCCTAAACCATAAACATAAAAACCTTAACCCTAACTTACACCTAATCCATCAACAATAGCCCTAAATAACACCAATAATAAATCGTAAACAAAAACACTAAACCCTATACCCTAATAACAAAACCCTTACCATAGAAATGATAATAATGTGAAGATTTTGTTGCTTGTATCATCCAAACACTCTGAAAACCGTTTTGAAGATTTTTGATGTTTCCAGGAGGGTGTTTGCTAACTTTCGCATACTTTCTCATAATAGGGTACATATTTTGAGTGCGATGGGCTTACTGGGACCAACTGATATCTTCACCATCTTCGTTTGTTTTACGTTTTGAGATATATTTAGTAAACTCTTAGGTCGTTTATAAAATTTTATTTTAGGGTTTCGTATTTTGGGTTCGTTAAGGTTTTACCAACTGTAAAATTAAACCCTAATTTTGAAAACCTCTAACATTAAGCCTTAAACAATAAGTACAAAAGCGTATGCCAATGTAATCTACACCTAATCCATCACCATATGCCCTAAATACTAACCATAAACACTAACTATAAATCGTAAACAGAAACACTAAACCGTATACCTTAATCACAAAACCCTAATCACTAAACGCTAACCATGGATAGGATAATAATGTGATGATTTTGGCTTGTTTGTATCATCCAAACACTCTAAAAACCATTTTTAGGATTTTTGAAGTTTCTGGGAAGGTTTTTGCTAACTGTCGCATACTTTCTCAGAATAGGGCAGATAATATATGTTTTCTTTAGTGCGATGGACCTTCTGGGACCAACAGATCGCCTTCGCCATCTAAGATCATCTGTTTTACATTTTCAGATTTATTTACTTGACTTTTAGGTTGTTTTAAATATTTTATTTTAGTGTTTCGTATTTTGGGTCCGTTAGGGTTTTACCAACCGTCGCATTAAACCCTAATTTCTAAAATCCTTAACATTATACCCTAAACCATAACATAAAACCATTAACCCTAACTTACACCTAATCCATCACCAATAGCCCTAAATAACACCAATAATAAATCGTAAACAGAAACACTAAAACCAATACCCTAATAACAAAACCCTAACCATGGAAATGATAATAATGTGAAGATTTTGGCGCGTTTGTATCATCCAAACACTCTAAAAACCGTTTTGAAGATTTTAGAAGTTTCCAGGAGGGTTTTTGCTATTTTTCGCATACTTTCTTAGAATATGGTACATATTATATGTTTTTTTTTGAGTGCCTTAGGCAAACTGGGACCAAATGATATCTTCGCAATCTTAGATCGTCTGTTTTACGTTTTGAGATTTATTTAGTTAACTTTTAAGTCGTTTATAAAATTTTATTTTAGGATTTCGTATTTTGGGTTCGTTAGGTTTTACTAATTGTAAAATTAAACCCTAATTGCGAAAACCTCTAACATTAAACCTTAAACAATAAACACAAAAGCCTAAGCCAATATAATCTACACCTAATCCATCACCATATCCCTAAATACTAACCATAAACAGAAACAATAAATCCTAAACAGAAACACTAAACCCTATACCCTAATCACAAAACCCTAATCACTAAACGCTAACCATGGATAGGATAATAATGTGAAGATTTTGGCCTGTTTGTATCATCCAAACACTCTAAAAACCGTTTTTAGGATTTTTGAAGTTTCCGGGAGGGTTTTTTGCTAAATGTCGCATACTTTCTGAGAATAGGGCATATAATATATGTTTTTTAAGCGCGTTGGACCTTCTGGGACCAACAGATCGCCTTCGCCATCTAAGATCATCTGTTTTACGTTTTGAGATTTATTTAGTTGACTTTTAGGTTGTTTTTAATATTTTATTTTAGGGTTTCATATTTTGGGTCCGTTAGGATATTACCAACCGTCGCATTAAACCCTAATTTCTAAAATATCTAATATTATATCCTAAATCATAAACACAAAACCTTAACCCTAACTTAGACCCAATCCATCACCATAAGCCCAAAATAACCCTAACAATAAATCGTAACTAGAAACACTAAAGCGTATACCCAAATCACAAATCCCTAGTCACTAAAACCTAGCCATAGAAAGGATAATAATGTGAAGATTTTGGCGCGTTTGTATCATCCAAACACTCTGAATACAGGTTTCAAGACTTTTAAAGTTTCCGGGAGGATTTTTGCTAACTTTCACATACTTTCTCAGAATAGGGCATATAATATATGTTTTTTGAGTGCGTTGGACCTTCTGGGACCAATAGATCGCCTTTGCCATCTAAGATTATCTGTTTTACGTTTTGAGATTTATTTAGTTGACTATTAGGTTTTTTTTAATATTTTATTTAAGTGTTTCGTATTTTGGGTCCGTTAGGGTTTACCAACCGTCGCATTAAACACTAATTTCTAAAATCTCCAACATTATACCCTAAATCATAAACATAAAAACCTTAACCCTAACTTACACCTAATCCATCACCAATAGCCCTAAATAACACAATTAATAAATCGTAAACAGAAACACTAAACCCTATACCCTAATAATAATAATGTGAAGATTTTGGCGCGTTTGTATCATCCAAACACTCTGAAAACAGTTTTCAAGACTTTTTAAGTTTCCGGGAGGATTTTTGCTAACTTTCACATACTTTATCAGAATAGGGCATATAATATATGTTTTTTGAGTGCGTTGGACCTTCTGGGACCAATAGATCGCCTTTGCCATCTAAGATTATCTGTTTTACGTTTTGAGATTTATTTAGTTGACTATTAGGTTTTTTTTAATATTTTATTTAAGTGTTTCGTATTTTGGGTCCGTTAGGGTTTACCAACCGTCGCATTAAACTCTAATTTCTAAAATCTCCAACATTATACCCTAAACCATAAACATAAAAACCTTAACCCTAACTTACACCTAATCCATCACCAATAGCCCTAAATAACACCAATAATAAATCGTAAACAGAAACACTAAACCCTATACCCTAATAATAATAATGTGAAGATTTTGGCGCGTTTGTATCATTCAAACACTCTAAAAACCGTTTTGAAGATTTTAGAAGTTTTCAGGAGGGTTTTTGCTATTTTTCAAATACTTTCTTAGAATAGGTACATATTATATGTTTTTTTGAGTGCCTTAGGCAAACTGGGACCAACTGATATCTTCGCCATTTTAGATCGTCTGTTTTACGTTTTGAGATATATTTAGTTAACTCTTAAGTCGTTTATAAAATTTTATTTTAGGATTTCGTATTTTGGGTTCGTTAGGTTTTACCAACTGTAAAATTAAACCCTGATTTTGAAAACCTATAACATTAAACCTTAAACAATAAGTACAAAAGCCTATGCCGATGTAATCTACACCTAATCCATCACCATATGCCCTAAATCGTAAACAGAAACACTAAACCGTATACCCTAATCTCTAAACCCTAATCACTAAACGCTAACCATGGATAGGATAATAATGTAAAGATTTTGGCTCGTTTGTATCATCCAAACACTCTAAAAACCGTTTTTAGGATTTTTGAAGTTTCCGGGAGGGTTTTTGCTGAATGTCGCATACTTTCTCAGAATAGGGCAGATAATATATGTTTTTTGAGTGCGTTTGACCTTCTGGGACCAACAAATCGCCTTCGCCATCTAAGATTATCTGTTTTACGTTTTCAGAATTATTTAGTTGACTTTTAGGTTGTTTGTAATATTTTATTTTAGTGTTTCGTATTTTGGGTCCGTTAGGGTTTTACCAACCGTCGCATTAAACCCTAATTTCTAATATCCTTAACATTATACCCTAAACCATAAACACAAAAACCTTAACCCTAACTTACACCTAATCTATCACCAATAGCCCTAAATAACACCAATAATAAATCGTAAACATAAACACTAAACCCTATACCCTAATCACAAATCCCTAGTCACTAAAACCTAACCATAAAAAGGATAATAATGTGAAGATTTTGGTGCGTTTGTATCATGCAAACACTCTGAAAATAGTTTTCAAGACTTTTAAAATTTCCGGGAGGGTTTTTGCTAACTTTAGCATACTTTCTCAGAATAGGGCATATAATATATGTTTTTTGAGTGCGTTGGACCTTCTGGGACCAATAGATCGCCTTCGCCATCTAAGATTATCAGTTTTACGTTTTGAGATTTTTTAGTTGACTTTTAGGTTGTTTTTAATATTTTATTTTAGTGTTTCGTATTTTGTGTCCGTTAGGGTTTTACCAACCGTCGCATTAAACCCTAATTTCTAAAATCTCTAACATTATACCCTAAACCATAAACATGAAAACATTAACCCTAACTTACACCCAATCCATCACCATAAACCCAAAATAACCCTAACAATAAACGTAACCAGAAACACTAAACCCTATACCCTAATCACAAATCCCTAGTCACTAAAACCTAACCATAGAAAGGATAATAATGTGAAGATTTTGGTTCATTTGTATCATGCAAACACTCTAAAAAACGTTTTCAAGACTTTTAAAGTTTCCGGGAGGGTTTTCGCTAACTTCCGCATACTTTTTCAGAATAGGGCATATAATATATGTTTTTTGAGTGCGTTGGACCTTCTGGGACCAATAGATCGCCTTCGCCATCTAAGATTATCAGTTTTACATTTTGAGATTTATTTAGTTGACTTTTAAGTTGTTTTTAATATTTTATTTTAGTGTTTCATATTTTGGGTCCGTTAGGGTTATACCAACCGTCGCATTAAACCCTAATTTCTAAAATCTCTAACATTATTGCCTAAACCATAAACATAAAAACCTTAACCCTAACTTACACCTAATCCATCACCAAAAGCCCTAAATAACACTAACAATAAATCGTAAATCGAAACACAAAACCCAATACCCTAATAACAAAACCCTATCCATGGAAATGATAATAATGTGAAGATTTTGGGGAGGCAGTCATTCCTCCCGGGGGACTAGTCGGGTGTAAGCCCGGGAACCCTCGTCATCAAAAAAAAAAAATGTGAAGATATTGGCGCGTTTGTATCATCCAAACACTCTAAAAATCGTTTTGAAGATTATAGAAGTTTCCGGGATGGTTTTTGCTATTTTTCCATACTTTCTCAAAATAAGGTACATATTATATGTTTTTTTGAGTGCCTTGGGCTTACTAGGACCAACTGATATCTTTGCCATCTTAGATCGTCTGTTTTACGTTTTGAGATTTATTTAGTTAACTTTTAAGTCGTTTATAAAATTTTATTTTAGGGTTTTACCAACTGTAATATTAAATATAATTTCGAAAACCTCTAACATTAAACCTTAAACAATAAATACAAAAGCCTAAGCCAATATAATCTACACCTAATCCATCACCATATGCCCTAAATACTAACCATAAACACTAACAATAAATCGTAAAAAGAAACACTAAACCCTATACCCTAATCACAAAACCCTAATCACTAAACGCTAACCATGGATAGGATAATAATGTGAAGTTTTGGCGTGTTTGTATCATCCAAACACTCTAAAAACCGTTTTTAGGATTTTTGAAGTTTCTGGGAGGGTTTTTTGCTAACTGTCGCATACTTCCTCAGAATAGGGCATATAATAAATGTTTTTTAAGTGCGTTGGACCTTCTGGGGCCAACAGATGGCTTCGCCATCTAAGATCCTCTGTTTTATGTTTTGAGATTTATTTAGTTGACTTTTAGGTTGTTTTTAATATCTTATTTTAGGGTTTCGTATTTTGGGTCGGTTAGGATATTACCAACCGTCGCATTAAACCCTAATTTCTAAAATCTCTAACATTATATCCTAAACCATAAACACAAAACCTTAACCCTAACTTACACTTAATCCATCACCATAAACCCAAAATAACCCTAACAATAAACGTAACCAGAAACACTAAACCCTATACCCTAATGACAAATCCCTAGTCACTAAAACCTAACCATAAAAAGGATAATAATGTGAAGATTTTGGTGCGTTTGTATCACGCAAACACTCTGAAAACAGTTTTCAAGACTTTTAAAGTTTCCGGGAGGGTTTTTGCTAACTTTAGCATACTTTTTCAGAATAGGGCATATAATATATGTTTTTTTGAGTGCGTTGGACCTTCTGGGACCAAAAGATCGCCTTTTCCATATAAGATTATCTGTTTTACGTTTTGAGATTTATTTAGTTGACTTTTAGGTTGTTTTTAATATTTTATTTCAGTGTTTCGTATTTTGGGTCCGTTAGGGTTATACCAACCGTCGCATTAAACCCTAATTTCTAAAATCTCTAACATTATAGCCTTAACCATAAACATAAAAACCTTAACCCTAACTTACACCTAATCCATCACCAATAGCCCAAAATATCACCAATAATAAATAGTAAACATAAACACTAAACCCTATACCCTAATAACAAAACCCTAACAATAGAAATGATTATAATGTGAAGATTTTGGCGCGTTTGTATCATCCAAACACTCTGAAAACCGTTTTGAAGATTTTGATGTTTCCCGGAGGGTGTTTGCTAACTTTCGCATACTTTCTCATAATAGGGTACATATTTTGAGTGCGTTGCGCTTACTGGGACCAACTGATATCTTCACCATCTTAGATCGTCTGTTTTACGTTTTGAGATATATTTAGTAAACTCTTAAGTCGTTTATAAAATTTTATTTTAGGGTTTCGTATTTTGGGTTCGTTAGGGTTTTACCAACTGTGAAATTAAACCCTAATTTTGAAAACCTCTAACATTAAACCTTAAACAATAAGTACAAAAGCCTATGCCAATGTATTCTACACCTAATCCATCACCATATGCCCTAAATCGTAAACAGAAACACTAAACCGTATACCCTAATCACAAAACCCTAATCACTAAACGCTAACCATGGATAGGATAATAATGTAAAGATTTTGGCTCGTTTGTATCATCCAAACACTCTAAAAACCGTTTTTAGGATTTTTGAAGTGTCCGGGAGGGTTTTTGCTGACTGTCGCATACTTTCTCAGAATAGGGCATATAATATATGATTTTTTAGTGCGTTGGACCTTCTGGGACCAAAAGATCGCCTTCGCCATCTAAGATCATCTGTTTTACGTTTTTCAGAATTATTTAGTTGACTTTTAGGTTGTTTTTAATATTTTATTTTAGTGTTTCGTATTTTGGTTCCGTTAGGGTTTTACCAATCGTCGCATTAAACCCTAATTTCTAAAATCCTTAACATTATACCCTAAACCATAAACATAAAAACCTTAACCCTAACTTACACCTAATCTATCACCAACGGCCCTAAATAACACCAATAATAAATCGTAAACAGAAACACTAAACCCTATACCCTAATCACAAATACCTAGTCACTAAAACCAAACCATAAAAAGGATAATAGTGTGAAGATTTTGGTGCGTTTGTATCATGCAAACACTCTGAAAATAGTTTTCAAGACTTTTAAAGTTTCCGGGAGGGTTTTTGCTAACTTTAGCACACTTTCTCAGAATAGGGCATATAATATACGTTTTTTGAGTGCGTTGGACCTTCTGGGACCAACAGATCGCCTTCGCCATCTAAGATTATCAGTTTTACGTTTTGAGATTTATTTAGTTGACTTTTAGGTTGTTTTTAATATTTTATTTTAGTGTTTCGTATTTTGTGTCCGTTAGGGTTTTACCAACCGTCGCATTAAACCCTAATTTCTAAAATCTCTAACATTATACCCTAAACCATAAACATAAAAACATTAACCCTAACTTACACCTAATCCATCACCATAAACCCAAAATAACCTTAACAATAAACGTAACCAGAAACACTAAACCCTATACCCTAATCACAAATCCCTAGTCACTAAAACCTAACCATAGAAAGGATAATAATGTGAAGATTTTGGTTCGCTTGTATCATGCAAACACTCTCAAAAAAGTTTTCAAGACTTTTAAAGTTTCCGGGAGGGTTTTTGCTAACTTCCGCATACTTTCTCAGAATAGGGCATATAATATATGATTTTTGAGTGCGTTGGACTTTCTGGGACCAATAGATCGCCTTCGCCATCTAAGATTATCTGTTTTACGTTTTGAGATTTATTTAGTTGACTTTTAAGTTGTTTTTAATATTTTATTTTAGTGTTTCATATTTTGGGTCCGTTAGGGTTATACCAACCGTCGCATTAAACCCTAATTTCTAAAATCTCTAACATTATAGCCTAAACCATAAACATAAAAACCTTAACCCTAACTTACACCTAATCCATCACCAAAAGCCCTAAATAACACTAACAATAAATCGTAAATCGAAACACAAAACCCAATACCCTAATAACAAAACCCTAACCATGGAAATGATAATAATGTGAAGATGTTGGGGAGGCAGTCATTCCTCCCGGGGGACTAGTCGGGTGTAAGCCCGGGAACCCTCGTCATCAAAAAAAAAAGTGAAGATATTGGCGCGTTTGTATCACCCAAACACTCTTAAAACCGTTTTGAAGATTATAGAAGTTTCCGGGAGGGTTTTTGCTATTTTTCGCATACTTTCTCAAAATAAGGTACATATTATATGTTTTTTTGAGTGCCTTGGGCTTACTGGGACCAACTGATATCTTCGCCATCTTAGATCGTCTGTTTTACGTTTCGAGATTTATTTAGTTAACTTTTAAGTCGTTTATAAAATTTTATTTTAGGGTTTCGTATTTTGGGTTCGTTAGGGTTTTACCAACTGTAAAATTAAACTCTAATTTCGAAAACCTCTAACATTAAACCTTAAACAATAAATACAAAAGCCTAAGACAATATAATCTACACCTAATCCATCACCATATGCCCTAAATACTAATCATAAACACTAACAATAAATCGTAAACAGAAACACTAAACCCTATACCCTAATCACAAAACCCTAATTACTAAACGCTAACCATGGATAGGATAATAATGTGATGATTTTGGCGTGTTTGTATCATCCAAACACTCTAAAAACCGTTTTTAGGATTTTTGAAGTTTTCGGGATGGTTTTTTGCTAACTGTCGCATACTTTCTCAGAATAGGGCATATAATATATGTTTTTTAAGTGCGTTGGACCTTCTAGGACCAACAGATCGCCTTCGCAATCTAAGATCATCTGTTTTACGTTTTGAGATTTATTTAGTTGACTTTTAGGTTGTTTTTAATATTTTATTTTAGGGTTTCGTATTTCGGGTCCGTTAGGATATTACCAACCGTCACATTAAATCCTAATTTCTGAAATCTCTAACATTATATCCTAAACCATAAACACAAAACCTTAAACCTAACTTAGACCTAATCCATCACCATAAGCCCAAAATAACCCTAACAATAAATCGTAACTAGAAACACTAAACCCTATACCCTAATCACAAATCCCTAGTCACTAAAACCTAGCCATAAAAATGATAATAATGTGAAGATTTTGGCGCGTTTGTATCATCCAAACACTCTGAAAACAGTTTTCAAGACTTTTAAAGTTTCCGGGAGGTTTTTTGCTAACTTTCACATACTTTCTCAGAATAGGGCATATAATATATGTTTTTTGAGTGCGTTGGACCTTCTGGGACCAAAAGATCCCCTTTGCCATCTAAGATTATCTGTTTTACGTTTTGAGATTTATTTAGTTGACTTTTAGGGTGTTTTTAATATTTTATTTCAGTGTTTCGTATTTTGGGTCCGTTAGGGTTTTCCAACCGTCGCATTAAACCCTAATTTCTAAAATCTCTAACATTATACCCTAAACCATAAACATAAAAACCTTAACCCTAACTTACACCTAATCCATCACCAATAGCCCTAAATAACACCAATAATAAATAGTAAACAGAAACACTAAACCCTATACCCTAATAACAAAACCCTAACCATAGAAATGATAATAATGTTAAGATTTTGGCGCGTTTGTATCATCCAAACACTCTGAAAACCGTTTTGAAGATTTTTGATGTTTCCCGGAGGGTGTTTGCTAACTTTCGCATACTTTCTCATAATAGGGTACATATTTTGAGTGCGTTGCGCTTACTGGGACCAACTGATATCTTCACCATCTTAGATCGTCTGTTTTACGTTTTGAGATATATTTAGTAAACTCTTAAGTCGTTTATAAAATTTTATTTTAGGGTTTCGTATTTTGGGTTCGTTAGGGTTTTACCAACTGTAAAATTAAACCCTAATTTTGAAAACCTCTAACATTAAACCTTAAACAATAAGTACAAAAGCCTATGCCAATGTAATCTACACCTAATCCATCACCATATGCCCTAAATCGTAAACAGAAACACTAAACTGTAAACCCTAATCACAAAACCCTAATCACTAAACGCTAACCATGGATAGGATAATAATTAAAGATTTTGGCTCGTTTGAATCATCCAAACACTCTAAAAACCGTTTTTAGGATTTTTGAAGTTTCCGGGAGGGTTTTTGCTGAATGTCGCATACTTTCTCAGAATAGGGCAGATAATATATGTTTTTTGAGTGCGTTTGACCTTCTGGGACCAACAAATCGCCTTCGCCATCTAAGATCATCTGTTTTACGTTTTTCAGAATTATTTAGTTGACTTTTAGGTTGTTTTTAATATTTTATTTTAGTGTTTCGTATTTTGGTTCCGTTAGGGTTTTACCAACCGTCGCATTAAACCCTAATTTCTAAAATCCTTAACATTATACCCTAAACCATAAACATAAAAACCTTAACCTTAACTTACACCTAATCTATCACCAACCGCCCTAAATAACACCAATAATAAATCGTAAACAGAAACACTAAACCCTATACCCTAATCACAAATCCCTACTCACTAAAACCTAACCATAAAAAGGATAATAATGTGAAGATTTTGGTGCGTTTGTATCATGCAAACACTCTGAAAACAGTTTTAAAGTTTCCGGGAGGGTTTTTGCTAACTTTAGCATACTTTCTCAGAATAGGGCATATAATAAATGTTTTTTGAGTGCGTTGGACCTTCTGGGACCAACAGATCGCCTTCTCCATCTAAGATTATCAGTTTTACGTTTTGAGATTTATTTAGTTGACTTTTAGGTTGTTTTTAATATTTAATTTAGTGTTTCGTATTTTGTGTCCGTTAGTGATTTACCAACCGTCGCATTAAACCCTAATTTCTAAAATCTCTAACATTATACCCTAAACCATAAACATAAAAACATTAACCCTAACTTACACCTAATCCATCAACATAAACCCAAAATAACCCTAACAATAAACGTAACCAGAAACACTAAACCCTATACCCTAATCACAAATCCCTAGTCACTAAAACCTAACCATAGAAAGGATAATAATGTGAAGATTTTGGTTCGTTTGTATCATGCGAACACTCTCAAAAAAGTTTTCAAGACTTTTAAAGTTTCTGGGAGGGTTTTTGCTAACTTCCGCATACTTTCTCAGAATAGGGCATATAATATATGTTTTTTGAGTGCGTTGGACCTTCTGGGACCAATAGATCGCCTTCGCCATCTAAGATTATCAGTTTTACGTTTTGAGATTTATTTAGTTGACTTTTAAGTTGTTTTTAATATTTTATTTTAGTGTTTCATATTTTGGGTCCGTTAGGGTTATACCAACCGTCGCATTAAACCCTAATTTCTAAAATCTCTAACATTATAGCCTAAACCATAAACATAAAAACCTTAACCCTAACTTACACCTAATCCTTCATCAAAAGCCCTAAATAACACTAACAATAAATCGTAAATCGAAACACAAAACCCAATACCCTAATAACAAAACCCTAACCATGGAAATGATAATAATGTGAAGATGTTGGGGAGGCAGTCATTCCTCCCGGGGGACTAGTCGGGTGTAAGCCTGGGAACCCTCGTCATCAAAAAAAAATAAAATAATGTGAAGATATTGGCGCGTTTGTATCACCCAAACACTCTAAAAACCGTTTTGAAGATTATAGAAGTTTCCGGGAGGGTTTTTGCTATTTTTCGCATACTTTCTCAAAATAAGGTACATATTATATGTTTTTTTGAGTGCCTTTGGCTTACTGGGACCAACTGATATCTTCGCCATCTTAGATCGTCTGTTTTACGTTTTGAGATTTATTTAGTTAACTTTTAAGTCGTTTATAAAATTTTATTTTAGGGTTTCGTATTTTGGGTTCGTTAGGGTTTTACCAACTGTAAAATTAAACTATAATTTCGAAAACCTCTAACATTCAACCTTAAACAATAAATACAAAAGCCTAAGCCAATATAATCTACACCTAATCCATCACCATATGCCCTAAATACTAACCATAAACACTAAAAATAAATCGTAAACAGAAACACTAAACAATATACCCTAATCACAAAACCCTAATTACTAAACGATAACCATGGATAGGATAATAATGTGATGATTTTGGCGTGTTTGTATCATCCAAACACTCTAAAAACCGTTTTTAGGATTTTTGAAGTTTCCGGGATGGTTTTTTGCTAACTGTCGCATACTTTCTCAGAATAGGGCATATAATATATGTTTTTTAAGTGCGTTGGACCTTCTAGGACCAACAGATCGCCTTCGCCATCTAAGATCATCTGTTTTACGTTTTGAGATTTATTTAGTTGACTTTTAGGATGTTTTTAATATTTTATTTTAGGGTTTCGTATTTAGGGTCCGTTAGGATATTACCAACCGTCACATTAAACCCTAATTTCTGAAATCTCTAACATTATATCCTAAACCATAAACACAAAACCTTAACCCTAACTTAGACCTAATCCATCACCATAAGCCCAAAATAACCCTAACAATAAATCGTAACTAGAAACACTAAACCTTATACCCTAATCACAAATCCCTAGTCACTAAAACCTAGCCATAGAAATGATAATGATGTGAAGATTTTGGCGCGTTTGTATCATCCAAACACTCTGAAAACATTTTCAAGACTTTAAAAGTTTCCGGAAGGGTTTTTGCTAACTTTCACATACTTTTTCAGAATAGGGCATATAATATATGTTTTTTGAGTGCGTTGGACCTTCTGGGACCAAAAGATCGCCTTTGCCATCTAAGATTATCTGTTTTACGTTTTGAGATTTATTTAGTTGACTTTTAGGCTGTTTTTAATATTTTATTTCAGTGTTTCGTATTTTGGGTCCGTTAGGGTTTTTTAACCGTCGCATTAAACCCTAATTTCTAAAATCTCTAACATTATACCCTAAACCATAAACATAAAAACCTTAACCCTAACTTACACCTAATCCATCACTAATAGCCCTAAATAACACCAATAATAAATAGTAAACAGAAACACTAAACCCTATACCCTAATAACAAAACCCTAACCATAGAAATGATAATAATGTGAAGATTTTGGCGCGTTTGTATCATCCAAACACTCTGAAAACTGTTTTGAAGATTTTTGATGTTTCCCGGAGGGTGTTTGCTAACTTTCGCATACTTTCTCATAATAGGGTACATATTTTGAGTGCGTTGCGCTTACTGGGACCAACTGATATCTTCACCATCTTAGATCGCCTGTTTTACGTTTAGAGATATATTTAGTAAACTCTTAAGTCGTTTATAAAATTTTATTTTAGGGTTTCGTATTTTGGGTTCGTTAGGGTTTTACCAACTGTAAAATTAAACCATAATTTCGAAAACATCTAACATTAAACCTTAAACAATAAGTACAAAAGCCTATGCCAATGTAATCTACACCTAATCCATCACCATATGCCCTAAATCGTAAACAGAAACACTAAACCGTATACCCTAATCACAAAACCCTAATCACTAAACACTAACCATGGATAGGATAATAATGTAAAGATTTTGGCTCGTTTGTATCATCCAAACACTCTAAAAACCGTTTTTAGGATTTTTGAAGTTTCTGGGGGGGTTTTGCTGACTGTAGCATACTTTCTCAGAATAGGGCAGATAATATATGTTTTTTGAGTGCGTTGGACCTTCTGGGACCAACAGATCGCCTTCGCCATCTAAGATCATCTGTTTTACGTTTTTCAGAATTATTTAGTTGACTTTTAGGTTGTTTTTAATATTTTATTTTAGTGTTTCGTATTTTGGTTCCGTTAGGGTTTTACTAACCGTCGCATTAAACCCTAATTTCTAAAATCCTTAACATTATACCCTAAACCATAAACATAAAAACCTTAACCCTAACTTACACCTAATCTATCACCAACAGCCCTAAATAACACCAATAATAAATCGTAAACAGAAACACTAAACACTATACCCTAATCACAAATCCCTAGTCACTAAAACCTAACGATTAAAAGGGTAATAATGTGAAGATTTTGGTGCGTTTGTATCATGCAAACACTCTGAAAACAGTTTTCAAGACTTTTAAAGTTTCCGGGAGGGTTTTGCTAACTTTAGCATACTTTCTCAGAATAGGGCATATAATATATGTTTTTTGAATGCGTTGGACCTTCTGGGACCAACAGATCGCCTTCGCCATCTAAGATTATCAGTTTTACGTTTTGAGATTTATTTAGTTGACTTTTAAGTTGTTTTTAATATTTTATTTTAGTGTTTCCTATTTTGGGTCCGTTAGGGTTATACCAACCGTCGCATTAAACCCTAATTTCTAAAATCTCTAACATTATAGCCTAAACCATAAACATAAAAACCTTAACCCTAACTTACACCTAATCCATCACCAAAAGCCCTAAATAACACTAACAATAAATCGTAAATCGAAACATAAAACCCAATACCCTAATAACAAAATCCTAACCATGGAAATGATAATAATGTGAAGATGTTGGGGAGGCAGTCATTCCTCCCGGGGGAATAGTCGGGTGTAAGCCTGGGAACCCTCGTCATCAAAAAAAAATGTGAAGATATTGGCGCGTTTGTATCACCCAAACACTCTAAAAACCGTTTTGAAGATTATAGAAGTTTCCGGGAGGGTTTTTGCTATTTTTCGCATACTTTCTCAAAATAAGGTACATATTATATGTTTTTTTGAGTGCCTTTGGCTTACTGGGACCAACTGATATCTTCGCCATCTTAGATCGTCTGTTTTACGTTTTGAGATTTATTTAGTTAACTTTTAAGTCGTTTATAAAATTTTATTTTAGGGTTTCGTCTTTTGGGTTCGTTAGGGTTTTACCAACTGTAAAATTAAACTCTAATTTTGAAAACCTCTAACATTAAACCTTAAACAATAAATACAAAAGCCTAAGCCAATATAATCTACACCTAATCCATCACCATATGCCCTAAATACTAACAATAAACACTAACAATAAATCGTAAACAGAAACACTAAACCCTATACCCTAATCACAAAACCCTAATTACTAAACGCTAACCATGGATAGGATAATAATGTGATGATTTTGGCGTGTTTGTATCATCCAAACACTCTAAAAACCGTTTTTAGGATTTTTGAAGTTTCCGGATGGTTTTTTGCTAACTGTCGCATACTTTCTCAGAATAGGGCATATAATATATGTTTTTTAAGTGCGTTGGACCTTGTAGGACCAACAGATCGCCTTCGCCATCTAAGATCATCTGTTTTACGTTTTTAGATTTATTTAGTTGACTTTTAGGTTGTTTTTAATATTTTATTTTAGGGTTTCGTATTTTGGGTCCGTTAGGATATTACCAACCGTCACATTAAACCCTAATTTTTGAAATCTCTAATATTATATCCTAAACCATAAACACAAAACCTTAACCCTAACTTAGACCTAATCCATCACCATAAGCCCAAAATAACCCTAACAATAAATCGTAACTAGAAACACTAAACCCTATACCCTAATCACAAATCCCTAGTCACTAAAACCTAGCCATAGAAATGATAATAATGTGAAGATTTTGGCGCGTTTGTATCATCCAAACACTCTGAAAACAGTTTTCAAGACTTTTAAAGTTTCCGGGAGGGTTTTTGCTAACTTTCACATACTTTCTCAGAATAGGGCATATAATATATGTTTTTTGAGTGCGTTGGACCTTCTGGGACCAAAAGATCGCCTTTGCCATCTAAGATTATCTGTTTTACGTTTTGAGATTTATTTAGTTGACTTTTAGGTTGTTTTTAATATTTTATTTCAGTGTTTCGTATTTTGGGTCCGTTAGGGTTTTCCAACCGTCGCATTAAACCCTAATTTCTAAAATCTCTAACATTATACCCTAAACCATAAACATAAAAACCTTAACCCTAACTTACACCTAATCCATCACCAATAGCCCTAAATAACACCAATAATAAATAGTAAACAGAAACACTAAACCCTATACCCTAATAACAAAACCCTAACCATAGAAATGATAATAATGTGAAGATTTTGGCGCGTTTGTATCATCCAAACACTCTGAAAACCGTTTTGAAGATTTTTGATGTTTCCCGGAGGGTGTTTGCTAACTTTCGCATAATTTCTCATAATAGGGTACATATTTTGAGTGCGTTGCGCTTACTGGGACCAACTGATATCTTCACCATCTTAGATCGTCTGTTTTACGTTTTGAGATATATTTAGTAAACTCTTAAGTCGTTTATAAAATTTTATTTTAGGGTTTCGTATTTTGGGTTCGTTAGGGTTTTACCAACTGTAAAATTAAACCCTAATTTTGAAAACCTCTAACATTAAACCTTAAACAATAAGTACAAAAGCCTATGCCAATGTAATCTACAACCAATCCATCACCATATGCCCTAAATCGTAAACAGAAACACTAAACCGTATACCCTAATCACAAAACCCTAATCACTAAACGCTAACCATGGATAGGATAATAATGTAAAGATTTTGGCTCGTTTGTATCATCCAAACACTCTAAAAACCGTTTTTAGGATTTTTGAAGTTTCCGGGAGGGTTTATGCTGACTGTCGCATACTTTCTCAGAATAGGGCAGATAATATATGTTTTTTGAGTGCGTTGGACCTTCTGGGACCAACAGATCACCTTCGCCATCTAAGATCATCTGTTTTACGTTTTTCAGAATTATTTAGTTGACTTTTAGGTTGTTTTTAATATTTTATTTTAGTGTTTCGTATTTTGGTTCCGTTAGGGTTTTACCAACCGTCGCATTAAACCCTAATTTCTAAAATCCTTAACATTATACACTAAACCATAAACATAAAAACCTTAACCCTAACATACACCTAATCTATCACCAATAGCCCTAACTAACACCAATAATAAATCGTAAACAGAAACACTAAACCCTATACCCTAATCACAAATCCCTAGTCAGTAAAACCTAACCATAAAAAGGATAATAATGTGAAGATTTTGGTGTGTTTGTATCATGCAAACACTCTGAAAACAGTTTTCAAGACTTTTAAAGTTTCCGGGAGGGTTTTTGCTAACTTTAGCATACTTTCTCAGAATAGGGCATATAATATATGTTTTTTGAGTGCGTTGGACCTTCTGGGACCAACAGATCGCCTTCGCCATCTAAGATTATCAGTTTTACGTTTTGAGATTTATTTAGTTGACTTTTAGGTTGTTTTTAATATTTTATTTTAGTGTTTCGTATTTTGTGTCTGTTAGGGTTTTACCAACCGTCGCATTAAACCCTAATTTCTAAAATCTCTAACATTATACCCTAAACCATAAACATAAAAACCTTAACCCTAACTTACACCTAATCCATCACCATAAACCCAAAATAACCCTAACAATAAACGTAACCAAAAACACTAAACCCTATACCCTAATCACAAATCCCTAGCCACTAAAACCTAACCATAGAAAGGATAATAATGTGAAGATTTTGGTTCGTTTGTATCATGCAAACACTCTCAAAACAGTTTTCAAGACTTTTAAAGTATCCAGGAGGGTTTTCGCTAACTTCCGCATACTTTCTCAGAATAGGGCATATAATATATGTTTTTTGAGTGCGTTGGACCTTCTGGGACCAATAGATCGCCTTCGCCATCTAAGATTATCAGTTTTACGTTTTGAGATTTATTTAGTTGACTTTTAAGTTGTTTTTAATATTTTATTTTAGTGTTTCATATTTTGGGTCCGTTAGGGTTTTACCAACCGTCGCACTAAACCCTAATTTCTAAAATCTCTAACATTATACCCTAAACCATAAACATAAAAACCTTAACCCTAACTTACACCTAATCCATCACCAATAGCCCTATATAACACCAATAATAAATAGTAAACAGAAACACTAAACCCTATACCCTAATAACAAAACCCTAACCATAGAAATGATAATAATGTGAAGATTTTGGCGCGTTTGTATCATCCAAACACTCCGAAAACCGTTTTGAAGATTTTTGATGTTTCCCGGAGGGTGTTTGCTAACTTTCGCATACTTTCTCATAATAGGGTACATATTTTGAGTGCGTTGCGCTTACTGGGACCAACTGATATCTTCACCATCTTAGATCGTCTGTTTTACGTTTTGAGATATATTTAGTAAACTCTTAAGTCGTTTATAAAATTTTATTTTAGGGTTTCGTATTTTGGGTTCGTTAGGGTTTTAGCAACTATAAAATTAAACCCTAATTTTGAAAACCTCTAACATTAAATCTTAAACAATAAGTACAAAAGCCTATGCCAATGTAATCTACACCTAATCCATCACATATGCCCTAAATCGTAAACAGAAATACTAAACAGTATACCCTAATCACAAAACCCTAATCACTAAACGCTAACCATGGATAGGATAATAATGTAAAGATTTTGGCTCGTTTGTATCATCCAAACACTCTAAAAACCGTTTTTAGGATTTTTGAAGTTTCCGGGAGGGTTTTTGCTAACTGTCGCATACTTTCTCAGAATAGGGCAGATAATATATGTTTTTTTGAGTGCGTTGGACCTTCTGGGACCAACAGATCGCCTTCGCCATCTAAGATAATCTGTTTTACGTTTTCAGAATTATTTAGTTGACTTTTAGGTTGTTTTTAATATTTTATTTTAGTGTTTCGTATTTTGGGTCCGTTATGGTTTTACCAACGTAGAATTGAACCCTAATTTCTAAAATCCTTAACATTATACCCTAAACCATAAACATAAAAACCTTAACCCTAACTTACACCTAATCCATCACCAATAGCCCTATATAACACCAATAATAAATCGTAAACAGAAACACTAAACCCTATACCCTAATCACAAATCCCTAGTCACTAAAACCTAACCATAAAAAGGTTAAAAATGTGAAGATTTTGGTGCGTTTGTATCATGCAAACACTCTGAAAACAGTTTTCAAGACTTTTAAAGTTTCCGGGAGGGTTTTTGCTAACTTTAGCATACTTTCTCAGAATACGGCATATAATATATGTTTTTTGAGTGCGTTGGACCTTTTGGGACCAATAGATCGCCTTCGCCATCTAAGATTATCAGTTTTACGTTTTGAGACTTATTTAGTTGACTTTTAGGTTGTATTTAATATTTTATTTTAGTGTTTCGTATTTTGGGTCCGTTAGGGTTTTACCAACCGTCGCATTAAACCCTAATTTCTAAAATCTTTAATATTATACCCTAAACCATAAACATAAAAACATTAACCCTAACTTACACCTAATCCAACACCATAAACCCAAAATAACCCTAACAATAAACGTAACCAGAAACACTTAACCCTATACCCTAATCACAAATCCCTAGTCACTAAAACCTAACCATAGAAAGGATAATAATGTGAATATTTTGGTTCGTTTGTATCATGCAAACACTCTCAAAACAGTTTTCAAGACTTTTAAAGTTTCCGGGAGGGTTTTTGCTAACTTCCACATACTTTCTTAGAATAGGGCATATAATATATGTTTTTTGAGTGCGTTGGACCTTTTGGGACCAATAGATCGCCTTCGCCATCTAAGATTATCAGTTTTACGTTTTGAGATTTATTTAGTTGACTTTTAGGTTGTTTTTAATATTTTATTTTAGTGTTTCATATTTTGGGTCCGTTAGGGTTTTACCAACCGTCGCATTAAACCCTAATTTCTAAAATCTCTAACATTATAGCCTAAACCATAAACATAAAAACCTTAACCCTAACTTACACCTAATCCATCACCAAAAGCCCTAAATAACACTAACAATAAATCGTATACAGAAACACAAAACCCAATACCCTAATAACAAAACCCTAACCATGGAAATGATAATAATGTTAAGATTTTGGCGCGTTTGTATTACCCAAACACTCTAAAAACCGTTTTGAAGATTATAGAAGTTTCCGGGAGGGTTTTTGCTATTTTTCGCATACTTTCTCAAAATAAGGTACATATTATATGTTTTTTTGAGTGCCTTGGGCTTACTGGGACCAACTGATATCTTCGCCATCTTAGATCGTCTGTTTACGTTTTGAGATTTATTTAGTTAACTTTTAAGTCGTTTATAAAATTTTATTTTAGGGTTTCGTATTTTGGGATCGTTAGGGTTTTACCAACTGTAAAATTAAACTCTAATTTCGAAAACCTCTAACATTAAACCTTAAACAATTAATACAAAAGCCTAAGCCAATATAATCTACACCTAATCCATCACCATATGCCCTAAATACTAACCATAAACACTAACAATAAATCGTAAACAGAAACACTAAACCCTATACCCTAATCACAAAACCCAAATCACTAAACGCTAACCATGGATAAGATAATAATGTGAAGATTTTGGCATGTTTGTATCATCCAAACACTCTAAAAACCGTTTTTAGGATTTTTGAAGTTTCCGGGAGGGTTTTTTGCTAACTGTCGCATACTTCCTCAGAATAGGGCATATAATATATGTTTTTTAAGTGCGTTGGACCTTCTAGGACCAACAGATGGCTTTTCCATCTAAGATCATTTGTTTTATGTTTTGAGATTTATTTAGTTGACTTTTAGGTTGTTTTTAATATCTTATTTTAGGGTTTCGTATTTTGGGTCGGTTAGGATATTACTAACCGTCGCATTAAACCCTAATTTCTAAAATCTCTAACATTATATCCTAAACCATAAACACAAATACTTAACCCTAACTTACACTTAATCCATCACCATAAACCCAAAATAACCCTAACAATAAACGTAACCAGAAACACTAAACCCTATACCCTAATCACAAATCCCTAGTCACTAAAACCTAACCATAGAAAGGATAATAATGTGAAGATTTTGGTTCGTTTGTATCATGCAAACACTCTCAAAAAAGTTTTCAAGACTTTTAAAGTTTGTGGGAGGGTTTTTGCTAACTTTCGCATACTTTCTCATAATAGGGCATATAATATATGTTTTTTGAGTGCGTTGGACCTTTTGGGACCAATAGATCGCCTTCGCCATCTAAGATTATCAGTTTTACGTTTTGAGATTTATTTAGTTTACTTTTAGGTTGTTTTTAATATTTTATTTTAGTGTTTCATATTTTGGGTCCGTTAGGTTTTTACCAACCGTCGCATTAAACCCTAATTTATAAAATCTCTAACATTATACCCTAAACCATAAACATAAAAACCTTAACCCTAACTTACTCCTAATCCATCACCAAAAGCCCTAAATAACACTAACAATAAATCGTAAATAGAAACACAAAACCCAATACCCTAATAACAAAACCCTAACCATAGAAATGATAATAATGTGAAGATTTTGGCGCGTTTGTATCATCCAAACACTCTGAAAACCGTTTTGAAGATTTTTGATGTTTCCCGGAGGGTGTTTGCTAACTTTCGCATACTTTCTCATAATAGGGTACATATTTTGAGTGCGTTGCGCTTACTGGGAACAACTGATATCTTCCCCATCTTAGATCGTTTGTTTTACGTTTTGAGATATATTTAGTAAACTCTTAAGTCGTTTATAAAATTTTATTTTAGGATTTCGTATTTTGGGTTCGTTAGGTTTTTACCAACTGTAAAATTAAACCCTAATTTGGAAAACCACTAACATTAAACCTTAAACAATAAGTACAAAAGCCTATGCCAATGTAATCTACACCTAATCCATCACCATATGACCTAAATCGTATACAGAAACACCAAACCGTATACCCTAATCACAAAACCCTAATCTTTAAACGCTAACCATGGATAGGATAATAATGTCAAGATTTTGGCTCGTTTGTATCATCCAGACACTCTAAAAACCGTTTTTAGGATTTTTGAAGTTTCCGGAAGGGTTTTTGCTAACTGTCGCATACTTTCTCAGAATAGGGCAGATAATATATGTTTTTGAGTGCGTTGGACCTTCTGGGACCAACAGATCGCCTTCGCCATCTAAGATCATCTGTTTTACGTTTTCAGAATTGTTTAGTTGACTTTTAGGTTGTTTTTAATATTTTATTTTAGTGTTTCGTAATTTGGGTCCGTTAGGATATTACCAACCGTCGCATTAAACCCTAATTTCTAAAATCCTTAACATTATACCCTAAACCATAAACACAAAACCTTGACCCTAACTTAGACCTAATCCATCACCATAAGCCAAAAATAACCCTAACAATAAATCGTAACTAGAAACACTAAACCCTATAACCTAATCACAAATCCCTAGTCACTAAAACCTAGCCATAGAAATGATAATAATGTGAAGATTTTGGCGCGTTTGTATCATCCAAACACTCTGAAAACAGTTTTCAAGACTTTTAAAGTTTCCGGGAGGGTTTTTGCTAACTTTCACATAATTTCTCAGAATAGGGCATATAATATATGTTTTTTGAGTGCGTTGGACCTTCTGGGACCAAAAGATCGCCTTTGCCATCTAAGATTATCTGTTTTACGTTTTGAGATTTATTTAGTTGACTTTTAGGTTGTTTTTAATATTTTATTTCAGTGTTTCGTATTTTGGTTCCGTTAGGGTTTTACCAACCGTCGCATTAAACCCTAATTTCTAAAATCCTTAACATTATACACTAAACCATAAACATAAAAACCTTAACCCTAACATACACCTAATCTATCACCAATAGCCCTAACTAACACCAATAATAAATCGTAAACAGAAACACTAAACCCTATACCCTAATCACAAATCCCTAGTCAGTAAAACCTAACCATAAAAAGGATAATAATGTGAAGATTTTGGTGTGTTTGTATCATGCAAACACTCTGAAAACAGTTTTCAAGACTTTTAAAGTTTCCGGGAGGGTTTTTGCTAACTTTAGCATACTTTCTCAGAATAGGGCATATAATATATGTTTTTTGAGTGCGTTGGACCTTCTGGGACCAACAGATCGCCTTCGCCATCTAAGATTATCAGTTTTACGTTTTGAGATTTATTTAGTTGACTTTTAGGTTGTTTTTAATATTTTATTTTAGTGTTTCGTATTTTGTGTCTGTTAGGGTTTTACCAACCGTCGCATTAAACCCTAATTTCTAAAATCTCTAACATTATACCCTAAACCATAAACATAAAAACCTTAACCCTAACTTACACCTAATCCATCACCAATAGCCCTGAATAACACCAATAATAAATAGTAAACAAAAATACTAAACCCTATACCCTAATAACAAAACCCTAACCATAGAAATGATAATAATGTGAAGATTTTGGTGCGTTTGTATCATCCAAACACTCTGAAAACCGTTTTGATGATTTTTGATGTTTCCCGGAGGGTGTTTGCTAACTTTCGCATACTTTCTCATAATAGGGTACATATTTTGAGTGCGTTGCGCTTACTGGGACCAACTGATATCTTCCCCATCTTAGATCGTCTGTTTTACGTTTTGAGATATATTTAGTAAACTCTTAAGTCGTTTATAAAATTTTATTTTAGGATTTCGTATTTTGGGTTCGTTAGGGTTTTACGAACTGTAAAATTAAACCCTAATTTTGAAAACCTCTAACATTAAACCTTAAACAATAAGTACAAAAGCCTGTGCCAATGTAATCTACACCTAATCCATCACATATGCCCTAAATCGTAAACAGAAATACTAAACAGTATACCCTAATCACAAAACCCTAATCACTAAACGCTAACCATGGATAGGATAATAATGTAAAGATTTTGGCTCGTTTGTATCATCCAAACACTCTATAAACTGTTTTTAGGATTTTTGAAGTTTCCGGGAGGGTTTTTGCTAACTGTCGCATACTTTCTCAGAATAGGGCAGATAATATATGTTTTTTTGAGTGCGTTGGACCTTCTGGGACCAACAGATCGCCTTCGCCATCTAAGATCATCTGTTTTACGTTTTCAGAATTATTTAGTTGACTTTTAGGTTGTTTTTAATATTTTATTTTAGTGTTTCGTATTTTGGGTCCGTTAGGGTTTTACCAACGTAGAATTAAACCCTAATTTCTAAAATCCTTAACATTATACCCTAAACCATAAACATAAAAACCTTAACCCTAACTTACACCTAATCCATCAGCAATAGCCCTAAATAACACCAATAATAAATCGTAAACAGAAACACTAAACCCTATACCCTAATCACAAATCCCTAGTCACTAAAACCTAACCATAAAAAGGATAAAAATGTGAAGATTTTGGTGCGTTTGTATCATGCAAACACTCTGAAAACAGTTTTCAAGACTTTTAAAGTTTCCGGGAGGGTTTTTGCTAACTTTAGCATACTTTCTCAGAATACGGCATATAATATATGTTTTTTGAGTGTGTTGGACCTTTTGGGACCAATAGATCGCCTTCGCCATCTAAGATTATCAGTTTTACGTTTTGAGACTTATTTAGTTGACTTTTAGGTTGTATTTAATATTTTATTTTAGTGTTTCGTATTTTGGGTCCGTTAGGGTTTTACCAACCGTCGCATTAAACCCTAATTTCTAAAATCTTTAATATTATACCCTAAACCATAAACATAAAAACATTAACCCTAACTTACACCTAATCCAACACCATAAACCCAAAATAACCCTAACAATAAACGTAACCAGAAACACTTAACCCTATACCCTAATCACAAATCCCTAGTCATTAAAACCTAACCATAGAAAGGATAATAATGTGAATATTTTGGTTCGTTTGTATCATGCAAACACTCTCAAAACAGTTTTCAAGACTTTTAAAGTTTCCGGGAGGGTTTTTGCTAACTTTCACATACTTTCTTAGAATAGGGCATATAATATATGTTTTTTGAGTGCGTTGGACCTTTTGGGACCAATAGATCGCCTTCGCCATCTAAGATTATCAGTTTTACGTTTTGAGATTTATTTAGTTGACTTTTAGGTTGTTTTTAATATTTTATTTTAGTGTTTCATATTTTGGGTCCGTTAGGGTTTTACCAACCGTCGCATTAAACCCTAATTTCTAAAATCTCTAACATTATAGCCTAAACTATAAACATAAAAACCTTAACCCTAACTTACACCTAATCCATCACCAAAAGCCCTAAATAACACTAACAATAAATCGTATACAGAAACACAAAACCCAATACCCTAATAACAAAACCCTAACCATGGAAATGATAATAATGTTAAGATTTTGGCGCGTTTGTATTACCCAAACACTCTAAAAACCGTTTTGAAGATTATAGAAGTTTCCGGGAGGGTTTTTGCTATTTTTCGCATACTTTCTCAAAATAAGGTACATATTATATGTTTTTTTGAGTGCCTTGGGCTTACTGGGACCAACTGATATCTTCGCCATCTTAGATCGTCTGTTTTACGTTTTGAGATTTATTTAGTTAACTTTTAAGTCGTTTATAAAATTTTATTTTAGGGTTTCGTATTTTGGGATCGTTAGGGTTTTACCAACTGTAAAATTAAACTCTAATTTCGAAAACCTCTAACATTAAACCTTAAACAATTAATACAAAAGCCTAAGCCAATATAATCTACACCTAATCCATCACCATATGCCCTAAATACTAACCATAAACACTAACAATAAATCGTAAACAGAAACACTAAACCCTATACCCTAATCACAAAACCCTAATCACTAAACGCTAACCATGGATAAGATAATAATGTGAAGATTTTGGCATGTTTGTATCATCCAAACACTCTAAAAACCGTTTTTAGTATTTTTGAAGTTTCCGGGAGGGTTTTTTGCTAACTGTCGCATACTTCCTCAGAATAGGGCATATAATATATGTTTTTTAAGTGCGTTGGACCTTCTAGGACCAACAGATGGCTTTTCCATCTAAGATCATTTGTTTTATGTTTTGAGATTTATTTAGTTGACTTTTAGGTTGTTTTTAATATCTTATTTTAGGGTTTCGTATTTTGGGTCGGTTAGGATATTACTAACCGTCGCATTAAACCCTAATTTCTAAAATCTCTAACATTATATCCTAAACCATAAACACAAATACTTAACCCTAACTTACACTTAATCCATCACCATAAACCCAAAATAACCCTAACAATAAACGTAACCAGAAACACTAAACCCTATACCCTAATCACAAATCCCTAGTCACTAAAACCTAACCATAGAAAGGATAATAATGTGAAGATTTTGGTTCGTTTGTATCATGCAAACACTCTCAAAACAGTTTTCAAGACTTTTAAAGTTTGTGGGAGGGTTTTTGCTAACTTTCGCATACTTTCTCATAATAGGGCATATAATATATGTTTTTTGAGTGCGTTGGACCTTTTGGGACCAATAGATCGCCTTCGCCAACTAAGATTATCAGTTTTACGTTTTGAGATTTATTTAGTTGACTTTTAGGTTGTTTTTAATATTTTATTTTAGTGTTTCATATTTTGGGTCCGTTAGGGTTTTACCAACCGTCGCATTAAACCCTAATTTCTAAAATCTCTAACATTATAGCCTAAACCATAAACATAAAAACCTTAACCCTAACTTACACCTAATCCATCACCAATAGCCCTAAATAACACCAATAATAAATAGTAAACAAAAATACTAAACCCTATACCCTAATAACAAAACCCTAACAATAGAAATGATAATAATGTGAAGATTTTGGCGCGTTTGTATCATCCAAACACTCTGAAAACCGTTTTGAAGATTTTTGATGTTTCCCGGAGGGTGTTTGCTAACTTTCGCATACTTTCTCATAATAGGGTACATATTTTGAGTGCGTTGCGCTTACTGGGACCAACTGATATCTTTCCCATCTTAGATCGTCTGTTTTACGTTTTGAGATACATTTAGTAAACTCTTAAGTCGTTTATAAAATTTTATTTTAGGATTTCGTATTTTAGGTTCGTTAGGGTTTTACCAACTGTAAAATTAAACCCTAATTTTAAAAACCTCTAACATTAAACCTTAAACAATAAGTACAAAAGCCTATGCCAATGTAATCTACACCTAATCCATCACCATATGCCCTAAATCGTAAACAGAAACACTAAACAGTATACCCTAATCACAAAACCCTAATCACTAAACGCTAACCATGGATAGGATAATAATGTAAAGATTTTGGCTCGTTTGTATCATCCAAACACTCTAAAAACCGTTTTTAGGATTTTTGAAGTTTCCGGGAGGGTTTTTGCTAACTGTCGCATACTTTCTCAGAATAGGGCATATAATATATGTTTTTTGAGTGCGTTGGACCTTCTGGGACCAACAGATCGCCTTCGCCAGCTAAGATCATCTGTTTTACGTTTTCAGAATTATTTAGTTGACTTTTAGGTTGTTTTTAATATTTTATTTTAGTGTTTCGTATTTTGGGTCCGTTAGGGTTTTACCAACCGCCGCATTAAACCCTAATTTCTAAAATCCTTAACATTATACCCTAAACCATAAACATAAAAACCTTAACCCTAACTTACACCTAATCCATCACCAATAGCCCTAAATAACACCAATAATAAATCGTAAACAGAAACACTAAACCCTATACCCTAATCACAAATCCCTAGTCACTAAAACCTAACCATAAAAAGGATAAAAATGTGAAGATTTTGGTGCGTTTGTATCATGCAAACACTCTGAAAACAGTTTTCAAGACTTTTAAAGTTTCCCGGAGGGTTTTTGCTAACTTTAGCATACTTTCTCAGAATACGGCATATAATATATGTTTTTTGAGTGTGTTGGACCTTTTGGGACCAATAGATCGCCTTCGCCATCTAAGATTATCAGTTTTACGTTTTGAGACTTATTTAGTTGACTTTTAGGTTGTATTTAATATTTTATTTGAGTGTTTCGTATTTTTGGTCCGTTAGGGTTTTACCAACCGTCGCATTAAACCCTAATTTCGAAAATCTCTAATATTATACCCTAAACCATAAACATAAAAACATTAACCCTAACTTACACCTAATCCATCACCATAAACCCAAAATAACCCTAACAATAAACGTAACCAGAAACACTAAACCCTATACCCTAATCACAAATCCCTAGTCACTAAAACCTAACCATAGAAAGGATAATAATGTGAATATTTTGGTTCGTTTGTATCATGCAAACACTCTCAAAACAGTTTTCAAGACTTTTAAAGTTTCCGGGAGGGTTTTTGCTAACTTCCGCATACTTTCATAGAATAGGGCACATAATATATGTTTTTTGAGTGCGTTGGACCTTTTGGGACCAATAGATCGCCTTCGCCATCTAAGATTATCAGCTTTACGTTTTGAGATTTATTTAGTTGACTTTTAGGTTGTTTTTAATATTTTATTTTAGTGTTTCATATTTTGGGTCCGTTAGGGTTTTACCAACTGTCGCATTAAACCCTAATTTCTAAAATCTCTAACATTATAGCGTAAACCATAAACATAAAAACCTTAACCCTAACTTACACCTAATCCATCACCAAAAGCCCTAAATAACACTAACAATATATCGTAAATAGAAACACCAAACCCAATACCCTAATAACAAAACCCTAACCATGGAAATGATAATGATGTGAAGATTTTGGCGCGTTTGTATTACCCAAACACTCTAAAAACCGTTTGAAGATTATAGAAGTTTCCGGGAAGGTTTTTGCTATTTTTCGCATACTTTCTCAAAATAAGGTACATATTATATGTTTTTTTGAGTGCCTTGGGCTTACTGGGACCAACTGATATCTTCGCCATCTTAGATCGTCTGTTTTACGTTTTGAGATTTATTTAGTTAACTTTTAAGTCGTTTATAAAATTTTATTTTAGGGTTTCGTATTTTGGGATCGTTAGGGTTTTACCAACTGTAAAATTAAACTCTAATTTCGAAAACCTCTAACATTAAACCTTAAACAATTAATACAAAAGCCTAAGCCAATATAATCTACACCTAATCCATCACCATATGCCCTAAATACTAACCATAAACACTAACAATAAATCGTAAACAGAAACACTAAACCCTATACCCTAATCACAAAACCCTAATCACTAAACGCTAACCATGGATAAGATAATAATGTGAAGATTTTGGCATGTTTGTATCATCCAAACACTCTAAAAACCGTTTTTAGTATTTTTGAAGTTTCCGGGAGGGTTTTTTGCTAACTGTCGCATACTTCCTCAGAATAGGGCATATAATATATGTTTTTTAAGTGCGTTGGACCTTCTAGGACCAACAGATGGCTTTTCCATCTAAGATCATTTGTTTTATGTTTTGAGATTTATTTAGTTGACTTTTAGGTTGTTTTTAATATCTTATTTTAGGGTTTCGTATTTTGGGTCGGTTAGGATATTACCAACCGTCGCATTAAACCCTAATTTCTAAAATCTCTAACATTATATCCTAAACCACAAACACAAATACTTAACCCTAACTAACACTTAATCCATCACCATAAACCCAAAATAACCCTAACAATAAACGTAACCAGAAACACTAAACCCTATACCCTAATCACAAATCACTAGTCACTAAAACCTAACCATAGAAAGGATAATAATGTGAAGATTTTGGTTCGTTTGTATCATGCAAACACTCTCAAAACAGTTTTCAAGACTTTTAAAGTTTCTGGGAGGGTTTTTGCTAACTTTCGCATACTTTCTCATAATTGGGCATATAATATATGTTTTTTGAGTGCGTTGGACCTTTTGGGACCAATAGATCGCCTTCGCCATCTAAGATTATCAGTTTTACGTTTTGAGATTTATTTAGTTGACTTTTAGGTTGTTTTTAATATTTTATTTTAGTGTTTCATATTTTGGGTCCGTTAGGGTTTTACCAACCGTCGCATTAAACCCTAATTTCTAAAATCTCTAACATTATAGCCTAAACCATAAACATAAAAACCTTAACCCTAACTTACACCTAATCCATCACCAAAAGCCCTAAATAACACTAACAATAAATCGTAAATAGAAACACAAAACCCAATACCCTAATAACAAAACCCTAACCATGGAAATGATAATAATGTGAAGATTTTGGCGCGTTTGTATCACCCAAACACTCTAAAAACCGTTTTGAAGATTATAGAAGTTTCCGGGAGGGTTTTTGCTATTTTTCGCATACTTTCTCAAAATAAGGTACATATTATATGTTTTTTTGAGTGCCTTGGGCTTACTGGGACCAACTGATATCTTCGCCATCTTAGATCGTCTGTTTTACGTTTTGAGATTTATATAGTTAACTTTTAAGTCGTTTATAAAATTTTATTTTAGGGTTTCGTATTTTGGGTTCGTTAGGGTTTTACCAACTGTAAAATTAAACTCTAATTTCGAAAACCTCTAACATTAAACCTTAAACAATAAATACAAAATCCTAAGCCAATATAATCTACACCTAATCCATCACCATATGCCCTAAATACTAACCATAAACACTAAAAATAAATCGTAAACAGAAACACTAAACCCTATACCCTAATCACAAAACCCTAATCACTAAACGCTAACCATGGATAGGATAATAATGTGAAGATTTTGGCGTGTTTGTATCATCCAAACACTCTAAAAACCGTTTTTAGGATTTTTGAAGTTTCCGGGAGGGTTTTTTGCTAACTGTCGCATAGTTCCTCAGAATAGGGCATATAATATATGTTTTTTAAGTGCGTTGGACCTTCTGGGGCCAACAGATGGCTTCGCCATCTAAGATCCTCTATTTTATGTTTTAAGATTTATTTAGTTGACTTTTAGGTTGTTTTTAATATCTTATTTTAAGGTTTCGTATTTTGGGTCGGTTAGGATATTACCAACCGTCGCATTAAACCCTAATTTCTAAAATCTCTAACATTATATCCTAAACCATAAACACAAAACCTTAACCCTAACTTACACTTAATCCATCACCATAAACCAAAAATAACCCTAACAATAAACGTAACCAGAAACACTAAACCCTATACCCTATTCAGAAATCCCTAGTCACTAAAACCTAACCATAGAAAGGATAATAATGTGAAGATTTTGGTTCGTTTGTATCATGCAAACACTCTCAAAACAGTTTTCAAGACTTTTAAAGTTTGTGGGAGGGTTTTTGCTAACTTTCGCATACTTTCTCATAATAGGGCATATAATATATGTTTTTTGAGTGCGTTGGACCTTCTGGGACCAATAGATCGCCTTTGCCATCTAAGATTATCAGTTTTACGTTTTGAGATTTATTTAGTTGACTTTTAGGTTGTTTTTAATATTTTATTTTAGTGTTTCATATTTTGGGTCCGTTAGGTTTTTACCAACCGTCGCATTAAACCCTAATTTATAAAATCTCTAACATTATACCCTAAACCATAAACATAAAAACCTTAACCCTAACTTACACCTAATCCATCACCAAAAGCCCTAAATAACACTAACAATAAATCGTAAATAGAAACACAAAACCCAATACCCTAATAACAAAACCCTAACCATGGAAATGATAATGATGTGAAGATTTTGGCGCGTTTATATCATCCAAACACTCTAAAAACCGTTTTGAAAATTTTAGAAGTTTCCGGGAGGGTTTTTGCTATTTTTCGCATACTTTCTCAAAATAAGGTACATATTATATGTTTTTTTGAGTGCCTTGGGCTTACTGGGACCAACTGATATCTTCGCCATCTTAGATCATCTGTTTTACGTTTTGAGATTTATTTAGTTAACTTTTAAGTCGTTTATAAAATATTATTTTAGGGTTTCGTATTTTTGGTTCGTTAGGGTTTTTTACCAACTCTAAAATTAAACCCTAATTCCAAAAACCTCTAACATTAAACCTTAAACAATAAATACAAAAGCCTAAGCCAATATAATCTACACCTAATCCATCACCATATCCCTAAATACTAACCATAAACACAAACAATAAATCGTAAACAGAAACACTAAACCCTATACCCTAATCACAAAACCCTAATTACTAAACGCTAACCATGGATAGGATAATAGTGTGAAAATTTTGGCGTGTTTATACCATCCGAATACTCTAAAAACCGTTTTTAGGCTTTTTGAAGTTTCCGAGAGGGTTTTTGCTAACTGTCGCATACTTTCTCAGAATAGGGCATATAATATATATTTTTTCAGTGCGTTGGTACTTCTGGGGCCAACAGATCGCTTCGCCATCTAAGATCCTCTGTTTTATGTTTTGAGATTTATTTAGTTGACTTTTAGGTTGTTTTGAATATTTTATTTTAGGGTTTCGTATTTTGGGTCCGTTCGGATATTACCAATCGTCGCATTAAACCCCAATTTCTAAAATCTCTATATCCTAAACCATAACACAAAACCTTAACACTAACTTAGACCAAATCCATCACCATAAGCCCAAAATATCCCTAACAATAAATCGTAACCAGAAACACTAAACCCTATACCCTAATCACAAATCCCTAGTCACTAAAACCTAGCCATAGAAAGGATAATAATGTGAAGATTTTGGCGCGTTCGTATAATCCAAACACTCTCAAAACAGTTTTCAAGACTTTTAAAGTTTTCGGGAGGGTTTTTGCTAACTTTCACATACTTTCTCAGAATAGGGCATATAATATATATTTTTGGAGTGCGTTGGAGTGCGTTGGACCTTCTGGGACCAACAGATAGCTTCGCCATCTAAGATCATCTGTTTTATGTTTTGCGATTTATTCAGTTGACTTTCGGTCATTTTTTATATTTTAATTTTGGTTCCGTAAGGGTTTTACCAACCATCGCATTAAACCCTAATTTCAAAAATCTCTAACATTATTCTCTAAACTATAAATACAAAACCTTAACCCTAAGTTACACCTAAATCCATCACCATTAGCCCTAAATAACACTAACATTAAATCATAAAAAAGAAAAACTCAACCCTATACCCTAATCACAAAACCCTAACCATGGATTGAATATAATGTGAAGATTTTGGCGCGTTTGTATCATCCAAAACACTCTGAAAACCATTTTCAAAATTTTTAAAGTTTCTGGGAGGGTTTTTGCTAACTGTCGCACTCTTTATCTGGATAGGGCACATAATATATGTTTTTTGAGTGCGTTGGGACTTCTGGGACCAATAGATGGCTTTGCCATCTAAGATCATATGTTTTACGTTTTGAGATTTATTTTGTTGCCGTTTTTTAATAATTTAATTTTGGGTTTCATATTTAGGGTCCGTTAGGGTATTACAACCCGTCGCATTAAAACATAATTTCTAAAATCTCTAACATTATTCCCTAAACCATAAACACAAAATCTTATCCCTAACTTAAACCTAATCCATCACCATAAACCCTTAATTACACTAACAATTAATCGTAACCATAAACACTAAACCCTATACCCTACTCACAAAACCCTAATCACTAAACTCTAACCATGTAAAGGATAATAACGTGAAGATTTTGGTGCGTTTGTATCATCCAAAAACTTTAAAAACCGTTGTCAAGATTTTTGAAGGTTTCGCGAGAGTTTTTGCTAACTTTCGCATACTTTCTCAGTATGGGGTACATAATATGTGTTTTTTGAGTGTATTGGGTCTTATGGAACCAACAGATAGCTGCGCCATCTAAGATCATCAGTTTTACGTTTCGAGATTTATTTAGTTGACTTTTAGGTTGTTTTTAATATTTCATTTTAGTGTTTCATATTTTGGGTCCGTTAGGTTTTTACCAACCGTCGCATTAAACCCTAATTTCTAAAATCTCTAACATTATACCCTAAACCATGAACATAAAAACCTTAACCCTAACTTACACCTAATCCATCACCAAAAGCCCTAAATAACACTAACAATAAATCGTAAATAGAAACACAAAACCCAATACCCTAATAACAAAACCCTAACCATGGAAATGATAATAATGTGAATATTTTGGCGCGTTTGTATCACCCAAACACTCTAATAACCGTTTTGAAGATTATAGAAGTTTCCGGGAGAGTTTTTGCTATTTTTCGCATAATTTCTCAAAATAAGGTACATATTATATGTTTTTTTATAGTGCCTTGGGCTTACTGGGACTAACTGATATTTTCGCCATCTTAGATCGTCTGTTTTACGTTTTGAGATTTATTTAGTTAACTTTTAAGTCGTTTATAAAATTTTATTTTAGGGTTTCGTATTTTGGGTTCGTTAGGGTTTTACCAACTGTAAAATTAAACTCTAATTTCGAAAACCTCTAACATTAAACCTTAAACAATAAATACAAAAGCCTAAGCCAATATAATCTACACCTAATCCATCACCATATGCCCTAAATACTAACCATAAACCCTAAAAATAAATCGTAAACAGAAACACTAAACCCTATACCCTAATCACAAAACCCTAATCACTAAACGCTAACCATGGATAGGATAGTAATGTGAAGATTTTGGCGTGTTTGTATCATCCAAACACTCTAAAAACCGTTTTTAGGATTTTTGAAGTTTCCAGGAGAGTTTTTTGCTAACTGTCGCATACTTCCTCAGAATAGGGCATATAATATATGTTTTTAAAGTGCGTTGGACCTTCTGGGGCCAACAGATGGCTTCGCCATCTAAGATCCTCTGTTTTATGTTTTGAGATTTATTTAGTTGACTTTTAGGTTGTTTTTAATATCTTATTTTAGGGTTTCGTATTTTGGGTTGGTTAGGATATTACCAACCGTCGCATTAAACCCTAATTTCTAAAATCTGTAACATTATATCCTAAACCATAAACACAAAACCTTAACCCTAACTTACACTTAATCCATCACCATAAACCAAAAATAACCCTAACAATAAACGTAACCAGAAACACTAAACCCTATACCCTAATCAGAAATCCGTAGTCACTAAAACCTAACCATAGAAAGGATAATAATGTGAAGATTTTGGTTCGTTTGTATCATGCAAACACTCTCAAAACAGTTTTCAAGACTTTTAAAGTTTGTGGGAGGGTTTTTGCTAACTTTCGCATACTTTCTCATAATAGGGCATATAATATATGTTTTTTGAGTGCGTTGGACCTTTTGGGACCAATAGATCGCCTTTGCCATCTAAGATTATCAGTTTTACGTTTTGAGATTTATTTAGTTGACTTTTAGGTTGTTTTTAATATTTTATTTTAGTGTTTCATATTTTGGGTCCGTTAGGTTTTTTCCAACCGTCGCATTAAACCCCAATTTCTAAAATCTCTAACATTATATCCTAAACCATAACACAAAACCTTAACCCTAACTTAGACCTAATCCATCACCATAAGCCCAAAATAACCCTAACAATAAATCGTAACCAGAAACACTAAACCGTATACCCTAATCACAAATCCCTAGTCACTAAAACCTAGCCATAGAAAGGATAATAATGTGAAGATTTTGGCGCGTTTGTATAATCCAAACACTCTCAAAAAAGTTTTCAAGACTTTTAAAGTTTTCGGGAGGGTTTTTGCTAACTTTCACATACTTTCTAAGAATAGGGCATATAATATATATTTTTTGAGTGCGTTGGACCTTCTGGGACCAACAGATAGCTTCGCCATCTAAGATCATCTGTTTTATGTTTTGCGATTTATTCAGTTGACTTTCGGTCATTTTTTATATTTTAATTTTGGTTCCGTAAGGGTTTTACCAACCGTCGCATTAAACCCTAATTTCAAAAATCTCTAACATTATTCTCTAAACTATAAACACAAAACCTTAACCCTAAGTTACACCTAAATCCATCACCATTAGCCCTAAATTACACTAACATTAAATCATAAAAAGAAAAACTCAACCCTATACCCTAATCACAAAACCCTTACCATGGATTGAATATAATGTGAAGATTTTGGCGCGTTTGTATCATCCAAAACACTCTGAAAACCGTTTTCAAAATTTTTAAAGTTTCTGGGAGGGTTTTTGCTAACTGTCGCATACTTTATCAGGATAGGGCACATAATATATGTTTTTTGAGTGTGTTGGGACTTCTGGGACCAACAGATGGCTTTGCCATCTAAGATCATATGTTTTACGTTTTGAGATTTATTTTGTTGCCGTTTTTTAATAATTTAATTTTGGGTTTCATATTTAGGGTCCGTTAGGGTTTTACAACCCGTCGCATTAAAACATAATTTCTAAAATCTCTAACATTATACCCTAAACCATAAACACAAAATCTTATCCCTAACTTAAACCTAATCCATCACCATAAGCCCTTAATTACACTAACAATTAATCGTAACCATAAACACTAAACCCTATACCCTACTCACAAAACCCTAATCACAAAACTCTAACCATGGAAAGGATAATAACGTGAAGATTTTGGTGCGTTTGTATCATCCAAAAACTTTAAAAACCGTTGTCAAGATTTTTGAAGGTTTCGCGAGGGTTTTTGCTAACTTTCGCATACTTTCTCAGCATGGGGTACATAATATGTGTTTTTTGAGTGTATTGGGTCTTATAGAACCAACAGATAGCTGCGCCATCTAAGATCATCAGTTTTACGTTTCGAGATTTATTTAGTTGACTTTTCGGTCGTTTTTTATATTTTTAATTTTGGGTTTCGTATTTTGGTTCCGTTAGGGTTTTACCAACCGTCGCATTAAATCCTAATTTCAAAAATCTCTAGCATTATACCCTAAACTATAAACATAAAACCTTAAGCCTAACTTACACCTAATCCATCACCATTAGCCCTAAATTACACTAATATTGAATCATAAAAAGAAATACTCAACCCTATACCCTAATCACAAAACCCTAACCATGGATAGGATAATAATGTGAAGATTTTGGCACGTTTGTATATTCCAAAACACTCTGAAAACTGTTTTCAGGATTTTTGAAGTTTCTGGGAGGGTTTTTGCTAACTTTCGCATACTTTATCAGGATAAGGCACATAATATATGTTTTTTGAGTGTGTTGGGACTTCTGGGACCAGCAGATGGCATCGCCATCTAAGATCATCTGTTTTACGTTTTGAGATTTATTAAGTTGACTTTTAGGCCGTTTTTTAATATTTTAATTTTGGGTTTCGTATTTCGGGTCCGTTAGGGTTTTACCAACCGTCGCATTAAACCCTGATTTCTCAAATCTCTAACATTATACCCTAAACCATAAACACAAAATCTTATCCCTAACTTAAACCCAATTCATCACCATAAGCCCTGAATAAAACTAACAGTTAATCGTAACCAGAAACACTAAAGCCTATACCCTAATCACAAAACCCTAATCATTAAACTCTAACCATGGAAAGGATAATAACGTGAAGATTTTGGCGCGTTTGTATCATCCAAAAATCTCTAAAAACCGTTTTCAAGATTTTTAAAGGTTTCGCGAGGGTTTTTGCTAACTTTCGCATACTTTCTCAGAATGGGGCACATAATATGTGTTTTTTGAGTGTATAGGGCTTTCTGGGACCAATAGATAGCTTCGGCATCTATTTTCATCTTTTTTAAGTTTTGAGACTTATTTAGTTGACTTTTCAGTTGTTTTAATATTTTATTTTAGGGTTTGGTATTTTGGATCCGTTAGGTTTTTACCAACCGTAACATTAAACCCTAATTTCGAAAATCTCTAACATTATACTCTAAACTATAAACACAAAACCTTAATCCTATCTTACACCTAATCCATCACAATAAGCCCTAAATAACTAATAATAAATCATAAACAGAAACACTAAACCCTATACCCTAATCACAAAACCCTACTCACAAAACCCTAACCATGGATAGGATATTAATGTGATGATTTTGGCGTGTTTGTATCATCCAAAGACTCAGAAAACCGTTTTCAAGATTTTCGAAGTTTCCAGGAAGATTTTTGCATAGTTTCGCATATTTTCTCAAAAATGGGCACATAATATGTGTTTTTTAGTGTGTTAACCCTTCTGGGACCAACAGAAAGCTTCGCCATCTAAAATCATTTGTTTTACATTTTGAGATTTATTCAGTTGACTTTTCGGTCGTTTTAATATTTTATTTTAGGGTTTCGTAATTTGGGTCTGTTAGGGTTTTACCAACTGTAGCATTAAACCCTAATTTTGAAAATCTCTAACATTATACCCTAAACTATAAACACAAAACCTTAACCCTAACTTACACATAATCCATCACCATAAGCCCTAAATAACACTAACAATAAATCATAAGGAGAAAAACTCTACCTATACCCTAACCATAGATAGGATAATATTGTGAAGATTTTGGCGCGTTTGTATCATCCAAACACTCTGAAAACCGTTATCAAGATTTTTGAAGTTTCCGGGAAGGGTTTTGCTAACTTTCTTATATTTTATCAGAATAGGGAAAATAATATATGTTTTTTGAGTGCGTTGGGCCTTCTGGGACCAATAGATGGCTTTGCCATCTAAGATCATCTGTTTTACATTTTGAGATTTATTTAGTTGACTTTTTATCCGTTTTTTAATATATTAAATTTTGGGATTTGTATTTTGGATCCGTTAGGGTTTTACCAACCATCGCATTGAACCCTAATTTCTAAAATCTCTAACATTATACCCTAAACCATAAACACAAAACCTTATCCCTAACTTACACCTAATCCATCACCATAAGCCATAAATAACACTAACAGTTAATCGTAACCAGAAACACTAAACCCTACATACCCTAATCACAAAACCCTAATCACTAAAATCTAACCATGGAAAGGATAATAACGTGAATATATTGGCGCGTTTGTATCATCCAAAAACTCTGATAACCGTTTTCAAGATTTTTGAAGTTTTCGCTAGGGTTTTTGCTAACTTTCGCGAACTTTCTCAGAATGGGGCACATAATATTTGTTTTTTTAGTGTATTGGGCCTTCTGGGACCAACAGATAGCTTCGCCATCTAATATCATTTGTTTTACGTTTTGAGATTTATTTAGTTGACTTTTTAGTCGTTTTTAATATTTATTTTAGGGTTTCATATTTTGGGTCCGTTAGGGTTTTACCAACCGTCGCATTAAACCCTAATTTCTAAAATCTCTAACATTATACCCTAAATCATAAACACAAATCATTTACCCTAACTTACACCTAATTCATCAGCATAAGCCCTAAATAACACTAACAACAAATCGTAAATAGAAACACTAAACCGTATACCTTTATCAGAAAACCCTAATCATTAAACCCTAACCATGGATAGGATAATAATGTGAAGATTTTGGCGCGTTTCTATCATCCAAACACTTTGAAAACCGTTTTCAAGATTTTTGAAGTTTACGAGAGGGTTTTTACTAACTTTTGCATACTTTCTCAAAATAGGGCACATAATATATATTTTTTGAGTATGTTGGGCCTTCTGGGACCAACAGACGGCTTCACCATCTAAGATCATCTGTTTTACGTTTTTAGATTTATTTAGTTGACTCTTAGGTCGTTTTTAATATTTTAATTTAGGGTTTTGTATTTTGGGTCCATTAGGGATTTACAAACCGTCGCATTAAACCCTAATTTCTAAAATCTCTAACATTATAACCTATACAATAAACACAAAACCTTTTCCCTAACTTACACCCAATACATCACCATAAGCCCTAAATAACACTTAAAATTAATCTTAACCAGAAACACTAAACCCTTTACGCTAATCACAAAACTCTAACCATGGAAAGGATAATAACGTGAATATTTTGGCGCGTTTGTATTATCCAAACTCTCTAAAAACTGTTTTCAAGATTTTTGAAGTTTTTGTGAGGGTTTTTTCTAACTTCCGCATACTTTCTTAGAATGGGGTACATAATATATGGTTTTTTGAGTGTATTGGGCCTTCTGGGACCAACAGTAGCTTCGCTATCTAAGATCATCTGTTTTACGTTTTGATATTTATTTAGTTGACTTTTTAATCGTTTTTAATATTTTATTTTAGGGTTTGTTATTTTGGGTCTGTTAGGGTTTTACCAACCGTATCATTAAACCCTAATTTCGAAATCTCTAACATTATACCATAAACACAAAACCTTAACTTTAACTTACACCTAATCAATTACCATAAGTCCTAAATAACACTAATAATAAATCATAAACAGAAACACTAAACCGTATACCCTAATCACAAAACCCTAGTCACTATACCCTAACCATGGATAGGATAATAATATGAAGATTTTGGCGCGTTTGTATCATCCAAACACTCTGAAAACTGTTTCAAGAATTTTAAAATTTCCGGGAGGGTTTTTGCTAATATTCGCATATTTTCTCATAAGTGGGCACATAATATGTGTTTTTTGAGTGTGTTGGGTCTTCTGGGACCAACAAATAGCTTCGCCATCTAAGATCATCTGTTTTACATTTTGAGATTTATTTAGTTGACTTTTAGGTCGTTTTTATTATTTTAATTTAGGGTTTCGTATTTTGGGTCTGTTAGGTTTTACCAAACCGTCGCATTAAACCCTAATTTCACAAATCTCTAACATTATACCCTAAACCATAAACACAAAACCTTATACCTAACTTACACCTAATCCATCACCATAAGCCTTTAATAAAACTAACAATTAATCGTAACCAGAAACAGTATACCCTATACCCTAATCACTAAATCCAGTAAGGAGATTAAAGAAGCTATCTTTTCTATAGATATCTCAAAGGCTCCTGGCCCAGATGGTTTTAATAGTGCTTTCTTCAAAGCTACTTGGAATGTTATTGGGGAGGATATTTGTAATGCTATAAAGGAAACTTTCAAGAATAGACAAATCTTGAAGCAACTTAATGCTACTAATCTTGTTCTTATTCCCAAGGTTAAAAAGCCCACTTCAGTAAAGAGTTTTAGGCCCATTGCTTGTTGTAGTATTCTATACAAAGCTATATCAAAAATCATTGCTAATAGTATGAAGAAAAGCCTTGAGGAGCTTACATCTAAAAATCAAGCTGCTTTTGTGGGAGGGAGAAGTATTTCTGATAATATTTTGGTTGCTCAAAGTGTGGTGGTAGGTTATGATAGAAAGGATTTGAGTCCAAGAGGTACTTTAAATATTGATCTTCAAAAGGCTTTTGATACAATTAGTTGGAGGTACCTTATTCAACTACTTCAAATTATGGCTTTTAATAAAAAGTTTATCTCTTGGATCAAGATGTGTATTTCTACACTTATGTTCTCTTTGTGTATTAATGGAAGTTCATGTGGTTATTTCAAAGGAGAAAGAGGATTAAGACAAGGTGATCCTTTATCTCCTTATCTATTTGTTGTATGTATGCAAGGTTTCTCTTCTATTCTTGAGAAAGTGGCACATAATAAAGCTTTTACTTATCACCCTAATTGTGCTAGAATGAATTTGAACCATCTTATATTTGCTGATGATTGTTTGGTATTCTTTAATGGGGATAAGGACTCGGCCAAGAGACTAAAACAAGGCCTTGATCTCTTCTCTAGACTTTATGGCCTTAAAATAAGTCCTGAAACGAGTGAGCTCTATATGGGAGGGTGTAACAAGGACCTTCATGATGATTTGAGTATTATTCTCAATTTTAAGATGGGTAAACTTCCTGTTAGATATCTTGGGGCTCCTTTAACTTCAAAAGTCCCTAATAGTCTAATGTTTGCTACCCTTATTAATAATATAGTTGGAAGTGTTGAAGGGTGGATGCAAAGATTTCTTACATTTGCAAGAAGGCTTCATTTAATCAAGAGTGTTTTGCAAAGTAAAGCTAGATATTGGTGTAATGTAATGATCCTTCCAATGGGAGTTATTCATGACATAGAATCACTCTTGAGTAGATTTCTTTGAAAGGGTAATACCAATGATTTTCATGGAGCTAAAGTGGCTTGGAAAGAGTTATGTCAAAGTAAAGAAAATGGAGAATTAGGAATACCTAATCTTCTCCAAATAAATCAAGTTGCTATTCTTAAAGCTTTTTGGAGAATGTATGGTTACAAAGATAATATTTTGTATCAAATGGTCTACTGAAATTGGCTAAGGAATAAGAGTATATGGAGCATTACATATGATAGTAAACTTCCTTGGACATGGAGAGCTATGCTTAATGTGAGGTACCTTGCTTTTAAATATATTATACATGATGTTGGAAATGGAGAGAAAACCGATATGTTGAATGATAGATGGATAAAGGGGAAGTGTGTTGGTGATATTTGTGAACAAAAGGATGCTATTTCTTTAGGCAATTACAATATAAACAAAAAGGTGATAGATTACTATGTTGGGATGGGGTGGAGATTTCCACCTCGGCTCAATAAGGTGTATGAAGTGGTAAAGGATATGGTGCTTAATGAAGAAAATGACACTATAAGATGGGGGGATAAAGGCTTTAAGACCTCGGATATTATGAATGATATAAGGGGTCCTAATGAGAAAACAAAGTGGTGTTGCATAAATGGAGTATACCAAATCACAAGTTTTGTGCTTGGTTAATTTGTAAAGATAGATTAAGCATTAAAGATAGGCTTAGCAAGTGGGGAATGGAAGTGGATAAGTTGTGCTATCTTTGCTTTGAATAACATGAATCTAGAGATCACCTATTTGTGAATTTCAAATTTACTACTTTGGCTTGGAAGGAGATTTGTGCTCTTCACAATTGGCACAACTCGGGTAACACTTGGGAGGAAAGACTTGATTTTATGCTTAAGTTTGATGGTAACACCTTAAAATATACCATATCAAACATTACTTTTCTTAGCTTTCTTTATTGTATTTGGGATGTGAGGAATAAAAAGGAATTTAAGAAGATGCATCCTAAATATGAGGATATTGTGAAAATAGTTGTGAAAGATGTTCAATACACACTTTGGAATAGAAAAATATTTAAAAGGAGTGTTGAGAATATGAGATTGGTGGCAAGATGGAAGCTACATGGAGTACTCAAGGGAGGAGAGCAAGAAGAACAAGGAAGCTAGCATGGAGCTTGGACCTAGTAATATATTTTAGCAATTGTTGTATAGGGTTTAATTTCCTAGCAATGGTTGTATAGGGTGCTCTTTACTTTGATTAATTTTTTATGTAGCAATGGTTGTATAGGTTGTTTGCAAGTTGATAGGTTTAATTTCCTAGTAAATGTTGTATAGGGTTTGTTTTTCCTAGCCATGCTTGTTTTTTAGTAAAAAACAAGTAGGGGTTTGATTTGTACTTGTCATTTTATGGATATAAAATGGTAGGTTTGATAAAAAAAATCACTAAACCCTAACCTAAACCCTAACAGGATAATAACGTGAAGATTTTGGCACGTTTGTATGTTCCAAGCACTCTGAAAACCGTTTTCAAGATTTTTGAAGTTTTCGAGAGGGTTTTTCCTAACTTTCACATACTTTCTCAGAATGGGGCACATAATATATGTTTTTTGAGTGTATTGGGCCTTCTGGGACCAACAGATAGCTTTGCTATCTAATATCATCTGTTTTACGTTTTGAGATTTCTTTAGCTGACTTTTAGGTCGTTTTTAATATATTAATTTAGGGTTTCGTATTTTGGGTCCGTTAGCGTTTTACCAACCGTCGCATTAAACCCTAATTTCTAAAATCTCTAACATTATACCCTAAACCATAAACACAAAACCTTAAGCCTAACTTACACCTAATCAATTACCATAAGCCCTAAATAACACTAATAATAAATCGCAAACAGAAACACTAACCCATGTACCCTAATCACAAAACCCTAATCACTATACCCTAACCATGCATAGGATAATAATACTATTATTTTGGCGCGTTTGTATCATCCAAACACTCTGAAAACCGTTTTCAAGATTTTTGAACTTTCCGGGAGGGTTTTTGCTAACTTTCGCATATTTTCTCATAAATGGGCACATAATATATGTTTTTCGATTGTGTTGGGCCTTCTGAGACCAACAGATCGCTTCGCCATCTAAAATCATCTGTTTTACGTTTTGAGATTTATTTGGTTGACTTTTAGGACGTTTTTAATATTTTAATTTAGGGTTTCGTATTTTGGAACTTTTAGGGTTTTACCAACCGTCGCATTAAGCTCTAATTTCAAAAATCTCTAACATTATACCCTAAACCATTAACACAAAACCTTATCCCTAACTTGCACCTAGTCCATCACCATAAGCCCTAAATAAAACTAACAATTAATCGTAACCAGAAACACTAAACCCTATACCCTAGTCACTAAACCCTAACCATGGAAAGTAGGGGTGTGCATCGGGTTAGGAAACCCGCATAACCCGACCAACCCGATCACACTAACCCGAAATTATACGGGTTAGTTTTTAATTGGGTGGGTTGTGGTTTACATTTTGAAAAAATATACACTTTTTGTGGGTTGTGGATTTTGAACTTGAAACCCACAACCCAGCATACCCGGTTACCTTGTAGTATAAAAAATTAGAAAAATTTTTATTGCTTATTTTATTCAAATAAAATAGTGAGGGCATGTATTTTTCTCTACATTATTCTTTTCCCTCTCCTTTTTTTTTTAAAATATTTTGAAATCCCTTAATATTTTAGTGATATTTTATCTAATGGATATGTTTTTCATTTCAATTATAATATAATCTATACTATTTGTTTAATTCATATATTTAGTTTCATGAAATCTAATTTTATATCTTTAAATCATAGATGATTTGAAATGCATATGAGTATCCTAAACAATATTTTTCATTACAATTTTCATTTGTAATATAAATTTGACTCGCCAAATGAATATGGATACAAATTCACCTTCTTTATCGAACTAAATCACCTACAATGCACCTGCAACCCGCCCAACCCGAAACTCAATGGTTTAAGTAATGTATTGGGCGGGTCCGGGTCTTATTTTTCAAAACTTGCACAAGAACGGGCGGTTTGAGGGTTGAGCATTTTTTATACAAAACTGACCCGCGCACACCCCTAATGGAAAGGATAATAACGTGAAGATTTGAGCGCGTTTGTATCTTCCAAACACACTGAAAACCGTTTTCAAGATTTTTGAAGTTTTCGCGAGGGTTTTTCCTAACTTTCGCATACTTTCTCAGAATGGGGCACATACATAATATATGTTTTTTGAGTGTATTGGGCCTTCAGGGACCAACAGATAGCTTCGCTATCTAATATCATCTGTTTGACGTTTTAAGATTTCTTTAGTTGACTTTTAGATCGTTCTTAATATATTAATTTAGGGTTTCGTATTTTGGGTCCATTAGGGTTTTACCAACCGTCGCATTAAAATCTAATTTCTAAAAGCTCTAACATTATACCCTAAACCATAAACACAAAACCTTAAGCCTAACTTACACCTAATCAATTACCATAAGCCCTAAATAACACTAATAATAAATCATAAACAGATACACCTAAACCCTATACCCTAATCACAAAACACTAATCACTAAACCCTAACCATGGATAGGATAATAATGTGAAGATTTTGGCGCGTTTGTATCATCCAAACACTCTGAAAACCATTTTCAAGATTTTTGAAATTTTCGGGAGGGTTTTTGCTAACTTTCGCATAATTTCTCAGAATGGGGCACATAATATATGTTTTTTTGAGTGTGTTGGCCTTCTGGGACCAACAGAAAGCTTCACCATATAAGATCATCTGTTTTACGTTTTGAGATTTATTTAGTTGACTTTTTGGTCGTTTTTTATATATTAATTTTGGGTTTAGTATTTTAGTTCCGTCAGGGTTTTACAACCGCCGCATTCAACCCTAATTTCAAAAATCTCAAACATTATACCCTAAACTATAAACACAAAACCTTAACCCTAACTTACACCTAATCCATCACCATTAGCCCTAAATAACACTAACATTAAATCATAAAAAGAAGAACTCAACCCTATACCGTAATCACAAAACCCTAACCATGAATAGGATATTATTGTGAAGATTTTGGCGCGTTTGTATCATCCAAAACACTCTGAAAACCGTTTTCAAGATTATTAAAGTTTCCGGGAGAGTTTTTGCTAACTTTCGCATACTTTATCAGGATAGGGCACATAATATATGTTTTTTGAGTGCGTTGGGCCTTCTAGAACCAATAGATGGCTTCGCCATCTAATATCGTCTCTTTTACGTTTTGAGATTTATTTAGTTGACTTTTAGGTCGTTTTTTAATATTTTAATTTGGGGTTTCGTATTTAGGGTCAGATAGGGTTTTACCAACCGTCGCATTAAACCCAAATTTCTAAAATCTTTAACATTATACTCTAAACCATAAACACAAAATCTTATCCCTAACTTTAACCTAATCCATCACCACAAGCCCTAAATAAAACTAACAATTAATCATAACCAGAAACACTAAACCCTATACCCTAATCACAAAACCCTAATCACTAAACTCTAACCATGGAAAGGATAATAACGTGAAGATTTTGGTACGTTTATATCATCCAAAAACTCTAAAAACCGTTTTCAAGATTTTTGAAGGTTTCGCGAGGGTTTTTGCTAACTTTCGCATACTTTCTCAGAATGGGGCACATAATATATGTTTTTTTGAGTGTGTTGGCCTTCTGGGACCAACAGAAAGCTTCACCATATAAGATCATCTGTTTTACGTTTTGAGATTTATTTAGTTGACTTTTTGGTCGTTTTTTATATATTAATTTTGGGTTTCGTATTTTGGTTCCGTCAGGGTTTTACAACCGTCGCATTCAACCCTAATTTCAAAAATCTCAAACATTATACCCTAAACTATAAACACAAAACCTTAACCCTAACTTACACCTAGTCCATCACCATTAGCCCTAAATAACACTAACATTAAATCATAAAAAGAAGAACTCAACCCTATACCGTAATCACAAAACCCTAACCATGAATAGGATAATAATGTGAAGATTTTGGCTTGTTTGTATCATCCAAAACACTCTGAAAACCGTTTTCAAGATTATTAAAGTTTCCGGGAGAGTTTTTGCTAACTTTCGCATACTTTATCAGGATAGGGCACATAATATATGTTTTTTGAGTGCGTTGGGCCTTCTAGGACCAATAGATGGCTTCGCCATCTAATATCATCTCTTTTACGTTTTGAGATTTATTTAGTTGACTTTTAGGCCGTTTTTTAATATTTTAATTTGGGGTTTCGTATTTAGGGTCCGATAGGGTTTTACCAACCGTCGCATTAAACCCTAATTTCTAAAATCTTTAACATTATACTCTAAACCATAAACACAAAATCTTATCCCTAACTTTAACCTAATCCATCACCACAAGCCCTAAATAACACTAACAATTAATCATAACCAGAAACACTAAACCCTATACCCTAATCACAAAACCCTAATTACTAATCTCTAACCACGGAAAGGATAATAACGTGAAGATTTTGGTACGTTTGTATCATCCAAAAACTCTAAAAACCGTTTTCAAGATTTTTGAAGGTTTCGCGAGGGTTTTTTTCTAACTTTCGCATACTTTCTCAGAATGGGGCACATAATATGTGTTTTTTAATGCAGTGGGTCTTCTGGGACGAACAGATCGCTTCGCCATCTAAGATCATTTGTTTTACGTTTTGAGATTTATTTAGTTGACTTTTCGGTCGTTTTTTATATTTTAATTTTGGGTTTTGTATTTTGGGTCCGTTAGGGTTTTACCAATCGTCTCATTAAACCCTAATTTCAAAAATCTCTAATATTATACCCTAAACTATAAACACAAAACCTTAACCCTAACTTACACCTAATCCATCACCATTAGCCCTATATATAACACTAACATTAAATCATAAAAAGAAAAACTCAACCCTATACCCTAATCACAAGACCCTAATCATGGATAAGATAATAATGTGAAGATTTTGGCGCGTTTGTATCATCCAAAACACTCTAAAAACTGTTTTCAAGATTTTATAAGTTTCTGGGAGGGTTTTTGCTAACTTTCGCATACTTTATCAGGATAGGGCACATAATATGTTTTTTGAGTGTGTTGAGCCTTCTGGGACCAACAAATGGCTTCGCCATCTAAGATCATCTGTTTTACGTTTTGAGATTATATAGTTGAATTTTAGGCCGTTTTTAAATATTTTAATTTTGGGTTTCGTATTTTGGGTCCGTTAGGGTTTTACCAACCGTCGCATTAAAACCTAATTTAAAAAGTCTATAACATTATACCCTAAACCATAAACACAAAACCTTATCCCTAACTTGCACCTAGTCCATCACATAAGCCCTAAATAAAACTAACAATTAATCGTAACCAGAAACACTAAACCCTATACTCTATTCACTAAACCCTAACCATGGACAGGATAATAACGTGAAGATTTTGGCGCGTTTGTATGTTCCAAGCACTCTGAAAACCGTTTTCAAGATTTTTAAAGTTTTCAAGAGGGTTTTTCCTAACTTTCGCATACTTTCTCAGAATTGGGAACATAATATATGTATTTTGAGTTAATTGGGCCTTCTGGGACCAACAGATAGCTTCGCTATCTAAGATTATCTGTTTTACGTTTTGTTATTTCTTTAGTTGAATTTTAGGTCGTTTTTAATATTTTAATTTAGGGTTTTGCATTTTGGGTCCGTTAGGGTTTTACCAACCGTCGCATTAAACCTTAATTTCTAAAATCTCTAACATTATAACCTAAAGCATAAACACAAAACCTTAACCCTAACTTACACCTAATCAATTACCATAAGCCCTAAATAACACTAATAATAAATCGCAAACAGAAACACTAAACCCTATACCCTAATCACAAAATCCTAATCACTATACCCTAACCATGGATAGGATAATAATACGATTATTTTGGCGCGTTTGTATCATCCAAACACTCCGAAAACCGTTTTCAAGATTTTTGAAATTTCCGGGAGGGTTTTTGCTAACTTTCGCATAATTTCTCAGAATGGGGCACATAATATATGTATTTGAGTGTGTTGGGCCTTCTGGGACCAACAGAAAGCTTCGCCATATAAGATCATCTGTTTTACGTTTTGAGATTTATTTAGTTGACTTTTCGGTCGTTTTTTATATATTAATTTTTGGGTTTCGTATTTTGGTTCCGTTAGGGTTTTACCAACCGTCGCATTTAACCCTAATTTCAAAAATCTCTAACATTATACCCTAAATTATAAACACAAAACCTTAACCTAACTTACACCAAATCCATCACCATTAGCCCTAAATAACACTAACATTAACTCATAAAAAGAAAAACTCAACCCTATACCCTAATCACAAAACCCTAACCACGAATAAGATAATAATGTGAAGATTTTGGCGCGTTTGTATCATCCAAAACACTCTGAAAACCGTTTTCAAGATTATTAAAGTTTCAGGGATATTTTTTGCTAACTTTCACATACTTTATCAGGATAGGGCACATAATATATGTTTTTTTGAGTGCGTTGGGCCTTCTGGGACCAACAGATGGCTTCTCCATCTAATATCATCTCTTTTACGTTTTGAAATTTATTTAGTTGACTTTTAGGCCGTTTTTTAATACTTTAATTTTTGTTTCGTATTTAGGCTCCGTTAGGGTTTTACCAACCGTCGCATTAAACCCTAATTTCTAAAATCTCTAACATTATACTCTAAACCATAAACCCAAAATCTTATCCCTAACTTTAACCTAATCCGTCACCATAAGCCCTAAATAACACTAACAATTAATCGTAACCAGAAACACTAAACCCTGTACCCTAATCACAAAACCCTAATCACAAAACCCTAATCACTAAACTCTAACCATGGAAAGGATAATTATGTGAAGATTTTAATGCGTTTGTATCATCCAAAAACTCTAAAAACCGTTTTTAAGATTTTTGAAGTTTCCAGGAGGGTTTTTGCTAACTTTCGCATATTTCTCATAAATGGGCACATAACATATGTTTTTTGAGTGTGTTGGGCCTTCTGGGACCAACAGATAGCTTCGCCATATAAGATCATCTGTTTTACGTTTTGAGATTTATTTAGTTGACTTTTAGGTCATTTTTAATATATTAATTTAGGGTTTCGTTTTTTGGGTCTGTTAGGGTTTTACCAACCGTCGCATTAAACCATAATTTCAAAAATCTCTAACATTATACCCTAAACCATAAACACAAAACCTTATCCCTAACTTGCACCTAGTCCATCACCATAAACCCTAAATAAAACTAACAATTAATCGTAACCAGAGACACTAAACCTTATACCCTAATCACTAAACCCTAACCATGGAAAGGATAATAACGTGAAGAGTTTAGCGCGTTTGTATCTTCCAAACACACTGAAAACAGTTTTCAAGATTTTTGAAGTTTTCACGACGGTTTTTCCTAACTTTCGCATACTTTCTTAGAATGGGGCACATACATAATATATGTTTTTTGAGTGTATTGGGCTTTCTGGGACCAACAGATAGCTTCGCTATCTAATATCATCTGTTTTACGTTTTAAGATTTCTTAAGTTGACTTTTAGATCGTTCTTAATATATTAATTTAGGATTTCGTATTTTGGGTCCGTTAGGTTTTAACAACCGTCGCATTAAACTCTAATTTCTAAAATCTCTAACATTATAACCTAAACCATAAACACAAAACCTTAAGCCTAACTTACACCTAATCAATTACCATAAGCCCTAAAGAAAACTAATAATAAATCATAAACAGAAACACCTAAACCCTATACCCTAATCACAAAACACTAATCAATAAACCCTAACCATGGATAAGATAATAATGTGAAGATTTTGGCGCGTTTGTATTATCCAAACACTCTGAAAACCGTTTTCAAGGTTTTTAAAATTTTTGGGAAGGTTTTTGCTAACTTTCGCATAATTTCTCAGAATGGGGCACATAATATATGTTTTTTTGAGTGTGTTGGGCCTTCTAGGACCAATAGAAAGCCTCGCCATATAAGATCATCTGTTTTACGTTTTGAGATTTATTTAGTTGACTTTTCGGTCGTTTTTTATATATTAATTTTGGGTTTTGTATTTTGGTTCCGTTAGGGTTTTACCAACCGTCGCATTTAACCCTAATTTCAAAAATCTCTAACATTATACCCTAAACTATAAACACAGAACCTTAATCCTAACTTATACCTAATCCATCACCATTAGCCCTAAATAACACTAACATTAAATCATAGAAAGAAAAACTCAACCCTATACCATAATCACAAAACCCAAACCATGAATAGGATAATAATGTGAAGATTTTGGCGCGTTTGTATCATCCAAAACACTCTGAAAACCGTTTTCAAGATTATTAAAGTTTCCGGGAGAGTTTTTGCTAACTTTCGCATACTTTATCAGGATATGGCACATAATATATGTTTTTTGAGTGCGTTGGGCCTTCTGGGACCAACAGATGGCTTCCCATCTAATATCATCTCTTTTACGTTTTGAGATTTATATAGTTGACTTTTAGGCCGTTTTTTAATATTTTAATTTTTGTTTCGTATTTAGGCTCCGTTAGGGTTTTACCAACCGTCGCATTAAACCCTAATTTCTAAAATCTCTAACATTATACTTTAAACCAGAAACACAAAATCTTATCCCTAACTTTAACCTAATCCATCACCATAAGCCCTAAATAACACTAACAATTAATCGTAACCTAAAACACTAAACCCTGTACCCTAATCACAAAACCCTAATCACTAAACTCTAACCATGGAAAGGATAATAACATGAAGATTTTGGTACGTTTGTATCATCCAAAAACTCTAAAAACCGTTTTCAAGATTTTTGAAGGTTTCGCGAGGGTTTTTGCTAACTTTCGCATACTTTCTCAGAATGGGGCATATAATATGTGTTTTTTAGTGTATTGGGTTTTTTAGTAAGATCATCTGTTTTAATTTTTGAGATTTATTTAGTTGACTTTTCGGTCGTTTTTTATATTTTAATTTTGGGTTTCGTATTTTGGGTCCGTTACGGTTTTACCAACCGTCGCATTAAACCCTAATTTCAAAAATCTCTAACATTATACCCTAATCTACAAACACAAAACCATAATCCTAACTTACACCTAATCTGTCACCATTATCCCTAAATAACACTAACATTAAATCATAAAAAGAAAAACTCAACCGTATACCCTAATCACAAAACCCTAGTCATGGATAGGATAATAATGTGAAGATTTTGGCGCGTTTGTATCATCCAAAACACTCTGAAAACTGTTTGCAAGATTTTTGAAGTTTCTGGGACGGTTTTTTATAACTTTCGCATACTTTATCAGGATAGGGCACATAATATATGTTTTTTGAGTGCGTTGGGCCTTCTGGGGACCAACAAATGGCTTCGCCATCAAAGATCATCTGTTTTACCTTTTAAGAATTATATAGTTGACTTTTAGGACGTTTTTAATATTTTAATTTAGGGTTTTGTATTTTGAAACTGTTAGGGTTTTACCAACCGTCGCATTAAACCCTAATTTCAAAAATTTCTAACATTATACCCTAAACCATAAACACAAAACCTTATCCCTAACTTGCACCTAGTCCATCACCATAAGCCCTAAATAAAACTAACAATTAATCGTAACCAGAAACACTAAACCCTATACTTTAATCACTAAACCCTAACCATGGACAGGATAATAACGTGAAGATTTTGGCGCTTTTGTATGTTCCAAGCACTCTGAAAATCGTTTTCAAGATTTTTGAAGTTTTCGAGAGGGTTTTTCCTAACTTTCGCATACTTTCTCAGAATGGGGCACATAATATATGTTTTTTGACTATATTGGGCCTTCTGGGACCAACAATAGCATTGCTATCTAATATCATCTGTTTTACGTTTTGAGATTTCTTTAGCTGACTTTTAGGTCGTTTTTAATATATTAATTTAGGGTTTCGTATTTTGGGTCCGTTAGGGTTTACCAACCGTCGCATTAAACCCTAATTTCTAAAATCTCTAACATTATACCCTAAACCATAAACACAAAACCTTAAGCCTAACTTACACACCTAATCAATTACTATAAGCCCTAAATAACACTAATAATAAATCGCAAACAGAAACACTAACCCCTGTACCCTAATCACAAAACCCTAATCACTATACCCTAACCATGGATAGGATAATAATACTATTATTTTGGCGCGTTTGTATCATCCAAACACTCTAAAAACTGTTTTGAAGATTTTTTAACTTTCCGGGAGGGTTCTTGCTAACTTTCGCATATTTTCTCATAAATGGGCACATAATATATGTTTTTCGAGTGTGTTGGGCCTCCTGGGACCAACAGATCGCTTCACCATCTAAAATCATCTGTTTTATTTTTTGAGATTTATTTAGTTGACTTTTAGGACGTTTTTAATATTTTAATTTAGGGTTTCGTATTTTGGAACTGTTAGGGTTTTACCAACCGTCGCATTAAACCCTAGTTTCAAAAATCTCTAACATTATACCCTAAACCATTAACACAAAACCTTATCCCTAACTTGCACCTAGTCCATCACCATAAACCATAAATAAAACTAACAATTAATCGTAACCAGAAACACTAAACCCTATACCCTAATCACTAAACCCTAACCATGGAAAGGATAATAACGTGAAGATTTTGGCGCGTTTGTATCTTCCAAACACTCTGAAAACCGTTTTCAAGATTTTTGAAGTTTTCACGAGTGTTTTGCTAACTTTCGCATACTTTCTCATAATAGGGCACATAAATGTGTTTTTTGAGTGCGTTGAGCCTTCAGGGACCAACCGATAGCTTCGCTATCTAAGTTTATCTGTTTTACGTTTTTATATTTCTTTAGTTGACTTTTAGGTCGTTTTTAATATTTTAATTTAGGGTTCTGTATTTTGGGTCCGTTAGGGTTTTACCAACCGTCGCATTAAACCCTAATTTCTAAAATCTCTAACATTATACCCTAAACCATAAACACAAAACCTTAAGCCTAACTTACACACCTAATCAATTACTATAAGCCCTAAATAACACTAATAATAAATCGCAAACAGAAACACTAACCCCTGTACCCTAATCACAAAACCCTAATCACTATACCCTAACCATGGATAGGATAATAATACTATTATTTTGGCGCGTTTGTATCATCCAAACACTCTGAAAACCGTTTTGAAGATTTTTTAACTTTCCGGGAGGGTTCTTGCTAACTTTCGTATATTTTCTCATAAATGGGCACATAATATATGTTTTTCGAGTGTTTTGGGCCTCCTGGGACCAACAGATCGCTTCACCATCTAAAATCATCTGTTTTATTTTTTGAGATTTATTTAGTTGACTTTTAGGACGTTTTTAATATTTTAATTTAGGGTTTCGTATTTTTGAACTGTTAGGGTTTTACTAACCGTCGCATTAAACCCTAGTTTCAAAAATCTCTAACATTATACCCTAAACCATTAACACAAAACCTTATCCCTAACTTGCACCTAGTCCATCACCATAAACTATAAATAAAACTAACAATTAATCGTAACCAGAAACACTAAACCCTATACCCTAATCACTAAACCCTAACCATGGAAATGATAATAACGTGAAGATTTTGGCGCGTTTGTATCTTCCAAACACACTGAAAACCGTTTTCAAGATTTTTGAAGTTTTCACGAGTGTTTTGCTAACTTTCGCATACTTTCTCATAATAGGGCACATAAATGTGTTTTTTGAGTGCGTTGAGCCTTCAGGGACCAACCGATAGCTTCGCTATCTAAGTTTATCTGTTTTACGTTTTTATATTTCTTTAGTTGACTTTTAGGTCGTTTTTAATATTTTAATTTAGGGTTCTGTATTTTGGGTCCGTTAGGGTTTTACCAACCGTCGCATTAAACCCTAATTTCTAAAATCTCTAACATTATACCCTAAACCATAAACACAAAACCTTAAGCCTAACTTACACACCTAATCAATTACTATAAGCCCTAAATAACACTAATAATAAATCGCAAACAGAAACACTAACCCCTGTACCCTAATCACAAAACCCTAATCACTATACCCTAACCATGGATAGGATAATAATACTATTATTTTGGCGCGTTTGTATCATCCAAACACTCTGAAAACCGTTTTGAAGATTTTTTAACTTTCCGGGAGGGTTCTTGCTAACTTTCGTATATTTTCTCATAAATGGGCACATAATATATGTTTTTCGAGTGTGTTGGGCCTCCTGGGACCAACAGATCGCTTCACCATCTAAAATCATCTGTTTTATTTTTTGAGATTTATTTAGTTGACTTTTAGGACGTTTTTAATATTTTAATTTAGGGTTTCGTATTTTTGAACTGTTAGGGTTTTACTAACCGTTGCATTAAACCCTAGTTTCAAAAATCTCTAACATTATACCCTAAACCATTAACACAAAACCTTATCCCTAACTTGCACCTAGTCCATCACCATAAACCATAAATAAAACTAACAATTAATCGTAACCAGAAACACTAAACCCTATACCCTAATCACTAAACCCTAACCATGGAAATGATAATAAAGTGAAGATTTTGGCGCGTTTGTATCTTCCAAACACACTGAAAACCGTTTTCAAGATTTTTGAAGTTTTCACGAGTGTTTTGCTAACTTTAGCATACTTTCTCATAATAGGGCACATAAATGTGTTTTTTGAGTGCGTTGAGCCTTCAGGGACCAACCGATTGCTTCGCTATCTAAGTTTATCTGTTTTACGTTTTTATATTTCTTTAGTTGACTTTTAGGTCGTTTTTAATATTTTAATTTAGGGTTCTGTATTTTGGGTCCGTTAGGGTTTTACCAACCGTCGCGTTAAACCCTAATTTCTAAAATCTCTAACATTATACCCTAAACCATAAACACAAAACCTTAAGCCTAACTTACACACCTAATCAATTACTATAAGCCCTAAATAACACTAATAATAAATCGCAAACAGAAACACTAACCCCTGTACCCTAATCATAAAACACTAATCACTAAACCCTAACCATGGATAGGATAATAATACTATTATTTTGGCGCGTTTGTATCATCCAAACACTCTGAAAACCGTTTTGAAGATTTTTTAACTTTCCGGGAGGGTTCTTGCTAACTTTCGCATATTTTCTCATAAATGGGCACATAATATATGTTTTTCGAGTGTATTGGGCCTCCTGGGACCAACAGATCGCTTCACCATCTAAAATCATCTGTTTTATATTTTGAGATTTATTTAGTTGACTTTTAGGACGTTTTTAATATTTTAATTTAGGGTTTCGTATTTTTGAACTGTTAGGGTTTTACTAACCGTCGCATTAAACCCTAGTTTCAAAAATCTCTAACATTATACCCTAAACCATTAACACAAAACCTTATCCCTAACTTGCACCTAGTCCATCACCATAAACCATAAATAAAAGTAACAATTAATCGTAACCAGAAACACTAAACCCTATACCCTAATCACTAAACCCTAACCATGGAAAGGATAATAACGTGAAGATTTTGGCGCGTTTATATCTTCCAAACACACTGAAAACCGTTTTCAAGATTTTTGAAGTTTTCACGAGTGTTTTGCTATCTTTCGCATACTTTCTCATAATAGGGCACATAAATGTGTTTTTTGAGTGCGTTGAGCCTTCAGGGCCAACCGATTGCTTCGCTATCTAAGTTTATCTGTTTTACGTTTTTATATTTCTTTAGTTGACTTTTAGGTCGTTTTTAATATTTTAATTTAGAGTTTTGTATTTTGGGTCCGTTAGGGTTTTGCCAACCGTCGCGTTAAACCCTAATTTCTAAAATCTCTAACATTATACCCTAAACAATAAACACAAAACCTTAAGCCTAACTTACACCTAATCAATTACCATAAGCCCTTAATAACACTAATAATAAATCGTAAACAGAAACACTATACCTAATACCCTAATCATAAAACACTAATCACTAAACCCTAACCATGGATAGGATAATAATGTGAAGATTTTGGCGCGTTTGTATCATCCAAACACTCTGAAAACCGTTTTCAAGATTTTTTAAGTTTCAGGGAGAGTTTTTGCTAACTATCGCATAATTTCTAAGAATGGGGCACATAATATATATTTTTTAAGTGTCTTGGGCCTTCTGGGACCAATAGAAAGCTTCGCCATATAAGATCATATGTTTTACGTTTTGAGATTTATTTAGTTGACTTTTCGGTCGTTTTTTATATATTTATTTTTGGTTTCGTATTTTGGTTCCGTTAGGGTTTTACCAACCGTCGCATTAAACCCTAATTTCTAAAATCTCTAACATTATACCCTAAACCATAAACACAAAACCTTAAGCCTAACTTACACACCTAATCAATTACTATAAGCCCTAAATAACACTAATAATAAATCGCAAACAGAAACACTAACCCCTGTACCCTAATCACAAAACCCTAATCACTATACCCTAACCATGGATTGGATAATAATACTATTATTTTGGCGCGTTTGTATCATCCAAACACTCTGAAAACCGTTTTGAAGATTTTTTAACTTTCCGGGAGGGTTCTTGCTAACTTTCGTATATTTTCTCATAAATGGGCACATAATATATGTTTTTCGAGTGTGTTGGGCCTCCTGGGACCAACAGATCGCTTCACCATCTAAAATCATCTGTTTTATTTTTTGAGATTTATTTAGTTGACTTTTAGGACGTTTTTAATATTTTAATTTAGGGTTTCGTATTTTTGAACTGTTAGGGTTTTACTAACCGTCGCATTAAACCCTAGTTTCAAAAATCTCTAACATTATACCCTAAACCATTAACACAAAACCTTATCCCTAACTTGCACCTAGTCCATCACCATAAACCATAAATAAAACTAACAATTAATCGTAACCAGAAACACTAAACCCTATACCCTAATCACTAAACCCTAACCATGGAAATGATAATAAAGTGAAGATTTTGGCGCGTTTGTATCTTCCAAACACACTGAAAACCGTTTTCAAGATTTTTGAAGTTTTCACGAGTGTTTTGCTAACTTTAGCATACTTTCTCATAATAGGGCACATAAATGTGTTTTTTGAGTGCGTTGAGCCTTCAGGGACCAACCGATTGCTTCGCTATCTAAGTTTATCTGTTTTACGTTTTTATATTTCTTTAGTTGACTTTTAGGTCGTTTTTAATATTTTAATTTAGGGTTCTGTATTTTGGGTCCGTTAGGGTTTTACCAACCGTCGCGTTAAACCCTAATTTCTAAAATCTCTAACATTATACCCTAAACCATAAACACAAAACCTTAAGCCTAACTTACACACCTAATCAATTACTATAAGCCCTAAATAACACTAATAATAAATCGCAAACAGAAACACTAACCCCTGTACCCTAATCATAAAACACTAATCACTAAACCCTAACCATGGATAGGATAATAATACTATTATTTTGGCGCGTTTGTATCATCCAAACACTCTGAAAACCGTTTTGAAGATTTTTTAACTTTCCGGGAGGGTTCTTGCTAACTTTCGCATATTTTCTCATAAATGGGCACATAATATATGTTTTTCGAGTGTATTGGGCCTCCTGGGACCAACAGATCGCTTCACCATCTAAAATCATCTGTTTTATATTTTGAGATTTATTTAGTTGACTTTTAGGACGTTTTTAATATTTTAATTTAGGGTTTCGTATTTTTGAACTGTTAGGGTTTTACTAACCGTCGCATTAAACCCTAGTTTCAAAAATCTCTAACATTATACCCTAAACCATTAACACAAAACCTTATCCCTAACTTGCACCTAGTCCATCACCATAAACCATAAATAAAAGTAACAATTAATCGTAACCAGAAACACTAAACCCTATACCCTAATCACTAAACCCTAACCATGGAAAGGATAATAACGTGAAGATTTTGGCGCGTTTATATCTTCCAAACACACTGAAAACCGTTTTCAAGATTTTTGAAGTTTTCACGAGTGTTTTGCTATCTTTCGCATACTTTCTCATAATAGGGCACATAAATGTGTTTTTTGAGTGCGTTGAGCCTTCAGGGCCAACCGATTGCTTCGCTATCTAAGTTTATCTGTTTTACGTTTTTATATTTCTTTAGTTGACTTTTAGGTCGTTTTTAATATTTTAATTTAGAGTTTTGTATTTTGGGTCCGTTAGGGTTTTGCCAACCGTCGCGTTAAACCCTAATTTCTAAAATCTCTAACATTATACCCTAAACAATAAACACAAAACCTTAAGCCTAACTTACACCTAATCAATTACCATAAGCCCTTAATAACACTAATAATAAATCGTAAACAGAAACACTATACCTAATACCCTAATCATAAAACACTAATCACTAAACCCTAACCATGGATAGGATAATAATGTGAAGATTTTGGCGCGTTTGTATCATCCAAACACTCTGAAAACCGTTTTCAAGATTTTTTAAGTTTCAGGGAGAGTTTTTGCTAACTATCGCATAATTTCTAAGAATGGGGCACATAATATATATTTTTTAAGTGTCTTGGGCCTTCTGGGACCAATAGAAAGCTTCGCCATATAAGATCATATGTTTTACGTTTTGAGATTTATTTAGTTGACTTTTCGGTCGTTTTTTATATATTTATTTTTGGTTTCGTATTTTGGTTCCGTTAGGGTTTTACCAACCGTCGCATTTAACCCTAATTTCAAAAATCTCTAACATTATACCCTAAACTATAAACACAAAACCTTAACCCTAACTTACTCCTAATCCATCACCATTAGCCTAAATAACACTAACTTTATCATAAAAAGAAAAACTCAACCATATACCCTAATCACAAAACCCTAACCATGAATAGGAGAATATTGTGAAGATTTTGACGCGTTTGTATCATCCAAAACACTCTGAAAACCGTTTTCAAGATTTTTAAAGTTTCCGGGAGAGTGTTTACCAACTTTCGCATACTTTATCAGGATAGGGCAAATAATATATGTTTTTTGAGTGCGTTGGGCCTTCTGGGACCAACATATGGTTTCACCATCTAATATCATTTGTTTTACGTTTTGAGATTTATTTAGTTGACTTTTAGGCTGTTTTTTTAATATTTTAATTTTGGGTTTCGTATTTAGGGTCCGTTAGGGTTTTACCAACCGTCGCATTAAACCCTAATTTCTAAAATCTCTAACATTATACCATAAACCATAAACAAAATATCTTATCCCTAATTTTTATCTTAATCCATCACCATAAGCCCTAAATAAGACTAACAATTAATCGTAACCAGAAAGGATACTAACGTGAAGATTTTGGTGCGTTTGTATAATCAAAAAACTCTAAAAACCGTTTTCAAGATTTTTGAAGGTTTCGCGAGGGTTTTTGCTAACTTTCGCATACTTTCTCAGAATGGGGCACATAATATGTGTTTTTCAGTGTATTGGGTCTTCTGGGACCAACAGATAGCTTCGCCATCTAAGATTATCTGTTTTACGTGTTGAGATTTATTTAGTTGACTTTTCGGTCGTTTTTTATATTTTAATTTTGGGTTTCGTATTTTGGGTCCTTTAGGGTTTTACCAACCGTCGCATTAAACCCTAATTTCAAAAATCTCTAACATTATACAATAAACTATAAACACAAAACCTTAACCCTAACTTACACCTAATCCATCACCATTATCCCTAAATAACACTAACATTAAATCATAAAAAGAAAAACTCAACCCTATACCCTAATCACAAAACCCTAATCATGGATAGGATAATAATGTGAAAATTTTGGCGTGTTTGTATCATCCAAAACACTGTGAAAACTGATTTCAAGATTTTTGATGTTTCTGGGAGGGTTTTTAATAACTTTCGCATACTTTATCAGGATAGGGCACATAATATATATTTTTTGAGTGCGTTGGGCCTTCTGGGACCAACAAATGGCTTCGCCATCTAAGATCATCTGTTTTACGTTTTGAGATTTATATAGTTGAATTTTAGGTCGTTTTTTAATATTTTAATTTCGGGTTTCGTATTTTGGGTCCGTTAGGGTTCTACCAACCGTGGCATTAAACCCTAATTTCAAAAATCTATAACATTATACCCTAAACCATAAACACAAAACCTTATCTCTAACTTGCACCTAGTCCATCACCATAAGCCCTTAATAAAACTAACAATTAATCGCAACCAGAAACACTAAACCCAATACTCTAATCACTAAACCCTAACCATGGAAATGATAATAATGTGAAGATTTTGGCGTGTTTGTATGTTCCAAACACTCTGAAAACCGTTTTCAAGAATTTTGAAGTTTTCGCGAGGGTTTTTTCTAAATTTCGCATACTTTATAAGGATAGGGCACATAATATATGTTTTTTGAGTTCGTTGGGCCTTTTCAGACCAATAAATAGCTTTGCTATCTAATATCGTCTGTTTTACGTTTTAAGATTTCTTTAGTTGACTTTTAGATCGTTTTTAATATATTAATTTAGATTTTCGTATTTTGGGTCCGTTAGGGTTTTACCAACCGTCGCATTAAACCCTAATTTCTACAATCTCTAACATTATACCCTAAACCATAAACACAAAACCTTAAGCCTAACTTACACCTAATCAATTACCATAAGCCCTAAATAACACAAATAATAAATCGTAAACAGAAACACTAAACCCTATACCCTAATCATAAAACCCTAATTACATACCCTAACCATGGATAGGATAATAATATTATTATTTTGGCGCGTTTGTATCATCCAAACACTCAGAAAACTGTTTTCAAGATATTGAAATTTCAGGGAGGGTTTTTGCTAACTTTCTCATATTTTCTCATAAATGGGCACATAATATATGTTTTTTTGAGTGTGTTGTTCTTCTGGGACCAACAGATAGCTTCTTCATCTAAGATCATCTGTTTTACATTTTTTTGAGATTTATTTAATTGACTTTTAGGACGTTTTTAATATTTTAATTTAGGGTTTCGTTGCATTAAACACTAATTTCAAAAATCTCTAACATTATACCCTAAACATTAAACACAAAACTTTATCCCTAACTTGCACCTAGTCCATCACCATAAACCCTAAATAAAACTAACAATTAATCGCAACCAGAAACACTAAACCCTATACCCTAATCATTAAACCCTAACCATGGAAAGGATAATAACGTCAAGACTTTGGCGCGTTTGTATCTTCCAAACACACTGAAAACCGTTTTCAAGATTTTTGAGGTTTTCACGAGGGTTTTGCTAACTTTCGCATAGTTTCTCACAATAGGGCACATAATATGTGTTTTTTGAGTGCGTTAGGCCTTCTGGGACCAACAGATAGCTTTGCTATCTAAGATTATCTGTTTTTATGTTTTGTTACTTCTTCAGTTGACTTTTAGGTTGTTTTTAATATTTTAATTTAGGGTTTTTCATTTTGGGTCCGTTAGGTTTTACCAACCGTCGCATTAAACCCTAATTTCTAAAATCTCTAACATTATACCCTAAACCATAAACACAAAACCTTATCCCTAAGTTGCACCTAGTCCATCACCATAAGCCCTAAATAAAACTAACAATTAATCGTAACCAGAAACACTAAGCCCTATACCCTAATCACTAAACCCTAACCATGGAAAGTATAATAACGTGAATATTTTAGCGCGTTTGTATCTTCCAAACACACTGAAAACCGTTTTCAAGATTTTTGAAGTTTTCGCGAGGGTTTTTCCTAACTTTCGCATACTTTCTCAGAATGGGGCACATACATAATATATGTTTTTAGAGTTTATTGGGCCTTCTGGGACCAATAGATAGCTTCGCTATCTAATATCATCTGTTTTACGTTTTAAGATTTCTTTAATTGACTTTTAGATCGTTCTTAATATATTAATTTAGGGTTCCGTATTTTGGGTCCTTTAGGGTTTTACCAACCGACGCATTATACCCTAATTTCTAAAATCTCTAACATTATACCCTAAACCATAAACTCAAAACCTTAAGCCTAACTTACACCTAATCAATTACCATAAGCCTTAAATAACACTAATAATAAATCGTAAATAGAAACACTAAACCCTATACCCTAATCACTATACCCTAACCATGGATAGGATAATAATACGATTATTTTGGCGTGTTTGCATCATCGAAACAGTCTGAAAACCGTTTTTAAGATTTTTGAAGTTTCCGGGAGGGTTTTTGATAAATTTCGCATATTTCTCATAAATGGGCACATAATATATGTTTTTGAGTGTGTTGGGCCTTCTGGACCAACAGATAGCTTCGCCATATAAGATCATCTGTTTTACGTTTTGAGATTTATTTAGTTGACTTTTAGGTCATTTTTAATATTTTAATTTGGGGTTTCGTTTTTTGGTCTGTTAGGGTTTTACCAACCGTCGCATTAAACCCTTATTTCAAAAATCTCTAACATTATACCCTACCTAAACCATAAACACAAAACCTTATCCCTAACTTGCACCTAGTCCATCACCATAAACCCTAAATAAAACTAACAATTAATCGTAACCAGAAACACTAAACCCTATACCCTAATCACTAAACCCTAACCATGGAAAGGATAATAACGTGAAGATTTTGGCGCGTTTGTATCTTCCAAACATACTGAAAACCGTTTTCAAGATTTTTGAAGTTTTCACGAGTGTTTTGCTAACTTTCGCATACTTTCTCATAATAGGGCACATAAATGTGTTTTTTGAGTGCATTGAGCCTTCTGGAACCAACCGATAGCTTCGCTATCTAAGTTTATCTGTTTTACGTTTTTATATTTCTTTAGTTGACTTTTAGGTCGTTTTTAATATTTTAATTTAGGGTTTTGTATTTTGGGTCCGTTAGGATTTTACCAACCGTCGCGTTAAACCCTAATTTCAAAAATCTCTAACATTATACCCTAAACAATAAACACAAAACCTTAAGCCTAACTTACACCTAAACAATTACCATAAGCCCTTAATAACACTAATAATAAATTGTAAACAGAAACACTATACCCTATACCCTAATCACAAAACACTAATCACAAAACACTAATCACTAAACCCTAACCATGGATAGGATAATAATGTGAAGATTTTGGCGCGTTTGTATCATCCAAACACTCTGAAACCCGTTTTCAAGATTTTTTAAGTTTCCGGGAGAGTTTTTGCTATCTTTCGCATAATTTCTAAGAATGGGGCACATAATATATATTTTTTGAGTGTCTTGGGCCTTCTGGGACCAACAGAAAGCTTCGCCATATAAGATCATATGTTTTACGTTTTGAGATTTATTTAGTTGACTTTTCGGTCGTTTTTTATATATTTATTTTGGGTTTCGTATTTTGGTTCCATTAGGGTTTTACCAACCGTCGCATTTAACCCTAATTTCAAAAATCTCTAACATTATACCCTAAACTATAAACACAAAACCTTAACCCTAACTTACTCCTAATCCATCACCATTAGCCTAAATAACACTAACTTTAAATCATAAAAAGAAAAACTCAACCCTATACCCTAATCACAAAACCCTAACCATGAATAGGAGAATATTGTGAAGATTTTGACGCGTTTGTATCATCCAAAACACTCTAAAAACCGTTTTCAAGATTTTTAAAGTTTCCGGGAGAGTGTTTACCAACCTTCCCATACTTTATCAGGATAGGGCAAATAATATATGTTTTTTGAGTGCGTTGGGCCTTCTGGGACCAACAGATGGCTTCGCCATCTAATATCATCTGTTTTACGTTTTGAGATTTATTTAGTTGACTTTTAGGCTGTTTTTTTAATATTTTAATTTTGGGTTTCGTATTTAGGGCCCGTTAGGGTTTTACCAACCGTCGCATTATACCCTAATTTCTAAAATCTGTAACATTATACCATAAACCATAAACAAAAAAATGTATCCCTAATTTAAACTTAATCCATCATAATAAGCCCTAAATAACACTAACAATTAATCGTAACCAGAAAGGATACTAACGTGAAGATTTTGGTGCGTTTGTATAATAAAAAAACTCTAAAAACTGTTTTCAAGATTTTTGAAGGTTTCGCGAGGGTTTTTGCTAACTTTCGCATACTTTCTCAGAATGGGGCACATAATATGTGTTTTTTAGTGTATTGGGCCTTCTGGGACCAAAAGATAGCTTCGCCATCTAAGATCATCTGTTTTACGTTTTGAGATTTATTAGGTTGACTTTTCGGTCGTTTTTTATATTTTAATTTTGGGTTTCGTATTTTGGGTCCGTTAGGATTTTACCTACCGTCGCATTAAACCCAAATTTCAAAAATTCTCTAACATTATACCCTAAACTATAAACACAAAACCTTAACCCTAACTTACACCTAATCCATCACCATTATCCCTAAATAACACTAACATTAAATCATAAAACGAAAAACTCAACCCTATACCCTAATCACAAAACCCTAATCATGGATAGGATAATAATGTGAAGATTTTGGCGTGTTTGTATCATCCAAAACACTGTGAAAACTGATTTCAAGATTTTTGATGTTTCCGGGAGGGTTTTTAATAACTTTCGCATACTTTATCAGGAGAGGGCACATAATATATATTTTTTTGAGTGCGTTGGGCCTTCTGGGACGAACAAATGGCTTCGCCATCTAAGATCATCTGTTTTACGTTTTGAGATTTATATAGTTGAATTTTAGGTCGTTTTTTAATATTTTAATTTCGGGTTTCGTATTTTGGGTCCGTTAGGGTTCTACCAACCGTCGCATTAAACCCTAATTTCAAAAATCTATAACATTATACCCTAAACCATAAACACAAAATCTTATATCTAACTTGCACCTAGTCCATCACCATAAGCCCTTAATAAAACTAACAATTAATCGCAACCAGAAACACTAAACCCAATACTCTAATCACTAAACCCTAACCATGGAAAGGATAATAATGTGAAGATTTTGGCGTGTTTGTATGTTCCAAACACTCTGAAAACCGTTTTCAAGATTTTTGAAGTTTTCGCGAGGGTTTTTTCTAAATTTCGCATACTTTATTAGGATAGGGCACATAATATATGTTTTTTGAGTGCGTTGGGCCTTTTGGGACCAACAGATAGCTCCGCTATCTAATATCATCTGTTTTACGTTTTAAGATTTCTTTGGTTGACTTTTAGATTGTTTTTTAATATATTAATTTAGAACTTCGTATTTTGGGTCCGTTAGGGTTTTACCAACCGTCGCATTAAACCCTAATTTCTAAAATCTCTAACATTATACCCTAAACCATAAACACAAAACCTTATCCCTAACTTGCACCTAGTCCATCACCATAAGCCCTAAATTAAACTAACAATTAATCGTAACCAGAAACACTAAACCCTATACCCTAATCATTAAACCCTAACCATGGAAAGGATAATAACGTGAAGATTTTGGCGCGTTTGTATCTTCCAAACACGCTGAGAACCATTTTCAAGATATCTGAAGTTTTCACGAGGGTTTTGCTAACTTTCGCATACTTTCTCACAATAGGGTACATACTATGTGTTTATTGAGCGCGTTAGGCCTTCTGGGACCAACAGATAGCTTTGCTATCTAATATTATCGGTTTTACGTTTTGTTACTTCTTCAGTTGACTTTTAGGTTGTTTTTAATATTTTAATTTAGGGTTTTGCATTTTGGGTCCGTTAGGGTTTTACCAACCGTCGCGTTAAACCCTAATTTCAAAAATCTCTAACATTATACCCTAAACCATAAACACAAAACCTTATCCCTGAGTTGCACCTAGTCCATCACCATAAGCCCTAAATAAACTAACAATTAATCGTAACCAGAAACACTAAACCCTATACCCTAATCACTAAACCCTACACCCTAATCACTAAACCCTAACCATGGAAAGGATAATAACGTGAAGATTTTAGAGCGTTTGTATCTTCCAAACACACTGAAAACCATATTCAAGATTTTTGGAGTTTTCGCGAGGGTTTTTCCGAACTTTCGCATACTTTCTCAGAATGGGGCACATGCATAATATATGTTTTTTGAGTTTATTGGGCCTTCTGGGACCAACAGATAGCTTCGCTATCTAATATCATCTGTTTTACGTTTCAAGATTTCTTTAGTTGACTTTTAGATCGTTCATAATATATTAATTTAGGGTTTCGTATTTTGGGTCCGTTAGGCTTTTACCAACCGTCGCATTAAACCCTAATTTCTAAATCTCTAACATTATACCCTAAACTATCAATACAAAACCTTAAGCCTAACTTACACCTAATCAATTACCATAAGCCCTAAATAACACTAATAATAAATCGTAAACAGAAACACCTAAACCCTATACCCTAATCACAAAACACTAATCACTAAACCCTAACCATGGATAGGATAATAATGTGAAGATTTTGGCGCGTTTGTATCATCCAAACACTCTTAAAACTGTTTTCAAGATTTTAAAGATTACGGAGGGTTTTTGCTAACTTTCGCATATTTTCTCATAAATGGGCACATAATATATGTTTTTTGAGTGTGTTGGGTCTTCTGGGACCAACAGATAGCTTCACCATCTAAGATCATCTGTTTTACATTTTTTTGAGATTTATTTAGTTGACTTTTAGGTCATTTTTAATATTTTAATTTAGGGTTTCGTATTTTGGATCCGTTAGGGTTTTACAAATCGTCGCATTAAACCTTCATTTCTAAAATCTCGAACATTATAACCTATACAATAAACACAAAACCTTATTCCGAACTTACACCTAATCCTTCACCATAAGCCCTAAATAGCACTAACAATTAATCGTAACCAGAAACACTAAACCCTATACGCTAATCACAAAACCCTAACCAGGAAAAGGATAATAACGTGAAGATTTTGGCGCGTTGGTTTTATCCAAGCACAATGAAAACCGTTTTCAAAATTTTTGAAGTTTTTGCGAGGGTTTTTTTAACTTTCGCAATCTTTCTCATAATGGGGCACATAATATATGTTTTTTGAGTGTATTGGGCCTTCTGGGACCAACAGTAGCTTTGCTATCTAAGATCATCTATTTTACGATTTGATATTTATTTAGTTGACTTTTTAGTGGTTTTTAATATTTTATTTTAGGGTTTGTTATTTTGGGTCCGTTAGGTTTTACCAACCGTAGCATTAAACCCTAATTTCGAAATCTCTAACATTATACCCCCAAACCATAAACAAAAAACCTTAAGCCTAACTTACACCTAATCAATTACCATAAGCTATAAATAACACTAAAAATAAATCATAAACAGAAACACTAAACCATATACCCTAATCACAAAACCCTAAGCACTGTACCCTTACCATGGATAGGATAATAATATGAAGATTTTGGCACGTTTGTATCATCCAAACACTCTGACAACCGCTTTCAAGAATTTTGAAGTTTCCGGGAAGGTTTTTGCTAATTTTCGCATAATTTCTGAGAATGGGGCACTTAATATATGTTTAATTAGTGTGTTGGGACTTCTGGGACCAACAGAAAGCTTCGCCATCTAAAACCATCTGTTTTACCTTTTGAGATTCATTTAGTTAGCTTTTCTGTCGTTTTTTATATATTAATTTTGGTTTCGTATTTTGGGTCCGTGAGGGTTTTACCAACTGTCGCATTAAACCCTAATTTCAAAAATCTCTAACATTATACCCTAAAACTATAAACACAAAACCTTAACCCTAACTTACACCTAATCCATCACCATCAGCTCTAAATAACACTAAACTCATTATGGGGCACATAATATATGTTGTTTGAGAGTTTTGGGCCTTCTGGGACCAACAGTAGTTTCGCGATCTAAGATCATCTGTTTTACGTTTTAATATTTATTTAGTTGACTTTTTAGTCGTTTTTAATATTTTACTTTAGGGTTTTTTATTTTGGTTCCGTTAGGGTTTTACCAACCGTAGCATTAAATCCTAATTTTGAAATCTCTAACATTATACCCCAAACCATAAACACAAAACCTTAAGCCTAACTTACACCTAATCAATTACCATAAGCCCTAAATAACACTAATAATAAACCGTAAACAGAAACACTAAACCCTATACCCTAATCACAAAACCCTAATCACTATACCCTGACGATGGATAGGATAATAATACGATTATTTTGACGCATTTGTATCATCCAAACACTCTGAAAACCATTTTCAAGATTTTTGAAGTTTCCGAGAGGGTTTTTGCTAACTTTCGCATATTTTCTCATAAATGGGCACATAATATATGTTTTTTGAGTGTGTTGGGCCTTCTGGGACCAACAAATAGCTTCGCCATCTGAGATCATTTGTTTTACGTTTTGAGATTTATATAGTTGACTTTTGGGTCGTTCTTAATAATTTAATTTAGGGTTTCGTATTTTGGGTCTGTTAGGGTTTTACCAACCGTCGTATTAAACCCTAATTTTAAAAATCTCTAACATTATACCATAAACCATAAACACAAAACCTTATCCCTAATTTGCACCTAGTCCATCACCACAATCCCTAAATAACACTAAAATTAAATCATAAAAAGAAAAACTCAACCATATACCCTAATCACAAAACCATAACCATGGATAGGATAATAATGTGAAGATTTTGGCGCGTTTGTTTCATCCAGACACTCTGAAAACCATTTTCAAGATTTTTGAAGCTTTTGATAGAGTTTTTGCTAACTTTCGCATACTTTATCAGGATAGGGCACATAATATATGTTTTTTGAGTGCGTTGGGTTTTCTGGGATCAACAGATGGCTTCTCCATCTAAGATCATTTGTTTTACGTTTTTGAGATTTATTTAGTTGACTTTTAGGCCGTTTTTTAATATCTTAACTTTGGGTTTCGTATTTTGGGTCCGTTAGGGTTTTACCAACCATCGCATTAAACCCTAATTTCTAAAATCTCTAACATTATACCCTAAACCATAAACACAAAATCTTATCCGTAACTTACACGTAATCCATCACCATAAGCCCTAAATAACAATAACAATTAATCGTAACCAGAAACACTAAACCCTATACCCTAATCACAAAACTCTAACCATGGAAAGGATAATAACGTGAAGATTTTGGCGCGTTTGTATCATCCAAAAACTCTAAAAACCATTTTCAAGATTTTTGAAGGTTTCACGAGGGTTTTTGCTAACTTTTGCATACAGAATGGGGCACATAATATATGTTTTTTGAGTGTATTGAGCCTTCTGGGACCAACATATATCTTCGCTATCTAAGATCATCTGATTTAAGTTTTGAGATTTATTTAGTTGACTTTTCAGTTGTTTTTAATATTTTATTTTTGGGTTTGGTATTTTGGGTCCGTTAGGTTTTTACAAGCCGTAGCATTAAACCCTAATTTCAAAAATCTCTAACATTAGATAGGACTATAAACACAAAACCTTAATCTTATCACCTAATCCATCACCATAAGCCCTAAATATCACTAACAATAAATCGTAAACAGAAACACTAAACCCTGTACCCTAATCACAAAACCCTAACCATTGATAGGATAATGATGTGAAGATTTTGGCACGTTTCTATCATCCAAACACTCTGAAAACTGTTTTCATGATTTTTGAAGTTTCAGAGAGAGCTTTTGCTAATTTTCGTATACTTTCTTAGAATAGGGCACATAATATATGTTTTATGATTACGTTGGGACTTCTGGGACCAACAAATGGCTTCAGCATCTAAGATCGTCTGTTTTACGTTTTAAGATTTATTTAGTTGACTTTTCAGTCGTTTTTAATATTTTATTAGGGTTTCGTATTTTGGGTCTGTTAGGGTTTTACCAACTGTAGCATTAAACCCTAATTTCGTCTTTAACATTATACCCTAAACCATAAACACAAAACCTTAAGCCTAACTTACACCTAATCATTTACCATAAGCCCTAAATAACGCTAATAATAAATCATAAACAGAAACACTAAACCATATACCCTAATCACAAAACCCTAACCATGGATAGGATAATAATGTGATGATTTTGGCGTGTTTGTATCATCCAAAGACTCTGAAAATCGTTTTCAAGATTTTTTAAGTTTCCGGGAGAGTTTTTGCTAACTTTCGCATATTTTCTCAGAAATGGGCACATAATATGTCTTTTTAGAGTGTGTTGGGACTTCTGGGACCAACAGAAAGCTTCGCCATCTAAGATCATTTGTTTTACGTTTCGAGATTTATTCAGTTGACTTTTTGGTCGTTTTTAATATTTTATTTTAGGGTTTCGTAATTATGGGTCTGTTAGGGTTTTACCAACCGTAGCATTAAACCCTAATTTTGAAAATCTCTAACATTATACCCTAAACTATAAACACAAAACCATAACCCTAACTTACACCTAATCCATCACACTAGCACTAAATAACACTAACAATAAATCATAAACAGAAAAACTCAAACCTATACCCTAATCACTAAACACTAACCATAGATAGGATAATAATGTGAAGATTTTGGCGCGTTTGTATCACCCAAAAACTCTGAAAACCGTTTTCAAGATTTAGAAGTTTCTGGGAAGGTTTTTGCTAACTTTCGAATACTTGATCAGAATAGGGCACATTATATATGTTTTTTTGAGTGTGTTGGGCCTTCTGGGACCAACAGATGGCTTCGCCATCTTAGATTATCTGTTTTACGTTTTGAGATTTATTTAGTTGACAATTAATCCATTTTTTAATATCTTAATTTTGGGTTTCGTATTTTGAGTCCGTTAGGATTTTACCAACCATCGCATTGAACCCTAATTTCTAAAATTTCTAACATTATAGCCTAAACCATAAACACAAAACCTTATCCCTAACGTACACCTAATCCATCACCATAAGCCCTAAATAACACTAACAATTAATCGTAACCAGAAACAGTAAACCCTATACCCTAATCACTAAACTCTAACCATGGAAAGGATAATAACGTGAAGATTTTCGCGCGTTGGTATCATCCAAAATCTTTGAAAACCGTTTTCAAGATTTTTAAAGTTTTCGCGAGGGTTTTGCTAACTTTCTCAGAATGGGGAACATAATTTATGTTTTTTGAGTGTATTAGGCCTTCTAAGACCAACAAATAGCTTCGCCATCTAAGATTATTTGGTTTACGTTTTGAGATTTGTTTAGTTGACTTTTCTGTCGTTTTTAATATTTATTTTAGTGTTTGGTATTTTGGGTCCGTTAGGGTTTTTACCAACCGTAGCATTAAACCCTAATTTCGAAAATCTCTAACATTATACCTTAAACTATAAACAAAAAACCTTAACCCTATCTTACACCTAATCCATCTCCATAAGCCCTAAATATCACTAACAATAAATCGTAAACAGAAACACTAAACCCACTGCCCTAATAAAAAAAAACCTAATCACTAAACCCTAACCATGGATAGGATAATAATGAGAATATTTTGGCGCCTTTCTATCTTCCAAACACTCTGAAAACCGTTTTCAAGATTTTTGAAGTTTTCGAGAGGGTTTTTGCTAACTTTCGCATACTTTCTCAGAATAGGGCACATAATATATTTTTTTTAAGTGCGTTGGGCCTTCTGGGACCAACAGATGGATTCGTCATCTAAGATAATTTGTTTTACGTTTTAAGATTTATTTAGTTGACTGTTAGGTTGTTTTTAATATTTTAAATTATGGTTTCGTATTTTGGGCCCGTTAGAGTTTTACCAACCATATCATTAAACGCTAATTTCTTAAATATCTAACATTATACCCTAAACCATAAACACAAAACCTTAACCCTAACTTACAACTAATCCATCACCATAAGCCCTAAATAACACTTACAATAAATCGTAAACAGAAACACTAAACTGTATACCCTAATCACAAAACCTTAACCATGGATAGGATAATAATGAGAAGATTATGGCCCGTTTCTATTATCCAATAGTCTAAAAACTGTTATTGAAGACTTTTGAATTTTCCGAGAGGGTTTTCCCTAACTTTCACAAACTTTCTCAGAATAGGGCACACAATATATGTTTTTGGAGTGCGTTGGGCCTTCGGGGTACAACAAATGGCTTAGCCATCTAAGATTATCTTTTTTATGTTTTGAGATTTATTTAGTTGACTTTTAGGTCGTTTTTAATATTTTAATTTAGGGTTTCGTGCTTTGGGTCTGTTAGGGGTTTACCAACCGACGTATTAAACCCTAATTTCTAAGATCTCTAACATTATACTCTAAACCATAAACACAAAACCTTAACGCTAACTTAAACCTAATCCATCACAATAAGCTCTAAATAACACTAACAATAAATCGTAACCAAAAACACTAAACCCTATACCCTAGTCCCAAAACCCTAATAACTAAACCCTAACAATGGAAAGGATAATAACGTGAAGATTTTTGCTTGTTTGTATCATCCAAACACTCTAAAAACCGATTTAAGATTTTTAAAGTTCCCGGGAGGGTTTTTGCTAACTTTGGCATAGTATCTTAGAATGGGGCATATTATAATTTTTTTTAGTGCGTTGGGTATTCTGGGACCAACAAATAGCCTTGTATGTTTTACGTTTGGAGATTTATTTAGTTGACTTCTAGATCGTTTTTAATATTTTATTCTAGGTTTTCGTATTTTGGATATGTTAGGGTTTTACCAACTTTAGCATTAAACCTAATTTCTAAAATCTTACCCTAAACCATAAACACAAAACATTAACCCTAACTTACACCTAATCCATCACCATAAGCCTTAAATAACACTAATAATAAATCGTAACCAGAAATACTAAACCCTATACCCTAATCACTAAACACTAACCATGGAAAGGATAATAACGTGAAGATTTTGGCGGGTATGTATTATCCAAACACTCTAAAAACCATTTTAAAGATTTTTTTAAGTTTTCGGGAGGGTTTTTGCCAACTTTCGCATTTTTCTCAGAATGGGGCACATAATAAATGTTTTTTGTGTGTGTTGGGCCTTCTTGGACCAACTGATAGCTTCACCATCTAAGATCATCTGTTTTACGTTTTCAGATTTATTTAGTTGACTTTTTGCTCGTTTTTAATATTTTATTTTAGGGTTTCGTATTTTGGGTCTGTTAGGGTTTTACCAACCGTAGCATTAAACCCTGATTTTGAAAATCTCTAACATTATACCCTAATCAATAAACACAAAACCTTTACCCTAACTTACACCTAATCCATCACCATAAGACCTAAATATAACTAACAATAAATCGTAAACAAAATCACTAAACGCTTTACCCTAATCACAAAGTCCTAACCATGGATAGGATAATAATGTGAAGATTTTAGAGCGTTTGTATCATCCAAACACTCTCAAAACCGTTTTCAAGAATTTTGAAGTTTCCAGGAGACTTTTTGCGAACTTTCGCATACTTTCTCAGAATAGGACACATAATATATGTTTTTTTAGTGTGTTGGGCCCTCTAGGACAAACTAATAGTTTCGCCATCTAAGATTGTTTTACGTTTTGAGATTTATTTAGTTGACTTTTCAGTCATTTAAATATTTTAATTTAGTTTTTCGTATTTTATGTCCGTCAAAGTTTTACCAACCGTAGCATTAAACCCTAATTTAAAAAATCTCTAACACTATACTCTCTAACATTATACCCTAAACCATAAACACAAATCCTTAACCCTAACTTACACCTAATCCATAACCATATGCCCTAAATATCACTAACAATAAATCGTAAACACAAACACTAAACCCAATACCCTAATTACAAAACCCTAATAACTAAACCCTAATAATGGATAGGATAATAATGTGAAGATTTTGGCGCGTTTGTATCATCCAAACACTCTAAAAACCGTTTTCAAGATTTTTGATGTTTCCGGGAGGGTTTTTTCTAACTTTGGCATACTTTCTATGAATAGGTCACATAATATATGTTTTTTGAGTGCGTTGGAACATTCTCGGACCAACAAATAGCTTCGCAATCTATGATCACCTGTTTTACGTTTTGAGATTTCTTTAGTTGGCTTTTCGGTCGTTTTTTATATATTAATTTAGGGTTTCGTATTTTTGGTCCGTTAGGGTTTTACCAACCGTCGCATTAAACCTCAATTTCTAAAATCTCTAACATTATACTCTAAACCATAAACACAAAACCTTAACCCTAACTTACACTTAATCCATCACCATAAGCTCTAAATAACACTAACAATAAATCGTAACCAGAAACACTAAACCCTATACTTTAATCCGAAAACCCTAATCACTAAACCCTAACAATGGAAAGGATAATAACGTAATGATTTTGGCTCATTTGTATCATTTAAACACTCTGGAAACCGATTTTAAGATTTTTGAAGTTCACGGGAGGCTTTGTGCTAGCTTTCGCATACTATCTCAAAATAAGGCACTATGTTTTTTTAGTTCGTTTAACATTCTTGGACTAAAAGATAGCCTTGACATCTAAGGTCGTCTGTTTTACGTTTTAAGATTTATTTAGTTGACTTCTACATCATTTTTAATATTTTATTTTAGGTTTTCGTATTTTGGATCTGTTAGGGTTTTACCAACTATAGCATTAAACCTAATTTCATTATATCCTAAACCATAAACAATAAACCTTAACCCTAACTTACACCTAATCCATCACCATAAGCCTTAAATAACACTAACAATAAATCGTAACCAGAAACACTAAACCCTATACCCTAATCACAAAACCCTAACCATGGAAAGGATAATAATGTGAAGATTCTGGCGGGTTTGTATTATCCAAACACTGTAAAAACTGTTTTAAAGATTTTCTTAAAGTTTCCGGGAGGGTTTTGCTAACTTTTGCATATTTTCTTAGAATGTGGCACATAATATATGTTTTTTAGTGTGTTGGGCCTTCTGGAACCAACAGATAGCTTCATCATCTAAGATCGTCTGTTTTATGTTTTTGAGATTTATTAAGTTGACTTTTTGGTCCTTTTTAATATTTTATTTTAGGGTTTTGTATTTTGTATCCGTTAGGGTTTTACAAACTGTAGCATTAAACCTTAATATCTAAGATCTCTAAAATTATACCCTAAACTATAAACACAAAACCTTAGCCCTAACATACACATAATCCATCACCATAACCCCTAAATAACACTAACAATAAATCGTAAACAGAAACACTAAATCCTATACCCTAATCAAAAACCCTAATCCCTAAACCCTAACCATGGATATGATAATAATGTGAAGATTTTGGCTTGTTTGTATCATCCAAACACTCTGAAAGATTTTGAAGTTTACGGGAGTGCTTTTGCTAACTTTCGCATACTTTCTCTGAATATGGCACATAATATATTTTTTTGAGTGCGTTGGAACTTCTGGGGCCAATAGATAGCTTCGCAATCTAAGATCATCTGTTTTACGTATTGAGATTTCTTTAGTTGACTTTTAGGTCGTTTTTAATATTTTAATTTAGGGTTTTGTATTTTGGTTCCGTTAGGGTTTTACCAACCGTCGCATTAAACCCTAATTTCTAAAATCTCTAACATTATACTCTAACCCATAAACACAAAACCTTAACCCTAACTTATACCTAATCCATCACCATAAGCTCTAAATAACACTAACAATAAATCGTAACCAGAAACACTAAACCCTATACCCTAGTCCCAAAACACTAATCCCAAAACCTCAACCATGGAAACGATATTAACGTGAGGATTTTGGCGGGTTTGTATTATCCAAACACTCTAAAAACCTTTTTAAAGGTTTTTTAAGTTTCCGGGAGGGTTTTTGCTAACTTTCGCATATTTTCTCACAATGGGGCACATAATATATGTTTTTTGAGTGTGGTTGGCCTTCTGGGACCAACAGATAGCTTCGCCATCTAAAATCATCTGGTTTATGTTTTGAGATTTATTTATTTGACTTTTCAGTCATTTTTAATATTTTATTTTAGGGTTTTGTACTTTGGGTCCGTTAAGGTTTTACCAACCGTAGCATTAAACCCTAATATCTAAAATCTCTAACATTATACCCTAAACTATAAACACAAAACCTTAACCATAACTTACACCTAATCCATCATCATAAACCCTAAATAACACTAACGATAAAAACAGAAACACCAAACCCTATACACTAATCACAATCCCTAAACCATAACCATGGATAGGATAATAATGTGGAGATTTTGGCGCGTTTGTATCATCCAATCATTCTGAAAACTGATTTCAAGTTTTTTTAAGTTTTCGGGTTGGTTTTGCTAACTTTTGCATACTGTCTCGGAATAGGGCTCAAAATATATGTTTTTTGAGTGAGTTGGAAATTTTGGGACAACAAATAGCTTCACCATCTAAGATCTTTTGTTTTACGAGTTGAGTTTTATTTAGTTGACTTTTAGGTCGTTTTTAATATTTTGATATAAGGTTTAGTATTTTGGGTCCGTTAGGTTTTAATCAACCGTCTAATTAATCCCTAATTTCTAAAATCTCTAACATTATATCTCAAACCATAAACACAAAACCTTATCCCAAACTTACAGCTAATACATCACAACAATAAATCGTAACCAGAAACACTAAACCCTATACCCTAACCACAAAACCCTAATCACCAAACCCTAACCAGGGAAAGGATAATAACGTGAAGATTTTGGCGTGTTTGTATTATCCAAACACTCTGAAAACCATTTTAAAGACTTTTTTAAGTTTCCGGTTGGGTTTTTTCTAACTTTCGCTTATTTTCTCAAAATGGGGCACATGATATATGTTTTTTAAGTGTGCTGGGCCTTCTGGGACCAACATATCGCTTCACCATCTCAGATCATCTGTTTTATGTTTTGAGATCTATTTAGTTGACTCTTTGGTCATTATTAATATTTTATTTTAGGGTTTCGTATTTTGCGTCCGTTAGGGTTTTAGAAACCGTAGCATCAAACCCTAATATCTAAAATCTCTAACATTATACCCTAAACTATAAACACAAAACCTTAACCCTAACTTACACCTAATCCATCACCATAAGCCTTAAATAACACTAACAATATATCGTAAACAGAACACTAAACCCTATACCCTTAATCACAAAACCCTAATCCCTAAACCCTAACCATGGATAGGAAAGTAATGTGATGATTTTGGAGTGTTTGTATCATCCAAACACTCTAAAAACCGTTTTCAAGATTTTTGAAGTTTACGGTAGGGTTTGTGCTAACTTTCACATACTTTCTCAGAATAGGGCACATAATATATGTTTTTTGAAAGCGTTGGAACTTCTGGGGCCAACAGATAGCTTCGTAATCTAAGATCATCTGTTTTACGTTTTGAGATTTCTTTAGTTGAATTTTAGGTCGTTTTCAATATTTTAATTTAGGGTTTTGTATTTTGGGTCCGTTAGGGGTTTACCAACCGTCGCCTTAAACCCTAATTTCTAAAATCTCTAACATTATACTCTAAATCATAAACACAAAACCATAACCCTAACTTACACCTAATCCATCACCATAAGCTCTAAATAACACTAACAATAAATTGTAACCAGAAACACTAAACCCTATACTTTAATCCCAAAACCTTAATCACTAAACCCTAACAATGGAAAGGATAATAACAAGATGATTTTGGCTCGTTTGTATCATTTAAACACTCTGGAAACCGATTTTAAGATTTTTGAAGTTCACCGGAGGGTTTTTGCTAACTTTCGCATACTATCTCAGAAAAAGGCACATAATATATGTTTTTTTAGTGTGTTTGGCATTCTAGGGCCAACAGATAACCTTGCCATCTAAAATCGTCTGTTTTACGTTATAAGATTTATTTAGTTTACTTCTACATCATTTTTAATATTTTATTTTAGGTTTTCGTATTTTGGATCTGTTAGGGTTTTACCAACTGTAGCATTAAACCTAATTTCATTATAGCCTAAACCATAAACACAAAACCTTAACTTAACTTACACCTGATCCATCACCATAAGCCCTAAATAACACTAACAATAAATCGTAACCAGAAACACTAAACCCTATAAATCACTAAACCCTAACCATGGAAAGGATAATAACGTGAAGATTTTGGCGGGTATGTATTATCCAAACACTCTGAAAACCGTTTTAAAGATCTTTTTAAGTTTCGAGGAGGTTTTTTGCTATCTTTTGCATATTTTCTTAGAATAGGACACATAATATATGTTTTTTGAGTGTGTTTGGCCTTCTGGGACCAACCGATAGATTCGCCATCTAAGTTCATCTGTTTTACGCTTTGAGATTTATTTAGTTAACTTTTTTTATCGTTTTTTATATTTATTTTAAGGTTTCGTATTTTGAGTCCGTTAGGGTTTTACAAACCGTAGCATTAAACCCTAATATCTAAAATCTCTAACATAATAAACTATAAACACAAAACCTTAACCCTAACTTACACCTAATCCATCACCATAAGCCTTAAATAACACTAACAATAAATCGTAAACAGAAACACTATACCCTATAACCTAATCCTTAAACCCTAACAATGGATAGGATAATAATGTGAAGATTTTGTCAGGATTGTATTATCCAAACACTGTAAATACTGTTTTAAAGATTTTTTTAAGTTTTCGGGAGGGTTTTTGCTAACTTTCGCATATTTACTCAGAATGGGGCACATAATATATGTTTTTTGAGTGTGTTGGGTGTTCTGGGATCAACAGTTAGCTTCTCCATCTAAGATCATCTGTTTTACGTTTTGAGATTTATTGAGTTGACTTTTCGGTCATTTTTAATATTTCGTATTTTGGGTCCATTAGGGTTTTACCAACAGTAGCATTAAACCCTAATATCTAAAATCTCTAACATTATACCCTTAACCCTAAACACAAAACCTTGACCCTAACTTACACCTAATCCATCACCATAAGCCCTAAATTTCACTAACAATATATCGTAAACAGAAACACTAAACCCTATACCCTAATCACAAACACTAATCACTAAACCCTAACCATGGATAGGATAATAATGTGAAGATTTTGGCACATTTGATCAATCAAACACTCTGAAAACCGTTGTCAAGATTTTCAAAGTTTCCGGGAGAGTTTTTGCTAACTTTCGCATAGTTTATCAGAATAGGGCACAAAATATATGTTTTTTGAGTGCGTTGGACCTTCTGGGACCAACACATGGCTTCCCCATCTAAGATCATCTGTTTTACGTTTTGAAATTTAAATAGTTGACTTTTAGGTCGTTTTTAATATTTTAATTTAGGTTTCGTATTTTGAGTCCGTTAGGGTTTTACCAACCGTCACATTAAACCCTAATTTCTAATATCTCTAAGATTATACCTCAAACCACAAACACAAAACCTTAACCCTACTTACACCTTATCCATCACCATAAGCCCTAAAACACTAACAATAAATCGTAACCAGAAACACTAAATGCTATACCGTAATCACTAAACCCTAACAATAGAAAGGATAATAACGTGAAGATTCTGGCTCGTTTGTATCACCCAAACACTCTAAAAAGATTTTAAGGTTTTTGAAGTTCTCGGGAGGTGTCTTGCTAACTTTCGCATACTATGTCAGAATAAGGCACATAATATATGTTTTTTTAGTGTGTTGGGCATTCTAGGACCAACAGATAGCCTTGCCATCTAAGATTGTCTGCTTTACGTTTTAAGATTTATTTAGTTAACTTCTAGATCGTTTTTAATATCTTATTATAGGTTTTCGTATTTTGGATCTGTTAGGGTTTTACCAACTGTTGCATTAAACTAATTTCTAAAATCTCTAACATTATACCCTAAACCATAAACACAAAACCTTAACCCTAACTTACAACTAATCCATCACCATAAGCCCTAAATAACACTAACAATAAATCGTAAACAGAAATACCAAACCCTATACCCTAATCACATAACCCTAATCGCTAAACCCTAACCAAGAATAGGATAATAATGTGAAGATTTTGGCGCGTTTGTATCATCGAAACACTCTAAAAACCGTTTTCGAGAGTTTATTTAAGTTTCTGTGAGGGTTTTTGCTAACTTGCGCCTACTTTCGCAGAATAGGATACAAAATATATGTTTTTTGAGTGCATTGGACCTTATGGGACCAACAGATAGCTTCGGCATCTAAGATCGTCTGTTTTACATTTTGAGATTTATTTAGTTGACTTTTAGGTCATTCTTAATATTTTAATTTAGGGCTTCGTATTTTGAGTCCGTTAGGGTTTTACCAACCGTCGCATTAAACCCTAATTTCTAAAATCTGTAACATTATACTTCAAACCATAAACACAAAACCTTAACCCTAACTTACACCTAATCCATCACCACCATAAGCCCTAAATAACACTAACAAAAAATCGTAACCAGAAATACTAAACCCTATACCCTAATCACAAAACCTTAATCACAAAACCCTAACTATGGGAAGGATAATAACTTGAAGATTTTGGCGCGTTTGTATCATCTAAACACTTTGAAAACCGTTTTACAGATTTTTTTAGTTTCCGGGACGGTTTTTGCTTACTTTCGCATATTTTCTCAGATTAGGGCACATAATATATGTTTTTTGAGTGTGTTGGGCCTTCTGAGACCAACAAATCGCTTCGCCATCTAAGATCATCTATTTAACGTTTTGAGATTTATTTAGTTGACTTTTAGGTTGTTTTTAATATTTTAGTTTAGGGTTTCGTATTTTGGGTCCGCTAGGGTTTTACTAACCGTAGCATTAAACCCTAATATCTAAAATCTCTAACATTATACCCTAAACCATAAACACAAAACTTTAACCCTAACTTAAACCTAATCCATCACCATAAGCCCTAAATAACACTAACAATAAATCGTAATCATACACATTAAACCCTATGCCCTAATCACAAAACCCTAATCACTAAACCCTAACCAAGGATAGGATAATAATGTGAAGATTTTGGTGCGTTTTTATCATCCAAATATTCTGAAACCCGTTTTTTGGATTTTTTAAGTTTCCGGGAGGGTTTTTGCATAATTTCGCATACTTTCTCAGAATGGTGCATATAATATATGTTTTATAAGTGCGTTGGAGTTTCTAGGACACTTAGATTGCTTCACCATCTATGATCATCTATTTTATTTAGTTGACTATTCGGTCGTTTTTAATATTTTATTTTAGGGTTTTGTATTTTGGGTCCGATAGGACTTTACCAACCGTAGCATTAAACCCTAATATCTAAAATCTCTAACATTATACCCTAAACTATAAACGCAAAACCTTAACCCTAATTTATACCTAATCCATCACCATAAGCCCTAAATAACACTAACAATAAATCGTAAACAGAAATACTAAACCCTATACCCTAATCACAAAACACTCAGTAAACCCTAACCAAGGATAGGATAATAATGTGAAGATTTTGGCGCGTTTGTATCATTGAAACACTCTGAAAACCGTTTTCGAGATTTTCTAAGTTTCTGGGAGGGATTTTGCTAACTTTCGCATACTTTCTAAGAATATGGCACAAAATATATATTTTTTGAGTGCGTTGGACCTTCTGGGACCAACAGATAACTTCGGCATCTAAGATTTATTTAGTAGATTTTAGGTCATTTTTAAAACTTTAATTTAGGGTTTCGTATTTTGGGTCTGTTAGGGTTTTACCAACCGTCCCATTATACCCTAATTTCTAAAATTTGTTACATTATACTTCAAAACCGTAACTCTAACTTACACCAAATCCATCACCATAAGCCCTAAATAACACTAACAATAAATCGTAACCAGAAACACTAAACCCTCTACCTAATCACAAAAACCTTAATAACTAAACCCTAACCATGGGAAGGATAATAATGTGATGATTTTGGCGCGTTTGTATCATCCAAACACTCTAAAAACCGTTTTATAGATTTTTTTAAGTTTCCAGGAGGGTTTTTGCTAACTTTCGCATATTTTCTCAGAATGGGGAACATAATATATGTTTTAGAGTGTGTTAGGCCTTCTGAGACCAACAGATAGCTTCGGCATCTAAGATCATCTGTTTTATGTTTTGAGATTTATTTAGTTGACTTTTTGGTCATTTTTTATATTTTATTTTAGGGTTTCGTATTTTGGGTCCGCTAGGGTTTTACCAACGGTAGCATTAAACCCTAATATCTAAAATATCTAACATTATACACTAAACCATAAAAACAAAAAACTTAACCCTAACTTACACCTAATCCATCACCATAAGCCCTAAATAACACTAACAATACATCGTAAACAGAAACACTAAACCCTATACCCTAATCACAAAACCCTAATCACTAAACCACAACCAGGGATAGGATAATAATATGAAGATTTTGGCGCGTTTGTATCATCCAAATACTCAGAAAACCGTTTTTAGGATTTTTGAAGTTTCCGGGAGTGTTTTTGCAAACTTTCGCATATAATCTATGTTTTTTGAGTGCGTTGGACTTTCTGGGGCCAACATATTGCTTCTCCATCTATGATCATTTTTTTACGTTTTGAGATTTTTTTAGTTGACTTTTAGGTCGTTTTTAATATTTTAATTTAAGTTTTTGTATTTTGGGTCCGTTAGGATTTTACCAACTGTCTCATTAAAACCTAATTTCTAAAATCTCTAACATTATACCTCAAACCATAGACACAAAATCCTAAACCAACATAATCTACACCTAATCTATCACCATAAGCCCTAAATAACACTAACAATAAATCGTAACCAGAAACACTAAACCCTATACCATAATCACAAAACCTTAATCACTAAACCGTAACAATGGAAAGGATAGTAACGTGAATATTTTGGCGAGTTTGTATCATCCAAACACTTTGAAACCGTTTTCAAGAACTTTTAAGTTTCCATGAGGGTTTTTGCTAACCTTCGCATACTTTCTAAGAATGGGGCACATAATATATGATTTTTTGAGTGTGTTGGGCCATCTGGGTCCAACAGATATCTTCGCCATCTAAGATCATTTGTTTTACGTTTTGAGATTTAATTAGTTGACTTTTAGGTCGTTTAGGGTAAAGGTTTTGTATCTATGGTTTGAGGTATAATGTTAGAGATTTTAGAAATTAGGTTTTAATGCGACGGTTGGTAAAACCCTAACAGACCCAAAATACGAAACCCTAAAATAAAATATTAAAAACAACCTAAACGTCAACTAAATAAATCTCAAAACGTAAAACAGATGATCTTAGATTGCGAAGCTATCTGTTGGTCCCAGAAGGTCCAACACACTCAAAAAAACATATATAATATGCCCTATTTTGAGAAAGTATGCGAAAGTTAACAAAAACCCTCCCGGAAACTTTAAAAATCCTAAAAACGGTTTTTAGAGTGTTTGGATGATACAAACGCACCAAAATCTTCGCATTATTATCCTATCCATGGTTAGGGTTTTGTGATTAGGCTATAGGGTTTAGTGTTTCAGGTTACAATTTATTGGTAGTGTTATTTAGGGCTTATGGTGATGGATTAGGTGTAAGTTAGGGATAAGGTTTTGTGTATATGGTTTATGGTATAATGTTAGACATTTTAGAAATTAGGGTTCAATGAGACGGTTGGTAAAACCCTAACAGACCCAATATACGAAACCCTAAAATAAAATATTAAAAACAACCTAAAAGTCAACGAAATAAACCTCAACACGTAAAACAGATGAGCTTAGATGGCGAAGCAATCTGTTGGTCCCAGAAGGTCCAACACACTCAAAGAACATATATTATATGCCCTATTCTGAGAAAGTATGTGAAAGTTAGCAAAAACCCTCCCAGAAACTTCAAAAATCCAAAAAGTGGTTTTTAGAGTGTTTGGATGATACAAACGCGCCAAAATCTTCACATTATTATCCTATCCATGGTTAGGGTTTAGTGATTAGGGAATAGGGTTTAGTGTTTTTGTTTACGATTTATTGTTAGTGTTTATGGTTAGTATTTAGGGCATACGGTGATGGATTAGGTCTAAATTATATTAAGTTACGCTTTTGTATTTATTGTTTAAGGTTTAATGTTAGAGGTTTTCGAAATTAGGGTTAATTTTACAGTTGGTGAAACCCTAACGAACCTAAAATACGTAACCCTAAAATAAAATATTAAAAATGACCTAAAAGTTAACAAAATAAATCTCAAAACGTAAAACATACGATCTAAGATGGCAAAGCTATTTGTTGGTCCCAGTGGTCCCAACACACTCAAAAAACATATAATATGTACCCTATTATGAGAAAGTATGCGAAAGTTAGCAAAAACCCTCCCGGAAACTTCAAAATTCTTGAAAACGGTTTTCAGAGTGTTTGGATGATACAAACGTGCTAAAATCTTCACGTTAATATCCTTCCATGATTAGGGTTTAATGATTTGGGTTTTGTTATTAAGGTATAGGGTTTAGTGTTTTTGTTTACGATTTATTGTTAGTGTTATTTAGAGCTTATGATGATGGATTAGGTGTAAGTTAGGGTTAAGCTTTTGTGTTTATAGTTTAGGGTATAATGTTAGAGATTTTAGAAATTATGGTTTAATGCACCGGTTGGTAAAACCCTAACGGACCCAAAATACGAAACCCTAAATTAAAATATTAAAACTACCTAAAAGTTAATTAAATAAATCTCAAAACGTAAAACATATGATCGATCTGTTGGTCCCAGAAGGTCCAACGCACTCAAAAAAAATATATTATATGCCCTATACTGAGAAAGTATGTGAAAGTTAGCAAAAACCCTCCCGGAAACTTCAAAAATCCTAAAAACGATTTTTAGAGTGTTTGGATGTATAAACGCGCCAAAATCTTAACATTATTATCCTATCCATGGTTAGGGTTTTGTGATTTGGCTAGTGTTTCGGGTTACGATTTATTAGTAGTGTTATTTAGGGCTTATGGTGATGGATTAGGTGTAAGTTAGGGTTAAGGTTTTGTGATTATGGTTTAGGGTATAATGTTAGAGATTTTAGAATTTAGGGTTCAATGCGACGGTTGGTAAAACCCTAACAGACCCAAAATACGAAACCCTAAAATAATATATTAAAAACAACCTAAAAGTCAACTAAATAAATCTAAAAACGTAGAATAGATGATCTTCGATGGCAAAGCTATTTGTTGGTCCCAGTAGGTCCAACGCACTCAAAGAACATATATTACATACCCTATCCTGAGAAAGTATGCGAAAGTTAGCAAAAACCCTCCCAGAAACTTTAAAAATCATGAAAATGGATTTCAGACTGTTTGGATGATACAAACGCACCAAAATCTTCACATTAATATCCTTTCCATGGTTAGGGTTTAATGATTTGGGTTTCTTATTAGGGTATAGGGTTTAGTGTTTCTGTTTACGATTTATTGTTAGTGTTATTTTGGGTTTTTGGTGATGGATTATGTGTAAGTTAGGGTTAAGGTTTTGTGTTTATGGTTTAGTGTATAATGTTAGAGATTTTAGTAATAAGGGGTTAATGCGACGGTTGGTAAAATCCTAACGGACCCAAAATACGAAACCCTAAAATATAATATTAAAACAACCTAAAAGTCAACTAAATAAATCTCAAAACGTAAAACAGATGATCTTAGATGGCGAAGCCATCTGTTGATCCCCAAAGGTCCAACGCACTTAAAGAACATATATTATATTCCCTATTCTGAGAAAGTATGTGAAATTTAGCAAAAACCCTCCTGGAAACTTCAAAAATCCTAAAAACGGTTTTTAGAGTGTTTGGATGATACAAATGCACCAAAATCTTTACATTATTATCCTATCCATGGTTAGGGTTTTGTGATTAGGGTATAGGGTTTAGTGTTCTGTTTATGATTTATTTTTAGTGTTTATGGTAAGCATTTAGGGCATATGGTGATGGATTAGGTGTAGATTGTATTGGGTTAGGCTTTTGTATTTATTGTTTAAAGTTTAATATTAGAGGTTTTCGAAATTAGGGTTCAATTTTACAGTTGGTAAACCCTAACGAACCTAAAATACGAAACCCTCAAATAAAATATTAAATACCACCTAAAAGTTAACCAATTAAATCTCGAACGTAAAACAAACGACCTAAGATGGCAAAGCGATCTGTTGGTCCCAGTAGGCCCTACGCACTCAACAAACATATAATATGTACCCTATTCTTGGAAAGTGTGCTTCAGTTAGCAATAACCCTCCCAAAAACTTCAAAAATCTTGAAAACGGTTTTCAGAGGGTTTGGATGATACAAACGCGCCAAAATCTTCCTTCACATTAACATTATTTTCATGGTTAGGGTTGAATGATTAGGGTTTTGTTATTAGGGTATAGGGTTTAGTGTTTCTGTTTACGATTTATTGTTAGTGTTATTTAGGGATTTTGGTGATGGATTAGGTGTAAGTTAGGGTTAAGGTTTTGTGTTTATGGTTTAGAGTATAATGTTAGAGATTTTAGAAATTAGGGTTTAATTCGACGGTTGGTAAAACCCTAACGAATCCAAAATACAAATCTTTAAATAAAATATTATAAACAACCTAAAAGTCAACTAAATAAATCTCAAGACGAAAACAGACGATCTTAGATGGCGAAGCTATCTGTTGGTCCCAGAAAGTCCAACACATTCAAAAAACATATATTATATGCCTTATTTTGAGAAAGTATGCGAAAGTTAGCAAAAAACCTCCCGGAAACTTCAAAAATATTGAAAACGGTTTTTAGAGTGTTTGGATGATACAAACGCGCCAAAATTTCCACATTAATATCCTTTCCATGGTTAGGATTTAATGATTTGGGTTTTGTGATTAGGGTATAGGGTTTAGCGTTTATATTTACGATTTATTGTTATTGTTATATAGGGCTTATGGTGATGGATTATGTATCAGTTAGGTTTAAGGTTTTGTGTTTATGGTTTAGGGTATAATGTTAGAGATTTTAGATATTAAGGTTTAATGGTTGGTAAAACCCTAACAGACCCAAACTACGAAACCCTAAAATAAAATATTAAAAACAACCTAAAAGTCAACTAAATAAATCTCAAAACGTAAAACAGATGATCTTAGATGGCGAGCTATCTGTTGGTCCCAGAAGGTCCAACGCACTCAAAAAATATATATAATATGCCTTTTGTAAGAAATTATGCGAAAGTTAGGAAAAACCCTCCTGGAAACTTCAAAAATACTAAAAACGGTTTGTAGAGTGTTTGGATGATACAAACGCGCCAAAAACTTCACATTATTATACTCTCCATGGTTAGGGTTTTGTGATTAGGGTTTTGTGATTAAGGTATAGGGTTTAGTGTTTCTGTTTACGATTTATTGTTAGTATTTAAGGTTAGTATTACTCACGCATTTTTCCAATTTTTATGATAGAACCAAAAATTGACGTTTCTTGTTTATTAGCTTGAGGATATTGTTTTTATGATATTTCAAAACAGAAACAGGTCAATTCGTGGTTATATACATATGATTTTGTATTTTTTTCTAAAACGCGCCATTTTGTGTGTTAACACTCACACATTTTGCTAGATTATATGACAACCAAAAATTGACGTTATTTATTTATTAGCTTTAGGATATCGTATTATGATATATAAGAAAAAAAAAGGTAAATTCATGGTTATATACTTTTGATTTTATATTTTTCTAAAACGCGTCATTTTGTGGGCTAACACTCACGCATTTTGCCAGATTTTATGACGGAAGTAAAATTTTACTTTTCTTGTTAAATAGCTTGAGGATATCGTATTATGATATATAAGAACCAAAATGGGCCAATTCGTGGTTATATACTTATAATTTTTTATTTTTTCAGAAACGCTTCATTTTGTGGGTCAGCACTCAGACATTTTTGCCAGATTTTATGACGGAACCAAAAATTATTGTTTCTTGTCTATTAGCTTAAGGATATCGTATTACGATATTTCAAACAGAAACAGGTCAATTTTTGGTTATATACTTATGATTTTGTATTTTTTTTCTAAAACGCGCCATTTAGTGGGTTAACACTCACGCATTTTGCCAGATTTTATGACGAAACCATAAATTGGCATCTATTGTTATTTAGCTTGAGGATATCGTATTATGATATATAAGAACAATAACGGGTCAATTCGTGGTTATATACTTATGATTTTTTTTTCGAAAACTCGTCATTTTGTGGGTTAACACTCCCACATTTTGCTAGATTTTATTACAGAACCAAAAATTGACGTTTGTTGCTTATTAGTTTGAGGATATGGTATTAAGACATATAAGAACGAAAAGGGTCAATTTGTGTTTATATACTTATGATTTTGTATTGTTTTCTAAAATGCGTCTCTTTGTGGATTAACACTCATCCATTTTGCCACATTTTATTACAAAACCAAAAATTGACGTTTCTTGTTTATTAGTTTGAGGATATCGTATTATGATATATAAGGACAAAAATGGGTCAATTTGTTGTTATATACTTATGATTTTGTATTTTTTATAAAACATGTAATTTTGTGGGTTAACACACACGCATTTTGCTAGATTTTATGACGAAACCAAAAGTTGAAGTTTCTTGTTTATTAGCTTGAGGATATCGTATTATGATATTTCATAATAGAAACGGGTCAATTCGTGGTTATATACTTATGAGTTAGTATTTATTTCTAGCGCGCCATTTTGTGGGATAACACTCACGTATTTTGCCAGATTTTATTACAGAACTAAAATTTGACGTTTCTTGTTTATGAACTTGAGGATATGGTATTATGATATGTAAGAACAAAAATGGGTCAATTTGTTGTTATATACTTATGATTTTGTATTTTTTTCTAAAACGCGTCATTTTGTGGGTTAACACTCACGTATTTTGCTAGATTTTATGACGGAACCAAAAATTGACGTTTCCTGTTAATTAGCTTGAGGATATCTTATTATGAAATATAAGAACGAAAACGGGTCAATTTGTTGTTATATACTTATGATTTCGTATATTTTCTAAAACGTGTCATTTTGTGGGTGACACTCACGCATATTGCCAGATTTTATGACGAAACCAAAAGTTGACGTTTCTTGTTTATTAGCTTAAGGATATCGTATTATGATATTTCTGAACCGAAACGGGTCAATTCGTGGTTATATACTTATGATTTTGTATATATTTCTAACGCACCATTTTGTGGGATAACACTCACGCATTTTGCCTGATTTTATTACAGAACTAAATATTGACGTTTCTTGTTTGTTAACTTGAGGATATGGTATTATGATATGTAAGAACAAAAATGGGTCAATTTGTTGTTATATACTTATGATTTTGTATTTTTTCTGAAACGCGTCATTTTGTGGGTTAACACTCACGCATTTTCCCAGATTTTATGACGGAACCAAAAATTGACCTTACTTGTTTATTAGCTTGAGGATATCGTATTATGATATGTAAGAAAAAAAAACAGGTCAATTCCTGGTTGTATACTTATGATTTTGTATTTTTCTAAAACGCGTCATTTTGTGGGTTAACACTCACGCATTTTGCCAGATTTTATGACGGAACCTTAAATTGGAGTTTCTTTTTAATTAGCATGAGAATATCGTATTATGATATATATAAACTAAAACAGGTCAATTCGTGGTTATATAATTATAATTTTGTATTTTTTCTAAAACGTTTCATTTTGTGGGTCAGCACTCACGCATTTTTGCCAGGTTTTATGACGGCACCAAAAATGATTGTTTCTTGTTTATTAGCTTGAGGATATCGTATTATGATATTTCAAACACAAACGGGTCAATTCGTGGTTATATACTTATGATTTTGTATTTTTTTTCTAAAACACGCCATTTTGTGGGTACCTCACGCATTTTGCCAGATTTTATGACAAAACCAAAAATTGGCGTTTGTTGTTATTTAGCTTGAGGATATCGTATTATGCTATTTAAGAACAAGAACAAGTCAATTTGTGGTTATATACTTATGATTTTTTTTTTCTAAAACTCGCCATTTTGTTGGATAACACTCCCGCATTTTGCCAGATTTTATTACAGAACACAAAATTAACGATTCTTGTTTATTAGTTTAAGGATATGGTATTATGACATATAAAAACGAAAAAGGGTCAATTTGTGCTTATATACTTATGATTATGTATTGTTTTCTAAAATGCGTCATTTTGTGGTTTAACACTAACGCATTTTGCTAGATTTTATTACAGAACCAAAAATTGATGTTTCTTGTTTATTAGCTTAAGGATATGGTATTATGATATATAAGAACGAAAACGAGTCAATTTCTAGTTATATACTTATGATTTCGTATTTTTTCTAAAACACGCCATTTTGTGGGTAAACAATCACGCATTTTTTCAGATTTTATGATGAAAACGAAAATTGACGTTTCTTGTCTATTAGCTTGAGGATGTTGTATTATGATATTTCAAAACATAAACGGGTCAATTTGTGGTTATATACTTCTGATTTTGTATTTTTTTCTAAAACGCGCCATTTTGTGGGTTAACACTCACGTATTTTGCCAGATTTTCTGACAAAACTAAAAATTGACGTCTGTTGTTATTTATCTTGAGGATATCGTATTATGATATATAAGAATAGAAACGGGTCAATTCGTGGTTATATACTTATGATTTTGTAGTTTTTCTAAAACACGTCATTTTGTGGGTTAACACTCATGTATTTTCTAGATTTTATGACAAACCCATAAAGTGACGTTTCTTGTTTATTAGCTTGAGGATATCATATTATGATATTTCAGAAAAGAAACGGGTCAATTCGTATTTATATATAATTACGATTTTGTATTTTTTCTAAAATGCGCCATTTTGTGGATTAACACTCACGTATTTTGCTAGATTATATGACAGATCCAAAACTTGGCCTTTCTTGTTGATTAGTTTGACCAAACTGTGTTATGATATTTCAGAACAGAAACAGATCAATTCATTGTTATATACTTATGATTTTGTATTTTTTTTCTAAAACACGCCATTTTGTGGGTTAACTAACACTCACGCATTTTCTAGATTTTATGACGGAACCAAAAATTACCATTTCTTGTTTATTAGCTTCAGGATATGGTATTATGATATATAAGAACAAAAACGGTTCAATTCATGGTTATATACTTATGATTTTGTATTGTTTTCTAAAATGCGTCATTTTGTGGTTTCACACTCACGCATTTTGCCAAATTTTATTACAGAACCAAAAGTTGACATTTCTTGTTTATTAGCTTGAGGATACCGTATTATGATATATAAGAACAAAAATGGGTCAATTTGTTGTTATATACTTATGATTTTGTATTTTTTCTAAAACGCGTCATTTTGTGGGTTAACACTCACGCATTTTCTAGATTTTATTACGAAACCAAAATTTGATGTTTCTTGTTTATTAGATTGAGGATATCGTATTATTATATTTCAGAACAGAAACGGTTAAATTCATGGTTAGATACTTATGATTTTGTATTTTTTTCTAAAACGCGCCATTATTTGGGTTAACACTCACGCATTGTGACAGATTTTATGACGGAACATAAAATTGACGTTTCTTGTTCATTATCTTGAGGTTATCGTATTATGATATTTCAGAACAGAAATGAATCAAATCGTGGTTATATACTTATGATTTTGTATTTATTTCTAAAACGCGCAATTTTGTTGGTTAGCACTCACACATTTTTTACAGATTTTGTTACATAACCAAAACTTGACGTTTCTTCTTTATTAGCTTGAGGATATGGTATTATTATGTATAAGAACGAAAATGGGTTAATTCGTGCTTATATACTTAAGCTTTTGTATTTTTTCTAAAATGCGTCTTTTTGTGACTTTTCTTGGTTGCTTATATACTTATGTGTCGTGGTTACAGAATTAAAAATTGATTTTTCTTATTTATTAGCTTGAGAATATTGTATTATGATATACAATAACGAAAACAGGTATTTTCATTTTTATATACTTATGATTTTGTATTTTTTTCTAAAACGCTTCATTTTGTGGGTTAACACACTCACGCATTTTATCAGATTTGATGACGTAACCAAAAATTGACCTTTCTTATTCATTAGCTTGAGGATATCGTATTATGATATTTTAGAATAAAAACGGGTCAATTTGTGGTTATATACTTATGATTTTGATTTTTTTTCAAAAACACGCCATTTTGTGGTTAACACTCACGGATTTTTGCCAGATTTTATGACGGAACCAAAAATTGACGTTTCTTGTTCATTAGCTTGAGGATATCGTATTATGATATATAAGAATAAAAACATGTCAATTCATGGTTATATACTTATGATTTTGTATTTTTCTAAAATGCGTCATTTTGTGGGTTAACATTCACGCATTTTGCCAGATTTTATGACGGAACCAAAAATTGACGTTTCTTTTAATTAGCTTGAGGATATCGTATTATGATATATAAGAACCAAAACAGGTCAATTCGTGGTTATATAACTATAATTTTGTATTTTTTTCTAAAACTCTTCATTTTGTGGGTCAGCACTCACGCATTTTTGCCATATTTTAGGACGGAACCAAAAATTACTGTTTCTTGTTTATTAGCTTGAGTATTATGATATTTCAAATAGAAACAGGTCAATTCGTGGTTATATACTTATGATTTTATATTTTTTATCTAAAACGCGCCATTTTGTGGTTTAATACTCACGCATTTTGCCAGATTTTATGACGAACCGTAAAATTGGCGTATGTTGTTATTTAGCTTGAGGATATCATATTATGATATATAAGAACAAGAATGGTTCAATTCGTGGATATATACTTATGATTTTGTATTTTTTTTAAACTCGCCATTTTGTGGGTTAATACACTCCCGCATTTTGCCAGATTTTATTACAGAACCAAAAAATTAATGTTTCCTGTCTATTAGCTTGAGGATATCGTATAATGATATATAAGAATGAAAACGGGTAAATTTGTTGTTATATACTTATGATTTCGTATTTTTCTAAAACGCGTCATTTTGTGGGTTAACGCTCACGCATTTTGCAAGATTTTATGATGAAACCAAAGATTGATGTTTCTTATTTATTAGCTTGAGGATATCGTATTATGATATACAAGAACAAAAACGGGTCAATTCGTGGTTATATACTTATGATTTTGTATTTTTTCCAAAACACGTCTTTTTGTGGGTCAACACTCACGCATTTTGCCAGATTTTATGACGAAAAAAAAAGTTGACGTTTCTTGTTTATTAGCTTAAGGATATCGTATTACGATATTTTAGAACCGAAACGGGTCAATTCGTGGTTATATACTTATGATTTTGTATTTATTTCTAACGCGCCATTTTGTGGGTTAACACTCACACATTTTGCCTGATTTTATTATATAACTAAAAATTGATGTTTCTTGTATATTAACTTGAGGATATGGTATTATGATATGTAAGAATAAAAACAGGTCAATTTGTTGTTATATACTTAAGATTTTGTATTTTTCTAAAACGCGTCACTTTGTAGGTTAACACTCTCACGCATTTTGCTAGTTTTATGACGGAACCAAAATTGCATTTCCTGTATATTGGCTTGAGGATATCGTATTATGAAATATAAGAACAAAAATGGGTCAATTCATGGTTATATACTTACGATTTTGTATTTTTTCTAAAACGAGTCATTTTGTGGGTTAACACACACACATTTTGCCAGATTTTATGACGGAACCAAAAATTGACGTTACTTGTTAATTAGATTGAGGATATCGTATTATGATATTTCAGAATAGAAACAGGTCAATTCGTGGTTATATACTTATTATTTTGTATTTTTTTCTAAAACACCATTTAATGGGTTAACACTCACGCATTTTGCCAGGTTTTATTAAAGAACCAAAAATTGACGTTTCTTGTTTATTAGCTTGAGGATATCGTATTATGATATACAAGAACGAAAACAGGTCAATTCGTTTTTATATACTTATGATTTTTTATTTTTTAAAACGCTTCTTTTTGTGGGTTAACACTCACGCATTTTGCCAGATTTTATTACGAAACAAAAAATTTATGTTTCTTGTCCATTAGCTTGAGGATATCGTATTATGATATTTCACAATAGAAACGGGTCAATTCATGGTTATATACTTATAATTTTGTATTTTTTTCTAAAACACGCCAATTTGTGGGGTTTAACACTCACGCATTTTTCCAGATTTTATTACGAAACCAAAAATTTACGTTTCCTATTCATTAGCTTGAGGATATCATATTATGATATTTCGGAAAAGAAACGGGTCAATTCATGGTTATACTTATGATTTTGTATTTTTTCTAAAACGCACCATTTTGTGGGTTAACACTCACGCATTTTGCCAGATTTATTACAGAACCAAAAATTGATGTTTCATGTTTATTAGCTTGAGGATATGTTATTATGACATATAAGAACGAAAACGGGTCAATTCGTGGTTATATACTTATGATTTTGTATTTTTTTCTAAAATGCGCCATTTTGTGGGTTAACACTCACGCATTTTGTCAGATTTTATTACAGAACAAAAAATTGATATTTCTTGTTAATTAGCTTGACGATATCGTATTTTGATATTCAAGAATGACAATGGGTCAATTTGTGGTTACATACTTATGATTTTGTATTTTTTCTAAAACGCTTAATTTTGTGGGTTAACACTCAAGCATTTTGATAGATTTTATGACAAAATCAACAATTGACGTTTATTGTTAATTAGCTTGAGAATATTGTATTATGATATTTCAGAACAGAAACAGGTCAATTCGTGGTTATATACTTATGATTTTGTATTTTTTTTAACGCGTCATTTTGTGGGTTAACGCTCACGCATTTTGCAAGATTTTATGATGAAACCAAAGATTGATGTTTCTTATTTATTAGCTTGAGGATATCGTATTATGATATATATGAACTAAAACTGGTCAATTCGTGGTTATATACTTATGATTTTGTATTTTTTCCAAAACGCGTCTTTTTGTGGGTTAACACTCACGCATTGTGACAGAATTAATGACGGAACCAAAAATTGACGTTTCTTGTTCATTTGCTTGAGGATATCGTATTATGATATTTCAGAACAGAAACAAGACAATTCGTGGTTATATACTTAGGATTTTGTATTTTTTTCTAAAACGCGTTATTTTGTGGGTTAGGACTCACGCATCTTTCCAAATTTTATTACATAACCAAAACTTGACGTTTCTTGTTTATTAGCTTGAGGATATGGTATTATTATGTATAAGAACGAAAACAGGTCAATTTGTGGATATATACTTATGATTTTGTATTTTTTCTAAAACGCGTCATTTTGTGACTTTTCTTGGTGACTTTTCTTGGTTACTTATATACTTATGCGTCGTGGTTGAGGATATCGTATTATGATATACAAGAACAAAAACGGTTCAATTTGTTTTTATATACTTATGATTTTGTATTTTTTTCTAAAACGCTTCATTTTGTGGGTCAACACTCACGTATTTTATCAGATTTTATGAAGGAACCAAAAATTGAAGTTTCTTATTCATTAGCTTGAGGATATCGTATTATGATATTTCAGAATAAAAACGTGTCAATTTGTGGTTATATACTTATGATTTTGTATTTTTTTCTAAAACGCTTCATTTTGTGGGTCAACACTCACGTATTTTATCAGATTTTATGAAGGAACCAAAAATTGAAGTTTCTTATTCATTAGCTTGAGGATATCGTATTATGATATTTCAGAATAAAAACGGGTCAATTTGTGGTTATATACTTATGATTTTGTATTTTTTCTAAAACACACCATTTTGTGGGTTACTCACAGATTTTTGCCAGATTTTATGACAGAACCAAAAATTATCGTTTCTTGTTCATTAGCTTGAAGATATCGTATTATGATATTTCATAATAGAAACAGGTCAATTCGTGTTTATATACTTATTATTTTTTATTTTTTTTCTAAAACGCACCATTTTGTGGGTTAACACTCACGCATTTTGCCAGATTTTATGACGAAACCAAAAATTGATGTTTGTTGTTTACTAGCTTGAGGATATGGTATTATGATATTTCAGAATAGAAATGTGTCAATTCGTGGTTATATGCTTATGATTTTGTATTTTTTCTAAAATACGTCATTTTGTGGGTTAACACTCACGCATTTTGCGAGAACTTACGACGGAACCAAAAATTGATGTTTCCTGTTTATTAGCTTGTGGATATCGTATTATGATATTTCAGAAACGGGTCAATTCGTGGTAATATACTTATGATTTTGGATTTTTTCTAAAACGCGTCATTGTGGGGGTTAACACTCACGCATTTTGCCAGATTTTATTACTGGGCCAAATATTATAGTTTCTGGTTTATTATCTTGAGGATATCGTATTATGATATTTAAGAACAGAAATGGGTCAATTCGTGGTTATATACTTATGATTTTGTATTTATTTTCTAAAACACTCCATTTTGTGGGTTAAAAACTCATGCATTTTGCCAAATTTTATGACATAACCAAAAATTGACGTTTCTTGTTCATTAGCTTGAGGATATCGTATTATGATATTTTAGAATAAAAACGGGTCAATTCGTGGTTATTATACTTATGATTTTGTATTTTTTTTCTAAAACACGACATTTTGTGGGTTAACACACTCACATATTTTGCCAGATTTTATGACTGAACACAAAATTGACGTTTCTTGTTTATTCATTTGAGGATATCGTATTAAGATATTTAAGAACAGAAACGGGTCAATATGTGGTTATATATATTTATGATTTTGTATTTTTTCTAAACATTCCATTTTGTGGGTTAACGCTCACGCATTTTGCCAGATTTTATGACGGGCTTAAAAATTGACGTTTCTTTTTTACTAGCTTGAGGATATGGTTTATGATATTTCAGAATAGAAACATGTCAAATCCTGGTTATATACTTATGATTTTGTAATTTTTATAAACCAAGTCATTTTGTGGGTTGACACTCACGCATTTTGCCAGATTTTATGCCGAAACCAAAAATTGACGTTTCTTATTTATTAGCTTGAGGATATTGTATTAGGATATTTCAGAACAGAAACGAGTCAATTCGTGGTTATATACTTATGTTTTGTATTTTTTTCTAAAACGCACATTTTGTGGGTTAAAACTCACGCATTTAGATAGATTTTATGACGGAACAAAAAATTGACGTCTCTTGTTCATTAGCTTGAGGATATCGTATTATGGAATTTCAGAACAAAAATGGGTCAATTCATGGTTATATACTTATGATTTTGTATCTTTTTCTAAAACACGCCATTTTGTGGGTTAACACTCACGCAGTTTGCCACTTCTTATTACATAACCAAAAATTCACGTTTCTTGTTTATTAGCTTGAGGATATGGTATTATGATATATAAGAACGAAAACGGGTCAATTCGTGGTTATATACTTATGATTTTGTATTTTTTCTAGAACGCGTCATTTTGTTGGTTAACACTCACGCATTTTGCCAGATTTTATGACGAAACCAAAAATTAACGTTTATTGTTTATTAGCTTGAGGATATCGTATTATGATATTTTATAACAGAAACAATACAATTCTTGGTTATATATACTTATGATTTTGTATTTTTCTCTAAAATGAGTCATTTTGTTGGTTAACACTCATGCATTTTGCCAGATTTTATTCCAGAACAAAAAATTGACGTTTCTTATTTATTAGGTTGAGGATATGGTATTATGATATATAAGAACGAAATGAGTCATTCGTGGTTATATACTTTTATGATTTTGTATTTTTTCTAAAGCACGTCATTTTGCAGGTTAATGACGGAACAAAAATTGATGTTTCTTGTTTACTAGCTTGAGGATATCGTATTATGATATTTCAGAATAAAAACGGTTAATTCGTGGTTATATACTTATGATTTTGTATTTTTTCTAAAATACGTCATTTTGTGGGTTAACACTCACGCATTTTGCCAGATTATATGACGGAACCAAAAATTTACGATTCTTGTTTATTAGCTTGCGGATATCGTATTATCATATTTCAGAACAGAAACGGGTCAATTCCTGGTTATATACTTATGATTCTGTATTTTTTCTAAAACGCGTCATTTAGTTAGTTAAATTCACTCATTTTACCATATTTTATGACAGAACCTAAGATTAACGTTTCTGGTTTATTAGCTTGAGGATATCGTATTATGATATTTAAGAACAGAAATGTATCAATTCGTGGTTATATAGTTATGATTTTGTATTTTTTCTAAAACGCTTAATTTTGTGGGTTAACACTCAAGTATTTTGATAGATTTTATGACAAAATCAACAATTGACGTTTATTGTTAATTAGCTTGAGAATATTGTATTATGATATTTCAGAACAGAAACAGGTCAATTCGTGGTTATATATTTATGATCTTGTATTTTTTTTAACGCGCCATTTTGTGGGTTAACGCTCACGCATTTTGCAAGATTTTTTTTACAGAACCAAAAATTGACGTTTCTTGTTTATTAGCTTGTGAATATTGTATTATGATATATCAAAAAAGAAAACGGCCAGTTCGAGGTTATATACTTAAGATATTATGATTTTATATTTTATCTAAAACGAGCAATTTTGTGGGTTAACACTCACGCATTTTGCCAGATTTTTTTACATAACCAAAAATTGATATTTCTTGTTTATTAGCTTTAGAATATTGTATTATGATATATCAAAAAAGAAATTGGTCAGTTCGAGGTTATATACTTATGATTTTATGATTTTGTATTTTTACTAAAACGCACAATTTTGTGGGTTAACACTCACGCATTTTGCCAGATTTTTTTACAGAACCAAAAATTGACGTTTCTTGTTTATTAGCTTGAGAATATTGTATTATGATATATCAAAAAAGAAAACGGCCAGTTCGAGGTTATATACTTATGATTTTATGATTTTGTATTTTTTCTAAAACGAATAATTTTGTGGGTTAACACTCAAGCATTTTGCCAGATTTTTTTACATAACCAAAAATTGATGTTGCTTGTTTATTAGCTTCGGAATATTATATTATGATATATGAAAAAATAAATCGGCCAGTTCGAGGGTATATTCTTATGATTTTATGATTTTGTATTTTTTTCGAAAACGAGTAATTTTGTGGGTTAATACTCACGTATTTTGCCAGATTTTTATACATAACCAAAAATTGACGTTTCGTATTTTTAGCTTGAGAATATTGTATTATGATATATCAGAAAAGACAACGGCCAGTTCGAGGTTATATACTTATGATTTTATGATTTTATATTTTTTCGAAAACGAGCAATTTTGTGGGTTAACACTCATGCATTTTGCCAGATTTTTTTTACAGAACCAAAAATTGACGTTTCTTGTTTATTAGCTTGAGAATATTGTATTATGATATATAAAAAACGAAAACGTCTAGTTCGAGGTTATATACTTATGATTTTGTACTGTTACTAAAACGCACCATTTTGTGGGTTAACACTCATGCATTTTGCCAAATTTTTTTACAGTACCGAAAATTGACGTTTCTTGTTTATTAGCTTGAGAATATTGTATTATGATATATCAAAAAAGAAAACGGCCACTTCGAGGTTATATACTTAAGATATTATGATTTTATATTTTATCTAAAACGATCAATTTTGTGGGTTAACACTCACGCATTTTGCCAGATTTTTTTACATAACCAAAAATTGACATTTCTTGTTTATTAGCTTTAGAATATTGTATTATGATATATCAAAAAAGAAATTGGTCAGTTCGAGGTTATATACTTATGATTTTATGATTTTGTATTTTTACTAAAACGCACAATTTTGTGGGTTAACACTCACGCATTTTGCCAGATTTTTTTACAGAACCAAAAATTGACGTTTCTTGTTTATTAGCTTGAGAATATTGTATTATGATATATCAAAAAAGAAAACGGCCAGTTCGAGGTTATATACTTATGATTTTATGATTTTGTATTTTTTCTAAAACGAGTAATTTTGTGGGTTAACACTCAAGCATTTTGCCAGATTTTTTTACATAACCAAAAATTGATGTTGCTTGTTTATTAGCTTCGGAATATTATATTATGATATATGAAAAAATAAATCGGCCAGTTCGAGGGTATATTCTTATGATTTTATGATTTTGTATTTTTTTCGAAAACGAGTAATTTTGTGGGTTAATACTCACGTATTTTGCCAGATTTTTATACATAACCAAAAATTGACGTTTCGTATTTTTAGCTTGAGAATATTGTATTATGATATATCAGAAAAGACAACGGCCAGTTCGAGGTTATATACTTATGATTTTATGATTTTATATTTTTTCGAAAACGAGCAATTTTGTGGGTTAACACTCATGCATTTTGCCAGATTTTTTTTACAGAACCAAAAATTGACGTTTCTTGTTTATTAGCTTGAGAATATTGTATTATGATATATAAAAAACGAAAACGTCTAGTTCGAGGTTATATACTTATGATTTTGTACTGTTACTAAAACCCACCATTTTGTGGGTTAACACTCATGCATTTTGCCAAATTTTTTTGCAGTACCGAAAATTGACGTTTCTTGTTTATTAGCTTGAGAATATTGTATTATGATATATCAAAAAAGAAAACGGCCACTTCGAGGTTATATACTTATGATTTTATGATTTTGTATTTTTTCTAAAACGAGCCATTTTATGAGTTAACACTCACGCATTTTGCCAGTTTTTTTACGGAACAAAAAATTGATATTTCTGGTTTATTAGCTTTAGAATATTGTATTATGATATATCAAAAAAGAAATTGGTCAGTTCGAGGTTATATACTTATGATTTTATGATTTTATATTTTTTCAAAAACGAGCAATTTTGTGGGTTAACACTCACGCATTTTGCAAGATTTTTTTTACAGAACCAAAAATTGACGTTTCTTGTTTATTAGCTTGAGAATATTGTATTATGATATATCAAAAAAGAAAACGGCCAGTTCGAGGTTATATACTTATGATTTTATGATTTTGTATTTTTTCTAAAACGAGTAATTTTGTGGGTTAACACTCAAGCATTTTGCCAGATTTTTTTACATAACCAAAAATTGATGTTGCTTGTTTATTAGCTTCGGAATATTATATTATGATATATGAAAAAAGAAATCGGCCAGTTCGAGGGTATATTCTTATGATTTTATGATTTTGTATTTTTTTCGAAAACGAGTAATTTTGTGGGTTAACACTCACGTATTTTGCCAGATTTTTATACATAACCAAAAATTGACGTTTCATATTTTTAGCTTGAGAATATTGTATTATGATATATCAGAAAAGACAACGGCCGGTTCGAGGTTATATACTTATGATTTTATGATTTTATATTTTTTCGAAAACGAGCAATTTTGTGGGTTAACACTCATGCATTTTGCCAGATTTTTTTTACAGAACCAAAAATTGACGTTTCTTGTTTATTAGCTTGAGAATATTGTATTATGATATATAAAAAACGAAAACGTCTAGTTCGAGGTTATATACTTATGATTTTGTATAGTTACTAAAACGCACCATTTTGTGGGTTAACACTCATGCATTTTGCCAAATTTTTTTACAGTACCGAAAATTGACGTTTCTTGTTTATTAGCTTGAGAATATTGTATTATGATATATCAAAAAAGAAAACGGCCACTTCGAGGTTATATACTTATGATTTTATGATTTTGTATTTTTTCTAAAACGAGCCATTTTATGGGTTAACACTCACGCATTTTGCCAGTTTTTTTACGGAACAAAAAATTGACGTTTCTGGTTTATTAGCTTGAGAATATTGTATTATGATATTTCAAAAAAGAAAACGACCAGTTCGAGGTTATATACTTAAGATATTATGATTTTATATTTTTTCTAAAACGAGCAATTTTGTGGGTTAACACTCACGCATTTTGCCAGATTTTTTTACATTACCAAAAATTGATATTTCTGGTTTATTAGCTTTAGAATATTGTATTATGATATATCAAAAAAGAAATTGGTCAGTTCGAGGTTATATACTTATGATTTTATATTTTTTCAAAAACGAGCAATTTTGTGGGTTAACACTCACGCATTTTGTAAGATTTTTTTTACAGAACCAAAAATTGACGTTTCTTGTTTATTATCTTGAGAATATTGTATTATGATATATCAAAAAAGAAAACGGCCACTTCGAGGTTATATACTTATGATTTTATGATTTTGTATTTTTTCTAAAACGAGCCATTTTGTGGGTTAACACTCACGCATTTTGCCAGTTTTTTTACGGAACAAAAAATTGACGTTTCTGGTTTATTAGCTTGAGAATATTGTATTATGATATATCAAAAAAGAAAACGACCAGTTCGAGGTTATATACTTAAGATATTATGATTTTATATTTTTTCTAAAACGAGCAATTTTGTGGGTTAACACTCACGCATTTTGCCAGATTTTTTTACATTACAAAAATTGATATTTCTGGTTTATTAGCTTTAGAATATTGTATTATGATATATCAAAAAAGAAATTGGTCAGTTCGAGGTTATATACTTATGATTTTATAATTTTATATTTTTTCAAAAACGAGCAATTTTGTGGGTTAACACTCACGCATTTTGCAAGATTTTTTTTACAGAACCAAAAATTGACGTTTCTTGTTTATTAGCTTGAGAATATTGTATTATGATATATAAAAAACGAAAACAGCCAGTTCGAGGTTATATACTTATGATTTTATGATTTTGTACTTTTACTAAAACGCACCATTTTGTGGGTTAAAACTCATGCATTTTGCCAAAATTTTTTACAGAACCAAAAATTGACGTTTCTTGTTTATTAGCTTGAGAATATTATATTTTGATATATCAAAAAAGAAAACGGCCAGTTCGAGGTTATATACTTATGATTTTATGATTTTGTATTTTTTCTAAAACGAGCCATTTTGTGGGTTAACACACACGCATTTTGCCAGTTTTTTTACGGAACCAAAAATTGACGTTTCTGGTTTATTAGCTTGAGAATATTGTATTATGATATATCAAAAAAGAAAACGGCCAGTTCGAGGTTATATACTTAAGATATTATGATTTTATATTTTTTATAAAACGAGCAATTTTGTGGGTTAACAATCACGAATTTTGCCAGATTTTTTTACATAACCAAAAATTGATATTTCTTGTTTATTAGCTTTAGAATATTGTATTATGATATATCAAAAAAGAAATTGGTAAGTTCGAGGTTATATACTTATGATTTTATTATTTTGTATTTTTACTAAAACGCACCATTTTGTGGGTTAACACTCACGCATTTTGCCAGATTTTTTTACAGAACCAAAAATTGACGTTTCTTGTTTATAAGCTTGAGAATATTCTATTATGATATATTAAAAAAGAAAAAGGCCAGTTCGAAGTTATATACTTAAGATTTTATGATTTTGTATTTTTTCTAAAACGAGCAATTTTGTGGGTTAACACTCAAGCATTTTGCCAGATTTTTTTACATAACCAAAAATTGAAATTTCTTGTTTATTAGCTTTAGAATATTATATTATGATATATGAAAAAAGAAATCGGCCAGTTCGAGGGTATATTCTTATGATTTTATGATTTTGTATTTTTTTCGAAAACGAGCAATTTTGTGGGTTAACACTCACGCGTTTTGCCAGATTTTTATACATAACCAAAAATTGACGTTTCGTATTTTTAGCTTGAGAATATTGTATTATGATATATCATAAAAGACAACGGCCAGTTCGAGGTTATATACTTATGATTTTATGATTTTATATTTTTTCGAAAACGAGCAATTTTGTGGGTTAACACTCACGCATTTTGCCAGATTTTTTTTACAGAACCAAAAATTGACGTTTCTTGTTTATTAGCTGGAGAATATTGTATTATGATATATAAAAAACGAAAACGGCCAGTTCGAGGTTATATACTTATGATTTTATGATTTTGTACTTTTACTAAAACGCACCATTTTGTGGGTTAACACTCATGCATTTTGCCAAAATTTTTTACAGAACCAAAAATTGACGTTTCTTTTTTATTAGCTTGAGAATATTATATTATGTTATATCAAAAAAGAAAACGGCCACTTCGAGGTTATATACTTATGATTTTATGATTTTGTATTTTTTCTAAAACGAGCCATTTTGTGGGTTAACACTCATGCATTTTGCCAAAATTTTTTACATAACCAAAAAATTACGTTTCTTGTTTATTAGCTTGAGAATATTGTATTATGATATATCAAAAAAGAAAACGGCCAGTTCGAGGTTATATACTTATGATTTTATGATTTTGTATTTTTTCTAAAACGAGCCATTTTGTGGGTTAACACTCACGAATTTTGCCAGTTTTTTTTACATAACCAAAAATTGACGTTTCTGGTTTATTAGCTTGAGAATATTGTATTATGATATATCAAAAAAGAAAACGGCCAGTTCGAGGTTATATACTTAAGATATTATGATTTTGTATTTTTTTCGAAAACGAGCAATTTTGAGGGTTAACACTCACGCATTTTGCCAGATTTGTATACGTAACCAAAAATTGACGTTTCGTATTTTTAGCTTGAGAATATTGTATTATGGTATATCAGAAAAGACAACGGCCAGTTCGAGGTTATATACTTATGATTTTTATGATTTTATATTTTTTCGAAAACGAGCAATTTTGTGGGTTAACACTCACGCATTTTGCCAGATTTTATCTATAGAACCAAAAATTGACGTTTCTTGTTTATTAGTTTGAGAATATTGTATTATGATATATCAAAAAAGAAAACGGCCACTTCGAGGTTATATACTTATGATTTTATGATTTTGTATTTTTTCTAAAACGAGCCATTTTGTGGGTTAACACACACGCATTTTGCCAGTTTTTTTACGGAACCAAAAATTGACGTTTCTGGTTTATTAGCTTGAAAATATTGTATTATGATATATCAAAAAAGAAAACGGCCAGTTCGAGGTTATATACTTAAGATATTATGATTTTATATTTTTTATAAAACGAGCAATTTTGTGGGTTAACACTCACGCATTTTGCCAGATTTTTTTACATAACCAAAAATTGATATTTCTTGTTTATTAGCTTTAGAATATTGTATTATGATATATCAAAAAAAAAATTGGTCAGTTCGAGGTTATATACTTATGATTTTTTTATTTTGTATTTTTACTAAAACGCACCATTTTGTGGGTTAACACTCACGCATTTTGCCAGATTTTTTTACAGAACCAAAAATTGACGTTTCTTGTTTATTAGATTGAGAATATTGTATTATGATATATCAAAAAAGAAAAAGGCCAGTTCGAAGTTATATACTTATGATTTTATGATTTTGTATTTTCTCTAAAACGAGCAATTTTGTGGGTTAACACTAAAGCATTTTGCCAGATTTTTTTACATAACCAAAAATTGAAATTTCTTGTTTATTAGCTTTAGAATATTATATTATGATATATGAAAAAAGAAATCGGCCAGTTCGAGGGTATATTCTTATGATTTTATGATTTTGTATTTTTTTCGAAAACGAGCAATTTTGTGGGTTAACACTCACGCGTTTTGCCAGATTTTTATACATAACCAAAAATTGACGTTTCGTATTTTTAGCTTGAGAATATTGTATTATGATATATCATAAAAGACAACGGCCAGTTCGAGGTTATATACTTATGATTTTATGATTTTATATTTTTTCGAAAACGAGCAATTTTGTGGGTTAACACTCACGCATTTTGCCAGATTTTTTTTACAGAACCAAAAATTGACGTTTCTTGTTTATTAGCTGGAGAATATTGTATTATGATATATAAAAAACGAAAACGGCCAGTTCGAGGTTATATACTTATGATTTTATGATTTTGTACTTTTACTAAAACGCACCATTTTGTGGGTTAACACTCATGCATTTTGCCAAAATTTTTTACAGAACCAAAAATTGACGTTTCTTTTTTATTAGCTTGAGAATATTATATTATGTTATATCAAAAAAGAAAACGGCCACTTCGAGGTTATATACTTATGATTTTATGATTTTGTATTTTTTCTAAAACGAGCCATTTTGTGGGTTAACACTCATGCATTTTGCCAAAATTTTTTACATAACCAAAAAATTACGTTTCTTGTTTATTAGCTTGAGAATATTGTATTATGATATATCAAAAAAGAAAACGGCCAGTTCGAGGTTATATACTTATGATTTTATGATTTTGTATTTTTTCTAAAACGAGCCATTTTGTGGGTTAACACTCACGAATTTTGCCAGTTTTTTTTACATAACCAAAAATTGACGTTTCTGGTTTATTAGCTTGAGAATATTGTATTATGATATATCAAAAAAGAAAACGGCCAGTTCGAGGTTATATACTTAAGATATTATGATTTTGTATTTTTTTCGAAAACGAGCAATTTTGAGGGTTAACACTCACGCATTTTGCCAGATTTGTATACGTAACCAAAAATTGACGTTTCGTATTTTTAGCTTGAGAATATTGTATTATGGTATATCAGAAAAGACAACGGCCAGTTCGAGGTTATATACTTATGATTTTTATGATTTTATATTTTTTCGAAAACGAGCAATTTTGTGGGTTAACACTCACGCATTTTGCCAGATTTTATCTATAGAACCAAAAATTGACGTTTCTTGTTTATTAGTTTGAGAATATTGTATTATGATATATCAAAAAAGAAAACGGCCACTTCGAGGTTATATACTTATGATTTTATGATTTTGTATTTTTTCTAAAACGAGCCATTTTGTGGGTTAACACACACGCATTTTGCCAGTTTTTTTACGGAACCAAAAATTGACGTTTCTGGTTTATTAGCTTGAAAATATTGTATTATGATATATCAAAAAAGAAAACGGCCAGTTCGAGGTTATATACTTAAGATATTATGATTTTATATTTTTTATAAAACGAGCAATTTTGTGGGTTAACACTCACGCATTTTGCCAGATTTTTTTACATAACCAAAAATTGATATTTCTTGTTTATTAGCTTTAGAATATTGTATTATGATATATCAAAAAAAAAATTGGTCAGTTCGAGGTTATATACTTATGATTTTTTTATTTTGTATTTTTACTAAAACGCACCATTTTGTGGGTTAACACTCACGCATTTTGCCAGATTTTTTTACAGAACCAAAAATTGACGTTTCTTGTTTATTAGATTGAGAATATTGTATTATGATATATCAAAAAAGAAAAAGGCCAGTTCGAAGTTATATACTTATGATTTTATGATTTTGTATTTTCTCTAAAACGAGCAATTTTGTGGGTTAACACTAAAGCATTTTGCCAGATTTTTTTACATAACCAAAAATTGAAATTTCTTGTTTATTAGCTTTAGAATATTATATTATGATATATGAAAAAAGAAATCGGCCAGTTCGAGGGTATATTCTTATGATTTTATGATTTTGTATTTATTTTCGAAAACGAGCAATTTTGTGGGTTAACACTCACGAGTTTTGCCAGATTTTTATACATAACCAAAAATTGACGTTTCGTATTTTTAGCTTGAGAATATTGTATTAAGATATATCATAAAAGACAACGGCCAGTTCGAGGTTATATACTTATGATTTTATGATTTTATATTTTTTCGAAAACGAGCAATTTTGTGGGTTAACACTCACGCATTTTGCCAGATTTTTTTTACAGAACCAAAAATTGACGTTTCTTGTTTATTAGCTGGAGAATATTGTATTATGATATATAAAAAACGAAAACGGCCAGTTCGAGGTTATATACTTATGATTTTATGATTTTGTACTTTTACTAAAACGCACCATTTTGTGGGTTAACACTAATGCATTTTGCCAAAATTTTTTACCGAACCAAAAATTGACGTTTCTTGTTTATTAGCTTGAGAATATTGTATTATGTTATATCAAATAAGAAAACGGCCACTTCGAGGTTATATACTTATGATTTTATGATTTTGTATTTTTTCTAAAACGAGCCATTTTGTGGGTTAACACTCATGCATTTTGCCAAAATTTTTTACATAACCAAAAATTTACGTTTCTTGTTTATTAGCTTGAGAATATTGTATTATGATATATCAAAAAAGAAAACGGCCAGTTCGAGGTTATATACTTATGATTTTATGATTTTGTATTTTTTCTAAAACGAGCCATTTTGTGGGTTAACACTCACGCATTTTGCCAGTTTTTTTTACATAACCAAAAATTGACGTTTCTGGTTTATTAGCTTGAGAATATTGTATTATGATATATCAAAAAAGAAAACGACCAGTTCGAGTTTATATACTTAAGATATTATGATTTTGTATTTTTTTCGAAAACGAGCAATTTTGAGGGTTAACACTCACGCATTTTGCCAGATTTTTTTACATAACCAAAAATTGATATTTCTTGTTTATTAGCTTTAGAATATTGTATTATGATATATCAAAAAAGAAATTGGTCAGTTCGAGGTTATATACTTATGATTTTTTTATTTTGTATTTTTACTAAAACGCACCATTTTGTGGGTTAACACTCACGCATTTTGCCAGATTTTTTTACAGAACCAAAAATTGACGTTTCTTGTTTATTAGCTTGAGAATATTGTATTATGATATATCAAAAAAGAAAAAGGCCAGTTCGAAGTTATATACTTATGAGTTTATGATTTTGTATTTTCTCTAAAACGAGCAATTTTGTGGGTTAACACTCAAGCATTTTGCCAGATTTTTTTACATAACCAAAAATTGAAATTTCTTGTTTATTAGCTTTAGAATATTATATTATGATATATGAAAAAAGAAATCGGCCAGTTCGAGGGTATATTCTTATGATTTTATGATTTTGTATTTATTTTCGAAAACGAGCAATTTTGTGGGTTAACACTCACGCGTTTTGCCAGATTTTTATACATAACCAAAAATTGACGTTTCGTATTTTTAGCTTGAGATTATTGTATTATGATATATCATAAAAGACAACGGCCAGTTCGAGGTTATATACTTATGATTTTATGATTTTATATTTTTTCGAAAACGAGCAATTTTGTGGGTTAACACTCACGCATTTTGCCAGAGTTTTTTTACAGAACCAAAAATTGACGTTTCTTGTTTATTAGCTGGAGAATATTGTATTATGATATATAAAAAACGAAAACGGCCAGTTCGAGGTTATATACTTATGATTTTATGATTTTGTACTTTTACTAAAACGCACCATTTTGTGGGTTGACACTCATGCATTTTGCCAAAATTTTTTACATAACCAAAAATTTACGTTTCTTGTTTATTAGCTTGATTATATAGTATTATGATATATCAAAAAAGAAAACGGCCAGTTCGAGGTTATATACTTATGATTTTATGATTTTGTATTTTTTCTAAAACGAGCCATTTTGTGGGTTAACACTCACACATTTTGCCAGTTTTTTTTACATAACCAAAAATTGACGTTTCTGGTTTATTAGTTTGAGAATATTGTATTATGATATATCAAAAAAGAAAACGGCCAGTTCGAGGTTATATACTTAAGATATTATGATTTTGTATTTTTTTCGAAAACAAGCAATTTTGAGGGTTAACACTCACGCATTTTGCCAGATTTATATACATAACCAAAAATTGACGTTTCGTATTTTTAGCTTGAGAATATTGTATTATGGTATATCAGAAAAGACAACGGCCAGTTCGAGGTTATATACTTATGATTTTTATGATTTTATATTTTTTCGAAAACGAGCAATTTTGTGGGTTAACACTCACGCATTTTGCCAGATTTTTTTTATAGAACCAAAAATTGACGTTTCTTGTTTATTAGCTTGAGAATATTGTATTATGATATATCAAAAAAGAAAACGGCCAGTTCGAGGTTATATACTTAAGTTATTATGATTTTGTATTTTTTTCGTAAACGAGCAATTTTGAGGGTTAACACTCACGCATTTTGCCAGATTTGTATACATAACCAAAAATTGACGTTTCGTATTTTTAGCTTGAGAATATTGTATTATGGTATATCAGAAAAGACAACGGCCAGTTCGAAGTTATATACTTATGATTTTATGATTTTATATTTTTTCGAAAACGAGCAATTTTGTGGGTTAACACTCACGCATTTTGCCAGATTTTTTTTACAGAACCAAAAATTGACGTTTCTTGTTTATTAGCTTGAGAATATTGTATTATGATATATAAAAAATGAAAACGACCAGTTCGAGGTTATATACTTATGATTTTATGATTTTGTACTTTTACTAAAATGCACCATTTTGTGGGTCTCATGCATTTTGCCAAAAAATTTTACAGAACAAAAAATTGACATTTCTTGTTTATTAGCTTGAGAATATTGTATTATGATATATAAAAAACGAAAACGGCTAGTTCGAGGTTATATACTTATGATTTTATAATTTTGTAATTTTACTAAAACGCACCATTTTGTGTGTTAACTCATGCATTTTGCCAAAATTTTTTACATAACCAAAATTTGACGTTTCTTTTTTATTAGCTTGAGAATATTGTATTATGATATATCAAAAAAGAAAACGGCCACTTCGAGGTTATATACTTATGATTTAATGATTTTATATTTTTTCTAAAACGAGCCATTTTGTCGGTTAACACTCACGCATTTTGCCAGTTTTTTTACGGAACCAAAAATTGACGTTTCTGGTTTATTAGCTTGAGAATATTGTATTTTGATATATCAAAAAAGAAAACGGCCAGTTCGAGGTTATATACTTAAGATATTATGATTTTGTATTTTTTTCGAAAACGAGCAATTTTGTGGGTTAACACTCACGCATTTTGCCAGATTTTTTTACATAACCAAAAATTGATATTTCTGGTTTATTAGCTTTAGAATATTGTATTATGATATATCAAAAAAGAAATTGGTCAGTTCGAGGTTATATACTTATGATTTTATGATTTTGTATTTTTACTAAAACACACCATTTTGTGGGTTAACACTCACGCATTTTGCCAGATATTTTTACAGAACCAAAAATTGACGTTTCTTGTTTATTAGCTTGAGAATATTGTATTATGATATATCAAAAAAGAAAACGGCCAGTTCGAGGTTATATACTTATGATTTTATGATTTTGTACTTTTACTAAAATGCACCATTTTGTGGGTTAACACTCGTGCATTTTTCCAAAAATTTTTACAGAACCAAAAATTGACGTTTCTTGTTTATTAGCTTGAGAATATTGTATTATGATATATAAAAAACGAAAACGGCCAGTTCGAGGTTATATACTTATGATTTTATGATTTTGTACTTTTACTAAAACACACCATTTTGTAGGTTAACACTCATGCATTTTGCCAAAATTGTTTACAGAACCAAAAATTGACGTTTCTTGTTTATTATCTTGAGAATATTGTAATATGATATATCAAAAAAGAAAACGGCCACTTCGAGGTTATATACTTATGATTTTATGATTTTGTATTTTTTCTAAAACGAGCCATTTTGTGGGTTAACACTCACGCATTTTGCCGTTTTTTTTACGGAACCAAAAATTGACGTTTCTGGTTTATTAGCTTGAGAATATTGTATTATGATATATCAAAAAAGAAAACGGCCAGTTCGAGGTTATATACTTAAGATATTATGATTTTGTATTTTTTTCGAAAACGAGCAATTTTGAGGGTTAACACTCACGCATTTTGCCAGATTTGTATACATAACCAAAAATTGACGTTTCGTATTTTTAGCTTGAGAATATTGTATTATGGTATATCAGAAAAGACAACGGCCAGTTCGAGGTTATATACTTATGATTTTATGATTTTATATTTTTTCGAAAACGAGCAATTTTGTGGGTTAACGCTCACGCATTTTGCCAAATTTTTTTTATAGAACCAAAAATTGACGTTTCTTGTTTATTAGCTTGAGAATATTGTATTATGATATCTAAAAAACGAAAACGGCCAGTTCGAGGTTATATACTTATGATTTTATGATTTTGTACTTTTACTAAAATGCACCATTTTGTGGGTCTCATGCATTTTGCCAAATATTTTTACAGAACAAAAAATTGACGTTTCTTGTTTATTAGCTTGAGAATATTGTATTATGATATATAAAAAACGAAAACGGCTAGTTCGAGGTTATATACTTATGAATTTATGATTTTGTACTTTTACTAAAACACACCATTTTGTGGGTTAACTCATGCATTTTGCCAAAATATTATACGGAACCAAAATTTGACGTTTCTTTTTTATTAGCTTGAGAATATTGTATTATGATATATCAAAAAAGAAAACGGCCACTTCGAGGTTATATACTTATGATTTTATGATTTTGTATTTTTTCTAAAACGAGCCATTTTGTGGGTTAACACTCACGCATTTTGCCAGTTTTTTTACGGAACCAAAAATTGACGTTTCTGGTTTATTAGCTTGAGAATATTGTATTATGATATATAAAAAACGAAAACGGCCAGTTCGAGGTTATATACTTATGATTTTATGATTTTGTACTTTTACTAAAATGCACCATTTTGTGGGTCTCATGCATTTTGCCAAAAAATTTTACAGAACAAAAAATTGACGTTTCTTGTTAATTAGCTTGAGAATATTGTATTATGATATATAAAAAACGAAAACGGCTAGTTCGAGGTTATATACTTATGAATTTATGATTTTGTACTTTTACTAAAACACACCATTTCGTGGGTTAACTCATGCATTTTGCCAAAATTTTATACAGAACCAAAATTTAACGTTTCTTTTTTATTAGCTTGAGAATATTGTATTATGATATATTAAAAAAGAAAACGGCCTCTTCGAGGTTATATACTTATGATTTTATGATTTTGTATTTTTTCTAAAACGAGCCATTTTGTGGGTTAACACTCACGCATTTTGCCAGTTTTTTTACGGAACCAAAAATTGACGTTTCTGGTTTATTAGCTTGAGAATATTGTATTATGATATATCAAAAAATAAAACGGCCAGTTCGAGGTTATATACTTAAGATATTATGATTTTGTATTTTTTTCGAAAACGAGCAAGTTTGTGGGTTAACACTCACGCATTTTGCCAGATTTTTATACATAACCAAAAATTGACGTTTCGTATTATTAGCTTGAGAATATTGTATTATGATATATCAGAAAAGACAACGGCCAGTTCGAGGTTATATACTTATGATTTTATAATTTTATATTTTTTCGAAAACGAGCAATTTTGTGGGTTAACACTCACGCATTTTGCCCGATTTTTTTTTACATAACCAAAAATTGACGTTTCTTGTTTATTAGCTCGAGAATATTGTATTATGATATATAAAAAACGAAAACGGCCAGTTCGAGGTTATATACTTATGATTTTATGATTTTGTACTTTTACTAAAATGCACCATTTTGTGGGTTAACACTCATGCATTTTGCCAAAAATTTTTACAGAACCAAAAATTGACGTTTCTTGTTTATTAGCTTGAGAATATTGTATTATGATATATAAAAAACGAAAACGGCCAGTTCGAGGTTATATAATTATGATTTTATGATTTTGTACTTTTACTAAAACGCACCATTTTGTGTGTTAACACTCATGCATTTTGCCAAAAAATTTTACAGAACCAAAAATTGACGTTTCTTGTTTATTAGCTTGAGAATATTGTATTATGATATATCAAAAAATTAAACGGCCACTTCGAGGTTATATACTTATGATTTTATGATTTTGTATTTTTTCTAAAACGAGTCATTTTGTGGGTTAACACTCACGCATTTTGCCAGTTTTTTTACGGAACCAAAAATTGACGTTTCTGGTTTATTAGCTTGAGAATATTGTATTATGATATATCAAAAAAGAAAACGGCCAGTTCGAGGTTATATACTTATGATTTTATGATTTTGTATTTTTTCTAAAACGAGCCATTTTGTGGGTTAACACTCACGCATTTGCCAGTTTTTTTTACATAACCAAAAATTGACGTTTCTGGTTTATTAGCTTGAGAATATTGTATTATGATATATCAAAAAAGAAAACGACCAGTTCGAGGTTATATACTTAAGATATTATGATTTTGTATTTTTTTCGAAAACGAGCAATTTTGAGGGTTAACACTCACGCATTTTGCCAGATTTTTTTACATAACCAAAAATTGATATTTCTTGTTTATTAGCTTTAGAATATTGTATTATGATATATCAAAAAAGAAATTGGTCAGTTCGAGGTTATATACTTATGATTTTTTTATTTTGTATTTTTACTAAAACGCACCATTTTGTGGGTTAACACTCACGCATTTTGCCAGATTTTTTTACAGAACCAAAAATTGACGTTTCTTGTTTATTAGCTTGAGAATATTGTATTATGATTTATCAAAAAAGAAAAAGGCCAGTTCGAAGTTATATACTTATGAGTTTATGATTTTGTATTTTCTCTAAAACGAGCAATTTTGTGGGTTAACACTCAAGCATTTTGCCAGATTTTTTTACATAACCAAAAATTGAAATTTCTTGTTTATTAGCTTTAGAATATTATATTATGATATATGAAAAAGAAATCGGCCAGTTCGAGGGTATATTCTTATGATTTTATGATTTTGTATTTATTTTCGAAAACGAGCAATTTTGTGGGTTAACACTCACGCGTTTTGCCAGATTTTTATACATAACCAAAAATTGACGTTTCGTATTTTTAGCTTGAGAATATTGTATTATGATATATCATAAAAGACAACGGCCAGTTCGAGGTTATATACTTATGATTTTATGATTTTATATTTTTTCGAAAACGAGCAGTTTTGTGGGTTAACACTCACGCATTTTGCCAGATTTTTTTTACAGAACCAAAAATTGACGTTTCTTGTTTATTAGCTGGAGAATATTGTATTATGATATATAAAAAACGAAAACGGCCAGTTCGAGGTTATATACTTATGATTTTATGATTTTGTACTTTTACTAAAACGCACCATTTTGTGGGTTAACACTCATGCATTTTGCCAAAATTTTTTACAGAACCAAAAATTGACGTTTCTTTTTTATTAGCTTGAGAATATTATATTATGTTATATCAAAAAAGAAAACGGCCACTTCGAGGTTATATACTTATGATTTTATGATTTTGTATTTTTTCTAAAACGAGCCATTTTGTGGGTTAACACTCATGCATTTTGCCAAAATTTTTTACATAACCAAAAAATTACGTTTCTTGTTTATTAGCTTGAGAATATTGTATTATGATATATCAAAAAAGAAAACGGCCAGTTCGAGGTTATATACTTAAGATATTATGATTTTGTATTTTTTTCGAAAACGAGCAATTTTGAGGGTTAACACTCACGCATTTTGCCAGATTTGTATACGTAACCAAAAATTGACGTTTCGTATTTTTAGCTTGAGAATATTGTATTATGGTATATCAGAAAAGACAACGGCCAGTTCGAGGTTATATACTTATGATTTTTATGATTTTATATTTTTTCGAAAACGAGCAATTTTGTGGGTTAACACTCACGCATTTTGCCAGATTTTATCTATAGAACCAAAAATTGACGTTTCTTGTTTATTAGTTTGAGAATATTGTATTATGATATATCAAAAAAGAAAACGGCCACTTCGAGGTTATATACTTATGATTTTATGATTTTGTATTTTTTCTAAAACGAGCCATTTTGTGGGTTAACACACACGCATTTTGCCAGTTTTTTTACGGAACCAAAAATTGACGTTTCTGGTTTATTAGCTTGAAAATATTGTATTATGATATATCAAAAAAGAAAACGGCCAGTTCGAGGTTATATACTTAAGATATTATGATTTTATATTTTTTATAAAACGAGCAATTTTGTGGGTTAACACTCACGCATTTTGCCAGATTTTTTTACATAACCAAAAATTGATATTTCTTGTTTATTAGCTTTAGAATATTGTATTATGATATATCAAAAAAAAAATTGGTCAGTTCGAGGTTATATACTTATGATTTTTTTATTTTGTATTTTTACTAAAACGCACCATTTTGTGGGTTAACACTCACGCATTTTGCCAGATTTTTTTACAGAACCAAAAATTGACGTTTCTTGTTTATTAGATTGAGAATATTGTATTATGATATATCAAAAAAGAAAAAGGCCAGTTCGAAGTTATATACTTATGATTTTATGATTTTGTATTTTCTCTAAAACGAGCAATTTTGTGGGTTAACACTAAAGCATTTTGCCAGATTTTTAAACATAACCAAAAATTGAAATTTCTTGTTTATTAGCTTTAGAATATTATATTATGATATATGAAAAAAGAAATCGGCCAGTTCGAGGGTATATTCTTATGATTTTATGATTTTGTATTTATTTTCGAAAACGAGCAATTTTGTGGGTTAACACTCACGAGTTTTGCCAGATTTTTATACATAACCAAAAATTGACGTTTCGTATTTTTAGCTTGAGAATATTGTATTAAGATATATCATAAAAGACAACGGCCAGTTCGAGGTTATATACTTATGATTTTATGATTTTATATTTTTTCGAAAACGAGCAATTTTGTGGGTTAACACTCACGCATTTTGCCAGATTTTTTTTACAGAACCAAAAATTGACGTTTCTTGTTTATTAGCTGGAGAATATTGTATTATGATATATAAAAAACGAAAACGGCCAGTTCGAGGTTATATACTTATGATTTTATGATTTTGTACTTTTACTAAAACGCACCATTTTGTGGGTTAACACTAATGCATTTTGCCAAAATTTTTTACCGAACCAAAAATTGACGTTTCTTGTTTATTAGCTTGAGAATATTGTATTATGTTATATCAAATAAGAAAACGGCCACTTCGAGGTTATATACTTATGATTTTATGATTTTGTATTTTTTCTAAAACGAGCCATTTTGTGGGTTAACACTCATGCATTTTGCCAAAATTTTTTACATAACCAAAAATTTACGTTTCTTGTTTATTAGCTTGAGAATATTGTATTATGATATATCAAAAAAGAAAACGGCCAGTTCGAGGTTATATACTTATGATTTTATGATTTTGTATTTTTTCTAAAACGAGCCATTTTGTGGGTTAACACTCACGCATTTTGCCAGTTTTTTTTACATAACCAAAAATTGACGTTTCTGGTTTATTAGCTTGAGAATATTGTATTATGATATATCAAAAAAGAAAACGACCAGTTCGAGTTTATATACTTAAGATATTATGATTTTGTATTTTTTTCGAAAACGAGCAATTTTGAGGGTTAACACTCACGCATTTTGCCAGATTTTTTTACATAACCAAAAATTGATATTTCTTGTTTATTAGCTTTAGAATATTGTATTATGATATATCAAAAAAGAAATTGGTCAGTTCGAGGTTATATACTTATGATTTTTTTATTTTGTATTTTTACTAAAACGCACCATTTTGTGGGTTAACACTCACGCATTTTGCCAGATTTTTTTACAGAACCAAAAATTGACGTTTCTTGTTTATTAGCTTGAGAATATTGTATTATGATATATCAAAAAAGAAAAAGGCCAGTTCGAAGTTATATACTTATGAGTTTATGATTTTGTATTTTCTCTAAAACGAGCAATTTTGTGGGTTAACACTCAAGCATTTTGCCAGATTTTTTTACATAACCAAAAATTGAAATTTCTTGTTTATTAGCTTTAGAATATTATATTATGATATATGAAAAAAGAAACCGGCCAGTTCGAGGGTATATTCTTATGATTTTATGATTTTGTATTTATTTTCGAAAACGAGCAATTTTGTGGGTTAACACTCACGCGTTTTGCCAGATTTTTATACATAACCAAAAATTGACGTTTCGTATTTTTAGCTTGAGATTATTGTATTATGATATATCATAAAAGACAACGGCCAGTTCGAGGTTATATACTTATGATTTTATGATTTTATATTTTTTCGAAAACGAGCAATTTTGTGGGTTAACACTCACGCATTTTGCCAGAGTTTTTTTACAGAACCAAAAATTGACGTTTCTTGTTTATTAGCTGGAGAATATTGTATTATGATATATAAAAAACGAAAACGGCCAGTTCGAGGTTATATACTTATGATTTTATGATTTTGTACTTTTACTAAAACGCACCATTTTGTGGGTTGACACTCATGCATTTTGCCAAAATTTTTTACATAACCAAAAATTTACGTTTCTTGTTTATTAGCTTGATTATATAGTATTATGATATATCAAAAAAGAAAACGGCCAGTTCGAGGTTATATACTTATGATTTTATGATTTTGTATTTTTTCTAAAACGAGCCATTTTGTGGGTTAACACTCACACATTTTGCCAGTTTTTTTTACATAACCAAAAATTGACGTTTCTGGTTTATTAGTTTGAGAATATTGTATTATGATATATCAAAAAAGAAAACGGCCAGTTCGAGGTTATATACTTAAGATATTATGATTTTGTATTTTTTTCGAAAACAAGCAATTTTGAGGGTTAACACTCACGCATTTTGCCAGATTTATATACATAACCAAAAATTGACGTTTCGTATTTTTAGCTTGAGAATATTGTATTATGGTATATCAGAAAAGACAACGGCCAGTTCGAGGTTATATACTTATGATTTTTATGATTTTATATTTTTTCGAAAACGAGCAATTTTGTGGGTTAACACTCACGCATTTTGCCAGATTTTTTTTATAGAACCAAAAATTGACGTTTCTTGTTTATTAGCTTGAGAATATTGTATTATGATATATCAAAAAAGAAAACGGCCAGTTCGAGGTTATATACTTAAGTTATTATGATTTTGTATTTTTTTCGTAAACGAGCAATTTTGAGGGTTAACACTCACGCATTTTGCCAGATTTGTATACATAACCAAAAATTGACGTTTCGTATTTTTAGCTTGAGAATATTGTATTATGGTATATCAGAAAAGACAACGGCCAGTTCGAAGTTATATACTTATGATTTTATGATTTTATATTTTTTCGAAAACGAGCAATTTTGTGGGTTAACACTCACGCATTTTGCCAGATTTTTTTTACAGAACCAAAAATTGACGTTTCTTGTTTATTAGCTTGAGAATATTGTATTATGATATATAAAAAATGAAAACGACCAGTTCGAGGTTATATACTTATGATTTTATGATTTTGTACTTTTACTAAAATGCACCATTTTGTGGGTCTCATGCATTTTGCCAAAAAATTTTACAGAACAAAAAATTGACATTTCTTGTTTATTAGCTTGAGAATATTGTATTATGATATATAAAAAACGAAAACGGCTAGTTCGAGGTTATATACTTATGATTTTATAATTTTGTAATTTTACTAAAACGCACCATTTTGTGTGTTAACTCATGCATTTTGCCAAAATTTTTTACATAACCAAAATTTGACGTTTCTTTTTTATTAGCTTGAGAATATTGTATTATGATATATCAAAAAAGAAAACGGCCACTTCGAGGTTATATACTTATGATTTAATGATTTTATATTTTTTCTAAAACGAGCCATTTTGTCGGTTAACACTCACGCATTTTGCCAGTTTTTTTACGGAACCAAAAATTGACGTTTCTGGTTTATTAGCTTGAGAATATTGTATTTTGATATATCAAAAAAGAAAACGGCCAGTTCGAGGTTATATACTTAAGATATTATGATTTTGTATTTTTTTCGAAAACGAGCAATTTTGTGGGTTAACACTCACGCATTTTGCCAGATTTTTTTACATAACCAAAAATTGATATTTCTGGTTTATTAGCTTTAGAATATTGTATTATGATATATCAAAAAAGAAATTGGTCAGTTCGAGGTTATATACTTATGATTTTATGATTTTGTATTTTTACTAAAACACACCATTTTGTGGGTTAACACTCACGCATTTTGCCAGATATTTTTACAGAACCAAAAATTGACGTTTCTTGTTTATTAGCTTGAGAATATTGTATTATGATATATCAAAAAAGAAAACGGCCAGTTCGAGGTTATATACTTATGATTTTATGATTTTGTACTTTTACTAAAATGCACCATTTTGTGGGTTAACACTCGTGCATTTTTCCAAAAATTTTTACAGAACCAAAAATTGACGTTTCTTGTTTATTAGCTTGAGAATATTGTATTATGATATATAAAAAACGAAAACGGCCAGTTCGAGGTTATATACTTATGATTTTATGATTTTGTACTTTTACTAAAACACACCATTTTGTAGGTTAACACTCATGCATTTTGCCAAAATTGTTTACAGAACCAAAAATTGACGTTTCTTGTTTATTATCTTGAGAATATTGTAATATGATATATCAAAAAAGAAAACGGCCACTTCGAGGTTATATACTTATGATTTTATGATTTTGTATTTTTTCTAAAACGAGCCATTTTGTGGGTTAACACTCACGCATTTTGCCGTTTTTTTTACGGAACCAAAAATTGACGTTTCTGGTTTATTAGCTTGAGAATATTGTATTATGATATATCAAAAAAGAAAACGGCCAGTTCGAGGTTATATACTTAAGATATTATGATTTTGTATTTTTTTCGAAAACGAGCAATTTTGAGGGTTAACACTCACGCATTTTGCCAGATTTGTATACATAACCAAAAATTGACGTTTCGTATTTTTAGCTTGAGAATATTGTATTATGGTATATCAGAAAAGACAACGGCCAGTTCGAGGTTATATACTTATGATTTTATGATTTTATATTTTTTCGAAAACGAGCAATTTTGTGGGTTAACGCTCACGCATTTTGCCAAATTTTTTTTATAGAACCAAAAATTGACGTTTCTTGTTTATTAGCTTGAGAATATTGTATTATGATATCTAAAAAACGAAAACGGCCAGTTCGAGGTTATATACTTATGATTTTATGATTTTGTACTTTTACTAAAATGCATCATTTTGTGGGTCTCATGCATTTTGCCAAATATTTTTACAGAACAAAAAATTGACGTTTCTTGTTTATTAGCTTGAGAATATTGTATTATGATATATAAAAAACGAAAACGGCTAGTTCGAGGTTATATACTTATGAATTTATGATTTTGTACTTTTACTAAAACACACCATTTTGTGGGTTAACTCATGCATTTTGCCAAAATATTATACGGAACCAAAATTTGACGTTTCTTTTTTATTAGCTTGAGAATATTGTATTATGATATATCAAAAAAGAAAACGGCCACTTCGAGGTTATATACTTATGATTTTATGATTTTGTATTTTTTCTAAAACGAGCCATTTTGTGGGTTAACACTCACGCATTTTGCCAGTTTTTTTACGGAACCAAAAATTGACGTTTCTGGTTTATTAGCTTGAGAATATTGTATTATGATATATAAAAAACGAAAACGGCCAGTTCGAGGTTATATACTTATGATTTTATGATTTTGTACTTTTACTAAAATGCACCATTTTGTGGGTCTCATGCATTTTGCCAAAAAATTTTACAGAACAAAAAATTGACGTTTCTTGTTAATTAGCTTGAGAATATTGTATTATGATATATAAAAAACGAAAACGGCTAGTTCGAGGTTATATACTTATGAATTTATGATTTTGTACTTTTACTAAAACACACCATTTCGTGGGTTAACTCATGCATTTTGCCAAAATTTTATACAGAACCAAAATTTAACGTTTCTTTTTTATTAGCTTGAGAATATTGTATTATGATATATTAAAAAAGAAAACGGCCTCTTCGAGGTTATATACTTATGATTTTATGATTTTGTATTTTTTCTAAAACGAGCCATTTTGTGGGTTAACACTCACGCATTTTGCCAGTTTTTTTACGGAACCAAAAATTGACGTTTCTGGTTTATTAGCTTGAGAATATTGTATTATGATATATCAAAAAATAAAACGGCCAGTTCGAGGTTATATACTTAAGATATTATGATTTTGTATTTTTTTTCGAAAACGAGCAAGTTTGTGGGTTAACACTCACGCATTTTGCCAGATTTTTATACATAACCAAAAATTGACGTTTCGTATTATTAGCTTGAGAATATTGTATTATGATATATCAGAAAAGACAACGGCCAGTTCGAGGTTATATACTTATGATTTTATAATTTTATATTTTTTCGAAAACGAGCAATTTTGTGGGTTAACACTCACGCATTTTGCCCGATTTTTTTTTACATAACCAAAAATTGACGTTTCTTGTTTATTAGCTCGAGAATATTGTATTATGATATATAAAAAACGAAAACGGCCAGTTCGAGGTTATATACTTATGATTTTATGATTTTGTACTTTTACTAAAATGCACCATTTTGTGGGTTAACACTCATGCATTTTGCCAAAAATTTTTACAGAACCAAAAATTGACGTTTCTTGTTTATTAGCTTGAGAATATTATATTATGATATATAAAAAACGAAAACGGCCAGTTCGAGGTTATATAATTATGATTTTATGATTTTGTACTTTTACTAAAACGCACCATTTTGTGTGTTAACACTCATGCATTTTGCCAAAAAATTTTACAGAACCAAAAATTGACGTTTCTTGTTTATTAGCTTGAGAATATTGTATTATGATATATCAAAAAATTAAACGGCCACTTCGAGGTTATATACTTATGATTTTATGATTTTGTATTTTTTCTAAAACGAGTCATTTTGTGGGTTAACACTCACGCATTTTGCCAGTTTTTTTACGGAACCAAAAATTGACGTTTCTGGTTTATTAGCTTGAGAATATTGTATTATGATATATCAAAAAAGAAAACGGCCAGTTCGAGGTTATATACTTATGATTTTATGATTTTGTATTTTTTCTAAAACGAGCCATTTTGTGGGTTAACACTCACGCATTTGCCAGTTTTTTTTACATAACCAAAAATTGACGTTTCTGGTTTATTAGCTTGAGAATATTGTATTATGATATATCAAAAAAGAAAACGACCAGTTCGAGGTTATATACTTAAGATATTATGATTTTGTATTTTTTTCGAAAACGAGCAATTTTGAGGGTTAACACTCACGCATTTTGCCAGATTTTTTTACATAACCAAAAATTGATATTTCTTGTTTATTAGCTTTAGAATATTGTATTATGATATATCAAAAAAGAAATTGGTCAGTTCGAGGTTATATACTTATGATTTTTTTATTTTGTATTTTTACTAAAACGCACCATTTTGTGGGTTAACACTCACGCATTTTGCCAGATTTTTTTACAGAACCAAAAATTGACGTTTCTTGTTTATTAGCTTGAGAATATTGTATTATGATATATCAAAAAAGAAAAAGGCCAGTTCGAAGTTATATACTTATGAGTTTATGATTTTGTATTTTCTCTAAAACGAGCAATTTTGTGGGTTAACACTCAAGCATTTTGCCAGATTTTTTTACATAACCAAAAATTGAAATTTCTTGTTTATTAGCTTTAGAATATTATATTATGATATATGAAAAAGAAATCGGCCAGTTCGAGGGTATATTCTTATGATTTTATGATTTTGTATTTATTTTCGAAAACGAGCAATTTTGTGGGTTAACACTCACGCGTTTTGCCAGATTTTTATACATAACCAAAAATTGACGTTTCGTATTTTTAGCTTGAGATTATTGTATTATGATATATCATAAAAGACAACGGCCAGTTCGAGGTTATATACTTATGATTTTATGATTTTATATTTTTTCGAAAACGAGCAGTTTTGTGGGTTAACACTCACGCATTTTGCCAGAGTTTTTTTACAGAACCAAAAATTGACGTTTCTTGTTTATTAGCTGGAGAATATTGTATTATGATATATAAAAAACGAAAACGGCCAGTTCGAGGTTATATACTTATGATTTTATGATTTTGTACTTTTACTAAAACGCACCATTTTGTGGGTTAACACTCATGCATTTTGCCAAAATTTTTTACATAACCAAAAATTTACGTTTCTTGTTTATTAGCTTGAGAATATAGTATTATGATATATCAAAAAAGAAAACGGCCAGTTCGAGGTTATATACTTATGATTTTATGATTTTGTATTTTTTCTAAAACGAGCCATTTTGTGGGTTAACACTCACACATTTTGCCAGTTTTTTTTACATAACCAAAAATTGACGTTTCTGGTTTATTAGTTTGAGAATATTGTATTATGATATATCAAAAAAGAAAACGGCCACTTCGAGGTTATATACTTATGATTTAATGATTTTATATTTTTTCTAAAACGAGCCATTTTGTCGGTTAACACTCACGCATTTTGCCAGTTTTTTTACGGAACCAAAAATTGACGTTTCTGGTTTATTAGCTTGAGAATATTGTATTTTGATATATCAAAAAAGAAAACGGCCAGTTCGAGGTTATATACTTAAGATATTATGATTTTGTATTTTTTTCGAAAACGAGCAATTTTGTGGGTTAACACTCACGCATTTTGCCAGATTTTTTTACATAACCAAAAATTGATATTTCTGGTTTATTAGCTTTAGAATATTGTATTATGATATATCAAAAAAGAAATTGGTCAGTTCGAGGTTATATACTTATGATTTTATGATTTTGTATTTTTACTAAAACACACCATTTTGTGGGTTAACACTCACGCATTTTGCCAGATATTTTTACAGAACCAAAAATTGACGTTTCTTGTTTATTAGCTTGAGAATATTGTATTATGATATATCAAAAAAGAAAACGGCCAGTTCGAGGTTATATACTTATGATTTTATGATTTTGTACTTTTACTAAAATGCACCATTTTGTGGGTTAACACTCGTGCATTTTTCCAAAAATTTTTACAGAACCAAAAATTGACGTTTCTTGTTTATTAGCTTGAGAATATTGTATTATGATATATAAAAAACGAAAACGGCCAGTTCGAGGTTATATACTTATGATTTTATGATTTTGTACTTTTACTAAAACACACCATTTTGTAGGTTAACACTCATGCATTTTGCCAAAATTGTTTACAGAACCAAAAATTGACGTTTCTTGTTTATTATCTTGAGAATATTGTAATATGATATATCAAAAAAGAAAACGGCCACTTCGAGGTTATATACTTATGATTTTATGATTTTGTATTTTTTCTAAAACGAGCCATTTTGTGGGTTAACACTCACGCATTTTGCCGTTTTTTTTACGGAACCAAAAATTGACGTTTCTGGTTTATTAGCTTGAGAATATTGTATTATGATATATCAAAAAAGAAAACGGCCAGTTCGAGGTTATATACTTAAGATATAATGATTTTGTATTTTTTTCGAAAACGAGCAATTTTGAGGGTTAACACTCACGCATTTTGCCAGATTTGTATACATAACCAAAAATTGACGTTTCGTATTTTTAGCTTGAGAATATTGTATTATGGTATATCAGAAAAGACAACGGCCAGTTCGAGGTTATATACTTATGATTTTATGATTTTATATTTTTTCGAAAACGAGCAATTTTGTGGGTTAACGCTCACGCATTTTGCCAAATTTTTTTTATAGAACCAAAAATTGACGTTTCTTGTTTATTAGCTTGAGAATATTGTATTATGATATCTAAAAAACGAAAACGGCCAGTTCGAGGTTATATACTTATGATTTTATGATTTTGTACTTTTACTAAAATGCACCATTTTGTGGGTCTCATGCATTTTGCCAAATATTTTTACAGAACAAAAAATTGACGTTTCTTGTTTATTAGCTTGAGAATATTGTATTATGATATATAAAAAACGAAAACGGCTAGTTCGAGGTTATATACTTATGAATTTATGATTTTGTACTTTTACTAAAACACACCATTTTGTGGGTTAACTCATGCATTTTGCCAAAATATTATACGGAACCAAAATTTGACGTTTCTTTTTTATTAGCTTGAGAATATTGTATTATGATATATCAAAAAAGAAAACGACCAGTTCGAGGTTATATACTTAAGATATTATGATTTTATATTTTTTCTAAAACGAGCAATTTTGTGGGTTAACACTCACGCATTTTGCCAGATTTTTTTACATTACAAAAATTGATATTTCTGGTTTATTAGCTTTAGAATATTGTATTATGATATATCAAAAAAGAAATTGGTCAGTTCGAGGTTATATACTTATGATTTTATAATTTTATATTTTTTCAAAAACGAGCAATTTTGTGGGTTAACACTCACGCATTTTGCAAGATTTTTTTTACAGAACCAAAAATTGACGTTTCTTGTTTATTAGCTTGAGAATATTGTATTATGATATATAAAAAACGAAAACAGCCAGTTCGAGGTTATATACTTATGATTTTATGATTTTGTACTTTTACTAAAACGCACCATTTTGTGGGTTAAAACTCATGCATTTTGCCAAAATTTTTTACAGAACCAAAAATTGACGTTTCTTGTTTATTAGCTTGAGAATATTATATTTTGATATATCAAAAAAGAAAACGGCCAGTTCGAGGTTATATACTTATGATTTTATGATTTTGTATTTTTTCTAAAACGAGCCATTTTGTGGGTTAACACACACGCATTTTGCCAGTTTTTTTACGGAACCAAAAATTGACGTTTCTGGTTTATTAGCTTGAGAATATTGTATTATGATATATCAAAAAAGAAAACGGCCAGTTCGAGGTTATATACTTAAGATATTATGATTTTATATTTTTTATAAAACGAGCAATTTTGTGGGTTAACAATCACGAATTTTGCCAGATTTTTTTACATAACCAAAAATTGATATTTCTTGTTTATTAGCTTTAGAATATTGTATTATGATATATCAAAAAAGAAATTGGTAAGTTCGAGGTTATATACTTATGATTTTATTATTTTGTATTTTTACTAAAACGCACCATTTTGTGGGTTAACACTCACGCATTTTGCCAGATTTTTTTACAGAACCAAAAATTGACGTTTCTTGTTTATAAGCTTGAGAATATTCTATTATGATATATTAAAAAAGAAAAAGGCCAGTTCGAAGTTATATACTTAAGATTTTATGATTTTGTATTTTTTCTAAAACGAGCAATTTTGTGGGTTAACACTCAAGCATTTTGCCAGATTTTTTTACATAACCAAAAATTGAAATTTCTTGTTTATTAGATTTAGAATATTATATTATGATATATGAAAAAAGAAATCGGCCAGTTCGAGGGTATATTCTTATGATTTTATGATTTTGTATTTTTTTCGAAAACGAGCAATTTTGTGGGTTAACACTCACGCGTTTTGCCAGATTTTTATACATAACCAAAAATTGACGTTTCGTATTTTTAGCTTGAGAATATTGTATTATGATATATCATAAAAGACAACGGCCAGTTCGAGGTTATATACTTATGATTTTATGATTTTATATTTTTTCGAAAACGAGCAATTTTGTGGGTTAACACTCACGCATTTTGCCAGATTTTTTTTACAGAACCAAAAATTGACGTTTCTTGTTTATTAGCTGGAGAATATTGTATTATGATATATAAAAAACGAAAACGGCCAGTTCGAGGTTATATACTTATGATTTTATGATTTTGTACTTTTACTAAAACGCACCATTTTGTGGGTTAACACTCATGCATTTTGCCAAAATTTTTTACAGAACCAAAAATTGACGTTTCTTTTTTATTAGCTTGAGAATATTATATTATGTTATATCAAAAAAGAAAACGGCCACTTCGAGGTTATATACTTATGATTTTATGATTTTGTATTTTTTCTAAAACGAGCCATTTTGTGGGTTAACACTCATGCATTTTGCCAAATTTTTTTACATAACCAAAAAATTACGTTTCTTGTTTATTAGCTTTAGAATATTGTATTATGATATATCAAAAAAGAAAACGGCCAGTTCGAGGTTATATACTTATGATTTTATGATTTTGTATTTTTTCTAAAACGAGCCATTTTGTGGGTTAACACTCACGAATTTTGCCAGTTTTTTTTACATAACCAAAAATTGACGTTTCTGGTTTATTAGCTTGAGAATATTGTATTATGATATATCAAAAAAGAAAACGGCCAGTTCGAGGTTATATACTTAAGATATTATGATTTTGTATTTTTTTCGAAAACGAGCAATTTTGAGGGTTAACACTCACGCATTTTGCCAGATTTGTATACGTAACCAAAAATTGACGTTTCGTATTTTTAGCTTGAGAATATTGTATTATGGTATATCAGAAAAGACAACGGCCAGTTCGAGGTTATATACTTATGATTTTTATGATTTTATATTTTTTCGAAAACGAGCAATTTTGTGGGTTAACACTCACGCATTTTGCCAGATTTTATCTATAGAACCAAAAATTGACGTTTCTTGTTTATTAGTTTGAGAATATTGTATTATGATATATCAAAAAAGAAAACGGCCACTTCGAGGTTATATACTTATGATTTTATGATTTTGTATTTTTTCTAAAACGAGCCATTTTGTGGGTTAACACACACGCATTTTGCCAGTTTTTTTACGGAACCAAAAATTGACGTTTCTGGTTTATTAGCTTGAAAATATTGTATTATGATATATCAAAAAAGAAAACGGCCAGTTCGAGGTTATATACTTAAGATATTATGATTTTATATTTTTTATAAAACGAGCAATTTTGTGGGTTAACACTCACGCATTTTGCCAGATTTTTTTACATAACCAAAAATTGATATTTCTTGTTTATTAGCTTTAGAATATTGTATTATGATATATCAAAAAAGAAATTGGTAAGTTCGAGGTTATATACTTATGATTTTATTATTTTGTATTTTTACTAAAACGCACCATTTTGTGGGTTAACACTCACGCATTTTGCCAGATTTTTTTACAGAACCAAAAATTGACGTTTCTTGTTTATAAGCTTGAGAATATTCTATTATGATATATTAAAAAAGAAAAAGGCCAGTTCGAAGTTATATACTTAAGATTTTATGATTTTGTATTTTTTCTAAAACGAGCAATTTTGTGGGTTAACACTCAAGCATTTTGCCAGATTTTTTTACATAACCAAAAATTGAAATTTCTTGTTTATTAGATTTAGAATATTATATTATGATATATGAAAAAAGAAATCGGCCAGTTCGAGGGTATATTCTTATGATTTTATGATTTTGTATTTTTTTCGAAAACGAGCAATTTTGTGGGTTAACACTCACGCGTTTTGCCAGATTTTTATACATAACCAAAAATTGACGTTTCGTATTTTTAGCTTGAGAATATTGTATTATGATATATCATAAAAGACAACGGCCAGTTCGAGGTTATATACTTATGATTTTATGATTTTATATTTTTTCGAAAACGAGCAATTTTGTGGGTTAACACTCACGCATTTTGCCAGATTTTTTTTACAGAACCAAAAATTGACGTTTCTTGTTTATTAGCTGGAGAATATTGTATTATGATATATAAAAAACGAAAACGGCCAGTTCGAGGTTATATACTTATGATTTTATGATTTTGTACTTTTACTAAAACGCACCATTTTGTGGGTTAACACTCATGCATTTTGCCAAAATTTTTTACAGAACCAAAAATTGACGTTTCTTTTTTATTAGCTTGAGAATATTATATTATGTTATATCAAAAAAGAAAACGGCCACTTCGAGGTTATATACTTATGATTTTATGATTTTGTATTTTTTCTAAAACGAGCCATTTTGTGGGTTAACACTCATGCATTTTGCCAAATTTTTTTACATAACCAAAAAATTACGTTTCTTGTTTATTAGCTTGAGAATATTGTATTATGATATATCAAAAAAGAAAACGGCCAGTTCGAGGTTATATACTTATGATTTTATGATTTTGTATTTTTTCTAAAACGAGCCATTTTGTGGGTTAACACTCACGAATTTTGCCAGTTTTTTTTACATAACCAAAAATTGACGTTTCTGGTTTATTAGCTTGAGAATATTGTATTATGATATATCAAAAAAGAAAACGGCCAGTTCGAGGTTATATACTTAAGATATTATGATTTTGTATTTTTTTCGAAAACGAGCAATTTTGAGGGTTAACACTCACGCATTTTGCCAGATTTGTATACGTAACCAAAAATTGACGTTTCGTATTTTTAGCTTGAGAATATTGTATTATGGTATATCAGAAAAGACAACGGCCAGTTCGAGGTTATATACTTATGATTTTTATGATTTTATATTTTTTCGAAAACGAGCAATTTTGTGGGTTAACACTCACGCATTTTGCCAGATTTTATCTATAGAACCAAAAATTGACGTTTCTTGTTTATTAGTTTGAGAATATTGTATTATGATATATCAAAAAAGAAAACGGCCACTTCGAGGTTATATACTTATGATTTTATGATTTTGTATTTTTTCTAAAACGAGCCATTTTGTGGGTTAACACACACGCATTTTGCCAGTTTTTTTACGGAACCAAAAATTGACGTTTCTGGTTTATTAGCTTGAAAATATTGTATTATGATATATCAAAAAAGAAAACGGCCAGTTCGAGGTTATATACTTAAGATATTATGATTTTATATTTTTTATAAAACGAGCAATTTTGTGGGTTAACACTCACGCATTTTGCCAGATTTTTTTACATAACCAAAAATTGATATTTCTTGTTTATTAGCTTTAGAATATTGTATTATGATATATCAAAAAAAAAATTGGTCAGTTCGAGGTTATATACTTATGATTTTTTTATTTTGTATTTTTACTAAAACGCACCATTTTGTGGGTTAACACTCACGCATTTTGCCAGATTTTTTTACAGAACCAAAAATTGACGTTTCTTGTTTATTAGCTTGAGAATATTGTATTATGATATATCAAAAAAGAAAAAGGCCAGTTCGAAGTTATATACTTATGATTTTATGATTTTGTATTTTCTCTAAAACGAGCAATTTTGTGGGTTAACACTAAAGCATTTTGCCAGATTTTTTTACATAACCAAAAATTGAAATTTCTTGTTTATTAGCTTTAGAATATTATATTATGATATATGAAAAAAGAAATCGGCCAGTTCGAGGGTATATTCTTATGATTTTATGATTTTGTATTTATTTTCGAAAACGAGCAATTTTGTGGGTTAACACTCACGAGTTTTGCCAGATTTTTATACATAACCAAAAATTGACGTTTCGTATTTTTAGCTTGAGAATATTGTATTAAGATATATCATAAAAGACAACGGCCAGTTCGAGGTTATATACTTATGATTTTATGATTTTATATTTTTTCGAAAACGAGCAATTTTGTGGGTTAACACTCACGCATTTTGCCAGATTTTTTTACAGAACCAAAAATTGACGTTTCTTGTTTATTAGCTGGAGAATATTGTATTATGATATATAAAAAACGAAAACGGCCAGTTCGAGGTTATATACTTATGATTTTATGATTTTGTACTTTTACTAAAACGCACCATTTTGTGGGTTAACACTAATGCATTTTGCCAAAAATTTTTACCGAACCAAAAATTGACGTTTCTTGTTTATTAGCTTGAGAATATTGTATTATGTTATATCAAATAAGAAAACGGCCACTTCGAGGTTATATACTTATGATTTTATGATTTTGTATTTTTTCTAAAACGAGCCATTTTGTGGGTTAACACTCATGCATTTTGCCAAAATTTTTTACATAACCAAAAATTTACGTTTCTTGTTTATTAGCTTGAGAATATTGTATTATGATATATCAAAAAAGAAAACGGCCAGTTCGAGGTTATATACTTATGATTTTATGATTTTGTATTTTTTCTAAAACGAGCCATTTTGTGGGTTAACACTCACGCATTTTGCCAGTTTTTTTTACATAACCAAAAATTGACGTTTCTGGTTTATTAGCTTGAGAATATTGTATTATGATATATCAAAAAAGAAAACGACCAGTTCGAGGTTATATACTTAAGATATTATGATTTTGTATTTTTTTCGAAGACGAGCAATTTTGAGGGTTAACACTCACGCATTTTGCCAGATTTTTTTACATAACCAAAAATTGATATTTCTTGTTTATTAGCTTTAGAATATTGTATTATGATATATCAAAAAAGAAATTGGTCAGTTCGAGGTTATATACTTATGATTTTTTTATTTTGTATTTTTACTAAAACGCACCATTTTGTGGGTTAACACTCACGCATTTTGCCATATTTTTTTACAGAACCAAAAATTGACGTTTCTTGTTTATTAGCTTGAGAATATTGTATTATGATATATCAAAAAAGAAAAAGGCCAGTTCGAAGTTATATACTTATGAGTTTATGATTTTGTATTTTCTCTAAAACGAGCAATTTTGTGGGTTAACACTCAAGCATTTTGCCAGATTTTTTTACATAACCAAAAATTGAAATTTCTTGTTTATTAGCTTTAGAATATTATATTATGATATATGAAAAAAGAAATCGGCCAGTTCGAGGGTATATTCTTATGATTTTATGATTTTGTATTTATTTTCGAAAACGAGCAATTTTGTGGGTTAACACTCACGCGTTTTGCCAGATTTTTATACATAACCAAAAATTGACGTTTCGTATTTTTAGCTTGAGATTATTGTATTATGATATATCATAAAAGACAACGGACAGTTCGAGGTTATATACTTATGATTTTATGATTTTATATTTTTTCGAAAACGAGCAATTTTGTGGGTTAACACTCACGCATTTTACCAGAGTTTTTTTACAGAACCAAAAATTGACGTTTCTTGTTTATTAGCTGGAGAATATTGTATTATGATATATAAAAAACGAAAACGGCCAGTTCGAGGTTATATACTTATGATTTTATGATTTTGTACTTTTACTAAAACGCACCATTTTGTGGGTTAACACTCATGCATTTTGCCAAAATTTTTTACATAACCAAAAATTTACGTTTCTTGTTTATTAGCTTGATTATATAGTATTATGATATATCAAAAAAGAAAACGGCCAGTTCGAGGTTATATACTTATGATTTTATGATTTTGTATTTTTTCTAAAACGAGCCATTTTGTGGGTTAACACTCACACATTTTGCCAGTTTTTTTTACATAACCAAAAATTGACGTTTCTGGTTTATTAGTTTGAGAATATTGTATTATGATATATCAAAAAAGAAAACGGCCAGTTCGAGGTTATATACTTAAGATATTATGATTTTGTATTTTTTTCGAAAACAAGCAATTTTGAGGGTTAACACTCACGCATTTTGCCAGATTTGTATACATAACCAAAAATTGACGTTTCGTATTTTTAGCTTGAGAATATTGTATTATGGTATATCAGAAAAGACAACGGCCAGTTCGAGGTTATATACTTATGATTTTTATGATTTTATATTTTTTCGAAAACGAGCAATTTTGTGGGTTAACACTCACGCATTTTGCCAGATTTTTTTTATAGAACCAAAAATTGACGTTTCTTGTTTATTAGCTTGAGAATATTGTATTATGATATATCAAAAAAGAAAACGGCCAGTTCGAGGTTATATACTTAAGTTATTATGATTTTGTATTTTTTTCGTAAACGAGCAATTTTGAGGGTTAACACTCACGCATTTTGCCAGATTTGTATACATAACCAAAAATTGACGTTTCGTATTTTTAGCTTGAGAATATTGTATTATGGTATATCAGAAAAGACAACGGCCAGTTCGAAGTTATATACTTATGATTTTATGATTTTATATTTTTTCGAAAACGAGCAATTTTGTGGGTTAACACTCACGCATTTTGCCAGATTTTTTTTACAGAACCAAAAATTGACGTTTCTTGTTTATTAGCTTGAGAATATTGTATTATGATATATAAAAAATGAAAACGACCAGTTCGAGGTTATATACTTATGATTTTATGATTTTGTACTTTTACTAAAATGCACCATTTTGTGGGTCTCATGCATTTTGCCAAAAAATTTTACAGAACAAAAAATTGACATTTCTTGTTTATTAGCTTGAGAATATTGTATTATGATATATAAAAAACGAAAACGGCTAGTTCGAGGTTATATACTTATGATTTTATGATTTTGTAATTTTACTAAAACGCACCATTTTGTGTGTTAACTCATGCATTTTGCCAAAAATTTTTACATAACCAAAATTTGACGTTTCTTTTTATTAGCTTGAGAATATTGTATTATGATATATCAAAAAAGAAAACGGCCACTTCGAGGTTATATACTTATGATTTAATGATTTTATATTTTTTCTAAAACGAGCCATTTTGTCGGTTAACACTCACGCATTTTGCCAGTTTTTTTACGGAACCAAAAATTGACGTTTCTGGTTTATTAGCTTGAGAATATTGTATTTTGATATATCAAAAAAGAAAACGGCCAGTTCGAGGTTATATACTTAAGATATTATGATTTTGTATTTTTTTTCGAAAACGAGCAATTTTGTGGGTTAACACTCACGCATTTTGCCAGATTTTTTTACATAACCAAAAATTGATATTTCTGGTTTATTAGCTTTAGAATATTGTATTATGATATATCAAAAAAGAAATTGGTCAGTTCGAGGTTATATACTTATGATTTTATGATTTTGTATTTTTACTAAAACACACCATTTTGTGGGTTAACACTCACGCATTTTGCCAGATATTTTTACAGAACCAAAAATTGACGTTTCTTGTTTATTAGCTTGAGAATATTGTATTATGATATATCAAAAAAGAAAACGTCCAGTTCGAGGTTATATACTTATGATTTTATGATTTTGTACTTTTACTAAAATGCACCATTTTGTGGGTTAACACTCGTGCATTTTTCCAAAAATTTTTACAGAACCAAAAATTGACGTTTCTTGTTTATTAGCTTGAGAATATTGTATTATGATATATAAAAAACTAAAACGGCCAGTTCGAGGTTATATACTTATGATTTTATGATTTTGTACTTTTACTAAAACACACCATTTTGTAGGTTAACACTCATGCATTTTGCCAAAATTGTTTACAGAACCAAAAATTGACGTTTCTTGTTTATTATCTTGAGAATATTGTAATATGATATATCAAAAAAGAAAACGGCCACTTCGAGGTTATATACTTATGATTTTATGATTTTGTATTTTTTCTAAAACGAGCCATTTTGTGGGTTAACACTCACGCATTTTGCCGTTTTTTTTACGGAACCAAAAATTGACGTTTCTGGTTTATTAGCTTGAGAATATTGTATTATGATATATCAAAAAAGAAAACGGCCAGTTCGAGGTTATATACTTAAGATATTATGATTTTGTATTTTTTTCGAAAACGAGCAATTTTGAGGGTTAACACTCACGCATTTTGCCAGATTTGTATACATAACCAAAAATTGACGTTTCGTATTTTTAGCTTGAGAATATTGTATTATGGTATATCAGAAAAGACAACGGCCAGTTCGAGGTTATATACTTATGATTTTATGATTTTATATTTTTTCGAAAACGAGCAATTTTGTGGGTTAACGCTCACGCATTTAGCCAAATTTTTTTTATAGAACCAAAAATTGACGTTTCTTGTTTATTAGCTTGAGAATATTGTATTATGATATCTAAAAAACGAAAACGGCCAGTTCGAGGTTATATACTTATGATTTTATGATTTTGTACTTTTACTAAAATGCACCATTTTGTGGGTCTCATGCATTTTGCCAAATATTTTTACAGAACAAAAAATTGACGTTTCTTGTTTATTAGCTTGAGAATATTGTATTATGATATATAAAAAACGAAAACGGCTAGTTCGAGGTTATATACTTATGAATTTATGATTTTGTACTTTTACTAAAACACACCATTTTGTGGGTTAACTCATGCATTTTGCCAAAATATTATACGGAACCAAAATTTGACGTTTCTTTTTTATTAGCTTGAGAATATTGTATTATGATATATCAAAAAAGAAAACGGCCACTTCGAGGTTATATACTTATGATTTTATGATTTTGTATTTTTTCTAAAACGAGCCATTTTGTGGGTTAACACTCACGCATTTTGCCAGTTTTTTTACGGAACCAAAAATTGACGTTTCTGGTTTATTAGCTTGAGAATATTGTATTATGATATATAAAAAACGAAAACGGCCAGTTCGAGGTTATATACTTATGATTTTATGATTTTGTACTTTTACTAAAATGCACCATTTTGTGGGTCTCATGCATTTTGCCAAAAAATTTTACAGAACAAAAAATTGACGTTTCTTGTTAATTAGCTTGAGAATATTGTATTATGATATATAAAAAACGAAAACGGCTAGTTCGAGGTTATATACTTATGAATTTATGATTTTGTACTTTTACTAAAACACACCATTTCGTGGGTTAACTCATGCATTTTGCCAAAATTTTATACAGAACCAAAATTTAACGTTTCTTTTTTATTAGCTTGAGAATATTGTATTATGATATATTAAAAAAGAAAACGGCCTCTTCGAGGTTATATACTTATGATTTTATGATTTTGTATTTTTTCTAAAACGAGCCATTTTGTGGGTTAACACTCACGCATTTTGCCAGTTTTTTTACGGAACCAAAAATTGACGTTTCTGGTTTATTAGCTTGAGAATATTGTATTATGATATATCAAAAAATAAAACGGCCAGTTCGAGGTTATATACTTAAGATATTATGATTTTGTATTTTTTTTCGAAAACGAGCAAGTTTGTGGGTTAACACTCACGCATTTTGCCAGATTTTTATACATAACCAAAAATTGACGTTTCGTATTATTAGCTTGAGAATATTGTATTATGATATATCAGAAAAGACAACGGCCAGTTCGAGGTTATATACTTATGATTTTATAATTTTATATTTTTTCGAAAACGAGCAATTTTGTGGGTTAACACTCACGCATTTTGCCCGATTTTTTTTTACATAACCAAAAATTGACGTTTCTTGTTTATTAGCTCGAGAATATTGTATTATGATATATAAAAAACGAAAACGGCCAGTTCGAGGTTATATACTTATGATTTTATGATTTTGTACTTTTACTAAAATGCACCATTTTGTGGGTTAACACTCATGCATTTTGCCAAAAATTTTTACAGAACCAAAAATTGACGTTTCTTGTTTATTAGCTTGAGAATATTGTATTATGATATATAAAAAACGAAAACGGCCAGTTCGAGGTTATATAATTATGATTTTATGATTTTGTACTTTTACTAAAACGCACCATTTTGTGTGTTAACACTCATGCATTTTGCCAAAAAATTTTACAGAACCAAAAATTGACGTTTCTTGTTTATTAGCTTGAGAATATTGTATTATGACATATCAAAAAATTAAACGGCCACTTCGAGGTTATATACTTATGATTTTATGATTTTGTATTTTTTCTAAAACGAGTCATTTTGTGGGTTAACACTCACGCATTTTGCCAGTTTTTTTACGGAACCAAAAATTGACGTTTCTGGTTTATTAGCTTGAGAATATTGTATTATGATATATCAAAAAAGAAAACGGCCAGTTCGAGGTTATATACTTATGATTTTATGATTTTGTATTTTTTCTAAAACGAGCCATTTTGTGGGTTAACACTCACGCATTTTGCCAGTTTTTTTTACATAACCAAAAATTGACGTTTCTGGTTTATTAGCTTGAGAATATTGTATTATGATATATCAAAAAAGAAAACGACCAGTTCGAGGTTATATACTTAAGATATTATGATTTTGTATTTTTTTCGAAAACGAGCAATTTTGAGGGTTAACACTCACGCATTTTGCCAGATTTTTTTACATAACCAAAAATTGATATTTCTTGTTTATTAGCTTTAGAATATTGTATTATGATATATCAAAAAATAAATTGGTCAGTTCGAGGTTATATACTTATGATTTTTTTATTTTGTATTTTTACTAAAACGCACCATTTTGTGGGTTAACACTCACGCATTTTGCCAGATTTTTTTACAGAACCAAAAATTGACGTTTCTTGTTTATTAGCTTGAGAATATTGTATTATGATATATCAAAAAAGAAAAAGGCCAGTTCGAAGTTATATACTTATGAGTTTATGATTTTGTATTTTCTCTAAAACGAGAAATTTTGTGGGTTAACACTCAAGCATTTTGCCAGATTTTTTTACATAACCAAAAATTGAAATTTCTTGTTTATTAGCTTTAGAATATTATATTATGATATATGAAAAAAGAAATCGGCCAGTTCGAGGGTATATTCTTATGATTTTATGATTTTGTATTTATTTTCGAAAACGAGCAATTTTGTGGGTTAACACTCACGCGTTTTGCCAGATTTTTATACATAACCAAAAATTGACGTTTCGTATTTTTAGCTTGAGATTATTGTATTATGATATATCATAAAAGACAACGGCCAGTTCGAGGTTATATACTTATGATTTTATGATTTTATATTTTTTCGAAAACGAGCAGTTTTGTGGGTTAACACTCACGCATTTTGCCAGAGTTTTTTTACAGAACCAAAAATTGACGTTTCTTGTTTATTAGCTGGAGAATATTGTATTATGATATATAAAAAACGAAAACGGTCAGTTCGAGGTTATATACTTATGATTTTATGATTTTGTACTTTTACTAAAACGCACCATTTTGTGGGTTAACACTCATGCATTTTGCCAAAATTTTTTACATAACCAAAAATTTACGTTTCTTGTTTATTAGCTTGAGAATATAGTATTATGATATATCAAAAAAGAAAACGGCCAGTTCGAGGTTATATACTTATGATTTTATGATTTTGTATTTTTTCTAAAACGAGCCATTTTGTGGGTTAACACTCACACATTTTGCCAGTTTTTTTTACATAACCAAAAATTGACGTTTCTGGTTTATTAGTCTGAGAATATTGTATTATGATATATCAAAAAAGAAAACGGCCAGTTCGAGGTTATATACTTAAGATATTATGATTTTGTACTTTTACTAAAATGCACCATTTTGTGGGTCTCATGCATTTTGCCAAAAAATTTTACAGAACAAGAAATTGACGTTTCTTGTTAATTAGCTTGAGAATATTGTATTATGATATATAAAAAACGAAAACGGCTAGTTCGAGGTTATATACTTATGAATTTATGATTTTGTACTTTTACTAAAACACACCATTTCGTGGGTTAACTCATGCATTTTGCCAAAATTTTATACAGAACCAAAATTTAACGTTTCTTTTTTATTAGCTTGAGAATATTGTATTATGATATATTAAAAAAGAAAACGGCCTCTTCGAGGTTATATACTTATGATTTTATGATTTTGTATTTTTTCTAAAACGAGCCATTTTGTGGGTTAACACTCACGCATTTTGCCAGTTTTTTTACGGAACCAAAAATTGACGTTTCTGGTTTATTAGCTTGAGAATATTGTATTATGATATATCAAAAAATAAAACGGCCAGTTCGAGGTTATATACTTAAGATATTATGATTTTGTATTTTTTTTCGAAAACGAGCAAGTTTGTGGGTTAACACTCACGCATTTTGCCAGATTTTTATACATAACCAAAAATTGACGTTTCGTATTATTAGCTTGAGAATATTGTATTATGATATATCAGAAAAGACAACGGCCAGTTCGAGGTTATATACTTATGATTTTATAATTTTATATTTTTTCGAAAACGAGCAATTTTGTGGGTTAACACTCACGCATTTTGCCCGATTTTTTTTTACATAACCAAAAATTGACGTTTCTTGTTTATTAGCTCGAGAATATTGTATTATGATATATAAAAAACGAAAACGGCCAGTTCGAGGTTATATACTTATGATTTTATGATTTTGTACTTTTACTAAAATGCACCATTTTGTGGGTTAACACTCATGCATTTTGCCAAAAATTTTTACAGAACCAAAAATTGACGTTTCTTGTTTATTAGCTTGAGAATATTGTATTATGATATATAAAAAACGAAAACGGCCAGTTCGAGGTTATATAATTATGATTTTATGATTTTGTACTTTTACTAAAACGCACCATTTTGTGTGTTAACACTCATGCATTTTGCCAAAAAATTTTACAGAACCAAAAATTGACGTTTCTTGTTTATTAGCTTGAGAATATTGTATTATGACATATCAAAAAATTAAACGGCCACTTCGAGGTTATATACTTATGATTTTATGATTTTGTATTTTTTCTAAAACGAGTCATTTTGTGGGTTAACACTCACGCATTTTGCCAGTTTTTTTACGGAACCAAAAATTGACGTTTCTGGTTTATTAGCTTGAGAATATTGTATTATGATATATCAAAAAAGAAAACGGCCAGTTCGAGGTTATATACTTATGATTTTATGATTTTGTATTTTTTCTAAAACGAGCCATTTTGTGGGTTAACACTCACGCATTTTGCCAGTTTTTTTTACATAACCAAAAATTGACGTTTCTGGTTTATTAGCTTGAGAATATTGTATTATGATATATCAAAAAAGAAAACGACCAGTTCGAGGTTATATACTTAAGATATTATGATTTTGTATTTTTTTCGAAAACGAGCAATTTTGAGGGTTAACACTCACGCATTTTGCCAGATTTTTTTACATAACCAAAAATTGATATTTCTTGTTTATTAGCTTTAGAATATTGTATTATGATATATCAAAAAATAAATTGGTCAGTTCGAGGTTATATACTTATGATTTTTTTATTTTGTATTTTTACTAAAACGCACCATTTTGTGGGTTAACACTCACGCATTTTGCCAGATTTTTTTACAGAACCAAAAATTGACGTTTCTTGTTTATTAGCTTGAGAATATTGTATTATGATATATCAAAAAAGAAAAAGGCCAGTTCGAAGTTATATACTTATGAGTTTATGATTTTGTATTTTCTCTAAAACGAGAAATTTTGTGGGTTAACACTCAAGCATTTTGCCAGATTTTTTTACATAACCAAAAATTGAAATTTCTTGTTTATTAGCTTTAGAATATTATATTATGATATATGAAAAAAGAAATCGGCCAGTTCGAGGGTATATTCTTATGATTTTATGATTTTGTATTTATTTTCGAAAACGAGCAATTTTGTGGGTTAACACTCACGCGTTTTGCCAGATTTTTATACATAACCAAAAATTGACGTTTCGTATTTTTAGCTTGAGATTATTGTATTATGATATATCATAAAAGACAACGGCCAGTTCGAGGTTATATACTTATGATTTTATGATTTTATATTTTTTCGAAAACGAGCAGTTTTGTGGGTTAACACTCACGCATTTTGCCAGAGTTTTTTTACAGAACCAAAAATTGACGTTTCTTGTTTATTAGCTGGAGAATATTGTATTATGATATATAAAAAACGAAAACGGCCAGTTCGAGGTTATATACTTATGATTTTATGATTTTGTACTTTTACTAAAACGCACCATTTTGTGGGTTAACACTCATGCATTTTGCCAAAATTTTTTACATAACCAAAAATTTACGTTTCTTGTTTATTAGCTTGAGAATATAGTATTATGATATATCAAAAAAGAAAACGGCCAGTTCGAGGTTATATACTTATGATTTTATGATTTTGTATTTTTTCTAAAACGAGCCATTTTGTGGGTTAACACTCACACATTTTGCCAGTTTTTTTTACATAACCAAAAATTGACGTTTCTGGTTTATTAGTCTGAGAATATTGTATTATGATATATCAAAAAAGAAAACGGCCAGTTCGAGGTTATATACTTAAGATATTATGATTTTGTATTTTTTTCGAAAACAAGCAATTTTGAGGGTTAACACTCACGCATTTTGCCAGATTTGTATACATAACCAAAAATTGACGTTTCGTATTTTTAGCTTGAGAATATTATATTATGGTATATCAGAAAAGACAACGGCCAGTTCGAGGTTATATACTTATGATTTTTATGATTTTATATTTTTTCGAAAACGAGCAATTTTGTGGGTTAACACTCACGCATTTTGCCAGATTTTTTTTATAGAACCAAAAATTGACGTTTCTTGTTTATTAGCTTGAGAATATTGTATTATGATATATCAAAAAAGAAAACGGCCAGTTCGAGGTTATATACTTAAGTTATTATGATTTTGTATTTTTTTCGAAAACGAGCAATTTTGAGGGTTAACACTCACGCATTTTGCCAGATTTGTATACATAACCAAAAATTGACGTTTCGTATTTTTAGCTTGAGAATATTGTATTATGGTATATCAGAAAAGACAACGGCCAGTTCGAAGTTATATACTTATGATTTTATGATTTTATTTTTTTTCGAAAACGAGCAATTTTGTGGGTTAACACTCACGCATTTTGCCAGATTTTTTTTACAGAACCAAAAATTGACGTTTCTTGTTTATTAGCTTGAGAATATTGTATTATGATATATAAAAAATGAAAACGACCAGTTCGAGGTTATATACTTATGATTTTATGATTTTGTACTTTTACTAAAATGCACCATTTTGTGGGTCTCATGCATTTTGCCAAAAAATTTTACTGAACAAAAAATTGACGTTTCTTGTTTATTAGCTTGAGAATATTGTATTATGATATATAAAAAACGAAAACGGCTAGTTCGAGGTTATATACTTATGATTTTATGATTTTGTAATTTTACTAAAACGCACCATTTTGTGTGTTAACTCATGCATTTTGCCAAAAAATTTTACATAACCAAAATTTGACGTTTCTTTTTTATTAGCTTGAGAATATTGTATTATGATATATCAAAAAAGAAAACGGCCACTTCGAGGTTATATACTTATGATTTAATGATTTTATATTTTTTCTAAAACGAGCCATTTTGTCGGTTAACACTCACGCATTTTGCCAGTTTTTTTACGGAACCAAAAATTGACGTTTCTGGTTTATTAGCTTGAGAATATTGTATTTTGATATATCAAAAAAGAAAACGGCCAGTTCGAGGTTATATACTTAAGATATTATGATTTTGTATTTTTTTTCGAAAACGAGCAATTTTGTGGGTTAACACTCACGCATTTTGCCAGATTTTTTTACATAACCAAAAATTGATATTTCTGGTTTATTAGCTTTAGAATATTGTATTATGATATATCAAAAAAGAAATTGGTCAGTTCGAGGTTATATACTTATGATTTTATGATTTTGTATTTTTACTAAAACACACCATTTTGTGGGTTAACACTCACGCATTTTGCCAGATATTTTTACAGAACCAAAAATTGACGTTTCTTGTTTATTAGCTTGAGAATATTGTATTATGATATATCAAAAAAGAAAACGGCCAGTTCGAGGTTATATACTTATGATTTTATGATTTTGTACTTTTACTAAAATGCACCATTTTGTGGGTTAACACTCGTGCATTTTTCCAAAAATTTTTACAGAACCAAAAATTGACGTTTCTTGTTTATTAGCTTGAGAATATTGTATTATGATATATAAAAAACTAAAACGGCCAGTTCGAGGTTATATACTTATGATTTTATGATTTTGTACTTTTACTAAAACACACCATTTTGTAGGTTAACACTCATGCATTTTGCCAAAATTGTTTACAGAACCAAAAATTGACGTTTCTTGTTTATTATCTTGAGAATATTGTAATATGATATATCAAAAAAGAAAACGGCCACTTCGAGGTTATATACTTATGATTTTATGATTTTGTATTTTTTCTAAAACGAGCCATTTTGTGGGTTAACACTCACGCATTTTGCCGTTTTTTTTACGGAACCAAAAATTGACGTTTCTGGTTTATTAGCTTGAGAATATTGTATTATGATATATCAAAAAAGAAAACGGCCAGTTCGAGGTTATATACTTAAGATATTATGATTTTGTATTTTTTTCGAAAACGAGCAATTTTGAGGGTTAACACTCACGCATTTTGCCAGATTTGTATACATAACCAAAAATTGACGTTTCGTATTTTTAGCTTGAGAATATTGTATTATGGTATATCAGAAAAGACAACGGCCAGTTCGAGGTTATATACTTATGATTTTATGATTTTATATTTTTTCGAAAACGAGCAATTTTGTGGGTTAACGCTCACGCATTTTGCCAAATTTTTTTTATAGAACCAAAAATTGACGTTTCTTGTTTATTAGCTTGAGAATATTGTATTATGATATCTAAAAAACGAAAACGGCCAGTTCGAGGTTATATACTTATGATTTTATGATTTTGTACTTTTACTAAAATGCACCATTTTGTGGGTCTCATGCATTTTGCCAAATATTTTTACAGAACAAAAAATTGACGTTTCTTGTTTATTAGCTTGAGAATATTGTATTATGATATATAAAAAACGAAAACGGCTAGTTCGAGGTTATATACTTATGAATTTATGATTTTGTACTTTTACTAAAACACACCATTTTGTGGGTTAACTCATGCATTTTGCCAAAATATTATACGGAACCAAAATTTGACGTTTCTTTTTTATTAGCTTGAGAATATTGTATTATGATATATCAAAAAAGAAAACGGCCACTTCGAGGTTATATACTTATGATTTTATGATTTTGTATTTTTTCTAAAACGAGCCATTTTGTGGGTTAACACTCACGCATTTTGCCAGTTTTTTTACGGAACCAAAAATTGACGTTTCTGGTTTATTAGCTTGAGAATATTGTATTATGATATATAAAAAACGAAAACGGCCAGTTCGAGGTTATATACTTATGATTTTATGATTTTGTACTTTTACTAAAATGCACCATTTTGTGGGCCTCATGCATTTTGCCAAAAAATTTTACAGAACAAAAAATTGACGTTTCTTGTTAATTAGCTTGAGAATATTGTATTATGATATATAAAAAACGAAAACGGCTAGTTCGAGGTTATATACTTATGAATTTATGATTTTGTACTTTTACTAAAACACACCATTTCGTGGGTTAACTCATGCATTTTGCCAAAATTTTATACAGAACCAAAATTTAACGTTTCTTTTTTATTAGCTTGAGAATATTGTATTATGATATATTAAAAAAGAAAACGGCCACTTCGAGGTTATATACTTATGATTTTATGATTTTGTATTTTTTCTAAAACGAGCCATTTTGTGGGTTAACACTCACGCATTTTGCCAGTTTTTTTACGGAACCAAAAATTGACGTTTCTGGTTTATTAGCTTGAGAATATTGTATTATGATATATCAAAAAATAAAACGGCCAGTTCGAGGTTATATACTTAAGATATTATGATTTTGTATTTTTTTTCGAAAACGAGCAAGTTTGTGGGTTAACACTCACGCATTTTGCCAGATTTTTATACATAACCAAAAATTGACGTTTCGTATTATTAGCTTGAGAATATTGTATTATGATATATCAGAAAAGACAACGGCCAGTTCGAGGTTATATACTTATGATTTTATAATTTTATATTTTTTCGAAAACGAGCAATTTTGTGGGTTAACACTCACGCATTTTGCCCGATTTTTTTTTACATAACCAAAAATTGACGTTTCTTGTTTATTAGCTCGAGAATATTGTATTATGATATATAAAAAACGAAAACGGCCAGTTCGAGGTTATATACTTATGATTTTATGATTTTGTACTTTTACTAAAATGCACCATTTTGTGGGTTAACACTCATGCATTTTGCCAAAAAATTTTACAGAACCAAAAATTGACGTTTCTTGTTTATTAGCTTGAGAATATTGTATTATGATATATAAAAAACGAAAACTGCCAGTTCGAGGTTATATAATTATGATTTTATGATTTTGTACTTTTACTAAAACGCACCATTTTGTGTGTTAACACTCATGCATTTTGCCAAAAAAATTTACAGAACCAAAAATTGACGTTTCTTGTTTATTAGCTTGAGAATATTGTATTATGATATATCAAAAAATTAAACGGCCACTTCGAGGTTATATACTTATGATTTTATGATTTTGTATTTTTTCTAAAACGAGTCATTTTGTGGGTTAACACTCACGCATTTTGCCAGTTTTTTTACGGAACCAAAAATTGACGTTTCTGGTTTATTAGCTTGAGAATATTGTATTATGATATATCAAAAAAGAAAACGGCCAGTTCGAGGTTATATACTTATGATTTTATGATTTTGTATTTTTTCTAAAACGAGCCATTTTGTGGGTTAACACTCACGCATTTTGCCAGTTTTTTTTACATAACCAAAAATTGACGTTTCTGGTTTATTAGCTTGAGAATATTGTATTATGATATATCAAAAAAGAAAACGACCAGTTCGAGGTTATATACTTAAGATATTATGAGTTTGTATTTTTTTCGAAAACGAGCAATTTTGAGGGTTAACACTCACGCATTTTGCCAGATTTTTTTACATAACCAAAAATTGATATTTCTTGTTTATTAGCTTTAGAATATTGTATTATGATATATCAAAAAAGAAATTGGTCAGTTCGAGGTTATATACTTATGATTTTTTTATTTTGTATTTTTACTAAAACGCACCATTTTGTGGGTTAACACTCACGCATTTTGCCAGATTTTTTTACAGAACCAAAAATTGACGTTTATTGTTTATTAGCTTGAGAATATTGTATTATGATATATCAAAAAAGAAAAAGGCCAGTTCGAAGTTATATACTTATGAGTTTATGATTTTGTATTTTCTCTAAAACGAGCAATTTTATGGGTTAACACTCAAGCATTTTGCCAGATTTTTTTACATAACCAAAAATTGAAATTTCTTGTTTATTAGCTTTAGAATATTATATTATGATATATGAAAAAAGAAATCGGCCAGTTCGAGGGTATATTCTTATGATTTTATGATTTTGTATTTATTTTCGAAAACGAGCAATTTTGTGGGTTAACACTCACGCGTTTTGCCAGATTTTTATACATAACCAAAAATTGACGTTTCGTATTTTTAGCTTGAGATTATTGTATTATGATATATCATAAAAGACAACGGCCAGTTCGAGGTTATATACTTATGATTTTATGATTTTATATTTTTTCGAAAACGAGCAATTTTGTGGGTTAACACTCACGCATTTTGCCAGAGTTTTTTTACAGAACCAAAAATTGACGTTTCTTGTTTATTAGCTGGAGAATATTGTATTATGATATATAAAAAACGAAAACGGCCAGTTCGAGGTTATATACTCATGATTTTATGATTTTGTACTTTTACTAAAACGCACCATTTTGTGGGTTAACACTCATGCATTTTGCCAAAATTTTTTACATAACCAAAAATTTACGTTTCTTGTTTATTAGCTTGAGAATATAGTATTATGATATATCAAAAAAGAAAACGGCCAGTTCGAGGTTATATACTTATGATTTTATGATTTTGTATTTTTTCTAAAACGAGCCATTTTGTGGGTTAACACTCACACATTTTGCCAGTTTTTTTTACATAACCAAAAATTGACGTTTCTGGTTTATTAGTTTGAGAATATTGTATTATGATATATCAAAAAAGAAAACGGCCAGTTCGAGGTTATATACTTAAGATATTATGATTTTGTATTTTTTTCGAAAACAAGCAATTTTGAGGGTTAACACTCACGCATTTTGCCAGATTTGTATACATAACCAAAAATTGACGTTTCGTATTTTTAGCTTGAGAATATTGTATTATGGTATATCAGAAAAGACAACGGCCAGTTCGAGGTTATATACTTATGATTTTTATGATTTTATATTTTTTCGAAAACGAGCAATTTTGTGGGTTAACACTCACGCATTTTGCCAGATTTTTTTTATAGAACCAAAAATTGACGTTTCTTGTTTATTAGCTTGAGAATATTGTATTATGATATATCAAAAAAGAAAACGGCCAGTTCGAGGTTATATACTTAAGTTATTATGATTTTGTATTTTTTTCGAAAACGAGCAATTTTGAGGGTTAACACTCACGCATTTTGCCAGATTTGTATACATAACCAAAAATTGACGTTTCGTATTTTTAGCTTGAGAATATTGTATTATGGTATATCAGAAAAGACAACGGCCAGTTCGAAGTTATATACTTATGATTTTATGATTTTATATTTTTTTCGAAAACGAGCAATTTTGTGGGTTAACACTCACGCATTTTGCCAGATTTTTTTTACAGAACCAAAAATTGACGTTTCTTGTTTATTAGCTTGAGAATATTGTATTATGATATATAAAAAATGAAAACGACCAGTTCGAGGTTATATACTTATGATTTTATGATTTTGTACTTTTACTAAAATGCACCATTTTGTGGGTCTCATGCATTTTGCCAAAAAATTTTACTGAACAAAAAATTGACGTTTCTTGTTTATTAGCTTGAGAATATTGTATTATGATATATAAAAAACGAAAACGGCTAGTTCGAGGTTATATACTTATGATTTTATGATTTTGTAATTTTACTAAAACGCACCATTTTGTGTGTTAACTCATGCATTTTGCCAAAAAATTTTACAGAACCAAAATTTGAAGTTTCTTTTTTATTAGCTTGAGAATATTGTATTATGATATATCAAAAAAGAAAACGGCCACTTCGAGGTTATATACTTATGATTTAATGATTTTATATTTTTTCTAAAACGAGCCATTTTGTCGGTTAACACTCACGCATTTTGCCAGTTTTTTTACGGAACCAAAAATTGACGTTTCTGGTTTATTAGCTTGAGAATATTGTATTTTGATATATCAAAAAAGAAAACGGCCAGTTCGAGGTTATATACTTAAGATATTATGATTTTGTATTTTTTTCGAAAACGAGCAATTTTGTGGGTTAATTCAATGGTGTTTAATAAGTTTAAGAAGAAGTTCGAACGCAGGTGCGGGCTAAATAAATCAATGGACAGTCCGGGTCCTATTGAAAATACCAGGGAGAGTGAAGATCCGAATCGGGCCAAAAACAGTCATAGTTGGAGGGATCGTGACAATTCTAGTTACAGCAATCTTGATTCTTTATTCGGCGTCAAAGACACTCGGAATTTCATTTCTGATGACACTTTTTTAGTTAGGGATAGTAATGGAGACAATTATTCCATATATTTTGATATTGAAAATCAGATTTTTGAAATTGACAACGACCTTTCTTTTCTGAGTGAACTAGAAAGTTCTTTTTATAGTTATCGGAATTCTAGTTATCTGAATAATAAACATACGAGTGAAGATCCCTACTACAATTGTTACATGTATGATACTCAATATAGTTGGAAGAATCACATTAATAGTTGCATTAACAGTTATCTTCAGTCTCAAATATGCATTGAGACTTCCATTCTAAGTGGTAGTGATAATTACAGTGACAGTTACATTTATAGGTCCATTTGGGGTCAAACTAGAAATAGGAGTGCAAGCGAGGATTCCAGTATACGAACCGACACGAAGGGTAGTGATTTAACTAGAAGAGAAAGCTCTAATGATCTCGATGTAACTAAAAAATACGGAGGGTTCTGGCTTCAATGCGAAAATTGTTCTGAATTAATTTATCAAAAAGATTCGAAATTAACAACGAGTGTTTGTGCCGAATGTGGATATCATTTGAAAATTAGTAGTTCAAATAGAATCACACTTTTGATCGATTCGGGTACTTGGGATCCTATGGATGAAGACATGGTTTCTTTGGATCCCGTTCAATTTCATTCGGAGGAAGAGCCTTATAAAGATCGTATTGATTCTTATCAAAGAAAGACAGGATTAACTGATGCTGTTCAAACAGGCATAGGCCAACTAAACGGTATTCCCGTAGCAATTGGGGTTATGGATTTTCAGTTTATGGGGGGTAGTATGGGATCCGTAGTAGGGGAGAAAATAACTCGTTTGATTGAGTACGCTACCAATAAATTTCTACCCCTTATTATAGTGTGTGCTTCCGGGGGGGCACGTATGCAAGAAGGAAGTTTGAGCTTGATGCAAATGGCTAAAATATCGTCTGCTTTATATGATTATCAATCAAATAAAAGGTTAGTTTATGTATCAATCCTTACATCTCCTACTACCGGTGGGGTGACAGCCAGTTTTGGTATGTTGGGGGATATCATTATTGCTGAACCCAATGCCTACATTGCATTTGCGGGTAAAAGAGTAATTGAGCAAACATTAAATAAAACAGTACCGGAAGGTTCACAAGTCGCTGAATTGTTATTCCAGAAGGGCTTATTCGACCTAATCGTACCACGTAATCTTTTAAAAAGCATTCTTAGTGAGCTATTGAAGCTCCACGCTTTCTTACCTTTGGATTCAAATTTAACAATCAAGTAGAACACTAAGTTTAATTATTTGATTTGTAGCAACCGAGTAGTGTGTTTAGCGGAATCAAAGTAAAGAAGAATGAGGTTTTCTTTGCTCACATAAGATCTAATTGTAGAACGATGAATAAGTCCATTTATTTAGTTCGACATTCCTTGCACTTATTCTATATACTCACTTAGATATATAGATACTAAGAATTTATTATTTAATTAATAATAATTAATTATCTACGAATTTACGAATTAATAATAATTACAATTCTTAATTATAATTATTATAAGATAATTTTATTTTAAAATAATAACAGGTACAAATAGTCAATCGAGGTACCCTTTCTATGACAACTTTCAACTTTCCCTCTATTTTTGTGCCTTTAGTAGGCCTAATATTTCCGGCAATTGCAATGGCTTCTTTATTTCTTTATGTTCAAAAAAACAAGATTGTTTAGATCCGATGGGAACCAACCTCATCCTTTTTTTTTTTTTCAACCTGAGACTTGTATCATAACACAGATATCTATTTAGTGGAATATGATATACCGTGTGATTTCCGCCGAACAAAAAGGAAAAAGCTCTTAGGTCTGCAGAAAGATGGTACGTGGGTAAATGCCTTCTAGCTATTTTCAAGTCGATCTGGATCGCTGGATGGATGAAATAGAAAATCAAAGTAGGTGGATCTATATGTATAGTGGGATCATATGAAGGGTATGTTATTATTTTAGATCTAACCAATTTGATGAATTATTGCTAAAGATTCAAGTGCTAGTTGATGAGAGTTACTTCGGAAACAAAAAAAGTAAAGTCAAATTCATGTGGGGTATTATCTCAATTCCAATAAAATGAAATCGGATTAAGTATGAGTTGGCGATCAGAACATATATGGATAGAACTTATAAGGGGATCTCGAAAAATAAGTAATTTCTGCTGGGCATTTATCCTTTTTTTAGGTTCATTAGGATTCTTATTAGTTGGAATTTCCAGTTATCTTGGTAGAAATTTGATATCTTTTTTTCCGTCTCAGCAAATCGTTTTTTTTCCACAAGGGATCGTGATGTCTTTCTACGGAATCGCGGGTCTCTTTATTAGCTCCTATTTGTGGTGCACAATTTCCTGGAATGTAGGTAGTGGTTATGATCGATTCGATAGAAAGGAAGGAATAGTGTGTATTTTTCGTTGGGGATTTCCTGGAAAAAATCGTCGTATATTCCTTCGATTCCTTATAAAAGAAATTCAGTCCGTTAGAATAGAAGCTAAGGAGGGTATTTATGCTCGTCGTGTCCTTTATATAGACATAAGAGGCCGGGGGGCCGTTCCCTTGACCCGTACTGATGAGAATTTGACTCCACGAGAAATTGAACAAAAAGCTGCTGAATTGGCCTATTTCTTGCGTGTACCAATTGAAGTATTTTGAGAAATAGAAAAGGGCTAAAGAATAATAGCAGGGTGTAAAAAATGCAAGAATCCTCTTTCTTTTTCTCGAACATAATTGAACCGAAGTTTCGTCAGAACGTTTATTAGGGCCAGATGCATATGGAACAACCATAAAACGAAAATCCTTTTTGTGTTGTGGTCTTTTATACATATGCAAATCCCCGCACTTCAATAACAAAATAAGTAACAAATCAAAATAATCGATTCTAGATTCATCTCATATATCAAACTATTTTGAAAAAAAAAAAAAAGAAATCGATCTTTTTTTGAAGGTCAATCTTTATTGGAATTGCTACTTTAGATCCAAATCAATTCTATCTTGTAAATTAGTTCTTTTTTTTTTCAATGGACCTTTCTTTTATGTTCCTTAATGACCAAGAGTTGGATTTCTTAAGAGTGATAACCAGTCCACTTCTGTCTTGTTTTGCCACTCATTTGTTTTGTGTTTTGATCATCACCATATCTTTCCCTCAATTATTCGATTCCTAACTATGGATAATTAGTGAAATTTTTTTGAAATATTGGATATTTTGATATAAAAGGAATTCTTTCGTCTCAAAATCTGAATAATATTCATTTTTTTATTTCTTGAAAGCAGTTCTTTTTATTATTCATCGAAAGGAGACACTTGTTTCGAATTTGCCCAATTGAGATATCTGGAAAACACTATTTTTATTATTTCTTCATTCGAATTCGAAGTGGATTCTTAGTCAATTTCTGTACTCTTTCTAGATTCAAAGACTAACCACAAAATCACAAATACAATAGATTCATACCTTGTAGAGAATTCATGCGTGAAAGAAATATTAAATCGCATAAAGTCGACGAAGGGGGTGAGTTGATTAATAATTCACAGATAGATTAAAAATGGCAAAAAAGAAAGTATTCACTCCTCTTTTCTATCTTGCATCTATAGTATTTTTGCCCTGGTGGATTGCTCTCTCATTTACTAAAAGTCTGGAATCCTCGGTTACTCATTGGTGGAATACTGGGCAACCCAAAATTTTATTGAACGATACTCAAGAAAAGAGTATTCTAGAAAAATTCATAGAATTAGAGGAACTCCTGTTCTTGGACGAAATGATCAAGGAATACTCGGAGACACATCTCCAAAAACTTCGGATAGGAATTCACAAAGAAACGATCCAATTAATCAAGATACACAATGAGGATCGTTCGAGGTTATATACTTATGATTGATATTTCTGGTTTATTAGCTTTAGAATATTGTATTATGATATATCAAAAAAGAAATTGGTCAGTTCGAGGTTATATACTTATGATTTTATGATTTTGTATTTTTACTAAAACACACCATTTTGTGGGTTAACACTCACGCATTTTGCCAGATATTTTTACAGAACCAAAAATTGACGTTTCTTGTTTATTAGCTTGAGAATATTGTATTATGATATATCAAAAAAGAAAACGGCCAGTTCGAGGTTATATACTTATGATTTTATGATTTTGTACTTTTACTAAAATGCACCATTTTGTGGGTTAACACTCGTGCATTTTTCCAAAAATTTTTACAGAACCAAAAATTGACGTTTCTTGTTTATTAGCTTGAGAATATTGTATTATGATATATAAAAAACGAAAACGGCCAGTTCGAGGTTATATACATATGATTTTATGATTTTGTACTTTTACTAAAACACACCATTTTGTAGGTTAACACTCATGCATTTTGTCAAAATTGTTTACAGAACCAAAAATTGAAGTTTCTTGTTTATTATCTTGAGAATATTGTAATATGATATATCAAAAAAGAAAACGGCCACTTCGAGGTTATATACTTATGATTTTATGATTTTGTATTTTTTCTAAAACGAGCCATTTTGTGGGTTAACACTCACGCATTTTGCCGTTTTTTTTACGGAACCAAAAATTGACGTTTCTGGTTTATTAGCTTGAGAATATTGTATTATGATATATCAAAAAAGAAAACGGCCAGTTCGAGGTTATATACTTAAGATATTATGATTTTGTATTTTTTTCGAAAACGAGCAATTTTGAGGGTTAACACTCACGCATTTTGCCAGATTTGTATACATAACCAAAAATTGACGTTTCGTATTTTTAGCTTGAGAATATTGTATTATGGTATATCAGAAAAGACAACGGCCAGTTCGAGGTTATATACTTATGATTTTATGATTTTATATTTTTTCGAAAACGAGCAATTTTGTGGGTTAACACTCACGCATTTTGCCAAATTTTTTTTATAGAACCAAAAATTGACGTTTCTTGTTTATTAGCTTGAGAATATTGTATTATGATATCTAAAAAACGAAAACGGCCAGTTCGAGGTTATATACTTATGATTTTATGATTTTGTACTTTTACTAAAATGCACCATTTTGTGGGTCTCATGCATTTTGCCAAATATTTTTACAGAACAAAAAATTGACGTTTCTTGTTTATTAGCTTGAGAATATTGTATTATGATATATAAAAAACGAAAACGGCTAGTTCGAGGTTATATACTTATGAATTTATGATTTTGTACTTTTACTAAAACACACCATTTTGTGGGTTAACTCATGCATTTTGCCAAAATATTATACGGAACCAAAATTTGACGTTTCTTTTTTATTAGCTTGAGAATATTGTATTATGATATATCAAAAAAGAAAACGGCCACTTCGAGGTTATATACTTATGATTTTATGATTTTGTATTTTTTCTAAAACGAGCCATTTTGTGGGTTAACACTCACGCATTTTGCCAGTTTTTTTACGGAACCAAAAATTGAAATTTCTTGTTTATTAGCTTTAGAATATTATATTATGATATATGAAAAAAGAAATCGGCCAGTTCGAGGGTATATTCTTATGATTTTATGATTTTGTATTTATTTTCGAAAACGAGCAATTTTGTGGGTTAACACTCACGCGTTTTGCCAGATTTTTATACATAACCAAAAATTGACGTTTCGTATTTTTAGCTTGAGATTATTGTATTATGATATATCATAAAAGACAACGGCCAGTTCGAGGTTATATACTTATGATTTTATGATTTTATATTTTTTTCGAAAACGAGCAATTTTGTGGGTTAACACTCACGCATTTTGCCAGAGTTTTTTTACAGAACCAAAAATTGACGTTTCTTGTTTATTAGCTGGAGAATATTGTATTATGATATATAAAAAACGAAAACGGCCAGTTCGAGGTTATATACTTATGATTTTATGATTTTGTACTTTTACTAAAACGCACCATTTTGTGGGTTAACACTCATGCATTTTGCCAAAATTTTTTACATAACCAAAAATTTACGTTTCTTGTTTATTAGCTTGAGAATATAGTATTATGATATATCAAAAAAGAAAACGGCCAGTTCGAGGTTATATACTTATGATTTTATGATTTTGTATTTTTTCTAAAACGAGCCATTTTGTGGGTTAACACTCACACATTTTGCCAGTTTTTTTTACATAACCAAAAATTGACGTTTCTGGTTTATTAGTTTGAGAATATTGTATTATGATATATCAAAAAAGAAAACGGCCAGTTCGAGGTTATATACTTAAGATATTATGATTTTGTATTTTTTTCGAAAACAAGCAATTTTGAGGGTTAACACTCACGCATTTTGCCAGATTTGTATACATAACCAAAAATTGACGTTTCGTATTTTTAGCTTGAGAATATTGTATTATGGTATATCAGAAAAGACAACGGCCAGTTCGAGGTTATATACTTATGATTTTTATGATTTTATATTTTTTCGAAAACGAGCAATTTTGTGGGTTAACACTCACGCATTTTGCCAGATTTTTTTTATAGAACCAAAAATTGACGTTTCTTGTTTATTAGCTTGAGAATATTGTATTATGATATATCAAAAAAGAAAACGGCCAGTTCGAGGTTATATACTTAAGTTATTATGATTTTGTATTTTTTTCGAAAACGAGCAATTTTGAGGGTTAACACTCACGCATTTTGCCAGATTTGTATACATAACCAAAAATTGACGTTTCGTATTTTTAGCTTGAGAATATTGTATTATGGTATATCAGAAAAGACAACGGCCAGTTCGAAGTTATATACTTATGATTTTATGATTTTATATTTTTTCGAAAACGAGCAATTTTGTGGGTTAACACTCACGCATTTTGCCAGATTTTTTTTACAGAACCAAAAATTGACGTTTCTTGTTTATTAGCTTGAGAATATTGTATTATGATATATAAAAAATGAAAACGACCAGTTCGAGGTTATATACTTATGATTTTATGATTTTGTACTTTTACTAAAATGCACCATTTTGTGGGTCTCATGCATTTTGCCAAAAAATTTTACTGAACAAAAAATTGACGTTTCTTGTTTATTAGCTTGAGAATATTGTATTATGATATATAAAAAACGAAAACGGCTAGTTCGAGGTTATATACTTATGATTTTATGATTTTGTAATTTTACTAAAACGCACCATTTTGTGTGTTAACTCGTGCATTTTGCCAAAAATTTTTACAGAACCAAAATTTGACGTTTCTTTTTTATTAGCTTGAGAATATTGTATTATGATATATCAAAAAAGAAAACGGCCACTTCGAGGTTATATACTTATGATTTAATGATTTTATATTTTTTCTAAAACGAGCCATTTTGTCGGTTAACACTCACGCATTTTGCCAGTTTTTTTACGGAACCAAAAATTGACGTTTCTGGTTTATTAGCTTGAGAATATTGTATTTTGATATATCAAAAAAGAAAACGGCCAGTTCGAGGTTATATACTTAAGATATTATGATTTTGTATTTTTTTCGAAAACGAGCAATTTTGTGGGTTAACACTCACGCATTTTGCCAGATTTTTTTACATAACCAAAAATTGATATTTCTGGTTTATTAGCTTTAGAATATTGTATTATGATATATCAAAAAAGAAATTGGTCAGTTCGAGGTTATATACTTATGATTTTATGATTTTGTATTTTTACTAAAACACACCATTTTGTGGGTTAACACTCACGCATTTTGCCAGATATTTTTACAGAACCAAAAATTGACGTTTCTTGTTTATTAGCTTGAGAATATTGTATTATGATATATCAAAAAAGAAAACGGCCAGTTCGAGGTTATATACTTATGATTTTATGATTTTGTACTTTTACTAAAATGCACCATTTTGTGGGTTAACACTCGTGCATTTTTCCAAAAATTTTTACAGAACCAAAAATTGACGTTTCTTGTTTATTAGCTTGAGAATATTGTATTATGATATATAAAAAACGAAAACGGCCAGTTCGAGGTTATATACTTATGATTTTATGATTTTGTACTTTTACTAAAACACACCATTTTGTAGGTTAACACTCATGCATTTTGCCAAAATTGTTTACAGAACCAAAAATTGAAGTTTCTTGTTTATTATCTTGAGAATATTGTAATATGATATATCAAAAAAGAAAACGGCCACTTCGAGGTTATATACTTATGATTTTATGATTTTGTATTTTTTCTAAAACGAGCCATTTTGTGGGTTAACACTCACGCATTTTGCCGTTTTTTTTACGGAACCAAAAATTGACGTTTCTGGTTTATTAGCTTGAGAATATTGTATTATGATACATCAAAAAAGAAAACGGCCAGTTCGAGGTTATATACTTAAGATATTATGATTTTGTATTTTTTTCGAAAACGAGCAATTTTGAGGGTTAACACTCACGCATTTTGCCAGATTTGTATACATAACCAAAAATTGACGTTTCGTATTTTTAGCTTGAGAATATTGTATTATGGTATATCAGAAAAGAAAACGGCCAGTTCGAGGTTATATACTTATGATTTTATGATTTTATATTTTTTCGAAAACGAGCAATTTTGTGGGTTAACACTCACGCATTTTGCCAAATTTTTTTTATAGAACCAAAAATTGACGTTTCTTGTTTATTAGCTTGAGAATATTGTATTATGATATCTAAAAAACGAAAACGGCCAGTTCGAGGTTATATACTTATGATTTTATGATTTTGTACTTTTACTAAAATGCACCATTTTGTGGGTCTCATGCATTTTGCCAAATATTTTTACAGAACAAAAAATTGACGTTTCTTGTTTATTAGCTTGAGAATATTGTATTTTGATATATAAAAAACGAAAACGGCTAGTTCGAGGTTATATACTTATGAATTTATGATTTTGTACTTTTACTAAAACACACCATTTTGTGGGTTAACTCATGCATTTTGCCAAAATATTATACGGAACCAAAATTTGACGTTTCTTTTTTATTAGCTTGAGAATATTGTATTATGATATATCAAAAAAGAAAACGGTCACTTCGAGGTTATATACTTATGATTTTATGATTTTGTATTTTTTCTAAAACGAGCCATTTTGTGGGTTAACACTCACGCATTTTGCCAGTTTTTTTACGGAACCAAAAATTGACGTTTCTGGTTTATTAGCTTGAGAATATTGTATTATGATATATAAAAAACGAAAACGGCCAGTTCGAGGTTATATACTTATGATTTTATGATTTTGTACTTTTACTAAAATGCACCATTTTGTGGGTCTCATGCATTTTGCCAAAAAATTTTACAGAACAAAAAATTGACGTTTCTTGTTAATTAGCTTGAGAATATTGTATTATGATATATAAAAAACGAAAACGGCTAGTTCGAGGTTATATACTTATGAATTTATGATTTTGTACTTTTACTAAAACACACCATTTCGTGGGTTAACTCATGCATTTTGCCAAAATTTTATACAGAACCAAAATTTAACGTTTCTTTTTTATTAGCTTGAGAATATTGTATTATGATATATTAAAAAAGAAAACGGCCACTTCGAGGTTATATACTTATGATTTTATGATTTTGTATTTTTTCTAAAACGAGCCATTTTGTGGGTTAACACTCACGCATTTTGCCAGTTTTTTTACGGAACCAAAAATTGACGTTTCTGGTTTATTAGCTTGAGAATATTGTATTATGATATATCAAAAAATAAAACGGCCAGTTCGAGGTTATATACTTAAGATATTATGATTTTGTATTTTTTTTCGAAAACGAGCAAGTTTGTGGGTTAACACTCACGCATTTTGCCAGATTTTTATACATAACCAAAAATTGACGTTTCGTATTATTAGCTTGAGAATATTGTATTATGATATATCAGAAAAGACAACGGCCAGTTCGAGGTTATATACTTATGATTTTATAATTTTATATTTTTTCGAAAACGAGCAATTTTGTGGGTTAACACTCACGCATTTTGCCAGATTTTTTTTACAGAACCAAAAATTGACGTTTCTTGTTTATTAGCTTGAGAATATTGTATTATGATATATAAAAAATGAAAACGACCAGTTCGAGGTTATATACTTATGATTTTATGATTTTGTACTTTTACTAAAATGCACCATTTTGTGGGTCTCATGCATTTTGCCAAAAAATTTTACTGAACAAAAAATTGACGTTTCTTGTTTATTAGCTTGAGAATATTGTATTATGATATATAAAAAACGAAAACGGCTAGTTCGAGGTTATATACTTATGATTTTATGATTTTGTAATTTTACTAAAACGCACCATTTTGTGTGTTAACTCATGCATTTTGCCAAAAATTTTTACAGAACCAAAATTTGACGTTTCTTTTTTATTAGCTTGAGAATATTGTATTATGATATATCAAAAAAGAAAACGGCCACTTCGAGGTTATATACTTATGATTTAATGATTTTATATTTTTTCTAAAACGAGCCATTTTGTCGGTTAACACTCACGCATTTTGCCAGTTTTTTTACGGAACCAAAAATTGACGTTTCTGGTTTATTAGCTTGAGAATATTGTATTTTGATATATCAAAAAAGAAAACGGCCAGTTCGAGGTTATATACTTAAGATATTATGATTTTGTATTTTTTTCGAAAACGAGCAATTTTGTGGGTTAACACTCACGCATTTTGCCAGATTTTTTTACATAACCAAAAATTGATATTTCTGGTTTATTAGCTTTAGAATATTGTATTATGATATATCAAAAAAGAAATTGGTCAGTTCGAGGTTATATACTTATGATTTTATGATTTTGTATTTTTACTAAAACACACCATTTTGTGGGTTAACACTCACGCATTTTGCCAGATATTTTTACAGAACCAAAAATTGACGTTTCTTGTTTATTAGCTTGAGAATATTGTATTATGATATATCAAAAAAGAAAACGGCCAGTTCGAGGTTATATACTTATGATTTTATGATTTTGTACTTTTACTAAAATGCACCATTTTGTGGGTTAACACTCGTGCATTTTTCCAAAAATTTTTACAGAACCAAAAATTGACGTTTCTTGTTTATTAGCTTGAGAATATTGTATTATGATATATAAAAAACGAAAACGGCCAGTTCGAGGTTATATACTTATGATTTTATGATTTTGTACTTTTACTAAAACACACCATTTTGTAGGTTAACACTCATGCATTTTGCCAAAATTGTTTACAGAACCAAAAATTGAAGTTTCTTGTTTATTATCTTGAGAATATTGTAATATGATATATCAAAAAAGAAAACGGCCACTTCGAGGTTATATACTTATGATTTTATGATTTTGTATTTTTTCTAAAACGAGCCATTTTGTGGGTTAACACTCACGCATTTTGCCGTTTTTTTTACGGAACCAAAAATTGACGTTTCTGGTTTATTAGCTTGAGAATATTGTATTATGATACATCAAAAAAGAAAACGGCCAGTTCGAGGTTATATACTTAAGATATTATGATTTTGTATTTTTTTCGAAAACGAGCAATTTTGAGGGTTAACACTCACGCATTTTGCCAGATTTGTATACATAACCAAAAATTGACGTTTCGTATTTTTAGCTTGAGAATATTGTATTATGGTATATCAGAAAAGAAAACGGCCAGTTCGAGGTTATATACTTATGATTTTATGATTTTATATTTTTTCGAAAACGAGCAATTTTGTGGGTTAACACTCACGCATTTTGCCAAATTTTTTTTATAGAACCAAAAATTGACGTTTCTTGTTTATTAGCTTGAGAATATTGTATTATGATATCTAAAAAACGAAAACGGCCAGTTCGAGGTTATATACTTATGATTTTATGATTTTGTACTTTTACTAAAATGCACCATTTTGTGGGTCTCATGCATTTTGCCAAATATTTTTACAGAACAAAAAATTGACGTTTCTTGTTTATTAGCTTGAGAATATTGTATTATGATATATAAAAAACGAAAACGGCTAGTTCGAGGTTATATACTTATGAATTTATGATTTTGTACTTTTACTAAAACACACCATTTTGTGGGTTAACTCATGCATTTTGCCAAAATATTATACGGAACCAAAATTTGACGTTTCTTTTTTATTAGCTTGAGAATATTGTATTATGATATATCAAAAAAGAAAACGGTCACTTCGAGGTTATATACTTATGATTTTATGATTTTGTATTTTTTCTAAAACGAGCCATTTTGTGGGTTAACACTCACGCATTTTGCCAGTTTTTTTACGGAACCAAAAATTGACGTTTCTGGTTTATTAGCTTGAGAATATTGTATTATGATATATAAAAAACGAAAACGGCCAGTTCGAGGTTATATACTTATGATTTTATGATTTTGTACTTTTACTAAAATGCACCATTTTGTGGGTCTCATGCATTTTGCCAAAAAATTTTACAGAACAAAAAATTGACGTTTCTTGTTAATTAGCTTGAGAATATTGTATTATGATATATAAAAAACGAAAACGGCTAGTTCGAGGTTATATACTTATGAATTTATGATTTTGTACTTTTACTAAAACACACCATTTCGTGGGTTAACTCATGCATTTTGCCAAAATTTTATACAGAACCAAAATTTAACGTTTCTTTTTTATTAGCTTGAGAATATTGTATTATGATATATTAAAAAAGAAAACGGCCACTTCGAGGTTATATACTTATGATTTTATGATTTTGTATTTTTTCTAAAACGAGCCATTTTGTGGGTTAACACTCACGCATTTTGCCAGTTTTTTTACGGAACCAAAAATTGACGTTTCTGGTTTATTAGCTTGAGAATATTGTATTATGATATATCAAAAAATAAAACGGCCAGTTCGAGGTTATATACTTAAGATATTATGATTTTGTATTTTTTTTCGAAAACGAGCAAGTTTGTGGGTTAACACTCACGCATTTTGCCAGATTTTTATACATAACCAAAAATTGACGTTTCGTATTATTAGCTTGAGAATATTGTATTATGATATATCAGAAAAGACAACGGCCAGTTCGAGGTTATATACTTATGATTTTATAATTTTATATTTTTTCGAAAACGAGCAATTTTGTGGGTTAACACTCACGCATTTTGCCCGATTTTTTTTTACATAACCAAAAATTGACGTTTCTTGTTTATTAGCTCGAGAATATTGTATTATGATATATAAAAAACGAAAACGGCCAGTTCGAGGTTATATACTTATGATTTTATGATTTTGTACTTTTACTAAAATGCACCATTTTGTGGGTTAACACTCATGCATTTTGCCAAAAATTTTTACAGAACCAAAAATTGACGTTTCTTGTTTATTAGCTTGAGAATATTGTATTATGATATATAAAAAACAAAAACGGCCAGTTCGAGGTTATATACTTATGATTTTATGATTTTGTAATTTTACTAAAACGCACCATTTTGTGTGTTAACACTCATGCATTTTGCCAAAAAATTTTACAGAACCAAAAATTGACGTTTCTTGTTTATTAGCTTGAGAATATTGTATTATGATATATCAAAAAATTAAACGGCCACTTCGAGGTTATATACTTATGATTTTATGATTTTGTATTTTTTCTAAAACGAGTCATTTTGTGGGTTAACACTCACGCATTTTGCCAGTTTTTTTACGGAACCAAAAATTGACGTTTCTGGTTTATTAGCTTGAGAATATTGTATTATGATATATCAAAAAAGAAAACGGCCAGTTCGAGGTTATATACTTAAGATATTATGATTTTGTATTTTTTTTCGAAAACGAGCAATTTTGTGGGTTAACACTCACGCATTTTGCCAGATTTTTTTACATAACCAAAAATTGATATTTCTGGTTTATTAGCTTTAGAATATTGTATTATGATATATCAAAAAAGAAATTGGTCAGTTCGAGGTTATATACTTATGATTTTATGATTTTGTATTTTTACTAAAACACACCATTTTGTGGGTTAACACTCACGCATTTTGCCAGATATTTTTACAGAACCAAAAATTGACGTTTCTTGTTTATTAGCTTGAGAATATTGTATTATGATATATCAAAAAAGAAAACGGCCAGTTCGAGGTTATATACTTACGATTTTATGATTTTGTACTTTTACTAAAATGCACCATTTTGTGGGTTAACACTCGTGCATTTTTCCAAAATTTTTTACAGAACCAAAAATTGACGTTTCTTGTTTATTAGCTTGAGAATATTGTATTATGATATATAAAAAACGAAAACGGCCAGTTCGAGGTTATATACTTATGATTTTATGATTTTGTACTTTTACTAAAACACACCATTTTGTGGGTTAACACTCATGCATTTTGCCAAAATTGTTTACAGAACCAAAAATTGAAGTTTCTTGTTTATTATCTTGAGAATATTGTAATATGATATATCAAAAAAGAAAACGGCCACTTCGAGGTTATATACTTATGATTTTATGATTTTGTATTTTTTCTAAAACGAGCCATTTTGTGGGTTAACACTCACGCATTTTGCCGTTTTTTTTACGGAACCAAAAATTGACGTTTCTGGTTTATTAGCTTGAGAATATTGTATTATGATATATCAAAAAAGAAAACGGCCAGTTCGAGGTTATATACTTAAGATATTATGATTTTGTATTTTTTTCGAAAACGAGCAATTTTGAGGGTTAACACTCACGCATTTTGCCAGATTTGTATACATAACCAAAAATTGACGTTTCGTATTTTTAGCTTGAGAATATTGTATTATGGTATATCAGAAAAGAAAACGGCCAGTTCGAGGTTATATACTTATGATTTTATGATTTTATATTTTTTCGAAAACGAGCAATTTTGTGGGTTAACACTCACGCATTTTGCCAAATTTTTTTTATAGAACCAAAAATTGACGTTTCTTGTTTATTAGCTTGAGAATATTGTATTATGATATCTAAAAAACGAAAACGGCCAGTTCGAGGTTATATACTTATGATTTTATGATTTTGTACTTTTACTAAAATGCACCATTTTGTGGGTCTCATGTATTTTGCCAAATATTTTTACAGAACAAAAAATTGACGTTTCTTGTTTATTAGCTTGAGAATATTGTATTATGATATATAAAAAACGAAAACGGCTAGTTCGAGGTTATATACTTATGAATTTATGATTTTGTACTTTTACTAAAACACACCATTTTGTGGGTTAACTCATGCATTTTGCCAAAATTTTATAAAGAACCAAAATTTGACGTTTCTTTTTTATTAGCTTGAGAATATTGTATTATGATATATCAAAAAAGAAAACGGCCACTTCGAGGTTATATACTTATGATTTTATGATTTTGTATTTTTTCTAAAACGAGCCATTTTGTGGGTTAACTCTCACGCATTTTGCCAGTTTTTTTACGGAACCAAAAATTGACGTTTCTGGTTTATTAGCTTGAGAATATTGTATTATGATATATAAAAAACGAAAACGGCCAGTTCGAGGTTATATACTTATGATTTTATGATTTTGTACTTTTACTAAAATGCACCATTTTGTGGGTCTCATGCATTTTGCCAAAAAATTTTACAGAACAAAAAATTGACGTTTCTTGTTAATTAGCTTGAGAATATTGTATTATGATATATAAAAAACGAAAACGGCTAGTTCGAGGTTATATACTTATGAATTTATGATTTTGTACTTTTACTAAAACACGCCATTTTGTGGGTTAACTCATGCATTTTGCCAAAATTTTATACAGAACCAAAATTTGACGTTTCTTTTTTATTAGCTTGAGAATATTGTATTATTATATATTAAAAAAGAAAACGGCCACTTCGAGGTTATATACTTATGATTTTATGATTTTGTATTTTTTCTAAAACGAGCCATTTTGTGGGTTAACACTCACGCATTTTGCCAGTTTTTTTACGGAACCAAAAATTGACGTTTCTGGTTTATTAGCTTGAGAATATTGTATTATGATATATAAAAAACGAAAACGGCCAGTTCGAGGTTATATACTTATGATTTTATGATTTTGTACTTTTACTAAAATGCACCATTTTGTGGGTCTCATGCATTTTGCCAAATATTTTTACAGAACAAAAAATTGACGTTTCTTGTTTATTAGCTTGAGAATATTGTATTATGATATATAAAAAATGAAAACGGCTAGTTCGAGGTTATATACTTATGAATTTATGATTTTGTACTTTTACTAAAACACACCATTTTGTGGGTTAACTCATGCATTTTGCCAAAATTTTATACAGAACCAAAATTTGACGTTTCTTTTTTATTAGCTTGAGAATATTGTATTATGATATATCAAAAAAGAAAACGGCCACTTCGAGGTTATATACTTATGATTTTATGATTTTGTATTTTTTCTAAAACGAGCCATTTTGTGGGTTAACACTCACGCATTTTGCCAGTTTTTTTACGGAACCAAAAATTGACGTTTCTGGTTTATTAGCTTGAGAATATTGTATTATGATATATAAAAAACGAAAACGGCCAGTTCGAGGTTATATACTTATGATTTTATGATTTTGTACTTTTACTAAAATGCACCATTTTTTGGGTCTCATGCATTTTGCCAAAAAATTTTACAGAACAAAAAATTGACGTTTCTTGTTAATTAGCTTGAGAATATTGTATTATGATATATAAAAAACGAAAACGGCTAGTTCGAGGTTATATACTTATGAATTTATGATTTTGTACTTTTACTAAAATGCACCATTTTGTGGGTTAACACTCATGCATTTTGCCAAAATTTTTTACAGAACCAAAAATTGACGTTTCTTGTTTATTAGCTTGAGAATATTGTATTATGATATATAAAAAAAGAAAACGGCCGGTTCGAGGTTATATAATTATGATTTTATGATTTTGTACTTTTACTAAAACGCACCATTTTGTGGGTTAACACTCATGCATTTTGCCAAAAAATTTTACAGAACCAAAAATTGACGTTTCTTGTTTATTAGCTTGAGAATATTGTATTATGATATATCAAAAAATTAAACGGCCACTTCGAGGTTATATACTTATGATTTTATGATTTTGTATTTTTTCTAAAACGAGCCATTTTGTGGGTTAACACTCACGCATTTTGCCAGTTTTTTTACGGAACCAAAAATTGACGTTTCTGTTTTATTAGCTTGAGAATATTGTATTATGATATATAAAAAACGAAAACGGCCAGTTCGAGGTTATATACTTAAGATATTATGATTTTGTATTTTTTTTCGAAAACGAGCAATTTTGTGGGTTAACACTCACGCATTTTGCCAGATTTTTTTACATAACCAAAAATTGATATTTCTGGTTTATTAGCTTTAGAATATTGTATTATGATATATCAAAAAAGAAATTGGTCAGTTCGAGGTTATATAGTTATGATTTTATGATTTTGTATTTTTACTAAAACACACCATTTTGTGGGTTAACACTCACGCATTTTGCCAGATATTTTTGCAGAACCAAAAATTGACGTTTCTTGTTTATTAGCTTGAGAATATTGTATTATGATATATCAAAAAAGAAAACGGCCAGTTCGAGGTTATATACTTATGATTTTATAATTTTGTACTTTTACTAAAATGCACCATTTTGTGGGTTAACACTCATGCATTTTGCCAAAAAATTTTACAGAACCAAAAATTGACGTTTCTTGTTATTAGCTTGAGAATATTGTATTATGATATATAAAAAACGAAAACGGCCACTTCGAGGTTATATACTTATGATTTTATGATTTTGTACTTTTACTAAAACGCACCATTTTGTGGGTTATATACTTATGCATTTTGCCAAAATTTTTTACATAACCAAAAATTGAAGTTTCTTGTTTATTATCTTGAGAATATTGTATTATGATATATCAAAAAAGAAAACGGCCACTTCGAGGTTATATACTTATGATTTTATGATTTTGTATTTTTTTTAAAACGAGCCATTTTGTGGGTTAACTCACGCATTTTGCCAGTTTTTTTACGGAACCAAAAATTGACGTTTCTTTTTTATTAGCTTGAGAATATTGTCTTATGATATATCAAAAAAGAAAACGGCCAGTTCGAGGTTATATACTTAAGATATTATGATTTTATATTTTTTCTAAAACGAGCAATTTTGTGGGTTAACACTCACGCATTTTGCCAGATTTTTTTACATAACCAAAAATTGATATTTCTTGTTTATTAGCTTTAGAATATTGTATTATGATATATCAAAAAAGAAATTGGTCAGTTCGAGGTTATATACTTATGATTTTATGATTTTGTATTTTTACTAAAACGCACCATTTTGTGGGTTAACACTCACGCATTTTGCAAGATTTTTTTACAGAACCAAAAATTGACGTTTCTTGTTTATTAGCTTGAGAATATTGTATTATGATGTATCAAAAAAGAAAACGGCCAGTTCGAGGTTATATACTTATGATTTTATGATTTTGTATTCTTTGTATAACGAGCAATTTTTTGGGTTAACACTCAAGCATTTTGCCAGATTTTTTTACATAACCAAAAATTGAATTATTTTGTTTATTAGCTTTAGAATATTAGATTATGATATATGAAAAAAGAAATCGGCCAGTTCGAGCGTATATTCTCATGATTTTATGATTTTGTATTTTTTTTCGAAACGAGCAATTTTGTGGGTTAACACTCACGCATTTTGCCAGATTTTTATACATAACCAAAAATTGACGTTTCGTATTTTTAGCTTGAGAATATTGTATTATGATATATCAGAAAAGACAACGGCCAGTTCGAGGTTATATACTTATGATTTTATGATTTTATATTTTTTCGAAAACGAGCAATTTTGTGGGTTAACACTCACGCATTTTGCCAGATTTTTTTACATAACCAAAAATTGACGTTTCTTGTTTATTAGCTTTAGAATATTGTATTATGATATATCAAAAAAGAAATTGGTCAGTTCGAGGTTATATACTTATGATTTTATGATTTTGTATTTTTACTAAAACGCACCATTTTGTGGGTTAACACTCACGCATTTTGCAAGGTTTTTTTACAGAACCAAAAATTGACGTTTCTTGTTTATTAGCTTGAGAATATTGTATTATGATATATCAAAAAAGAAAACGGCCAGTTTGAGGTTATATACTTATGATTTTATGATTTTGTATTTTTTCTAAAACGAGCAATTTTGTGGGTTAACACTCAAGCATTTTGCCAGATTTTTTACATAACCAAAAATTGAATTTTTTTGTTTATTAGCTTTAGAATATTATATTATGATATATGAAAAAAGAAATCGGCCAGTTCGAGGGTATATTCTTAAGATTTTATGATTTTGTATTTTTTTTCGAAAACGAGCAATTTTGTGGGTTAACACTCACGCATTTTGCCAGATTTTTATACATAACCAAAAATTGACGTTTCGTATTTTTAGCTTGAGAATATTGTATTATGATATATCAGAAAAGACAACGGCCACTTCGAGGTTATATACTTATAATTTTATGATTTTATATTTATTCGAAAACGAGCAATTTTGTGGGTTAACACTCACGCATTTTGCCAGATTTTTTTCACAGAACCAAAAATTGACGTTTCTTGTTTATTAGCTTGAGAATATTGTATTATGATATATAAAAAACGAAAACAGCCAGTTCGAGGTTATATACTTATGATTTTATGATTTTGTACTTTTACTAAAACGCACCATTTTGTGGGTTAACACTCATGCATTTTGCCAAAATTTTTTACAGAACCAAAAATTGACGTTTCTTGTTTATTAGCTTGAGAATATTGTATTATGATATATCAAAAAAAGAAAACGGCCACTTCGAGGTTATATACTTATGATTTTATGATTTTGTATTTTTTCTAAAACGAGCCATTTTGTGGGTTAACACACACGCATTTTGCCAGTTTTTTTACGGAACCAAAAATTGACGTTTCTGGTTTATTAGCTTGAGAATATTGTATTATGATATATCAAAAAAGAAAACGGCCAGTTCGAGGTTATATACTTAAGATATTATGATTTTATATTTTTTATAAAACGAGCAATTTTGTGGGTTAACACTCACGCATTTTGCCAGATTTTTTTACATAACCAAAAATTGATATTTCTTGTTTATTAGCTTTAGAATATTGTATTATGATATATCAAAAAAGAAATTGGTCAGTTCGAGGTTATATACTTATGATTTTTTTATTTTGTATTTTTACTAAAACGCACCATTTTGTGGGTTAACACTCACGCATTTTGCCAGATTTTTTTACAGAACCAAAATTGACGTTTCTTGTTTATTAGCTTGAGAATATTGTATTATGATATATCAAAAAAGAAAAAGGCCAGTTCGAAGTTATATACTTATGAGTTTATGATTTTGTATTTTCTCTAAAACGAGCAATTTTGTGGGTTAACACTCAAGCATTTTGCCAGATTTTTTTACATAACCAAAAATTGAAATTTCTTGTTTATTAGCTTTATAATATTATATTATGATATATGAAAAAAGAAATCGGCCAGTTCGAGGGTATATTCTTATGATTTTATGATTTTGTATTTATTTTCGAAAACGAGCAATTTTGTGGGTTAACACTCACGCGTTTTGCCAGATTTTTATACATAACCAAAAATTGACGTTTCGTATTTTTAGCTTGAGAATATTGTATTATGATATATCATAAAAGACAACGGCCAGTTCGAGGTTATATACTTATGATTTTATGATTTTATATTTTTTCGAAAACGAGCAATTTTGTGGGTTAACACTCACGCATTTTGCCAGAGTTTTTTTACAGAACAAAAAATTGACGTTTCTTGTTTATTAGCTGGAGAATATTGTATTATGATATATAAAAAACGAAAACGGCCAGTTCGAGGTTATATACTTATGATTTTATGATTTTGTACTTTTACTAAAACGCACCATTTTGTGGGTTAACACTCATGCATTTTGCCAAAATTTTTTACAGAACCAAAAATTGACGTTTCTTGTTTATTAGCTTGAGAATATTGTATTATGTTATATCAAAAAAGAAAACGGCTACTTCGAGGTTATATACTTATGATTTTATGATTTTGTATTTTTTCTAAAACGAGCCATTTTGTGGGTTAACACTCATGCATTTTGCCAAAATTTTTTACATAACCAAAAATTTACGTTTCTTGTTTATTAGCTTGAGAATATAGTATTATGATATATCAAAAAAGAAAACGGCCAGTTCGAGGTTATATACTTATGATTTTATGATTTTGTATTTTTTCTAAAACGAGCCATTTTGTGGGTTAACACTCACACATTTTGCCAGTTTTTTTTACATAACCAAAAATTGACGTTTCTGGTTTATTAGTTTGAGAATATTGTATTATGATATATCAAAAAAGAAAACGGCCAGTTCGAGGTTATATACTTAAGATATTATGATTTTGTATTTTTTTCGAAAACAAGCAATTTTGAGGGTTAACACTCACGTATTTTGCCAGATTTGTATACATAACCAAAAATTGACGTTTCGTATTTTTAGCTTGAGAATATTGTATTATGGTATATCAGAAAAGACAACGGCCAGTTCGAAGTTATATACTTATGATTTTATGATTTTATATTTTTTCGAAAACGAGCAATTTTGTGGGTTAACACTCACGCATTTTGCCAGATTTTTTTTACAGAACCAAAAATTGACGTTTCTTGTTTATTAGCTTGAGAATATTGTATTATGATATATAAAAAATGAAAACGACCAGTTCGAGGTTATATACTTATGGTTTTATGATTTTGTTCTTTTACTAAAATGCACCATTTTGTGGGTCTCATGCATTTTGCCAAAAAATTTTACAGAACAAAAAATTGAAGTTTCTTGTTTATTAGCTTGAGAATATTGTATTATGATATATAAAAAACGAAAACGGCTAGTTCGAGGTTATATACTTATGATTTTATGATTTTGTAATTTTACTAAAACGCACCATTTTGTGTGTTAACTCATGCATTTTGCCAAAAATTTTTACAGAACCAAAATTTGACGTTTCTTTTTTATTAGCTTGAGAATATTGTATTATGATATATCAAAAAAGAAAACGGCCACTTCGAGGTTATATACTTATGATTTAATGATTTTATATTTTTTCTAAAACGAGCCATTTTGTGGGTTAACACTCACGCATTTTGCCAGTTTTTTTACGGAACCAAAAATTGACGTTTCTGGTTTATTAGCTTGAGAATATTGTATTTTGATATATAAAAAAAGAAAACGGCCAGTTCGAGGTTATATACTTAAGATATTATGATTTTGTATTTTTTTCGAAAACGAGCAATTTTGTGGGTTAACATCACGCATTTTGCCAGATTTTATTACATAACCAAAAATTGATATTTCTGGCTTATTAGCTTTAGAATATTGTATTATGATATATCAAAAAAGAAATTGGTCAGTTCGAGGTTATATACTTATGATTTTATGATTTTGTATTTTTACTAAAACACACCATTTTGTGGGTTAACACTCACGCATTTTGCCAGATATTTTTACAGAACCAAAAATTGACGTTTCTTGTTTATTAGCTTGAGAATATTGTATTATGATATATCAAAAAAGAAAACGGCCAGTTCGAGGTTATATACTTATGATTTTATGATTTTGTACTTTTACTAAAATGCACCATTTTGTGGGTTAACACTCGTGCATTTTTCCAAAAATTTTTACAGAACCAAAAATTGACGTTTCTTGTTTATTAGCTTGAGAATATTGTATTATGATATATAAAAAATGAAAACGGCCAGTTCGAGGTTATATACTTATGATTTTATGACTTTGTACTTTTACTAAAACACACCATTTTGTAGGTTAACACTCATGCATTTTGCCAAAATTGTTTACAGAACCAAAAATTGAAGTTTCTTGTTTATTATCTTGAGAATATTGTAATATGATATATCAAAAAAGAAAACGGCCACTTCGAGGTTATATACTTATGATTTTATGATTTTGTATTTTTTCTAAAACGAGCCATTTTGTGTGTTAACACTCACGCATTTTGCCGTTTTTTTTACGGAACCAAAAATTGACGTTTCTGGTTTATTAGCTTGAGAATATTGTATTATGATATATCAAAAAAGAAAATGGCCAGTTCGAGGTTATATACTTAAGATATTATGATTTTGTATTTTTTTCGAAAACGAGCAATTTTGAGGGTTAACACTCACGCATTTTGCCAGATTTGTATACATAACCAAAAATTGACGTTTCGTATTTTTAGCTTGAGAATATTGTATTATGGTATATCAGAAAAGAAAACGGCCAGTTCGAGGTTATATACTTATGATTTTATGATTTTATATTTTTTCGAAAACGAGCAATTTTGTGGGTTAACACTCACGCATTTTGCCAAATTTTTTTTATAGAACCAAAAATTGAAGTTTCTTGTTTATTAGCTTGAGAATATTGTATTATGATATCTAAAAAACAAAAACGGCCAGTTCGAGGTTATATACTTATGATTTTATGATTTTGTACTTTTACTAAAATGCACCATTTTGTGGGTCTCATGCATTTTGCCAAATATTTTTACAGAACAAAAAATTGACGTTTCTTGTTTATTAGCTTGAGAATATTGTATTATGATATATAAAAAACGAAAACGGCTAGTTCGAGGTTATATACTTATGAATTTATGATTTTGTACTTTTACTAAAACACACCATTTTGTGGGTTAACTCATGCATTTTGCCAAAATTTTATACAGAACCAAAATTTGACGTTTCTTTTTTATTAGCTTGAGAATATTGTATTATGATATATCAAAAAAGAAAACGACCACTTCGAGGTTATATACTTATGATTTTTTGATTTTGTATTTTTTCTAAAACGAGCCATTTTGTGGGTTAACACTCACGCATTTTGCCAGTTTTTTTACGGAACCAAAAATTGACGTTTCTGGTTTATTAGCTTGAGAATATTGTATTATGATATATAAAAAACGAAAACGGCCAGTTCGAGGTTATATACTTATGATTTTATGATTTTGTACTTTTACTAAAATGCACCATTTTGTGGGTCTCATGCATTTTGCCAAAAAATTTTACAGAACAAAAAATTGACGTTTCTTGTTAATTAGCTTGAGAATATTTTATTATGATATATAAAAAACGAAAACGGCTAGTTCGAGGTTATATACTTATGAATTTATGATTTTGTACTTTTACTAAAACACACCATTTTGTGGGTTAACTCATGCATTTTGCCAAAATTTTATACAGAACCAAAATTTGACGTTTCTTTTTTATTAGCTTGAGAATATTGTATTATGATATATTAAAAAAGAAAACGGCCACTTCGAGGTTATATACTTATGATTTTATGATTTTGTATTTTTTCTAAAACGAGCCATTTTGTGGGTTAACACTCACGCATTTTGCCAGTTTTTTTACGGAACCAAAAATTGACGTTTCTGGTTTATTTGCTTGAGAATATTGTATTATGATATATAAAAAACGAAAACGGCCAGTTCGAGGTTATATACTTATGATTTTATGATTTTGTACTTTTACTAAAATACACCATTTTGTGGGTCTCATGCATTTTGCCAAATATTTCTACAGAACAAAAAATTGACGTTTCTTGTTTATTAGCTTGAGAATATTGTATTATGATATATAAAAAACGAAAACGGCTAGTTCGAGGTTATATACTTATGAATTTATGATTTTGTACTTTTACTAAAACACACCATTTTGTGGGTTAACTCATGCATTTTGCCAAAATTTTATACAGAACCAAAATTTGACGTTTCTTTTTTATTAGCTTGAGAATATTGTATTATGATATATCAAAAAAGAAAACGGCCACTTCGAGGTTATATACTTATGATTTTATGATTTTGTATTTTTTCTAAAACGAGCCATTTTGTGGGTTAACACTCACGCATTTTGCCAGTTTTTTTACGGAACCAAAAATTGACGTTTCTGGTTTATTAGCTTGAGAATATTGTATTATGATATATAAAAAACGAAAACGGCCAGTTCGAGGTTATATACTTATGATTTTATGATTTTGTACTTTTACTAAAATGCACCATTTTGTGGGTCTCATGCATTTTGCCAAAAAATTTTACAGAACAAAAAATTGACGTTTCTTGTTCATTAGCTTGAGAATATTTTATTATGATATATAAAAAACGAAAACGGCTAGTTCGAGGTTATATACTTATGAATTTATGATTTTGTACTTTTACTAAAACACACCATTTTGTGGGTTAACTCATGCATTTTGCCAAAATTTTATACAGAACCAAAATTTGACGTTTCTTTTTTATTAGCTTGAGAATATTGTATTATGATATATTAAAAAAGAAAACGGCCACTTCGAGGTTATATACTTATGATTTTATGATTTTGTATTTTTTCTAAAACGAGCCATTTTGTGGGTTAACACTCACGCATTTTGCCAGTTTTTTTACGGAACCAAAAATTGACGTTTCTGGTTTATTTGCTTGAGAATATTGTATTATGATATATAAAAAACGAAAACGGCCAGTTCGAGGTTATATACTTATGATTTTATGATTTTGTACTTTTACTAAAATACACCATTTTGTGGGTCTCATGCATTTTGCCAAATATTTTTACAGAACAAAAAATTGACGTTTCTTGTTTATTAGCTTGAGAATATTGTATTATGATATATAAAAAACGAAAACGGCTAGTTCGAGGTTATATACTTATGAATTTATGATTTTGTACTTTTACTAAAACACACCATTTTGTGGGTTAACTCATGCATTTTGCCAAAATTTTATACAGAACCAAAATTTGACGTTTCTTTTTTATTAGCTTGAGAATATTGTATTATGATATATCAAAAAAGAAAACGGCCACTTCGAGGTTATATACTTATGATTTTATGATTTTGTATTTTTTCTAAAACGAGCCATTTTGTGGGTTATCACTCACGCATTTTGCCAGTTTTTTTACGGAACCAAAAATTGACGTTTCTGGTTTATTAGCTTGAGAATATTGTATTATGATATATAAAAAACGAAAACGGCCAGTTCGAGGTTATATACTTATGATTTTATGATTTTGTACTTTTACTAAAATGCACCATTTTGTGGGTCTCATGCATTTTGCCAAAAAATATTACAGAACAAAAAATTGACGTTTCTTGTTAATTAGCTTGATAATATTGTATTATGATATATAAAAAACGAAAACGGCTAGTTCGAGGTTATATACTTATGAATTTATGATTTTGTACTTTTACTAAAACACACCATTTTGTGGGTTAACTCATGCATTTTGCCAAAATTTTATACAGAACCAAAATTTAACGTTTCTTTTTTATTAGCTTGAGAATATTGTATTATGATATATTAAAAAAGAAAACGGCCACTTCGAGGTTATATACTTATGATTTTATGTTTTGTATTTTTTCTAAAACGAGCCATTTTGTGGGTTAACACTCACGCATTTTGCCAGTTTTTTTACGGAACCAAAAATTGACGTTTCTGGTTTATTAGCTTGAGAATATTGTATTATGATATATAAAAAACGAAAACGGCCAGTTCGAGGTTATATACTTATGATTTTATGATTTTATATTTTTTCGAAAACGAGCAATTTTGTGGGTTAACACTCACGCATTTTGCCAAATTTTTTTTATAGAACCAAAAATTGAAGTTTCTTGTTTATTAGCTTGAGAATATTGTATTATGATATCTAAAAAACGAAAACGGCCAGTTCGAGGTTATATACTTATGATTTTATGATTTTGTACTTTTACTAAAATGCACCATTTTGTGGGTCTCATGCATTTTGCCAAATATTTTTACAGAACAAAAAATTGACGTTTCTTGTTTATTAGCTTGAGAATATTGTATTATGATATATAAAAAACGAAAACGGCTAGTTCGAGGTTATATACTTATGAATTTATGATTTTGTACTTTTACTAAAACACACCATTTTGTGGGTTAACTCATGCATTTTGCCAAAATTTTATACAGAACCAAAATTTGACGTTACTTTTTTATTAGCTTGAGAATATTGTATTATGATATATCAAAAAAGAAAACGGCCACTTCGAGGTTATATACTTATGATTTTATGATTTTGTATTTTTTCTAAAACGAGCCATTTTGTGGGTTAACACTCACGCATTTTGCCAGTTTTTTTACGGAACCAAAAATTGACGTTTCTGGTTTATTAGCTTGAGAATATTGTATTATGATATATAAAAAACGAAAACGGCCAGTTCGAGGTTATATACTTATGATTTTATGATTTTGTACTTTTACTAAAATGCACCATTTTGTGGGTCTCATGCATTTTGCCAAAAAATATTACAGAACAAAAAATTGACGTTTCTTGTTAATTAGCTTGATAATATTGTATTATGATATATAAAAAACGAAAACGGCTAGTTCGAGGTTATATACTTATGAATTTATGATTTTGTACTTTTACTAAAACACACCATTTTGTGGGTTAACTCATGCATTTTGCCAAAATTTTATACAGAACCAAAATTTAACGTTTCTTTTTTATTAGCTTGAGAATATTGTATTATGATATATTAAAAAAGAAAACGGCCACTTCGAAATTATATACTTATGATTTTATGATTTTGTATTTTTTCTAAAACGAGCCATTTTGTGGGTTAAAACTCACGCATTTTGCCAGTTTTTTTACGGAACCAAAAATTGACGTTTCTGGTTTATTAGCTTGAGAATATTGTATTATGATATATAAAAAACGAAAACGGCCAGTTCGAGGTTATATACTTATGATTTTATGATTTTGTACTTTTACTAAAATGCACCATTTTGTGGGTCTCATGCATTTTGCCAAAAAATTTTACAGAACAAAAAATTGACGTTTTTTGTTAATTAGCTTGATAATATTGTATTATGATATATAAAAAACGAAAACGGCTAGTTCGAGGTTATATACTTATGAATTTATGATTTTGTACTTTTACTAAAACACACCATTTTGTGGGTTAACTCATGCATTTTTCCAGTTTTTTTACGGAACCAAAAATTGACGTTTCTGGTTTATTGGCTTGAGAATATTGTATTATGATATATCAAAAAATAAAACGGCCAGTTCGAGGTTATAAACTTAAGATATTATGATTTTGTATTTTTTTTCGAAAACGAGCAATTTTGTGGGTTAACACTCACGCATTTTGCCAGATTTTTATACATAACCAAAAATTGACGTTTCGTATTATTAGCTTGAGAATATTGTATTATGATATATCAGAAAAGACAACGGCCAGTTCGAGGTTATATACTTATGATTTTATAATTTTATATTTTTTCGAAAACGAGCAATTTTGTGGGTTAACACTCACGCATTTTGCCCGATTTTTTTTTACATAACCAAAAATTGACGTTTCTTGTTTATTAGCTCGAGAATATTGTATTATGATATATAAAAAACGAAAACGGCTAGTTCGAGGTTATATACTTATGATTTTATGATTTTGTACTTTTACTAAAATGCACCATTTTGTGGGTTAACACACATGCATTTTGCCAAAATTTTTTACAGAACCAAAAATTGACGTTTCTTGTTTATTAGCTTGAGAATATTGTATTATGATATATAAAAAAAGAAAACGGCCGGTTCGAGGTTATATAATTATGATTTTATGATTTTGTACTTTTACTAAAACGCACCATTTTGTGGGTTAACACTCATTCATTTTGCCAAAAAATTTTACAGAACCAAAAATTGACGTTTCTTGTTTATTAGCTTGAGAATATTGTATTATGATATATCAAAAAATTAAACGGCCACTTCGAGGTTATATACTTATGATTTTATGATTTTGTATTTTTTCTAAAACGAGCCATTTTGTGGGTTAACACTCACGCATTTTGCCAGTTTTTTTACGGAACCAAAAATTGACGTTTCTGGTTTATTAGCTTGAGAATATTGTATTATGATATATAAAAAACGAAAACGGCCAGTTCGAGGTTATATACTTAAGATATTATGATTTTGTATTTTTTTTCGAAAACGAGCAATTTTGTGGGTTAACACTCACGCATTTTGCCAGATTTTTTTACATAACCAAAAATTGATATTTCTGGTTTATTAGCTTTAGAATATTGTATTATGATATATCAAAAAAGAAATTGGTCAGTTCGAGGTTATATACTTATGATTTTATGATTTTGTATTTTTACTAAAACACACCATTTTGTGGGTTAACACTCACGCATTTTGCCAGATATTTTTGCAGAACCAAAAATTGACGTTTCTTGTTTATTAGCTTGAGAATATTGTATTATGATATATTAAAAAAGAAAACGGCCAGTTCAAGGTTATATACTTATGATTTTATAATTTTGTACTTTTACTAAAATGCACCATTTTGTGGGTTAACACTCATGCATTTTGCCAAAATTTTTACAGAACCAAAAATTGACGTTTCTTGTTATTAGCTTGAGAATATTGTATTATGATATATAAAAAACGAAAACGGCCACTTCGAGGTTATATACTTATGATTTTATGATTTTGTACTTTTACTAAAACGCACCATTTTGTGGGTTAACACTCATGCATTTTGCCAAAAATTTTTACATAACCAAAAATTGAAGTTTCTTGTTTATTATCTTGAGAATATTGTATTATGATATATCAAAAAAGAAAACGGCCACTTCGAGGTTATATACTTATGATTTTATGATTTTGTATTTTTTTTAAAACGAGCCATTTTGTGGGTTAACTCACGCATTTTGCCAGTTTTTTTACGGAACCAAAAATTGACGTTTCTTGTTTATTAGCTTGAGAATATTGTCTTATGATATATCAAAAAAGAAAACGGCCAGTTCGAGGTTATATACTTAAGATATTATGATTTTATATTTTTTCTAAAACGAGCAATTTTGTGGGTTAACACTCACGCATTTTGCCAGATTTTTTTACATAACCAAAAATTGATATTTCTTGTTTATTAGCTTTAGAATATTGTATTATGATATATCAAAAAAGAAATTGGTCAGTTCGAGGTTATATACTTATGATTTTATGATTTTGTATTATTACTAAAACGCACCATTTTGTGGGTTAACACTCACGCATTTTGCAAGATTTTTTTACAGAACCAAAAATTGACGTTTCTTGTTTATTAGCTTGAGAATATTGTATTATGATGTATCAAAAAAGAAAACGGCCAGTTCGAGGTTATATACTTATGATTTTATGATTTTGTATTCTTTGTATAACGAGCAATTTTTTGGGTTAACACTCAAGCATTTTGCCAAATTTTTTTACATAACCAAAAATTGAATTATTTTGTTTATTAGCTTTAGAATATTATATTATGATATATGAAAAAAGAAATCGGCCAGTTCGAGCGTATATTCTCATGATTTTATGATTTTGTATTTTTTTTCGAAACGAGCAATTTTGTGGGTTAACACTCACGCATTTTGCCAGATTTTTATACATAACCAAAAATTGACGTTTCGTATTTTTAGCTTGAGAATATTGTATTATGATATATCAGAAAAGACAACGGCCAGTTCGAGGTTATATACTTATGATTTTATGATTTTATATTTTTTCGAAAACGAGCAATTTTGTGGGTTAACACTCACGCATTTTGCCAAATTTTTTTACATAACCAAAAATTGACGTTTCTTGTTTATTAGCTTTAGAATATTGTATTATGATATATCAAAAAAGAAATTGGTCAGTTCGAGGTTATATACTTATGATTTTATGATTTTGTATTTTTACTAAAACGCACCATTTTGTGGGTTAACACTCACGGATTTTGCAAGATTTTTTTACAGAACCAAAAATTGACGTTTCTTGTTTATTAGCTTGAGAATATTGTATTATGATATATCAAAAAAGAAAACGGCCAGTTCGAGGTTATATACTTATGATTTTATGATTTTGTATTTTTTCTAAAACGAGCAATTTTGTGGGTTAACACTCAAGCATTTTGCCAGATTTTTTACATAACCAAAAATTGAATTTTTTTGTTTATTAGCTTTAGAATATTATATTATGATATATGAAAAAAGAAATCGGCCAGTTCGAGGGTATATTCTTAAGATTTTATGATTTTGTATTTTTTTTCGAAAACGAGCAATTTTGTGTGTTAACACTCACGCATTTTGCCAGATTTTTATACATAACCAAAAATTGACGTTTCGTACTTTTAGCTTGAGAATATTGTATTATGATATATCAGAAAAGACAACGGCCAGTTCGAGGTTATATACTTATGATTTTATGATTTTATATTTATTCGAAAACGAGCAATTTTGTGGGTTAACACTCACGCATTTTGCCAGATTTTTTCCACAGAACCAAAAATTGACGTTTCTTGTTTATTAGCTTGAGAATATTGTATTATGATATATAAAAAACGAAAACAGCCAGTTCGAAGTTATATACTTATGATTTTATGATTTTGTACTTTTACTAAAACGCACCATTTTGTGGGTTAACACTCATGCATTTTGCCAAATTTTTTTACAGAACCAAAAATTGACGTTTCTTGTTTATTAGCTTGAGAATATTGTATTATGATATATAAAAAAGGAAAACGGCCAGTTCGAGGTTATATACTTATGATTTTATGATTTTGTACTTTTACTAAAACGCACCATTTTGTGGGTTAACACTCACGCATTTTGCCAGATTTTTTTACAGAACCAAAAATTGACGTTTCTTGTTTATTAGCTTGAGAATATTGTATTATGACATATCAAAAAAGAAAACGGCCAGTTCGAGGTTATATACTTATGATTTTATGATTTTGTATTTTTTCTAAAACGAGCAATTTTGTGGGTTAACACTCAAGCAATTTGCCAGTTATTTTACGGAACCAAAAATTGACGTTTCTAGTTTATTAACTTGAGAATATTGTATTATGTTATATAAAAAACGAAAACGGTCAGTTCGAGGTTATATACTTATGATTTTATGATTTTGTACTTTTACTAAAATGCACCATTTTGTGGGTTAGCACTCATGCATTTTGCCAAATTTTTTTACAGAACCAAAAATTGACGTTTCTTGTTTAATAGCTTGAGAATATTGTATTATGATATATAAAAAACGAAAACGGCCAGTTCGAGCTTATATACTTATGATTTTATGATTTTGTACTTTTACTAAAACGCACCATTTTGTGGGTTAACACTCATGCATTTTGCCAAAATTTTTTACAGAACCAAAAATTGTCGTTTCTTGTTTATTAGCTTGAGAATATTGTATTATGATATATCAAAAAAGAAAACGGCCACTTCGAGGTTATATACTTATGATTTTATGATTTTGTATTTTTTCTAAAACGAGCCATTTTGTGGATTAACACTCACGCAATTTGCCAGTTTTTTTACGAAACCAAAAATTGACGTTTCTGGTTTATTAGCATGAGAATATTGTATTATGATATATCAAAAAAGAAAACGGCCAGTTCGAGGTTATATACTGAAGATATTATGATTTTATATTTTATCTAAAACGAGCAATTTTGTGGGTTAACACTCACGCATTTTGCCAGATTTTTTTACATAACCAAAAATTGATATTTCTTGTATATTAGCTTTAGAATATTGTATTATGATATATCAAAAAATAAATTGCTCAGTTCGAGGTTATATACTTTTGATTTTATGATTTTGTATTTTTACTGAAACACACCATTTTGTGGGTTAACACTCACACATTTTGCCAGATTTTTTTACAGAACCAAAAATTGACGTTTCTTGTTTATTAGCTTGAGAATATTGTATTATGATATATCAAAAAAGAAAACGACCAGTTCGAGGTTATATACTTAAGATTTTATGATTTTTTATTTTTTCTAAAACGAGCAATTTTGTGGGTTAACACTCAAGCATTTTGCCAGATTTTTTTACATAACCAAAAATTGAAGTTTCTTGTTTATTAGCTTTAGAATATTATATTATGATATATGAAAAAAGAAATCGGCCAGTTCGAGGGTATATTCTTATGATTTTATGATTTTGTATTTTATTCGAAAACGAGCAATTTTGTTGGTTAACACTCACGCATTTTGCCAGATTTTTATACATAACCAAAAATTGACGTTTCGTATTTTTAGCTTGAGAATATTGTATTATGATATATCAGAAAAGACAACAGCCAGTTCGAGGTTATATACTTATGATTTTATGATTTTGTACTTTTACTAAAACGCACCATTTTGTGGGTTAACACTCATGCATTTTGCCAAAATTTTTTACAAAACCAAAAATTGACGTTTATTGTTTATTAGCTTGAGAATATTGTATTATAATATATAAAAAACGAAAACGGCCAGTTCGAGGTTATATACTTATGATTTTATGATTTTGTACTTTTACTAAAACGCACCATTTTTTGGGTTAACACGCACGCATTTTGCCAGATTTTTTTACAAAACCAAAAATTGACGTTTCTTGTTTATTAGCTTGAGAATATTGTATTATGATATAGCAAAAAAGAAAACGGCCAGTTCGAGGTTATATACTTATGATTTTATGATTTTGTAATTTTTCTAAAACGAGCAATTTTGTGGGTTAACACTCAAGCATTTTGCCAGTTATTTTATGGAACCAAAAATTGACGTTTCTGGTTTATTAGCTTGAGAATATTGTATTATGATATATCAAAAAAGAAAACGGCCAGTTCGAGGTTATATACTTAATATATTTATATTTTGTATTTTTTTTCGAAAACGAGCAATTTTGTGGGTTAACACTCACACATTTTGCAAGATTTTTATACATAACCAAAAATTGACATTCCGTATTTTTAGCTTGAGAATATTGTATTATGATATATCAGAAAAGACAACGGCCAGTTCGAGGTTATATACTTATGATTTTATGATTTTATATTTTTTCGAAAACGAGCAATTTTGTGGGTTAACACTCACGCATTTTGCCAGATTTTTTTTAAAGAACCAAAAATTGACGTTTCTTGTTTATTAGCTGAGAATATTGTATTATGATATATAAAAAACGAAAACGGCCAGTTCGAGGTTATATACTTATGATTTTATGATTTTGTACTTTTACTAAAACGCACCATTTTGTGGGTTATCACTCATGCATTTTGCCAAAAATTTTTACAGAACCAAAAATTGACGTTTCTTGTTTATTAGCTTGAGAATATTGTATTATGATATATAAAAAACGGAAACAGCCAGTTCGAGGTTATATACTTATGATTTTATGATTTTGTACTTTTACTAAAACGAACCATTTTGTGGGTTAACACGCACGCATTTTGCCAGATTTTTTTACAGAACCAAAAATTGACGTTTCTTGTTTATTAGCTTGAGAATATTGTATTATGATATATCAAAAAAGAAACGGCCAGTTCGAGGTTATATACTTATGATTGATTTTGTATTTTTTCAAAAACAAGCAATTTTGTGGGTTAACACTCAAGCATTTTGCCAGTTATTTTACGGAACCAAAAATTGACGTTTCTGGTTTATTAGCTTGAGAATATTGTATTATGATATATCAAAAAAGAAAACGGCCAGTTCGAGGTTATATACTTAAGATATTATGATTTTGTATTTTTTTTCGAAAACGAGCAATTTTGTGGGTTAACACTCACACATTTTGCAAGATTTTTATACATAACCAAAAATTGACGTTTCGTATTTTTAGCTTGAAAATATTGTATTATGATATATCAGAAAAGACAACGGCCAGTTTGAGGTTATATAATTATGAGTTTATGATTTTATATTTTTTCGAAAACGAGCAATTTTGTGGGTTAACACTCACGCATTTTGCCAGATTTTTTTTACAGAACCAAAAATTGACGTTTCTTGTTTATTAGCTTGAGAATATTGTATTATGATATATAAAAAACGAAAACGGCCAGTTCGAGGTTATATACTTATGATTTTATGATTTTGTACTTTTACTAAAACGCACCATTTTGTGGGTTAACACTCATGCATTTTGCCAAAATTTTTTACAGAACCAAAAATTGATGTTTCTTGTTTATTAGCTTGAGAATATTGTATTATAATATATAAAAAACGAAAACGGCCAGTTCGAGGTTATATACTTATGATTTTATGATTTTGTACTTTTACTAAAACGCACCATTTTGTGGGTTAACACGCACGCATTTTGCCAGATTTTTTTACAAAACCAAAAATTGACGTTTCTTGTTTATTAGCTTGAGAATATTGTATTATGATATATCAAAAAAGAAAACGGCCAGTTCGAGGTTATATACTTATGATTTTATGATTTTGTATTTTTTCTAAAACGAGCAATTTTGTGGGTTAACACTCAAGCATTTTGCCAGTTATTTTACGGAACCAAAAATTGACGTTTCTGGTTTATTAGCTTGAAAATATTGTATTATGATATATCAAAAAAGAAAACGGCCAGTTCGAGGTTATATACTTAATATATTATGATTTTGTATTTTTTTTCGAAAACGAGCAATTTTGTGGGTTAACAGTCACACATTTTGCAAGATTTTTATACATAACCAAAAATTGACATTTCGTATGTTTAGCTTGAGAATATTGTATTATGATATATCAGAAAAGACAACGGCCAGTTCGAGGTTATATACTTATGATTTTATGATTTTATATTTTTTCGGAAACGAGCAATTTTGTGGGTTAACACTCACGCATTTTGCCAGATTTTTTTTAAAGAACCAAAAATTGACGTTTCTTGTTTATTAGCTGAGAATATTGTATTATGATATATAAAAAACGAAAACGGCCAGTTCGAGGTTATATACTTATGATTTTATGATTTTGTACTTTTACTAAAACGCACCATCTTGTGGGTTATCACTCATGCATTTTGCCAAAATTTTTTACAGAACCAAAAATTGACGTTTCTTGTTTATTAGCTTGAGAATATTGTATTATGATATATAAAAAACGAAAACGGCTAGTTCGAGGTTATATACTTATGATTTTATGATTTTGTACTTTTACTAAAACGAACCATTTTGTGGGTTAACACGCACGCATTTTGCCAGATTTTTTTACAGAACCAAAAATTGACGTTTCTTGTTTATTAGCTTGAGAATATTGTATTATGATATATAAAAAACGAAAACGGCCAGTTCGAGGTTATATACTTATGATTTTATGATTTTATATTTTTTCGAAAACGAGCAATTTTGTGGGTTAACACTCACGCATTTTGCCCGATTTTTTTTTACATAACCAAAAATTGACGTTTCTTGTTTATTAGCTCGAGAATATTGTATTATGATATATAAAAAACGAAAACGGCCAGTTCGAGGTTATATACTTATGATTTTATGATTTTGTACTTTTACTAAAATGCACCATTTTGTGGGTTAACACACATGCATTTTGCCAAAATTTTTTACAGAACCAAAAATTGACGTTTCTTGTTTATTAGCTTGAGAATATTGTATTATGATATATAAAAAAAGAAAACGGCCGGTTCGAGGTTATATAATTATGATTTTATGATTTTGTACTTTTACTAAAACGCACCATTTTGTGGGTTAACACTCATTCATTTTGCCAAAAAATTTTACGGAACCAAAAATTGACGTTTCTGGTTTATTAGCTTGAGAATATTGTATTATGATATATAAAAAACGAAAACGGCCAGTTCGAGGTTATATACTTAAGATATTATGATTTTGTATTTTTTTTCGAAAACGAGCAATTTTGTGGGTTAACACTCACGCATTTTGCCAGATTTTTTTACATAACCAAAAATTGATATTTCTGGTTTATTAGCTTTAGAATATTGTATTATGATATATCAAAAAAGAAATTGGTCAGTTCGAGGTTATATACTTATGATTTTATGATTTTGTATTTTTACTAAAACACACCATTTTGTGGGTTAACACTCACGCATTTTGCCAGATATTTTTGCAGAACCAAAAATTGACGTTTCTTGTTTATTAGCTTGAGAATATTGTATTATGATATATTAAAAAAGAAAACGGCCAGTTCAAGGTTATATACTTATGATTTTATAATTTTGTACTTTTACTAAAATGCACCATTTTGTGGGTTAACACTCATGCATTTTGCCAAAATTTTTACAGAACCAAAAATTGACGTTTCTTGTTATTAGCTTGAGAATATTGTATTATGATATATAAAAAACGAAAACGGCCACTTCGAGGTTATATACTTATGATTTTATGATTTTGTACTTTTACTAAAACGCACCATTTTGTGGGTTAACACTCATGCATTTTGCCAAATTTTTTTACATAACCAAAAATTGAAGTTTCTTGTTTATTATCTTGAGAATATTGTATTATGATATATCAAAAAAGAAAACGGCCACTTTGAGGTTATATACTTATGATTTTATGATTTTGTATTTTTTTTAAAACGAGCCATTTTGAGGGTTAACTCACGCATTTTGCCAGTTTTTTTACGGAACCAAAAATTGACGTTTCTTGTTTATTAGCTTGAGAATATTGTCTTATGATATATCAAAAAAGAAAACGGCCAGTTCGAGGTTATATACTTAAGATATTATGATTTTATATTTTTTCTAAAACGAGCAATTTTGTGGGTTAACACTCACGCATTTTGCCAGATTTTTTTACATAACCAAAAATTGATATTTCTTGTTTATTAGCTTTAGAATATTGTATTATGATATATCAAAAAAGAAATTGGTCAGTTCGAGGTTATATACTTATGATTTTATGATTTTGTATTTTTACTAAAACGCACCATTTTGTGGGTTAACACTCACGCATTTTGCAAGATTTTTTTACAGAACCAAAAATTGACGTTTCTTGTTTATTAGCTTGAGAATATTGTATTATGATGTATCAAAAAAGAAAACGGCCAGTTCGAGGTTATATACTTATGATTTTATGATTTTGTATTCTTTGTATAACGAGCAATTTTTTGGGTTAACACTCAAGCATTTTGCCAAATTTTTTTACATAACCAAAAATTGAATTATTTTGTTTATTAGCTTTAGAATATTATATTATGATATATGAAAAAAGAAATCGGCCAGTTCGAGCGTATATTCTCATGATTTTATGATTTTGTATTTTGTTTCGAAACGAGCAATTTTGTGGGTTAACACTCACGCATTTTGCCAGATTTTTATACATAACCAAAAATTGACGTTTCGTATTTTTAGCTTGAGAATATTGTATTATGATATATCAGAAAAGACAACGGCCAGTTCGAGGTTATATACTTATGATTTTATGATTTTATATTTTTTCGAAAACGAGCAATTTTGTGGGTTAACACTCACGCATTTTGCCAGATTTTTTTACATAACCAAAAATTGACGTTTCTTGTTTATTAGCTTTAGAATATTGTATTATGATATATCAAAAAAGAAATTGGTCAGTTCGAGGTTATATACTTATGATTTTATGATTTTGTATTTTTACTAAAACGCACCATTTTGTGGGTTAACACTCACGGATTTTGCAAGATTTTTTTACAGAACCAAAAATTGACGTTTCTTGTTTATTAGCTTGAGAATATTGTATTATGATATATCAAAAAAGAAAACGGCCAGTTCGAGGTTATATACTTATGATTTTATGATTTTGTATTTTTTCTAAAACGAGCAATTTTGTGGGTTAACACTCAAGCATTTTGCCAGATTTTTTACATAACCAAAAATTGAATTTTTTTGTTTATTAGCTTTAGAATATTATATTATGATATATGAAAAAAGAAATCGGCCAGTTCGAGGGTATATTCTTAAGATTTTATGATTTTGTATTTTTTTTCGAAAACGAGCAATTTTGTGGGTTAACACTCACGCATTTTGCCAGATTTTTATACATAACCAAAAATTGACGTTTCGTACTTTTAGCTTGAGAATATTGTATTATGATATATCAGAAAAGACAACGGCCAGTTCGAGGTTATATACTTATGATTTTATGATTTTATATTTATTCGAAAACGAGCAATTTTGTGGGTTAACACTCACGCATTTTGCCAGATTTTTTCCACAGAACCAAAAATTGACGTTTCTTGTTTATTAGCTTGAGAATATTGTATTATGATATATAAAAAACGAAAACAGCCAGTTCGAAGTTATATACTTATGATTTTATGATTTTGTACTTTTACTAAAACGCACCATTTTGTGGGTTAACACTCATGCATTTTGCCAAATTTTTTTACAGAACCAAAAATTGACGTTTCTTGTTTATTAGCTTGAGAATATTGTATTATGATATATAAAAAAGGAAAACGGCCAGTTCGAGGTTATATACTTATGATTTTATGATTTTGTACTTTTACTAAAACGCACCATTTTGTGGGTTAACACTCACGCATTTTGCCAGATTTTTTTACAGAACCAAAAATTGACGTTTCTTGTTTATTAGCTTGAGAATATTGTATTATGACATATCAAAAAAGAAAACGGCCAGTTCGAGGTTATATACTTATGATTTTATGATTTTGTATTTTTTCTAAAACGAGCAATTTTGTGGGTTAACACTCAAGCATTTTGCCAGTTATTTTACGGAACCAAAAATTGACGTTTCTAGTTTATTAACTTGAGAATATTGTATTATGATATATAAAAAACGAAAACGGTCAGTTCGAGGTTATATACTTATGATTTTATGATTTTGTACTTTTACTAAAATGCACCATTTTGTGGGTTAGCACTCATGCATTTTGCCAAATTTTTTTACAGAACCAAAAATTGACGTTTCTTGTTTAATAGCTTGAGAATATTGTATTATGATATATAAAAAACGAAAACGGCCAGTTCGAGGTTATATACTTATGATTTTATGATTTTGTACTTTTACTAAAACGCACCATTTTGTGGGTTAACACTCATGCATTTTGCCAAAATTTTTTACAGAACCAAAAATTGTCGTTTCTTGTTTATTAGCTTGAGAATATTGTATTATGATATATCAAAAAAGAAAACGGCCACTTCGAGGTTATATACTTATGATTTTATGATTTTGTATTTTTTCTAAAACGAGCCATTTTGTGGGTTAACACTCACGCAATTTGCCAGTTTTTTTACGAAACCAAAAATTGACGTTTCTGGTTTATTAGCATGAGAATATTGTATTATGATATATCAAAAAAGAAAACGGCCAGTTCGAGGTTATATACTGAAGATATTATGATTTTATATTTTATCTAAAACGAGCAATTTTGTGGGTTAACACTCACGCATTTTGCCAGATTTTTTTACATAACCAAAAATTGATATTTCTTGTATATTAGCTTTAGAATATTGTATTATGATATATCAAAAAATAAATTGCTCAGTTCGAGGTTATATACTTTTGATTTTATGATTTTGTATTTTTACTGAAACACACCATTTTGTGGGTTAACACTCACACATTTTGCCAGATTTTTTTACAGAACCAAAAATTGACGTTTCTTGTTTATTAGCTTGAGAATATTGTATTATGATAAATCAAAAAAGAAAACGACCAGTTCGAGGTTATATACTTAAGATTTTAGATTTTTTATTTTTTCTAAAACGAGCAATTTTGTGGGTTAACACTCAAGCATTTTGCCAGATTTTTTTACATAACCAAAAATTGAAGTTTCTTGTTTATTAGCTTTAGAATATTATATTATGATATATGAAAAAAGAAATCGGCCAGTTCGAGGGTATATTCTTATGATTTTATGATTTTGTATTTTATTCGAAAACGAGCAATTTTGTGGGTTAACACTCACGCATTTTGCCAGATTTTTATACATAACCAAAAATTGACGTTTCGTATTTTTAGCTTGAGAATATTGTATTATGATATATCAGAAAAGACAACAGCCAGTTCGAGGTTATATACTTATGATTTTATGATTTTGTACTTTTACTAAAACGCACCATTTTGTGGGTTAACACTCATGCATTTTGCCAAAATTTTTTACAAAACCAAAAATTGACGTTTCTTGTTTATTAGCTTGAGAATATTGTATTATAATATATAAAAAACGAAAACGGGCAGTTCGAGGTTATATACTTATGATTTTATGATTTTGTACTTTTACTAAAACGCACCATTTTTTGGGTTAACACGCACGCATTTTGCCAGATTTTTTTACAAAACCAAAAATTGAAGTTTCTTGTTTATTAGCTTGAGAATATTGTATTATGATATAGCAAAAAAGAAAACGGCCAGTTCGAGGTTATATACTTATGATTTTATGATTTTGTAATTTTTATAAAACGAGCAATTTTGTGGGTTAACACTCAAGCATTTTGCCAGTTATTTTATGGAACCAAAAATTGACGTTTCTGGTTTATTAGCTTGAGAATATTGTATTATGATATATCAAAAAAGAAAACGGCCAGTTCGAGGTTATATACTTAATATATTTATATTTTGTATTTTTTTTCGAAAACGAGCAATTTTGTGGGTTAACACTCACACATTTTGCAAGATTTTTATACATAACCAAAAATTGACATTTCGTATTTTTAGCTTGAGAATATTGTATTATGATATATCAGAAAAGACAACGGCCAGTTCGAGGTTATATACTTATGATTTTATGATTTTATATTTTTTCGAAAACGAGCAATTTTGTGGGTTAACACTCACGCATTTTGCCAGATTTTTTTTAAAGAACCAAAAATTGACGTTTCTTGTTTATTAGCTGAGAATATTGTATTATGATATATAAAAAACGAAAACGGCCAGTTCGAGGTTATATACTTATGATTTTATGATTTTGTACTTTTACTAAAACGCACCATTTTGTGGGTTATCACTCATGCATTTTGCCAAAAATTTTTACAGAACCAAAAATTGACGTTTCTTGTTTATTAGCTTGAGAATATTGTATTATGATATATAAAAAACGGAAACAGCCAGTTCGAGGTTATATACTTATGATTTTATGATTTTGTACTTTTACTAAAACGAACCATTTTGTGGGTTAACACGCACGCATTTTGCCAGATTTTTTTACAGAACCAAAAATTGACGTTTCTTGTTTATTAGCTTGAGAATATTGTATTATGATATATCAAAAAAGAAACGGCCAGTTCGAGGTTATATACTTATGATTGATTTTGTATTTTTTCAAAAACAAGCAATTTTGTGGGTTAACACTCAAGCATTTTGCCAGTTATTTTACGGAACCAAAAATTGACGTTTCTGGTTTATTAGCTTGAGAATATTGTATTATGATATATCAAAAAAGAAAACGGCCAGTTCGAGGTTATATACTTAAGATATTATGATTTTGTATTTTTTTTCGAAAACTAGCAATTTTGTGGGTTAACACTCACACATTTTGCAAGATTTTTATACATAACCAAAAATTGACGTTTCGTATTTTTAGCTTGAAAATATTGTATTATGATATATCAGAAAAGACAACGGCCAGTTTGAGGTTATATAATTATGAGTTTATGATTTTATATTTTTTCGAAAACGAGCAATTTTGTGGGTTAACACTCACGCATTTTGCCAGATTTTTTTTACAGAACCAAAAATTGACGTTTCTTGTTTTTTAGCTTGAGAATATTGTATTATGATATATAAAAAACGAAAACGGCCAGTTCGAGGTTATATACTTATGATTTTATGATTTTGTACTTTTACTAAAACGCACCATTTTGTGGGTTAACACTCATGCATTTTGCCAAAATTTTTTACAGAACCAAAAATTGATGTTTCTTGTTTATTAGCTTGAGAATATTGTATTATAATATATAAAAAACGAAAACGGCCAGTTCGAGGTTATATACTTATGATTTTATGATTTTGTACTTTTACTAAAACGCACCATTTTGTGGGTTAACACGCACGCATTTTGCCAGATTTTTTTACAAAACCAAAAATTGACGTTTCTTGTTTATTAGCTTGAGAATATTGTATTATGATATATCAAAAAAGAAAACGGCCAGTTCGAGGTTATATACTTATGATTTTATGATTTTGTATTTTTTCTAAAACGAGCAATTTTGTGGGTTAACACTCAAGCATTTTGCCAGTTATTTTACGGAACCAAAAATTGACGTTTCTGGTTTATTAGCTTGAAAATATTGTATTATGATATATCAAAAAAGAAAACGGCCAGTTCGAGGTTATATACTTAATATATTATGATTTTGTATTTTTTTTCGAAAACGAGCAATTTTGTGGGTTAACAGTCACACATTTTGCAAGATTTTTATACATAACCAAAAATTGACATTTCGTATGTTTAGCTTGAGAATATTGTATTATGATATATCAGAAAAGACAACGGCCAGTTCGAGGTTATATACTTATGATTTTATGATTTTATATTTTTTCGAAAACGAGCAATTTTGTGGGTTAACACTCACGCATTTTGCCAGATTTTTTTTAAAGAACCAAAAATTGACGTTTCTTGTTTATTAGCTGAGAATATTGTATTATGATATATAAAAAACGAAAACGGCCAGTTCGAGGTTATATACTTATGATTTTATGATTTTGTACTTTTACTAAAACGCACCATTTTGTGGGTTATCACTCATGCATTTTGCCAAAATTTTTTACAGAACCAAAAATTGACGTTTCTTGTTTATTAGCTTGAGAATATTGTATTATGATATATAAAAAACGAAAACGGCTAGTTCGAGGTTATATACTTATGATTTTATGATTTTGTACTTTTACTAAAACGAACCATTTTGTGGGTTAACACGCACGCATTTTGCCAGATTTTTTTACAGAACCAAAAATTGACGTTTCTTGTTTATTAGCTTGAGAATATTGTATTATGATATATCAAAAAAGAAAACGGCCAGTTCGAGGTTATATACTTATGATTTTATGATTTTGTATTTTTTCTAAAACAAGCAATTTTGTGGGTTAACACTCAAGCATTTTGCCAGTTATTTTACGGAACCAAAAATTGACGTTTCTGGTTTATTAGCTTGAGAATATTGTATTATGATATATCAAAAAAGAAAACGGCCAGTTCGGGGTTATATACTTAAGATATTATGATTTTGTATTTTTTTTTCGAAAACGAGCAATTTTGTGGGTTAACACTCACACATTTTGCAAGATTTTTATACATAACCAAAAATTGACGTTTCGTATTTTTAGCTTGAAAATATTGTATTATGATATATCAGAAAAGACAACGGCCAGTTCGAGGTTATATAATTATGATTTTATGATTTTATATTTTTTCGAAAACGAGCAATTTTGTGGGTTAACACTCACGCATTTTGCCAGATTTTTTTTACAGAACCAAAAATTGACGTTTCTTGTTTATTAGCTTGAGAATATTGTATTATGATATATAAAAAACGAAAACGGCCAGTTTGAGGTTATATACTTATGATTTTATGATTTTGTGCTTTTACTAAAACGCACCATTTTGTGGGTTAACACTCATGCATTTTGCCAAATTTTTTTACAGAACCAAAAATTGATGTTTCTTGTTTATTAGCTTGAGAATATTGTATTATGATATATAAAAAACGAAAACGGCCAGTTCGAGGTTATATACTTATGATTTTATGATTTTGTACTTTTACTAAAACGCACCATTTTGTGGGTTAACACTCATGCATTTTGCCAAAATTTTTTACAGAACCAAAAATTGATGTTTCTTGTTTATTAGCTTGAGAATATTGTATTATAATATATAAAAAACGAAAACGGCCAGTTCGAGGTTATATACTTATGATTTTATGATTTTGTACTTTTACTAAAACGCACCATTTTGTGGGTTAACACGCACGCATTTTGCCAGATTTTTTTACAAAACCAAAAATTGACGTTTCTTGTTTATTAGCTTGAGAATATTGTATTATGATATATCAAAAAAGAAAACGGCCAGTTCGAGGTTATATACTTATGATTTTATGATTTTGTATTTTTTCTAAAACGAGCAATTTTGTGGGTTAACACTCAAGCATTTTGCCAGTTATTTTACGGAACCAAAAATTGACGTTTCTGGTTTATTAGCTTGAAAATATTGTATTATGATATATCAAAAAAGAAAACGGCCAGTTCGAGGTTATATACTTAATATATTATGATTTTGTATTTTTTTTCGAAAACGAGCAATTTTGTGGGTTAACACTCACACATTTTGCAAGATTTTTATACATAACCAAAAATTGACATTTCGTATTTTTAGCTTGAGAATATTGTATTATGATATATCAGAAAAGACAACGGCCAGTTCGAGGTTATATACTTATGATTTTATGATTTTATATTTTTTCGAAAACGAGCAATTTTGTGGGTTAACACTCACGCATTTTGCCAGATTTTTTTTAAAGAACCAAAAATTGACGTTTCTTGTTTATTAGCTGAGAATATTGTATTATCATATATAAAAAACGAAAACGGCCAGTTCGAGGTTATATACTTATGATTTTATGATTTTGTACTTTTACTAAAACGCACCATTTTGTGGGTTATCACTCATGCATTTTGCCAAAATTTTTTACAGAACCAAAAATTGACGTTTCTTGTTTATTAGCTTGAGAATATTGTATTATGATATATAAAAAACGAAAACGGCTAGTTCGAGGTTATATACTTATGATTTTATGATTTTGTACTTTTACTAAAACGAACCATTTTGTGGGTTAACACGCACGCATTTTGCCAGATTTTTTTACAGAACCAAAAATTGACGTTTCTTGTTTATTAGCTTGAGAATATTGTATTATGATATATCAAAAAAGAAAACGGCCAGTTCGAGGTTATATACTTATGATTTTATGATTTTGTATTTTTTCTAAAACGAGCAATTTTGTGGGTTAACACTCAAGCATTTTGCCAGTTATTTTACGGAACCAAAAATTGACGTTTCTGGTTTATTAGCTTGAAAATATTGTATTATGATATATCAAAAAAGAAAACGGCCAGTTCGAGGTTATATACTTAATATATTATGATTTTGTATTTTTTTTCGAAAACGAGCAATTTTGTGGGTTAACAGTCACACATTTTGCAAGATTTTTATACATAACCAAAAATTGACATTTCGTATTTTTAGCTTGAGAATATTGTATTATGATATATCAGAAAAGACAACGGCCAGTTCGAGGTTATATACTTATGATTTTATGATTTTATATTTTTTCGAAAACGAGCAATTTTGTGGGTTAACACTCACGCATTTTGCCAGATTTTTTTTAAAGAACCAAAAATTGACGTTTCTTGTTTATTAGCTGAGAATATTGTATTATGATATATAAAAAACGAAAACGGCCAGTTCGAGGTTATATACTTATGATTTTATGATTTTGTACTTTTACTAAAACGCACCATTTTGTGGGTTATCACTCATGCATTTTGCCAAAATTTTTTACAGAACCAAAAATTGACGTTTCTTGTTTATTAGCTTGAGAATATTGTATTATGATATATAAAAAACGAAAACGGCTAGTTCGAGGTTATATACTTATGATTTTATGATTTTGTACTTTTACTAAAACGAACCATTTTGTGGGTTAACACGCACGCATTTTGCCAGATTTTTTTACAGAACCAAAAATTGACGTTTCTTGTTTATTAGCTTGAGAATATTGTATTATGATATATAAAAAACGAAAACGGCTAGTTCGAGGTTATATACTTATGATTTTATGATTTTGTACTTTTACTAAAACGAACCATTTTGTGGGTTAACACGCACGCATTTTGCCAGATTTTTTTACAGAACCAAAAATTGACGTTTCTTGTTTATTAGCTTGAGAATATTGTATTATGATATATCAAAAAAGAAAACGGCCAGTTCGAGGTTATATACTTATGATTTTATGATTTTGTATTTTTTCTAAAACGAGCAATTTTGTGGGTTAACACTCAAGCATTTTGCCAGTTATTTTACGGAACCAAAAATTGACGTTTCTGGTTTATTAGCTTGAAAATATTGTATTATGATATATCAAAAAAGAAAACGGCCAGTTCGAGGTTATATACTTAATATATTATGATTTTGTATTTTTTTCGAAAACGAGCAATTTTGTGGGTTAACACTCACACATTTTGCAAGATTTTTATACATAACCAAAAATTGACATTTCGTATTTTTAGCTTGAGAATATTGTATTATGATATATCAGAAAAGACAACGGCCAGTTCGAGGTTATATACTTATGATTTTATGATTTTATATTTTTTCGAAAACGAGCAATTTTGTGGGTTAACACTCACGCATTTTGCCAGATTTTTTTTAAAGAACCAAAAATTGACGTTTCTTGTTTATTAGCTGAGAATATTGTATTATGATATATAAAAAACGAAAACGGCCAGTTCGAGGTTATATACTTATGATTTTATGATTTTGTACTTTTATTAAAACGCACCATTTTGTGGGTTATCACTCATGCATTTTGCCAAAATTTTTTACAGAACCAAAAATTGATGTTTCTTGTTTATTAGCTTGAGAATATTGTATTATAATATATAAAAAACGAAAACGGCCAGTTCGAGGTTATATACTTATGATTTTATGATTTTGTACTTTTACTAAAACGCACCATTTTGTGGGTTAACACGCACGCATTTTGCCAGATTTTTTTACAAAACCAAAAATTGACGTTTCTTGTTTATTAGCTTGAGAATATTGTATTATGATATATCAAAAAAGAAAACGGCCAGTTCGAGGTTATATACTTATGATTTTATGATTTTGTATTTTTTCTAAAACGAGCAATTTTGTGGGTTAACACTCAAGCATTTTGCCAGTTATTTTACGGAACCAAAAATTGACGTTTCTGGTTTATTAGCTTGAAAATATTGTATTATGATATATCAAAAAAGAAAACGGCCAGTTCGAGGTTATATACTTAATATATTATGATTTTGTATTTTTTTTCGAAAACGAGCAATTTTGTGGGTTAACACTCACACATTTTGCAAGATTTTTATACATAACCAAAAATTGACATTTCGTATTTTTAGCTTGAGAATATTGTATTATGATATATCAGAAAAGACAACGGCCAGTTCGAGGTTATATACTTATGATTTTATGATTTTATATTTTTTCGAAAACGAGCAATTTTGTGGGTTAACACTCACGCATTTTGCCAGATTTTTTTTAAAGAACCAAAAATTGACGTTTCTTGTTTATTAGCTGAGAATATTGTATTATCATATATAAAAAACGAAAACGGCCAGTTCGAGGTTATATACTTATGATTTTATGATTTTGTACTTTTACTAAAACGCACCATTTTGTGGGTTATCACTCATGCATTTTGCCAAAATTTTTTACAGAACCAAAAATTGACGTTTCTTGTTTATTAGCTTGAGAATATTGTATTATGATATATAAAAAACGAAAACGGCTAGTTCGAGGTTATATACTTATGATTTTATGATTTTGTACTTTTACTAAAACGAACCATTTTGTGGGTTAACACGCACGCATTTTGCCAGATTTTTTTACAGAACCAAAAATTGACGTTTCTTGTTTATTAGCTTGAGAATATTGTATTATGATATATCAAAAAAGAAAACGGCCAGTTCGAGGTTATATACTTATGATTTTATGATTTTGTATTTTTTCTAAAACGAGCAATTTTGTGGGTTAACACTCAAGCATTTTGCCAGTTATTTTACGGAACCAAAAATTGACGTTTCTGGTTTATTAGCTTGAAAATATTGTATTATGATATATCAAAAAAGAAAACGGCCAGTTCGAGGTTATATACTTAATATATTATGATTTTGTATTTTTTTTCGAAAACGAGCAATTTTGTGGGTTAACAGTCACACATTTTGCAAGATTTTTATACATAACCAAAAATTGACATTTCGTATTTTTAGCTTGAGAATATTGTATTATGATATATCAGAAAAGACAACGGCCAGTTCGAGGTTATATACTTATGATTTTATGATTTTATATTTTTTCGAAAACGAGCAATTTTGTGGGTTAACACTCACGCATTTTGCCAGATTTTTTTTAAAGAACCAAAAATTGACGTTTCTTGTTTATTAGCTGAGAATATTGTATTATGATATATAAAAAACGAAAACGGCCAGTTCGAGGTTATATACTTATGATTTTATGATTTTGTACTTTTACTAAAACGCACCATTTTGTGGGTTATCACTCATGCATTTTGCCAAAATTTTTTACAGAACCAAAAATTGACGTTTCTTGTTTATTAGCTTGAGAATATTGTATTATGATATATAAAAAACGAAAACGGCTAGTTCGAGGTTATATACTTATGATTTTATGATTTTGTACTTTTACTAAAACGAACCATTTTGTGGGTTAACACGCACGCATTTTGCCAGATTTTTTTACAGAACCAAAAATTGACGTTTCTTGTTTATTAGCTTGAGAATATTGTATTATGATATATAAAAAACGAAAACGGCTAGTTCGAGGTTATATACTTATGATTTTATGATTTTGTACTTTTACTAAAACGAACCATTTTGTGGGTTAACACGCACGCATTTTGCCAGATTTTTTTACAGAACCAAAAATTGACGTTTCTTGTTTATTAGCTTGAGAATATTGTATTATGATATATCAAAAAAGAAAACGGCCAGTTCGAGGTTATATACTTATGATTTTATGATTTTGTATTTTTTCTAAAACGAGCAATTTTGTGGGTTAACACTCAAGCATTTTGCCAGTTATTTTACGGAACCAAAAATTGACGTTTCTGGTTTATTAGCTTGAAAATATTGTATTATGATATATCAAAAAAGAAAACGGCCAGTTCGAGGTTATATACTTAATATATTATGATTTTGTATTTTTTTCGAAAACGAGCAATTTTGTGGGTTAACACTCACACATTTTGCAAGATTTTTATACATAACCAAAAATTGACATTTCGTATTTTTAGCTTGAGAATATTGTATTATGATATATCAGAAAAGACAACGGCCAGTTCGAGGTTATATACTTATGATTTTATGATTTTATATTTTTTCGAAAACGAGCAATTTTGTGGGTTAACACTCACGCATTTTGCCAGATTTTTTTTAAAGAACCAAAAATTGACGTTTCTTGTTTATTAGCTGAGAATATTGTATTATGATATATAAAAAACGAAAACGGCCAGTTCGAGGTTATATACTTATGATTTTATGATTTTGTACTTTTACTAAAACGCACCATTTTGTGGGTTATCACTCATGCATTTTGCCAAAATTTTTTACAGAACCAAAAATTGACGTTTCTTGTTTATTAGCTTGAGAATATTGTATTATGATATATAAAAAACGAAAACGGCTAGTTCGAGGTTATATACTTATGATTTTATGATTTTGTACTTTTACTAAAACGAACCATTTTGTGGGTTAACACGCACGTATTTTGCCAGATTTTTTTACAGAACCAAAAATTGACGTTTCTTGTTTATTAGCTTGAGAATATTGTATTATGATATATCAAAAAAGAAAACGGCCAGTTCGAGGTTATATACTTATGATTTTATGATTTTGTATTTTTTCTAAAACGAGCAATTTTGTGGGTTAACACTCAAGCATTTTGCCAGTTATTTTACGGAACCAAAAATTGACGTTTCTGGTTTATTAGCTTGAAAATATTGTATTATGATATATCAAAAAAGAAAACGGCCAGTTCGAGGTTATATACTTAATATATTATGATTTTGTATTTTTTTTCGAAAACGAGCAATTTTGTGGGTTAACAGTCACACATTTTGCAAGATTTTTATACATAACCAAAAATTGACATTTCGTATTTTTAGCTTGAGAATATTGTATTATGATATATCAGAAAAGACAACGGCCAGTTCGAGGTTATATACTTATGATTTTATGATTTTATATTTTTTCAAAAACGAGCAATTTTGTGGGTTAACACTCACGCATTTTGCCAGATTTTTTTTAAAGAACCAAAAATTGACGTTTCTTGTTTATTAGCTGAGAATATTGTATTATGATATATAAAAAACGAAAACGGCCAGTTCGAGGTTATATACTTATGATTTTATGATTTTGTACTTTTACTAAAACGCACCATTTTGTGGGTTATCACTCATGCATTTTGCCAAAATTTTTTACAGAACCAAAAATTGACGTTTCTTGTTTATTAGCTTGAGAATATTGTATTATGATATATAAAAAACGAAAACGGCTAGTTCGAGGTTATATACTTATGATTTTATGATTTTGTACTTTTACTAAAACGAACCATTTTGTGGGTTAAAACGCACGCATTTTGCCAGATTTTTTTACAGAACCAAAAATTGACGTTTCTTGTTTATTAGCTTGAGAATATTGTATTATGATATATCAAAAAAGAAAACGGCCAGTTCGAGGTTATATACTTATGATTTTATGATTTTGTATTTTTTCTAAAACAAGCAATTTTGTGGGTTAACACTCAAGTATTTTGCCAGTTATTTTACGGAACCAAAAATTGACGTTTCTGGTTTATTAGCTTGAGAATATTGTATTATGATATATCAAAAAAGAAAACGGCCAGTTCGAGGTTATATACTTAAGATATTATGATTTTGTATTTTTTCTAAAACGAGCAATTTTGTGGGTTAACACTCACACATTTTGCAAGATTTTTATACATAACCAAAAATTGACGTTTCGTATTTTTAGCTTGAAAATATTGTATTATGATATATCAAAAAAGACAACGGCCAGTTTGAGGTTATATAATTATGAGTTTATGATTTTATATTTTTTCGAAAACGAGCAATTTTGTGGGTTAACACTCACGCATTTTGCCAGATTTTTTTTACAGAACCAAAAATTTACGTTTCTTGTTTATTAGCTTGAGAATATTGTATTATGATATATAAAAAACGAAAACGGCCAGTTCGAGGTTATATACTTATGATTTTATGATTTTGTACTTTTACTAAAACGCACCATTTTGTGGGTTAACACTCATGCATTTTGCCAAAATTTTTTACAGAACCAAAAATTGAAGTTTCTTGTTTATTAGCTTGAGAATATTGTATTATAATATATAAAAAACGAAAACGGCCAGTTCGAGGTTATATACTTATGATTTTATGATTTTGTACTTTTACTAAAACGCACCATTTTGTGGGTTAACACGCACGCATTTTGCCAGATTTTTTTACAAAACCAAAAATTGACGTTTCTTGTTTATTAGCTTGAGAATATTGTATTATGATATATCAAAAAAGAAAACGGCCAGTTCGAGGTTATATACTTATGATTTTATGATTTTGTATTTTTTCTAAAACGAGCAATTTTGTGGGTTAACACTCAAGCATTTTGCCAGTTATTTTACGGAACCAAAAATTGACGTTTCTGGTTTATTAGCTTGAAAATATTGTATTATGATATATCAAAAAAGAAAACGGCCAGTTCGAGGTTATATACTTAATATATTATGATTTTGTATTTTTTTTCGAAAACGAGCAATTTTGTGGGTTAACAGTCACACATTTTGCAAGATTTTTATACATAACCAAAAATTGACATTTCGTATTTTTAGCTTGAGAATATTGTATTATGATATATCAGAAAAGACAACGGCCAGTTCGAGGTTATATACTTATGATTTTATGATTTTATATTTTTTCGAAAACGAGCAATTTTGTGGGTTAACACTCACGCATTTTGCCAGATTTTTTTTAAAGAACCAAAAATTGACGTTTCTTGTTTATTAGCTGAGAATATTGTATTATGATATATAAAAAACGAAAACGGCCAGTTCGAGGTTATATACTTATGATTTTATGATTTTGTACTTTTACTAAAACGCACCATTTTGTGGGTTATCACTCATGCATTTTCCCAAAATTTTTTACAGAACCAAAAATTGACGTTTCTTGTTTATTAGCTTGAGAATATTGTATTATGATATATAAAAAACGAAAACGGCTAGTTCGAGGTTATATACTTATGATTTTATGATTTTGTACTTTTACTAAAACGAACCATTTTGTGGGTTAACACGCACGCATTTTGCCAGATTTTTTTACAGAACCAAAAATTGACGTTTCTTGTTTATTAGCTTGAGAATATTGTATTATGATATATCAAAAAAGAAAACGGCCAGTTCGAGGTTATATACTTATGATTTTATGATTTTGTATTTTTTCTAAAACAAGCAATTTTGTGGGTTAACACTCAAGCATTTTGCCAGTTATTTTACGGAACCAAAAATTGACGTTTCTGGTTTATTAGCTTGAGAATATTGTATTATGATATATCAAAAAAGAAAACGGCCAGTTCGAGGTTATATACTTAAGATATTATGATTTTGTATTTTTTTTCGAAAACGAGCAATTTTGTGGGTTAACACTCACACATTTTGCAAGATTTTTATACATAACCAAAAATTGACATTTCGTATTTTTAGCTTGAGAATATTGTATTATGATATATCAGAAAAGACAACGGCCAGTTCGAGGTTATATACTTATGATTTTATGATTTTATATTTTTTCGAAAACGAGCAATTTTGTGGGTTAACACTCACGCATTTTGCCAGATTTTTTTTAAAGAACCAAAAATTGACGTTTCTTGTTTATTAGCTGAGAATATTGTATTATGATATATAAAAAACAAAAACGGCCAGTTCGAGGTTATATACTTATGATTTTATGATTTTGTACTTTTACTAAAACGCACCATTTTGTGGGTTATCACTCATGCATTTTGCCAAAATTTTTTACAGAACCAAAAATTGACGTTTCTTGTTTATTAGCTTGAGAATATTGTATTATGATATATAAAAAACGAAAACGGCTAGTTCGAGGTTATATACTTATGATTTTATGATTTTGTACTTTTACTAAAACGAACCATTTTGTGGGTTAACACGCACGCATTTTGCCAGATTTTTTTACAGAACCAAAAATTGACGTTTCTTGTTTATTAGCTTGAGAATATTGTATTATGATATATCAAAAAAGAAAACGGCCAGTTCGAGGTTATATACTTATGATTTTATGATTTTGTATTTTTTCTAAAACGAGCAATTTTGTGGGTTAACACTCAAGCATTTTGCCAGTTATTTTACGGAACCAAAAATTGACGTTTCTGGTTTATTAGCTTGAAAATATTGTATTATGATATATCAAAAAAGAAAACGGCCAGTTCGAGGTTATATACTTAATATATTATGATTTTGTATTTTTTTTCGAAAACGAGCAATTTTGTGGGTTAACAGTCACACATTTTGCAAGATTTTTATACATAACCAAAAATTGACATTTCGTATTTTTAGCTTGAGAATATTGTATTATGATATATCAGAAAAGACAACGGCCAGTTCGAGGTTATATACTTATGATTTTATGATTTTATATTTTTTCAAAAACGAGCAATTTTGTGGGTTAACACTCACGCATTTTGCCAGATTTTTTTTAAAGAACCAAAAATTGACGTTTCTTGTTTATTAGCTGAGAATATTGTATTATGATATATAAAAAACGAAAACGGCCAGTTCGAGGTTATATACTTATGATTTTATGATTTTGTACTTTTACTAAAACGCACCATTTTGTGGGTTATCACTCATGCATTTTGCCAAAATTTTTTACAGAACCAAAAATTGACGTTTCTTGTTTATTAGCTTGAGAATATTGTATTATGATATATAAAAAACGAAAACGGCTAGTTCGAGGTTATATACTTATGATTTTATGATTTTGTACTTTTACTAAAACGAACCATTTTGTGGGTTAAAACGCACGCATTTTGCCAGATTTTTTTACAGAACCAAAAATTGACGTTTCTTGTTTATTAGCTTGAGAATATTGTATTATGATATATCAAAAAAGAAAACGGCCAGTTCGAGGTTATATACTTATGATTTTATGATTTTGTATTTTTTCTAAAACAAGCAATTTTGTGGGTTAACACTCAAGTATTTTGCCAGTTATTTTACGGAACCAAAAATTGACGTTTCTGGTTTATTAGCTTGAGAATATTGTATTATGATATATCAAAAAAGAAAACGGCCAGTTCGAGGTTATATACTTAAGATATTATGATTTTGTATTTTTTCTAAAACGAGCAATTTTGTGGGTTAACACTCACACATTTTGCAAGATTTTTATACATAACCAAAAATTGACGTTTCGTATTTTTAGCTTGAAAATATTGTATTATGATATATCAAAAAAGACAACGGCCAGTTTGAGGTTATATAATTATGAGTTTATGATTTTATATTTTTTCGAAAACGAGCAATTTTGTGGGTTAACACTCACGCATTTTGCCAGATTTTTTTTACAGAACCAAAAATTTACGTTTCTTGTTTATTAGCTTGAGAATATTGTATTATGATATATAAAAAACGAAAACGGCCAGTTCGAGGTTATATACTTATGATTTTATGATTTTGTACTTTTACTAAAACGCACCATTTTGTGGGTTAACACTCATGCATTTTGCCAAAATTTTTTACAGAACCAAAAATTGAAGTTTCTTGTTTATTAGCTTGAGAATATTGTATTATAATATATAAAAAACGAAAACGGCCAGTTCGAGGTTATATACTTATGATTTTATGATTTTGTACTTTTACTAAAACGCACCATTTTGTGGGTTAACACGCACGCATTTTGCCAGATTTTTTTACAAAACCAAAAATTGACGTTTCTTGTTTATTAGCTTGAGAATATTGTATTATGATATATCAAAAAAGAAAACGGCCAGTTCGAGGTTATATACTTATGATTTTATGATTTTGTATTTTTTCTAAAACGAGCAATTTTGTGGGTTAACACTCAAGCATTTTGCCAGTTATTTTACGGAACCAAAAATTGACGTTTCTGGTTTATTAGCTTGAAAATATTGTATTATGATATATCAAAAAAGAAAACGGCCAGTTCGAGGTTATATACTTAATATATTATGATTTTGTATTTTTTTTCGAAAACGAGCAATTTTGTGGGTTAACAGTCACACATTTTGCAAGATTTTTATACATAACCAAAAATTGACATTTCGTATTTTTAGCTTGAGAATATTGTATTATGATATATCAGAAAAGACAACGGCCAGTTCGAGGTTATATACTTATGATTTTATGATTTTATATTTTTTCGAAAACGAGCAATTTTGTGGGTTAACACTCACGCATTTTGCCAGATTTTTTTTAAAGAACCAAAAATTGACGTTTCTTGTTTATTAGCTGAGAATATTGTATTATGATATATAAAAAACGAAAACGGCCAGTTCGAGGTTATATACTTATGATTTTATGATTTTGTACTTTTACTAAAACGCACCATTTTGTGGGTTATCACTCATGCATTTTGCCAAATTTTTTTACAGAACCAAAAATTGACGTTTCTTGTTTATTAGCTTGAGAATATTGTATTATGATATATAAAAAACGAAAACGGCTAGTTCGAGGTTATATACTTATGATTTTATGATTTTGTACTTTTACTAAAACGAACCATTTTGTGGGTTAACACGCACGCATTTTGCCAGATTTTTTTACAGAACCAAAAATTGACGTTTCTTGTTTATTAGCTTGAGAATATTGTATTATGATATATCAAAAAAGAAAACGGCCAGTTCGAGGTTATATACTTATGATTTTATGATTTTGTATTTTTTCTAAAACAAGCAATTTTGTGGGTTAACACTCAAGCATTTTGCCAGTTATTTTACGGAACCAAAAATTGACGTTTCTGGTTTATTAGCTTGAGAATATTGTATTATGATATATCAAAAAAGAAAACGGCCAGTTCGAGGTTATATACTTAAGATATTATGATTTTGTATTTTTTTTCGAAAACGAGCAATTTTGTGGGTTAACACTCACACATTTTGCAAGATTTTTATACATAACCAAAAATTGACGTTTCGTATTTTTAGCTTGAAAATATTGTATTATGATATATCAGAAAAGACAACGGCCAGTTCGAGGTTATATAATTATGATTTTATGATTTTATATTTTTTCGAAAACGAGCAATTTTGTGGGTTAACACTCACGCATTTTGCCAGATTTTTTTTACAGAACCAAAAATTGACGTTTCTTGTTTATTAGCTTGAGAATATTGTATTATGATATATAAAAAACGAAAACGGCCAGTTCGAGGTTATATACTTATGATTTTATGATTTTGTGCTTTTACTAAAACGCACCATTTTGTGGGTTAACACTCATGCATTTTGCCAAATTTTTTTACAGAACCAAAAATTGATGTTTCTTGTTTATTAGCTTGAGAATATTGTATTATGATATATAAAAAACGAAAACGTCCAGTTCGAGGTTATATACTTATGATTTTATGATTTTGTACTCTTACTAAAACGCACCATTTTGTGGGTTAACAGTCATAAATTTTGCCAAAATTTTTTACAGAACCAAAAATTGACGTTTCTTGTTTATTAGCTTGAGAATATTGTATTATGATATATAAAAAAGGAAAACGGCCAGTTCGAGGTTATATACTTATGATTTTATGATTTTGTACTTTTACTAAAACGCACCATTTTGTGGGTTAACACTCACGCATTTTGCCAGATTTTTTTACAGAACCAAAAATTGACGTTTCTTGTTTATTAGTTTGAGAATATTGTATTATGATATATAAAAAACGAAAACGGCTAGTTCGAGGTTATATACTTATGATTTTATGATTTTGTACTTTTACTAAAACGAACCATTTTGTGGGTTAACACGCACGCATTTTGCCAGATTTTTTTACAGAACCAAAAATTGACGTTTCTTGTTTATTAGCTTGAGAATATTGTATTATGATATATCAAAAAAGAAAACGGCCAGTTCGAGGTTATATACTTATGATTTTATGATTTTGTATTTTTTCTAAAACAAGCAATTTTGTGGGTTAACACTCAAGCATTTTGCCAGTTATTTTACGGAACCAAAAATTGACGTTTCTGGTTTATTAGCTTGAGAATATTGTATTATGATATATCAAAAAAGAAAACGGCCAGTTCGAGGTTATATACTTAAGATATTATGATTTTGTATTTTTTTTCGAAAACGAGCAATTTTGTGGGTTAACACTCACACATTTTGCAAGATTTTTATACATAACCAAAAATTGACGTTTCGTATTTTTAGCTTGAAAATATTGTATTATGATATATCAGAAAAGACAACGGCCAGTTCGAGGTTATATAATTATGATTTTATGATTTTATATTTTTTCGAAAACGAGCAATTTTGTGGGTTAACACTCACGCATTTTGCCAGATTTTTTTTACAGAACCAAAAATTGACGTTTCTTGTTTATTAGCTTGAGAATATTGTATTATGATATATAAAAAACGAAAACGGCCAGTTCGAGGTTATATACTTATGATTTTATGATTTTGTGCTTTTACTAAAACGCACCATTTTGTGGGTTAACACTCATGCATTTTGCCAAATTTTTTTACAGAACCAAAAATTGATGTTTCTTGTTTATTAGCTTGAGAATATTGTATTATGATATATAAAAAACGAAAACGTCCAGTTCGAGGTTATATACTTATGATTTTATGATTTTGTACTCTTACTAAAACGCACCATTTTGTGGGTTAACAGTCATAAATTTTGCCAAAATTTTTTACAGAACCAAAAATTGACGTTTCTTGTTTATTAGCTTGAGAATATTGTATTATGATATATAAAAAAGGAAAACGGCCAGTTCGAGGTTATATACTTATGATTTTATGATTTTGTACTTTTACTAAAACGCACCATTTTGTGGGTTAACACTCACGCATTTTGCCAGATTTTTTTACAGAACCAAAAATTGACGTTTCTTGTTTATTAGCTTGAGAATATTGTATTATGATATATCAAAAAAGAAAACGGCCAGTTCGAGGTTATATACTTATGATTTTATGATTTTGTATTTTTTCTAAAACGAGCAATTTTATGGGTTAACACTCAAGCATTTTGCCAGTTTTTTTACGGAACCAAAAATTGACGTTTCTAGTTTATTAACTTGAGAATATTGTATTATGATATATAAAAAAAGAAAACGGCCAGTTCGAGGTTATATACTTAAGATATTATGATTTTGTATTTTTTTTCAAAAACGAGCAATTTTGTGGGTTAACACTCACGCATTTTGCCAGATTTTTTTTACAGAACCAAAAATTGACGTTTCTTGTTTATTAGCTTGAGAATATTGTATTATGATATATAAAAAACGAAAACGGTCAGTTCGAGGTTATATACTTATGATTTTATGATTTTGTACTTTTACTAAAATGCACCATTTTGTGGGTTAGCACTCATGCATTTTGCCAAATTTTTTTACAGAACCAAAAATTGACGTTTCTTGTTTAATAGATTGAGAATATTGTATTATGATATATAAAAAACGAAAACGGCCAGTTCGAGGTTATATACTTATGATTTTATGATTTTGTACTTTTACTAAAACGCACCATTTTGTGGGTTAACACTCATGCATTTTGCCAAAATTTTTTACAGAACCAAAAATTGTCGTTTCTTGTTTATTAGCTTGAGAATATTGTATTATGATATATCAAAAAAGAAAACGGCCACTTCGAGGTTATATACTTATGATTTTATGATTTTGTATTTTTTCTAAAACGAGCCATTTTGTGGGTTAACACTCACGCAATTTGCCAGTTTTTTTACGAAACCAAAAATTGACGTTTCTGGTTTATTAGCATGAGAATATTGTTTTATGATATATCAAAAAAGAAAACGGCCAGTTCGAGGTTATATACTGAAGATATTATGATTTTATATTTTATCTAAAACGAGCAATTTTGTGGGTTAACACTCACGCATTTTGCCAGATTTTTTTACATAACCAAAAATTGATATTTCTTGTATATTAGCTTTAGAATATTGTATTATGATATATCAAAAAATAAATTGCTCAGTTCGAGATTATATACTTTTGATTTTATGATTTTGTATTTTTACTGAAACACACCATTTTGTGGGTTAACACTCACACATTTTGCCAGATTTTTTTACAGAACCAAAAATTGACGTTTCTTGTTTATTAGCTTGAGAATATTGTATTATGATATATCAAAAAAGAAAACGACCAGTTCGAGGTTATATACTTAAGATTTTATGATTTTTTATTTTTTCTAAAACGAGCAATTTTGTGGGTTAACACTCAAGCATTTTGCCAGATTTTTTTACATAACCAAAAATTGAAGTTTCTTGTTTATTAGCTTTAGAATATTATGTTATGATATATGAAAAAAGAAATCGGCCAGTTCGAGGGTATATTCTTATGATTTTATGATTTTGTATTTTATTCGAAAACGAGCAATTTTGTGGGTTAACACTCACGCATTTTGCCAGATTTTTATACATAACCAAAAATTGACGTTTCGTATTTTTAGCTTGAGAATATTGTATTATGATATATCAGAAAAGACAACAGCCAGTTCGAGGTTATATACTTATGATTTTATGATTTTGTACTTTTACTAAAACGCACCATTTTGTGGGTTAACACTCATGCATTTTGCCAAATTTTTTTACAAAACCAAAAATTGACATTTCTTGTTTATTAGCTTGAGAATATTGTATTATAATATATAAAAAACGAAAACGGCCAGTTCGAGGTTATATACTTATGATTTTATGATTTTGTACTTTTACTAAAACGCACCATTTTGTGGGTTAACACTCATGCATTTTGCCAAAAAATTTTACAGAACCAAAAATTGACGTTTCTTGTTTATTAGCTTGAGAATATTGTATTATGATATATAAAAAACGAAAACGGCCAGTTCGAGGTTATATACTTATGATTTTATGATTTTGTACTTTTACTAAAACGAACCATTTTGTGGGTTAACACGCACGCATTTTGCCAGATTTTTTTACAGAACCAAAAATTGACGTTTCTTGTTTATTAGCTTGAGAATATTGTATTATGATATATAAAAAACGAAAACGGCCAGTTCGAGGTTATATACTTATGATTTTATGATTTTGTACTTTTACTAAAACGCACCATTTTGTGGGTTAACACTCATGCATTTTGCCAAAATTTTTTACAGAACCAAAAATTGTCGTTTCTTGTTTATTAGCTTGAGAATATTGTATTATGATATATCAAAAAAGAAAACGGCCACTTCGAGGTTATATACTTATGATTTTATGATTTTGTATTTTTTCTAAAACGAGCCATTTTGTGGGTTAACACTCACGCAATTTGCCAGTTTTTTTACGAAACCAAAAATTGACGTTTCTGGTTTATTAGCATGAGAATATTGTTTTATGATATATCAAAAAAGAAAACGGCCAGTTCGAGGTTATATACTGAAGATATTATGATTTTATATTTTATCTAAAACGAGCAATTTTGTGGGTTAACACTCACGCATTTTGCCAGATTTTTTTACATAACCAAAAATTGATATTTCTTGTATATTAGCTTTAGAATATTGTATTATGATATATCAAAAAATAAATTGCTCAGTTCGAGATTATATACTTTTGATTTTATGATTTTGTATTTTTACTGAAACACACCATTTTGTGGGTTAACACTCACACATTTTGCCAGATTTTTTTACAGAACCAAAAATTGACGTTTCTTGTTTATTAGCTTGAGAATATTGTATTATGATATATCAAAAAAGAAAACGACCAGTTCGAGGTTATATACTTAAGATTTTATGATTTTTTATTTTTTCTAAAACGAGCAATTTTGTGGGTTAACACTCAAGCATTTTGCCAGATTTTTTTACATAACCAAAAATTGAAGTTTCTTGTTTATTAGCTTTAGAATATTATGTTATGATATATGAAAAAAGAAATCGGCCAGTTCGAGGGTATATTCTTATGATTTTATGATTTTGTATTTTATTCGAAAACGAGCAATTTTGTGGGTTAACACTCACGCATTTTGCCAGATTTTTATACATAACCAAAAATTGACGTTTCGTATTTTTAGCTTGAGAATATTGTATTATGATATATCAGAAAAGACAACAGCCAGTTCGAGGTTATATACTTATGATTTTATGATTTTGTACTTTTACTAAAACGCACCATTTTGTGGGTTAACACTCATGCATTTTGCCAAATTTTTTTACAAAACCAAAAATTGACATTTCTTGTTTATTAGCTTGAGAATATTGTATTATAATATATAAAAAACGAAAACGGCCAGTTCGAGGTTATATACTTATGATTTTATGATTTTGTACTTTTACTAAAACGCACCATTTTGTGGGTTAACACGCACGCATTTTGCCAGATTTTTTTACAGAACCAAAAATTGACGTTTCTTGTTTATTAGCTTGAGAATATTGTATTATGATATATCAAAAAAGAAAACGGCCAGTTCGAGGTTATATACTTATGATTTTATGATTTTGTATTTTTTCTAAAACAAGCAATTTTGTGGGTTAACACTCAAGCATTTTGCCAGTTATTTTACGGAACCAAAAATTGACGTTTCTGGTTTATTAGCTTGAGAATATTGTATTATGATATATCAAAAAAGAAAACGGCCAGTTCGAGGTTATATACTTAAGATATTATGATTTTGTATTTTTTTTCGAAAACGAGCAATTTTGTGGGTTAACACTCACACATTTTGCAAGATTTTTATACATAACCAAAAATTGACGTTTCGTATTTTTAGCTTGAAAATATTGTATTATGATATATCAGAAAAGACAACGGCAGTTTGAGGTTATATAATTATGAGTTTATGATTTTATATTTTTTCGAAAACGAGCAATTTTGTGGGTTAACACTCACGCATTTTGCCAGATTTTTTTTACAGAACCAAAAATTGACGTTTCTTGTTTATTAGCTTGAGAATATTGTATTATGATATATAAAAAACGAAAACGGCCAGTTCGAGGTTATATACTTATGATTTTATGATTTTGTACTTTTACTAAAACGCACCATTTTGTGGGTTAACACTCATGCATTTTGCCAAATTTTTTTACAAAACCAAAAATTGACATTTCTTGTTTATTAGCTTGAGAATATTGTATTATAATATATAAAAAACGAAAACGGCCAGTTCGAGGTTATATACTTATGATTTTATGATTTTGTACTTTTACTAAAACGCACCATTTTGTGGGTTAACACGCACGCATTTTGCCAGATTTTTTTACAAAACCAAAAATTGACGTTTCTTGTTTATTAGCTTGAGAATATTGTATTATGATATATCAAAAAAGAAAACGGCCAGTTCGAGGTTATATACTTATGATTTTATGATTTTGTATTTTTTCTAAAACGAGCAATTTTGTGGGTTAACACTCAAGCATTTTGCCAGTTATTTTATGGAACCAAAAATTGACGTTTCTGGTTTATTAGCTTGAGAATATTGTATTATGATATATCAAAAAAGAAAACGGCCAGTTCGAGGTTATATACTTAATATATTTATATTTTGTATTTTTTTTCGAAAACGAGCAATTTTGTGGGTTAACACTCACACATTTTGCAAGATTTTTATACATAACCAAAAATTGACATTTCGTATTTTTAGCTTGAGAATATTGTATTATGATATATCAGAAAAGACAACTGCCAGTTCGAGGTTATATACTTATGATTTTATGATTTTATATTTTTTCGAAAACGAGCAATTTTGTGGGTTAACACTCACGCATTTTGCCAGATTTTTTTTAAAGAACCAAAAATTGACGTTTCTTGTTTATTAGCTGAGAATATTGTATTATGATATATAAAAAACGAAAACGGCAAGTTCGAGGTTATATACTTATGATTTTATGATTTTGTACTTTTACTAAAACGCACCATTTTGTGGGTTATCACTCATGCATTTTGCCAAAAAATTTTACAGAACCAAAAATTGACGTTTCTTGTTTATTAGCTTGAGAATATTGTATTATGATATATAAAAAACGAAAACGGCCAGTTCGAGGTTATATACTTATGATTTTATGATTTTGTACTTTTACTAAAACGAACCATTTTGTGGGTTAACACGCACGCATTTTGCCAGATTTTTTTACAGAACCAAAAATTGACGTTTCTTGTTTATTAGCTTGAGAATATTGTATTATGATATATCAAAAAAGAAAACGGCCAGTTCGAGGTTATATACTTATGATTTTATGATTTTGTATTTTTTCTAAAACAAGCAATTTTGTGGGTTAACACTCAAGCATTTTGCCAGTTATTTTACGGAACCAAAAATTGACGTTTCTGGTTTATTAGCTTGAGAATATTGTATTATGATATATCAAAAAAGAAAACGGCCAGTTCGAGGTTATATACTTAAGATATTATGATTTTGTATTTTTTTTCGAAAACGAGCAATTTTGTGGGTTAACACTCACACATTTTGCAAGATTTTTATACATAACCAAAAATCGACGTTTCGTATTTTTAGCTTGAAAATATTGTATTATGATATATCAGAAAAGACAACGGCCAGTTTGAGGTTATATAATTATGAGTTTATGATTTTATATTTTTTCGAAAACGAGCAATTTTGTGGGTTAACACTCACGCATTTTGCCAGATTTTTTTTACAGAACCAAAAATTGACGTTTCTTGTTTATTAGCTTGAGAATATTGTATTATGATATATAAAAAACGAAAACGGCCAGTTCGAGGTTATATACTTATGATTTTATGATTTTGTACTTTTACTAAAACGCACCATTTTGTGGGTTAACACTCATGCATTTTGCCAAAATTTTTTACAGAACCAAAAATTGATGTTTCTTGTTTATTAGCTTGAGAATATTGTATTATAATATATAAAAAACGAAAACGGCCAGTTCGAGGTTATATACTTATGATTTTATGATTTTGTACTTTTACTAAAACACACCATTTTGTGGGTTAACACGCACGCATTTTGCCAGATTTTTTTACAAAACCAAAAAGTGACGTTTCTTGTTTATTAGCTTGAGAATATTGTATTATGATATATCAAAAAAGAAAACGGCCAGTTCGAGGTTATATACTTATGATTTTATGATTTTGTATTTTTTCTAAAACGAGCAATTTTGTGGGTTAACACTCAAGCATTTTGCCAGTTATTTTACGGAACCAAAAATTGACGTTTCTGGTTTATTAGCTTGAAAATATTGTATTATGATATATCAAAAAAGAAAACGGCCAGTTCGAGGTTATATACTTAATATATTATGATTTTGTATTTTTTTCGAAAACGAGCAATTTTGTGGGTTAACACTCACACATTTTGCAAGATTTTTATACATAACCAAAAATTGACATTTCGTATTTTTAGCTTGAGAATATTGTATTATGATATATCAGAAAAGACAACGGCCAGTTCGAGGTTATATACTTATGATTTTATGATTTTATATTTTTTCGAAAACGAGCAATTTTGTGGGTCAACACTCACGCATTTTGCCAGATTTTTTTAAAGAACCAAAAATTGACCTTTCTTGTTTATTAGCTGAGAATATTGTATTATGATATATAAAAAATGAAAACGGCCAGTTCGAGGTTATATACTTATGATTTTATGATTTTGTTCTTTTACTAAAACGCACCATTTTGTGGGTTATCACTCATGCATTTTGCCAAATTTTTTTACAGAACCAAAAATTGACGTTTCTTGTTTATTAGCTTGAGAATATTGTATTATGATATATAAAAAACGAAAACAGCCAGTTCGAGGTTATATACTTATGATTTTATGATTTTGTACTTTTACTAAAACGAACCATTTTGTGGGTTAACACGCACGCATTTTGCCAGATTTTTTACAGAACCAAAAATTGACGTTTCTTGTTTATTAGCTTGAGAATATTGTATTATGATATATCAAAAAAGAAAACGGCCAGTTCGAGGTTATATACTTATGATTTTATTATTTTGTATTTTTTCTAAAACAAGCAATTTTGTGGGTTAACACTCAAGCATTTGCCAGTTATTTTACGGAACCAAAAATTGACGTTTCTGGTTTATTAGCTTGAGAATATTGTATTATGATATATCAAAAAAGAAAACGGCCAGTTCGAGGTTATATACTTAAGATATTATGATTTTGTATTTTTTTTCGAAAACGAGCAATTTTGTGGGTTAACACTCACACATTTTGCAAGATTTTTATACATAACCAAAAATTGACGTTTCGTATTTTTAGCTTGAAAATATTGTATTATGATATATCAGAAAAGACAACGGCCAGTTCGAGGTTATATAATTATGATTTTATGATTTTATATTTTTTCGAAAACGAGCAATTTTGTGGGTTAACACTCACGCATTTTGCCAGATTTTTTTTACAAAACCAAAAATTGACGTTTCTTGTTTATTAGCTTGAGAATATTGTATTATGATATATAAAAAACGAAAACGGCCAGTTCGAGGTTATAAACTTATGATTTTATGATTTTGTACTTTTACTAAAACGCACCATTTTGTGGGTTAACACTCATGCATTTTGCCAAAATTTTTTACAGAACCAAAAATTGATGTTTCTTGTTTATTAGCTTGAGAATATTGTATTATGATATATAAAAAACGAAAACGTCCAGTTCGAGGTTATATACTTATGATTTTATGATTTTGTACTCTTACTAAAACGCACCATTTTGTGGGTTAACAGTCATAAATTTTGCCAAAATTTTTTACAGAACCAAAAATTTACGTTTCTTGTTTATTAGCTTGAGAATATTGTATTATGATATATCAAAAAAGAAAACGGCCACTTCGAGGTTATATACTTATGATTTTATGATTTTGTATTTTTTCTAAAACGAGCCATTTTGTGGGTTAACACTCACGCATTTTGCCAGTTTTTTTACGGAACCAAAAATTGACGTTTCTGGTTTATTAGCTTGAGAATATTGTATTATGATATATCAAAAAAGAAAACGGCCAGTTCGAGGTTATATACTTAAGATATTATGATTTTATATTTTATCTAAAACGAGCAATTTTGTGGGTTAACACTCACGCATTTTGCCAGATTTTTTTACATAACCAAAAATTGATATTTCTTGTATATTAGCTTTAGAATATTGTATTATTATATATCAAAAAATAAATTGCTCAGTTCGAGGTTATATACTTTTGATTTTATGATTTGGTATTCTTACTGAAACACACCATTTTGTGGGTTAACACTCACGCATTTTGCAAGATTTTTTTACAGAACCAAAAATTGACGTTTCTTGTTTATTAGCTTGAGAATATTGTATTATGATATATCAAAAAAGAAAACGGCCAGTTCGAGGTTATATACTTAAGATTTTATGATTTTGTATTTTTTCTAAAACGAGCAATTTTGTGGGTTAACACTCAAGCATTTTGCCAGATTTTTTTACATAACCAAAAATTGAAGTTTCTTGTTTATTAGCTTTAGAATATTATATTATGATATATGAAAAAAGAAATCGGCCAGTTCGAGGGTATATTCTTATGATTTTATGATTTTGTATTTTATTCGAAAACGAGCAATTTTGTGGGTTAACACTCGCGCATTTTGCCAGATTTTTATACATAACCAAAAATTGACGTTTCGTATTTTTAGCTTGAGAATATTGTATTATGATATATCAGAAAAGACAACAGCCAGTTCGAGGTTATATACTTATGATTTTATGATTTTATATTTTTTCGAAAACGAGCAATTTTGTGGGTTAACACTCACGCATTTTGCCAGATTTTTTTTACAGAATCAAAAATTGACGTTTCTTGTTTATTAGCTTGAGAATATTGTATTATGATATATAAAAAACGAAAACGGCCAGTTCGAGGTTATATACTTATGATTTTATGATTTTGTATTTTTACTAAAACGCACCATTTTGTGGGTTAACACTCACGCATTTTGCCAGATTTTTTTACAGAACCAAAAATTGACGTTTCTTGTTTATTAGCTTGAGAATATTGTATTATGATATATCAAAAACGAAAACGGCCAGTTCGAGGTTATATACTTAAGATTTTATGATTTTGTACTTTTACTAAAATGCACCATTTTGTGGGTTAACACTCATGCATTTTGCCAAAATTTTTTACAGAACCAAAAATTGATGTTTCTTGTTTATTAGCTTGAGAATATTGTATTATGATATATAAAAAACGAAAACGTCCAGTTCGAGGTTATATACTTATGATTTTATGATTTTGTACTCTTACTAAAACGCACCATTTTGTGGGTTAACAGTCATAAATTTTGCCAAAATTTTTTACAGAACCAAAAATTTACGTTTCTTGTTTATTAGCTTGAGAATATTGTATTATGATATATCAAAAAAGAAAACGGCCACTTCGAGGTTATATACTTATGATTTTATGATTTTGTATTTTTTCTAAAACGAGCCATTTTGTGGGTTAACACTCACGCATTTTGCCAGTTTTTTTACGGAACCAAAAATTGACGTTTCTGGTTTATTAGCTTGAGAATATTGTATTATGATATATCAAAAAAGAAAACGGCCAGTTCGAGGTTATATACTTAAGATATTATGATTTTATATTTTATCTAAAACGAGCAATTTTGTGGGTTAACACTCACGCATTTTGCCAGATTTTTTTACATAACCAAAAATTGATATTTCTTGTATATTAGCTTTAGAATATTATATTATTATATATCAAAAAATAAATTGCTCAGTTCGAGGTTATATACTTTTGATTTTATGATTTTGTATTCTTACTGAAACACACCATTTTGTGGGTTAACACTCACGCATTTTGCAAGATTTTTTTACAGAACCAAAAATTGACGTTTCTTGTTTATTAGCTTGAGAATATTGTATTATGATATATCAAAAAAGAAAACGGCCAGTTCGAGGTTATATACTTAAGATTTTATGATTTTGTATTTTTTCTAAAACGAGCAATTTTGTGGGTTAACACTCAAGCATTTTGCCAGATTTTTTTACATAACCAAAAATTGAAGTTTCTTGTTTATTAGCTTTAGAATATTATATTATGATATATGAAAAAAGAAATCGGCCAGTTCGAGGGTATATTCTTATGATTTTATGATTTTGTATTTTATTCGAAAACGAGCAATTTTGTGGGTTAACACTCGCGCATTTTGCCAGATTTTTATACATAACCAAAAATTGACGTTTCGTATTTTTAGTTTGAGAATATTGTATTATGATATATCAGAAAAGACAACAGCCAGTTCGAGGTTATATACTTATGATTTTATGATTTTATATTTTTTCGAAAACGAGCAATTTTGTGGGTTAACACTCACGCATTTTGCCCGATTTTTTTTACAGAATCAAAAATTGACGTTTCTTGTTTATTAGCTTGAGAATATTGTATTATGATATATAAAAAACGAAAACGGCCAGTTCGAGGTTATATACTTATGATTTTATGATTTTGTATTTTTACTAAAACGCACCATTTTGTGGGTTAACACTCACGCATTTTGCCAGATTTTTTTACAGAACCAAAAATTGACGTTTCTTGTTTATTAGCTTGAGAATATTGTATTATGATATATCAAAAACGAAAACGGCCAGTTCGAGGTTATATACTTAAGATTTTATGATTTTGTACTTTTACTAAAATGCACCATTTTGTGGGTTAACACTCATGCATTTTGCCAAAATTTTTTACAGAACCAAAAATTGATGTTTCTTGTTTATTAGCTTGAGAATATTGTATTATGATATATAAAAAACGAAAACGTCCAGTTCGAGGTTATATACTTATGATTTTATGATTTTGTACTCTTACTAAAACGCACCATTTTGTGGGTTAACAGTCATAAATTTTGCCAAAATTTTTTACAGAACCAAAAATTTACGTTTCTTGTTTATTAGCTTGAGAATATTGTATTATGATATATCAAAAAAGAAAACGGCCACTTCGAGGTTATATACTTATGATTTTATGATTTTGTATTTTTTCTAAAACGAGCCATTTTGTGGGTTAACACTCACGCATTTTGCCAGTTTTTTTACGGAACCAAAAATTGACGTTTCTGGTTTATTAGCTTGAGAATATTGTATTATGATATATCAAAAAAGAAAACGGCCAGTTCGAGGTTATATACTTAAGATATTATGATTTTATATTTTATCTAAAACGAGCAATTTTGTGGGTTAACACTCACGCATTTTGCCAGATTTTTTTACATAACCAAAAATTGATATTTCTTGTATATTAGCTTTAGAATATTGTATTATTATATATCAAAAAATAAATTGCTCAGTTCGAGGTTATATACTTTTGATTTTATGATTTTGTATTCTTACTGAAACACACCATTTTGTGGGTTAACACTCACGCATTTTGCAAGATTTTTTTACAGAACCAAAAATTGACGTTTCTTGTTTATTAGCTTGAGAATATTGTATTATGATATATCAAAAAAGAAAACGGCCAGTTCGAGGTTATATACTTAAGATTTTATGATTTTGTATTTTTTCTAAAACGAGCAATTTTGTGGGTTAACACTCAAGCATTTTGCCAGATTTTTTTACATAACCAAAAATTGAAGTTTCTTGTTTATTAGCTTTAGAATATTATATTATGATATATGAAAAAAGAAATCGGCCAGTTCGAGGGTATATTCTTATGATTTTATGATTTTGTATTTTATTCGAAAAGAGCAATTTTGTGGGTTAACACTCGCGCATTTTGCCAGATTTTTATACATAACCAAAAATTGACGTTTCGTATTTTTAGCTTGAGAATATTGTATTATGATATATCAGAAAAGACAACAGCCAGTTCGAGGTTATATACTTATGATTTTATGATTTTATATTTTTTCGAAAACGAGCAATTTTGTGGGTTAACACTCACGCATTTTGCCAGATTTTTTTTACAGAATCGAAAATTGACGTTTCTTGTTTATTAGCTTGAGAATATTGTATTATGATATATCAAAAACGAAAACGGCCAGTTCGAGGTTATATACTTAAGATTTTATGATTTTGTACTTTTACTAAAATGCACCATTTTGTGGGTTAACACTCATGCATTTTGCCAAAATTTTTTACAGAACCAAAAATTGATGTTTCTTGTTTATTAGCTTGAGAATATTGTATTATGATATATAAAAAACGAAAACGTCCAGTTCGAGGTTATATACTTATGATTTTATGATTTTGTACTCTTACTAAAACGCACCATTTTGTGGGTTAACAGTCATAAATTTTGCCAAAATTTTTTACAGAACCAAAAATTTACGTTTCTTGTTTATTAGCTTGAGAATATTGTATTATGATATATCAAAAAAGAAAACGGCCACTTCGAGGTTATATACTTATGATTTTATGATTTTGTATTTTTTCTAAAACGAGCCATTTTGTGGGTTAACACTCACGCATTTTGCCAGTTTTTTTACGGAACCAAAAATTGACGTTTCTGGTTTATTAGCTTGAGAATATTGTATTATGATATATCAAAAAAGAAAACGGCCAGTTCGAGGTTATATACTTAAGATATTATGATTTTATATTTTATCTAAAACGAGCAATTTTGTGGGTTAACACTCACGCATTTTGCCAGATTTTTTTACATAACCAAAAATTGATATTTCTTGTATATTAGCTTTAGAATATTATATTATTATATATCAAAAAATAAATTGCTCAGTTCGAGGTTATATACTTTTGATTTTATGATTTTGTATTCTTACTGAAACACACCATTTTGTGGGTTAACACTCACGCATTTTGCAAGATTTTTTTACAGAACCAAAAATTGACGTTTCTTGTTTATTAGCTTGAGAATATTGTATTATGATATATCAAAAAAGAAAACGGCCAGTTCGAGGTTATATACTTAAGATTTTATGATTTTGTATTTTTTCTAAAACGAGCAATTTTGTGGGTTAACACTCAAGCATTTTGCCAGATTTTTTTACATAACCAAAAATTGAAGTTTCTTGTTTATTAGCTTTAGAATATTATATTATGATATATGAAAAAAGAAATCGGCCAATTCGAGGGTATATTCTTATGATTTTATGATTTTGTATTTTATTCGAAAACAAGCAATTTTGTGGGTTAACTCTCGCGCATTTTGCCAGATTTTTATACATAACCAAAAATTGACGTTTCGTATTTTTAGCTTGAGAATATTGTATTATGATATATCAGAAAAGACAACAGCCAGTTCGAGGTTATATACTTATTTTTTATGATTTTATATTTTTTCGAAAACGAGCAATTTTGTGGGTTAACACTCACGCATTTTGCCAGATTTTTTTTACAGAATAAAAAATTGACGTTTGTTGTTTATTAGCTTGAGAATATTTTATTATGATATATAAAAAACGAAAACGGCCAGTTCGAGGTTATATACTTATGATTTTATGATTTTGTATTTTTACTAAAACGCACCATTTTGTGGGTTAACACTCACGCATTTTGCCAGATTTTTTTACAGAACCAAAAATTGTCGTTTCTTGTTTATTAGCTTGAGAATATTGTATTATGATATATCAAAAAAGAAAACGGCCAGTTCGAGGTTATATACTAACGATTTTATGATTTTGTACTTTTACTAAAATGCACCATTTTGTGGGTTAACACTCATGCATTTTGCCAAAATTTTTTACAGAACCAAAAATTGATGTTTCTTGTTTATTAGCTGAGAATATTGTATTATGATATATAAAAAACGAAAACGGCCACTTCGAGGTTATATACTTATGATTTTATGATTTTGTACTTTTACTAAAACGCACCATTTTGTGGGTTAACACTCATGCATTTTGCCAAAATTTTTTACAGAACCAAAAATTGAGGTCACTTGTTTATTAGCTTGAGAATATTGTATTATGATATATCAAAAAAGAAAACGGCCACTTCAAGGTTATATACTTATGATTTTATGATTTTATATTTTATCTAAAACGAGCAATTTTGTGGGTTAACACTCACGCATTTTGCCAGATTTTTTTACATAACCAAAAATTGATATTTCTTGTATATTAGCTTTAGAATATTGTATTATTATATATCAAAAAATAAATTGCTCAGTTCGAGGTTATATACTTTTGATTTTATGATTTTGTAATTTTACTGAAACACACCATTTTGTGGGTTAACACTCACGCATTTTGCAAGATTTTTTTACAGAACCAAAAATTGACGTTTCTTGTTTATTAGCTTGAGAATATTGTATTATGATATATCAAAAAAGAAAACGGCCAGTTCGAGGTTATATACTTAAGATTTTATGATTTTGTATTTTTTCTAAAACGAGCAATTTTGTGGGTTAACACTCAAGCATTTTGCCAGATTTTTTTACATAACCAAAAATTGAAGTTTCTTGTTTATTAGCTTTAGAATATTATATTATGATATATGAAAAAAGAAATCGGCCAATTCGAGGGTATATTCTTATGATTTTATGATTTTGTATTTTATTCGAAAACGAGCAATTTTGTGGGTTAACTCTCGCGCATTTTGCCAGATTTTTATACATAACCAAAAATTGACGTTTCGTATTTTTAGCTTGAGAATATTGTATTATGATATATCAGAAAAGACAACAGCCAGTTCGAGGTTATATACTTATGATTTTATGATTTTATATTTTTTCGAAAACGAGCAATTTTGTGGGTTAACACTCACGCATTTTGCCAGATTTTTTTTACAGAACCAAAAATTGACGTTTCTTGTTTATTAGCTGAGAATATTGTATTATGATATATAAAAAACGAAAACGGCCAGTTCGAGGTTATATACTTATGATTTTATGATTTTGTACTTTTACTAAAACGCACCATTTTGTGGGTTATCACCCATGCATTTTGCCAAAATTTTTTACATAACAAAAAATTGACGTTTCTTGTTTATTAGCTTGAGAATATTTTATTATGATATATAAAAAACGAAAACGGCCAGTTCGAGGTTATATACTTATGATTTTATGATTTTGTACTTTTACTAAAACGAACCATTTTGTGGGTTAACACGCACGCATTTTGCCAGATTTTTTTACAGAACCCAAAATTGACGTTTCTTGTTTATTAGCTTGAGAATATTGTATTATGATATATCAAAAAAGAAAACGGCCAGATCGAGGTTATATACTTATGATTTAATGATTTTGTATTTTTTCTAAAACGAGCAATTTTGTGGGTTAACACTCAAGCATTTTGCCAGTTATTTTACGGAACCAAAAATTGACGTTTCTGGTTTATTAGTTTGAGAATATTGTATTATGATATATCAAAAAAGAAAACGGCCAGTTCGAGGTTATATACTTAAGATATTATGATTTTGTATTTTTTTTCGAAATCGAGCAATTTTGTGGGTTAACACTCACACATTTTGCAAGATTTTTATACATAACCAAAAATTGACGTTTCGTATTTTTAGCTTGAAAATATTGTATTATGATATATCAGAAAAGACAACGGCCAGTTCGAGGTTATATACTTATGATTTTATGATTTTATATTTTTTCGAAAACGAGCTATTTTGTGGGTTAACACTCACGCATTTTGCCAGATTTTTTTTACAGAACCAAAAATTGACGTTTCTTGTGTATTAGCTTGAGAATATTGTATTATGATATATAAAAAACGAAAACGGCCAGTTCGAGGTTATATACTTATGATTTTATGATTTTGTACTTTTACTAAAATGCACCATTTTGTGGGTTAACACTCATGCATTTTGCCAAAATTTTTTGCAGAACCAAAAATTGATGTTTCTTGTTTATTAGCTTGAGAATATTGTACTATGATATATAAAAAACAAAAACGTCCAGTTCGAGGTTATATACTTATGATTTTATGATTTTGTACTTTTACTAAAACGCACCATCTTGTGGGTTAACACTCATGCATTTTGCCAAATTTTTTTACAGAACCAAAAATTGAGGTCACTTGTTTATTAGCTTGAGAATATCGTATTATGATATATCAAAAAAGAAAACGGCCACTTCGAGGTTATATACTTATGATTTTATGATTTTGTATTTTTTCTAAAACGAGCCATTTTGTGGGTTAACACTCACGCATTTTGCCAGTTTTTTTACGGAACCAAAAATTGATGTTTCTGGTTTATTAGCTTGAGAATATTGTATTATGATATATCAAAAAAGAAAACGGCCAGTTCGAGGTTATATACTTAAGATATTATGATTTTATATTTTATCTAAAACGAGCAATTTTGTGGGTTTACACTCACGCATTTTGCCAGATTTTTTTACATAACCAAAAATTGATATTTCTTCTTTATTAGCTTTAGAATATTGTATTATGATATATCAAAAAATAAATTGCTCAGTTCGAGGTTATATACTTTTGATTTTATGATTTTGTATTCTTACTGAAACACACCATTTTGTGGGTTAACACTCACGCATTTTGCAAGATTTTTTTACAGAACCAAAAATTGACGTTTCTTGTTTATTAGCTTGAGAATATTGTATTATGATATATCAAAAAAGAAAACGGCCAGTTCGAGGTTATATACTTAAGATTTTATGATTTTGTATTTTTTCTAAAACGAGCAATTTTGTGGGTTAACACTCAAGCATTTTGCCAGATTTTTTTACATAACCAAAAATTGAAGTTTCTTGTTTATTAGCTTTAGAATATTATATTATGATATATGAAAAAAGAAATCGGCCAATTCGAGGGTATATTCTTATGATTTTATGATTTTGTATTTTATTCGAAAACGAGCAATTTTGTGGGTTAACTCTCGCGCATTTTGCCAGATTTTTATACATAACCAAAAATTGACGTTTCGTATTTTTAGCTTGAGAATATTGTATTATGATATATCAGAAAAGACAACAGCCAGTTCGAGGTTATATACTTATTTTTTATGATTTTATATTTTTTCGAAAACGAGCAATTTTGTGGGTTAACACTCACGCATTTTGCCAGATTTTTTTTACAGAATAAAAAATTGACGTTTGTTGTTTATTAGCTTGAGAATATTTTATTATGATATATAAAAAACGAAAACGGCCAGTTCGAGGTTATATACTTATGATTTTATGATTTTGTATTTTTACTAAAACGCACCATTTTGTGGGTTAACACTCACGCATTTTGCCAGATTTTTTTACAGAACCAAAAATTGTCGTTTCTTGTTTATTAGCTTGAGAATATTGTATTATGATATATCAAAAAAGAAAACGGCCAGTTCGAGGTTATATACTAACGATTTTATGATTTTGTACTTTTACTAAAATGCACCATTTTGTGGGTTAACACTCATGCATTTTGCCAAAATTTTTTACAGAACCAAAAATTGATGTTTCTTGTTTATTAGCTGAGAATATTGTATTATGATATATAAAAAACGAAAACGGCCACTTCGAGGTTATATACTTATGATTTTATGATTTTGTACTTTTACTAAAACGCACCATTTTGTGGGTTAACACTCATGCATTTTGCCAAAATTTTTTACAGAACCAAAAATTGAGGTCACTTGTTTATTAGCTTGAGAATATTGTATTATGATATATCAAAAAAGAAAACGGCCACTTCAAGGTTATATACTTATGATTTTATGATTTTATATTTTATCTAAAACGAGCAATTTTGTGGGTTAACACTCACGCATTTTGCCAGATTTTTTTACATAACCAAAAATTGATATTTCTTGTATATTAGCTTTAGAATATTGTATTATTATATATCAAAAAATAAATTGCTCAGTTCGAGGTTATATACTTTTGATTTTATGATTTTGTAATTTTACTGAAACACACCATTTTGTGGGTTAACACTCACGCATTTTGCAAGATTTTTTTACAGAACCAAAAATTGACGTTTCTTGTTTATTAGCTTGAGAATATTGTATTATGATATATCAAAAAAGAAAACGGCCAGTTCGAGGTTATATACTTAAGATTTTATGATTTTGTATTTTTTCTAAAACGAGCAATTTTGTGGGTTAACACTCAAGCATTTTGCCAGATTTTTTTACATAACCAAAAATTGAAGTTTCTTGTTTATTAGCTTTAGAATATTATATTATGATATATGAAAAAAGAAATCGGCCAATTCGAGGGTATATTCTTATGATTTTATGATTTTGTATTTTATTCGAAAACGAGCAATTTTGTGGGTTAACTCTCGCGCATTTTGCCAGATTTTTATACATAACCAAAAATTGACGTTTCGTATTTTTAGCTTGAGAATATTGTATTATGATATATCAGAAAAGACAACAGCCAGTTCGAGGTTATATACTTATGATTTTATGATTTTATATTTTTTCGAAAACGAGCAATTTTGTGGGTTAACACTCACGCATTTTGCCAGATTTTTTTTACAGAACCAAAAATTGACGTTTCTTGTTTATTAGCTGAGAATATTGTATTATGATATATAAAAAACGAAAACGGCCAGTTCGAGGTTATATACTTATGATTTTATGATTTTGTACTTTTACTAAAACGCACCATTTTGTGGGTTATCACCCATGCATTTTGCCAAAATTTTTTACATAACAAAAAATTGACGTTTCTTGTTTATTAGCTTGAGAATATTTTATTATGATATATAAAAAACGAAAACGGCCAGTTCGAGGTTATATACTTATGATTTTATGATTTTGTACTTTTACTAAAACGAACCATTTTGTGGGTTAACACGCACGCATTTTGCCAGATTTTTTTACAGAACCCAAAATTGACGTTTCTTGTTTATTAGCTTGAGAATATTGTATTATGATATATCAAAAAAGAAAACGGCCAGATCGAGGTTATATACTTATGATTTAATGATTTTGTATTTTTTCTAAAACGAGCAATTTTGTGGGTTAACACTCAAGCATTTTGCCAGTTATTTTACGGAACCAAAAATTGACGTTTCTGGTTTATTAGTTTGAGAATATTGTATTATGATATATCAAAAAAGAAAACGGCCAGTTCGAGGTTATATACTTAAGATATTATGATTTTGTATTTTTTTTCGAAATCGAGCAATTTTGTGGGTTAACACTCACACATTTTGCAAGATTTTTATACATAACCAAAAATTGACGTTTCGTATTTTTAGCTTGAAAATATTGTATTATGATATATCAGAAAAGACAACGGCCAGTTCGAGGTTATATACTTATGATTTTATGATTTTATATTTTTTCGAAAACGAGCTATTTTGTGGGTTAACACTCACGCATTTTGCCAGATTTTTTTTACAGAACCAAAAATTGACGTTTCTTGTGTATTAGCTTGAGAATATTGTATTATGATATATAAAAAACGAAAACGGCCAGTTCGAGGTTATATACTTATGATTTTATGATTTTGTACTTTTACTAAAATGCACCATTTTGTGGGTTAACACTCATGCATTTTGCCAAAATTTTTTGCAGAACCAAAAATTGATGTTTCTTGTTTATTAGCTTGAGAATATTGTACTATGATATATAAAAAACAAAAACGTCCAGTTCGAGGTTATATACTTATGATTTTATGATTTTGTACTTTTACTAAAACGCACCATCTTGTGGGTTAACACTCATGCATTTTGCCAAATTTTTTTACAGAACCAAAAATTGAGGTCACTTGTTTATTAGCTTGAGAATATCGTATTATGATATATCAAAAAAGAAAACGGCCACTTCGAGGTTATATACTTATGATTTTATGATTTTGTATTTTTTCTAAAACGAGCCATTTTGTGGGTTAACACTCACGCATTTTGCCAGTTTTTTTACGGAACCAAAAATTGATGTTTCTGGTTTATTAGCTTGAGAATATTGTATTATGATATATCAAAAAAGAAAACGGCCAGTTCGAGGTTATATACTTAAGATATTATGATTTTATATTTTATCTAAAACGAGCAATTTTGTGGGTTTACACTCACGCATTTTGCCAGATTTTTTTACATAACCAAAAATTGATATTTCTTCTTTATTAGCTTTAGAATATTGTATTATGATATATCAAAAATTAAATTGGTCAGTTCGAGGTTATATACTTATGATTTTATGATTTTGTATTTTTACTAAAACGCACCATTTTGTGGGTTAACACTCACGCATTTTGCCAGATTTTTTTACAGAACCAAAAATTGACGTTTCTTGTTTATTAGCTTGAGAATATTGTATTATGATATATCAAAAAAGAAAACGGCCAGTTCGAGGTTATATACTTAAGATTTTATGATTTTGTATTTTTTCTAAAACGATCAATTTTGTGGGTTAACACTCAAGCATTTTGCCAGATTTTTTTACATAACCAAAAATTGAAGTTTCTTGTTTATTAGCTTTAGAATATTATATTATGATATATGAAAAAAGAAATCGGCCAATTCGAGGGTATATTCTTATGATTTTATGATTTTGTATTTTATTCGAAAACGAGCAATTTTGTGGGTTAACTCTCGCGCATTTTGCCAGATTTTTATACATAACCAAAAATTGACGTTTCGTATTTTTAGCTTGAGAATATTGTATTATGATATATCAGAAAAGACAACAGCCAGTTCGAGGTTATATACTTATTTTTTATGATTTTATATTTTTTCGAAAACGAGCAATTTTGTGGGTTAACACTCACGCATTTTGCCAGATTTTTTTTACAGAATAAAAAATTGACGTTTCTTGTTTATTAGCTTGAGAATATTGTATTATGATATATAAAAAACGAAAACGGCCAGTTCGAGGTTATATACTTATGATTTTATGATTTTGTACTTTTACTAAAATGCACCATTTTGTGGGTTAACACTCATGCATTTTGCCAAAAATTTTTACACAACCAAAAATTGACGATTCTTGTTTATTAGCTTGAGAATATTGTATTATGATATATAAAAAACGAAAACGGCCAGTTCGAGGTTATATACTTATGATTTTATAATTTTGTACTTTTACTAAAACGCACCATTTTGTGGGTTAACACGCACGCATTTTGCAAGATTTTTTTACAGAACCAAAAATTGACGTTTCTTGTTTATTAGCTTGAGAATATTGTATTATGATATATCAAAAAAGAAAACGGCAAGTTCGAGGTTATATACTTATGATTTTATGATTTTGTATTTTTTCTAAAACGAGCAATTTTGTGGGTTAACACTCAAGCATTTTGCCAGTTATTTTACGGAACCAAAAATTGACGTTTCTGGTTTATTAGCTTGAGAATATTGTATTATGATATATCAAAAAAGAAAACGTCCAGTTCGAGGTTATATACTTAAGATATTATGATTTTGTATTTTTTTTCGAAAACGAGCAATTTTGTGGGTTTTTGCATGATTTTTATACATAACCAAAAATTGACATTTCGTATTTTTAGCTTGAGAATATTGTATTATGATATATCAGAAAAGACAACGGCCAGTTCGAGGTTATATACTTATGATTTTATGATTTTATATTTTTTCGAAAACGAGCAATTTTGTGGGTTAACACTCACGCATTTTGCCAGATTTTTTTTACAGAACCAAAAATTGACGTTTCTTGTTTATTAGCTGAGAATATTGTATTATGATATATAAAAAACGAAAACGGCCAGTTCGAGGTTATATACTTATGATTTTATGATTTTGTACTTTTACTAAAACGCACCATTTTGTGGGTTATCACCCATGCATTTTGCCAAAATTTTTTACATAACAAAAAATTGACGTTTCTTGTTTATTAGCTTGAGAATATTTTATTATGATATATAAAAAACGAAAACGGCCAGTTCGAGGTTATATACTTATGATTTTATGATTTTGTACTTTTACTAAAACGAACCATTTTGTGGGTTAACACGCACGCATTTTGCCAGATTTTTTTACAGAACCCAAAATTGACGTTTCTTGTTTATTAGCTTGAGAATATTGTAATATGATATATCAAAAAAGAAAACGGCCAGATCGAGGTTATATACTTATGATTTAATGATTTTGTATTTTTTCTAAAACGAGCAATTTTGTGGGTTAACACTCAAGCATTTTGCCAGTTATTTTACGGAACCAAAAATTGACGTTTCTGGTTTATTAGCTTGAGAATATTGTATTATGATATATCAAAAAAGAAAACGGCCAGTTCGAGGTTATATACTTAAGATATTATGAATTTGTATTTTTTTTCGAAATCGAGCAATTTTGTGGGTTAACACTCACACATTTTGCAAGATTTTTATACATAACCAAAAATTGACGTTTCGTATTTTTAGCTTGAAAATATTGTATTATGATATATCAGAAAAGACAACGGCCAGTTCGAGGTTATATACTTATGATTTTATGATTTTATATTTTTTCGAAAACGAGCTATTTTGTGGGTTAACACTCACGCATTTTGCCAGATTTTTTTTACAGAACCAAAAATTGACGTTTCTTGTGTATTAGCTTGAGAATATTGTATTATGATATATAAAAAACGAAAACGGCCAGTTCGAGGTTATATACTTATGATTTTATGATTTTGTACTTTTACTAAAATGCACCATTTTGTGGGTTAACACTCATGCATTTTGCCAAAATTTATTACAGAACCAAAAATTGATGTTTCTTGTTTATTAGCTTGAGAATATTGTACTATGATATATAAAAAACAAAAACGTCCAGTTCGAGGTTATATACTTATGATTTTATGATTTTGTACTTTTACTAAAACGCACCATCTTGTGGGTTAACACTCATGCATTTTGCCAAATTTTTTTACAGAACCAAAAATTGAGGTCACTTGTTTATTAGCTTGAGAATATCGTATTATGATATATCAAAAAAGAAAACGGCCACTTCGAGGTTATATACTTATGATTTTATGATTTTGTATTTTTTCTAAAACGAGCCATTTTGTGGGTTAACACTCACGCATTTTGCCAGTTTTTTTACGGAACCAAAAATTGATGTTTCTGGTTTATTAGCTTGAGAATATTGTATTATGATATATCAAAAAAGAAAACGGCCAGTGCGAGGTTATATACTTAAGATATTATGATTTTATATTTTATCTAAAACGAGCAATTTTGTGGGTTAACACTCACGCATTTTGCCAGAGTTTTTTACATAACCAAAAATTGATATTTCTTCTTTATTAGCTTTAGAATATTGTATTATGATATATCAAAAATTAAATTGGTCAGTTCGATGTTATATACTTATGATTTTATGATTTTGTATTTTTACTAAAACGCACCATTTTGTGGGTTAACACTCACGCATTTTGCAAGATTTTTTTACAGAACCAAAAATTGACGTTTCTTGTTTATTAGCTTGAGAATATTGTATTATGATATATCAAAAAAGAAAACGGCCAGTTCGAGGTTATATACTTAAGATTTTATGATTTTGTATTTTTTCTAAAACGAGCAATTTTGTGGGTTAACACTCAAGCATTTTGCCAGATTTTTTTACATAACCAAAAATTGAAGTTTCTTGTTTATTAGCTTTAGAATATTATATTATGATATATGAAAAAAGAAATCGGCCAATTCGAGGGTATATTCTTATGATTTTATGATTTTGTATTTTATTCGAAAACGAGCAATTTTGTGGGTTAACTCTCGCGCATTTTGCCAGATTTTTATACATAACCAAAAATTGACGTTTCGTATTTTTAGCTTGAGAATATTGTATTATGATATATCAGAAAAGACAACAGCCAGTTCGAGGTTATATACTTATTTTTTATGATTTTATATTTTTTCGAAAACGAGCAATTTTGTGGGTTAACACTCACGCATTTTGCCAGATTTTTTTTACAGAATAAAAAATTGACGTTTCTTGTTTATTAGCTTGAGAATATTGTATTATGATATATAAAAAACGAAAACGGCCAGTTCGAGGTTATATACTTATGATTTTATGATTTTGTACTTTTACTAAAATGCACCATTTTGTGGGTTAACACTCATGCATTTTGCAAAAATTTTTTACAAAACCAAAAATTGACGATTCTTGTTTATTAGCTTGAGAATATTGTATTATGATATATAAAAAACAAAAACGGCCAGTTCGAGGTTATATACTTATGATTTTATAATTTTGTACTTTTACTAAAACGCACCATTTTGTGGGTTAACACGCACGCATTTTGCCAGATTTTTTTACAGAACCAAAAATTGACGTTTCTTGTTTATTAGCTTGAGAATATTGTATTATGATATATCAAAAAAGAAAACGGCAAGTTCGAGGTTATATACTTATGATTTTATGATTTTGTATTTTTTCTAAAACGAGCAATTTTGTGGGTTAACACTCAAGCATTTTGCCAGTTATTTTACGGAACCAAAAATTGACGTTTCTGGTTTATTAGCTTGAGAATATTGTATTATGATATATCAAAAAAGAAAACGTCCAGTTCGAGGTTATATACTTAAGATATTATGATTTTGTATTTTTTTTCGAAAACGAGCAATTTTGTGGGTTAACACTCACACATTTTGCATGATTTTTATACATAACCAAAAATTGACATTTCGTATTTTTAGCTTGAGAATATTGTATTATGATATATCAGAAAAGACAACGGCCAGTTCGAGGTTATATACTTATGATTTTATGATTTTATATTTTTTCGAAAACGAGCAATTTTGTGGGTTAACACTCACGCATTTTGCCAGATTTTTTTTACAGAACCAAAAATTGACGTTTCTTGTTTATTAGCTGAGAATATTGTATTATGATATATAAAAAACGAAAACGGCCAGTTCGAGATTATATACTTATGATTTTATGATTTTGTACTTTTACTAAAACGCACCATTTTGTGGGTTATCACCCATGCATTTTGCCAAAATTTTTTACATAACAAAAAATTGACGTTTCTTGTTTATTAGCTTGAGAATATTTTATTATGATATATAAAAAACGAAAACGGCCAGTTCGAGGTTATATACTTATGATTTTATGATTTTGTACTTTTACTAAAACGAACCATTTTGTGGGTTAACACGCACGCATTTTGCCAGATTTTTTTACAGAACCCAAAATTGACGTTTCTTGTTTATTAGCTTGAGAATATTGTATTATGATATATCAAAAAAGAAAACGGCCAGATCGAGGTTATATACTTATGATTTAATGATTTTGTATTTTTTCTAAAACGAGCAATTTTGTGGGTTAACACTCAAGCATTTTGCCAGTTATTTTACGGAACCAAAAATTGACGTTTCTGGTTTATTAGCTTCAGAATATTGTATTATGATATATCAGAAAAGACAACGGCCAGTTCGAGGTTATATACTTATGATTTTATGATTTTATATTTTTTCGAAAACGAGCAATTTTGTGGGTTAACACTCACGCATTTTGCCAGATTTTTTTTACAGAACCAAAAATTGACGTTTCTTGTTTATTAGCTGAGAATATTGTATTATGATATATAAAAAACGAAAACGGCCAGTTCGAGATTATATACTTATGATTTTATGATTTTGTACTTTTACTAAAACGCACCATTTTGTGGGTTATCACCCATGCATTTTGCCAAAATTTTTTACATAACAAAAAATTGACGTTTCTTGTTTATTAGCTTGAGAATATTTTATTATGATATATAAAAAACGAAAACGGCCAGTTCGAGGTTATATACTTATGATTTTATGATTTTGTACTTTTACTAAAACGAACCATTTTGTGGGTTAACACGCACGCATTTTGCCAGATTTTTTTACAGAACCCAAAATTGACGTTTCTTGTTTATTAGCTTGAGAATATTGTATTATGATATATCAAAAAAGAAAACGGCCAGATCGAGGTTATATACTTATGATTTAATGATTTTGTATTTTTTCTAAAACGAGCAATTTTGTGGGTTAACACTCAAGCATTTTGCCAGTTATTTTACGGAACCAAAAATTGACGTTTCTGGTTTATTAGCTTCAGAATATTGTATTATGATATATCAAAAAAGAAAACGGCCAGTTCGAGGTTATATACTTAAGATATTATGATTTTGTATTTTTTTTTCGATATCGAGCAATTTTGTGGGTTAACACTCACACATTTTGCAAGATTTTTATACATAACCAAAAATTGACGTTTCGTATTTTTAGCTTGAAAATATTGTATTATGATATATCAGAAAAGACAACGGCCAGTTCGAGGTTATGTACTTATGATTTTATGATTTTATATTTTTTCGAAAACGAGCTATTTTGTGGGTTAACACTCACGCATTTTGCCAGATTTTTTTTACAGAACCAAAAATTGACGTTTCTTGTGTATTAGCTTGAGAATATTGTATTATGATATATAAAAAACGAAAACGGCCAGTTCGAGGTTATATACTTATGATTTTATGATTTTGTACATTTACTAAAACGCACCATTTTGTGGGTTAACACTCATGCATTTTGCCAAATTTTTTTACAGAACCAAAAATTGACGTTTCTTGTTTATTAGCTTGAGAATATTGTATTATGATATATAAAAAACGAAAACGGCCAATTCGAGGTTATATACTTATGATTTTATGATTTTGTACTTTTACTAAAACACACCATTTTGTGGGTTAACACTCATGCATTTTGCCAAAATTTTTTACAGAACAAAAAATTGACGTTTCTTGTTTATTATCTTGAGAATATTGTATTATGATATATCAAAAAAGAAAACGGCCACTTCAAGGTTATATACTTATGATTTTATGATTTTGTATTTTTCTAAAACGAGCCATTTTGTGGGTTAACACTCACTCATTTTGCCAGTTTTTTTACGGAACCAAAAATTGACGTTTATGGTTTATTAGCTTGAGAATATTGTATTATGATATATCCAAAAAGAAAATGGCCAGTTCGAGGTTATATACTTAAGATATTATGATTTTATATTTTTTCTAAAACGAGCAATTTTGTGGGTTAACACTCAAGCATTTTGCCAGATTTTTTTTACAGAACCAAAAATTGATGTTTCTTGTTTATTAGCTTGAGAATATTGTATTATGATATATAAAAAACGAAAACGGCCAGTTCGAGGTTATATACTTATGATTTTATGATTTTGTACATTTACTAAAACGCACCATTTTGTGGGTTAACACTCATGCATTTTGCCAAATTTTTTTACAGAACCAAAAATTGACGTTTCTTGTTTATTAGCTTGAGAATATTGTATTATGATATATAAAAAACGAAAACGGCCAGTTCGAGGTTATATACTTATGATTTTATGATTTTATAATTTTGTACTTTTACTAAAACACACCATTTTGTGGGTTAACACTCATGCATTTTGCCAAAATTTTTTACAGAACAAAAAATTGACGTTTCTTGTTTATTATCTTGAGAATATTGTATTATGATATATCAAAAAAGAAAACGGCCACTTCGAGGTTATATACTTATGATTTTATGATTTTGTATTTTTCTAAAACGAGCCATTTTGTGGGTTAACACTCACTCATTTTGCCAGTTTTTTTACGGAACCAAAAATTGACGTTTATGGTTTATTAGCTTGAGAATATTGTATTATGATATATCCAAAAAGAAAATGGCCAGTTCGAGGTTATATACTTAAGATATTATGATTTTATATTTTTTCTAAAACGAGCAATTTTGTGGGTTAACACTCAAGCATTTTGCCAGATTTTTTTTACAGAACCAAAAATTGATGTTTCTTGTTTATTAGCTTTAGAATATTGTATTATGATATATAAAAAACGAAAACGGCCAGTTCGAGGTTATATACTTATGATTTTATGATTTTGTACATTTACTAAAACGCACCATTTTGTGGGTTAACACTCATGCATTTTGCCAAAATTTTTTACAGAACAAAAAATTGACGTTTCTTGTTTATTAGCTTGAGAATATTGTATTATGATATATAAAAAACGAAAACAGCCAGTTCGAGGTATATACTTATGATTTTATGATTTTATAATTTTGTACTTTTACTAAAACGCACCATTTTGTGGGTTAACACTCACGCATTTTGCCAGTTTTTTTACGGAACAAAAAATTGACGTTTATGGTTTATTAGCTTGAGAATATTGTATTATGATATATCCAAAAAGAAAATGGCCAGTTCGAGGTTATATACTTAAGATATTATGATTTTGTATTTTTTTTCGATATCGAGCAATTTTGTGGGTTAACACTCACACATTTTGCAAGATTTTTATACATAACCAAAAATTGACGTTTCGTATTTTTAGCTTGAAAATATTGTATTATGATATATCAGAAAAGACAACGGCCAGTTCGAGGTTATATACTTATGATTTTATGATTTTATATTTTTTCGAAAACGAGCTATTTTGTGGGTTAACACTCACGCATTTTGCCAGATTTTTTTTACAGAACCAAAAATTGACGTTTCTTGTGTATTAGCTTGAGAATATTGTATTATGATATATAAAAAACGAAAACGGCCAGTTCGAGGTTATATACTTATGATTTTATGATTTTGTACTTTTACTAAAATGCACCATTTTGTGGGTTAACACTCATGCATTTTGCCAAAATTTTTTACAGAACCAAAAATTGATGTTTCTTGTTTATTAGCTTGAGAATATTGTACTATGATATATAAAAAACAAAAATGTCCAGTTCGAGGTTATATACTTATGATTTTATGATTTTGTACTTTTACTAAAACGCACCATCTTGTGGGTTAACACTCATGCATTTTGCCAAATTTTTTTACAGAACCAAAAATTGAGGTCACTTGTTTATTAGCTTGAGAATATCGTATTATGATATATCAAAAAAGAAAACGGCCACTTCGAGGTTATATACTTATGATTTTATGATTTTGTATTTTTTTCTAAAACGAGCCATTTTGTGGGTTAACACTCACGCATTTTGCCAGTTTTTTTACGGAACCAAAAATTGATGTTTCTGGTTTATTAGCTTGAGAATATTGTATTATGATATATCAAAAAAGAAAACGGCCAGTTCGAGGTTATATACTTAAGATATTATGATTTTATATTTTATCTAAAACGAGCAATTTTGTGGGTTAACACTCACGCATTTTGCCAGATTTTTTTACATAACCAAAAATTGATATTTCTTCTTTATTAGCTTTAGAATATTGTATTATGATATATCAAAAATTAAATTGGTCAGTTCGAGGTTATATACTTATGATTTTATGATTTTGTATTTTTACTAAAACGCACCATTTTGTGGGTTAACACTCACGCATTTTGCCAGATTTTTTTACATAACCAAAAATTGACGTTTCTTGTTTAGTAGCTTGAGAATATTGTATTATGATATATCAAAAAAGGAAACGGCCAGTTCGAGGTTATATACTTAAGATTTTATGATTTTGTACTTTTACTAAAATGCACCATTTTGTGGGTTAACACTCATGCATTTTGCCAAAATTTTTTACAGAACCAAAAATTGATGTTTCTTGTTTATTAGCTGAGAATATTGTATTATGATATATAAAAAACGAAAAAGGCCAGTTCGAGGTTATATACTTATGATTTTATGATTTTGTACTTTTACTAAAACGCACCATTTTGTGGGTTAACACTCATGCATTTTGCCAAAATTTTTTACAGAACCAAAAATTGAGGTCACTTGTTTATTAGCTTGAGAATATTGTATTATAATATATATCAAAAAAGAAAACGGCCACTTCAAGGTTATATACTTATGATTTTATGATTTTGTATTTTTTCTAAAACGTGCCATTTTGTGGGTTAACACTCACGCATTTTGCCAGTTTTTTTACGGAACCAAAAATTGATGTTTCTGGTTTATTAGCTTGAGAATATTGTATTATGATATATCAAAAAAGAAAACGTCCAGTTCGAGGTTATATACTTAAGATATTATGATTTTATATTTTATCTAAAACGAGCAATTTTGTGGGTTAACACTCACGCATTTTACCAGATTTTTTTACATAACCAAAAATTGATATTTCTTCTTTATTAGCTTTAGAATATTGTATTATGATATATCAAAAATCAAATTGGTCAGTTCGAGGTTATATACTTATGATTTTATGATTTTGTATTTTTACTAAAACGCACCATTTTGTGGGTTAACACTCACGCATTTTGCCAGATTTTTTTACAGAACCAAAAATTGACGTTTCTTGTTTATTAGCTTGAGAATATTGTATTATGATATATCAAAAAAGAAAACGGCCAGTTCGAGGTTATATACTTAAGATTTTATGATTTTGTACTTTTACTAAAATGCACCATTTTGTGGGTTAACACTCATGCATTTTGCCAAAATTTTTTAAAGAACCAAAAATTGATGTTTCTTGTTTATTAGCTGAGAATATTGTATTATGATATATAAAAAACGAAAACGGCCACTTCGAGGTTATATACTTATGATTTTATGATTTTGTACTTTTACTAAAACGCACCATTTTGTGGGTTAACACTCATGCATTTTGCCAAAATTTTTTACAGAACCAAAAATTGAGGTCACTTGTTTATTAGCTTGAGAATATTGTATTATGATATATCAAAAAAGAAAACGGCCACTTCGAGGTTATATACTTATGATTTTATAATTTTGTATTTTTTCTAAAACGAGCCATTTTGTGGGTTAACACTCACGCATTTTGCCAGTTTTTTTACGGAACCAAAAATTGATGTTTCTGGTTTATTAGCTTGAGAATATTGTATTATGATATATCAAAAAAGAAAACGGCCAGTTCGAGGTTATATACTTAAGATATTATGATTTTATATTTTATCTTAAACGAGCAATTTTGTGGGTTAACACTCACGCATTTTGCCAGATTTTTTTACATAACCAAAAATTGATATTTCTTGTTTATTAGCTTTAGAATATTGTATTATGATATATCAAAAAATAAATTGGTCAGTTCGAGGTTATATACTTATGATTTTATGATTTTGTATTTTTACTAAAACGTACCATTTTGTGGGATAACTAACACTCACGCATTTTGCCAGATTTTTTTACAGAACCAAAAATTGACGTTTTTTGTTTATTAGCTTGAGAATATTGTATTATGATATATCAAAAAAGAAAACGGCCAGTTCGAGGTTATATACATAAGATTTTATGATTTTGTATTTTTTCTAAAACGAGCAATTTTGTGAGTTAACACTCAAGCATTTTGCCAGATTTTTTTACATAACCAAACATTGAAGTTTCTTGTTTGTTAGCTTTAGAATATTATATTATGATATATGAAAAAAGAAATCGGCCAGTTCGAGGGTATATTCTTATGCTTTTATGATTTTGTATTTTTTTTTTCGAAAACGGGCAATTTTGTGGGTAAACACTCACGCATTTTGCCAGATTTTTATACATAACCAAAAATTGACGTTTCGTATTTTTAGCTTGAGAATATTGTATTATAATATATCAGAAAGACAACGGCTAGTTCGAGGTTATATACTTATGATTTTATATTTTTTCGAAAACGAGCAATTTTGTGGGTTAACACTCACGCATTTTGCCAGATTTTTTGTACAGAACCAAAAATTAACGTTTCTTATTTATTAGCTTGAGAATATTGTATTATGATATATAAAAAACGAAAACGGCCAGTTCGAGGTTATATACTTATGATTTTATGATTTTGTACTTTTACTACAACGCACCATTTTGTGGGTTAACACTCATGCATTTTGCCAAAAATTTTTACAGAACCAAAAATTGACGTTTCTTGTTTATTAGCTTGAGAATATTGTATTATGATATATAAAAAACGAAAACGGCCAGTTCGAGGTTATACACTTATGATTTTATGATATTGTACTTTTACTAAAACGCACCATTTTGTGGGTTAACACTCATGCATTTTGCCAGATTTTTTTACAGAACCAAAAATTGACGTTTCTTGTTTATTAGCTTGAGAATATTGTATTATGATATATCAAAAAAGAAAACGACCAGTTCGAGGTTATATACTTAAGATTTTATGATTTTTTATTTTTTCTAAAACGAGCAATTTTGTGGGTTAACACTCACGCATTTTGCCAGATTTTTTTACATAACCAAAAATTGAAGTTTCTTGTTTATTAGCTTTAGAATATTATATTATGATATATGAAAAAAGAAATCGGCCAGTTCGAGGGTATATTCTTATGATTTTATGATTTTGTATTTTATTCGAAAACGAGCAATTTTGTGGGTTAACACTCACGCATTTTGCCAGATTTTTATACATAACCAAAAATTGACGTTTCGTATTTTTAGCTTGAGAATATTTTATTATGATATATCAGAAAAGACAACAGCCAGTTCGAGGTTATATACTTATGATTTTATGATTTTATATTTTTTCGAAAACGAGCAATTTTGTGGGTTAACTCACGCATTTTGCCAGATTTTTTTTTACAGAATCAAAAATTGACGTTTCTTGTTTATTAGCTTGAGAATATTGTATTATGATATATAAAAAACGAAAACGGCCAGTTCGAGGTTATATACTTATGATTTTATGATTTTGTACTTTTACTAAAACGCACCATTTTGTGGGTTAACACTCACGCATTTTGCCAGATTTTTTTACAGAACCAAAAATTGACGTTTCTTGTTTATTAGCTTGAGAATATTGTATTATGATATATCAAAAAAGAAAACGGCCACTTCGATGTTATATACTTATGATTTTATGATTTTGTATTTTTATTAAAATGCACCATTTTGTGGGATAACTAACACTCACGCATTTTGCCAGATTTTTTTACAGAACCAAAAATTGACGTTTCTTGTTTATTAGCTTGAGAATATAGTATTATGATATATCAAAAAAGAAAACGGCCAGTTCGAGGTTATATACTTATGATTTTATGATTTTGTATTTTTTCTAAAACGAGCAACTTTGTGGGTTAACACTCAAGCATTTTGCCAGATTTTTTTACATAACCAAAAATTGAATTTTTTTGTTTATTAGCTTTAGAAAATTATATTATGATATATGAAAAAAGAAATCGGCCAGTTCGAGGGTATATTCTTAAGATTTTATGATTTTGTATTTTTTTTCGAAAACGAGCAATTTTGTGGGTTAACACTCACGCATTTTGCCAGATTTTTATACATAACCAAAAATTGACGTTTCGTATTTTTAGCTTGAGAATATTGTATTATGATATATCAGAAAGACAACGGCTAGTTCGAGGTTATATACTTATGATTTTATATTTTTTCGAAAACGAGCAATTTTGTGGGTTAACACTCACGCATTTTGCCAGATTTTTTGTACAGAACCAAAAATTAACGTTTCTTGTTTATTAGCTTGAGAATATTGTATTATGATATATAAAAAACGAAAACGGACAGTTCGAGGTTATATACTTATGATTTTATGATTTTGTACTTTTACTACAACGCACCATTTTGTGGGTTAACACTCATGCATTTTGCCAAATTTTTTTACAGAACCAAAAATTGACGTTTCTTGTTTATTAGCTTGAGAATATTGTATTATGATATATAAAAAACGAAAACGGCCAGTTCGAGGTTATATACTTATGATTTTATGATTTTGTACTTTTACTAAAACGCACCATTTTGTGGGTTAACACTCACGCATTTTGCCAGATTTTTTTACAGAACTAAAAATTGACGTTTCTTGTTTATTAGCTTGAGAATATTGTATTATGATATATCAAAAAAGAAAACGACCAGTTCGAGGTTATATACTTAAGATTTTATGATTTTTTATTTTTTCTAAAACGAGCAATTTTGTGGGTTAACACTCACGCATTTTGCCAGATTTTTTTTACATAACCAAAAATTGAAGTTTCTTGTTTATTAGCTTTAGAATATTATATTATGATATATGAGAAAAGAAATCGGCCAGTTCGAGGGTATATTCTTATGATTTTATGATTTTGTATTTTATTCGAAAACGAGCAATTTTGTGGGTTAACACTCACGCATTTTGCCAGATTTTTAAACATAACCAAAAATTGACGTTTCGTATTTTTAGCTTGAGAATATTGTATTATGATATATCAGAAAAGACAACAGCCAGTTCGAGGTTATATACTTATGATTTTATGATTTTATATTTTTTCGAAAACGAGCAATTTTGTGGGTTAACTCATGCATTTTGCCAGATTTTTTTTCCAGAATCAAAAATTGACGTTTCTTGTTTATTAGCTTGAGAATATTGTACTATGATATATAAAAAACGAAAACGGCCAGTTAGAGTTATATACTTATGATTTTATGATTTTGTACATTTACTAAAACGCACCATTTTGTGGGTTAACACTCACGCATTTTGCCAGATTTTTTGACAGAACCAAAAATTGACGTTTCTTGTTTATTAGCTTGAGAATATTGTATTATAATATATCAAAAATGAAATGGCCAGTTCGAGGTTATATACTTAAGATTTTATGATTTTGTACTTTTACTAAAATGCACCATTTTGTGGGTTAACACTCATGCATTTTGCCAAAATTTTTTACAGAACCAAAAATTGATGTTTCTTGTTTATTAGCTGAGAATATTGTATTATGATATATAAAAAACGAAAACGGCCAGTTCGAGGTTATATACTTATGATTTATGATTTTGTACTTTTACTAAAACGCACCATTTTGTGGGTTAACACTCATGCATTTTGCCAAAATTTTTTACAGAACCAAAAATTGAGGTCACTTGTTTATTAGCTTGAGAATATTGTATTATGATATATCAAAAAAGAAAACGGCCACTTCGAGGTTATATACTTATGATTTTATGATTTTGTATTTTTACTAAAACGAGCCATTTTGTGGGTTAACACTCACGCATTTTGCCAGTTTTTTTACGGAACCAAAAATTGACGTTTCTGGTTTATTAGCTTGAGAATATTGTATTATGATATATCAAAAAAAGAAAACGGCCAGTTCGAGGTTATATACTTAGGATATTATGATTTTATATTTTATCTAAAACGAGCAATTTTGTGGGTTAACACTCACGCATTTTGCCAGATTTTTTTACATAACCAAAAATTGATATTTCTTGTTTATTAGCTTTAGAATATTGTATTATGATATATCAAAAAATAAATTGGTCAGTTCGAGGTTATATACTTATGATTTTACGATTTTGTATTATTACTAAAACGCACCATTTTGTGGGATAACTAACACTCACGCATTTTGCAAGATTTTTTTACAGAACCAAAAATTGACGTTTCTTGTTTATTAGCTTGAGAATAATGTATTATGATATATCAAAAAAGAAAACGGCCAGTTCGAGGTTATACACTTAAGATTTTATGATTTTGTATTTTTTCTAAAACGAGCAATTTTGTGAGTTAACACTCAAGCATTTTGCCAGATTTTTTTACATAACCAAACATTGAAGTTTCTTGTTTGTTAGCTTTAGAATATTATATTATGATATATGGAAAAAGAAATCGGCCAATTCGAGGGTATATTCTTATGCTTTTATGATTTCGTATTTTTTTTCGAAAACGGGCAATTTTGTGGGTAAACACTCACGCATTTTGCCAGATTTTTATACATAACCAAAAATTGACGTTTCGTATTTTTAGCTTGAGAATATTGTATTATGATATATCAGAAAGACAACGGCTAGTTCGAGGTTATTTACTTATGATTTTATATTTTTTCGAAAACGAGCAATTTTGTGGGTTAACACTCACGCATTTTGCCAGATTTTTTGTACAGAACCAAAAATTAACGTTTCTTGTTTATTAGCTTGAGAATATTGTACTATGATATATAAAAAATGAAAACGGCCAGTTCGAGGTTATATACTTATGATTTTATGATTTTGTACTTTTACTACAACGCACCATTTTGTGGGTTAACACTCATGCATTTTGCCAAATTTTTTTACAGAACCAAAAATTGACGTTTCTTGTTTATTAGCTTGAGAATATTGTATTATGATATATAAAAAACGAAAACGGCCAGTTCGAGGTTATATACTTATGATTTTATGATTTTGTACTTTTACTAAAACGCACCATTTTGTGGGTTAACACTCACGCATTTTGCCAGATTTTTTTACAGAACCAAAAATTGACGTTTCTTGTTTATTAGCTTGAGAATATTGTATTATGATATATCAAAAAAGAAAACGACCAGTTCGAGGTTATATACTTAAGATTTTATGATTTTTTATTTTTTCTAAAACGAGCAATTTTGTGGGTTAACACTCACGCATTTTGCCAGATTTTTTTTACATAACCAAAAATTGAAGTTTCTTGTTTATTAGCTTTAGAATATTATATTATGATATATGAAAAAAGAAATCGGCCAGTTCGAGGGTATATTCTTATGATTTTATGATTTTGTATTTTATTCGAAAACGAGCAATTTTGTGGGTTAACACTCACGCATTTTGCCAGATTTTTATACATAACCAAAAATTGACGTTTCGTATTTTTAGCTTGAGAATATTGTATTATGATATATCAGAAAAGACAACAGCCAGTTCGAGGTTATATACTTATGATATTACGACTTTATATTTTTTCGAAAACGAGCAATTTTGTGGGTTAACTCACGCATTTTGCCAGATTTTTTTTACAGAATCAAAAATTGACGTTTCTTGTTTATTAGCTTGAGAATATTGTATTATGATATATAAAAAACGAAAACGGCCAGTTAGAGTTATATACTTATGATTTTATGATTTTGTACTTTTACTAAAACGCACCATTTTGTGGGTTAACACTCACGCATTTTGCCAGATTTTTTTACAGAACCAAAAATTGACGTTTCTTGTTTATTAGCTTGAGAATATTGTATTATGATATATCAAAAAAGAAAACGATCAGTTCGAGGTTATATACTTAAGATTTTATGATTTTTTATTTTTTCTAAAACGAACAATTTTGTGGGTTAACACTCACGCATTTTGCCAGATTTTTTTTACATAACCAAAAATTGAAGTTTCTTGTTTATTAGCTTTAGAATATTATATTATGATATATGAAAAAAGAAATCGGCCAGTTCGAGGGTATATTCTTATGATTTTATGATTTTGTATTTTATTCGAAAACGAGCAATTTTGTGGGTTAACACTCACGCATTTTGCCAGATTTTTATACATAACCAAAAATTGACGTTTCGTATTTTTAGCTTGAGAATATTGTATTATGATATATCAGAAAAGACAACAGCCAGTTCGAGGTTATATACTTATGATTTTATGATTTTATATTTTTTCGAAAACGAGCAATTTTGTGGGTTAACTCACGCATTTTGCCAGATTTTTTTTACAGAATCAAAAATTGACGTTTCTTGTTTATTAGCTTGAGAATATTGTATTATGATATATAAAAAACGAAAACGGCCAGTTAGAGTTATATACTTATGATTTTATGATATTGTACTTTTACTAAAACGCACCATTTTGTGGGTTAACACTCACGCATTTTGCCAGATTTTTTTACAGAACCAAAAATTGACGTTTCTTGTTTATTAGCTTGAGAATATTGTATTATGATATATCAAAAAAGAAAACGATCAGTTCGAGGTTATATACTTAAGATTTTATGATTTTTTATTTTTTCTAAAACGAACAATTTTGTGGGTTAACACTCACGCATTTTGCCAGATTTTTTTTACATAACCAAAAATTGAAGTTTCTTGTTTATTAGCTTTAGAATATTATATTATGATATATGAAAAAAGAAATCGGCCAGTTCGAGGGTATATTCTTATGATTTTATGATTTTGTATTTTATTCGAAAACGAGCAATTTTGTGGGTTAACACTCACGCATTTTGCCAGATTTTTATACATAACCAAAAATTGACGTTTCGTATTTTTAGCTTGAGAATATTGTATTATGATATATCAGAAAAGACAACAGCCAGTTCGAGGTTATATACTTATGATTTTATGATTTTATATTTTTTCGAAAACGAGCAATTTTGTGGGTTAACTCACGCATTTTGCCAGATTTTTTTTACAGAATCAAAAATTGACGTTTCTTGTTTATTAGCTTGAGAATATTGTATTATGATATATAAAAAACGAAAACGGCCAGTTAGAGTTATATACTTATGATTTTATGATATTGTACTTTTACTAAAACGCACCATTTTGTGGGTTAACACTCACGCATTTTGCCAGATTTTTTTACAGAACCAAAAATTGACGTTTCTTGTTTATTAGCTTGAGAATATTGTATTATAATATATCAAAAAAGAAAATGGCCAGTTCGAGGTTATATACTTAAGATTTTATGATTTTGTACTTTTACTAAAATGCACCATTTTGTGGGTTAACACTCATGCATTTTGCCAAAATTTTTTACAGAACCAAAAATTGATGTTTCTTGTTTATTAGCTGAGAATATTGTATTATGATATATAAAAAACGAAAAATGGCCAGTTCGAGGTTATATACTTATGATTTATGATTTTGTACTTTTACTAAAACGCACCATTTTGTGGGTTAACACTCATGCATTTTGCCAAATTTTTTTACAGAACCAAAAATTGAGGTCACTTGTTTATTAGCTTGAGAATATTGTATTATGATATATCAAAAAAGAAAACGGCCACTTCGAGGTTATATACTTATGATTTTATGATTTTGTATTTTTACTAAAACGAGCCATTTTGTGGGTTAACACTCACGCATTTTGCCAGTTTTTTTACGGAACCAAAAATTGATGTTTCTGGTTTATTAGCTTGAGAATATTGTATTATGATATATCAAAAAAGAAAACGGCCAGTTCGAGGTTATATACTTAAGATACTATGATTTTATATTTTATCTAAAACGAGCAATTTTGTGGGTTAACACTCACGCATTTTGCCAGATTTTTTTACATAACCAAAAATTGATATTTCTTGTTTATTAGCTTTAGAATATTGTATTATGATATATCAAAAAATAAATTGGTCAGTTCGAGGTTATATACTTATGATTTTATGATTTTGTATTATTACTAAAACGCACCATTTTGTGGGATAACTAACACTCACGCATTTTGCAAGATTTTTTTACAGAACCAAAAATTGACGTTTCTTGTTTATTAGCTTGAGAATATTGTATTATGATATATCAAAAAAGAAAACGGCCAGTTCGAGGTTATATACTTAAGATTTTATGATTTTGTATTTTTTCTAAAACGAGCAATTTTGTGAGTTAACACTCAAGCATTTTGCCAGATTTTTTTACATAACCAAACATTGAAGTTTCTTGTTTGTTAGCTTTAAAATATTATATTATGATATATGAAAAAAGAAATCGGCCAGTTCGAGGGTATATTCTTATGCTTTTATGATTTTGTATTTTTTTTCGAAAACGGGCAATTTTTTGGGTAAACACTCACGCATTTTGCCAGATTTTTATACATAACCAAAAATTAACGTTTCGTATTTTTAGCTTGAGAATATTGTATTATGATATATCAGAAAGACAACGGCTAGTTCGAGGTTATATACTTATGATTTTATATTTTTTCGAAAACGAGCAATTTTGTGGGTTAACACTCACGCATTTTGCCAGATTTTTTGTACAGAACCAAAAATTAACGTTTCTTGTTTATTAGCTTGAGAATATTGTATTATGATATATAAAAAACGAAAACGGCCAGTTCGAGGTTATATACTTATGATTTTATGATTTTGTACTTTTACTACAACGCACCATTTTGTGGGTTAACACTCATACATTTTGCCAATATTTTTTACAGAACCAAAAATTGACGTTTCTTGTTTATTAGCTTGAGAATATTGTATTATGATATATAAAAAACGAAAACGGCCAGTTCGAGGTTATATACTTATGATTTTATGATTTTGTACTTTTACTAAAACGCACCATTTTGTGGGTTAACACTCACGCATTTTGCCAGATTTTTTTACAGAACCAAAAATTGACGTTTCTTGTTTATTAGCTTGAGAATATTGTATTATGATATAGCAAAAAAGAAAACGGCCAGTTCGAGGTTATATACTTATGATTTTATGATTTTATGATTTTGTATTTTTTCTAAAACGAGCAATTTTGTGGGTTAACAATCAAGCATTTTGCCAGATTTTTTTACATAACCAAAAATTGAAGTTTCTTGTTTATTTGCTTTAGAATATTATATTATGATATATGAAAAAAGAAATCGGCCAGTTCGAGGGTATATTCTTATGATTTTATGATTTTGTAATTTTTTCGAAAACGTGAAATTTTGTGGGTTAACACACTCACGCATTTTGCCAGATTTTTATACATAACCAAAAATTGACGTTTCGTATTTTTAGCTTGAGAATATTGTATTATGATATATCAGAAAAGACAACGGCCAGTTCGAGGTTATATACTTATGATTTTATGATTTAATATTTTTTCGAAAACGAGCAATTTTGTGGGTTTAACACTCACGCATTTTGCCAGATTTTTTTTACAGAACCAAAAATTGATGTTTCTTGTTTATTAGCTTGAAAATATTGTATTATGATATATAAAAAACGAAAACGGCCAGTTCAAGGTTATATACTTATGATTTTATGATTTTGTACATTTACTAAAACGCACCATTTTGTGGGTTAACACTCATGCATTTTGCCAAAATTTTTTACAGAACCAAAAATTGACGTTTCTTGTTTATTAGCTTGAGAATATTGTATTATGATATATAAAAAACAAAAACGGCCAGTTCGAGGTTATATACTTATGATTTTATGATTTTGTACTTTTACTAAAACGCACCATTTTATGGGTTAACACTCATGCATTTTGCCAAAATTTTTTACAGAACCAAAAATTGACGTTTCTTGTTTATTATCTTGAGAATATTGTATTATGATATATCAAAAAAGAAAACGGCCACTTCGAGGTTATATACTTATGATTTTATGATTTTGTATTTTTTCTAAAACGAGCCATTTTGTGGGTTGACACTCACGCATTTTGTCGGGTTTTTTACGGAACCAAAAATTGACGTTTATGGTTTATTAGCTTGAGAATATTGTATTATGATATATCAAAAAAGAAAACGGCCAGTTCGAGGTTATATACTTAAGATATTATGATTTTATATTTTTTCTAAAACGAGCAATTTTGTGGGTTAACACTCACGCATTTTGCCAGATTTTTTTTACAGAACCAAAAATTGATGTTTCTTGTTTATTAGCTTGAGAATATTGTATTATGATATATAAAAAACGAAAACGACCAGTTCGAGGTTATATACTTATGATTTTATGATTTTGTACATTTACTGAAACGCACCATTTTGTGGGTTAACACTCATGCATTTTGCCAAATTTTTTTACAGAACCAAAAATTGACGTTTCTTGTTTATTAGCTTGAGAATAATGTATTATGATATATAAAAAACGAAAACGGCCAGTTCGAGGTTATATACTTATGATTTTATTATTTTGTACTTTTACTAAAACGCACCATTTTGTGGGTTAACACTCATGCATTTTGCCAAAATTTTTTACAGAACCAAAAATTGACGTTTCTTGTTTATTATCTTGAGAATATTGTATTATGATATATCAAAAAAGAAAACGGCCACTTCGAGGTTATATACTTATGATTTTATGATTTTGTATTTTTTCTAAAACGAGCCATTTTGTGGGATAACACTCACGCATTTTGCCAGTTTTTTTACGGAACCAAAAATTGACGTTTCTGGTTTATTAGCTTGAGAATATTGTATTATGATAAATCAAAAAAGAAAACGGCCAGTTCGAGGTTATATACTTAAAATATTATGATTTTATATTTTTTCTAAAACGAGCAATTTTATGGGTTAACACTCACGCATTTTGCCAGATTTTTTTACATAACCAAAAATTGATATTTCTTGTTTATTAGCTTTAGAATATATTATTATGATATATCAAAAAAGAAATTGGTCAGTTCGAGGTTATATACTTATGATTTTATGATTTTGTATTTTTACTAAAAAGCACCATTTTGTGGGTTAACACTCACGCATTTTGCCAGATTTTTTTTACAGAACCAAAAATTGATGTTTCTTGTTTATTAGCTTGAGAATATTGTATTATGATATATAAAAAACGAAAACGGCCAGTTCGAGGTTATATACTTATGATTTTATGATTTTGTACATTTACTAAAACGCACCATTTTGTGGGTTAACACTCATGCATTTTGCCAAAATTTTTTACAGAACCAAAAAATGACGTTTCTTGTTTATTAGCTTGAGAATATTGTATTATGATATATAAAAAACGAAAACGGCCAGTTCGAGGTTATATACTTATGATTTTATGATTTTGTACTTTTACTAAAACGCACCATTTTGTGGGTTAACACTCATGCATTTTGCCAAAATTTTTTACAGAACCAAAAATTGACGTTTCTTGTTTTTTATCTTGAGAATATTGTATTATGATATTTCAAAAAAGAAAACGTCCAGTTCGAGGTTATATACTTATGATTTTATGATTTTGTATTTTTTCTAAAACGAGCCATTTTGTGGGATAACACTCACGCATTTTGCCAGTTTTTTTACGGAACCAAAAATTGACGTTTCTGGTTTATTAGCTTGAGAATATTGTATTATGATATATCAAAAAAGAAAACGGCCAGTTCGTGGTTATATACACTCACGCATTTTGCCAGATTTTTTTACATAACCAAAAATTGATATTTCTTGTTTATTAGCTTTAGAATATTGTATTATGATATATCAAAAGAGAAATTGGTCAGTTCGAGGTTATATACTTATGATTTTATGATTTTGTATTTTTACTAAAACACACCATTTTGTGGGTTAACACTCACGCATTTTGCCAGATTTTTTTATAGAACAAAAAATTGACGTTTTCTGTTTATTAGCTTGAGAATATTGTATTATGATATATCAAAAAAGAAAACGGCCAGTTCGAGGTTATATACTTAAGATATTATGATTTTATATTTTTCCTAAAACAAGCAATTTTGTGGGTTAACACTCACGCATTTTGCCAGATTTTTTACATAACCAAAAATTGATATTTCTTGTTTATTACCTTTAGAATATTATATTATGATATATAAAAAAAGAAATTGGTCAGTTCGAGGTTATATACTTATGATTTTATGATTTTGTATTTTTACTAAAACGCACCATTTTGTGGGTTAACACTAACGCATTTTGCCAGATTTTTTTACAGAACCAAAAATTGACGTTTTCTGTTTATTAGCTTGAGAATATTGTATTATGATATATCAAAAAAGAAAACGGCCAGTTCGAGGTTATATACTTATGATTTTATGATTTTGTATTTTTTCTAAAACGAGCAATTTTGTGGGTTAACACTCAAGCATTTTGCCAGATTTTTTTACATAACCAAAAATTGAAGTTTCTTGTTTATTAGCTTTAGAATATTATATTATGATATATGAAAAAAGAAATCGGCCAGTTCGAGGGTATATTCTTATGATTTTATGATTTTATATTTTTTTTCGAAAACGAGCAATTTTGTGGGTTAACACTCACGCATTTTGCCAGATTTTTATACATAACCAAAAATTGACGTTTCGTATTTTTAGCTTGAGAATATTGTATTATGATATATCAGAAAAGACAACGGCCAGTTCGAGGTTATATACTTATGATTTTATGATTTTATATTTTTTCGAAAACGAGCAATTTTGTGGGTTAACACTCACGCATTTTGCCAGATTTTTTTTACAGAACTAAAAATTGATGTTTCTTGTTTATTAGCTTGAGAATATTGTATTATGATATATAAAAAACGAAAATGGCCAGTTCGAGGTTATATACTTATGATTTTATGATTTTGTACATTTACTAAAACGCACCATTTTGTGGGTTAACACTCATGCATTTTGCCAAATTTTTTTACAGAACCAAAAATTGACGTTTCTTGTTTATTAGCTTGAGAATATTGTATTATGATATATAAAAAATGAAAACGGCCAGTTCGAGGTTATATACTTATGATTTTATGATTTTGTACTTTTACTAAAACACACCATTTTGTGGGTTAACACTCATGCATTTTGCCAAAATTTTTTACAGAACAAAAAATTGACGTTTCTTGTTTATTATCTTGAGAATATTGTATTATGATATATCAAAAAAGAAAACGGCCACTTCGAGGTTATATACTTATGATTTTATGATTTTGTATTTTTCTAAAACGAGCCATTTTATGGGTTAACACTAACTCATTTTGCCAGTTTTTTTACGGAACAAAAAATTGACGTTTCTGGTTTATTAGCTTGAGAATATTGTATTATGATATATCAAAAAAGAAAACGACCAGTTCGAGGTTATATACTTAAGATATTATGATTTTATATTTTTTCTAAAACGAGCAATTTTGTGGGTTAACTCTCACGCATTTTGCCAGATTTTTTTACATAACCAAAAATTGATATTTCTTGTTTATTAGCTTTAGAATATTGCATTATGATATATCAAAAAAGAAAACGGCCAGTTCGAGGTTATATACTTATGATTTTATGATTTTGTATTTTTACTAAAACGCACCATTTTGTGGGTTAACACTCACGCATTTTGCCAGATTTTTTTACAGAACCAAAAATTGACGTTTTCTGTTTATTAGCTTGAGAATATTGTATTATGATATATCAGAAAAGAAAACGGCCAGTTCAAGTTTATATACTTATGATTTTATGATTTTATATTTTTTCGAAAACGAGCAATTTTGTGGGTTAACACTCACGCATTTTGCCAGATTGTTTTTATAGAACCAAAAATTGATGTTTCTTGTTTATTAGCTTGAGAATATTGTATTATGATATATAAAAAATGAAAACGGCCAGTTCGAGGTTATATACTTATTATTTTATGATTTTGTACATTTACTAAAACGCACCATTTTGTGGGTTAACACTCATGCATTTTGCCAAAATTTTTTACAGAACCAAAAATTGACGTTTCTTGTTTATTATCTTGAGAATATTGTATTATGATATATCAAAAAAGAAAACGGTCACTTCGAGGTTATATACTTATGATTTTATGATTTTGTATTTTTTCTAAAACGAGCCATTTTGTGGGTTAACACTCACGCATTTTGCCAGTTTTTTTACGGAACCAAAAATTGACGTTTATGGTTTATTAGCTTGAGAATATTGTATTATGATATATCAAAAAAGAAAACGGCCAGTTCGAGGTTATATATTTAAGATATTATGATTTTATATTTTTTCTAAAACGAGCAAGTTTGTGGGTTAACACTCACGCATTTTTCCAGATTTTTTTTACAGAACCAAAAATTGATGTTTCTTGTTTATTAGCTTGAGAATATTGTATTATAATATATAAAAAACGAAAACGGCCAGTTCGAGGTTATATACTTATGATTTTATGATTTTGTACATTTACTGAAACGCACCATTTTGTGGGTTAACACTCATGCATTTTGCCAAAATTTTTTACAGAACCAAAAATTGACGTTTCTTGTTAATTAGCTTGAGAATATTGTATTATGATATATAAAAAACGAAAACGGCCAGTTGGAGGCTATATACTTATGATTTTATGATTTTATGATTTTGTACTTTTACTAAAACGCACCATTTTGTGGGTTAACACTCATGCATTTTGCCAAAATTTTTTACAGAACCAAAAATTGACGTTTCTTGTTTATTATCTTGAAAATATTGTATTATGATATATCAAAAAAGAAAACAGCCACTTCGAGGTTATATACTTATGATTTTATGATTTTGTATTTTTTCTAAAACGAGCCATTTTGTGGGATAACACTTACGCATTTTGCCAGTTTTTTTACGGAACCAAAAATTGACGTTTCTGGTTTATTAGCTTGAGAATATTGTATTATGATATATCAAAAAAGAAAACGGCCAGTTCGAGGTTATATATTTAAGATATTATGATTTTATATTTTTTCTAAAACGAGCAATTTTGTAGGTTAACACTCACGCATTTTGCCAGATTTTTTTACATAACCAAAAATAGATATTTCTTGTTTATTAGCTTTAGAATATTGTATTATGATATATCAAAAAAGAAATTGGTCAGTTCGAGGTTATATACTTATGATTTTATGATTTTGTATTTTTTCTAAAACGAGCCATTTTGTGGGTTAACACTCACGCATTTTGCCAGTTTTTTTACGGAACCAAAAATTGATGTTTATGGTTTATTAGCTTGAGAATATTGTATTATGATATATCAAAAAAGAAAACGGCCAGTTCGAGGTTATATACTTAAGATAATATGATTTTATATTTTTTCTAAAACGAGCAATTTTGTGGGTTAACACTCAGACATTTTGCCAGATTTTTTTACATAACCAAAAATGGATATTTCTTGTTATTAGCTTTAGAATATTGTATTATGATATATCAAAAAAGGAATTGGTCAGTTCAAGGTTATATACTTATGATTTTATGATTTTGTATTTTTACTAAAACGCACCATTTTGTGGGTTAACACTCACGCATTATGCCAGATTTTTTTACAGAACCAAAAATTGACGTTTTCTGTTTATTAGCTTGAGAATATTGTAATATGATATATCAAAAAAGAAAACGGCCAGTTCGAGGTTATATACTGATGATTTTATGATTTTGTATTTTTTCTAAAACGAGCAATTTTGTGGGTTAACACTCAAGCATTTTGCCAGATTTTTTTACATAACCAAAAATTGAAGTTTCTTGTTTATTAGCTTTAGAATATTATATTATGATATATGAAAAAAGAAATCGGCCAGTTCGAGGGTATATTCTTATGATTTTATGATTTTGTATTTTTTTTCGAAAACGAGCAATTTTGTGGGTTAACACTCACGCATTTTGCCAGATTTTTATACATAACCAAAAATTGACGTTTCGTATTTTTAGCTTGAGAATATTGTATTATGATATATCAGAAAAGACAACGGCCAGTTCGAGGTTATATACTTATGATTTTATGATTTTATATTTTTTCGAAAACGAGCAATTTTGTGGGTTAACAATCACGCATTTTGCCAGATTTTTTTTACAGAACTAAAAATTGATGTTTCTTGTTTATTAGCTTTTGAATATTGTATTATGATATATAAAAAACGAAAACGGCCAGTTCGAGGTTATATACTTATGATTTTATGATTTTGTACATTTACTAAAACGCACCATTATGTGGGTTAACACTCATGCATTTTGCCAAATTTTTTTACAGAACCAAAAATTGACGTTTCTTGTTTATTAGCTTTAGAATATTGTATTATGATATATAAAAAACGAAAACGGCCAGTTCGAGGTTATATACTTATGATTTTATGATTTTGTACTTTTACTAAAACACACCATTTTGTGGGTTAACACTCATGCATTTTGCCAAAATTTTTTACAGAACAAAAAATTGACGTTTCTTGTTTATTATCTTGAGAATATTGTATTATGATATATCAAAAAAGAAAACAGCCACTTCGAGGTTATATACTTATGATTTTATGATTTTGTATTTTTCTAAAACGAGCCATTTTGTGGGTTAACACTCACTCATTTTGCCAGTTTTTTTACGGAACCAAAAATTGACGTTTATGGTTTATTAGCTTGAGAATATTGTATTATGATATATCCAAAAAGAAAATGGCCAGTTCGAGGTTATATACTTAAGATATTATGATTTTATATTTTTTCTAAAACGAGCAATTTTGTGGGTTAACACTCAAGCATTTTGCCAGATTTTTTTTACAGAACCAAAAATTGATGTTTCTTGTTTATTAGCTTGAGAATATTGTATTATGATATATAAAAAACGAAAACGGCCAGTTCGAGGTTATATACTTATGATTTTATGATTTTGTACATTTACTAAAACGCACCATTTTGTGGGTTAACACTCATGCATTTTGCCAAATTTTTTTACAGAACCAAAAATTGACGTTTCTTGTTTATTAGCTTGAGAATATTGTATTATGATATATAAAAAACGAAAACGGCCAATTCGAGGTTATATACTTATGATTTTATGATTTTGTACTTTTACTAAACCACACCATTTTGTGGGTTAACACTCATGCATTTTGCCAAAATTTTTTACAGAACAAAAAATTGACGTTTCTTGTTTATTATCTTGAGAATATTGTATTATGATATATCAAAAAAGAAAACGGCCACTTCAAGGTTATATACTTATGATTTTATGATTTTGTATTTTTCTAAAACGAGCCATTTTGTGGGTTAACACTCACTCATTTTGCCAGTTTTTTTACGGAACCAAAAATTGACGTTTATGGTTTATTAGCTTGAGAATATTGTATTATGATATATCCAAAAAGAAAATGGCCAGTTCGAGGTTATATACTTAAGATATTATGATTTTATATTTTTTCTAAAACGAGCAATTTTGTGGGTTAACACTCAAGCATTTTGCCAGATTTTTTTTACAGAACCAAAAATTGATGTTTCTTGTTTATTAGCTTGAGAATATTGTATTATGATATATAAAAAACGAAAACGGCCAGTTCGAGGTTATATACTTATGATTTTATGATTTTGTACATTTACTAAAACGCACCATTTTGTGGGTTAACACTCATGCATTTTGCCAAATTTTTTTACAGAACCAAAAATTGACGTTTCTTGTTTATTAGCTTGAGAATATTGTATTATGATATATAAAAAACGAAAACGGCCAGTTCGAGGTTATATACTTATGATTTTATGATTTTATAATTTTGTACTTTTACTAAAACACACCATTTTGTGGGTTAACACTCATGCATTTTGCCAAAATTTATTACAGAACAAAAAATTGACGTTTCTTGTTTATTATCTTGAGAATATTGTATTATGATATATCAAAAAAGAAAACGGCCACTTCGAGGTTATATACTTATGATTTTATTATTTTGTATTTTTCTAAAACGAGCCATTTTGTGGGTTAACACTCACTCATTTTGCCAGTTTTTTTACGGAACCAAAAATTGACGTTTATGGTTTATTAGCTTGAGAATATTGTATTATGATATATCCAAAAAGAAAATGGCCAGTTCGAGGTTATATACTTAAGATATTATGATTTTATATTTTTTCTAAAACGAGCAATTTTGTGGGTTAACACTCAAGCATTTTGCCAGATTTTTTTTACAGAACCAAAAATTGATGTTTCTTGTTTATTAGCTTTAGAATATTATATTATGATATATGAAAAAAGAAATCGGCCAGTTCGAGGGTATATTCTTATGATTTTATGATTTTGTATTTTTTTTCGAAAACGAGCAATTTTGTGGGTTAACACTCACGCATTTTGCCAGATTTTTATACATAACCAAAAATTGACGTTTCGTATTTTTAGCTTGAGAATATTGTATTATGATATATCAGAAAAGACAACGGCCAGTTCGAGGTTATATACTTATGATTTTATGATTTTATATTTTTTCGAAAACGAGCAATTTTGTGGGTTAACACTCACGCATTTTGCCAGATTTTTTTTACAGAACTAAAAATTGATGTTTCTTGTTTATTAGCTTTTGAATATTGTATTATGATATATAAAAAACGAAAACGGCCAGTTCGAGGTTATATACTTATGATTTTATGATTTTGTACATTTACTAAAACGCACCATTATGTGGGTTAACACTCATGCATTTTGCCAAATTTTTTTACAGAACCAAAAATTGACGTTTCTTGTTTATTAGCTTTAGAATATTGTATTATGATATATAAAAAACGAAAACGGCCAGTTCGAGGTTATATACTTATGATTTTATGATTTTGTACTTTTACTAAAACACACCATTTTGTGGAATAACACTCATGCATTTTGCCAAAATTTTTTACAGAACAAAAAATTGACGTTTCTTGTTTATTATCTTGAGAATATTGTATTATGATATATCAAAAAAGAAAACGACCACTTCGAGGTTATATACTTATGATTTTATGATTTTGTATTTTTCTAAAACGAGCCATTTTGTGGGTTAACACTCACTCATTTTGCCAGTTTTTTTACGGAACCAAAAATTGACGTTTATGGTTTATTAGCTTGAGAATATTGTATTATGATATATCCAAAAAGAAAATGGCCAGTTCGAGGTTATATACTTAAGATATTATGATTTTATATTTTTTCTAAAACGAGCAATTTTGTGGGTTAACACTCAAGCATTTTGCCAGATTTTTTTTACAGAACCAAAAATTGATGTTTCTTGTTTATTAGCTTGAGAATATTGTATTATGATATATAAAAAACGAAAACGGCCAGTTCGAGGTTATATACTTATGATTTTATGATTTTGTACATTTACTAAAACGCACCATTTTGTGGGTTAACACTCATGCATTTTGCCAAATTTTTTTACAGAACCAAAAATTGACGTTTCTTGTTTATTAGCTTGAGAATATTGTATTATGATATATAAAAAACGAAAACGGCCAATTCGAGGTTATATACTTATGATTTTATGATTTTGTACTTTTACTAAAACACACCATTTTGTGGGTTAACACTCATGCATTTTGCCAAAATTTTTTACAGAACAAAAAATTGACGTTTCTTGTTTATTATCTTGAGAATATTGTATTATGATATATCAAAAAAGAAAACGGCCACTTCAAGGTTATATACTTATGATTTTATGATTTTGTATTTTTCTAAAACGAGCCATTTTGTGGGTTAACACTCACTCATTTTGCCAGTTTTTTTACGGAACCAAAAATTGACGTTTATGGTTTATTAGCTTGAGAATATTGTATTATGATATATCCAAAAAGAAAATGGCCAGTTCGAGGTTATATACTTAAGATATTATGATTTTATATTTTTTCTAAAACGAGCAATTTTGTGGGTTAACACTCAAGCATTTTGCCAGATTTTTTTTACAGAACCAAAAATTGATGTTTCTTGTTTATTAGCTTGAGAATATTGTATTATGATATATAAAAAACGAAAACGGCCAGTTCGAGGTTATATACTTATGATTTTATGATTTTGTACATTTACTAAAACGCACCATTTTGTGGGTTAACACTCATGCATTTTGCCAAATTTTTTTACAGAACCAAAAATTGACGTTTCTTGTTTATTAGCTTGAGAATATTGTATTATGATATATAAAAAACGAAAACGGCCAGTTCGAGGTTATATACTTATGATTTTATGATTTTATAATTTTGTACTTTTACTAAAACACACCATTTTGTGGGTTAACACTCATGCATTTTGCCAAAATTTTTTACAGAACAAAAAATTGACGTTTCTTGTTTATTATCTTGAGAATATTGTATTATGATATATCAAAAAAGAAAACGGCCACTTCGAGGTTATATACTTATGATTTTATGATTTTGTATTTTTCTAAAACGAGCCATTTTGTGGGTTAACACTCACTCATTTTGCCAGTTTTTTTACGGAACCAAAAATTGACGTTTATGGTTTATTAGCTTGAGAATATTGTATTATGATATATCCAAAAAGAAAATGGCCAGTTCGAGGTTATATACTTAAGATATTATGATTTTATATTTTTTCTAAAACGAGCAATTTTGTGGGTTAACACTCAAGCATTTTGCCAGATTTTTTTTACAGAACCAAAAATTGATGTTTCTTGTTTATTAGCTTTAGAATATTGTATTATGATATATAAAAAACGAAAACGGCCAGTTCGAGGTTATATACTTATGATTTTATGATTTTGTACATTTACTAAAACGCACCATTTTGTGGGTTAACACTCATGCATTTTGCCAAAATTTTTTACAGAACAAAAAATTGACGTTTCTTGTTTATTAGCTTGAGAATATTGTATTATGATATATAAAAAACGAAAACAGCCAGTTCGAGGTATATACTTATGATTTTATGATTTTATAATTTTGTACTTTTACTAAAACGCACCATTTTGTGGGTTAACACTCACGCATTTTGCCAGTTTTTTTACGGAACAAAAAATTGACGTTTATGGTTTATTAGCTTGAGAATATTGTATTATGATATATCCAAAAAGAAAATGGCCAGTTCGAGGTTATATACTTAAGATATTATGATTTTATATTTTTTCTAAAACGAGCAATTTTGTGGGTTAACACTCAAGCATTTTGCCAGATTTTTTTTACAGAACCAAAAATTGATGTTTCTTGTTTATTAGCTTGAGAATATTGTATTATGATATATAAAAAACGAAAACGGCCAGTTCGAGGTTATATACTTATGATTTTATGATTTTGTACATTTACTAAAACGCACCATTTTGTGGGTTAACACTCATGCATTTTGCCAAATTTTTTTACAGAACCAAAAATTGACGTTTCTTGTTTATTAGCTTGAGAATATTGTATTATGATATATAAAAAACGAAAACGGCCAATTCGAGGTTATATACTTATGATTTTATGATTTTGTACTTTTACTAAAACACACCATTTTGTGGGTTAACACTCATGCATTTTGCCAAAATTTTTTACAGAACAAAAAATTGACGTTTCTTGTTTATTATCTTGAGAATATTGTATTATGATATATCAAAAAAGAAAACGGCCACTTCGAGGTTATATACTTATGATTTTATGATTTTGTATTTTTCTAAAACGAGCCATTTTGTGGGTTAACACTCACTCATTTTGCCAGTTTTTTTACGGAACCAAAAATTGACGTTTATGGTTTATTAGCTTGAGAATATTGTATTATGATATATCCAAAAAGAAAATGGCCAGTTCGAGGTTATATACTTAAGATATTATGATTTTATATTTTTTCTAAAACGAGCAATTTTGTGGGTTAACACTCAAGCATTTTGCCAGATTTTTTTTACAGAACCAAAAATTGATGTTTCTTGTTTATTAGCTTTAGAATATTGTATTATGATATATAAAAAACGAAAACGGCCAGTTCGAGGTTATATACTTATGATTTTATGATTTTGTACATTTACTAAAACGCACCATTTTGTGGGTTAACACTCATGCATTTTGCCAAAATTTTTTACAGAACAAAAAATTGACGTTTCTTGTTTATTAGCTTGAGAATATTGTATTATGATATATAAAAAACGAAAACAGCCAGTTCGAGGTATATACTTATGATTTTATGATTTTATAATTTTGTACTTTTACTAAAACGCACCATTTTGTGGGTTAACACTCACGCATTTTGCCAGTTTTTTTACGGAACAAAAAATTGACGTTTATGGTTTATTAGCTTGAGAATATTGTATTATGATATATCCAAAAAGAAAATGGCCAGTTCGAGGTTATATACTTAAGATATTATGATTTTATATTTTTTCTAAAACGAGCAATTTTGTGGGTTAACACTCAAGCATTTTGCCAGATTTTTTTTACAGAACCAAAAATTGATGTTTCTTGTTTATTAGCTTGAGAATATTGTATTATGATATATAAAAAACGAAAACGGCCAGTTCGAGGTTATATACTTATGATTTTATGATTTTGTACATTTACTAAAACGCACCATTTTGTGGGTTAACACTCATGCATTTTGCCAAATTTTTTTACAGAACCAAAAATTGACGTTTCTTGTTTATTAGCTTGAGAATATTGTATTATGATATATAAAAAACGAAAACGGCCAATTCGAGGTTATATACTTATGATTTTATGATTTTGTACTTTTACTAAAACACACCATTTTGTGGGTTAACACTCATGCATTTTGCCAAAATTTTTTACAGAACAAAAAATTGACGTTTCTTGTTTATTATCTTGAGAATATTGTATTATGATATATCAAAAAAGAAAACGGCCACTTCGAGGTTATATACTTATGATTTTATGATTTTGTATTTTTCTAAAACGAGCCATTTTGTGGGTTAACACTCACTCATTTTGCCAGTTTTTTTACGGAACCAAAAATTGACGTTTATGGTTTATTAGCTTGAGAATATTGTATTATGATATATCCAAAAAGAAAATGGCCAGTTCGAGGTTATATACTTAAGATATTATGATTTTATATTTTTTCTAAAACGAGCAATTTTGTGGGTTAACACTCAAGCATTTTGCCAGATTTTTTTTACAGAACCAAAAATTGATGTTTCTTGTTTATTAGCTTTAGAATATTGTATTATGATATATAAAAAACGAAAACGGCCAGTTCGAGGTTATATACTTATGATTTTATGATTTTGTACATTTACTAAAACGCACCATTTTGTGGGTTAACACTCATGCATTTTGCCAAAATTTTTTACAGAACAAAAAATTGACGTTTCTTGTTTATTAGCTTGAGAATATTGTATTATGATATATAAAAAACGAAAACAGCCAGTTCGAGGTATATACTTATGATTTTATGATTTTATAATTTTGTACTTTTACTAAAACGCACCATTTTGTGGGTTAACACTCACGCATTTTGCCAGTTTTTTTACGGAACAAAAAATTGACGTTTCTGGTTTATTAGCTTGAGAATATTGTATTATGATATATCAAAAAAGAAAACGGCCAGTTCGAGGTTATATACTTAAGATATTATGATTTTATATTTTTTCTAAAACGAGCAATTTTGTGGGTTAACACTCACGCATTTTGCCAGATTTTTTTACATAACCAAAAATTGATATTTCTTGTTTATTAGCTTTAAAATATTGTATTATGATATATCAAAAAAGAAATTGGTCAATTCGAGGTTATATAATTATGATTTTATGATTTTGTATTTTTACTAAAACGGACCATTTTGTGGGTTAACACTCACGCATTTTGCCAGATTTTTTTACAGAACCAAAAATTGACGTTTTCTGTTTATTAGCTTGAGAATATTGTATTATGATATATCAAAAAAGAAAACGGCCAGTTCGAGGTTATATACTTAAGATATTATGATTTTATATTTTTTCTCAAACGAGCAATTTCGTGGGTTAACACTCACGCATTTTGCCAGATTTTTTTACATAACCAAAAATTGATATTTCTTGTTTATTAGCTTTAGAATATTGCATTATGATATATCAAAAAAGAAAACGGCCAGTTCGAGGTTATATACTTATGATTTTATGATTTTGTATTTTTACTAAAACGCACCATTTTGTGGGTTAACACTCACGCATTTTGCCAGATTTTTTTACAGAACCAAAAATTGACGTTTTCTGTTTATTAGCTTGAGGATATTGTATTATGATATATCAGAAAAGAAAACGGCCAGTTCAAGGTTATATACTTATGATTTTATGATTTTATATTTTTTCGAAAACGAGCAATTTTGTGGGTTAACACTCACGCATTTTGCCAGATTTTTTTTATAGAACCAAAAATTGATGTTTCTTGTTTATTAGCTTGAGAATATTGTATTATGATATATAAAAAACGAAAACAGCGAGTTCGAGGTTATATACTTATGATTTTATGATTTTGTACTTTTATTAAAACGCACCATTTTGTGGGTTAACACTCATGCATTTAGCCAAAATTTTTTACAGAACCAAAAATTGACGTTTCTTGTTTGTTAGCTTGAGAATATTGTATTATGATATATAAAAAACGAAAACGGCCAGTTCGAGGTTATATACTTATGATTTTATGATTTTGTACTTTTACTAAAACGCACCATTTTGTGGGTTAACACTCATGCATTTTGCCAAAATTTTTTACAGAACCAAAAATTGACGTTTCTTGTTTATTAGCTTGAGAATATTGTATTATGATATATAAAAAACGAAAACGGCCAGTTCGAGGTTATATACTTATGATTTTATGATTTTGTACTTTTACTAAAACGCACCATTTTGTGGGTTAACACTCATGCATTTTGCCAAATTTTTTTATAAAACCAAAAATTGACGTTTCTTGTTTATTATCTTGAGAATATTGTATTATGATATATCAAATAAGAAAACGGCCAATTCGAGGTTATATACTTATGATTTTATGATTTTGTATTTTTTCTAAAACGAGCCATTTTGTGGGTTAATACTCACGCATTTTGCCAGTTTTTTTACGGAACCAAAAATTGACGTTTATGGTTAATTAGCTTGAGAATATTGTATTATGATATATCAAAAAAGAAAACGGCCATTTCGAGGTTATATACTTAAGATATTATGATTTTATATTCTTTCTAAAACGAGCAATTTTGTGGATTAACACTCACGCATTTTGCCAGATTTTTTTACATAACCAAAAATTGATATTTCTTGTTTATTAGCTTTAGAATATTGCATTATGATATATCAAAAAAGAAAACGGCCAGTTCGAGGTTATATACTTATGATTTTATGATTTTGTATTTTTACTAAAACGCACCATTTTGTGGGTTAACACTCACGCATTTTGCCAGATTTTTTTACAGAACCAAAAATTGACGTTTTCTGTTAATTAGCTTGAGAATATTGTATTATGATATATCAGAAAAGAAAACGGCCAGTTCAAGGTTATATACTTATGATTTTATGATTTTATATTTTTTCGAAAACGAGCAATTTTGTGGGTTAACACTCACGCATTTTGCCAGATTTTTTTTATAGAACCAAAAATTGATGTTTCTTGTTTATTAGCTTGAGAATATTGTATTATGATATATAAAAAACGAAAACAGCGAGTTCGAGGTTATATACTTATGATTTTATGATTTTGTACTTTTATTAAAACGCACCATTTTGTGGGTTAACACTCATGCATTTTGCCAAAATTTTTTACAGAACCAAAAATTGACGTTTCTTGTTTGTTAGCTTGAGAATATTGTATTATGATATATAAAAAACGAAAACGGCCAGTTCGAGTTTATATACTTATGATTTTATGATTTTGTACTTTTACTAAAACGCACCATTTTGTGGGTTAACACTCATGCATTTTGCCAAAATTTTTTACAGAACCAAAAATTGACGTTTCTTGTTTATTAGCTTGAGAATATTGTATTATGATATATAAAAAACGAAAACGGCCAGTTCGAGGTTATATACTTATGATTTTATGATTTTGTACTTTTACTAAAACGCACCATTTTGTGGGTTAACACTCATGCATTTTGCCAAATTTTTTTATAAAACCAAAAATTGACGTTTCTTGTTTATTATCTTGAGAATATTGTATTATGATATATCAAATAAGAAAAAGGCCAATTCGAGGTTATATACTTATGATTTTATGATTTTGTATTTTTTCTAAAACGAGCCATTTTGTGGGTTAATACTCACGCATTTTGCCAGTTTTTTTACGGAACCAAAAATTGACGTTTATGGTTAATTAGCTTGAGAATATTGTATTATGATATATCAAAAAAGAAAACGGCCATTTCGAGGTTATATACTTAAGATATTATGATTTTATATTTTTTCTAAAACGAGCAATTTTGTGGATTAACACTCACGCATTTTGCCAGATTTTTTTACATAACCAAAAATTGATATTTCTTGTTTATTAGCTTTAGAATATTGCATTATGATATATCAAAAAAGAAAACGGCCAGTTCGAGGTTATATACTTATGATTTTATGATTTTGTATTTTTACTAAAACGCACCATTTTGTGGGTTAACACTCACGCATTTTGCCAGATTTTTTTACAGAACCAAAAATTGACGTTTTCTGTTAATTAGCTTGAGAATATTGTATTATGATATATCAGAAAAAAAAACGGCCAGTTCAAGGTTATATACTTATGATTTTATGATTTTATATTTTTTCGAAAACGAGCAATTTTGTGGGTTAACACTCACGCATTTTGCCAGATTTTTTTTATAGAACCAAAAATTGATGTTTCTTGTTTATTAGCTTGAGAATATTGTATTATGATATATAAAAAACGAAAACAGCGAGTTCGAGGTTATATACTTATGATTTTATGATTTTGTACTTTTATTAAAACGCACCATTTTGTGGGTTTAACACTCATGCATTTTGCCAAATTTTTTTACAGATCCAAAAATTGACGTTTCTTGTTTATTAGCTTAAGAATATTGTATTATGATATATAAAAAACGAAAACGGCCAGTTCGAGGTTATATACTTATGATTTTATGATTTTGTACTTTTACTAAAACGCACCATTTTGTGGGTTAACACTCATGCATTTTGCCAAAATTTTTTAGAGAACCAAAAATTGACGTTTCTTGTTTATTATCTTGAGAATATTGTATTATGATATATCAAAAAAGAAAACGGTCACTTCGAGGTTATATACTTCTGATTTTATGATTTTGTATTTTTTCTAAAACGAGCCATTTTGTGGGTTAACACTCACGCATTTTGCCAGTTTTTTTACGGAACCAAAAATTGACGTTTATGGTTTATTAGCTTGAGAATATTGTATTATGATATATCAAAAAAGAAAACGGCCAGTTCGAGGTTATATATTTAAGATATTATGATTTTATATTTTTTCTAAAACGAGCCATTTTGTGGGTTAATACTCACGCATTTTGCCAGTTTTTTTACTGAACCAAAAATTGACGTTTATGGTTAATTAGCTTGAGAATATTGTATTATGATATATCAAAAAAGAAAACGGCCATTTCGAGGTTATATACTTAAGATATTATGATTTTATATTCTTTCTAAAACGAGCAATTTTGTGGATTAACACTCACGCATTTTGCCAGATTTTTTTACATAACCAAAAATTGATATTTCTTGTTTATTAGCTTTAGAATATTGCATTATGATATATCAAAAAAGAAAACGGCCAGTTCGAGGTTATATACTTAAGATTTTATGATTTTGTATTTTTACTAAAACGCACCATTTTGTGGGTTAACACTCACGCATTTTGCCAGATTTTTTTACAGAACCAAAAATTGACGTTTTCTGTTAATTAGCTTGAGAATATTGTATTATGATATATCAGAAAAGAAAACGGTCAGTTCAAGGTTATATACTTATGATTTTATGATTTTATATTTTTTCGAAAACGAGCAATTTTGTGGGTTAACACTCACGCATTTTGCCAGATTTTTTTTATAGAACCAAAAATTGATGTTTCTTGTTTATTAGCTTGAGAATATTGTATTATGATATATAAAAAACGAAAACAGCGAGTTCGAGGTTATATACTTATGATTTTATGATTTTTTACTTTTATTAAAACGCACCATTTTGTGGGTTAACACTCATGCATTTTGCCAAAATTTTTTACAGAACCAAAAATTGACGTTTCTTGTTTATTATCTTGAGAATATTGTATTATGATATATCAAATAAGAAAAAGGCCAATTCGAGGTTATATACTTATGATTTTATGATTTTGTATTTTTTCTAAAACGAGCCATTTTGTGGGTTAATACTCACGCATTTTGCCAGTTTTTTTACGGAACCAAAAATTGACGTTTATGGTTAATTAGCTTGAGAATATTGTATTATGATATATCAAAAAAGAAAACGGCCATTTCGAGGTTATATACTTAAGATATTATGATTTTATATTTTTTCTAAAACGAGCAATTTTGTGGATTAACACTCACGCATGTTGCCAGATTTTTTTACATAACCAAAAATTGATATTTCTTGTTTATTAGCTTTAGAATATTGCATTATGATATATCAAAAAAGAAAACGGCCAGTTCGAGGTTATATACTTATGATTTTATGATTTTGTATTTTTACTAAAACGCACCATTTTGTGGGTTAACACTCACGCATTTTGCCATATTTTTTTACAGAACCAAAAATTGACGTTTTCTGTTAATTAGCTTGAGAATATTGTATTATGATATATCAGAAAAGAAAACGGCCAGTTCAAGGTTTTATACTTATGATTTTATGATTTTATATTTTTTCGAAAACGAGCAATTTTGTGGGTTAACACTCACGCATTTTGCCAGATTTTTTTTATAGAACCAAAAATTGATGTTTCTTGTTTATTAGCTTGAGAATATTGTATTATGATATATAAAAAACGAAAACAGCGAGTTCGAGGTTATATACTTATGATTTTATGATTTTGTACTTTTATTAAAACGCACCATTTTGTGGGTTAACACTCATGCATTTTGCCAAAATTTTTTACAGAACCAAAAATTGACGTTTCTTGTTTATTAACTTGAGAATATTGTATTATGATATATAAAAAACGAAAACGGCCAGTTCGAGGTTATATACTTATGATTTTATGATTTTGTACTTTTACTAAAACGCACCATTTTGTGGGTTAACACTCATGCATTTTGCCAAAATTTTTTAGAGAACCAAAAATTGACGTTTCTTGTTTATTATCTTGAGAATATTGTATTATGATATATCAAAAAAGAAAACGGTCACTTCGAGGTTATATACTTATGATTTTATGATTTTGTATTTTTCTAAAATGAGCCATTTTGTGGGTTAATACTCACGCATTTTGCCAGTTTTTTTACGGAACCAAAAATTGACGTTTATGGTTAATTAGCTTGAGAATATTGTATTATGATATATCAAAAAAGAAAACGGCCATTTCGAGGTTATATACTTAAGATATTATGATTTTATATTCTTTCTAAAACGAGCAATTTTGTGGATTAACACTCACGCATTTTGTCAGATTTTTTTACATAACCAAAAATTGATATTTCTTGTTTATTAGCTTTAGAATATTGCATTATGATATATCAAAAAAGAAAACGGCCAGTTCGAGGTTATATACTTATGATTTTATGATTTTGTATTTTTACTAAAACGCACCATTTTGTGGGTTAACACTCACGCATTTTGCCAGATTTTTTTACAGAACCAAAAATTGACGTTTTCTGTTAATTAGCTTGAGAATATTGTATTATGATATATCAGAAAAGAAAACGGCCAGTTCAAGGTTATATACTTATGATTTTATGATTTTATATTTTTTCGAAAACGAGCAATTTTGTGGGTTAACACTCACGCATTTTGCCAGATTTTTTTTATAGAACCAAAAATTGATGTTTCTTGTTTATTAGCTTGAGAATATTGTATTATGATATATAAAAAACGAAAACAGCGAGTTCGAGGTTATATACTTATGATTTTATGATTTTGTACTTTTATTAAAACGCACCATTTTGTGGGTTAACACTCATGCATTTTGCCAAAATTTTTTACAGAACCAAAAATTGACGTTTCTTGTTTGTTAGCTTGAGAATATTGTATTATGATATATAAAAAACGAAAACGGCCAGTTCGAGGTTATATACTTATGATTTTATGATTTTGTACTTTAACTAAAACGCACCATTTTGTGGGTTAACACTCATGCATTTTGCCAAATTTTTTTACAGAACCAAAAATTGACGTTTCTTGTTTATTAGCTTGAGAATATTGTATTATGATATATAAAAAACGAAAACGGCCAGTTCGAGGTTATATACTTATGATTTTATGATTTTGTACTTTTACTAAAACGCACCATTTTGTGGGTTAACACTCATGCATTTTGCCAAATTTTTTTATAAAACCAAAAATTGACGTTTCTTGTTTATTATCTTGAGAATATTGTATTATGATATATCAAATAAGAAAAAGGCCAATTCGAGGTTATATACTTATGATTTTATGATTTTGTATTTTTTCTGAAACGAGCCATTTTGTGGGTTAATACTCACGCATTTTGCCAGTTTTTTTACGGAACCAAAAATTGACGTTTATGGTTAATTAGCTTGAGAATATTGTATTATGATATATCAAAAAAGAAAACGGCCATTTCGAGGTTATATACTTAAGATATTATGATTTTATATTTTTTCTAAAACGAGCAATTTTGTGGATTAACACTCACGCATTTTGCCAGATTTTTTTACATAACCAAAAATTGATATTTCTTGTTTATTAGCTTTAGAATATTGCATTATGATATATCAAAAAAGAAAACGGCCAGTTCGAGGTTATATACTTATGATTTTATGATTTTGTATTTTTACTAAAACGCACCATTTTGTGGGTTAACACTCACGCATTTTGCCAGATTTTTTTACAGAACCAAAAATTGACGTTTTCTGTTAATTAGCTTGAGAATATTGTATTATGATATATCAGAAAAGAAAACGGCCAGTTCAAGGTTTTATACTTATGATTTTATGATTTTATATTTTTTCGAAAACGAGCAATTTTGTGGGTTAACACTCACGCATTTTGCCAGATTATTTTTATAGAACCAAAAATTGATGTTTCTTGTTTATTAGCTTGAGAATATTGTATTATGATATATAAAAAACGAAAACAGCGAGTTCGAGGTTATATACTTATGATTTTATGATTTTGTACTTTTATTAAAACGCACCATTTTGTGGGTTAACACTCATGCATTTTGCCAAAATTTTTTACAGAACCAAAAATTGACGTTTCTTGTTTATTATCTTGAGAATATTGTATTATGATATATCAAAAAAGAAAACGGTCACTTCGAGGTTATATACTTATGATTTTATGATTTTGTATTTTTTCTAAAACGAGCCATTTTGTGGGTTAACACTCACGCATTTTGCCAGTTTTTTTACGGAACCAATAATTGACGTTTATGGTTTATTAGCTTGAGAATATTGTATTATGATATATCAAAAAAGAAAACGGCCAGTTCGAGGTTATATACTTATGATTTTATGATTTTGTATTTTTTCTAAAACGAGCCATTTTGTGGGATAACACTTACGCATTTTGCCAGTTTTTTTACGGAACCAAAAATTGACGTTTCTGTTTTATTAGCTTGAGAATATTGTATTATGATATATCCAAAAAGAAAACGGCCAGTTCGAGGTTATATACTTAAGATATTATGATTTTATATTTTTTCTAAAACGAGCAATTTTGTAGGTTAACACTCACGCATTTTGCCAGATTTTTTTACATAACCAAAAATAGATATTTCTTGTTTATTAGCTTTAGAATATTGTATTATGATATATAAAAAACGAAAACAGCGAGTTCGAGGTTATATACTTATGATTTTATGATTTTGTACTTTTATTAAAACGCACCATTTTGTGGGTTAACACTCATGCATTTTGCCAAAATTTTTTACAGAACCAAAAATTGACGTTTCTTGTTTGTTAGCTTGAGAATATTGTATTATGATATATAAAAAACGAAAACGGCCAGTTCGAGGTTATATACTTATGATTTTATGATTTTGTACTTTAACTAAAACGCACCATTTTGTGGGTTAACACTCATGCATTTTGCCAAATTTTTTTACAGAACCAAAAATTGACGTTTCTTGTTTATTAGCTTGAGAATATTGTATTATGATATATAAAAAACGAAAACGGCCAGTTCGAGGTTATATACTTATGATTTTATGATTTTGTACTTTTACTAAAACGCACCATTTTGTGGGTTAACACTCATGCATTTTGCCAAAAATTTTTACAGAACCAAAAATTGACGTTTCTTGTTTATTATCTTGAAAATATTGTATTATGATATATCAAAAAAGAAAACAGCCACTTCGAGGTTATATACTTATGATTTTATGATTTTGTATTTTTTCTAAAACGAGCCATTTTGTGGGATAACACTTACGCATTTTGCCAGTTTTTTTACGGAACCAAAAATTGACGTTTCTGTTTTATTAGCTTGAGAATATTGTATTATGATATATCCAAAAAGAAAACGGCCAGTTCGAGGTTATATACTTAAGATATTATGATTTTATATTTTTTCTAAAACGAGCAATTTTGTAGGTTAACACTCACGCATTTTGCCAGATTTTTTTACATAACCAAAAATAGATATTTCTTGTTTATTAGCTTTAGAATATTGTATTATGATATATCAAAAAAGAAATTGGTCAGTTCGAGGTTATATACTTATGATTTTATAATTTTGTATTTTTACTAAAACGCACCATTTTGTGGGTTAACACTCACGCATTTTGCCAGATTTTTTTACGGAACCAAAAATTGACGTTTTCTGTTTATTAGCTTGAGAATATTGTATTATGATATATCAAAAAAGAAAACGGCCAGTTCGACGTTATATACTTAAGATAATATGATTTTATATTTTTTCTAAAACGAGCAATTTTGTGGGTTAACACTCACGCATTTTGCCAGATTTTTTTACACAACCAAAAATTGATATTTCTTGTTATTAGCTTTAGAATATTGTATTATGATATATCAAAAAAGGAATTGGTCAGTTCAAGGTTATATACTTATGATTTTATGATTTTGTATTTTTACTAAAACGCACCATTTTGTGGGTTAACACTCACGCATTTTGCCAGATTTTTTTACAGAACCAAAAATTGACGTTTTCTGTTTATTAGCTTGAGAATATTGTAATATGATATATCAAAAAAGAAAACGGCCAGTTCGAGGTTATATACTGAAGATTTTATGATTTTGTATTTTTTCTAAAACGAGCAATTTTGTGGGTTAACACTCAAGCATTTTGCCAGATTTTTTTACATAACCAAAAATTGAAGTTTCTTGTTTATTAGCTTTAGAATATTATATTATGATATATGAAAAAAGAAATCGGCCAGTTCGAGGGTATATTCTTATGATTTAATGATTTTGTATTTTTTTTCGAAAACGAGCAATTTTGTGGGTTAACACTCACGCATTTTGCCAGATTTTTATACATAACCAAAAATTGACGTTTCGTATTTTTAGCTTGAGAATATTGTATTATGATATATCAGAAAAGACAACGGCCAGTTCGAGGTTATATACTTATGATTTTATGATTTTATATTTTTTCGAAAACGAGCAATTTTGTGGGTTAACACTCACGCATTTTGCCAGATTTTTTTTACAGAACTAAAAATTGATGTTTCTTGTTTATTAGCTTGAGAATATTGTATTATGATATATAAAAAACGAAAACGGCCAGTTCGAGGTTATATACTTATGATTTTATGATTTTGTACTTTTACTAAAACACACCATTTTGTGGGTTAACACTCATGCATTTTGCCAAAATTTTTTACAGAACAACAAATTGACGTTTCTTGTTTATTATCTTGAGAATATTGTATTATGATATATCAAAAAAGAAAACGGCCACTTCGAGGTTATATACTTACGATTTTATGATTTTGTATTTTTCTAAAACGAGCCATTTTGTGGGTTAACACTCACTCATTTTGCCAGTTTTTTTACGGAACCAAAAATTGACGTTTATGGTTTATTAGCTTGAGAATATTGTATTATGATATATCAAAAAAGAAAACGGCCAGTTCGAGGTTATATACTTAAGATATTATGATTTTATATTTTTTCTAAAACGAGCAATTTTGTGGGTTAACACTCAAGCATTTTGCCAGATTTTTTTTACAGAACTAAAAATTGATGTTTCTTGTTTATTAGCTTGAGAATATTGTATTATGATATATAAAAAACGAAAACGGCCAGTTCGAGGTTATATACTTATGATTTTATGATTTTGTACATTTACTAAAACGCACCATTTTGTGGGTTAACACTCATGCATTTTGCCAAAATTTTTTACAGAACAAAAAATTGACGTTTCTTGTTTATTAGCTTGAGAATATTGTATTATGATATATAAAAAACGAAAACAGCCAGTTCGAGGTTATATACTTATGATTTTATGATTTTATAATTTTGTACTTTTACTAAAACGCACCATTTTGTGGGTTAACACTCACGCATTTTGCCAGTTTTTTTACGGAACCAAAAATTGACGTTTCTGGTTTATTAGCTTGAGAATATTGTATTATGATATATCAAAAAAGAAAACGGCCAGTTCGAGGTTATATACTTAAGATATTATGATTTTATATTTTTTCTAAAACGAGCAATTTTGTGGGTTAACACTCACGCATTTTGCCAGATTTTTTTACATAACCAAAAATTGATATTTCTTGTTTATTAGATTTAGAATATTGTATTATGATATATCAAAAAAGAAATTGGTCAGTTCGTGGTTATATAATTATGATTTTATGATTTTGTATTTTTACTAAAACGGACCATTTTGTGGGTTAACACTCACGCATTTTGCAAGATTTTTTTACAGAACCAAAAATTGACGTTTTCTGTTTATTAGCTTGAGAATATTGTATTATGATATATCAAAAAAGAAAACGTCCAGTTCGAGGTTATATACTTAAGATATTATGATTTTATATTTTTTCTCAAACGAGCAATTTTGTGGATTAACAGTCACGCATTTTGCCAGATTTTTTTACATAACCAAAAATTTATATTTCTTGTTTATTAGCTTTAGAATATTGCATTATGATATATCAAAAAAGAAAACGGCCAGTTCGAGGTTATATACTTATGATTTTATGATTTTGTATTTTTACTAAAACGCACCATTTTGTGGGTTAACACTCACGCATTTTGCCAGATTTTTTTACAGAACCAAAAATTGACGTTTTCTGTTTATTAGATTGAGAATATTGTATTATGATATATCAGAAAAGAAAACGGCCAGTTCAAGGTTATATACTTATGATTTTATGATTTTATATTTTTTCGAAAACGAGCAATTTTGTGGGTTAACACTCACGCATTTTGCCAGATTTTTTTTATAGAACCAAAAATTGATGTTTCTTGTTTATTAGCTTGAGAATATTGTATTATGATATATAAAAAACGAAAACAGCGAGTTCGAGGTTATATACTTATGATTTTATGATTTTGTACTTTTATTAAAACGCACCATTTTGTGGGTTAACACTCATGCATTTTGCCAAAATTTTTTACAGAACCAAAAATTGACGTTTCTTGTTTATTAGCTTGAGAATATTGTATTATGATATATAAAAAACGAAAACAGCGAGTTCGAGGTTATATACTTATGATTTTATGATTTTGTACTTTTACTAAAACGCACCATTTTGTGGGTTAACAATCATGCATTTTGCCAAAAATTTTTACAAAACCAAAAATTGACGTTTCTTGTTTATTATCTTGAGAATATTGTATTATGATATATCAAATAAGATAACGGCCAATTCGAGGTTATATACTTATGATTTTATGATTTTGTATTTTTTCTAAAACGAGCCATTTTGTGGGTTAACACTCACGCATTTTGCCAGTTTTTTTACGGAACCAAAAATTGACGTTTATGGTTAATTAGCTTGAGAATATTGTATAATGATATATCAAAAAAGAAAACGGCCATTTCGAGGTTATATACTTAAGATATTATGATTTTATATTTTTTTCTAAAACGAGCAATTTTGTGGGTTAACACTCACGCATTTTGCCAGATTTCTTTACATAACCAAAAATTGATATTTCTTGTTTATTAGCTTTAGAATATTGTATTATGATATATCAAAAAAGAAATTGGTCAGTTCGAGGTTATATACTTATGATTTTATGATTTTGTATTTTTACTAAAACGCACCATTTTGTGGGTTAACACTCACGCATTTTGCCAGATTTTTTTACAGAACCAAAAATTGACGTTTTCTGTTTATTAGTTTGAGAATATTGTATTATGATATATCAAAAAAGAAAACGGCCAGTTCGAGGTTATATGATTTTATATTTTTTCTAAAACAAGCAATTTTGTGGTTTAACACTCACGCATTTTGCCAGATTTTTTTACATAACCAAAAATTGATATTTCTTGTTTATTAGCTTTAGAATATTGTATTATGATATATCAAAAAAGAAATTGGTCAGTGCGAGGTTATATACTTATGATTTTATGATTTTGTATTTTTACTAAATCACAGCATTTTGTGGGTTAACACTCACGCATTTTGGCAGATTTTTTTACATAACCAAAAATTGACGTTTCGTATTTTTAGCTTGAGAATATTGTATTATGATATATCAGAAAAGAAAACGGCCAGTTCGAGGTTATATACTTAAGATATTATGATTTTATATTTTTTCGAAAACGAGCAATTTTGTGGGTTAACACTCATGCATTTTGCCAAATTTTTTTACAGAACCAAAAATTGACGTTTCTTGTTTATTAGCTTGAGAATATTGTATTATGATATATAAAAAACGAAAACAGCCAGTTCGAGGTTATATACTTATGATTTTATGATTTTATAATTTTGTACTTTTACTAAAACGCACCATTTTGTGGGTTAACACTCACGCATTTTGCCAGTTTTTTTACGGAACCAAAAATTGACGTTTCTGGTTTATTAGCTTGAGAATATTGTATTATGATATATCAAAAAAGAAAACGGCCAGTTCGAGGTTATATACTTAAGATATTATGATTTTATATTTTTTCTAATACGAGCAATTTTGTGGGTTAACACTCACGCATTTTGCCAGATTTTTTTACATAACCAAAAATTGATATTTCTTGTTTATTAGCTTTAGAATATTGTACTATGATATATCAAAAAAGAAATTGGTCAGTTCGAGGTTATATAATTATGATTTTATGATTTTGTATTTTTACTAAAACGGACCATTTTGTGGGTTAACACTCACGCATTTTGCCAGATTTTTTTACAGAACCAAAAATTGAAGTTTTCTGTTTATTAGCTTGAGAATATTGTATTATGATATATCAAAAAAGAAAACGGCCAGTTCGAGGTTATATACTTAAGATATTATGATTTTATATTTTTTCTCAAACGAGCAATTTTGTGGATTAACACTCACGCATTTTGCCAGATTTTTTTACATAACCAAAAATTGATATTTCTTGTTTATTAGCTTTAGAATATTGCATTATGATATATCAAAAAAGAAAACGGCCAGTTCGAGGTTATATACTTATTATTTTATGATTTTGTATTTTTACTAAAACGCACCATTTTGTGGGTTAACACTCACGCATTTTGCTAGATTTTTTTACAGAACCAAAAATTGACGTTTTCTGTTTGTTAGCTTGAGAATATTGTATTATGATATATCAGAAAAGAAAACGGCCAGTTCAAGGTTATATACTTATGATTTTATGATTTTATATTTTTTCGAAAACGAGCAATTTTGTGGGTTAACACTCACGCATTTTGCCGGATTTTTTTTATAGAACCAAAAATTGATGTTTCTTGTTTATTAGCTTGAGAATATTGTATTATGATATATAAAAAACGAAAACAGCGAGTTCGAGGTTATATACTTATGATTTTATGATTTTGTACTTTTATTAAAACGCACCATTTTGTGGGTTAACACTCATGCATTTTGCCAAAATTTTTTACTGAACCAAAAATTGACGTTTCTTGTTTGTTAGCTTGAGAATATTGTATTATGATATATAAAAAACGAAAACGGCCAGTTCGAGGTTATATACTTATGATTTTATGATTTTGTACTTTTACTAAAACGCACCATTTTGTGGGTTAACACTCATGCATTTTGCCAAAATTTTTTACAGAACCAAAAATTGACGTTTCTTGTTTATTAGCTTGAGAATATTGTATTATGATATATAAAAAACGAAAACGGCCAGTTCGAGGTTATATACTTATGATTTTATGATTTTGTACTTTTACTAAAACGCACCATTTTGTGGGTTAACACTCATGCATTTTGCCAAATTTTTTTATAAAACCAAAAATTGACGTTTCTTGTTTATTATCTTGAGAATATTGTATTATGATATATCAAATAAGAAAAAGGCCAATTCGAGGTTATATACTTATGATTTTATGATTTTGTATTTTTTCTAAAACGAGCCATTTTGTGGGTTAATACTCACGCATTTTGCCAGTTTTTTTACGGAACCAAAAATTGACGTTTATGGTTAATTAGCTTGAGAATATTGTATTATGATATATCAAAAAAGAAAACGGCCATTTCGAGGTTATATACTTAAGATATTATGATTTTATATTTTTTTCTAAAACGAGCAATTTTGTGGGTTAACACTCACGCATTTTGCCAGATTTCTTTACATAACCAAAAATTGATATTTCTTGTTTATTAGCTTTAGAATATTGTATTATGATATATCAAAAAAGAAATTGGTCAGTTCGAGGTTATATACTTATGATTTTATGATTTTGTATTTTTACTAAAACGCACCATTTTGTGGGTTAACACTCACGCATTTTGCCAGATTTTTTTACAGAACCAAAAATTGACGTTTTCTGTTTATTAGTTTGAGAATATTGTATTATGATATATCAAAAAAGAAAACGGCCAGTTCGAGGTTATATGATTTTATATTTTTTCTAAAACAAGCAATTTTGTGGTTTAACACTCACGCATTTTGCCAGATTTTTTTACATAACCAAAAATTGATATTTCTTGTTTATTAGCTTTAGAATATTGTATTATGATATATCAAAAAAGAAATTGGTCAGTGCGAGGTTATATACTTATGATTTTATGATTTTGTATTTTTACTAAATCACAGCATTTTGTGGGTTAACACTCACGCATTTTGGCAGATTTTTTTACATAACCAAAAATTGACGTTTCGTATTTTTAGCTTGAGAATATTGTATTATGATATATCAGAAAAGAAAACGGCCAGTTCGAGGTTATATACTTAAGATATTATGATTTTATATTTTTTCGAAAACGAGCAATTTTGTGGGTTAACACTCATGCATTTTGCCAAATTTTTTTACAGAACCAAAAATTGACGTTTCTTGTTTATTAGCTTGAGAATATTGTATTATGATATATAAAAAACGAAAACAGCCAGTTCGAGGTTATATACTTATGATTTTATGATTTTATAATTTTGTACTTTTACTAAAACGCACCATTTTGTGGGTTAACACTCACGCATTTTGCCAGTTTTTTTACGGAACCAAAAATTGACGTTTCTGGTTTATTAGCTTGAGAATATTGTATTATGATATATCAAAAAAGAAAACGGCCAGTTCGAGGTTATATACTTAAGATATTATGATTTTATATTTTTTCTAATACGAGCAATTTTGTGGGTTAACACTCACGCATTTTGCCAGATTTTTTTACATAACCAAAAATTGATATTTCTTGTTTATTAGCTTTAGAATATTGTACTATGATATATCAAAAAAGAAATTGGTCAGTTCGAGGTTATATAATTATGATTTTATGATTTTGTATTTTTACTAAAACGGACCATTTTGTGGGTTAACACTCACGCATTTTGCCAGATTTTTTTACAGAACCAAAAATTGAAGTTTTCTGTTTATTAGCTTGAGAATATTGTATTATGATATATCAAAAAAGAAAACGGCCAGTTCGAGGTTATATACTTAAGATATTATGATTTTATATTTTTTCTCAAACGAGCAATTTTGTGGATTAACACTCACGCATTTTGCCAGATTTTTTTACATAACCAAAAATTGATATTTCTTGTTTATTAGCTTTAGAATATTGCATTATGATATATCAAAAAAGAAAACGGCCAGTTCGAGGTTATATACTTATTATTTTATGATTTTGTATTTTTACTAAAACGCACCATTTTGTGGGTTAACACTCACGCATTTTGCTAGATTTTTTTACAGAACCAAAAATTGACGTTTTCTGTTTGTTAGCTTGAGAATATTGTATTATGATATATCAGAAAAGAAAACGGCCAGTTCAAGGTTATATACTTATGATTTTATGATTTTATATTTTTTCGAAAACGAGCAATTTTGTGGGTTAACACTCACGCATTTTGCCGGATTTTTTTTATAGAACCAAAAATTGATGTTTCTTGTTTATTAGCTTGAGAATATTGTATTATGATATATAAAAAACGAAAACAGCGAGTTCGAGGTTATATACTTATGATTTTATGATTTTGTACTTTTATTAAAACGCACCATTTTGTGGGTTAACACTCATGCATTTTGCCAAAATTTTTTACTGAACCAAAAATTGACGTTTCTTGTTTGTTAGCTTGAGAATATTGTATTATGATATATAAAAAACGAAAACGGCCAGTTCGAGGTTATATACTTATGATTTTATGATTTTGTACTTTTACTAAAACGCACCATTTTGTGGGTTAACACTCATGCATTTTGCCAAAATTTTTTACAGAACCAAAAATTGACGTTTCTTGTTTATTAGCTTGAGAATATTGTATTATGATATATAAAAAACGAAAACGGCCAGTTCGAGGTTATATACTTATGATTTTATGATTTTGTACTTTTACTAAAACGCACCATTTTGTGGGTTAACACTCATGCATTTTGCCAAATTTTTTTATAAAACCAAAAATTGACGTTTCTTGTTTATTATCTTGAGAATATTGTATTATGATATATCAAATAAGAAAAAGGCCAATTCGAGGTTATATACTTATGATTTTATGATTTTGTATTTTTTCTAAAACGAGCCATTTTGTGGGTTAATACTCACGCATTTTGCCAGTTTTTTTACGGAACCAAAAATTGACGTTTATGGTTAATTAGCTTGAGAATATTGTATTATGATATATCAAAAAAGAAAACGGCCATTTCGAGGTTATATACTTAAGATATTATGATTTTATATTTTTTCTAAAACGAGCAATTTTGTGGATTAACACTCACGCATTTTGCCAGATTTTTTTACATAACCAAAAATTGATATTTCTTGTTTATTAGCTTTAGAATATTGCATTATGATATATCAAAAAAGAAAACGGCCAGTTCGAGGTTATATACTTATGATTTTATGATTTTGTATTTTTACTAAAACGCACCATTTTGTGGGTTAACACTCACGCATTTTGCCAGATTTTTTTACAGAACCAAAAATTGACGTTTTCTGTTAATTAGCTTGAGAATATTGTATTATGATATATCAGAAAAGAAAACGGCCAGTTCAAGGTTATATACTTATGATTTTATGATTTTATATTTTTTCGAAAACGAGCAATTTTGTGGGTTAACACTCACGCATTTTGCCAGATTTTTTTTATAGAACCAAAAATTGATGTTTCTTGTTTATTAGCTTGAGAATATTGTATTATGATATATAAAAAACGAAAACAGCGAGTTCGAGGTTATATACTTATGATTTTATGATTTTGTACTTTTATTAAAACGCACCATTTTGTGGGTTAACACTCATGCATTTTGCCAAAATTTTTTACAGAACCAAAAATTGACGTTTCTTGTTTATTAACTTGAGAATATTGTATTATGATATATAAAAAACGAAAACGGCCAGTTCGAGGTTATATACTTATGATTTTATGATTTTGTACTTTTACTAAAACGCACCATTTTGTGGGTTAACACTCATGCATTTTGCCAAAATTTTTTAGAGAACCAAAAATTGACGTTTCTTGTTTATTATCTTGAGAATATTGTATTATGATATATCAAAAAAGAAAACGGTCACTTCGAGGTTATATACTTATGATTTTATGATTTTGTATTTTTTCTAAAACGAGCCATTTTGTGGGTTAACTCTCACGCATTTTGCCAGTTTTTTTACGGAACCAAAAATTGACGTTTATGGTTTATTAGCTTGAGAATATTGTATTATGATATATCAAAAAAGAAAACGGCCAGTTCGAGGTTATATATTTAAGATATTATGATTTTATATTTTTTCTAAAACGAGCAAGTTTGTGGGTTAACACTCACGCATTTTTCCAGATTTTTTTTACAGAACCAAAAATTGATGTTTCTTGTTTATTAGCTTGAGAATATTGTATTATGATATATAAAAAACGAAAACGGCCAGTTCGAGGTTATATACTTATGATTTTATGATTTTGTACATTTACTGAAACGCACCATTTTGTGGGTTAACACTCATGCATTTTGCCATAATTTTTTACAGAACCAAAAATTGACGTATCTTGTTATTTAGCTTGAGAATATTGTATTATGATATATAAAAAACGAAAACGGCCAGTTTGAGGTTATATACTTATGATTTTATGATTTTATGATTTTGTACTTTTACTAAAACGCACCATTTTGTGGGTCAACACTCATGCATTTTGCCAAAATTTTTTACAGAACCAAAAATTGACGTTTCTTGTTTATTATCTTGACAATATTGTATTATGATATATCAAAAAAGAAAACAGCCACTTCGAGGTTATATACTTATGATTTTATGATTTTGTATTTTTTCTAAAACGAGCCATTTTGTGGGATAACACTTACGCATTTTGCCAGTTTTTTTACGGAACCAAAAATTGACGTTTCTGTTTTATTAGCTTGAGAATATTGTATTATGATATATCAAAAAAGAAAACGGCCAGTTCGAGGTTATATACTTAAGATATTATGATTTTATATTTTTTCTAAAACGAGCAATTTTGTAGGTTAACACTCACGCATTTTGCCAGATTTTTTTACATAACCAAAAATAGATATTTCTTGTTTATTAGCTTTAGAATATTGTATTATGATATATCAAAAAAGAAATTGGTCAGTTCGAGGTTATATACTTATGATTTTATAATTTTGTATTTTACTCACGCATTTTGCCAGATTTTTTTACGGAACCAAAAATTGACGTTTTCTGTTTATTAGCTTGAGAATATTGTATTATGATATATCAAAAAAGAAAACGGCCAGTTCGAGGTTATATACTTAAGATAATATGATTTTATATTTTTTCTAAAACGAGCAATTTTGTGGGTTAACACTCACGCATTTTGCCAGATTTTTTTACACAACCAAAAATTGATATTTCTTGTTATTAGCTTTAGAATATTGTATTATGATATATCAAAAAAGGAATTGGTCAGTTCAAGGTTATATACTTATGATTTTATGATTTTGTATTTTTACTAAAACGCACCATTTTGTGGGTTAACACTCACGCATTTTGCCAGATTTTTTTACAGAACCAAAAATTGACGTTTTCTGTTTATTAGCTTGAGAATATTGTAATATGATATATCAAAAAAGAAAACGGCCAGTTCGAGGTTATATACTGAAGATTTTATGATTTTGTATTTTTTCTAAAACGAGCAATTTTGTGGGTTAACACTCAAGCATTATGCCAGATTTTTTTACATAACCAAAAATTGAAGTTTCTTGTTTATTAGCTTTAGAATATTATATTATGATATATGAAAAAAGAAATCGGCCAGTTCGAGGGTATATTCTTATGATTTTATGATTTTGTATTTTTTTTCGAAAACGAGCAATTTTGTGGGTTAACACTCACGCATTTTGCCAGATTTTTATACATAACCAAAAATTGACGTTTCGTATTTTTAGCTTGAGAATATTGTATTATGATATATCAGAAAAGACAACGGCCAGTTCGAGGTTATATACTTATGATTTTATGATTTTATATTTTTTCGAAAACGAGCAATTTTGTGGGTTAACACTCACGCATTTTGCCAGTTTTTTTTACAGAACTAAAAATTGATGTTTCTTGTTTATTAGCTTGAGAATATTGTATTATGATATATAAAAAACGAAAACGGCCAGTTCGAGGTTATATACTTATGATTTTATGATTTTGTACATTTACTAAAACGCACCATTATGTGGGTTAACACTCACGCATTTTGCCAAATTTTTTTACAGAACCAAAAATTGACGTTTCTTGTTTATTATCTTGAGAATATTTTATTATGATATATAAAAAACGAAAACAGCCAGTTCGAGGTTATATACTTATGATTTTATGATTTTATAATTTTGTACTTTTACTAAAACGCACCATTTTGTGGGTTAACACTCACGCATTTTGCCAGTTTTTTTACGGAACCAAAAATTGACGTTTCTGGTTTATTAGCTTGAGAATATTGTATTATGATATATCAAAAAAGAAAACGGCCAGTTCGAGGTTATATACTTAAGATATTATGATTTTATATTTTTTCTAAAACGAGCAATTTTGTGGGTTAACACTCACGCATTTTGCCAGATTTTTTTACATAACCAAAAATTGATATTTCTTGTTTATTAGCTTTAGAATATTGTATTATGATATATCAAAAAAGAAATTGGTCAGTTCGTGGTTATATAATTATGATTTTATGATTTTGTATTTTTACTAAAACGGACCATTTTGTGGGTTAACACTAACGCATTTTGCCAGATTTTTTTACAGAACCAAAAATTGACGTTTTCTGTTTATTAGCTTGAGAATATTGTATTATGATATATCAAAAAAGAAAACGTCCAGTTCTAGGTTATATACTTAAGATATTATGATTTTATATTTTTTCTCAAACGAGCAATTTTGTAGATTAACACTCACGCATTTTGCCAGATTTTTTTACATAACCAAAAATTTATATTTCTTGTTTATTAGCTTTAGAATATTGCATTATGATATATCAAAAAAGAAAACGGCTAGTTCGAGGTTATATACTTATGATTTTATGATTTTGTATTTTTACTAAAACGCACCATTTTGTGGGTTAACACTCACGCATTTTGCCAGATTTTTTTACAGAACCAAAAATTGACGTTTTCTGTTTATTAGATTGAGAATATTGTATTATGATATATCAGAAAAGAAAACGGCCAGTTCAAGGTTATATACTTATGATTTTATGATTTTATATTTTTTCGAAAACGAGCAATTTTGTGGGTTAACACTCACGCATTTTGCCAGATTTTTTTTATAGAACCAAAAATTGATGTTTCTTGTTTATTAGCTTGAGAATATTGTATTATGATATATAAAAAACGAAAACAGCGAGTTCGAGGTTATATACTTATGATTTTATGATTTTGTACTTTTATTAAAACGCACCATTTTGTGGGTTAACACTCATGCATTTTGCCAAAATTTTTTACAAAACCAAAAATTGACGTTTCTTGTTTATTATCTTGAGAATATTGTATTATGATATATCAAATAAGATAACGGCCAATTCGAGGTTATATACTTATGATTTTATGATTTTGTATTTTTTCTAAAACGAGCCATTTTGTGGGTTAACACTCACGCATTTTGCCAGTTTTTTTACGGAACCAAAAATTGACGTTTATGGTTAATTAGCTTGAGAATATTGTATTATGATATATCAAAAAAGAAAACGGCCATTTCGAGGTTATATACTTAAGATATTATGATTTTATATTTTTTTCTAAAACGAGCAATTTTGTGGGTTAACACTCACGCATTTTGCCAGATTTCTTTACATAACCAAAAATTGATATTTCTTGTTTATTAGCTTTAGAATATTGTATTATGATATATCAAAAAAGAAATTGGTCAGTTCGAGGTTATATACTTATGATTTTATGATTTTGTATTTTTACTAAAACGCACCATTTTGTGGGTTAACACTCACGCATTTTGCCAGATTTTTTTACAGAACCAAAAATTGACGTTTTCTGTTTATTAGCTTGAGAATATTGTATTATGATATATCAAAAAAGAAAACGGCCAGTTCGAGGTTATATGATTTTATATTTTTTCTAAAACAAGCAATTTTGTGGGTTAACACTCACGCATTTTGGCAGATTTTTTTACATAACCAAAAATTGATATTTCTTGTTTATTAGCTTTAGAATATTGTATTATGATATATCAAAAAAGAAATTGGTCAGTGCGAGGTTATATACTTATGATTTTATGATTTTGTATTTTTACTAAATCACAGCATTTTGTGGGTTAACACTCACGCATTTTGGCAGATTTTTTTACATAACCAAAAATTGACGTTTCGTATTTTTAGCTTGAGAATATTGTATTATGATATATCAGAAAAGAAAACGGCCAGTTCGAGGTTATATACTTAAGATATTATGATTTTATATTTTTTCGAAAACGAGCAATTTTGTGGGTTAACACTCATGCATTTTGCCAAATTTTTTTACAGAACCAAAAATTGACGTTTCTTGTTTATTAGCTTGAGAATATTGTATTATGATATATAAAAAACGAAAACAGCCAGTTCGAGGTTATATACTTATGATTTTATGATTTTATAATTTTGTACTTTTACTAAAACGCACCATTTTGTGGGTTAACACTCACGCATTTTGCCAGTTTTTTTACGGAACCAAAAATTGACGTTTCTGGTTTATTAGCTTGAGAATATTGTATTATGATATATCAAAAAAGAAAACGGCCAGTTCGAGGTTATATACTTAAGATATTATGATTTTATATTTTTTCTAATACGAGCAATTTTGTGGGTTAACACTCACGCATTTTGACAAATTTTTTTACATAACCAAAAATTGATATTTCTTGTTTATTAGCTTTAGAATATTGTACTATGATATATCAAAAAAGAAATTGGTCAGTTCGAGGTTATATAATTATGATTTTATGATTTTGTATTTTTACTAAAACGGACCATTTTGTGGGTTAACACTCACGCATTTTGCCAGATTTTTTTACAGAACCAAAAATTGAAGTTTTCTGTTTATTAGCTTGAAAATATTGTATTATGATATATCAAAAAAGAAAACGGCCAGTTCGAGGTTATATACTTAAGATATTATGATTTTATATTTTTTCTCAAACGAGCAATTTTGTGGATTAACACTCACGCATTTTGCCAGATTTTTTTACATAACCAAAAATTGATATTTCTTGTTTATTAGCTTTAGAATATTGCATTATGATATATCAAAAAAGAAAACGGCCAGTTCGAGGTTATATACTTATTATTTTATGATTTTGTATTTTTACTAAAACGCACCATTTTGTGGGTTAACACTCACGCATTTTGCTAGATTTTTTTACAGAACCAAAAATTGACGTTTTCTGTTTATTAGCTTGAGAATATTGTATTATGATATATCAGAAAAGAAAACGGCCAGTTCAAGGTTATATACTTATGATTTTATGATTTTATATTTTTTCGAAAACGAGCAATTAGTGATCTTTGTAGGATCTTGCGTATCGTGCCATTCACTTGCTCCCTCAGTAACAAAGAACTTAAAAGCAGCAAAATACATCTGTTCCCTTGAGACCCCTTGTGTGATGTAAGAATCACATATCTGTTTGAATTTCTGTACTGCCCTGAGAGGATCTTCTGCTGGTCTACCACGAAAATTACCAAAATTCTGGAACTGAGCTAACATACCCGAATCTGGACGAAAACGTGGAACATTAATATCTGGAGCACCTACTCCTATAGCTGGAGCACGGAATGGAACTTCTGGAGGACCATTAGTAAACCACGGATCATGATTCATCACTATCTGGACTGGAGCATTGGGATTTAGTGGTTGAACTGGAGGAATAACACCCGGAGCTAAAGGTTGGCCATTTGCATCTAGCTGGCCTTGTCCATTATTCTGTTGATTATTTTGAAGATTGATGTCTGCCATTCTGTTACTTAACTCTTCTACCTCTAAAGCTTCTCGTTCTCTTCTTCTCTTGTTCGCAAGTCTGATCAACGATTCTGGATTACTAAGGATCGGAGGTGTTGGCTCTAGATCCTTGAATAGCCTTCTTCGCATACACCAAACCTAAAAACCTGAAAAGAAACTAAACCAAAAGCGTAAAACTGATAAAATAAAATAAAATGCACTTATCACTAAAGGATAAACACCGTGGTCACACGCTACCGTCCCCGGCAGCGGCGCCAAAAACTTGGTGGTCCTTTGTGTGTTCTAGAAATAATGCAATAAATAATCGAACCACAACCGCAAGTGTACGGTTGTCCCAAGTAGTATTTCTGATAAATCAGATTCGTTCCAAGGACGGAATGGTTGATCACAATGTTTAGCAAGTAGTGATTGATGCACTTACGAAAATAAAAGACAATAATATATTTGTTTGGTTTTTGTTATAAGACTAATGAATGAAAGACAAATATTAAATTGCAAGTAAAAGCTAAGACGCAAGTAAAATGGTTTAAAACGCAATATGAGAAGTAGCACTTGAGAACGCAAGGATCCTCCCTATCCTATTTCTTAACTTATGTTGTTTAAGGGCTAAATTAGTCAATTACAATGGTCGGGATTCTAATTTCCTTATACCCCCGTCAGGGTGGACTATAAGGCGATCCTAAAGTGTCACTAGTCCCGTCAGGGTAAATATGATCCACCGTTGGATGATTAAGTGTTATTACCTCATTGGCCCTAGGATTAGCTAAGCTCGTCAGAATCATTAACTTCTATCCTAGATTGAATAAATAGTTCCGTATTCAAACCCCCCGTCAGGATGATCCAATTGCCACTTATTGGAATAGCCTAAATACTATTACCTGTTCCTAGTTCATGATGCTAAAAACAGTAAACATTCATAATTTATCGAAAAGAGTAAAAGCCCTAATTTAGTTTAATTTATTAAAAACCCAAATTCAACATTCGTTGATTAATAGGAATTGGGATTCACCCATTGTTTGTTCTCAAGCACTAAATAAAACTTAGCTCATATTAAAATGAAATACGAAATTAAAATTAAAGGAATTCATATTGTTTACAGAATTAAAAAGATAAAAGAACCTAATTTCCGGAATCGGAATGACTACGAACGGAGATATAGACCCTCTCCAGCTCTTGTAGCTTCTTCTCCTTCCTTCAGTTGCTTCTCTCTGGTGTTTTTAATCTTGCAGAATGTGAATTGTGTGTAAAATAGAAGTCAAGGGCTGATTTTATAGGTGGAAATTCGGACTTGGACCTAGGCTTTTAATTAAATGAAATATAAAAGGCCCAAGTCCACTAACTTAGCCCAAAATCCCGTAACTGCTGATATGCCTTCACTAAAACTGCTTTTCCCGATGCGTTACAACTCCGATTGACCTCATTCCAGTTGCTAAAGTTCCGTAATTTGATAAGGAATGATTTCTCTTCAAAGGTCAACGGCTAGATCATCGCTTAAGCACCTCGAAATCAGCAATCTATGGCCTGGAAAATGGATTTTCAGCTCTAAAAATAATATCTTCGGGATTTCTTTTCAAGTCTTGACTCTATCTTTTGATCTTTGACTTTCTCCTTGGACTCCTCTTCTAGCTAACATCTAAAACCTGTAAAATACTCACTAAAAATACCAATATTACGCGCAAAAGCTTAATAAATAAAAAATGCTAGAATTAAAAGAGGAAAATCATATTATTGCATATTTAGTTCAAAAGTCTATCGAAATGATCAAATAAACACCAAAAATGATGTCTCCTAAGGGTCGAAAATAAGAACATTTAAGGAGACATCAAGACCCCCAACTCAAACCTTTGTCGTCCCGACAAAGCAAAACAAAACAAGGGGTAGAAGTAAACGCAAGAACAAATAGAAGCTTAGCAAATAAACCTAAAGCAATTCTTAAGATAAATCTCATATAGCAAAACTTTAAGAACTAACATATACATACACTAATCATGCAACATCAAATATAAATAATCTCAATCATAAAATTAAAGTTGCAATGCTTGAAGGTTACACTTGTACTCATATCTGTATGATGGCTATAGGGTGGTCATTAATCCTAACTCGCTTTGAACGCTCCACCTAGTATATTCCCTATTAACAGAATTATAAATTCACTATGTGCCTAGGAATCACGAGGTCTTTACGGTTTTAATAATGGCTTAAGGACGGTATGGATGTATATTTGGTAAATTTGAAGTGAGCTTTTGGCTCTCTCCTCACTTACCATCCACATGTCCTCGAGCTTGAGTTACGCTCAAATATGTTCTCACTCACCCATTTGACGCGCTAATGTTGCGTCCCCAATGTCAACCCAAATAAAACTAAGATGATTTCCAAAAATATTCCACTTTGCCGGTTTATTTTATTCTTTCTTTCTTTTTATTTTATTTTTCATTTCTTTTCTTCTTTTTTTGTACAAGATACCCATGACCATCATTTTGATGTGAAAAGTCATGTCTCTTATAATTTTCTTTTTCTTTTTCTCTTTTTTTTTTTTTTCAAATCCCGGCAAAGGGTTACAAATAATAATATCATCTACATTTTTGTGCCTCAATACAAACACATATCATCCCTTCCCAATGTAAATTCCCAAAATGTGGACCCTCCACCCCAAACTCAAGCTCGAGACAAGTCTCAGGGTTGTGATTCAAGTGCGGGTCATTTGGTCATGCCTAATAATCTAAAGGATAATGGGCTTATATCGTGGCTACAAAAGAAAGGCTTAAGGCTCAAAATTGGGCTAAGACGGATAAAATTATAATATTAGGGATAGCGAGCTAAAGGTTTCAAATGGCTAACAAAGAACTGCCCCTATCATTTTCCTAAGTACATAGCTTGTCTTTAGTTCATATCTAGGTGGGTTCTCTACTAATTAAGATTTCACGTTCTACACACCAAACATATTCCTTAAGTACAAGCTTACTTCATTTGCATTGTTCATTAATTTTTCCTATCAATTACCTATGTTCGCATGCAATTGTAAGTGCGTTCTATATCAGTCCCTAAAGTCCACTATTTACTATCATAGATTCAATAAAAGTATGCTTAAAGGGACATTTAAAATCTTCTATAGTCAAACGCAACTCCGAAAATTATTTTTATTGAAAGCAAATAAAACATATAACACATAAAAATTGGGATGAGGCAACGAACCCCACCCCAAACTCAAAAATGAGTCGTGTCCCCACGACTCGAAAAGACTCAACGCAATAAAAAATAAACTAATCTAACTAAAATGCGAAAGGGATAGAAAACGTATCTTAACCAGCTCGAGGCTGGTTATCGGTGTTGCGTCCACGAACTTTCTCTTGTGTAAGAATACCATAGGTGGCGTGTTGAATTGTGCTCACCCCCATTAACATGTTTCGGAGAAGTTCTAACTCTTTTGTAACGTTTCCTAAAGACGCAATCATCTTCACTTGGTTCTCTTCTAACACCTTCACTTTAGCTTCCAACTCATTAGTTGTATGCATCTTCTTCTTCGGAGGAGCTCTAGGATTCCTTGTTGCATTAACCACCTCATCATGAATATTCTTGACCAAAGTTAAACCCATATTCTCACACACTACAACACGATCAATCTCTGCGTCTTTACGCGGAACCTTTGCGTCCAAGCACAAAGTAGTGACGGTACAAGGAAATTTGAGATTTTGTTGTGAAGTAGGAATTCTAGCAAATTCCATGATGGTATCATATATCACACGAGCAACATCCATGGGTTTCTCCTCAATAATACATTTAATGAACAAAAGATGCTCCTTCTTCACTTCCGATATGTGTTTAACTCCGAAGAAGGTAGGGATTATGAAACGTGACCAAATCTTAGCACATGGTAGCAAGTTACTACTATACATCTGTCCAGGATATCTCTCTCCTTCGGGAATTGGGCGGGCCCCATCAATAGTCACTTTCCCCCAAAGGGATTCATAGTCAAACGAAGGCTCTTTAAGAGATTCTTGAAACGGACATATTCCGGAAAACTCGGGTAGTTTTAATGATTTACGAATAAGCTCAACGGAGAAAGGAACTACCTTTTTGCGAATAATAACAGCCTCCTTTGAGAAGGCGATTCCTTCATAAAAATCTCGCACCAAGGTAGGAATATACTCAAGCTTCCTTTCTCTCAATTCCTTCCAACCCAATTTATCACAAGTAACACCATAATCTTTATAAGCACTAGTCATAATACCTTTAGGAAGATTCATCTCCTCACCAAACTTCAAAAATTCAATTCGATCACGAACCTGAGTTTCCCAAGGAACGAAGACTCTCTTAGGCTTGTGAGCCCAAGCTTTCCTACGCGGAGCTTTCGGTTGTTGCACTGGTTCTTCGGGAATTACTAGTTCAGTTTCTTTAACCTCTTCTTCAACTTCTTCCTCACTTTCTTCATCACTCTCATCAATTAACCTGCTCTTTTTCGGATTAGCTTTACTTGGATTTTCTTTTCGTTTCGGAGCAATTGGGTTTTGGACAGTCTTTTTGGATCGTGAATCCGGAATCTCAATTGCTTGGTCTGGGCTAGCTCCAACAGTGTTCCTGTTTCTTGGTATGTTTCTTCGATAGTTACACATGGAATCGGTTCTGTTAGTCATCTCTTTTCACCCCAAACTCAAAACTTCAAATAGAGAAAAAACTAGAGAAAAGCTTTGAAATTTGATGTTTTGAGGCTTAAAACTTGAAGAACTAGGTGTTATATGAGATGGGTTAAGGTTATTAGAGAGAGATTTTGAAAGAATTTGGTTTAATTTTAAGGTTTTGAAGAGGAAATTTTTGAAGAAAAGGTGAAATTTGATGATGTTTTGGAGAAGATGTGAGTTGATTTTGTGTGTTTGTGATGATAGAAGGCTTGATTTGATGATTTTATAGCTGTTTGTTGATGATTTTCGGAGTAGGTGGAGGCAAGAATTCGGATTATAAGGTTTGGCTTGGAAAAGAGGCAAAAAACTAGGTTTAATGAAGTTAAAACCGCCTCTCGTAACAGCTGGCCGGTATGCCTTCGGATTCACCGGTATACCGGCAGATCCGCCGGTATGCCGGCCGAGAGGGCGGCGAATTTTTTTTTTTTTTTTTTTTTTTTTTTTTTACCTCAAAACGCAAGTGCATTGCGTCGTCGCTGACGCAATGGTCAGGGAATTTGAAATCCTTGACCGGCTAGCCGGCGGATTCGCCGGTATGCCTGTGAAATCTCGATGGCGCATTTGATGACGCAGCAACCTTGCGTCATCGCTGACGCAAGGACCAGAACATTCTTCCTCGTTGGCCGGCTAGCCGGCGGATTCGCCGGCATGCCGGTGCTTTCTCGCTGGCGCGAATGAAGACGCAGCATTGCTGCGTTGTCGCTGACGCAGTGGTCAGGGAGTTGGGGTCTACCTGCTCGTTTGGCCGGTATGCCGGCTAGCTCGCCGGCTAGCCGGTCAAACCTGCTGTGGACTTCAATTTTTCTCCGTTTTTCCATCGTTTGACCCCAAACTCATGACCATTATACCCCTGAAATCATCAAAAACAAACACCCTTCCTCATTTCTTAAAAATAAAACTAAAATAAACGAAAACTCTAACTAATATACACTACGGAAATTGAAATACTTAAACTAATATACAAGAAATTGGCTTTTGTTTAACGTCGTTAAGCTCGACGGGTTACCTCGTGCTTCTAAGGAGCTTCGAGGAGGTACATGACCTCTCCGGGATGTGGGTCTTTTGCACGATCGGTGTCTTCTCCTCCATGATAAATTTTTAAACGATGACCGTTCACCATGAATGTACGGTTCTCAAGTGGATGTTCTATCTCTATAGCTCCATGAGGTGTAACCTTGGTTACAATGTAAGGACCCGACCACTTCGATCTTAATTTCCCCGGATAATTACTGAACTTCGAATTATATTTCAACACTCTTTGTCCCACTACAAAGTTCTTCTCTCGAATTCGATTATCATGCCATCTCTTCGTATTTTCTTTATAAAGCTTAGCATTTTCATAAGCATGTAATCTAAATTCATCAAGCTCATTAAGTTTCATCATTCGATTCTCACCAGCTAGTGTAGGATCTAAATTTAACTTTGCAATAGCCCAATAGGCACCCATTTCTAACTCAAGAGGTAAGTGACAAGCCTTACCATATACCATCCGATACGGAGAAGCACCTACTGGAGTTTTGAAAGCAGTTCGATATGCCCAAAGTGCATCATCTAATTTCATAGACCAATCTTTTCTAGTAGGACCAACGGTTTTCTCTAAAATAGATTTTACCTCACGATTTGATACTTCGGCTTGACCATTGGCTTGTGGATGATAAGCGGTAGACACACGATGTCTGACTCCATATTTCTCTAGAACAGTCTTCAGATACTTATTAACGAAATGAGTACCTCCATCGCTAATAATCACCCTTGGAGTTCCATGTCTAGTGAAAATATGTGATTTTAAGAACTTAATCACCACTCTAGAATCATTGGTTGGTAGAGCCACCGCTTCTACCCACTTAGACACGTAATCAACAGCTAATAAGATGTAGAGGTTACCATTTGACGGAACGAACGGACCCATAAAATCTATACCCCAAACATCAAATATTTCAACTTCTAATACATTATTACGTGGCATCTCATCCCTCTTGGATATGTTTCCGGTAAATTGGCATCTATTACATCGTTTAGTATATTCATGACAATCTTTTATAATAGAAGGCCAATAGAAACCAGATTGTAATACCTTAGCAGCAGTTCGATCTCCTTTGAAATGTCCACCGTAAGGTGAATCATGACACCCAGCTATAATCGCCTCAATTTCTTCCTTGGCTACGCATCTTCTTACCATCTGATCAGCACACACTTTGTAGAGGAAAGGATCCTCCCAAAAGAATTGTCTTGCACGGTGAGCTAATCTTTTTCTCTCTTGATAAGTTGAACCTTCAGGAAAGGAACCACTTACCACTAAGTTTGCGATATCCGCGTACCAAGGGGCTTCATAGTCACGAACTTCGAATAGATTCTCATCAGGAAATTCTTCTCTAACCGCTTCAGTACCACTATTCAACTCCGAACCTTCTAATCTCGATAGATGATCTGCAACCTGATTCCCGCACCCTTTTCTATCCTTGATCTCTAAATCAAACTCTTGAAGTAATAACACCCATCTGATTAACCTTGGTTTAGCATCCTTCTTCTCCATAAGGTATCGAATCGCTGAATGATCTGTATAGACAATAACTTTCGCTCCAAGAAGATAAGAGCGAAATTTGTCGAATGAATACACAACCGCTAGCAACTCCTTCTCTGTAACTGTATAATTGATCTGAGCACCATTAAAAGTTTTACTAGCATAATAAATCGAATGAAAAACTTTCTCTTTTCTTTGTCCTAATACAGCTCCCATACATAAATCACTCGCATCACACATAACCTCAAACGGTAAATTCCAATCTGGAGGCACTACTATAGGAGCAGAAATAAGCTTTTCTTTGATTGCTTTGAAAGCCGCTAAACAAGCTTCATCAAAAAGGAATTTGGAATCCTTTTCAAGTAAGTTGCATAACGGTTTCGCAATCTTAGAAAAATCTTTGATAAATCGCCTATAAAAGCCAGCATGGCCTAGAAAACTTCTTACCCCTTTTACAGAAACAGGAGGGGGAAGAGTTTTAATTACCTCAATCTTCGCTTTATCGACTTCCAACCCAACACTCGAAACTTTGTGACCCAGAACAATACCTTCGCGAACCATGAAATGACATTTCTCCCAGTTTAAGACCAAATCTGTTTCTTTGCATCTGATTAACACTTTCTCCAAATTGTCTAAGCACTTATCAAAATCATCACCAAATACAGAGAAATCATCCATAAACACTTCAAGAAAGTTATCGATCATATCCCAGAAGATGGCCATCATGCATCTTTGAAAAGTAGCAGGAGCATTACACAACCCAAATGGCATTCTACGATATGCAAAAGTACCAAAGGGGCATGTTAATGTTGTTTTATGTTGATCTTCTGGGGCCACGTAAATTTGATTATACCCTGAATAACCATCCAAGAAGCAATAGTACTCTCTTCCGGCTAATTTGTCTAACATCTGATCTATGAAGGGCAAAGGGAAATGATCTTTTCTGGTGGCCTTGTTCAGCTTCCTATAATCCATGCAAACTCTCCATCCAACTACCGTTCTTGAAGGAATCGCTTCATTTTTATCATTAAGAACTGTTGTCATTCCTCCCTTCTTCGGTACACACTGAACCGGACTCACCCATTCACTACTTGAAATGGGATAAATAATCCCCGCATCTAAAAGTTTAATCATCTCTTTCTTCACCACATCCTTCATAGCGGGCATTAATCTTCTTTGACCTTCAACTGAGCGTGCGTTAACATCTTCAAGTATGATTTTATGTTGACAATAGGATGGACTAATGCCTTTTATATCAGCAATTGTCCAACCTATTGCTTCTTTGTTGGCTCTCAACACACGCAACAATTTATCTTCTTGAGGACCTGTTAAATTAGCTGAAACAATAACAGGTAGAGTTTCATTAGTACCTAAATACGCATACCTCAAGTGTGCTGGCAATGGTTTTTCTTCCAATTCCGGAGGAGATTCAATTGAAGGCTTCTTTTTAGGTACAATCTCCCCCGGTTCTCTCACAGGTTCATAGGCAGGACGCCTATACCTCGGATTTTCAGAATTTAGAGCTGCTATTGTTTCAGTAAGCTCCTCCATCATCTCAGGTGAATCTAATGTTAAAGCAGCCTGCAAGATATCATCAAAATTTAAACAATTAAATACCTCTTGCGATGCTTGCTCTACTACATCCATTCTGAAGCAATCTTCCTGAGAATCTGGGAATTTCATAGCTCGAAATACATTGAATTTCACTTCTTCATCTTGTATCCTCATTGTTAATTCTCCATTTTCTACATCGATCAATGTTCTCCCTGTAGCTAGGAATGGTCTACCCAAAATAATGGGGACATTTCTATCTGCATTGTATTCAAGGATTACAAAATCAACAGGAAATATAAGTGTACCTGCCTTAACAAGGACATCCTCAATGCGGCCTTCAGGATGAGCAAGAGATCTGTCCGCCATTTGCAAGACCATAGAAGTGGGTCTTGCGTTTCCAATTTTTAGCTTGTCAAAGATCGACTTGGGCATCAAATTGATGCTAGCTCCCAAGTCACATAGCGCCTTTCCTTTCCATTCTTCCCCAATTGATATGGGAATCGTGAAACTCCCCGGATCAACCAACTTCGGAGGTAATTTACTTTGACAAATCGCGCTACACTCTTCTGGGAGACCAATCATCTCGTTATCACAATAGGGCCTTTTGTTAGTGAGGGCCCTCTTCAAAAACTTAGTGTATTTCGGAATATCTCGAATCGCCTCAAGTAACGGGATATTAATACTTAGACCCTTCACTCTATTAAAGAATTTCTGAAAATCACCCAAATCACCCTTTTTCTAAACTCGCGATGGGAACGGTGGTGGAGGGCGATTAATCACCATATCATCTTTCTTTTTCGGAACTTCTCTTGGTCTCACTATTTCTTCAACCTCATTATCTTTCTCATTTTCTTTCTCTTTCTCCACCACTTCCTTTTCTTTTCTTGGTACTTCTTTCTCTTTCATAATGGGAAAAGGAGGGGGAGGAAGGTTCTTACCACTTCTCAATGTAACAGCATTACAATCTTCGCGTTGCTTCGGATTCTCAGTATCGCTAGGAAGTTGCCCTTGTGGGCGCTGATTTAGCTGTTTATTAATTTGGCTTAGCTGATTCTGGAAAATCTTCATATTCGCTTCAGCTGCGTTCTGACGTTCTAAGGCTTGTGTTTGAAGAGCAATTAAATTTTCAACGGTTTTCTGAAGGGTAACTACTCCTTCTTGTGGATGGGCAGGTAAGGCTTTTTGGTTTAAAGTTTCATCGTATGTATTCTGAGGAGTATTCTGAGGAGCTTGCCTTTGTACATAATTTCCCTGATTCTGTCCTCCTTGATAATTGTTGTGTGGTCTTGGATTATAGTTATTACCTTGGGGACGCGGCTGATATGCGTAGGTAGGATTGGCTGCCCCATTAGGATTTGAATATTGAAACCCAGGATGGTTTCTGTTAGGCTGATATCCATTACCACTTGAATTGAAGTTACCTCTGTTGGACATGAACATCACGGATTCTTGGTTATTTGGACAACTTTCCTCATCATGATCATCTACCTGACAAATCGAACACATATAAACCTCTTGTGCAGCATGCACAGCTACCTTCTTACCCGAAAATCCTTCTTTCACAGCTAAAGTAAGCTGTTTCAATTGTTGCTCAATAGTACTCTGAATCTTGTTTTCAAACGTAGCAAATTTCTCTTCCATATCAACATTATTCACTCCCTTAACCGGTGCTCTTACTGAATTCCACCCAACTTCATTCTTGATTGTTCTCTCTAAGATAATTTTAGCATGAGCGGGTTGAACTTGAAGAAAACCTGCACCACATAGCGTATCCAACTTCTCTCTTGACTTCCCATCAAGGCCTCTATAAAAGATCTTTAACTGTTGTTGTTCTGAAAAGCCATGATTAGGAACTTTACGCAAACACATCTGAAACCTTGTCCAACTCCTACCCACAGTTTCTTCATATTCTTGACGGAAATGCGTCAATTCTAATTCAGCATCTAACCTCATGTTACTTGGATAATACCTGTCAAAGAACGCAATCTCTAATTGGTCCCAATTAGTGATCTTTGTAGGATCTTGCGTATCGTGCCATTCACTTGCTCCCTCAGTAACAAAGAACTTAAAAGCAGCAAAATACATCTGTTCCCTTGAGACCCCTTGTGTGATGTAAGAATCACATATCTGTTTGAATTTCTGTACTGCCCTGAGAGGATCTTCTGCTGGTCTACCACGAAAATTACCAAAATTCTAGAACTGAGCTAACATACCCGAATCTGGACGAAAACGTGGAACATTAATATCTGGAGCACCTACTCCTATAGCTGGAGCACGGAATGGAACTTCTGGAGGACCATTAGTAAACCACGGATCATGATTCATCACTATCTGGACTGGAGCATTGGGATTTAGTGGTTGAACTGGAGGAATAACACCCGGAGCTAAAGGTTGGCCATTTGCATCTAGCTGGCCTTGTCCATTATTCTGTTGATTATTTTGAAGATTGATGTCTGCCATTCTGTTACTTAACTCTTCTACCTCTAAAGCTTCTCGTTCTCTTCTTCTCTTGTTCGCAAGTCTGATCAACGATTCTGGATTACTAAGGATCGGAGGTGTTGGCTCTAGATCCTTGAATAGCCTTCTTCGCATACACCAAACCTAAAAACCTGAAAAGAAACTAAACCAAAAGCGTAAAACTGATAAAATAAAATAAAATGCACTTATCACTAAAGGATAAACACCGTGGTCACACGCTACCGTCCCCGGCAGCGGCGCCAAAAACTTGGTGGTCCTTTGTGTGTTCTAGAAATAATGCAATAAATAATCGAACCACAACCGCAAGTGTACGGTTGTCCCAAGTAGTATTTCTGATAAATCAGATTCGTTCCAAGGACGGAATGGTTGATCACAATGTTTAGCAAGTAGTGATTGATGCACTTACGAAAATAAAAGACAATAATATATTTGTTTGGTTTTTGTTATAAGACTAATGAATGAAAGACAAATATTAAATTGCAAGTAAAAGCTAAGACGCAAGTAAAATGGTTTAAAACGCAATATGAGAAGTAGCACTTGAGAACGCAAGGATCCTCCCTATCCTATTTCTTAACTTATGTTGTTTAAGGGCTAAATTAGTCAATTACAATGGTCGGGATTCTAATTTCCTTATACCCCCGTCAGGGTGGACTATAAGGCGATCCTAAAGTGTCACTAGTCCCGTCAGGGTAAATATGATCCACCGTTGGATGATTAAGTGTTATTACCTCATTGGCCCTAGGATTAGCTAAGCTCGTCAGAATCATTAACTTCTATCCTAGATTGAATAAATAGTTCCGTATTCAAACCCCCCGTCAGGATGATCCAATTGCCACTTATTGGAATAGCCTAAATACTATTACCTGTTCCTAGTTCATGACGCTAAAAACAGTAAACATTCATAATTTATCGAAAAGAGTAAAAGCCCTAATTTAGTTTAATTTATTAAAAACCCAAATTCAACATTCGTTGATTAATAGGAATTGGGATTCACCCATTGTTTGTTCTCAAGCACTAAATAAAACTTAGCTCATATTAAAATGAAATACGAAATTAAAATTAAAGGAATTCATATTGTTTACAGAATTAAAAAGATAAAAGAACCTAATTTCCGGAATCGGAATGACTACGAACGGAGATATAGACCCTCTCCAGCTCTTGTAGCTTCTTCTCCTTCCTTCAGTTGCTTCTCTCTGGTGTTTTTAATCTTGCAGAATGTGAATTGTGTGTAAAATAGAAGTCAAGGGCTGATTTTATAGGTGGAAATTCGGACTTGGACCTAGGCTTTTAATTAAATGAAATATAAAAGGCCCAAGTCCACTAACTTAGCCCAAAATCCCGTAACTGCTGATATGCCTTCACTAAAACTGCTTTTCCCGATGCGTTACAACTCCGATTGACCTCATTCCAGTTGCTAAAGTTCCGTAATTTGATAAGGAATGATTTCTCTTCAAAGGTCAACGGCTAGATCATCGCTTAAGCACCTCGAAATCAGCAATCTATGGCCTGGAAAATGGATTTTCAGCTCTAAAAATAATATCTTCGGGATTTCTTTTCAAGTCTTGACTCTATCTTTTGATCTTTGACTTTCTCCTTGGACTCCTCTTCTAGCTAACATCTAAAACCTGTAAAATACTCACTAAAAATACCAATATTACGCGCAAAAGCTTAATAAATAAAAAATGCTAGAATTAAAAGAGGAAAATCATATTATTGCATATTTAGTTCAAAAGTCTATCGAAATGATCAAATAAACACCAAAAATGATGTCTCCTAAGGGTCGAAAATAAGAACATTTAAGGAGACATCAGTTAACACTCACGCATTTTGCCAGATTTTTTTTATAGAACCAAAAATTGATGTTTCTTGTTTATTAGCTTGAGAATATTGTATTATGATATATAAAAAACGAAAACAACGAGTTCGAGGTTATATACTTATGATTTTATGATTTTGTACTTTTATTAAAACGCACCATTTTGTGGGTTAACACTCATGCATTTTGCCAAAATTTTTTACAGAACCAAAAATTGACGTTTCTTGTTTATTAGCTTGAGAATATTGTATTATGATATATAAAAAACGAAAACGGCCAGTTCGAGGTTATATACTTATGATTTTATGATTTTGTACTTTTACTAAAACGCACCATTTTGTGGGTTAACACTCATGCATTTTGCCAAATTTTTTTACAAAACCAAAAATTGACGTTTCTTGTTTATTATCTTGAGAATATTGTATTATGATATATCAAATAAGAAAAAGGCCAATTCGAGGTTATATACTTATGATTTTATGATTTTGTATTTTTTCTAAAACGAGCCATTTTGTGGGTTAACACTCACGCATTTTGCCAGTTTTTTTACGGAACCAAAAATTGACGTTTATGGTTAATTAGCTTGAAAATATTGTATTATGATATATCAAAAAAGAAAACGGCCATTTCGAGGTTATATACTTAAGATATTATGATTTTATATTTTTTCTAAAACGAGCAATTTTGTGGGTTAACACTCACGCATTTTGCCAGATTTTTTTACATAACCAAAAATTGATATTTCTTGTTTATTAGCTTTAGAATATTGTATTATGATATATCAAAAAAGAAATTGGTCAGTTCGAGGTTATATACTTATGATTTTATGATTTTGTATTTTTACTAAAACGCACCATTTTGTGGGTTAACACTCACGCATTTTGCCAGATTTTTTTACAGAACCAAAAATTGACGTTTTCTGTTTATTAGCTTGAGAATATTGTATTATGATATATCAAAAAAGAAAACGGCCAGTTCGAGGTTATAAGATTTTATATTTTTTCTAAAACAAGCAATTTTATGGGTTAACACTCACGCATTTTGGCAGATTTTTTTACATAACCAAAAATTGACGTTTCGTATTTTTAGCTTGAGAATATTGTATTATGATATATCAGAAAAGAAAACGGCCAGTTCGAGGTTATATACTTAAGATATTATGATTTTATATTTTTTCGAAAACGAGCAATTTTGTGGGTTAACACTCATGCATTTTGCCAAAATTTTTTACAGAACCAAAAATTGACGTTTCTTGTTTATTAGCTTGAGAATATTGTATTATGATATATAAAAAACGAAAACGGCCAGTTCGAGGTTATATACTTATGATTTTATGATTTTGTACTTTTACTAAAACGCACCATTTTGTGGGTTAACACTCACGCATTTTGCCAGATTTTTTTACAGAACCAAAAATTGACGTTTCTTGTTTATTAGCTTGAGAATATTGTATTATGATATATCAAAAAAGAAAACGGCCAGTTCGAGGTTATATACTTATGATTTTATGATTTTGTATTTTTTCTAAAACGAGCAATTTTGTGGGTTAACAATCAAGCATTTTGCCAGATTTTTTTACATAACCAAAAATTGAAGTTTCTTGTTTATTCGGTTTAGAATATTATATTATGATATATGAAAAACGAAATCGGCCAGTTCGAAGGTATATTCTTATGATTTTATGATTTTGTATTTTTTTTCGAAAACGTGCAATTTTGTGGGTTAACACTCACGCATTTCGCCAGATTTTTATACATAACCAAAAATTGACGTTTCGTATTTTTAGCTTGAGAATATTGTATTATGATATATCAGAAAAGACAACGGCCAGTTCGAGTTTATATACTTATGATTTTATGATTTAATATTTTTTCGAAAACGAGCAATTTTGTGGGTTAACACTCACGCATTTTCCCAGATTTTTTTTACATGACCAAAAATTGATGTTTCTTGTTTATTAGCTTGAGAATATTGTATTATGATATATAAAAAACGAAAACGGCCAGTTCGAGGTTATATACTTATGATTTTATGATTTTGTACATTTACTAAAACGCACCATTTTGTGGGTTAACACTCATGCATTTTGCCAAAAAAATTTACAGAACCAAAAATTGACGTTTCTTGTCTATTAGCTTGAGAATATTGTATTATGATATATAAAAAACGAAAACGACCAGTTCGAGGTTATATACTTATGATTTATGATTTTGTACTTTTACTAAAACGCACCATTTTATGGGTTAACACTCATGCATTTTGCCAAAATTTTTTACGGAACCAAAATTTGACGTTTCTTGTTTATTATCTTGAGAATATTGTATTATGATATATCAAAAAAGAAAACGGCCACTTCGAGGTTATATACTTACGATTTTATTATTTTGTATTTTTTCTAAAACGAGCCATTTTGTGGGTTAACACTCACGCATTTTGCCAGTTTTTTTACGGAACCAAAAATTGACGTTTATGGTTTATTAGCTTGAGAATATTGTATTATGATATATCAAAAAAGAAAACGGCCAGTTCGAGGTTATATACTTAAGATATTATGATTTTATATTTTTTCTAAAACGAGCAATTTTGTGGGTTAACACTCACGCATTTTGCCAGATTTTTTTTACAGAACAAAAAAATTGATGTTTCTTGTTTATTAGCTTGAGAATATTGTATTATGATATTTCAAAAAATAAATTGGTCAGTTCGAGGTTATATACTTATGATTTTATGATTTTGTATTTTTACAAAAACGCACCATTTTGTGGGTGTTCTCACGCATTTTGCCAGATTTTTTTACAGAACCAAAAATTGACGTTTCTTGTTTATTAGCTTGAGAATATTGTATTATGATATATCAAAAAAGAAAACGGCCAGTTCGAGGTTATATACTTAAGATTTTATGATTTTGTACTTTTACTAAAATGCACCATTTTGTGGGTTAACACTCATGCATTTTGCCAAAATTTTTTACAGAACCAAAAATTGATGTTTCTTGTTTATTAGCTGAGAATATTGTATTATGATATATAAAAAACGAAAACGGCCAGTTCGAGGTTATATACTTATGATTTTATGATTTTGTACTTTTACTAAAACGCACCATTTTGTGGGTTAACACTCATGCATTTTGCAAAAAATTTTTACAGAGCCAAAAATTGAGGTCACTTGTTTATTAGCTTGAGAATATTGTATTATGATATATCAAAAAAGAAAACGGCCACTTCGAGGTTATATACTTATGATTTTATGATTTTGTTTTTTTTCTAAAACGAGCCATTTTGTGGGTTAACAATCAAGCATTTTGCCAGATTTTTTTACATAACCAAAAATTGAAGTTTCTTGTTTATTCGCTTTAGAATATTATATTATGATATATGAAAAAAGAAATCGGCCAGTTCGAGGGTATATTCTTATGATTTTATGATTTTGTATTTTTTTTCAAAAACGTGCAATTTTGTGGGTTAACACTCACGCATTTCGCCAGATTTTTATACATAACCAAAAATTGACGTTTCGTATTTTTAGCTTGAGAATATTGTATTATGATATATCAGAAAAGACAACGGCCAGTTCGAGGTTATATACTTATGATTTTATGATTTAATATTTTTTCGAAAACGAGCAATTTTCTGGGTTAACACTCAGGCATTTTGCCAGATTTTTTTTACAGAACCAAAAATTGATGTTTCTTGTTTATTAGCTTGAGAATATTGTATTATGATATATAAAAAACGAAAACGGCCAGTTCGAGGTTATATACTTATGATTTTATGATTTTGTACATTTACTAAAACGCACCATTTTGTGGGTTAACACTCATGCATTTTGCCAAAAAAATTTACAGAACCAAAAATTGACGTTTCTTGTTTATTAGCTTGAGAATATTGTATTATGATATATAAAAAACGAAAACGGCCAGTTCGAGGTTATATACTTATGATTTATGATTTTGTACTTTTACTAAAACGCACCATTTTATGGGTTAACACTCATGCATTTTGCCAAAATTTTTTACAGAACCAAAAATTGACGTTTCTTGTTTATTATCTTGAGAATATTGTATTATGATATATAAAAAAAGAAAACGGCCACTTCGAGGTTATATACTTACGATTTTATGATTTTGTATTTTTTCTAAAACGAGCCATTTTGTGGGTTAACACTCACGCATTTTGCCAGTTTTTTTACGGAACCAAAAATTGACGTTTATGGTTTATTTGCTTGAGAATATTGTATTATGATATATCAAAAAAGAAAACGGCCAGTTCGAGGTTATATACTTAAGATATTATGATTTTATATTTTTTCTAAAACGAGCAATTTTGTGGGTTAACACTCACGCATTTTGCCAGATTTTTTTTACAGAACAAAAAAATTGATGTTTCTTGTTTATTAGCTTGATAATATTGTATTATGATATTACAAAAAATAAATTGGTCAGTTCGAGGTTATATACTTATGATTTTATGATTTTGTATTTTTACAAAAACGCACCATTTTGTGGGTTAACACTCACGCATTTTGCCAGATTTTTTTACAGAACCAAAAATTGACGTTTCTTGTTTATTAGCTTGAGAATATTGTATTATGATATATCAAAAAAGAAAACGGCCAGTTCGAGGTTATATACTTAAGATTTTATGATTTTGTACTTTTACTAAAATGCACCATTTTGTGGGTTAACACTCATGCATTTTGCCAAATTTTTTTACAGAACCAAAAATTGATATTTCTTGTTTATTAGCTGAGAATATTGTATTATGATATATAAAAAACGAAAACGGCCAGTTCGAGGTTATATACTTATGATTTTATGATTTTGTACTTTTACTAAAACGCACCATTTTGTGGGTTAACACTCATGCATTTTGCCAAAATTTTTTACAGAACCAAAAATTGAGGTCACTTGTTTATTAGCTTGAGAATATTGTATTATGATATATCAAAAAAGAAAACGGCCACTTCGAGGTTATATACTTATGATTTTATGATTTTGTTTTTTTTCTAAAACGAGCCATTTTGTGGGTTAACACTCACGCATTTTGCCAGTTATTTTACGGAACCAAAAATTGATGTTTCTGGTTTATTGGCTTGAGTATATTGTATTATGATATATCAAAAAAGAAAACGGCCAGTTCGAGGTTATATACTTAAGATATTATGATTTTATATTTTATCTAAAACGAGCAATTTTGTGGGTTAACACTCACGCATTTTGCCAGATTTTTTTACATAACCAAAAATTGATATTTCTTGTTTATTAGCTTTAGAATATTGTATTATGATATATCAAAAAATAAATTGGTCAGTTCGAGGTTATATACTTATGATTTTATGATATTGTATTTTTACTAAAACGCACCATTTTGTGGGTTAACTAACACTCACGCATTTTGCCAGATTTTTTTACAGAACCAAAAATTGACGTTTCTTGTTTATTAGCTTGAGAATATTGTATTATGATATATCAAAAAAGAAAACGGCCAGTTCGAGGTTATATACTTAAGATTTTATGATTTTGTATTTTTTCTAAAACGAGCAATTTTGTGGGTTAAAACTCAAGCAATTTGCCAGATTTTTTTACATAACCAAAAATTGAAGTTTCTTGTTTGTTAGCTTTAGAATATTATATTATGATATATGAAAAAAGAAATCGGCCAGTTCGAGGGTATATTCTTATGATTTTATGATTTTGTATTGTTTTTCGAAAACGGGCAATTTTGTGGGTTAACACTCACGCATTTTGCCAGATTTTTATACATAACCAAAAATTGACGTTTCGTATTTTTAGCTTGAGAATATTGTATTATGATATATCAGAAAAGACAACGGCCAGTTCGAGGTTATATACTTATGATTTTATGATTTTATATTTTTTCGAAAACGAGCAATTTTGTGGGTTAACACTCACGCATTTTGCCAGATTTTTTGTACAGAACCAAAAATTGACGTTTCTTGTTTATTAGCTTGAGAATATTGTATTATGATATATAAAAAACGAAAACGGCCAGTTCGAGGTTATATACTTATGATTTTATGATTTTGTACTTTTACTACAACGCACCATTTTGTGGGTTAACACTCACGCATTTTGCCAGATTTTTTTACAGAACCAAATATTGACGTTTCTTGTTTATTAGCTTGAGAATATTGTATTATGATATATCAAAAAAGAAAACGGCCAGTTCGAGGTTATATACTTAAGATTTTATGATTTTGTACTTTTACTAAAATGCACCATTTTGTGGGTTAACACTCATGCATTTTGCCAAATTTTTTTACAGAACCAAAAATTGATGTTTCTTGTTTATTAGCTGAGAATATTGTATTATGATATATAAAAAACGAAAACGGCCAGTTCGAGGTTATATACTTATGATTTTATGATTTTGTACTTTTACTAAAACGCACCATTTTATGGGTTAACACTCATGCATTTTGCCAAAATTTTTTACAGAACCAAAATTTGACGTTTCTTGTTTATTAGCTTGAGAATATTGTATTATGATATATCAAAAAAGAAAACGGCCACTTCGAGGTTATATACTTATGATTTTATGATTTTGTTTTTTTTCTAAAACGAGCCATTTTGTGGGTTAACACTCACGCATTTTGCCAGTTATTTTACGGAACCAAAAATTGATGTTTCTGGTTTATTGGCTTGAGAATATTGTATTATGATATATCAAAAAAGAAAACGGCCAGTTCGAGGTTATATACTTAAGATATTATGATTTTATATTTTATCTAAAACGAGCAATTTTGTGGGTTAACACTCACGCATTTTGCCAGATTTTTTTACATAACCAAAAATTGATATTTCTTGTTTATTAGCTTTAGAATATTGTATTATGATATATCAAAAAATAAATTGGTCAGTTCGAGGTTATATACTTATGATTTTATGATTTTGTATTTTTACTAAAACGCACCATTTTGTGGGTTAACTAACACTCACGCATTTTGCCAGATTTTTTTACAGAACCAAAAATTGACGTTTCTTGTTTATTAGCTTGAGAATATTGTATTATGATATATCAAAAAAGAAAACGGCCAGTTCGAGGTTATATACTTAAGATTTTATGATTTTGTATTTTTTCTAAAACGAGCAATTTTGTGGGTTAAAACTCAAGCAATTTGCCAGATTTTTTTACATAACCAAAAATTGAAGTTTCTTGTTTGTTAGCTTTAGAATATTATATTATGATATATGAAAAAAGAAATCGGCCAGTTCGAGGGTATATTCTTATGATTTTATGATTTTGTATTGTTTTTCGAAAACGGGCAATTTTGTGGGTTAACACTCACGCATTTTGCCAGATTTTTATACATAACCAAAAATTGACGTTTCGTATTTTTAGCTTGAGAATATTGTATTATGATATATCAGAAAAGACAACGGCCAGTTCGAGGTTATATACTTATGATTTTATGATTTTATATTTTTTCGAAAACGAGCAATTTTGTGGGTTAACACTCACGCATTTTGCCAGATTTTTTGTACAGAACCAAAAATTGACGTTTCTTGTTTATTAGCTTGAGAATATTGTATTATGATATATAAAAAACGAAAACGGCCAGTTCGAGGTTATATACTTATGATTTTATGATTTTGTACTTTTACTACAACGCACCATTTTGTGGGTTAACACTCACGCATTTTGCCAGATTTTTTTACAGAACCAAAAATTGACGTTTTCTGTTTATTAGCTTGAGAATATTGTATTATGATATATCAGAAAAGTAAACGGCCAGTTCAAGGTTATATACTTATGATTTTATGATTTTATATTTTTTCGAAAACGAGCAATTTTGTGGGTTAACACTCACGCATTTTGCCAGATTTTTTTTATAGAACCAAAAATTGATGTTTCTTGTTTATTAGGTTGAGAATATTGTATTATGATATATAAAAAACGAAAACGGCCAGTTCGAGGTTATATACTTATTATTTTATGATTTTTTACATTTACTAAAACGCACCATTCTATGGGTTAACACTCATGCATTTTGCCAAAATTTTTTACAGAACCAAAAATTGACGTTTCTTGTTTATTAGCTTGAGAATATTGTATTATGATATATAAAAAACGAAAACAGCGAGTTCGAGGTTATATACTTATGATTTTATGATTTTGTACTTTTATTAAAACGCACCATTTTGTGGGTTAACACTCATGCATTTTGCCAAAATTTTTTACAGAACCAAAAATTGACGTTTCTTGTTTATTAGCTTGAGAATATTGTATTATGATATATAAAAAACGAAAACGGCCAGTTCGAGGTTATATACTTAAGATTTTATGATTTTGTACTTTTACTAAAACGCACCATTTTGTGGGTTAACACTCATGCATTTTGCCAAAATTTTTTACAAAACCAAAAATTGACGTTTCTTGTTTATTATCTTGAGAATATTGTATTATGATATATCAAATAAGAAAACGGCTAATTCGAGGTTATATACTTATGATTTTATGATTTTGTATTTTTTCTAAAACGAGCCATTTTGTGGGTTAACACTCACGCATTTTGCCAGTTTTTTTACGGAACCAAAAATTGACGTTTATGGTTAATTAGCTTGAGAATATTGTATTATGATATATCAAAAAAGAAAACGGCCATTTCAAGGTTATATACTTAAGATATTATGATTTTATATTTTTTCTAAAACGAGCAATTTTGTGGGTTAACACTCACGCATTTTGCCAGATTTTTTTACATAACCAAAAATTGATATTTCTTGTTTATTAGCTTTAGAATATTGTATTATGGTATATCAAAGAAGAAATTGGTCAGTTCGAGGTTATATACTTATGATTTTATGATTTTGTATTTTTACTAAAACGCACCATTTTGTGGGTTAACACTCACGCATTTTGCCAGATTTTTTTACAGAACCAAAAATTGACGTTTTCTGTTTATTAGCTTGAGAATATTGTATTATGATATATCAAAAAAGAAAACGGCCAGTTCGAGGTTATATGATTTTATATTTTTTCTAAAACAAGCAATTTTGTGGGTTAACACTCACGCATTTTGCCAGATTTTTTTACATAACCAAAAATTGATATTTCTTGTTTATTAGCTTTAGAATATTGTATTATCATATATCAAAAAAGAAATTGGTCAGTGCGAGGTTATATACTTATGATTTTATGATTTTGTATTTTTACTAAATCACACCATTTTGTGGGTTAACACTCACGCATTTTGCCAGATTTTTTTACAGAACCAAAAATTGACGTTTTCTGTTTATTAGCTTGAGAATATTGTATTATGATATATCAAAAAAGAAAACGGCCAGTTCGAGGTTATATACTTAAGATATTATGATTTTATATTTTTTCTAAAACGAGCAATTTTGTGGGTTAACACTCACGCATTTTGCCAGATTTTTATACATAACCAAAAATTGAAGTTTCTTGTTTATTCGCTTTAGAATATTATGATATGATATATCAGAAAGACAACGGCCAGTTCGAGGTTATATACTTATGATTTTATATTTTTTCGAAAACGAGCAATTTTGTGGGTTAACAGTCATGCATTTTGCCAAATTTTTTTACAGAACCAAAAATTGACGTTTCTTGTTTATTAGCTTGAGAATATTGTATTATGATATATAAAAAACGAAAACGGCCAGTTCGAGGTTATATACTTATTATTTTATAATTTTGTACTTTTACTAAAACGCACCATTTTGTGGGTTAACACTCACGCATTTTGCCAGATTTTTTTACAGAACCAAAAATTGACGTTTCTTGTTTATTAGCTTGAGAATATTGTATTATGATATATCAAAAAAGAAAACGGCCAGTTCGAGGTTATATACTTATGATTTTATGATTTTGTATTTTTTCTAAAACGAGCCATTTTGTGGGTTAACAATCAAGCATTTTGCCAGATTTTTTTACATAACCAAAAATTGAAGTTTCTTGTTTATTCGCTTTAGAATATTATATTATGATATATGAAAAAAGAAATCGGCCAGTTCGAGGGTATATTCTTATGATTTTATGATTTTGTATTTTTTTTTCGAAAACGTGCAATTTTGTGGGTTAACACTCACGCATTTCGCCAGATTTTTATACATAACCAAAAATTGACGTTTCGTATTTTTAGCTTGAGAATATTGTATTATGATATATCAGAAAAGACAACGGCCAGTTCGAGGTTATATACTTATGATTTTATGATTTAATATTTTTTCGAAAACGAGCAATTTTGTGGGTTAACACTCACGCATTTTCCCAGATATTTTTTTACAGAACCAAAAATTGATGTTTCTTGTTTATTAGCTTGAGAATATTGTATTATGATATATAAAAAACGAAAACAGCCAGTTCGAGGTTATATACTTATGATTTTATGTTTTTGTACATTTACTAAAACGCACCATTTTGTGGGTTAACACTCATGCATTTTGCCAAAAAAATTTACAGAACCAAAAATTGACGTTTCTTGTTTATTAGCTTGAGAATATTGTATTATGATATATAAAAAACGAAAACGGCCAGTTCGAGGTTATATACTTATGATTTATGATTTTGTACTTTTATTAAAACGCACCATTTTGTGGGTTAACACTCATGCATTTTGCCAAAATTTTTTACAGAACCAAAAATTGACGTTTCTTGTTTATTAGCTTGAGAATATTGTATTATGATATATAAAAAACGAAAACGGCCAGTTCGAGGTTATATACTTATGATTTTATGATTTTGTACTTTTACTACAACGCACCATTTTGTGGGTTAACACTCACGCATTTTGCCAGATTTTTTTACAGAACCAAAAATTGACGTTTTCTGTTTATTAGCTTGAGAATATTGTATTATGATATATCAGAAAAGTAAACGGCTAGTTCAAGGTTATATACCTATGATTTTATGATTTTATATTTTTTCGAAAACGAGCAATTTTGTGGGTTAACACTCACGCATTTTGCCAGATTTTTTTTATAGAACCAAAAATTGATGTTTCTTGTTTATTAGGTTGAGAATATTGTATTATGATATATAAAAAACGAAAACGGCCAGTTCGAGGTTATATACTTATTATTTTATGATTTTGTACATTTACTAAAACGCACCATTTTATGGGTTAACACTCATGCATTTTGCCAAAATTTTTTACAGAACAAAAAATTGACGTTTCTTGTTTATTAGCTTGAGAATATTGTATTATGATATATAAAAAACGAAAACAGCGAGTTCGAGGTTATATACTTATGATTTTATGATTTTGTACTTTTATTAAAACGCACCATTTTGTGGGTTAACACTCATGCATTTTGCCAAAAAATTTTACAGAACCAAAAATTGACGTTTCTTGTTTATTAGCTTGAGAATATTGTATTATGATATATAAAAAACGAAAACGGCCAGTTCGAGGTTATATACTTAAGATTTTATGATTTTGTACTTTTACTAAAACGCACCATTTTGTGGGTTAACACTCATGCATTTTGCCAAATTTTTTTACAAAACCAAAAATTGACGTTTCTTGTTTATTATCTTGAGAATATTGTATTATGATATATCAAATAAGAAAACGGCTAATTCGAGGTTATATACTTATGATTTTATGATTTTGTATTTTTTCTAAAACGAGCCATTTTGTGGGTTAACACTCACGCATTTTGCCAGTTTTTTAACGGAACCAAAAATTGACGTTTATGGTTAATTAGCTTGAGAATATTGTATTATGATATATCAAAAAAGAAAACGGCCATTTCAAGGTTATATACTTAAGATATTATGATTTTATATTTTTTCTAAAACGAGCAATTTTGTGGGTTAACACTCACGCATTTTGCCAGATTTTTTTACATAACCAAAAATTGATATTTCTTGTTTATTAGCTTTAGAATATTGTACTATGATATATCAAAAAAGAAATTGGTCAGTTCGAGGTTATATAATTATGATTTTATGATTTTGTATTTTTACTAAAACGGACCATTTTGTGGGTTAACACTCACGCATTTTGCCAGATTTTTTTACAGAACCAAAAATTGACGTTTTCTGTTTATTAGCTTGAGAATATTGTATTATGATATATCAAAAAAGAAAACGGCCAGTTCGAGGTTATATACTTAAGATATTATGATTTTATATTTTTTCTCAAACGAGCAATTTTGTGGATTAACACTCACGCATTTTGCCAGATTTTTTTACATAACCAAAAATTGATATTTCTTGTTTATTAGCTTTAGAATATTGCATTATGATATATCAAAAAAGAAAACGGCCAGTTCGAGGTTATATATTTATTATTTTATGATTTTGTATTTTTACTAAAACGCACCATTTTGTGGGTTAACACTCACGCATTTTGCTAGATGTTTTTACAGAACCAAAAATTGGCGTTTTCTGTTTATTAGCTTGAGAATATTGTATTATGATATATCAGAAAAGAAAACGGCCAGTTCAAGGTTATATACTTATGATTTTATGATTTTATATTTTTTCGAAAACGAGCAATTTTGTGGGTTAACACTCACGCATTTTGCCAGATTTTTTTTATAGAACCAAAAATTGATGTTTCTTGTTTATTAGCTTGAGAATATTGTATTATGATATATAAAAAACGAAAACAGCGAGTTCGAGGTTATATACTTATGATTTTATGATTTTGTACTTTTATTAAAACGCACCATTTTGTGGGTTAACACTCATGCATTTTGCCAAAATTTTTTACAGAACCAAAAATTGACGTTTCTTGTTTATTAGCTTGAGAATATTGTATTATGATATATAAAAAACGAAAACGGCCAGTTCGAGGTTATATACTTATGATTTTATGATTTTGTACTTTTACTAAAACGCACCATTTTGTGGGTTAACACTCATGCATTTTGCCAAATTTTTTTACAAAACCAAAAATTGACGTTTCTTGTTTATTATCTTGAGAATATTGTATTATGATATATCAAATAAGAAAACGGCCAATTCGAGGTTATATACTTATGATTTTATGATTTTGTATTTTTTCTAAAACGAGCCATTTTGTGGGTTAACACTCACGCATTTTGCCAGTTTTTTTACGGAACCAAAAATTGACGTTTATGGTTAATTAGCTTGAGAATATTGTATTATGATATATCAAAAAAGAAAACGGCCATTTCGAGGTTATATACTTAAGATATTATGATTTTATATTTTTTCTAAAACGAGCAATTTTGTGGGTTAACACTCACGCATTTTGCCAGATTTTTTTACATAACCAAAAATTGATATTTCTTGTTTATTAGCTTTAGAATATTGTATTATGATATATCAAAAAAGAAATTGGTCAGTTCGAGGTTATATACTTATGATTTTATGATTTTGTATTTTTACTAAAACGCACCATTTTGTGGGTTAACACTCACGCATTTTGCCAGATTTTTTTACAGAACCAAAAATTGACGTTTTCTGTTTATTAGCTTGAGAATATTGTATTATGATATATCAAAAAAGAAAACGGCCAGTTCGAGGTTATAAGATTTTATATTTTTTCTAAAACAAGCAATTTTATGGGTTAACACTCACGCATTTTGGCAGATTTTTTTACAGAACCAAAAATTGACGTTTCGTATTTTTAGCTTGAGAATATTGTATTATGATATATCAGAAAAGAAAACGGCCAGTTCGAGGTTATATACTTAAGATATTATGATTTTATATTTTTTCGAAAACGAGCAATTTTGTGGGTTAACACTCATGCATTTTGCCAAAATTTTTTACAGAACCAAAAATTGACGTTTCTTGTTTATTAGCTTGAGAATATTGTATTATGATATATAAAAAACGAAAACGGCCAGTTCGAGGTTATATACTTATGATTTTATGATTTTGTACTTTTACTAAAACGCACCATTTTGTGGGTTAACACTCACGCATTTTGCCAGATTTTTTTACAGAACCAAAAATTGACGTTTCTTGTTTATTAGCTTGAGAATATTGTATTATGATATATCAAAAAAGAAAACGGCCAGTTCGAGGTTATATACTTATGATTTTATGATTTTGTATTTTTTCTAAAACGAGCAATTTTGTGGGTTAACAATCAAGCATTTTGCCAGATTTTTTTACATAACCAAAAATTGAAGTTTCTTGTTTATTCGCTTTAGAATATTATATTATGATATATGAAAAACGAAATCGGCCAGTTCGAAGGTATATTCTTATGATTTTATGATTTTGTATTTTTTTTCGAAAACGTGCAATTTTGTGGGTTAACACTCACGCATTTCGCCAGATTTTTATACATAACCAAAAATTGACGTTTCGTATTTTTAGCTTGAGAATATTGTATTATGATATATCAGAAAAGACAACGGCCAGTTCGAGTTTATATACTTATGATTTTATGATTTAATATTTTTTCGAAAACGAGCAATTTTGTGGGTTAACACTCACGCATTTTCCCAGATTTTTTTTACATAACCAAAAATTGATGTTTCTTGTTTATTAGCTTGAGAATATTGTATTATGATATATAAAAAACGAAAACGGCCAGTTCGAGGTTATATACTTATGATTTTATGATTTTGTACATTTACTAAAACGCACCATTTTGTGGGTTAACACTCATGCATTTTGCCAAAAAAATTTACAGAACCAAAACTTGACGTTTCTTGTTTATTAGCTTGAGAATATTGTATTATGATATATAAAAAACGAAAACGGCCAGTTCGAGGTTATATACTTATGATTTATGATTTTGTACTTTTACTAAAACGCACCATTTTACGGGTTAACACTCATGCATTTTGCCAAAATTTTTTACAGAACCAAAATTTGACGTTTCTTGTTTATTATCTTGAGAATATTGTATTATGATATATCAGAAAAGAAAACGGCCACTTCGAGGTTATATACTTACGATTTTATAATTTTGTATTTTTTCTAAAACGAGCCATTTTGTGGGTTAACACTCACGCATTTTGCCAGTTTTTTTACGGAACCAAAAATTGACGTTTATGGTTTATTAGCTTGAGAATATTGTATTATGATATATCAAAAAAGAAAACGGCCAGTTCGAGGTTATATAATTAAGATATTATGATTTTATATTTTTTCTAAAACGAGCAATTTTGTGGGTTAACACTCACCTATTTTGCCAGATTTTTTTTACAGAACAAAAAAATTGATGTTTCTTGTTTATTAGCTTGAGAATATTGTATTATGATATTTCAAAAAATAAATTGGTCAGTTCGAGGTTATATACTTATGATTTTATGATTTTGTACTTTTACTACAACGCACCATTTTGTGGGTTAACACTCACGCATTTTGCCAGATTTTTTTACAGAACCAAAAATTGACGTTTCTTGTTTATTAGCTTGAGAATATTGTATTATGATATATCAAAAAAGAAAACGGGCAGTTCGAGGTTATATACTTAAGATTTTATGATTTTGTACTTTTACTAAAATGCACCATTTTGTGGGTTAACACTCATGCATTTTGCCAAAATTTTTTACAGAACCAAAAATTGATGTTTCTTGTTTATTAGCTGAGAATATTGTATTATGATATATAAAAAACGAAAACGGCCAGTTCGAGGTTATATACTTATGATTTTATGATTTTGTACTTTTACTAAAACGCACCATTTTGTGGGTTAACACTCATGCATTTTGCCAAAATTTTTTACAGAGCCAAAAATTGAGGTCACTTGTTTATTAGCTTGAGAATATTGTATTATGATATATCAAAAAAGAAAACGGCCACTTCGAGGTTATATACTTATGATTTTATGATTTTGTTTTTTTTCTAAAACGAGCCATTTTGTGGGTTAACAATCAAGCATTTTGCCAGATTTTTTTACATAACCAAAAATTGAAGTTTCTTGTTTATTCGCTTTAGAATATTATATTATGATATATGAAAAAAGAAATCGGCCAGTTCGAGGGTATATTCTTATGATTTTATGATTTTGTATTTTTTTTCAAAAACGCGCAATTTTGTGGGTTAACACTCACGCATTTCGCCAGATTTTTATACATAACCAAAAATTGACGTTTCGTATTTTTAGCTTGAGAATATTGTATTATGATATATCAGAAAAGACAACGGCCAGTTCGAGGTTATATACTTATGATTTTATGATTTAATATTTTTTCGAAAACGAGCAATTTTCTGGGTTAACACTCAGGCATTTTGCCAGATTTTTTTTACAGAACCAAAAATTGATGTTTCTTGTTTATTAGCTTGAGAATATTGTATTATGATATATAAAAAACGAAAACGGCCAGTTCGAGGTTATATACTTATGATTTTATGATTTTGTACATTTACTAAAACGCACCATTTTGTGGGTTAACACTCATGCATTTTGCCAAAAAAATTTACAGAACCAAAAATTGACGTTTCTTGTTTATTAGCTTGAGAATATTGTATTATGATATATAAAAAACGAAAACGGCCAGTTCGAGGTTATATACTTATGATTTATGATTTTGTACTTTTACTAAAACGCACCATTTTATGGGTTAACACTCATGCATTTTGCCAAAATTTTTTACAGAACCAAAAATTGACGTTTCTTGTTTATTATCTTGAGAATATTGTATTATGATATATAAAAAAAGAAAACGGCCACTTCGAGGTTATATACTTACGATTTTATGATTTTGTATTTTTTCTAAAACGAGCCATTTTGTGGGTTAACACTCACGCATTTTGCCAGTTTTTTTACGGAACCAAAAATTGACGTTTATGGTTTATTTGCTTGAGAATATTGTATTATGATATATCAAAAAAGAAAACGGCCAGTTCGAGGTTATATACTTAAGATATTATGATTTTATATTTTTTCTAAAACGAGCAATTTTGTGGGTTAACACTCACGCATTTTGCCAGATTTTTTTTACAGAACAAAAAAATTGATGTTTCTTGTTTATTAGCTTGAGAATATTGTATTATGATATTACAAAAAATAAATTGGTCAGTTCGAGGTTATATACTTATGATTTTATGATTTTGTATTTTTACAAAAACGCACCATTTTGTGGGTTAACACTCACGCATTTTGCCAGATTTTTTTACAGAACCAAAAATTGACGTTTCTTGTTTATTAGCTTGAGAATATTGTATTATGATATATCAAAAAAGAAAACGGCCAGTTCGAGGTTATATACTTAAGATTTTATGATTTTGTACTTTTACTAAAATGCACCATTTTGTGGGTTAACACTCATGCATTTTGCCAAATTTTTTTACAGAACCAAAAATTGATGTTTCTTGTTTATTAGCTGAGAATATTGTATTATGATATATAAAAAACAAAAACGGCCAGTTCGAGGTTATATACTTATGATTTTATGATTTTGTACTTTTACTAAAACGCACCATTTTGTGGGTTAACACTCATGCATTTTGCCAAAATTTTTTACAGAACCAAAAATTGAGGTCACTTGTTTATTAGCTTGAGAATATTGTATTATGATATATCAAAAAAGAAAACGGCCACTTCGAGGTTATATACTTATGATTTTATGATTTTGTTTTTTTTCTAAAACGAGCCATTTTGTGGGTTAACACTCACGCATTTTGCCAGTTATTTTACGGAACCAAAAATTGATGTTTCTGGTTTATTGGCTTGAGAATATTGTATTATGATATATCAAAAAAGAAAACGGCCAGTTCGAGGTTATATACTTAAGATATTATGATTTTATATTTTATCTAAAACGAGCAATTTTGTGGGTTAACACTCACGCATTTTGCCAGATTTTTTTACATAACCAAAAATTGATATTTCTTGTTTATTAGCTTTAGAATATTGTATTATGATATATCAAAAAATAAATTGGTCAGTTCGAGGTTATATACTTATGATTTTATGATTTTGTATTTTTACTAAAACGCACCATTTTGTGGGTTAACTAACACTCACGCATTTTGCCAGATTTTTTTACAGAACCAAAAATTGACGTTTCTTGTTTATTAGCTTGAGAATATTGTATTATGATATATCAAAAAAGAAAGCGGCCAGTTCGAGGTTATATACTTAAGATTTTATGATTTTGTATTTTTTCTAAAACGAGCAATTTTGTGGGTTAACACTCAAGCAATTTGCCAGATTTTTTTACATAACCAAAAATTGAAGTTTCTTGTTTGTTAGCTTTAGAATATTATATTATGATATATGAAAAAAGAAATCGGCCAGTTCGAGGGTAACTTCTTATGATTTTATGATTTTGTATTGTTTTTCGAAAACGGGCAATTTTGTGGGTTAACACTCACGCATTTTGCCAGATTTTTATACATAACCAAAAATTGACGTTTCGTATTTTTAGCTTGAGAATATTGTATTATGATATATCAGAAAAGACAACGGCCAGTTCGAGGTTATATACTTATGATTTTATGATTTTATATTTTTTCGAAAACGAGCAATTTTGTGGGTTAACACTCACGCATTTTGCCAGATTTTTTGTACAGAACCAAAAATTGACGTTTCTTGTTTATTAGCTTGAGAATATTGTATTATGATATATAAAAAACGAAAACGGCCAGTTCGAGGTTATATACTTATGATTTTATGATTTTGTACTTTTACTACAACGCACCATTTTGTGGGTTAACACTCACGCATTTTGCCAGATTTTTTTACAGAACCAAAAATTGACGTTTCTTGTTTATTAGCTTGAGAATATTGTATTATGATATATCAAAAAAGAAAACGGCCAGTTCGAGGTTATATACTTAAGATTTTATGATTTTGTACTTTTACTAAAAATGCACCATTTTGTGGGTTAACACTCATGCATTTTGCCAAATTTTTTTACAAAACCAAAAATTGATGTTTCTTGTTTATTAGCTGAGAATATTGTATTATGATATATAAAAAACGAAAACGGCCAGTTCGAGGTTATATACTTATGATTTTATGATTTTGTACTTTTACTAAAACGCACCATTTTGTGGGTTAACACTCATGCATTTTGCCAAAATTTTTTACAGAACCAAAAATTGAGGTCACTTGTTTATTAGCTTGAGAATATTGTATTATGATATATCAAAAAAGAAAACGGCCACTTCGAGGTTATATACTTATGATTTTATGATTTTGTTTTTTTTCTAAAACGAGCCATTTTGTGGGTTAACACTCACGCATTTTGCCAGTTATTTTACGGAACCAAAAATTGATGTTTCTGGTTTATTGGCTTGAGAATATTGTATTATGATATATCAAAAAAGAAAACGGCCAGTTCGAGGTTATATACTTAAGATATTATGATTTTATATTTTATCTAAAACGAGCAATTTTGTGGGTTAACACTCACGCATTTTGCCAGATTTTTTTACATAACCAAAAATTGATATTTCTTGTTTATTAACTTTAGAATATTGTATTATGATATATCAAAAAATAATTTGGTCAGTTCGAGGTTATATACTTATGATTTTATGATTTTGTATTTTTACTAAAACGCACCATTTTGTGGGTTAACTAACACTCACGCATTTTGCCAGATTTTTTTACAGAACCAAAAATTGACGTTTCTTGTTTATTAGCTTGAGAATATTGTATTATGATATATCAAAAAAGAAAACGGCCAGTTCGAGGTTATATACTTAAGATTTTATGATTTTGTATTTTTTCTAAAACGAGCAATTTTGTGGGTTAACACTCAAGCAATTTGCCAGATTTTTTTACATAACCAAAAATTGAAGTTTCTTGTTTGTTAGCTTTAGAATATTATATTATGATATATGAAAAAAGAAATCGGCCAGTTCGAGGGTATATTCTTATGATTTTATGATTTTGTATTGTTTTTCGAAAACGGGCAATTTTGTGGGTTAACACTCACGCATTTTGCCAGATTTTTATACATAACCAAAAATTGACGTTTCGTATTTTTAGCTTGAGAATATTGTATTATGATATATCAGAAAAGACAACGGCCAGTTCGAGGTTATATACTTATGATTTTATGATTTTATATTTTTTCGAAAACGAGCAATTTTGTGGGTTAACACTCACGCATTTTGCCAGATTTTTGTACAGAACCAAAAATTGACGTTTCTTGTTTATTAGCTTGAGAATATTGTATTATGATATATAAAAAACGAAAACGGCCAGTTCGAGGTTATATACTTATGATTTTATGATTTTGTACTTTTACTACAACGCACCATTTTGTGGGTTAACACTCACGCATTTTGCCAGATTTTTTTACAGAACTAAAAATTGACGTTTTCTGTTTATTAGCTTGAGAATATTGTATTATGATATATCAGAAAAGTAAACGGCCAGTTCAAGGTTATATACTTATGATTTTATGATTTTATATTTTTTCGAAAACGAGCAATTTTGTGGGTTAACACTCACGCATTTTGCCAGATTTTTTTTATAGAACCAAAAATTGATGTTTCTTGTTTATTAGGTTGAGAATATTGTATTATGATATATAAAAAACGAAAACGGCCAGTTCGAGATTATATACTTATTATTTTATGATTTTGTACATTTACTAAAACGCACCATTTTATGGGTTAACACTCATGCATTTTGCCAAAATTTTTTACAGAACCAAAAATTGACGTTTCTTGTTTATTAGCTTGAGAATATTGTATTATGATATATAAAAAACGAAAACGGCCAGTTCGAGGTTATATACTTATGATTTTATGATTTTGTACTTTTACTAAAACGCACCATTTTGTGGGTTAACACTCATGCATTTTGCCAAAATTTTTTACAGAACCAAAAATTGAGGTCACTTGTTTATTAGCTTGAGAATATTGTATTATGATATATCAAAAAAGAAAACGGCCACTTCGAGGTTATATACTTATGATTTTATGATTTTGTTTTTTTTCTAAAACGAGCCATTTTGTGGGTTAACACTCACGCATTTTGCCAGTTATTTTACGGAACCAAAAATTGATGTTTCTGGTTTATTGGCTTGAGAATATTGTATTATGATATATCAAAAAAGAAAACGGCCAGTTCGAGGTTATATACTTAAGATATTATGATTTTATATTTTATCTAAAACGAGCAATTTTGTGGGTTAACACTCACGCATTTTGCCAGATTTTTTTACATAACCAAAAATTGATATTTCTTGTTTATTAACTTTAGAATATTGTATTATGATATATCAAAAAATAATTTGGTCAGTTCGAGGTTATATACTTATGATTTTATGATTTTGTATTTTTACTAAAACGCACCATTTTGTGGGTTAACTAACACTCACGCATTTTGCCAGATTTTTTTACAGAACCAAAAATTGACGTTTCTTGTTTATTAGCTTGAGAATATTGTATTATGATATATCAAAAAAGAAAACGGCCAGTTCGAGGTTATATACTTAAGATTTTATGATTTTGTATTTTTTCTAAAACGAGCAATTTTGTGGGTTAACACTCAAGCAATTTGCCAGATTTTTTTACATAACCAAAAATTGAAGTTTCTTGTTTGTTAGCTTTAGAATATTATATTATGATATATGAAAAAAGAAATCGGCCAGTTCGAGGGTATATTCTTATGATTTTATGATTTTGTATTGTTTTTCGAAAACGGGCAATTTTGTGGGTTAACACTCACGCATTTTGCCAGATTTTTATACATAACCAAAAATTGACGTTTCGTATTTTTAGCTTGAGAATATTGTATTATGATATATCAGAAAAGACAACGGCCAGTTCGAGGTTATATACTTATGATTTTATGATTTTATATTTTTTCGAAAACGAGCAATTTTGTGGGTTAACACTCACGCATTTTGCCAGATTTTTGTACAGAACCAAAAATTGACGTTTCTTGTTTATTAGCTTGAGAATATTGTATTATGATATATAAAAAACGAAAACGGCCAGTTCGAGGTTATATACTTATGATTTTATGATTTTGTACTTTTACTACAACGCACCATTTTGTGGGTTAACACTCACGCATTTTGCCAGATTTTTTTACAGAACTAAAAATTGACGTTTTCTGTTTATTAGCTTGAGAATATTGTATTATGATATATCAGAAAAGTAAACGGCCAGTTCAAGGTTATATACTTATGATTTTATGATTTTATATTTTTTCGAAAACGAGCAATTTTGTGGGTTAACACTCACGCATTTTGCCAGATTTTTTTTATAGAACCAAAAATTGATGTTTCTTGTTTATTAGGTTGAGAATATTGTATTATGATATATAAAAAACGAAAACGGCCAGTTCGAGATTATATACTTATTATTTTATGATTTTGTACATTTACTAAAACGCACCATTTTATGGGTTAACACTCATGCATTTTGCCAAAATTTTTTACAGAACCAAAAATTGACGTTTCTTGTTTATTAGCTTGAGAATATTGTATTATGATATATAAAAAACGAAAACGGCCAGTTCGAGGTTATATACTTATGATTTTATGATTTTGTACTTTTACTAAAACGCACCATTTTGTGGGTTAACACTCATGCATTTTGCCAAAATTTTTTACAGAACCAAAAATTGAGGTCACTTGTTTATTAGCTTGAGAATATTGTATTATGATATATCAAAAAAGAAAACGACCACTTCGAGGTTATATACTTATGATTTTATGATTTTGTTTTTTTTCTAAAACGAGCCATTTTGTGGGTTAACACTCACGCATTTTGCCAGTTATTTTACGGAACCAAAAATTGATGTTTCTGGTTTATTGGCTTGAGAATATTGTATTATGATATATCAAAAAAGAAAACGGCCAGTTCGAGGTTATATACTTAAGATATTATGATTTTATATTTTATCTAAAACGAGCAATTTTGTGGGTTAACACTCACGCATTTTGCCAGATTTTTTTACATAACCAAAAATTGATATTTCTTGTTTATTAACTTTAGAATATTGTATTATGATATATCAAAAAATAATTTGGTCAGTTCGAGGTTATATACTTATGATTTTATGATTTTGTATTTTTACTAAAACGCACCATTTTGTGGGTTAACTAACACTCACGCATTTTGCCAGATTTTTTTACAGAACCAAAAATTGACGTTTCTTGTTTATTAGCTTGAGAATATTGTATTATGATATATCAAAAAAGAAAACGGCCAGTTCGAGGTTATATACTTAAGATTTTATGATTTTGTATTTTTTCTAAAACGAGCAATTTTGTGGGTTAACACTCAAGCAATTTGCCAGATTTTTTTACATAACCAAAAATTGAAGTTTCTTGTTTGTTAGCTTTAGAATATTATATTATGATATATGAAAAAAGAAATCGGCCAGTTCGAGGGTATATTCTTATGATTTTATGATTTTGTATTGTTTTTCGAAAACGGGCAATTTTGTGGGTTAACACTCACGCATTTTGCCAGATTTTTATACATAACCAAAAATTGACGTTTCGTATTTTTAGCTTGAGAATATTGTATTATGATATATCAGAAAAGACAACGGCCAGTTCGAGGTTATATACTTATGATTTTATGATTTTATATTTTTTCGAAAACGAGCAATTTTGTGGGTTAACACTCACGCATTTTGCCAGATTTTTGTACAGAACCAAAAATTGACGTTTCTTGTTTATTAGCTTGAGAATATTGTATTATGATATATAAAAAACGAAAACGGCCAGTTCGAGGTTATATACTTATGATTTTATGATTTTGTACTTTTACTACAACGCACCATTTTGTGGGTTAACACTCACGCATTTTGCCAGATTTTTTTACAGAACTAAAAATTGACGTTTTCTGTTTATTAGCTTGAGAATATTGTATTATGATATATCAGAAAAGTAAACGGCCAGTTCAAGGTTATATACTTATGATTTTATGATTTTATATTTTTTCGAAAACGAGCAATTTTGTGGGTTAACACTCACGCATTTTGCCAGATTTTTTTTATAGAACCAAAAATTGATGTTTCTTGTTTATTAGGTTGAGAATATTGTATTATGATATATAAAAAACGAAAACGGCCAGTTCGAGATTATATACTTATTATTTTATGATTTTGTACATTTACTAAAACGCACCATTTTATGGGTTAACACTCATGCATTTTGCCAAAATTTTTTACAGAACCAAAAATTGACGTTTCTTGTTTATTAGCTTGAGAATATTGTATTATGATATATAAAAAACGAAAACGGCCAGTTCGAGGTTATATACTTATGATTTTATGATTTTGTACTTTTACTAAAACGCACCATTTTGTGGGTTAACACTCATGCATTTTGCCAAAATTTTTTACAGAACCAAAAATTGAGGTCACTTGTTTATTAGCTTGAGAATATTGTATTATGATATATCAAAAAAGAAAACGGCCACTTCGAGGTTATATACTTATGATTTTATGATTTTGTTTTTTTTCTAAAACGAGCCATTTTGTGGGTTAACACTCACGCATTTTGCCAGTTATTTTACGGAACCAAAAATTGATGTTTCTGGTTTATTGGCTTGAGAATATTGTATTATGATATATCAAAAAAGAAAACGGCCAGTTCGAGGTTATATACTTAAGATATTATGATTTTATATTTTATCTAAAACGAGCAATTTTGTGGGTTAACACTCACGCATTTTGCCAGATTTTTTTACATAACCAAAAATTGATATTTCTTGTTTATTAACTTTAGAATATTGTATTATGATATATCAAAAAATAATTTGGTCAGTTCGAGGTTATATACTTATGATTTTATGATTTTGTATTTTTACTAAAACGCACCATTTTGTGGGTTAACTAACACTCACGCATTTTGCCAGATTTTTTTACAGAACCAAAAATTGACGTTTCTTGTTTATTAGCTTGAGAATATTGTATTATGATATATCAAAAAAGAAAACGGCCAGTTCGAGGTTATATACTTAAGATTTTATGATTTTGTATTTTTTCTAAAACGAGCAATTTTGTGGGTTAACACTCAAGCAATTTGCCAGATTTTTTTACATAACCAAAAATTGAAGTTTCTTGTTTGTTAGCTTTAGAATATTATATTATGATATATGAAAAAAGAAATCGGCCAGTTCGAGGGTATATTCTTATGATTTTATGATTTTGTATTGTTTTTCGAAAACGGGCAATTTTGTGGGTTAACACTCACGCATTTTGCCAGATTTTTATACATAACCAAAAATTGACGTTTCGTATTTTTAGCTTGAGAATATTGTATTATGATATATCAGAAAAGACAACGGCCAGTTCGAGGTTATATACTTATGATTTTATGATTTTATATTTTTTCGAAAACGAGCAATTTTGTGGGTTAACACTCACGCATTTTGCCAGATTTTTGTACAGAACCAAAAATTGACGTTTCTTGTTTATTAGCTTGAGAATATTGTATTATGATATATAAAAAACGAAAACGGCCAGTTCGAGGTTATATACTTATGATTTTATGATTTTGTACTTTTACTACAACGCACCATTTTGTGGGTTAACACTCACGCATTTTGCCAGATTTTTTTACAGAACTAAAAATTGACGTTTTCTGTTTATTAGCTTGAGAATATTGTATTATGATATATCAGAAAAGTAAACGGCCAGTTCAAGGTTATATACTTATGATTTTATGATTTTATATTTTTTCGAAAACGAGCAATTTTGTGGGTTAACACTCACGCATTTTGCCAGATTTTTTTTATAGAACCAAAAATTGATGTTTCTTGTTTATTAGGTTGAGAATATTGTATTATGATATATAAAAAACGAAAACGGCCAGTTCGAGATTATATACTTATTATTTTATGATTTTGTACATTTACTAAAACGCACCATTTTATGGGTTAACACTCATGCATTTTGCCAAAATTTTTTACAGAACCAAAAATTGACGTTTCTTGTTTATTAGCTTGAGAATATTGTATTATGATATATAAAAAACGAAAACGGCCAGTTCGAGGTTATATACTTATGATTTTATGATTTTGTACTTTTACTAAAACGCACCATTTTGTGGGTTAACACTCATGCATTTTGCCAAAATTTTTTACAGAACCAAAAATTGAGGTCACTTGTTTATTAGCTTGAGAATATTGTATTATGATATATCAAAAAAGAAAACGGCCACTTCGAGGTTATATACTTATGATTTTATGATTTTGTACTTTTACTAAAACGCACCATTTTGTGGGTTAACACTCATGCATTTTGCCAAAATTTTTTACAGAACCAAAAATTGAGGTCACTTGTTTATTAGCTTGAGAATATTGTATTATGATATATCAAAAAAGAAAACGGCCACTTCGAGGTTATATACTTATGATTTTATGATTTTGTTTTTTTTCTAAAACGAGCCATTTTGTGGGTTAACACTCACGCATTTTGCCAGTTATTTTACGGAACCAAAAATTGATGTTTCTGGTTTATTGGCTTGAGAATATTGTATTATGATATATCAAAAAAGAAAACGGCCAGTTCGAGGTTATATACTTAAGATATTATGATTTTATATTTTATCTAAAACGAGCAATTTTGTGGGTTAACACTCACGCATTTTGCCAGATTTTTTTACATAACCAAAAATTGATATTTCTTGTTTATTAGCTTTAGAATATTGTATTATGATATATCAAAAAATAATTTGGTCAGTTCGAGGTTATATACTTATGATTTTATGATTTTGTATTTTTACTAAAACGCACCATTTTGTGGGTTAACTAACACTCACGCATTTTGCCAGATTTTTTTACAGAGCCAAAAATTGACGTTTCTTGTTTATTAGCTTGAGAATATTGTATTATGATATATCAGAAAAGTAAACGGCCAGTTCAAGGTTATATACTTATGATTTTATGATTTTATATTTTTTCGAAAACGAGCAATTTTGTGGGTTAACACTCACGCATTTTGCCAGATTTTTTTTATAGAACAAAAAATTGATGTTTCTTGTTTATTAGGTTGAGAATATTGTATTATGATATATAAAAAACGAAAACGGCCAGTTCGAGATTATATACTTATTATTTTATGATTTTGTACATTTACTAAAACGCACCATTTTATGGGTTAACACTCATGCATTTTGCCAAAATTTTTTACAGAACCAAAAATTGACGTTTCTTGTTTATTAGCTTGAGAATATTGTATTATGATATATAAAAAACGAAAACGGCCAGTTCGAGGTTATATACTTATGATTTTATGATTTTGTACTTTTACTAAAACGCACCATTTTGTGGGTTAACACTCATGCATTTTGCCAAAATTTTTTACAGAACCAAAAATTGAGGTCACTTGTTTATTAGCTTGAGAATATTGTATTATGATATATCAAAAAAGAAAACGGCCACTTCGAGGTTATATACTTATGATTTTATGATTTTGTTTTTTTTCTAAAACGAGCCATTTTGTGGGTTAACACTCACGCATTTTGCCAGTTATTTTACGGAACCAAAAATTGATGTTTCTGGTTTATTGGCTTGAGAATATTGTATTATGATATATCAAAAAAGAAAACGGCCAGTTCGAGGTTATATACTTAAGATATTATGATTTTATATTTTATCTAAAACGAGCAATTTTGTGGGTTAACACTCACGCATTTTGCCAGATTTTTTTACATAACCAAAAATTGATATTTCTTGTTTATTAACTTTAGAATATTGTATTATGATATATCAAAAAATAATTTGGTCAGTTCGAGGTTATATACTTATGATTTTATGATTTTGTATTTTTACTAAAACGCACCATTTTGTGGGTTAACTAACACTCACGCATTTTGCCAGATTTTTTTACAGAGCCAAAAATTGACGTTTCTTGTTTATTAGCTTGAGAATATTGTATTATGATATATCAGAAAAGTAAACGGCCAGTTCAAGGTTATATACTTAAGATTTTATGATTTTGTATTTTTTCTAAAACGAGCAATTTTGTGGGTTAACACTCACGCATTTTGCCAGATTTTTTTTATAGAACCAAAAATTGATGTTTCTTGTTTATTAGGTTGAGAATATTGTATTATGATATATAAAAAACGAAAACGGCCAGTTCGAGATTATATACTTATTATTTTATGATTTTGTACATTTACTAAAACGCACCATTTTATGGGTTAACACTCATGCATTTTGCCAAAATTTTTTACAGAACCAAAAATTGACGTTTCTTGTTTATTAGCTTGAGAATATTGTATTATGATATATAAAAAACGAAAACGGCCAGTTCGAGGTTATATACTTATGATTTTATGATTTTGTACTTTTACTAAAACGCACCATTTTGTGGGTTAACACTCATGCATTTTGCCAAAATTTTTTACAGAACCAAAAATTGAGGTCACTTGTTTATTAGCTTGAGAATATTGTATTATGATATATCAAAAAAGAAAACGGCCACTTCGAGGTTATATACTTATGATTTTATGATTTTGTTTTTTTTCTAAAACGAGCCATTTTGTGGGTTAACACTCACGCATTTTGCCAGTTATTTTACGGAACCAAAAATTGATGTTTCTGGTTTATTGGCTTGAGAATATTGTATTATGATATATCAAAAAAGAAAACGGCCAGTTCGAGGTTATATACTTAAGATATTATGATTTTATATTTTATCTAAAACGAGCAATTTTGTGGGTTAACACTCACGCATTTTGCCAGATTTTTTTACATAACCAAAAATTGATATTTCTTGTTTATTAACTTTAGAATATTGTATTATGATATATCAAAAAATAATTTGGTCAGTTCGAGGTTATATACTTATGATTTTATGATTTTGTATTTTTACTAAAACGCACCATTTTGTGGGTTAACTAACACTCACGCATTTTGCCAGATTTTTTTACAGAACCAAAAATTGACGTTTCTTGTTTATTAGCTTGAGAATATTGTATTATGATATATCAAAAAAGAAAACGGCCAGTTCGAGGTTATATACTTAAGATTTTATGATTTTGTATTTTTTCTAAAACGAGCAATTTTGTGGGTTAACACTCAAGCAATTTGCCAGATTTTTTTACATAACCAAAAATTGAAGTTTCTTGTTTGTTAGCTTTAGAATATTATATTATGATATATGAAAAAAGAAATCGGCCAGTTCGAGGGTATATTCTTATGATTTTATGATTTTGTATTGTTTTTCGAAAACGGGCAATTTTGTGGGTTAACACTCACGCATTTTGCCAGATTTTTATACATAACCAAAAATTGACGTTTCGTATTTTTAGCTTGAGAATATTGTATTATGATATATCAGAAAAGACAACGGCCAGTTCGAGGTTATATACTTATGATTTTATGATTTTATATTTTTTCGAAAACGAGCAATTTTGTGGGTTAACACTCACGCATTTTGCCAGATTTTTGTACAGAACCAAAAATTGACGTTTCTTGTTTATTAGCTTGAGAATATTGTATTATGATATATAAAAAACGAAAACGGCCAGTTCGAGGTTATATACTTATGATTTTATGATTTTGTACTTTTACTACAACGCACCATTTTGTGGGTTAACACTCACGCATTTTGCCAGATTTTTTTACAGAACTAAAAATTGACGTTTTCTGTTTATTAGCTTGAGAATATTGTATTATGATATATCAGAAAAGTAAACGGCCAGTTCAAGGTTATATACTTATGATTTTATGATTTTATATTTTTTCGAAAACGAGCAATTTTGTGGGTTAACACTCACGCATTTTGCCAGATTTTTTTTATAGAACCAAAAATTGATGTTTCTTGTTTATTAGGTTGAGAATATTGTATTATGATATATAAAAAACGAAAACGGCCAGTTCGAGATTATATACTTATTATTTTATGATTTTGTACATTTACTAAAACGCACCATTTTATGGGTTAACACTCATGCATTTTGCCAAAATTTTTTACAGAACCAAAAATTGACGTTTCTTGTTTATTAGCTTGAGAATATTGTATTATGATATATAAAAAACGAAAACAGCGAGTTTGAGGTTATATACTTATGATTTTATGATTTTGTACTTTTATTAAAACGCACCATTTTGTGGGTTAACACTCATGCATTTTGCCAAAAATTTTTACAGAACCAAAAATTGACGTTTCTTGTTTATTAGCTTGAGAATATTGTATTATGATATATAAAAAACGAAAACGGCCAGTTCGAGGTTATATACTTATGATTTTATGATTTTGTACTTTTACTAAAACGCACCATTTTGTGGGTTAACACTCATGCATTTTGCCAAAATTTTTTACAAAACCAAAAATTGACGTTTCTTGTTTATTATCTTGAGAATATTGTATTATGATATATCAAATAAGAAAACGGCTAATTCGAGGTTATATACTTATGATTTTATGATTTTGTATTTTTTCTAAAACGAGCCATTTTGTGGGTTAACACTCACGCATTTTGCCAGTTTTTTTACGGAACCAAAAATTGACGTTTATGGTTAATTAGCTTGAGAATATTGTATTATGATATATCAAAAAAGAAAACGGCCATTTCAAGGTTATATACTTAAGATATTATGATTTTATATTTTTTCTAAAACGAGCAATTTTGTGGGTTAACACTCACGCATTTTGCCAGATTTTTTTACATAACCAAAAATTGATATTTCTTGTTTATTAGCTTTAGAATATTGTATTATGGTATATCAAAAAAGAAATTGGTCAGTTCGAGGTTATATACTTATGATTTTATGATTTTGTATTTTTACTAAAACGCACCATTTTGTGGGTTAACACTCACGCATTTTGCCAGATTTTTTTACAGAACCAAAAATTGACGTTTTCTGTTTATTAGCTTGAGCATATTGTATTATGATATATCAAAAAAGAAAACGGCCAGTTCGAGGTTATATGATTTTATATTTTTTCTAAAACAAGCAATTTTGTGGGTTAACACTCACGCATTTTGCCAGATTTTTTTACATAACCAAAAATTGATATTTCTTGTTTATTAGCTTTAGAATATTGTATTATGATATATCAAAAAAGAAATTGGTCAGTGCGAGGTTATATACTTATGATTTTATGATTTTGTATTTTTACTAAATCACACCATTTTGTGGGTTAACACTCACGCATTTTGCCAGATTTTTTTACAGAACCAAAAATTGACGTTTTCTGTTTATTAGCTTGAGAATATTGTATTATGATATATCAAAAAAGAAAACGGCCAGTTCGAGGTTATATACTTAAGATATTATGATTTTATATTTTTTCTAAAACGAGCAATTTTGTGGGTTAACACTCACGCATTTTGCCAGATTTTTATACATAACCAAAAATTGAAGTTTCTTGTTTATTCGCTTTAGAATATTATGATATGATATATCAGAAAGACAACGGCCAGTTCGAGGTTATATACTTATGATTTTATATTTTTTCGAAAACGAGCAATTTTGTGGGTTAACACTCATGCATTTTGCCAAAATTTTTTACAGAACCAAAAATTGACGTTTCTTGTTTATTAGCTTGAGATATTGTATTATGATATATAAAAAACGAAAACGGCCAGTTCGAGGTTATATACTTATTATTTTATGATTTTGTACTTTTACTAAAACGCACCATTTTGTGGGTTAACACTCACGCATTTTGCCAGATTTTTTTACAGAACCAAAAATTGACGTTTCTTGTTTATTAGCTTGAGAATATTGTATTATGATATATCAAAAAAGAAAACGGCCAGTTCGAGGTTATATACTTATGATTTTATGATTTTGTATTTTTTCTAAAACGAGCAATTTTGTGGGTTAACAATCAAGCATTTTGCCAGATTTTTTTACATAACCCAAAATTGAAGTTTCTTGTTTATTCGCTTTAGAATATTATATTATGATATATGAAAAAAGAAATCGGCCAGTTCGAGGGTATATTCTTATGATTTTATGATTTTGTATTTTTTTTCGAAAACGTGCAATTTTGTGGGTTAACACTCACGCATTTCGCCAGATTTTTATACATAACCAAAAATTGACGTTTCGTATTTTTAGCTTGAGAATATTGTATTATGATATATCAGAAAAGACTACGGCCAGTTCGAGGTTATATACTTATGATTTTATGATTTAATATTTTTTCGAAAACGAGCAATTTTGTGGGTTAACACTCACGCATTTTCCCAGATTTTTTTTACAGAACCAAAAATTGATGTTTCTTGTTTATTAGCTTGAGAATATTGTATTATGATATATAAAAAACGAAAACGGCCAGTTCGAGGATATACACTTATGATTTTATGATTTTGTACATTTACTAAAACGCACCATTTTGTGGGTTAACACTCATGCATTTTGCCAAAAAAATTTACAGAACCAAAAATTGACGTTTCTTGTTTATTAGCTTGAGAATATTGTATTATGATATATAAAAAACAAAAACGGCCAGTTCGAGGTTATATACTTATGATTTATGATTTTGTACTTTTATTAAAACGCACCATTTTGTGGGTTAACACTCATGCATTTTGCCAAAATTTTTTACAGAACCAAAAATTGACGTTTCTTGTTTATTAGCTTGAGAATATTGTATTATGATATATAAAAAACGAAAACGGCCAGTTCGAGGTTATATACTTATGATTTTATGATTTTGTATTTTTTCTAAAACGAGCCATTTTGTGGGTTAACACTCATGCATTTTGCCAGTTTTTTTACGGAACCAAAAATTGACGTTTATGGTTAATTAGCTTGAGAATATTGTATTATGATATATCAAAAAAGAAAACGGCCATTTCGAGGTTATATACTTAAAATATTATGATTTTATATTTTTTTCTAAAACGAGCAATTTTGTGGGTTAACACTCACGCATTTTGCCAGATTTTTTTACATAACCAAAAATTGATATTTCTTGTTTATTAGCTTTAGAATATTGTATTATGATATATCAAAAAAGAAATTGGTCAGTTCGAGGTTATATACTTATGATTTTATGATTTTGTATTTTTACTAAAACGCACCATTTTGTGGGTTAACTAACACTCACGCATTTTGCTAGATTTTTTTACAGAACCAAAAATTGACGTTTCTTGTTTATTAGCTTGAGAATATTGTATTATGATATATCAAAAAAGAAAACGGCCAGTTCGAGGTTATATACTTAAGATTTTATGATTTTGTATTTTTTCTAAAACGAGCAATTTTGTGGGTTAACACTCAAGCAATTTGCCAGATTTTTTTACATAACCAAAAATTGAAGTTTCTTGTTTGTTAGCTTTAGAATATTATATTATGATATATGAAAAAAGAAATCGGCCAGTTCGAGGGTATATTCTTATGATTTTATGATTTTGTATTGTTTTTCGAAAACGGGCAATTTTGTGGGTTAACACTCACGCATTTTGCCAGATTTTTATACATAACCAAAAATTGACGTTTCGTATTTTTAGCTTGAGAATATTGTATTATGATATATCAGAAAAGACAACGGCCAGTTCGAGGTTATATACTTATGATTTTATGATTTTATATTTTTTCGAAAACGAGCAATTTTGTGGGTTAACACTCACGCATTTTGTCAGATTTTTTGTACAGAACCAAAAATTGACGTTTCTTGTTTATTAGCTTGAGAATATTGTATTATGATATATAAAAAACGAAAACGGCCAGTTCGAGGTTATATACTTATGATTTTATGATTTTGTACTTTTACTACAACGCACTATTTTGTGGGTTAACACTCACGCATTTTGCCAGATTTTTTTACAGAACCAAAAATTGACGTTTTCTGTTTATTAGCCTGAGAATATTGTATTATGATATATCTGAAAAGTAAACGGCCAGTTCAAGGTTATATACTTATGATTTTATGATTTTATATTTTTTCGAAAAAGAGCAATTTTGTGGGTTAACACTCACGCATTTTGCCAGATTTTTTTTATAGAACCAACAATTGATGTTTCTTGTTTATTAGTTTGAGAATATTGTATTATGATATATAAAAAACGAAAACGGCCAGTTCGAGGTTATATACTTATTATTTTATGATTTTGTACATTTACTAAAACGCACCATTTTATGGGTTAACACTCATGCATTTTGCCAAAATTTTTTACAGAACCAAAAATTGACGTTTCTTGTTTATTAGCTTGAGAATATTGTATTATGATATATAAAAAACGAAAACAGCGAGTTCGAGGTTATATACTTATGATTTTATGATTTTGTACTTTTATTAAAACGCACCATTTTGTGGGTTAACACTCATGCATTTTGCCAAAAATTTTTACAGAACCAAAAATTGAAGTTTCTTGTTTATTAGCTTGAGAATATTGTATTATGATATATAAAAAACGAAAACGGCCAGTTCGAGGTTATATACTTAAGATTTTATGATTTTGTACTTTTACTAAAACGCACCATTTTGTGGGTTAACACTCATGCATTTTGCCAAAATTTTTTACAAAACCAAAAATTGACGTTTCTTGTTTATTATCTTGAGAATATTGTATTATGATATATCAAATAAGAAAACGGCTAATTCGAGGTTATATACTTATGATTTTATGATTTTGTATATTTTCTAAAACGAGCCATTTTGTGGGTTAACACTCACGCATTTTGCCAGTTTTTTTACGGAACCAAAAATTGACGTTTATGGTTAATTAGCTTGAGAATATTGTATTATGATATATCAAAAAAGAAAACGGCCATTTCGAGGTTATATACTTAAGATATTATGATTTTATATTTTTTCTAAAACGAGCAATTTTGTGGGTTAACACTCACGCATTTTGCCAGATTTTTTTACATAACCAAAAATTGATATTTCTTGTTTATTAGCTTTAGAATATTGTATTATGATATATCAAAAAAGAAATTGGTCAGTTCGAGGTTATATACTTATGATTTTATGATTTTGTATTTTTACTAAAACGCACCATTTTGTGGGTTAACACTCACGCATTTTGCCAGATTTTTTTACAGAACCAAAAATTGACGTTTTCTGTTTATTAGCTTGAGAATATTGTATTATGATATATCAAAAAAAAAAAAAACGGCCAGTTCGAGGTTATATGATTTTATATTTTTTCTAGAACAAGCAATTTTGTGGGTTAACACTCACGCATTTTGCCAGATTTTTTTACATAACCAAAAATTGATATTTCTTGTTTATTAGCTTTAGAATATTGTATTATGATATATCAAAAAAGAAATTGGTCAGTGCGAGGTTATATACTTATGATTTTATGATTTTGTATTTTTACTAAATCACACCATTTTGTGGGTTAACACTCACGCATTTCGCCAGATTTTTTTACAGAACCAAAAATTGACGTTTTCTGTTTATTAGCTTGAGAATATTGTATTATGATATATCAAAAAAGAAAACGGCCAGTTCGAGGTTATATACTTAAGATATTATGATTTTATATTTTTTCTAAAACGAGCAATTTTGTGGGTTAACACTCACGCATTTTGCCAGATTTTTATACATAACCAAAAATTGAAGTTTCTTGTTTATTCGCTTTAGAATATTATGATATGATATATCAGAAAGACAACGGCCAGTTCGAGGTTATATACTTATGATTTTATATTTTTTCGAAAACGAGCAATTTTGTGGGTTAACACTCATGCATTTTGCCAAAATGTTTTACAGAACCAAAAATTGACGTTTCTTGTTTATTAGCTTGAGATATTGTATTATGATATATAAAAAACGAAAACGGCCAGTTCGAGGTTATATACTTATTATTTTATGATTTTGTACTTTTACTAAAACGCACCATTTTGTGGGTTAACACTCACGCATTTTGCCAGATTTTTTTACAGAACCAAAAATTGACGTTTCTTGTTTATTAGCTTGAGAATATTGTATTATGATATATCAAAAAAGAAAACGGCCAGTTCGAGGTTATATACTTATGATTTTATGATTTTGTATTTTTTCTAAAACAAGCAATTTTGTGGGTTAACAATCAAGCATTTTGCCAGATTTTTTTACATAACCCAAAATTGAAGTTTCTTGTTTATTCGCTTTAGAATATTATATTATGATATATGAAAAAAGAAATCGGCCAGTTCGAGGGTATATTCTTATGATTTTATGATTTTGTATTTTTTTTCGAAAACGTGCAATTTTGTGGGTTAACACTCACGCATTTCGCCAGATTTTTATACATAACCAAAAATTGACGTTTCGTATTTTTAGCTTGAGAATATTGTATTATGATATATCAGAAAAGACTACGGCCAGTTCGAGGTTATATACTTATGATTTTATGATTTAATATTTTTTCGAAAACGAGCAATTTTGTGGGTTAACACTCACGCATTTTCCCAGATTTTTTTTACAGAACCAAAAATTGATGTTTCTTGTTTATTAGCTTGAGAATATTGTATTATAATATATAAAAAACGAAAACGGCCAGTTCGAGGTTATATACTTATGATTTTATGATTTTGTACATTTACTAAAACGCACCATTTTGTGGGTTAACACTCATGCATTTTGCCAAAAAAAATTACAGAACCAAAAATTGACGTTTCTTGTTTATTAGCTTGAGAATATTGTATTATGATATATAAAAAACAAAAACGGCCAGTTCGAGGTTATATACTTATGATTTATGATTTTGTACTTTTATTAAAACGCACCATTTTGTGGGTTAACACTCATGCATTTTGCCAAAATTTTTTACAGAACCAAAAATTGACGTTTCTTGTTTATTAGCTTGAGAATATTGTATTATGATATATAAAAAACGAAAACGGCCAGTTCGAGGTTATATACTTATGATTTTATGATTTTGTACTTTTACTACAACGCACCATTTTGTGGGTTAACACTCACGCATTTTGCCAGATTTTTTTACAGAACCAAAAATTGACGTTTTCTGTTTATTAGCTTGAGAATATTGTATTATGATATATCAGAAAAGTAAACGGCCAGTTCAAGGTTATATACTTATGATTTTATGATTTTATATTTTTTCTAAAACGAGCCATTTTGTGGGTTAACACTCACGCATTTTGCCAGTTTTTTTACGGAACCAAAAATTGACGTTTATGGTTAATTAGCTTGAGAATATTGTATTATGATATATCAAAAAAGAAAACGGCCATTTCGAGGTTATATACTTAAGATATTATGATTTTATATTTTTTCTAAAACGAGCAATTTTGTGGGTTAACACTCACGCATTTTGCCAGATTTTTTTACATAACCAAAAATTGATATTTCTTGTTTATTAGCTTTAGAATATTGTATTATGATATATCAAAAAAGAAATTGGTCAGTTCGAGGTTATATACTTATGATTTTATGATTTTGTATTTTTACTAAAACGCACCATTTTGTGGGTTAACACTCACGCATTTTGCCAGATTTTTTTACAGAACCAAAAATTGACGTTTTCTGTTTATTAGCTTGAGAATATTGTATTATGATATATCAAAAAAAAAAAAAACGGCCAGTTCGAGGTTATATGATTTTATATTTTTTCTAGAACAAGCAATTTTGTGGGTTAACACTCACAGATTTTGCCAGATTTTTTTACATAACCAAAAATTGATATTTCTTGTTTATTAGCTTTAGAATATTGTATTATGATATATCAAAAAAGAAATTGGTCAGTGCGAGGTTATATACTTATGATTTTATGATTTTGTATTTTTACTAAATCACACCATTTTGTGGGTTAACACTCACGCATTTCGCCAGATTTTTTTACAGAACCAAAAATTGACGTTTTCTGTTTATTAGCTTGAGAATATTGTATTATGATATATCAAAAAAGAAAACGGCCAGTTCGAGGTTATATACTTAAGATATTATGATTTTATATTTTTTCTAAAACGAGCAATTTTGTGGGTTAACACTCACGCATTTTGCCAGATTTTTATACATAACCAAAAATTGAAGTTTCTTGTTTATTCGCTTTAGAATATTATGATATGATATATCAGAAAGACAATGGCCAGTTCGAGGTTATATACTTATGATTTTATATTTTTTCGAAAACGAGCAATTTTGTGGGTTAACACTCATGCATTTTGCCAAAATTTTTTACAGAACCAAAAATTGACGTTTCTTGTTTATTAGCTTGAGATATTGTATTATGATATATAAAAAACGAAAACGGCCAGTTCGAGGTTATATACTTATTATTTTATGATTTTGTACTTTTACTAAAACGCACCATTTTGTGGGTTAACACTCACGCATTTTGCCAGATTTTTTTACAGAACCAAAAATTGACGTTTCTTGTTTATTAGCTTGAGAATATTGTATTATGATATATCAAAAAAGAAAACGGCCAGTTCGAGGTTATATACTTATGATTTTATGATTTTGTATTTTTTCTAAAACAAGCAATTTTGTGGGTTAACAATCAAGCATTTTGCCAGATTTTTTTACATAACCCAAAATTGAAGTTTCTTGTTTATTCGCTTTAGAATATTATATTATGATATATGAAAAAAGAAATCGGCCAGTTCGAGGGTATATTCTTATGATTTTATGATTTTGTATTTTTTTTCGAAAACGTGCAATTTTGTGGGTTAACACTCACGCATTTCGCCAGATTTTTATACATAACCAAAAATTGACGTTTCGTATTTTTAGCTTGAGAATATTGTATTATGATATATCAGAAAAGACTACGGCCAGTTCGAGGTTATATACTTATGATTTTATGATTTAATATTTTTTCGAAAACGAGCAATTTTGTGGGTTAACACTCACGCATTTTCCCAGATTTTTTTTACAGAACCAAAAATTGATGTTTCTTGTTTATTAGCTTGAGAATATTGTATTATAATATATAAAAAACGAAAACGGCCAGTTCGAGGTTATATACTTATGATTTTATGATTTTGTACATTTACTAAAACGCACCATTTTGTGGGTTAACACTCATGCATTTTGCCAAAAAAAATTACAGAACCAAAAATTGACGTTTCTTGTTTATTAGCTTGAGAATATTGTATTATGATATATAAAAAACAAAAACGGCCAGTTCGAGGTTATATACTTATGATTTATGATTTTGTACTTTTATTAAAACGCACCATTTTGTGGGTTAACACTCATGCATTTTGCCAAAATTTTTTACAGAACCAAAAATTGACGTTTCTTGTTTATTAGCTTGAGAATATTGTATTATGATATATAAAAAACGAAAACGGCCAGTTCGAGGTTATATACTTATGATTTTATGATTTTGTACTTTTACTACAACGCACCATTTTGTGGGTTAACACTCACGCATTTTGCCAGATTTTTTTACAGAACCAAAAATTGACGTTTTCTGTTTATTAGCTTGAGAATATTGTATTATGATATATCAGAAAAGTAAACGGCCAGTTCAAGGTTATATACTTATGATTTTATGATTTTATATTTTTTCGAAAACGAGCAATTTTGTGGGTTAACACTCACGCATTTTGCCAGATTTTTTTTATAGAACCAAAAATTGATGTTTCTTGTTTATTAGGTTGAGAATATTGTATTATGATATATAAAAAATGAAAACGGCCAGTTCGAGGTTATATACTTATTATTTTATGATTTTGTACATTTACTAAAACGCACCATTTTATGGGTCTCATGCATTTTGCCAAAATTTTTTACAGAACCAAAAATTGACGTTTCTTGTTTATTAGCTTGAGAATATTGTATTATGATATATAAAAAACGAAAACAGCGAGTTCGAGGTTATATACTTATGATTTTATGATTTTGTACTTTTATTAAAACGCACCATTTTGTGGGTTAACACTCATGCATTTTGCCAAAAATTTTTACAGAACCAAAAATTGACGTTTCTTTTTTATTAGCTTGAGAATATTGTATTATGATATATAAAAAACGAAAACAGCCAGTTCGAGGTTATATACTTAAGATTTTATGATTTTGTACTTTTACTAAAACGCACCATTTTGTGGGTTAACACTCATGCATTTTGCCAAATTTTTTTACAAAACCAAAAATTGACGTTTCTTGTTTATTATCTTGAGAATATTGTATTATGATATATCAAATAAGAAAACGGCTAATTCGAGGTTATATACTTATGATTTTATGATTTTGTATTTTTTCTAAAACGAGCCATTTTGTGGGTTAACACTCACGCATTTTGCCAGTTTTTTTACGGAACCAAAAATTGACGTTTATGGTTAATTAGCTTGAGAATATTGTATTATGATATATCAAAAAAGAAAACGGCCATTTCAAGGTTATATACTTAAGATATTATGATTTTATATTTTTTCTAAAACGAGCAATTTTGTGGGTTAACACTCACGCATTTTGCCAGATTTTTTTACATAACCAAAAATTGATATTTCTTGTTTATTAGCTTTAGAATATTGTATTATGGTATATCAAAAAAGAAATTGGTCAGTTCGAGGTTATATACTTATGATTTTATGATTTTGTATTTTTACTAAAACGCACCATTTTGTGGGTTAACACTCACGCATTTTGCCAGATTTTTTTACAGAACCAAAAATTGACGTTTTCTGTTTATTAGCTTGAGAATATTGTATTATGATATATAAAAAAAGAAAACGGCCAGTTCGAGGTTATATGATTTTATATTTTTTCTAAAACAAGCAATTTTGTGGGTTAACACTCACGCATTTTGCCAGATTTTTTTACATAACCAAAAATTGATATTTCTTGTTTATTAGCTTTAGAATATTGTATTATGATATATCAAAAAAGAAATTGGTCAGTGCGAGGTTATATACTTATGATTTTATGATTTTGTATTTTTACTAAATCACACCATTTTGTGGGTTAACACTCACGCATTTTGCCAGATTTTTTTACAGAACCAAAAATTGACGTTTTCTGTTTATTAGCTTGAGAATATTGTATTATGATATATCAAAAAAGAAAACGGCCAGTTCGAGGTTATATACTTAAGATATTATGATTTTATATTTTTTCTAAAACGAGCAATTTTGTGGGTTAACACTCACGCATTTTGCCAGATTTTTATACATAACCAAAAATTGAAGTTTCTTGTTTATTCGCTTTAGAATATTATGATATGATATATCAGAAAGACAACGGCCAGTTCGAGGTTATATACTTATGATTTTATATTTTTTCGAAAACGAGCAATTTTGTGGGTTAACACTCATGCATTTTGCCAAAATTTTTTACAGAACCAAAAATTGACGTTTCTTGTTTATTAGCTTGAGAATATTGTATTATGATATATAAAAAACGAAAACGGCCAGTTCGAGGTTATATACTTATTATTTTATGATTTTGTACTTTTACTAAAACGCACCATTTTGTGGGTTAACACTCACGCATTTTGCCAGATTTTTTTACAGAACCAAAAATTGACGTTTCTTGTTTATTAGCTTGAGAATATTGTATTATGATATATCAAAAAAGAAAACGGCCAGTTCGAGGTTATATACTTATGATTTTATGATTTTGTATTTTTTCTAAAACGAGCAATTTTGTGGGTTAACAATCAAGCATTTTGCCAGATTTTTTTACATAACCAAAAATTGAAGTTTCTTGTTTATTCGCTTTAGAATATTATATTATGATATATGAAAAAAGAAATCGGCCAGTTCGAGGGTATATTCTTATGATTTTATGATTTTGTATTTTTTTTCGAAAACGTGCAATTTTGTGGGTTAACACTCACGCATTTCGCCAGATTTTTATACATAACCAAAAATTGACGTTTCGTATTTTTAGCTTGAGAATATTGTATTATGATATATCAGAAAAGACAACGGCCAGTTCGAGGTTATATACTTATGATTTTATGATTTAATATTTTTTCGAAAACGAGCAATTTTGTGGGTTAACACTCACGCATTTTCCCAGATTTTTTTTACAGAACCAAAAATTGATGTTTCTTGTTTATTAGCTTGAGAATATTGTATTATGATATATAAAAAACGAAAACGGCCAGTTCGAGGTTATATACTTATGATTTTATGATTTTGTACATTTACTAAAACGCACCATTTTGTGGGTTAACACTCATGCATTTTGCCAAAAAAATTTACAGAACCAAAAATTGACGTTTCTTGTTTATTAGCTTGAGAATATTGTATTATGATATATAAAAAACGAAAACGGCCAGTTCGAGGTTATATACTTATGATTTATGATTTTGTACTTTTACTAAAACGCACCATTTTGTGGGTTAACACTCATGCATTTTGCCAAATTTTTTTACAAAACCAAAAATTGACGTTTCTTGTTTATTATCTTGAGAATATTGTATTATGATATATCAAATAAGAAAACGGCTAATTCGAGGTTATATACTTATGATTTTATGATTTTGTATTTTTTCTAAAACGAGCCATTTTGTGGGTTAACACTCATGCATTTTGCCAGTTTTTTTACGGAACCAAAAATTGACGTTTATGGTTAATTAGCTTGAGAATATTGTATTATGATATATCAAAAAAGAAACCGGCCATTTCGAGGTTATATACTTAAAATATTATGATTTTATAGTTTTTCTAAAACGAGCAATTTTGTGGGTTAACACTCACGCATTTTGCCAGATTTTTTTACATAACCAAAAATTGATATTTCTTGTTTATTAGCTTTAGAATATTGTATTATGATATATCAAAAAAGAAATTGGTCAGTTCGAGGTTATATACTTATGATTTTATGATTTTGTATTTTTACTAAAACGCACCATTTTGTGGGTTAACTAACACTCACGCATTTTGCTAGATTTTTTTACAGAACCAAAAATTGACGTTTCTTGTTTATTAGCTTGAGAATATTGTATTATGATATATCAAAAAAGAAAACGGCCAGTTCGAGGTTATATACTTAAGATTTTATGATTTTGTATTTTTTCTAAAACGAGCAATTTTGTGGGTTAACACTCAAGCAATTTGCCAGATTTTTTTACATAACCAAAAATTGAAGTTTCTTGTTTGTTAGCTTTAGAATATTATATTATGATATATGAAAAAAGAAATCGGCCAGTTCGAGGGTATATTCTTATGATTTTATGATTTTGTATTGTTTTTCGAAAACGGGCAATTTTGTGGGTTAACACTCACGCATTTTGCCAGATTTTTATACATAACCAAAAATTGACGTTTCGTATTTTTAGCTTGAGAATATTGTATTATGATATATCAGAAAAGACAACGGCCAGTTCGAGGTTATATACTTATGATTTTATGATTTTATATTTTTTCGAAAACGAGCAATTTTGTGGGTTAACACTCACGCATTTTGTCAGATTTTTTGTACAGAACCAAAAATTGACGTTTCTTGTTTATTAGCTTGAGAATATTGTATTATGATATATAAAAAACGAAAACGGCCAGTTCGAGGTTATATACTTATGATTTTATGATTTTGTACTTTTACTACAACGCACTATTTTGTGGGTTAACACTCACGCATTTTGCCAGATTTTTTTACAGAACCAAAAATTGACGTTTTCTGTTTATTAGCCTGAGAATATTGTATTATGATATATCTGAAAAGTAAACGGCCAGTTCAAGGTTATATACTTATGATTTTATGATTTTATATTTTTTCGAAAAAGAGCAATTTTGTGGGTTAACACTCACGCATTTTGCCAGATTTTTTTTATAGAACCAACAATTGATGTTTCTTGTTTATTAGGTTGAGAATATTGTATTATGATATATAAAAAACGAAAACGGCCAGTTCGAGGTTATATACTTATTATTTTATGATTTTGTACATTTACTAAAACGCACCATTTTATGGGTTAACACTCATGCATTTTGCCAAAATTTTTTACAGAACCAAAAATTGACGTTTCTTGTTTATTAGCTTGAGAATATTGTATTATGATATATAAAAAACGAAAACAGCGAGTTCGAGGTTATATACTTATGATTTTATGATTTTGTACTTTTATTAAAACGCACCATTTTGTGGGTTAACACTCATGCATTTTGCCAAAAATTTTTACAGAACCAAAAATTGACGTTTCTTGTTTATTAGCTTGAGAATATTGTATTATGATATATAAAAAACGAAAACGGCCAGTTCGAGGTTATATACTTAAGATTTTATGATTTTGTACTTTTACTAAAACGCACCATTTTGTGGGTTAACACTCATGCATTTTGCCAAATTTTTTTACAAAACCAAAAATTGACGTTTCTTGTTTATTATCTTGAGAATATTGTATTATGATATATCAAATAAGAAAACGGCTAATTCGAGGTTATATACTTATGATTTTATGATTTTGTATTTTTTCTAAAACGAGCCATTTTGTGGGTTAACACTCACGCATTTTGCCAGTTTTTTTACGGAACCAAAAATTGACGTTTATGGTTAATTAGCTTGAGAATATTGTATTATGATATATCAAAAAAGAAAACGGCCATTTCGAGGTTATATACTTAAGATATTATGATTTTATATTTTTTCTAAAACGAGCAATTTTGTGGGTTAACACTCACGCATTTTGCCAGATTTTTTTACATAACCAAAAATTGATATTTCTTGTTTATTAGCTTTAGAATATTGTATTATGATATATCAAAAAAGAAATTGGTCAGTTCGAGGTTATATACTTATGATTTTATGATTTTGTATTTTTACTAAAACGCACCATTTTGTGGGTTAACACTCACGCATTTTGCCAGATTTTTTTATAGAACCAAAAATTGACGTTTTCTGTTTATTAGCTTGAGAATATTGTATTATGATATATCAAAAAAAAAAACGGCCAGTTCGAGGTTATATGATTTTATATTTTTTCTAGAACAAGCAATTTTGTGGGTTAACACTCACGCATTTTGCCAGATTTTTTTACATAACCAAAAATTGATATTTCTTGTTTATTAGCTTTAGAATATTGTATTATGATATATCAAAAAAGAAATTGGTCAGTGCGAGGTTATATACTTATGATTTTATGATTTTGTATTTATACTAAATCACACCATTTTGTGGGTTAACACTCACGCATTTCGCCAGATTTTTATACATAACCAAAAATTGACGTTTCGTATTTTTAGCTTGAGAATATTGTATTATGATATATCAGAAAAGACAACGGCCAGTTCGAGGTTATATACTTATGATTTTATGATTTAATATTTTTTCGAAAACGAGCAATTTTGTGGGTTAACACTCACGCATTTTCCCAGATTTTTTTTACAGAACCAAAAATTGATGTTTCTTGTTTATTAGCTTGAGAATATTGTATTATGATATATAAAAAACGAAAACGGCCAGTTCGAGGTTATATACTTATGATTTTATGATTTTGTACATTTACTAAAACGCACCATTTTGTGGGTTAACACTCATGCATTTTGCCAAAAAAATTTACAGAATCAAAAATTGACGTTTCTTGTTTATTAGCTTGAGAATATTGTATTATGATATATAAAAAACGAAAACGGCCAGTTCGAGGTTATATACTTATGATTTATGATTTTGTACTTTTACTAAAACGCACCATTTTATGGGTTAACACTCATGCATTTTGCCAAGATTTTTATACATAACCAAAAATTGACGTTTCGTATTTTTAGCTTGAGAATATTGTATTATGATATATCAAAAAAGAAAACGGCCAGTTCGAGGTTATATACTTAAGATATTATGATTTTGTATTTTTTTTTCGAAAATGAGCAATTTTGAGGGTTAACACTCACACATTTTGCAAGATTTTTATACATAACCAAAAATTGACGTTTCGTATTTTTAGCTTGAGAATATTGTATTATGATATATCAGAAAAGACAACGGCCAGTTCGAGGTTATATACTTATGATTTTATGATTTTATATTTTTTCGAAAACGAGCAATTTTGTGGGTTAACACTCACGCATTTTGCCAGATTTTTTTTACAGAACCAAAAATTGATGTTTCTTGTTTATTAGCTTGAGAATATTGTATTATGATATATAAAAAACGAAAACGGCCAGTTCGAGGTTATATACTTATGATTTTATGATTTTGTACTTTTACTAAAATGCACCATTTTGTGGGTTAACACTCATGCATTTTGCCAAAATTTTTTACAGAACCAAAAATTGATGTTTCTTGTTTATTAGCTTGAGAATATTGTATTATGATATATAAAAAACGAAAACGGCCAGTTCGAGGTTATATACTTATGATTTTATGATTTAGTACTTTTACTAAAACGCACCATTTTGTGGGTTAACACTCATGCATTTTGCCAAATTTTATTACAGAACCAAAAATTGAGGTCACTTATTTATTAGCTTGAGAATATTGTATTATGATATATCAAAAAAGAAAAGGGCCACTTCGAGGTTATATACTTATGATTTTATGATTTTGTATTTTTTCTAAAACGAGCCATTTGTGGGTTAACACTCACGCATTTTCCCATTTTTTTACGGAACCAAAAATTGATGTTTCTGGTTTATTAGCTTGAGAATATTGTATTATGATATATCAAAAAAGAAAACGGCCAGTTCGAGGTTATATACTTAAGATATTATGATTTTATATTTTATCTAAAACGAGCAATTTTGTGGGTTAACACTCACGCATTTTGCCAGATTTTTTTACATAACCAAAAATTGATATTTCTTCTTTATTAGCTTTAGAATATTATATTATGATATTTCAAAAAATAAATTGGTCAGTTCGAGGTTATATACTAATGATTTTATGATTTTGTATTTTTACTAAAACGCACCATTTTGTGGGTTAACACTCACGCATTTTGCCAGATTTTTTTACAGAACCAAAAATTGACGTTTCTTGTTTATTAGCTTGAGAATATTGTATTATGATATATCAAAAAAGAAAACGGCCAGTTCGAGGTTATATACTTAAGATTTTATGATTTTGTACTTTTACTAAAATGCACCATTTTGTGGGTTAACACTCATGCATTTTGCCAAAATTTTTTATAGAACCAAAAATTGATGTTTCTTGTTTATTAGCTTGAGAATATTGTATTATGATATACAAAAAACGAAAACGGCCAGTTCGAGGTTATATACTTATGATTTTATGATTTAGTACTTTTACTAAAACGCACCATTTTGTGGGTTAACACTCATGCATTTTGCCAAATTTTTTTACAGAACCAAAAATTGAGGTCACTTGTTTATTAGCTTGAGAATATTGTATTATGATATATCAAAAAAGAAAAGGGCCACTTCGAGGTTATATACTTATGATTTTATGATTTTGTATTTTTTCTAAAACGAGCCATTTGTGGGTTAACACTCACGCATTTTCCCAGTTTTTTTACGGAACCAAAAATTGATGTTTCTGGTTTATTAGCTTGAGAATATTGTATTATGATATATCAAAAAAGAAAACGGCCAGTTCGAGGTTATATACTTAAGATATTATGATTTTATATTTTATCTAAAACGAGCAATTTTGTGGGTTAACACTCACGCATTTTGCCAGATTTTTTTACATAACCAAAAATTGATATTTCTTCTTTATTAGCTTTAGAATATTATATTATGATATTTCAAAAAATAAATTGGTCAGTTCGAGGTTATATACTTATGATTTTATGATTTTTTATTTTTACTAAAACGCACCATTTTGTGGGTTAACTAACACTCACGCATTTTGCCAGATTTTTTTACAGAACCAAAAATTGACGTTTCTTGTTTATTAGCTTGAGAATATTGTATTATGATATATCAAAAAAGAAAACGGCCAGTTCGAGGTTATATACTTAAGATTTTATGATTTTGTATTTTTTCTAAAACGAGCAATTTTGTGGGTTAACACTCAAGCAATTTGCCAGATTTTTTTACATAACCAAAAATTGAAGTTTCTTGTTTGTTAGCTTTAGAATATTATATTATGATATATGAAAAAAGAAATCGGCCAGTTCGAGGTATATTCTTATGCTTTTATGATTTCGTATTTTTTTCGAAAACGGGCAATTTTGTGGGTAAAAACTCGAGCATTTTGCCAGATTTTTATACATACCCAAAAATTGACGCTCGTATTTTTAGCTTGAGAATATTGTATTATGATATATCAGAAAGACAACGGCCAGTTCGAGGTTATATACTTATGATTTTATGATTTTATATTTATTCGAAAACGAGCAATTTTGTGGGTTAACACTCACGCATTTTGCCAGATTTTTTGTACAGAACCAAAAATTGACGTTTCTTGTTTATTAGCTTGAGAATATTGTATTATGATATATAAAAAACGAAAACGGCCAGTTCGAGGTTATATACTTATGATTTTATGATTTTGTACTTTTACTACAACGCACCATTTTGTGGGTTAACACTCATGCATTTTGCCAAAATTTTTTACAGAACCAAAAATTGACGTTTCTTGTTTATTAGCTTGAGAATATTGTATTATGATATATAAAAAACGAAAACGGCCAGTTCGAGGTTATATACTTATGATTTTATGAGTTTGTACTTTTACTACAACGCACCATTTTGTGGGTTAACACTCAAGCATTTTGCCAAAATTTTTTACAGAACCAAAAATTGACGTTTCTTGTTTATTAGCTTGAGAATATTGTATTATGATATATAAAAAACAAAAACGGCCAGTTCGGTTATATACTTATGATTTTATGATTTTGTACTTTTACTAAAACGCACCATTTTGTGGGTTAACAATCAAGCATTTTGCCAGATTTTTTTACATAACCAAAAATTGAAGTTTCTTGTTTATTCGCTTTAGAATATTATATTATGATATATGAAAAAAGAAATCGGCCAGTTCGAGGGTATATTCTTATGATTTTATGATTTTATGATTTTGTTTTTTTTCTAAAACGAGCCATTTTGTGGGTTAACACTCACGCATTTTGCCAGTTATTTTACGGAACCAAAAATTGATGTTTCTGGTTTATTGGCTTGAGAATATTGTATTATGATATATCAAAAAAGAAAACGGCCAGTTCGAGGTTATATACTTAAGATATTATGATTTTATATTTTATCTAAAACGAGCAATTTTGTGGGTTAACACTCACGCATTTTACCAGATTTTTTTACATAACCAAAAATTGATATTTCTTGTTTATTAACTTTAGAATATTGTATTATGATATATCAAAAAATAAATTGGTCAGTTCGAGGTTATATACTTATGATTTTATGATTTTGTATTTTTACTAAAACGCACCATTTTGTGGGTTAACTAACACTCACGCATTTTGCCAGATTTTTTTACAGAACCAAAAATTGACGTTTCTTGTTTATTAGCTTGAGAATATTGTATTATGATATATCAAAAAAGAAAACGGCCAGTTCGAGGTTATATACTTAAGATTTTATGATTTTGTATTTTTTCTAAAACGAGCAATTTTGTGGGTTAACACTCAAGCAATTTGCCAGATTTTTTTACATAACCAAAAATTGAAGTTTCTTGTTTGTTAGCTTTAGAATATTATATTATGATATATGAAAAAAGAAATCGGCCAGTTCGAGGGTATATTCTTATGATTTTATGATTTTGTATTGTTTTTCGAAAACGGGCAATTTTGTGGGTTAACACTCACGCATTTTGCCAGATTTTTAATAATAACCAAAAATTGACGTTTCGTATTTTTAGCTTGAGAATATTGTATTATGATATATCAGAAAAGACAACGGCCAGTTCGAGGTTATATACTTATGATTTTATGATTTTATATTTTTTCGAAAACGAGTAATTTTGTGGGTTAACACTCACGCATTTTGCCAGATTTTTGTACAGAACCAAAAATTGACGTTTCTTGTTTATTAGCTTGAGAATATTGTATTATGATATATAAAAAACGAAAACGGCCAGTTCGAGGTTATATACTTATGATTTTATGATTTTGTACTTTTACTACAACGCACCATTTTGTGGGTTAACACTCACGCATTTTGCCAGATTTTTTTACAGAACCAAAAATTGACGTTTTCTGTTTATTAGCTTGAGAATATTGTATTATGATATATCAGAAAAGTAAACGGCCAGTTCAAGGTTATATACTTATGATTTTATGATTTTATATTTTTTCGAAAACGAGCAATTTTGTGGGTTAACACTCACGCATTTTGCCAGATTTTTTTTATAGAACCAAAAATTGATGTTTCTTGTTTATTAGGTTGAGAATATTGTATTATGATATATAAAAAACGAAAACGGCCAGTTCGAGATTATATACTTATTATTTTATGATTTTGTACATTTACTAAAACGCACCATTTTATGGGTTAACACTCATGCATTTTGCCAAAATTTTTTACAGAACCAAAAATTGACGTTTCTTGTTTATTAGCTTGAGAATATTGTATTATGATATATAAAAAACGAAAACAGCGAGTTCGAGGTTATATACTTATGATTTTATGATTTTGTACTTTTATTAAAACGCACCATTTTGTGGGTTAACACTCATGCATTTTGCCAAAAATTTTTACAGAACCAAAAATTGACGTTTCTTGTTTATTAGCTTGAGAATATTGTATTATGATATATAAAAAACGAAAACGGACAGTTCGAGGTTATATACTTATGATTTTATGATTTTGTACTTTTACTAAAACGCACCATTTTGTGGGTTAACACTCATGCATTTTGCCAAAATTTTTTACAAAACCAAAAATTGACGTTTCTTGTTTATTATCTTGAGAATATTGTATTATGATATATCAAATAAGAAAACGGCTAATTCGAGGTTATATACTTATGATTTTATGATTTTGTATTTTTTCTAAAACGAGCCATTTTGTGGGTTAACACTCACGCATTTTGCCAGTTTTTTTACGGAACCAAAAATTGACGTTTATGGTTAATTAGCTTGAGAATATTGTATTATGATATATCAAAAAAGAAAACGGCCATTTCAAGGTTATATACTTAAGATATTATGATTTTATATTTTTTCTAAAACGAGCAATTTTGTGGGTTAACACTCACGCATTTTGCCAGTTATTTTACGGAACCAAAAATTGATGTTTCTGGTTTATTGGCTTGAGAATATTGTATTATGATATATAAAAAAAGAAAACGGCCAGTTCGAGGTTATATACTTATGATTTTATGATTTTGTATTTTTTTCGAAAACGAGCAATTTTGTGGGTTAACACTCACGCATTTTGCTAGATTTTTTTTACAGAACCAAAAATTGATGTTTCTTGTTTATTAGCTTGAGAATATTGTATTATGATATATAAAAAACGAAAACGGCCAGTTCGAGGTTATATACTTATGATTTTATGATTTTATGATTTTGTATTTTTACTAAAACGCACCATTTTGTGGGTTAACACTCATGCATTTTGCCAAAAATTTTTACAGAACCAAAAATTGACGTTTCTTGTTTATTAGCTTGAGAATATTGTATTATGATATATAAAAAACGAAAACGGCCAGTTCGAGGTTATATACTCATAATTTTATAATTTTGTACTTTTACTAAAACGCACCATTTTATGGGTTAACACTCATGCATTTTGCCAGTTTTTTTACGGAACCAAAAATTGACGTTTATGGTTTATTAGCTTGAGAATATTGTATTATGATATATCAAAAAAGAAAACGGCCAGTTCGAGGTTATGTACTTAAGATATTATGATTTTATATTTTTTCTAAAACGAGCAATTTTGTGGTGCGCATTTTGCCAGATTTTTTTTACAGAACCAAAAATTGATGTTTCTTGTTTATTAGCTTGAGAATATTGTATTATGATATATAAAAAACGAAAACGACCAGTTCGATGTTATATACTTATGATTTTATGATTTTGTACATTTACTGAAACGCACCATTTTGTGGGTTAAAACTCATGCATTTTGCCAAATTTTTTTATAGAACCAAAAATTGATGTTTCTTGTTTATTAGCTTGAGAATATTGTATTATGATATATAAAAAACGAAAACGGCCAGTTCGAGGTTATATACTTATGATTTTATGATTTTATGATTTTTTACTTTTACAAAAACGCACCATTTTGTGGGTTAACACTCATGCATTTTGCCAAAATTTTTTACAGAACCAAAAATTGACGTTTCTTTATTATTATCTTGAGAATATTGTATTATGATATATCAAAAAAGAAAACGGCCACTTCGAGGTTATATACTTATGATTTTATGATTTTGTATTTTTTCTAAAACGAGCAATTTTGTGGGTTAACACTCAAACATTTTGCCAGATTTTTTTACATAACCAAAAATTGAAGTTTCTTGTTTATTAGCTTTAGAATATTATATTATGATATATGAAAAAAGAAATCAGCCAGTTCGAGGGTATATTCTTATGATTTTATGATTTTGTATTTTTTTTCGAAAACGAGCAATTTTGTGGGTTAACACTCACGCATTTTGCCAGATTTTTATACATAATCAAAAATTGACGTTTCGTATTTTTAGCTTGAGAATATTGTATTATGATATATCAGAAAAGACAACGGCCAGTTCGAGGTTATATACTTATGATTTTATGATTTTATATTTTTTTCGAAAACGAGCAATTTTGTGGGTTAACACTCACGCATTTTGCTAGATTTTTTTACAGAACCAAAAATTGATTTTTCTTGTTTATTAGCTTGAGAATATTGTATTATTATATATAAAAAACGAAAACGGCCAGTTCGAGGTTATATACTTATGATTTTATGATTTTGTACATTTACTAAAACACACCATTTTGTGGGTTAACACTCATGCATTTTGCCAAAATTTTTTACAGAACCAAAAATTGACGTTTCTTGTTTATTAGCTTGAGAATATTGTATTATGATATATAAAAAACGAAAACGGCTAGTTCGAGGTTATATACTTATGATTTTATGATTTTATGATTTTGTACTTTTACTAAAACGCACCATTTTGTGGGTTAACACTCATGCATTTTGCCAAAATTTTTTACAGAACCAAAAATTGACGTTTCTTGTTTATTATCTTGAGAATATTGTATTATGATATATCAAAAAAGAAAACGTCCACTTCGAGGTTATATACTTATGATTTTATGATTTTGTATTTTTTCTAAAACGAGCCATTTTGTGGGATAACACTCACGTATTTTGCCAGTTTTTTTACGGAACCAAAAATTGACGTTTCTGGTTTATTAGTTTGAGAATATTGTATTATGATAAATCAAAAAAGAAAACGGCAAGTTCGAGGTTATATACTTAAGATATTATGATTTTATAGTTTTTCTAAAACGAGCAATTTTGTGGGTTAACACTCACGCATTTTGGCAGATTTTTTTACATAACCAAAAATTGATATTTCTTGTTTATTAGCTTTAGAATATTGTATTATGATATATCAAAAAAGAAATTGGTCAGTTCGAGGTTATATACTTATGATTTTATGATTTTGTATTTTTACTAAAAAGCACCATTTTGTGGGTTAACACTCACGCATTTTGCCAGATTTTTTTACATAACCAAAAATTGACGTTTTCTGTTTATTAGCTTGAGAATATTGTATTATGATAAATCAAAAAAGAAAACGGCAAGTTCGAGGTTATATACTTAAGATATTATGATTTTATAGTTTTTCTAAAACGAGCAATTTTGTGGGTTAACACTCACGCATTTTGGCAGATTTTTTTACATAACCAAAAATTGATATTTCTTGTTTATTAGCTTTAGAATATTGTATTATGATATATCAAAAAAGAAATTGGTCAGTTCGAGGTTATATACTTATGATTTTATGATTTTGTATTTTTACTAAAAAGCACCATTTTGTGGGTTAACACTCACGCATTTTGCCAGATTTTTTTACATAACCAAAAATTGACGTTTTCTGTTTATTAGCTTGAGAATATTGTATTATGATATATCAAAAAAGAAAACGGCCAGTTCGAGGTAATATACTTAAGATATTATGATTTTATATTTTTTCTAAAACGAGCAATTTTGTGGGTTAACACTCACGCATTTTGCCAGATTTTTTTACATAACCAATAATTGATATTTCTTGTTTATTAGCTTTAGAATATTGTATTATGATAAATCAAAAAAGAAATTGGTCAGTTCGAGGTTATATACTTATGATTTTATGATTTTGTATTTTTACTAAAACGCACCATTTTGTGGGTTAACACTCACGCATTTTGCAAGATTTTTTTACAGAACCAAAAATTGACGTTTCTTGTTTATTAACGTGAGAATATTGTATTATGATATATCAAAAAAGAAAACGGCCAGTTCGAGGTTATATACTTATGATTTTATGATTTTGTATTTTTTCTAAAACGAGCAATTTTGTGGGTTAACACTCAAGCATTTTGCCAGATTTTTTTACATAACCAAAAATTGAAGTTTCTTGTTTATTAGCTTTAGAATATTAAATTATGATATATGAAAAAAGAAATCAGCCAGTTCGAGGGTATATTCTTATGATTTTATGATTTTGTATTTTTTTTCGAAAACGAGCAATTTTGTGGGTTAACACTCACGCATTTTGCCAGATTTTTATACATAACCAAAAATTGACGTTTCGTATTTTTAGCTTGAGAATATTGTATTATGATATATCAGAAAAGACAACGGCCAGTTCGAGGTTATATACTTATGATTTTATGATTTTATATTTTTTCGAAAACGAGCAATTTTGTGGGTGTTTACTCACGCATTTTGCTAGATTTTTTTACAGAACCAAAAATTGATGTTTCTTGTTTATTAGCTTGAGAATATTGTATTATGATATATAAAAAACGAAAACGGCCAGTTCGAGATTATATACTTATGATTTTATGATTTTGTACATTTACTAAAACACACCATTTTGTGGGTTAACACTCATGCATTTTGCCAAAATTTTTTACAGAACCAAAAATTGACGTTTCTTGTTTATTAGCTTGAGAATATTGTATTATGATATATAAAAAACGAAAACGGCGAGTTCGAGGTTATATACTTATGATTTTATGATTTTATGATTTTGTACTTTTACTAAAACGCACCATTTTGTGGGTTAACACTCATGCATTTTGCCAAAATTTTTTACGGAACCAAAAATTGACGTTTCTTGTTCATTATCTTGAGAATATTGTATTATGATATATCAAAAAAGAAAACGTCCACTTCGAGGTTATATACTTATGATTTTATGATTTTGTATTTTTTCTAAAACGAGCCATTTTGTGGGATAACACTCACGCATTTTGCCAGTTTTTTTACGGAACCAAAAATTGACGTTTCTGGTTTATTAGCTTGAGAATATTGTATTATGATATATCAAAAAAGAAAACGGCCAGTTCGAGGTTATATACTTAAGATATTATGATTTTATATTTTTTCTAAAACGAGCAATTTTGTGGGTTAACTCACGCATTTTGCCAGATTTTTTTACATAACCAATAATTGATATTTCTTGTTTATTAGCTTTAGAATATTGTATTATGATATATCAAAAAAGAAATTGGTCAGTTCGACGTTATATACTTATGATTTTATGATTTTGTATTTTTACTAAAACGCACCATTTTGTGGGTTAACACTCACGCATTTTGCAAGATTTTTTTACAGAACCAAAAATTGACGTTTCTTGTTTATTAACTTGAGAATATTGTATTATGATATATCAAAAAAGAAAACGGCCAGTTCGAGGTTATATACTTATGATTTTATGATTTTGTATTTTTTCTAAAACGAGCAATTTTGTGGGTTAACACTCAAGCATTTTGCCAGATTTTTTTACATAACCAAAAATTGAAGTTTCTTGTTTATTAGCTTTAGAATATTAAATTATGATATATGAAAAAAGAAATCAGCCAGTTCGAGGGTATATTCTTATGATTTTATGATTTTGTATTTTTTTTCGAAAACGAGCAATTTTGTGGGTTAACACTCACGCATTTTGCCAGATTTTTATACATAACCAAAAATTGACGTTTCGTATTTTTAGCTTGAGAATATTGTATTATGATATATCAGAAAAGACAACGGCCAGTTCGAGGTTATATACTTATGATTTTATGATTTTATATTTTTTCGAAAACGAGCAATTTTGTGGGTGTTTACTCACGCATTTTGCTAGATTTTTTTACAGAACCAAAAATTGATGTTTCTTGTTTATTAGTTTGAGAATATTGTATTATGATATATAAAAAACGAAAACGGCCAGTTCGAGGTTATATACTTATGATTTTATGATTTTGTACATTTACTAAAACACACCATTTTGTGGGTTAACACTCATGCATTTTGCCAAAATTTTTTACAGAACCAATAATTGACGTTTCTTGTTTATTAGCTTGAGAATATTGTATTATGATATATAAAAAACGAAAACGGCTAGTTCGAGGTTATATACTTATGATTTTATGATTTTATGATTTTGTACTTTTACTAAAACGCACCATTTTGTGGGTTAACACTCATGCATTTTGCCAAAATTTTTTACGGAACCAAAAATTGACGTTTCTTGTTCATTATCTTGAGAATATTGTATTATGATATATCAAAAAAGAAAACGTCCACTTCGAGGTTATATACTTATGATTTTATGATTTTGTATTTTTTCTAAAACGAGCCATTTTGTGGGATAACACTCACGCATTTTGCCAGTTTTTTTACGGAACCAAAAATTGACGTTTCTGGTTTATTAGCTTGAGAATATTGTATTATGATATATCAAAAAAGAAAACGGCCAGTTCGAGGTTATATACTTAAGATATTATGATTTTATATTTTTTCTAAAACGAGCAATTTTGTGGGTTAACACTCACGCATTTTGCCAGATTTTTTTACATAACCAAAAATTGATATTTCTTGTTTATTAGCTTTAGAATATTGTATTATGATATATCAAAAAAGAAATTGGTCAGTTCGAGGTTATATACTTATGATTTTATGATTTTGTATTTTTACTAAAACGCACCATTTTGTGGGTTTACACTCACGCATTTTGCCAGATTTTTTTACAGAACCAAAAATTGACGTTTTCTGTTTATTAGCTTGAGAATAATGTATTATGATATATCAAAAAAGAAAACGGCCAGTTCGAGGTTATATACTTAAGATATTATGATTTTATATTTTTTCTAAAACGAGCAATTTTGTGGGTTAACACTCACGCATTTTGCAAGATTTTTTTACAGAACCAAAAATTGACGTTTCTTGTTTATTAACTTGAGAATATTGTATTATGATATATCAAAAAAGAAAACGGCCAGTTCGAGGTTATATACTTATGATTTTATGATTTTGTATTTTTTCTAAAACGAGCAATTTTGTGGGTTAAAACTCAAGCATTTTGCCAGATTTTTTTACATAACCAAAAATTGAAGTTTCTTGTTTATTAGCTTTAGAATATTATATTATGATATATGAAAAAAGAAATCGGCCAGTTCGAGGGTATATTCTTATGATTTTATGATTTTGTATTTTTTTTTTGAAAACGAGCAATTTTGTGGGTTAACACTCACGCATTTTGCCAGATTTTTATACATAACCAAAAATTGAAGTTTCTTGTTTATTAGCTTTAGAATATTATATTATGATATATCAGAAAAGACAACGGCCAGTTCGAGGTTATATACTTACGATTTTATGATTTTATATTTTTCGAAAACGAGCAATTTTGTGGGTTAACACTCACGCATTTTGCCATATTTTTTTTACAGAACCAAAAATTGATGTTTCTTCTTTATTAGCTTGAGAATATTGTATTATGATATATAAAAAACGAAAACGGCCAGTTCGAGGTTATATACTTATGATTTTATGATTTTGTACATTTACTAAAACGCACCATTTTGTGGGTTAGCACTCATGCATTTTGCCAAAATTTTTTACAGAACCAAAAATTGACGTTTCTTGTTTATTAGCTTGAGAATATTGTATTATGATATATAAAAAACGAAAACGGCCAGTTCGAGGTTATATACTTGTGATTTTATGATTTTGTACTTTTACTAAAACGCACCATTTTGTGGGTTAACACTCATGCATTTTGCCAAAATTTTTTACGGAACCAAAAATTGACGTTTCTTGTTCATTATCTTGAGAATATTGTATTATGATATATCAAAAAAGAAAACGTCCACTTCGAGGTTATATACTTATGATTTTATGATTTTGTATTTTTTCTAAAACGAGCCATTTTGTGGATTAACACTCACGCATTTTGCCAGTTTTTTTACGGAACCAAAAATTGACGTTTCTGGTTTATTAGCTTGAGAATATTGTATTATGATATATCAAAAAAGAAAACGGCCAGTTCGAGGTTATATACTTAAGATATTATGATTTTATATTTTTTCTAAAACGAGCAATTTTGTGGGTTAACACTCACGCATTTTGCCAGATTTTTTTACATAACCAATAATTGATATTTCTTGTTTATTAGCTTTAGAATATTGTATTATGATATATCAAAAAAGAAATTGGTCAGTTCGACGTTATATACTTATGATTTTATGATTTTGTATTTTTACTAAAACGCACCATTTTGTGGGTTAACACTCACGCATTTTGCAAGATTTTTTTACAGAACCAAAAATTGACGTTTCTTGTTTATTAACTTGAGAATATTGTATTATGATATATCAAAAAAGAAAACGGCCAGTTCGAGGTTATATACTTATGATTTTATGATTTTGTATTTTTTCTAAAACGAGCAATTTTGTGGGTTAACACTCAAGCATTTTGCCAGATTTTTTTACATAACCAAAAATTGAAGTTTCTTGTTTATTAGCTTTAGAATATTAAATTATGATATATGAAAAAAGAAATCAGCCAGTTCGAGGGTATATTCTTATGATTTTATGATTTTGTATTTTTTTTCGAAAACGAGCAATTTTGTGGGTTAACACTCACGCATTTTGCCAGATTTTTATACATAACCAAAAATTGACGTTTCGTATTTTTAGCTTGAGAATATTGTATTATGATATATCAGAAAAGACAACGGCCAGTTCGAGGTTATATACTTATGATTTTATGATTTTATATTTTTTCGAAAACGAGCAATTTTGTGGGTGTTTACTCACGCATTTTGCTAGATTTTTTTACAGAACCAAAAATTGATGTTTCTTGTTTATTAGTTTGAGAATATTGTATTATGATATATAAAAAACGAAAACGGCCAGTTCGAGGTTATATACTTATGATTTTATGATTTTGTACATTTACTAAAACACACCATTTTGTTGGTTAACACTCATGCATTTTGCCAAAATTTTTTACAGAACCAATAATTGACGTTTCTTGTTTATTAGCTTGAGAATATTGTATTATGATATATAAAAAACGAAAACGGCTAGTTCGAGGTTATATACTTATGATTTTATGATTTTATGATTTTGTACTTTTACTAAAACGCACCATTTTGTGGGTTAACACTCATGCATTTTGCCAAAATTTTTTACGGAACCAAAAATTGACGTTTCTTGTTCATTATCTTGAGAATATTGTATTATGATATATCAAAAAAGAAAACGTCCACTTCGAGGTTATATACTTATGATTTTATGATTTTGTATTTTTTCTAAAACGAGCCATTTTGTCGGATAACACTCACGCATTTTGCCAGTTTTTTTACGGAACCAAAAATTGACGTTTCTGGTTTATTAGCTTGAGAATATTGTATTATGATATATCAAAAAAGAAAACGGCCAGTTCGAGGTTATATACTTAAGATATTATGATTTTATATTTTTTCTAAAACGAGCAATTTTGTGGGTTAACACTCACGCATTTTGCCAGATTTTTTTACATAACCAAAAATTGATATTTCTTGTTTATTAGCTTTAGAATATTGTATTATGATATATCAAAAAAGAAATTGGTCAGTTCGAGGTTATATACTTATGATTTTATGATTTTGTATTTTTACTAAAACGCACCATTTTGTGGGTTTACACTCACGCATTTTGCCAGATTTTTTTACAGAACCAAAAATTGACGTTTTCTGTTTATTAGCTTGAGAATAATGTATTATGATATATCAAAAAAGAAAACGGCCAGTTCGAGGTTATATACTTAAGATATTATGATTTTATATTTTTTCTAAAACGAGCAATTTTGTGGGTTAACACTCACGCATTTTGCAAGATTTTTTTACAGAACCAAAAATTGACGTTTCTTGTTTATTAACTTGAGAATATTGTATTATGATATATCAAAAAAGAAAACGGCCAGTTCGAGGTTATATACTTATGATTTTATGATTTTGTATTTTTTCTAAAACGAGCAATTTTGTGGGTTAAAACTCAAGCATTTTGCCAGATTTTTTTACATAACCAAAAATTGAAGTTTCTTGTTTATTAGCTTTAGAATATTATATTATGATATATGAAAAAAGAAATCGGCCAGTTCGAGGGTATATTCTTATGATTTTATGATTTTGTATTTTTTTTTTGAAAACGAGCAATTTTGTGGGTTAACACTCACGCATTTTGCCAGATTTTTATACATAACCAAAAATTGAAGTTTCTTGTTTATTAGCTTTAGAATATTATATTATGATATATCAGAAAAGACAACGGCCAGTTCGAGGTTATATACTTACGATTTTATGATTTTATATTTTTCGAAAACGAGCAATTTTGTGGGTTAACACTCACGCATTTTGCCATATTTTTTTTACAGAACCAAAAATTGATGTTTCTTCTTTATTAGCTTGAGAATATTGTATTATGATATATAAAAAACGAAAACGGCCAGTTCGAGGTTATATACTTATGATTTTATGATTTTGTACATTTACTAAAACGCACCATCTTGTGGGTTAGCACTCATGCATTTTGCCAAAATTTTTTACAGAACCAAAAATTGACGTTTCTTGTTTATTAGCTTGAGAATATTGTATTATGATATATAAAAAACGAAAACGGCCAGTTCGAGGTTATATACTTGTGATTTTATGATTTTGTACTTTTACTAAAACGCACCATTTTGTGGGTTAACACTCATGCATTTTGCCAAAATTTTTTACAGAACCAAAAATTGAAGTTTCTTGTTTATTATCTTGAGAATATTGTATTATGATATATCAAAAAAGAAAACGGCCACTTCGAGGTTATATACTTATGATTTTATGATTTTGTATTTTTTCTAAAACGAGCCATTTTGTGGGTTAACACTCACGCATTTTGCCAGTTTTTTTACGGAACTAAAAATTGACGTTTATGGTTTATTAGCTTGAGAATATTGTATTATGATATATCAAAAAAGAAAACGGCCAGTTCGAGGTTATATATTTAAGATATTATGATTTTATTTTTTTCTAAAACGAGCAATTTTGTGGGTTAACAACACTCACGCATTTTTCCAGATTTTTTTTATAGAACCAAAAATTGATGTTTCTTGTTTATTATCTTGAGAATATTGTATTATGATATATAAAAAACGAAAACGGCCAGTTCGAGGTTATATACTTATGATTTTATGATTTTGTACATTTACTGAAACACACCATTTTGTGGGTTAACACTCATGCATTTTGCCAAAATTTTTTACAAAACCAAAAATTGACGTTTCTTATTAATTAGCTTGAGAATATTGTATTATGATATATAAAAAACGAAAACGGCCAGTTCGAGGTTATATACTTATGATTTTATGATTTTATGATTTTTTACTTTTACTAAAACACACCATTTTGTAGGTCAACACTCATGCATTTTGCCAAAATTTTTTACAGAACCAAAAATTGACGTTTCTTGTTTATTATCTTGAGAATATTGTATTATGATATATCAAAAAAGAAAACGGCCACTTCGAGGTTATATACTTATGATTTTATGATTTTGTATTTTTTCTAAAACGAGCCATTTTGTGGGATAATACTCACGCATTTTGCCAGTTTTTTTACGGAACCAAAAATTGACGTTTCTGGTTTATTAGCTTGAGAATATTGTATTATGATATATCAAAAAAGAAAACGGCCAGTTCGAGGTTATATACTTAAGATATTATGATTTTATATTTTTTCTAAAACGAGCAATTTTGTGGGTTAACACTCACGCATTTTGCCAGATTTTTTTACATAACCAAAAATAGATATTTCTTGTTTATTAGCTTTAGAATATTGTATTATGATATATCAAAAAAGAAATTGGTCAGTTCGAGGTTATATACTTATGATTTTATAATTTTGTATTTTTACTAAAACGCACCATTTTGTGGGTTAACACTCACGCATTTTGCCAGATTTTTTTACGGAACCAAAAATTGACGTTTTCTGTTTATTAGCTTGAGAATAATGTATTATGATATATCAAAAAAGAAAACGGCCAGTTCGAGGTTATATACTTAAGATATTATGATTTTATATTTTTTCTAAAACGAGCAATTTTTGGATTAACACTCACGCATTTTGCAAGATTTTTTTACAGAACCAAAAATTGACGTTTCTTGTTTATTAACTTGAGAATATTGTATTATGATATATCAAAAAAGAAAACGGCCAGTTCGAGGTTATATACTTATGATTTTATGATTTTGTATTTTTTCTAAAACGAGCAATTTTGTGGGTTAAAACTCAAGCATTTTGCCAGATTTTTTTACATAACCAAAAATTGAAGTTTCTTGTTTATTAGCTTTAGAATATTATATTATGATATATGAAAAAAGAAATCGGCCAGTTCGAGGGTATATTCTTATGATTTTATGATTTTGTATTTTTTTTTTTGAAAACGAGCAATTTTGTGGGTTAACACTCACGCATTTTGCCAGATTTTTATACATAACCAAAAATTGACGTTTCGTATTTTTAGCTTGAGAATATTGTATTATGATATATCAGAAAAGACAACGGCCAGTTCGAGGTTATATACTTACGATTTTATGATTTTATATTTTTCGAAAACGAGCAATTTTGTGGGTTAACACTCACGCATTTTGCCATATTTTTTTTACAGAACCAAAAATTGATGTTTCTTCTTTATTAGCTTGAGAATATTGTATTATGATATATAAAAAACGAAAACGGCCAGTTCGAGGTTATATACTTATGATTTTATGATTTTGTACATTTACTAAAACGCACCATTTTGTGGGTTAGCACTCATGCATTTTGCCAAAATTTTTTACAGAACCAAAAATTGACGTTTCTTGTTTATTAGCTTGAGAATATTGTATTATGATATATAAAAAACGAAAACGGCCAGTTCGAGGTTATATACTTGTGATTTTATGATTTTGTACTTTTACTAAAACGCACCATTTTGTGGGTTAACACTCATGCATTTTGCCAAAATTTTTTACAGAACCAAAAATTGAAGTTTCTTGTTTATTATCTTGAGAATATTGTATTATGATATATCAAAAAAGAAAACGGCCACTTCGAGGTTATATACTTATGATTTTATGATTTTGTATTTTTTCTAAAACGAGCCATTTTGTGGGTTAACACTCACGCATTTTGCCAATTTTTTTACGGAACTAAAAATTGACGTTTATGGTTTATTAGCTTGAGAATATTGTATTATGATATATCAAAAAAGAAAACGGCCAGTTCGAGGTTATATATTTAAGATATTATGATTTTATTTTTTTCTAAAACGAGCAATTTTGTGGGTTAACAACACTCACGCATTTTTCCAGATTTTTTTTATAGAACCAAAAATTGATGTTTCTTGTTTATTATCTTGAGAATATTGTATTATGATATATAAAAAACGAAAACGGCCAGTTCGAGGTTATATACTTATGATTTTATGATTTTGTACATTTACTGAAACACACCATTTTGTGGGTTAACACTCATGCATTTTGCCAAAATTTTTTACAGAACCAAAAATTGACGTTTCTTATTAATTAGCTTGAGAATATTGTATTATGATATATAAAAAATGAAAACGGCCAGTTCGAGGTTATATACTTATGATTTTATGATTTTATGATTTTTTACTTTTACTAAAACACACCATTTTGTAGGTCAACACTCATTCATTTTGCCAAAAATTTTTACAGAACCAAAAATTGACGTTTCTTGTTTATTATCTTGAGAATATTGTATTATGATATATCAAAAAATAAAACGGCCACTTCGAGGTTATATACTTATGATTTTATGATTTTGTATTTTTTCTAAAACGAGCCATTTTGTGGGATAACACTCACGCATTTTGCCAGTTTTTTTACGGAACCAAAAATTGACGTTTCTGGTTTATTAGCTTGAGAATATTGTATTATGATATATCAAAAAAAGAAAACGGCCAGTTCGAGGTTATATACTTAAGATATTATGATTTTATATTTTTTCTAAAACGAGCAATTTTGTGGGTTAACACTCACGCATTTTGCCAGATTTTTTTACATAACCAAAAATAGATATTTCTTGTTTATTAGCTTTAGAATATTGTATTATGATATATCAAATAAGAAATTGGTCAGTTCGAGGTTATATACTTATGATTTTATAATTTTGTATTTTTACTAAAACGCACCATTTTGTGGGTTAACACTCACGCATTTTGCCAGATTTTTTTACGGAACCAAAAATTGACGTTTTCTGTTTATTAGCTTGAGAATATTGTATTATGATATATCAAAAAAGAAAACAGCCAGTTCGAGGTTATATACTTAAGATATTATGATTTTATATTTTTTGTAAAACGAGCAATTTTGTGGGTTAACACTCACGTTTTTTTCCAGATTTTTTTACATAACCAAAAATTTATATTTCTTGTTATTAGCTTTAGAATATTGTATTATGATATATCAAAAAAAGAAATTGGTCAGTTCGAGGTTATATACTTATAATTTTATGATTTTGTATTTTTACTAAAACGCACCATTTTGTGGGTTAACACTCACGCATTTTGCCAGATTTTTTTACAGAACCAAAAATTGACGTTTTCTGATTATTAGCTTGAGAATATTGTATTATGATATATCAAAAAATAAAACGGCCAGTTCAAGGTTATATACTTATGATTTTATGATTTTGTATTTTTTCTAAAACGAGCAATTTTGTTGGTTAACACTCAAGCATTTTGCCAGATTTTTTTACATAACCAAAATTGAAGTTTCTTGTTTATTAGCTTTAGAATATTTTATTATGATATATGAAAAAAGAAATCGGCCAGTTCGAGGGTATATTCTTATGATTTTATGATTTTGTATTTTTTTCAAAAACGAGCAATTTTGTGGGTTAACACTTACGCATTTTGCCAGATTTTTATACATAACCAAAAATTGACGTTTCGTATTTTTAGCTTGAGAATATTGTATTATGATATATCAGAAAAGACAACGGCCAGTTCGAGGTTATATACTTATGATTTTATGATTTTATATTTTTCGAAAACGAGCAATTTTGTGGGTTAACACTCACGCATTTTGCCAGATTTTTTTTACAGAACCAAAAATTGATGTTTCTTGTTTATTAGCTTGAGAATATTGTATTATGATATATAAAAAACGAAAACGGCCAGTTCGAGGTTATATACTTATGATTTTATGATTTTGTACATTTACTAAAACGCACCATTTTGTGGGTTAACACTCATGCATTTTGCCAAATTTTTTTACAGAACCAAAAATTGACGTTTCTTGTTTATTAGCTTGAGAATATTGTATTATGATATATAAAAAACGAAAACGGCCAGTTCAAGGTTATATACTTATGATTTTATGATTTTGTACTTTTACTAAAACGAGCCATTTTGTGGGATAACACTCACTCATTTTGCCAAAATTTTTTACAGAACCAAAAATTGACGTTTCTTGTTTATTATCTTGAGAATATTGTAATATGATATATCAAAAAAGAAAACGGCCACTTCGAGGTTATATACTTATAATTTTATGATTTTGTATTTTTTCTAAAACGAGCCATTTTGTGGGTTAACACTCACTCATTTTGCCAGTTTTTTTACGGAACCAAAAATTGACGTTTATGGTTTATTAGCTTGAGAATATTGTATTATGATATATCAAAAAAGAAAACGGCCAGTTCGAGGTTATATACTTAAGATATTATGATTTTATATTTTTTCTAAAACGAGCAATTTTGTGGGTTAACACTCAAGCATTTTGCCAGATTTTTTTTTCAGAACCAAAAATTGATGTTTCTTGTTTATTAGCTTGAGAATATTGTATTATGATATATAAAAAACGAAAGCGGCCAGTTCGAGGTTATATACTTATGATTTTATGATTTTGTACATTTACTAAAACGCACCATTTTGTGGGTTAACACTCATGCATTTTGCCAAATTTTTTTACAGAACCAAAAATTGACGTTTCTTGATTATTAGCTTGAGAATATTGTATTATGATATATAAAAAACGAAAACGGCCAGTTCGAGGTTATATACTTATGATTTTATGATTTTGTATATTTACTAAAACGCACCATTTTGTGGGTTAACGCTCATGCATTTTGCCAAAATTTTTTACAGAACCAAAATATTGACGTTTCTTGTTTATTAGCTTGAGAATATTGTATTATGATATATAAAAAACGAAAACAGCCAGTTCGAGGTTATATACTTATGATTTTATGATTTTATGATTTTGTACTTTTACTAAAACGCACCATTTTGTGGGTTAACACTCATGCATTTTGCCAAATTTTTTTACAGAACCAAAAATTGACGTTTCTTGTTTATTATCTTGAGAATATTGTATTATGATATATCAAAAAAGAAAACGGCCACTTCGAGGTTATATACTTATGATTTTATGATTTTGTATTTTTTCTAAAACGAGCCATTTTGTGAGTTAACACTCACGCATTTTGCAAGTTTTTTTACGGAACCAAAAATTGACGTTTCTGGTTTATTAGCTTGAGAATATTGTATTATGATATATCAAAAAAGAAAACGTCCAGTTCGAGGTTATATACTTAAGATATTATGATTTTATATTTTTTCTAAAACGAGCAATTTTGTGGGTTAACACTCACGCATTTTGCCAAATTTTTTTACATAACCAAAAATTGATATTTCTTGTTTATTAGCTTTAGAATATTGTATTATGATATATCAAAAAAGAAATTGGTCAGTTCGAGGTTATATACTTATGATTTTATGATTTTGTATTTTTACTAAAACGGACCATTTTGTGGGTTAACACTCACGCATTTTGCCAGATTTTTTTACAGAACCAAAAATTGACGTTTTCTGTTTATTAGCTTGAGAATATTGTATTATGATATATCAAAAAAGAAAATGGCCAGTTCGAGGTTATATACTTAAGATATTATGATTTTATATTTTTTCTCAAACGAGCAATTTTGTGTATTAACACTCACGCATTTTGCCAGATTTTTTTACATAACCAAAAATTGATATTTCTTGTTTATTAGCTTTAGAATATTGCATTATGATATATCAAAAAAGAAATTGGTCAGTTCGAGGTTATATACTTATGATTTTATGATTTTGTATTTTTACTAAAACGCACCATTTTGTGGGTTAACACTCACGCATTTTGCCTGATTTTTTTACAGAACCAAAAATTGACGTTTTCTGTTTATTAGCTTGAGAATATTGTATTATGATATATCAAAAAAGAAAACGGCCAGTTCGAGGTTATATACTTATGATTTTATGATTTTGTATTTTTTCTAAAACGAGCAATTTTGTGGGTTAACACTCAAGCATTTTGCCAGATTTTTTTACATAACCAAAAATTGATGTTTCTTGTTTATTAGCTTTAGAATATTATATTATGATATATGAAAAAAGAAATCGGCCAGTTCGAGGGTATATTCTTATGATTTTATGATTTTGTATTTTTTTTCGAAAACGAGCAATTTTGTAGGTTAACACTCACGCATTTTGCCAGCTTTTTATACATAACCAAAAATAGACGTTTCGTATTTTTAGCTTGAGAATATTGTATTATGATATATCAGAAAAGACAACGGCCAGTTCGAGGTTATATACTTATGATTTTATGATTTTATATTTTTTCGAAAACGAGCAATTTTGTGGGTTAACACTCACGCATTTTGCCAGATTTTTTTTATAGAACCAAAAATTGATGTTTCTTGTTTATTAGCTTGAGAATATTGTATTATGATATATAAAAAACGAAAACGGCCAGTTCGAGGTTATATACTTATGATTTTATGATTTTGTACATTTACTAAAACGCACCATTTTGTGGGTTAACACTCATGCATTTTGCCAAATTTATTTACAGAACCAAAAATTGACGTTTCTTGTTTATTAGCTTGAGAATATTGTATTATGATATATAAAAAACGAAAACGGCCAGTTCGAGGTTATATACTTATGATTTTATGATTTTGTACATTTACTAAAACGCACCATTTTGTGGGTTAACACTCATGCATTTTGCCAAAAATTTTTACAGAACCAAAAATTGACGTTTCTTGTTTATTAGCTTGAAAATATTGTGTTATGATATATAAAATACGAAAACGGCCAGTTCGAGGTTATATACAAATGATTTTATGATTTTGTACTTTTACTAAAACGTACCATTTTGTGGGTTAACACTCATGCATTTTGCCAAAATTTTTTACAGAACCAAAAATTGACGTTTCTTGTTTATTATCTTGAGAATATTGTATTATGATATATCAAAAAAGAAAACGGCCACTTCGAGTTTATATACTTATGATTTTATGATTTTGTATTTTTTCTAAAACGAGCCATTTTGTGGGTTAACACTCACGCATTTTGCCAGTTTTCTTACGAAACCAAAAATTGACGTTTCTGGTTTATTAGCTTGAGAATATTGTATTATGATATATTAAAAAAGAAAACGGTCAGTTCGAGGTTATATACATAAGATATTATGATTTTATATTTTTTCTAAAATGAGCAATTTTGTGGGTTAACTCTCACGTGTTTTGCCAGATTTTTTTACATAACCAAAAATTGATATTTCTTGTTTATTAGCTTTAGAATATTGTATTATGATATATCAAAAAAGAAATTGGTCAGTTTGAGGTTATATACTTATGATTTTATGATTTTGTATTTTTACTAAAACGCACCATTTTGTGGGTTAACACTCACGCATTTTGCCAGATTTTTTTACAGAACCAAAAATTGACGTTTTCTGTTTATTAGCTTGAGAATATTGTATTATGATATATCAAAAAAGAAAACGGCCAGTTCGAGGTTATATACTTATGATTTTATGATTTTGTATTTTTTCTAAAACGAGCAATTTTGTGGGTTACCACTCAAGCATTTTGCCAGATTTTTCTACATAACCAAAAATTGAAGTTTCTTGTTTGTTAGCTTTAGAATATTATATTATGATATATGAAAAAATAAATCGGCCAGTTCGAGGGTATATTCTTATGATTTTATGATTTTGTATTTTTTTTCGAAAACGAGCAATTTTGTGGGTTAACACTCACGCATTTTGCCAGATTTTTATACATAACCAAAAATTGATGTTTCGTATTTTTAGCTTGAGAATATTGTATTATGATATATCAGAAAAGAAAACGGCCAGTTCGAGGTTATATACTTATGATTTTATGATTTTATATTTTTTCAAAAACGAGCAATTTTGTGGGTTAACACTCACGCATTTTGCCAGATTTTTTTTACAGAACCAAAAATTGATGTTTCTTGTTTATTAGCTTGAGAATATTGTATTATGATATATAAAAAACGAAAACGGCCAGTTCGAGGCTATATACTTATGATTTTATGATTTTGTACATTTACTAAAACGCACCATTTTGTGGGTTAACACTCATGCATTTTACCAAATTTTTTTACAGAACCAAAAATTGACGTTTCTTGTTTATTAGCTTGAGAATATTGTATTATGATATATAAAAAACGAAAACGGCCAGTTCGAGGTTATATACTTATGATTTTATGATTTTGTACTTTTACTAAAACGCACCATTTTGTGGGTTAACACTCATGCATTTTGCCAAAATTTTTTACAGAACCAAAAATTGACGTTTCTTGTTTATTATCTTGAGAATATTGTATTATGATATATCAAAAAAGAAAACGGCCAATTCGAGGTTATATACTTATGATTTTATGATTTTGTATTTTTTCTAAAACGAGCCATTTTGTGGGTTTACACTCACGCATTTTGCCATTTTTTTTACGGAACCAAAAATTGACGTTTATGGTTTATTAGCTTGAGAATATTGTTTTATGATATATCAAAAAAGAAAACGGCCAGTTCGAGGTTATATACTTAAGATATTATGATTTTATATTTTTTCTAAAACGAGCAATTTTGTGGGTTAACACTCACGCATTTTGCCAGATTTTTTTACATAACCAAAAATTGATATTTCTTGTTTATTAGCTTTAGAATATTGTATTATGATATATCAAAAAAGAAATTAGTCAGTTCGAGGTTATATACTTATGATTTTATGATTTTGTATTTTTACTAAAACGCACCATTTTGTGGGTTAACACTCACGCATTTTGCCAGATTTTTTTACAGAACCAAAAATTGACGTTTTCTGTTTATTAGCTTGAGAATATTGTATTATGATATATCAAAAAAGAAAACGGCCAGTTCGAGGTTATATACTTATGATTTTATGATTTTGTATTTTTTCTAAAACGAGCAATTTTGTGGGTTACCACTCAAGCATTTTGCCAGATTTTTCTACATAACCAAAAATTGAAGTTTCTTGTTTGTTAGCTTTAGAATATTATATTATGATATATGAAAAAATAAATCGGCCAGTTCGAGGGTATATTCTTATGATTTTATGATTTTGTATTTTTTTTCGAAAACGAGCAATTTTGTGGGTTAACACTCACGCATTTTGCCAGATTTTTATACATAACCAAAAATTGATGTTTCGTATTTTTAGCTTGAGAATATTGTATTATGATATATCAGAAAAGAAAACGGCCAGTTCGAGGTTATATACTTATGATTTTATGATTTTATATTTTTTCAAAAACGAGTAATTTTGTGGGTTAACACTCACGCATTTTGCCAGATTTTTTTTACAGAACCAAAAATTGATGTTTCTTGATTATTAGCTTGAGAATATTGTATTATGATATATAAAAAACGAAAACGGCCAGTTCGAGGCTATATACTTATGATTTTATGATTTTGTACATTTACTAAAACGCACCATTTTGTGGGTTAACACTCATGCATTTTACCAAATTTTTTTACAGAACCAAAAATTGACGTTTCTTGTTTATTAGCTTGAGAATATTGTATTATGATATATAAAAAACGAAAACGGCCAGTTCGAGGTTATATACTTATGATTTTATGATTTTGTACTTTTACTAAAACGCACCATTTTGTGGGTTAACACTCATGCATTTTGCCAAAATTTTTTACAGAACCAAAAATTGACGTTTCTTGTTTATTATCTTGAGAATATTGTATTATGATATATCAAAAAAGAAAACGGCCAATTCGAGGTTATATACTTATGATTTTATGATTTTGTATTTTTTCTAAAACGAGCCATTTTGTGGGTTTACACTCACGCATTTTGCCATTTTTTTTACGGAACCAAAAATTGACGTTTATGGTTTATTAGCTTGAGAATATTGTTTTATGATATATCAAAAAAGAAAACGGCCAGTTCGAGGTTATATACTTAAGATATTATGATTTTATATTTTTTCTAAAACGAGCAATTTTGTGGGTTAACACTCACGCATTTTGCCAGATTTTTTTACATAACCAAAAATTGATATTTCTTGTTTATTAGCTTTAGAATATTGTATTATGATATATCAAAAAAGAAATTAGTCAGTTCGAGGTTATATACTTATGATTTTATGATTTTGTATTTTTACTAAAACGCACCATTTTGTGGGTTAACACTCACGCATTTTGCCAGATTTTTTTACAGAGACGTTTTCTGTTTATTAGCTTGAGAATATTGTTTTATGATATATCAAAAAAGAAAACGGCCAGTTCGAGGTTATATACTTATGATTTTATGATTTTGTACTTTTACTAAAAGGCTCCAACACTCATGCATTTTGCCAAAATTTTTTACAGAACCAAAAATTGACGTTTCTTGTTTATTATCTTGAGAATATTGTATTATGATATATCAAAAAAGAAAACGGCCACTTCGAGGTTATATACTTATGATTTTATGATTTTGTATTTTTTCTAAAACGAGCCATTTTGTGGGTTAACACTCACGCATTTTGCCAGTCTTCTTACGGAACCAAAAATTGACGTTTCTGGTTTATTAGCTTGAGAATATTGTATTATGATATATCAAAAAAGAAAACGATCAGTTCGAGGTTATATACTTTAGATATTATGATTTTATATTTTTTCTAAAATGAGCAATTTTGTGGGTTAACAATCACGCATTTTGCCAGATTTTTTTACATAACCAAAAATTGATATTTCTTGTTTATTAGCTTTAGAATATTGTATTATGATATATCAAAAAAGAAATTGGTCAGTTCGAGGTTATATACTTATGATTTTATGATTTTGTATTTTTACTAAAACGCACCATTTTGTGGGTTAACACTCACGCATTTTGCCAGATTTTTTACAGAACCAAAAATTGACGTTTTCTGTTTATTAGCTTGAGAATATTGTATTATGATATATCAAAAAAGAAAACGGCCAGTTCGAGTTTATATACTTAAGATATTATGATTTTATATTTTTTCTAAAACGAGCAATTTTGTGGGTTAACACTCACGCATTTTGCCAGATTTTTTTACATAACCAAAAATTGATATTTCTTGTTTATTAGCTTTAGAATATTGTATTATGATATATCAAAAAAGAAATTGGTCAGTTCGAGGTTATATACTTATGATTTTATGATTTTGTATTTTTACTAAAACGCACCATTTTGTGGGTTAACACTCACGCATTTTGCCTGATTTTTTTACAGAACCAAAAATTGACGTTTTCTGTTTATTAGCTTGAGAATATTGTATTATGATATATCAAAAAAGAAAACGGCCAGTTCGAGGTTATATACTTATGATTTTATGATTTTGTATTTTTTCTAAAACGAGCAATTTTGTGGGTTACCACTCAAGCATTTTGCCAGATTTTTCTACATAACCAAAAATTGAACTTTCTTGTTTATTAGCTTTAGAATATTATATTATGATATATGAAAAAATAAATCGGCCAGTTCGAGGGTATATTCTTATGATTTTATGATTTTGTATTTTTTTTTCGAAAACGATTAATTTTGTGGGTTAACACTCACGCATTTTGCCAGATTTTTATACATAACCAAAAATTGACGTTTCGTATTTTTAGCTTGAGAATATTGTATTATGATATATCAGAAAAGACAACGGCCAGTTCGAGGTTATATACTTATGATTTTATGATTTTATATTTTTTCGAAAACGAGCAATTTTGTGGGTTAACACTCACGCATTTTGCCAGATTTTTTTTACAGAACCAAAAATTGATGTTTCTTGTTTATTAGCTTGAGAATATTGTATTATGATATATAAAAAACGAAAACGGCCAGTTCGAGGCTATATACTTATGATTTTATGATTTTGTACATTTACTAAAACACACCATTTTGTGGGTTAACACTCATGCATTTTGCCAAATTTTTTTACAGAACCAAAAATTGACGTTTCTTGTTTATTAGCTTGAGAATATTGTATTATGATATATAAAAAACGAAAACGGCCAGTTCGAGGTTATATACTTATGATTTTATGATTTTGTACTTTTACTAAAACGCACCATTTTGTGGGTTAACACTCATGCATTTTGCCAAAAATTTTTACAGAACAAAAAATTGACGTTTCTTGTTTATTATCTTGCGAATATTGTATTATGATATATCAAAAAAGAAAACGGCCAATTCGAGGTTATATACTTATGATTTTATGATTTTGTATTTTTTCTAAAACGAGCCATTTTGTGGGTTAACACTCACGCATTTTGCCAGTTTTTTTACGGAACCAAAAATTGACGTTTATGGTTTATTAGCTTGAGAATATTGTATTATGATATATCAAAAAAGAAAACGGCCAGTTCGAGGTTATATACTTAAGATATTATGATGTTATATTTTTTCTAAAACGAGCAATTTCGTGGGTTAACACTCACGCATTTTGCCAGATTTTTTTACATAACCAAAAATTGATATTTCTTGATTATTAGCTTTAGAATATTGTATTATGATATATCAAAAAAGAAATTGGTCAGTTCGAGGTTATATACTTATGATTTTATGATTTTGTATTTTTACTAAAACGCACCATTTTGTGGGTTAACACTAACGCATTTTGCCAGATTTTTTTACAGAGACGTTTTCTGTTTATTAGCTTGAGAATATTGTATTATGATATATCAAAAAAGAAAACGGCCAGTTCGAGGTTATATACTTATGATTTTATGATTTTGTATTTTTTCTAAAACGAGCAATTTTGTGGGTTAACACTCAAGCATTGTGCCAGATTTTTTTACATAACCAAAAATTGATGTTTCTTGTTTATTAGCTTTAGAATATTATATTATGATATATGAAAAAAGAAATCGGCCAGTTCGAGGGTATATTCTTATGATTTTATATTTTTTTTCGAAAACGAGCAATTTTGTGGGTTAACACTCACGCATTTTGCCAGATTTTTATACATAACCAAAAATTGACGTTTCGTATTTTGAGCTTGAGAATATTGTATTATGATATATCAGAAAAGACAACGGCCAGTTCGAGGTTATATACTTATGATTTTATATTTTTTCGAAAACGAGCAATTTTGTGGGTTAACACTCACGCATTTTGCCAGATTTTTTTTACAGAACCAAAAATTGATGTTTCTTATTTATTAGCTTTAGAATATTGTATTATGATATATAAAAAACGAAAACGGCCAGTTCGAGGTTATATACTTATGATTTTAAGATTTTGTACTTTTACTAAAACGCACCATTTTGTGGGTTAACACTCATGCATTTTGCCAAAAAATTTTACAGAACCAAAAATTGACGTTTCTTGTTTATTAGCTTGAGAATATTGTATTATGATATATAAAAAACGAAAACGGCCAGTTCGAGGTTATATACTTATGATTTTATGATTTTGTACTTTTACTAACACGCATCATTTTGTGGGTTAACACTCACGCATTTTGCCATTTTTTTTACGGAACCAAAAATTGACGTTTATGGTTTATTAGCTTGAGAATATTGTTTTATGATATATCAAAAAAGAAAACGGCCAGTTCGAGGTTATATACTTAAGATATTATGATTTTATATTTTTTCTAAAACGAGCAATTTTGTGGGTTAACACTCACGCATTTTGCCAGATTTTTTTACATAACCAAAAATTGATATTTCTTGTTTATTAGCTTTAGAATGTTGTATTATGATATATCAAAAAAGAAATTGGTCAGTTCGAGGTTATATACTTATGATTTTATGATTTTGTATTTTTACTAAAACGCACCATTTTGTGGGTTAACACTCACGCATTTTGCCAGATTTTTTTACAGAGACGTTTTCTGTTTATTAGCTTGAGAATATTGTTTTATGATATATCAAAAAAGAAAACGGCCAGTTCGAGGTTATATACTTATTATTTTATGATTTTGTACTTTTACTAAAAGGCACCATTTTGTGGGTTAACACTCATGCATTTTGCCAAAAATTTTTACAGAACCAAAAATTGACGTTTCTTGTTTATTATCTTGTGAATATTGTATTATGATATATCAAAAAAGAAAACGGCCACTTCGAGGTTATATACTTATGATTTTATGATTTTGTATTTTTTCTAAAACGAGCCATTTTGTGGGTTAACACTCACGCATTTTGCCAGTCTTCTTACGGAACCAAAAATTGACGTTTCTGGTTTATTAGCTTGAGAATATTGTATTATGATATATCAAAAAAGAAAACGGTCAGTTCGAGGTTATATACTTAAGATATTATGATTTTATATTTTTTCTAAAATGAGCAATTTTGTGGGTTAACACTCACGCATTTTGCCAGATTTTTTTACATAACCAAAAATTGATATTTCTTGTTTATTAGCTTTAGAATATTGTATTATGATATATCAAAAAAGAAATTGGTCAGTTCGAGGTTATATACTTATGATTTTATGATTTTGTATTTTTACTAAAACGCACCATTTTGTGGGTTAACACTCACGCATTTTGCCAGATTTTTTACAGAACCAAAAATTGACGTTTTCTGTTTATTAGCTTTAGAATATTGTATTATGATATATCAAAAAAGAAAACGGCCAGTTCGAGTTTATATACTTAAGATATTATGATTTTATATTTTTTCTAAAACGAGCAATTTTGTGGGTTAACACTCACGCATTTTGCCAGATTTTTTTACATAACCAAAAATTGATATTTCTTGTTTATTAGCTTTAGAATATTGTATTATGATATATCAAAAAAGAAATTGGTCAGTTCGAGGTTATATACTTATGATTTTATGATTTTGTATTTTTACTAAAACGCACCATTTTGTGGGTTAACACTCACGCATTTTGCCTGATTTTTTTACAGAACCAAAAATTGACGTTTTCTGTTTATTAGCTTGAGAATATTGTATTATGATATATCAAAAAAGAAAATGGCCAGTTCGAGGTTATATACTTATGATTTTATGATTTTGTATTTTTTCTAAAACGAGCAATTTTGTGGGTTACCACTCAAGCATTTTGCCAGATTTTTCTACATAACCAAAAATTGAAGTTTCTTGTTTATTAGCTTTAGAATATTATATTATGATATATGAAAAAATAAATCGGCCAGTTCGAGGGTATATTCTTATGATTTTATGATTTTGTATTTTTTTTCGAAAACGATTAATTTTGTGGGTTAACACTCACGCATTTTGCCAGATTTTTATACATAACCAAAAATTGACGTTTCGTATTTTTAGCTTGAGAATATTGTATTATGATATATCAGAAAAGACAACGGCCAGTTCGAGGTTATATACATATGATTTTATGATTTTATATTTTTTCGAAAACGAGCAATTTTGTGGGTTAACACTCACGTATTTTGCCAGATTTTTTTTACAGAACCAAAAATTGATGTTTCTTGTTTATTAGCTTGAGAATATTGTATTATGATATATAAAAAACGAAAACGGCCAGTTCGAGGCTATATACTTATGATTTTATGATTTTGTACATTTACTAAAACGCACCATTTTGTGGGTTAACACTCACGCATTTTGCCAAATTTTTTTACAGAACCAAAAATTGTCGTTTCTTGTTTATTAGCTTGAGAATATTGTATTATGATATATAAAAAACGAAAACGGCCAGTTCGAGGTTATATACTTATGATTTTATGATTTTGTACTTTTACTAAAACGCACCATTTTGTGGGTTAACACTCATGCATTTTGCCAAAATTTTTTACAGAACCAAAAATTGACGTTTCTTGTTTATTATCTTGAGAATATTGTATTATGATATATCAAAAAAGAAAACGGCCAATTCGAGGTTATATACTTATGATTTTATGATTTTGTATTTTTTCTAAAACGAGCCATTTTGTGGGTTAACACTCACGCATTTTGCCAGTTTTTTTACGGAACCAAAAATTGACGTTTATGGTTTATTAGCTTGAGAATATTGTTTTATGATATATCAAAAAAGAAAACGGCCAGTTCGAGGTTATATACTTAAGATATTATGATTTTATATTTTTTCTAAAACGAGCAATTTTGTGGGTTTACACTCACGCATTTTGCCAGATTTTTTTACATAACCAAAAATTGATATTTCTTGTTTATTAGCTTTAGAATATTGTATTATGATATATCAAAAAAGAAATTGGTCAGTTCGAGGTTATATACTTATGATTTTATGATTTTGTATTTTTACTAAAACGCACCATTTTGTGGGTTAACACTCACGCATTTTGCCAGATTTTTTTACAGAGACGTTTTCTGTTTATTAGCTTTAGAATATTGTTTTATGATATATCAAAAAAGAAAACGGCCAGTTCGAGGTTATATACTTATGATTTTATGATTTTGTACTTTTACTAAAAGGCACCAACACTCATGCATTTTGCCAAAATTTTTTACGGAAAAAAAATTTACGTTTCTTGTTTATTATCTTGAGAATATTGTATTATGATATATCAAAAAAGAAAACGGCCACTTCGAGGTTATATACTTATGATTTTATGATTTTGTATTTTTTCTAAAACGAGCCATTTTGTGGGTTAACACTCACGCATTTTGCCAGTCTTCTTACGGAACCAAAAATTGACGTTTCTGGTTTATTAGCTTGAGAATATTGTATTATGATATATCAAAAAAGAAAACGGTCAGTTCGAGGTTATATACTTAGGATATTAAGATTTTATATTTTTTCTAAAATGAGCAATTTTGTGGGTTAACACTCACGCATTTTGCCAGATTTTTTTACATAACCAAAAATTGATATTTCTTGTTTATTAGCTTTAGAATATTGTATTATGATATATCAAAAAAGAAATTGGTCAGTTCGAGGTTATATACTTATGATTTTATGATTTTGTATTTTTACTAAAACGCACCATTTTGTGGGTTAACACTCACGCATTTTGCCAGTTTTTTTTACAGAACCAAAAATTGACGTTTCTTGTTTATTAGCTTTAGAATATTGTATTATGATATATCAAAAAAGAAAACGGCCAGTTCGAGTTTATATACTTAAGATATTATGATTTTATATTTTTTCTAAAACGAGCAATTTTGTGGGTTAACACTCACGCATTTTGCCAGATTTTTTTACATAACCAAAAATTGATATTTCTTGTTTATTAGCTTTAGAATATTGTATTATGATATATCAAAAAAGAAATTGGTCAGTTCGAGGTTATATACTTATGATTTTATGATTTTGTATTTTTACTAAAACGCACCATTTTGTGGGTTAACACTCACGCATTTTGCCTGATTTTTTTACAGAACCAAAAATTGACGTTTTCTGTTTATTAGCTTGAGAATATTGTATTATGATATATCAAAAAAGAAAACGGCCAGTTCGAGGTTATATACTTATGATTTTATGATTTTGTATTTTTTCTAAAACGAGCAATTTTGTGGGTTACCACTCAAGCATTTTGCCAGATTTTTCTACATAACCAAAAATTGAACTTTCTTGTTTATTAGCTTTAGAATATTATATTATGATATATGAAAAAATAAATCGGCCAGTTCGAGGGTATATTCTTATGATTTTATGATTTTGTATTTTTTTTTCGAAAACGATTAATTTTGTGGGTTAAGACTCACGCATTTTGCCAGATTTTTATACATAACCAAAAATTGACGTTTCGTATTTTTAGCTTGAGAATATTGTATTATGATATATCAGAAAGACAACGGCCAGTTCGAGGTTATATACTTATGATTTTATGATTTTATATTTTTTCGAAAACGAGCAATTTTGTGGGTTAACACTCACGCATTTTGCCAGATTTTTTTTACAGAACCAAAAATTGATGTTTCTTGTTTATTAGCTTGATAATATTGTATTATGATATATAAAAAACGAAAACGGCCAGTTCGAGGCTATATACTTATGATTTTATGATTTTGTACATTTACTAAAACGCACCATTTTGTGGGTTAACACTCATGCATTTTGCCAAATTTTTTTACAGAACCAAAAATTGACGTTTCTTGTTTATTAGCTTGAGAATATTGTATTATGATATATAAAAAACGAAAACGGCCAGTTCGAGGTTATATACTTATGATTTTATGATTTTGTACTTTTACTAAAACGCACCATTTTGTGGGTTAACACTCATGCATTTTGCCAAAATTTTTTACAGAACCAAAAATTGACGTTTCTTGTTTATTATCTTGCGAATATTGTATTATGATATATCAAAAAAGAAAACGGCCAATTCGAGGTTATATACTTATGATTTTATGATTTTGTATTTTTTCTAAAACGAGCCATTTTGTGGGTTAACACTCACGCATTTTGCCAGTTTTTTTACGGAACCAAAAATTGACGTTTATGGTTTATTAGCTTGAGAATATTGTATTATGATATATCAAAAAAGAAAACGGCCAGTTCGAGGTTATATAATTAAGATATTATGATGTTATATTTTTTCTAAAACGAGCAATTTCGTGGGTTAACACTCACGCATTTTGCCAGATTTTTTTACATAACCAAAAATTGATATTTCTTGATTATTAGCTTTAGAATATTGTATTATGATATATCAAAAAAGAAATTGGTCAGTTCGAGGTTATATACTTATGATTTTATGATTTTGTATTTTTACTAAAACGCACCATTTTGTGGGTTAACACTAACGCATTTTGCCAGATTTTTTTACAGAGACGTTTTCTGTTTATTAGCTTGAGAATATTGTATTATGATATATCAAAAAAGAAAACGGCCAGTTCGAGGTTATATACTTATGATTTTATGATTTTGTATTTTTTCTAAAACGAGCAATTTTGTGGGTTAACACTCAAGCATTGTGCCAGATTTTTTTACATAACCAAAAATTGATGTTTCTTGTTTATTAGCTTTAGAATTTTATATTATGATATATGAAAAAAGAAATCGGCCAGTTCGAGGGTATATTCTTATGATTTTATATTTTTTTTCGAAAACGAGCAATTTTGTGGGTTAACACTCACGCATTTTGCCAGATTTTTATACATAACCAAAAATTGACGTTTCGTATTTTGAGCTTGAGAATATTGTATTATGATATATCAGAAAAGACAACGGCCAGTTCGAGGTTATATACTTATGATTTTATGATTTTATATTTTTTCGAAAACGAGCAATTTTGTGGGTTAACACTCACGCATTTTGCCAGATTTTTTTTACAGAACCAAAAATTGATGTTTCTTGTTTATTAGCTTTAGAATATTGTATTATGATATATAAAAAACGAAAACGGCCAGTTCGAGGTTATATACTTATGATTTTAAGATTTTGTACTTTTACTAAAACACACCATTTTGTGGGTTAACACTCATGCATTTTGCTAAAAAATTTTACAGAACCAAAAATTGACGTTTCTTGTTTATTAGCTTGAGAATATTGTATTATGATATATAAAAACGAAAACGGCCAGTTCGAGGTTATATACTTATGATTTTATGATTTTGTACTTTTACTAACACGCATCATTTTGTGGGTTAACACTCATGCATTTTTTACATAACCAAAAATTTACGTTTCTTGTTTATTAGCTTGAGAATATTGTATTATGATATATCAAAAAAGAAAACGGCCAGTTCGAGGTTATATACTTATGATTTTATGATTTTGTACTTTTACTAAAACGCACCATTTTGTGGGTTAACACTCATGCATTTAGCCAAAAAATTGTACAGAACCAAAAATTGACGTTTCTTGTTTATTAGCTTGAGAATATTGTATTATGATATATAAAAAAACGAAAACGGCCAATTCGAGGTTATATACTTATGATTTTATGATTTTGTACTTTTACTAACACGCATCATTTTGTGGGTTAACTCTCATGCATTTTGCCAAAATTTTTTACATATCCAAAAATTTACGTTTCTTGTTTATTAACTTGAGAATATTGTATTATGATATATCAAAAAAGAAAACGGCCAGTTCGAGGTTATATACTTATGATTTTATGATTTTGTATTTTTTTTAAATGCAATTTTATGGATTAACACTCACGCATTTTGCCAGTTTTTTTTACAGAACCAAAAATTGACGTTTCTTGTTTATTAGCTTTAGAATATTGTATTATGATATATCAAAAAAGAAAACGGCCAGTTCGAGGTTATATACTTAAGATATTATGATTTTATATTTTTTCTAAAACGAGCAATTTTGTGGGTTAACACTCAGACATTTTGCCAGATTTTTTTACATAACCAAAAATGGATATTTCTTGTTTATTAGCTTTAGAATATTGTATTATGATATATCAAAAAAGAAATTGGTCAGTTCGAGGTTATATACTTATGATTTTATGATTTTATGATTTTGTATTTTTTCTAAAACGAGTAATTTTGTCGGTTAACACTCAAGCATTTTGCCATATTTTTTTACATAACCAAAAATTGAAGTTTCTTGTTTATTAGCTTTAGAATATTATATTATGATATATGAAAAAAGAAATCGGCCAGTTCGAGGGTATATTCTTATAATTTTATGATTTTGTATTTTTTTCGAAAACGAGCAATTTTGTGGGTTAACACTCACGCATTTTGCCAGATTTTTATACATAACCAAAAATTGACGTTTCGTATTTTTAGCGTGAGAATATTGTATTATGATATATCAAAAAAGACAACGGCCAGTTCGAGGTTATATACTTATTATTTTATGATTTTAAATTTTTTTGAATACGAGCCATTTTGTGGGTTAACACTCACGCATTTTGCCAGATTTTTTTTACAGAACCAAAAATTGATGTTTCTTGTTTATTAACTTTAGAATATTGTATTATGATATATAAAAAACGAAAACGGCCAGTTCGAGGTTATATACTTATGATTTTATGATTTTGTACTTTTACTAAAACGCACCATTTTGTGGGTTAACACTCATGCATTTTGCCAAAAAATTTTACAGAACCAAAAATTGACGTTTCTTGTTTATTAGCTTGAGAATATTGTATTATGATATATAAAAAACGAAAACGGCCAGTTCGAGGTTATATACTTATGATTTTATGATTTTGTACTTTTACTAACACGCATCATTTTGTGGGTTAACACTTATGCATTTTTTACATAACCAAAAATTTACGTTTCTTGTTTATTAGCTTGAGAATATTGTATTATGATATATCAAAAAAGAAAACGGCCAGTTCGAGGTTATATACTTATGATTTTATGATTTTGTACTTTTACTAAAACGCACCATTTTGTGGGTTAACACTCATGCATTTAGCCAAAAAATTGTACAGAACCAAAAATTGACGTTTCTTGTGTATTAGCTTGAGAATATTGTATTATGATATATAAAAAAACGAAAACGGCCAATTCGAGGTTATATACTTATGATTTTATGATTTTGTACTTTTACTAACACGCATCATTTTGTGGGTTAACTCTCATGCATTTTGCCAAAATTTTTTACATAACCAAAAATTTACGTTTCTTGTTTATTAACTTGAGAATATTGTATTATGATATATCAAAAAAGAAAACGGCCAGTTCGAGGTTATATACTAATGATTTTATGATTTTGTATTTTTTTTAAATGCAATTTTATGGATTAACACTCACGCATTTTGCCAGTTTTTTTTACAGAACCAAAAATTGACGTTTCTTGTTTATTAGCTTTAGAATATTGTATTATGATATATCAAAAAAGAAAACGGCCAGTTCGAGGTTATATACTTAAGATATTATGATTTTATATTTTTTCTAAAACGAGCAATTTTGTGGGTTAACACTCAGACATTTTGCCAGATTTTTTTACATAACCAAAAATGGATATTTCTTGTTTATTAGCTTTAGAATATTGTATTATGATATATCAAAAAAGAAATTGGTCAGTTCGAGGTTATATACTTATGATTTTATGATTTTATGATTTTGTATTTTTTCTAAAACGAGTAATTTTGTGGGTTAACACTCAAGCATTTTGCCATATTTTTTTACATAACCAAAAATTGAAGTTTCTTGTTTATTAGCTTTAGAATATTATATTATGATATATGAAAAAAGAAATCGGCCAGTTCGAGGGTATATTCTTATAATTTTATGATTTTGTATTTTTTCGAAAACGAGCAATTTTGTGGGTTAACACTCACGCATTTTGCCAGATTTTTATACATAACCAAAAATTGACGTTTCGTATTTTTAGCGTGAGAATATTGTATTATGATATATCAAAAAAGACAACGGCCAGTTCGAGGTTATATACTTATGATTTTATGATTTTAAATTTTTTTTGAATACGAGCCATTTTGTGGGTTAACACTCACGCATTTTGCCAGATTTTTTTTACAGAACCAAAAATTGATGTTTCTTGTTTATTAGCTTTAGAATATTGTATTATGATATATAAAAAACGAAAACGGCCAGTTCGAGGTTATATACTTATGATTTTATGATTTTGTACTTTTACTAAAACGCACCATTTTGTGGGTTAACACTCATGCATTTTGCCAAAAAATTTAACAGAACAAAAAATTGACGTTTCTTGTTTATTAGCTTGAGAATATTGTATTATGATATATAAAAAATGAAAACGGCCAGTTCGAGGTTATATACTTATGATTTTATGATTTTGTACTTTTACTAACACGCATCATTTTGTGGGTTAACACTCATGCATTTTTTACATAACCAAAAATTTACGTTTCTTGTTTATTAGCTTGAGAATATTGTATTATGATATATCAAAAAAGAAAACGGCCAGTTCGAGGTTATATACTTATGATTTTATGATTTTGTACTTTTACTAAAACGCACCATTTTGTGGGTTAACACTCATGCATTTAGCCAAAAAATTGTACAGAACCAAAAATTGACGTTTCTTGTTTATTAGCTTGAGAATATTGTATTATGATATATAAAAAAACGAAAACGGCCAATTCGAGGTTATATACTTATGATTTTATGATTTTGTACTTTTACTAACACGCATCATTTTGTGGGTTAACTCTCATGCATTTTGCCAAAATTTTTTACATAACCAAAAATTTACATTTCTTGTTTATTAGCTTGAGAATATTGTATTATGATATATCAAAAAAGAAAACGGCCAGTTCGAGGTTATATACTTATGATTTTATGATTTTGTATTTTTTTTAAATGCAATTTTATGGATTAACACTCACGCATTTTGCCAGTTTTTTTTACAGAACCAAAAATTGACGTTTCTTGTTTATTAGCTTTAGAATATTGTATTATGATATATCAAAAAAGAAAACGGCCAGTTCGAGGTTATATACTTAAGATATTATGATTTTATATTTTTTCTAAAACGAGCAATTTTGTGGGTTAACACTCAGACATTTTGGCAGATTTTTTTACATAACCAAAAATGGATATTTCTTGTTTATTAGCTTTAGAATATTGTATTATGATATATCAAAAAAGAAATTGGTCAGTTCGAGGTTATATACTTATGATTTTATGATTTTATGATTTTGTATTTTTTCTAAAACGAGTAATTTTGTGGGTTAACACTCAAGCATTTTGCCATATTTTTTTACATAACCAAAAATTGAAGTTTCTTGTTTATTAGCTTTAGAATATTATATTATGATATATGAAAAAAGAAATCGGCCAGTTCGAGGGTATATTCTTATAATTTTATTATTTTGTATTTTTTTCGAAAACGAGCAATTTTGTGGGTTAACACTCACGCATTTTGCCAGATTTTTATACATAACCAAAAATTGACGTTTCGTATTTTTAGCGTGAGAATATTGTATTATGATATATCAAAAAAGACAACGGCCAGTTCGAGGTTATATACTTATGATTTTATGATTTTAAATTTTTTTGAATACGAGCCATTTTGTGGGTTAACACTCATGCATTTTGCCAGATATTTTTTTGGAACAAAAAATTGACGTTTCTTGTTTATTAGCTTGAGAATATTGTATTATGATATATAAAAAACGAAAACGGCCAGTTCGAGGTTATATACTTATGATTTTATGATTTTGTACTTTTACTAAAACACACCATTTTGTGGGTTAACACTCAAGCATTTTGCCAAAAAATTTTACAGAACCAAAAATTTACGTTTCTTGTTAATTAGCTTGAGAATATTGTATTATGATATATCAAAAAAGAAACGGCCAGTTCGAGGTTATATACTTATGATTTTATATTTTTTCTAAAACGAGAAATTTTGTGGGTTAACACTCACGCATTTTGCCAGATTTTTATACATAACCAAAAATTGACGTTTCGTATTTTTAGCTTGAGAATATTGTATTATGATATATAAAAAAAAGATAACGGCCAGTTCGAGGTTATATACTTATGATTTTATGATTTTATATTTTTACTAAAACAAGCAATTTTGTGGGTTAACACTCACGCATTTTGCCAGATTTTATTTTACAGAACCAAAAATTAACGTTTCTTGTTTATTAGCTTGAGAATATTGTATTATGATATATCAAAAAATAAAACGGCCATTTCGAGGTTATATACTTATGATTTTATGATTTTGTATTTTTTTTTAAATGCAATTTTGTGGGTTAACACTCACGCATTTTGCCAGTTTTTTTTTACAAAACCAAAAATTGACGTTTCTTGGTTATTAGCTTTAGAATATTGTATTATGATATATCAAAAAAGAAAACGGCCAGTTCGAGGTTATATACTTAAGATATTATGATTTTATATTTTTTCTAAAACGAGCAATTTTGTGGGTTAACACTCAGACATTTTGCCAGATTTTTTTACATAACCAAAAATGGATATTTCTTGTTTATTAGCTTTAGAATATTGTATTATGATATATCAAAAAAGAAATTGGTCAGTTCGAGGTTATATACTTATGATTTTATGATTTTATGATTTTGTATTTTTTCTAAAACAAGCAGTTTTGTGGGTTAACACTCAAGCATTTTGCCAGATTTTTTTACATAACCAAAAATTGAAGTTTCTTGTTTATTAGCTTTAGAATATTATATTATGATATATGAAAAAAGAAATCGGCCAGTTCGAGGGTATATTCTTATAATTTTATGATTTTGTATTTTTTTCGAAAACGAGCAATTTTGTGGGTTAACACTCACGCATTTTGCCAGATTTTTATACATAACCAAAAATTGACGTTTCGTATTTTTAGCGTGAGAATATTGTATTATGATATATCAAAAAAGACAACGGCCAGTTCGAGGTTATATACTTATGATTTTATATTTTTTAAATACTAGCCATTTTGTGGGTTAACACTCACGCATTTTGCCAGATTTTTTTTTGGAACCAAAAATTGACGTTTCTTGTTTATTAGCTTGAGAATATTGTATTATGATATATAAAAAACGAAAACGGCCAATTCGAGGTTATATACTTATGATTTTATGATTTTGTACTTTTACTAAAACAAGCAATTTTGTGGGTTAACACTCACGCATTTTGCCAGATTTTTTTTTACAGAACCAAAAATTAACGTTTCTTGTTTATTAGCTTGAGAATATTGTATTATGATATATAAAAAACGAAAACGGCCAGTTCGAGGTTATATACTTATGATTTTATGATTTTGTACTTTTATTAAAACGCACCATTTTGTGGGTTAACACTCATGCATTTTGCCAAAATTTTTTACAGAACCAAAAATTGACGTTTCTTGTTTATTATCTTGCGAATATTGTATTATGATATATCAAAAAAGAAAACGGCCAATTCGAGGTTATATACTTATGATTTTATGATTTTGTATTTTTTCTAAAACGAGCCATTTTGTGGGTTAACACTCACGTATTTTGACAGTTTTTTTACGGAACCAAAAATTGACGTTTATGGTTTATTAGCTTGAGAATATTGTATTATGATATATCAAAAAAGAAAACGGCCAGTTCGAGGTTATATACTTAAGATATTATGATGTTATATTTTTTCTAAAACGAGCAATTTCGTGTGTTAACACTCACGCATTTTGCCAGATTTTTTTACATAACCAAAGATTGATATTTCTTGATTATTAGCTTTAGAATATTGTATTATGATATATCAAAAAAGAAATTGGTCAGTTCGAGGTTATATACTTATGATTTTATGATTTTGTATTTTTACTAAAACGCACCATTTTGTGGGTTAACACTAACGCATTTTGCCAGATTTTTTTACAGAGACGTTTTCTGTTTATTAGCTTGAGAATATTGTATTATGATATATCAAAAAAGAAAACGGCCAGTTCGAGGTTATATACTTATGATTTTATGATTTTGTATTTTTTCTAAAACGAGCAATTTTGTGGGTTAACACTCAAGCATTGTGCCAGATTTTTTTACATAACCAAAAATTGACGTTTCTTGTTTATTAGCTTTAGAATATTATATTATGATATATGAAAAAAGAAATCGGCCAGTTCGAGGGTATATTCTTATGATTTTATATTTTTTTTCGAAAACGAGCAATTTTGTGGGTTAACACTCACGCATTTTGCCAGATTTTTATACATAACCATAAATTGACGTTTCGTATTTTGAGCTTGAGAATATTGTATTATGATATATCAGAAAAGACAACGGCCAGTTCGAGGTTATATACTTATGATTTTATGATTTTATATTTTTTCGAAAACGAGCAATTTTGTGGGTTAACACTCACGCATTTTGCCAGATTTTTTTTATAGAACCAAAAATTGATGTTTCTTGTTTATTAGCTTTAGAATATTGTATTATGATATATAAAAAACGAAAACGGCCAGTTCGAGGTTATATACTTATGATTTTAAGATTTTGTACTTTTACTAAAACGCACCATTTTGTGGGTTAACACTCATGCATTTTGCCAAAAAATTTTACAGAACCAAAAATTGACGTTTCTTGTTTATTAGGTTGAGAATATTGTATTATGATATATAAAAAACGAAAACAGTCAGTTCGAGGTTATATACTTATGATTTTATGATTTTGTACTTTTACTAACACGCATCATTTTGTGGGTTAACACTCATGCATTTTGCCAAAATTTTTTACATAACCAAAAATTTACGTTTCTTGTTTATTAGCTTGAGAATATTGTATTATGATATATCAAAAAAGAAAACGGCCAGTTCGAGGTTATATACTTATGATTTTATGATTTTGTATTTTTACTAAAACGCACCATTTTGTGGGTTAACACTCATGCATTTAGCCAAAAAATTGTACAGAACCAAAAATTGACGTTTCTTGTTTATTAGCTTGAGAATATTGTATTATGATATATAAAAAAACGAAAACGGCCAATTCGAGGTTATATACTTATGATTTTATGATTTTGTATTTTTACTAACACGCATCATTTTGTGGGTTAACTCTCATGCATTTTGCCAAAATTTTTTACATAACCAAAAATTTACGTTTCTTGTTTATTAACTTGAGAATATTGTATTATGATATATCAAAAAAGAAAACGGCCATTTCGAGGTTATATACTTATGATTTTATGATTTTGTATTTTTTTTTAAATGCAATTTTGTGGGTTAACACTCACGCATTTTGCCAGTTTTTTTTACAGAACCAAAAATTGACGTTTCTTGGTTATTAGCTTTAGAATATTGTATTATGATATATCAAAAAAGAAAACGGCCAGTTCGAGGTTATATACTTAAGATATTATGATTTTATATTTTTTCTAAAACGAGCAATTTTGTGGGTTAACACTCAGACATTTTGCCAGATTTTTTTACATAACCAAAAATGGATATTTCTTGTTTATTAGCTTTAGAATATTGTATTATGATATATCAAAAAAGAAATTGGTCAGTTCGAGGTTATATACTTATGATTTTATGATTTTATGATTTTGTATTTTTTCTAAAACAAGCAGTTTTGTGGGTTAACACTCAAGCATTTTGCCAGATTTTTTTACATAACCAAAAATTGAAGTTTCTTGTTTATTAGCTTTAGAATATTATATTATGATATATGAAAAAAGAAATCGGCCAGTTCGAGGGTATATTCTTATAATTTTATGATTTTGTATTTTTTTCGAAAACGAGCAATTTTGTGGGTTAACACTCACGCATTTTGCCAGATTTTTATACATAACCAAAAATTGACGTTTCGTATTTTTAGCGTGAGAATATTGTATTATGATATATCAAAAAAGACAACGGCCAGTTCGAGGTTATATACTTATGATTTTATATTTTTTGAATACTAGCCATTTTGTGGGTTAACACTCACGCATTTTGCCAGATTTTTTTTTGGAACCAAAAATTGACGTTTCTTGTTTATTAGCTTGAGAATATTGTATTATGATATATAAAAAACGAAAACGGCCAATTCGAGGTTATATACTTATGATTTTATGATTTTGTACTTTTACTAAAACAAGCAATTTTGTGGGTTAACACTCACGCATTTTGCCAGATTTTTTTTTACAGAACCAAAAATTAACGTTTCTTGTTTATTAGCTTGAGAATATTGTATTATGATATATAAAAAACGAAAACGGCCAGTTCGAGGTTATATACTTATGATTTTATGATTTTGTACTTTTATTAAAACACACCATTTTGTGGGTTAACACTCATGCATTTTGCCAAAATTTTTTACAGAACCAAAAATTGACGTTTCTTGTTTATTATCTTGCGAATATTGTATTATGATATATCAAAAAAGAAAACGGCCAATTCGAGGTTATATACTTATGATTTTATGATTTTGTATTTTTTCTAAAACGAGCCATTTTGTAGGTTAACACTCACGTATTTTGCCAGTTTTTTTACGGAACCAAAAATTGACGTTTATGGTTTATTAGCTTGAGAATATTGTATTATGATATATCAAAAAAGAAAACGGCCAGTTCGAGGTTATATACTTAAGATATTATGATGTTATATTTTTTCTAAAACGAGCAATTTCGTGTGTTAACACTCACGCATTTTGCCAGATTTTTTTACATAACCAAAAATTGATATTTCTTGATTATTAGCTTTAGAATATTGTATTATGATATATCAAAAAAGAAATTGGTCAGTTCGAGGTTATATACTTATGATTTTATGATTTTGTATTTTTACTAAAACGCACAATTTTGTGGGTTAACACTAACGCATTTTGCCAGATTTTTTTACAGAGACGTTTTCTGTTTATTAGCTTGAGAATATTGTATTATGATATATCAAAAAAGAAAACGGCCAGTTCGAGGTTATATACTTATGATTTTATGATTTTGTATTTTTTCTAAAACGAGCAATTTTGTGGGTTAACACTCAAGCATTGTGCCAGATTTTTTTACATAACCAAAAATTGATGTTTCTTGTTTATTAGCTTTAGAATATTATATTATGATATATGAAAAAAGAAATCGGCCAGTTCGAGGGTATATTCTTATGATTTTATATTTTTTTTCGAAAACGAGCAATTTTGTGGGTTAACACTCACGCATTTTGCCAGATTTTTATACATAACCATAAATTGACGTTTCGTATTTTGAGCTTGAGAATATTGTATTATGATATATCAGAAAAGACAACGGCCAGTTCGAGGTTATATACTTATGATTTTATGATTTTATATTTTTTCGAAAACGAGCAATTTTGTGGGTTAACACTCACGCATTTTGCCAGATTTTTTTTACAGAACCAAAAATTGATGTTTCTTGTTTATTAGCTTTAGAATATTGTATTATGATATATAAAAAACGAAAACGGCCAGTTCGAGGTTATATACTTATGATTTTAAGATTTTGTACTTTTACTAAAACGCACCATTTTGTGGGTTAACACTCATGCATTTTGCCAAAAAATTTTACAGAACCAAAAATTGACGTTTCTTGTTTATTAGCTTGAGAATATTGTATTATGATATATAAAAAACGAAAACAGTCAGTTCGAGGTTATATACTTATGATTTTATGATTTTGTACTTTTACTAACACGCATCATTTTGTGGGTTAACACTCATGCATTTTGCCAAAATTTTTTACATAACCAAAAATTTACGTTTCTTGTTTATTAGCTTGAGAATATTGTATTATGATATATCAAAAAAGAAAACGGCCAGTTCGAGGTTATATACTTATGATTTTATGATTTTGTATTTTTACTAAAACGCACCATTTTGTGGGTTAACACTCATGCATTTAGCCAAAAAATTGTACAGAACCAAAAATTGACGTTTCTTGTTTATTAGCTTGAGAATATTGTATTATGATATATAAAAAAACGAAAACGGCCAATTCGAGGTTATATACTTATGATTTTATGATTTTGTACTTTTACTAACACGCATCATTTTGTGGGTTAACTCTCATGCATTTTGCCAAAATTTTTTACATAATCAAAAATTTACGTTTCTTGTTTATTAACTTGAGAATATTGTATTATGATATATCAAAAAAGAAAACGGCCAGTTCGAGGTTATATACTTATGATTTTATGATTTTGTATTTTTTTTAAATGCAATTTTATGGATTAACACTCACGCATTTTGCCAGTTTTTTTTACAGAACCAAAAATTGACGTTTCTTGTTTATTAGCTTTAGAATATTGTATTATGATATATCAAAAAAGAAAACGGCCAGTTCGAGGTTATATACTTAAGATATTATGATTTTATATTTTTTCTAAAACGAGCAATTTTGTGGGTTAACACTCAGACATTTTGCCAGATTTTTTTACATAACCAAAAATGGATATTTCTTGTTTATTAGCTTTAGAATATTGTATTATGATATATCAAAAAAGAAATTGGTCAGTTCGAGGTTATATACTTATGATTTTATGATTTTATGATTTTGTATTTTTTCTAAAACGAGTAATTTTGTGGGTTAACACTCAAGCATTTTGCCATATTTTTTTACATAACCAAAAATTGAAGTTTCTTGTTTATTAGCTTTAGAATATTATATTATGATATATGAAAAAAGAAATCGGCCAGTTCGAGGGTATATTCTTATAATTTTATTATTTTGTATTTTTTTCGAAAACGAGCAATTTTGTGGGTTAACACTCACGCATTTTGCCAGATTTTTATGCATAACCAAAAATTAACGTTTCGTATTTTTAGCGTGAGAATATTGTATTATGATATATCAAAAAAGACAACGGCCAGTTCGAGGTTATATACTTATGATTTTATGATTTTAAATTTTTTTGAATACGAGCCATTTTGTGGGTTAACACTCACGCATTTTGCCAGATTTTTTTTTGGAACAAAAAATTGACGTTTCTTGTTTATTAGCTTGAGAATATTGTATTATGATATATAAAAAACGAAAACGGCCAGTTCGAGGTTATATACTTATGATTTTATGATTTTGTACTTTTACTAAAACACACCATTTTGTGGGTTAACACTCAAGCATTTTGCCAAAAAATTTTACAGAACCAAAAATTTACGTTTCTTGTTAATTAGCTTGAGAATATTGTATTATGATATATCAAAAAAGAAAACGGCCAGTTCGAGGTTATATACTTATGATTTTATATTTTTTCTAAAACGAGCAATTTTGTGGGTTAACACTCACGCATTTTGCCAGATTTTTATACATAACCAAAAATTGACGTTTCGTATTTTTAGCTTGAGAATATTGTATTATGATATATCAAAAAAGATAACGGCCAGTTCGAGGTTATATACTTATGATTTTATGATTTTATATTTTTACTAAAACAAGCAATTTTGTGGGTTAACACTCACGCATTTTGCCAGATTTTTTTTTACAGAACCAAAAATTAACGTTTCTTGTTTATTAGCTTGAGAATATTGTATTATGATATATCAAAAAATAAAACGGCCATTTCGAGGTTATATACTTATGATTTTATGATTTTGTATTTTTTTTTTAAATGCAATTTTGTGGGTTAACACTCACGCATTTTGCCAGTTTTTTTTTACAGAACCAAAAATTGACGTTTCTTGGTTATTAGCTTTAGAATATTGTATTATGATATATCAAAAAAGAAAACGGCCAGTTCGAGGTTATATACTTAAGATATTATGATTTTATATTTTTTCTAAAACGAGCAATTTTGTGGGTTAACACTCAGACATTTTGCCAGATTTTTTTACGTAACCAAAAATGGATATTTCTTGTTTATTAGCTTTAGAATATTGTATTATGATATATCAAAAAAGAAATTGGTCAGTTCGAGGTTATATACTTATGATTTTATGATTTTATGATTTTGTATTTTTTCTAAAACAAGCAATTTTGTGGGTTAACACTCAAGCATTTTGCCAGATTTTTTTACATAACCAAAAATTGAAGTTTCTTGTTTATTAGCTTTAGAATATTATATTATGATATATGAAAAAAGAAATCGGCCAGTTCGAGGGTATATTCTTATAATTTTATGATTTTGTATTTTTTTCGAAAACGAGCAATTTTGTGGGTTAACACTCACGCATTTTGCCAGATTTTTATACATAACCAAAAATTGACGTTTCGTATTTTTAGCGTGAGAATATTGTATTATGATATATCAAAAAAGACAACGGCCAGTTCGAGGTTATATACTTATGATTTTATATTTTTTGAATACTAGCCATTTTGTGGGTTAACACTCACGCATTTTGCCAGATTTTTTTTTGGAATTAAAAATTGACGTTTCTTGTTTATTAGCTTGAGAATATTGTATTATGATATATAAAAAACGAAAACGGCCAATTCGAGGTTATATACTTATGATTTTATGATTTTGTACTTTTACTAAAACAAGCAATTTTGTGGGTTAACACTCACGCATTTTGCCAGATTTTTTTTACAGAACCAAAAATTAACGTTTCTTGTTTATTAGCTTGAGAATATTGTATTATGATATATAAAAAACGAAAACGGCCAGTTCGAGGTTATATACTTATGATTTTATGATTTTGTACTTTTATTAAAACGCACCATTTTGTGGGTTAACACTCATGCATTTTGCCAAAATTTTTTACAGAACCAAAAATTGACGTTTCTTGTTTATTATCTTGCGAATATTGTATTATGATATATCAAAAAAGAAAACGGCCAATTCGAGGTTATATACTTATGATTTTATGATTTTGTATTTTTTCTAAAACGAGCCATTTTGTGGGTTAACACTCACGTATTTTGCCAGTTTTTTTACGGAACCAAAAATTGACGTTTATGGTTTATTAGCTTGAGAATATTGTATTATGATATATCAAAAAAGAAAACGGCCAGTTCGAGGTTATATACTTAAGATATTATGATGTTATATTTTTTCTAAAACGAGCAATTTCGTGTGTTAACACTCACGCATTTTGCCAGATTTTTTTACATAACCAAAAATTGATATTTCTTGATTATTAGCTTTAGAATATTGTATTATGATATATCAAAAAAGAAATTGGTCAGTTCGAGGTTATATACTTATGATTTTATGATTTTGTATTTTTACTAAAACGCACCATTTTGTGGGTTAACACTAACGCATTTTGCCAGATTTTTTTACAGAGACGTTTTCTGTTTATTAGCTTGAGAATATTGTATTATGATATATCAAAAAAGAAAACGGCCAGTTCGAGGTTATATACTTATGATTTTATGATTTTGTATTTTTTCTAAAACGAGCAATTTTGTGGGTTAACACTCAAGCATTGTGCCAGATTTTTTTACATAACCAAAAATTGATGTTTCTTGTTTACTAGCTTTAGAATATTATATTATGATATATGAAAAAAGAAATCGGCCAGTTCGAGGGTATATTCTTATGATTTTATATTTTTTTTCGAAAACGAGCAATTTTGTGGGTTAACACTCACGCATTTTGCCAGATTTTTATACATAACCAAAAATTGACGTTTCGTATTTTGAGCTTGAGAATATTGTATTATGATATATCAGAAAAGACAACGGCCAGTTCGAGGTTATATACTTATGATTTTATGATTTTATATTTTTTCGAAAACGAGCAATTTTGTGGGTTAACACTCACGCATTTTGCCAGATTTTTTTTACAGAACCAAAAATTGACGTTTCTTGTTTATTAGCTTTAGAATATTGTATTATGATATATAAAAAACGAAAACGGCCAGTTCGAGGTTATATACTTATGATTTTAAGATTTTGTACTTTTACTAAAACGCACCATTTTGTGGGTTAACACTCATGCATTTTGCCAAAAATTTTACAGAACCAAAAATTGACGTTTCTTGTTTATTAGCTTGAGAATATTGTATTATGATATATAAAAAACGAAAACGGTCAGTTCGAGGTTATATACTTATGATTTTATGATTTTGTACTTTTACTAACACGCATCATTTTGTGGGTTAACACTCATGCATTTTGCCAAAATTTTTTACATAACCAAAAATTTACGTTTCTTGTTTATTAGCTTGAGAATATTGTATTATGATATATCAAAAAAGAAAACGGCCAGTTCGAGGTTATATACTTATGATTTTATGATTTTGTATTTTTACTAAAACGCACCATTTTGTGGGTTAACACTCATGCATTTAGCCAAAAAATTGTACAGAACCAAAAATTGACGTTTCTTGTTTATTAGCTTGAGAATATTGTATTATGATATATAAAAAAACGAAAACGGCCAATTCGAGGTTATATACTTATGATTTTATGATTTTGTACTTTTACTAACACGCATCATTTTGTGGGTTAACTCTCATGCATTTTGCCAAAATTTTTTACATAACCAAAAATTTACGTTTCTTGTTTATTAACTTGAGAATATTGTATTATGATATATCAAAAAAGAAAACGGCCAGTTCGAGGTTATATACTTATGACTTTATGATTTTGTATTTTTTTTAAATGCAATTTTATGGATTAACACTCACGCATTTTGCCAGTTTTTTTTACATAACCAAAAATTGACGTTTCTTGTTTATTAGCTTTAGAATATTGTATTATGATATATCAAAAAAGAAAACGGCCAGTTCGAGGTTATATACTTAAGATATTATGATTTTATATTTTTTCTAAAACGAGCAATTTTGTGGGTTAACACTCAGACATTTTGCCAGATTTTTTTACATAACCAAAAATGGATATTTCTTGTTTATTAGCTTTAGAATATTGTATTATGATATATCAAAAAAGAAATTGGTCAGTTCGAGGTTATATACTTATGATTTTATGATTTTATGATTTTGTATTTTTTCTAAAACAAGCAATTTTGTGGGTTAACACTCAAGCATTTTGCCATATTTTTTTACATAACCAAAAATTGAAGTTTCTTGTTTATTAGCTTTAGAATATTATATTATGATATATGAAAAAAGAAATCGGCCAGTTCGAGGGTATATTCTTATAATTTTATTATTTTGTATTTTTTTCGAAAACGAGCAATTTTGTGGGTTAACACTCACGCATTTTGCCAGATTTTTATACATAACCAAAAATTGACGTTTCGTATTTTTAGCGTGAGAATATTGTATTATGATATATCAAAAAAGACAACGGCCAGTTCGAGGTTATATACTTATGATTTTATATTTTTTGAATACTAGCCATTTTGTGGGTTAACACTCACGCATTTTGCCAGATTTTTTTTTGGAATTAAAAATTGACGTTTCTTGTTTATTAGCTTGAGAATATTGTATTATGATATATAAAAAACGAAAACGGCCAATTCGAGGTTATATACTTATGATTTTATGATTTTGTACTTTTACTAAAACAAGCAATTTTGTGGGTTAACACTCACGCATTTTGCCAGATTTTTTTTACAGAACCAAAAATTAACGTTTCTTGTTTATTAGCTTGAGAATATTGTATTATGATATATAAAAAACGAAAACGGCCAGTTCGAGGTTATATACTTATGATTTTATGATTTTGTACTTTTATTAAAACGCACCATTTTGTGGGTTAACACTCATGCATTTTGCCAAAATTTTTTACAGAACCAAAAATTGACGTTTCTTGTTTATTATCTTGCGAATATTGTATTATGATATATCAAAAAAGAAAACGGCCAATTCGAGGTTATATACTTATGATTTTATGATTTTGTATTTTTTCTAAAACGAGCCATTTTGTGGGTTAACACTCACGTATTTTGCCAGTTTTTTTACGGAACCAAAAATTGACGTTTATGGTTTATTAGCTTGAGAATATTGTATTATGATATATCAAAAAAGAAAACGGCCAGTTCGAGGTTATATACTTAAGATATTATGATGTTATATTTTTTCTAAAACGAGCAATTTCGTGTGTTAACACTCACGCATTTTGCCAGATTTTTTTACATAACCAAAAATTGATATTTCTTGATTATTAGCTTTAGAATATTGTATTATGATATATCAAAAAAGAAATTGGTCAGTTCGAGGTTATATACTTATGATTTTATGATTTTGTATTTTTACTAAAACGCACCATTTTGTGGGTTAACACTAACGCATTTTGCCAGATTTTTTTACAGAGACGTTTTCTGTTTATTAGCTTGAGAATATTGTATTATGATATATCAAAAAAGAAAACGGCCAGTTCGAGGTTATATACTTATGATTTTATGATTTTGTATTTTTTCTAAAACGAGCAATTTTGTGGGTTAACACTCAAGCATTGTGCCAGATTTTTTTACATAACCAAAAATTGATGTTTCTTGTTTACTAGCTTTAGAATATTATATTATGATATATGAAAAAAGAAATCGGCCAGTTCGAGGGTATATTCTTATGATTTTATATTTTTTTTCGAAAACGAGCAATTTTGTGGGTTAACACTCACGCATTTTGCCAGATTTTTATACATAACCAAACATTGACGTTTCGTATTTTGAGCTTGAGAATATTGTATTATGATATATCAGAAAAGACAACGGCCAGTTCGAGGTTATATACTTATGATTTTATGATTTTATATTTTTTCGAAAACGAGCAATTTTGTGGGTTAACACTCACGCATTTTGCCAGATTTTTTTTACAGAACCAAAAATTGACGTTTCTTGTTTATTAGCTTTAGAATATTGTATTATGATATATAAAAAACGAAAACGGCCAGTTCGAGGTTATATACTTATGATTTTAAGATTTTGTACTTTTACTAAAACGCACCATTTTGTGGGTTAACACTCATGCATTTTGCCAAAAATTTTACAGAACCAAAAATTGACGTTTCTTGTTTATTAGCTTGAGAATATTGTATTATGATATATAAAAAACGAAAACGGTCAGTTCGAGGTTATATACTTATGATTTTATGATTTTGTACTTTTACTAACACGCATCATTTTGTGGGTTAACACTCATGCATTTTGCCAAAATTTTTTACATAACCAAAAATTTACGTTTCTTGTTTATTAGCTTGAGAATATTGTATTATGATATATCAAAAAAGAAAACGGCCAGTTCGAGGTTATATACTTATGATTTTATGATTTTGTATTTTTACTAAAACGCACCATTTTGTGGGTTAACACTCATGCATTTAGCCAAAAAATTGTACAGAACCAAAAATTGACGTTTCTTGTTTATTAGCTTGAGAATATTGTATTATGATATATAAAAAAACGAAAACGGCCAATTCGAGGTTATATACTTATGATTTTATGATTTTGTACTTTTACTAACACGCATCATTTTGTGGGTTAACTCTCATGCATTTTGCCAAAATTTTTTACATAACCAAAAATTTACGTTTCTTGTTTATTAACTTGAGAATATTGTATTATGATATATCAAAAAAGAAAACGGCCAGTTCGAGGTTATATACTTATGATTTTATGATTTTGTATTTTTACTAAAACGCACCATTTTGTGGGTTAACACTCATGCATTTAGCCAAAAAATTGTACAGAACCAAAAATTGACGTTTCTTGTTTATTAGCTTGAGAATATTGTATTATGATATATAAAAAAACGAAAACGGCCAATTCGAGGTTATATACTTATGATTTTATGATTTTGTACTTTTACTAACACGCATCATTTTGTGGGTTAACTCTCATGCATTTTGCCAAAATTTTTTACATAACCAAAAATTTACGTTTCTTGTTTATTAACTTGAGAATATTGTATTATGATATATCAAAAAAGAAAACGGCCAGTTCGAGGTTATATACTTATGACTTTATGATTTTGTATTTTTTTTAAATGCAATTTTATGGATTAACACTCACGCATTTTGCCAGTTTTTTTTACATAACCAAAAATTGACGTTTCTTGTTTATTAGCTTTAGAATATTGTATTATGATATATCAAAAAAGAAAACGGCCAGTTCGAGGTTATATACTTAAGATATTATGATTTTATATTTTTTCTAAAACGAGCAATTTTGTGGGTTAACACTCAGACATTTTGCCAGATTTTTTTACATAACCAAAAATGGATATTTCTTGTTTATTAGCTTTAGAATATTGTATTATGATATATCAAAAAAGAAATTGGTCAGTTCGAGGTTATATACTTATGATTTTATGATTTTATGATTTTGTATTTTTTCTAAAACGAGTAATTTTGTGGGTTAACACTCAAGCATTTTGCCATATTTTTTTACATAACCAAAAATTGAAGTTTCTTGTTTATTAGCTTTAGAATATTATATTATGATATATGAAAAAAGAAATCGGCCAGTTCGAGGGTATATTCTTATAATTTTATTATTTTGTATTTTTTTCGAAAACGAGCAATTTTGTGGGTTAACACTCACGCATTTTGCCAGATTTTTATACATAACCAAAAATTGACGTTTCGTATTTTTAGCGTGAGAATATTGTATTATGATATATCAAAAAAGACAACGGCCAGTTCGAGGTTATATACTTATGATTTTATGATTTTAAATTTTTTTGAATACGAGCCATTTTGTGGGTTAACACTCACGCATTTTGCCAGATTTTTTTTTGGAACAAAAAATTGACGTTTCTTGTTTATTAGCTTGAGAATATTGTATTATGATATATAAAAAACGAAAACGGCCAGTTCGAGGTTATATACTTATGATTTTATGATTTTGTACTTTTACTAAAACACACCATTTTGTGGGTTAACACTCAAGCATTTTGCCAAAAAATTTTACAGAACCAAAAATTTACGTTTCTTGTTAATTAGCTTGAGAATATTGTATTATGATATATCAAAAAAGAAAACGGCCAGTTCGAGGTTATATACTTATGATTTTATATTTTTTCTAAAACGAGCAATTTTGTGGGTTAACACTCACGCATTTTGCCAGATTTTTATACATAACCAAAAATTGACGTTTCGTATTTTTAGCTTCAGAATATTGTATTATGATATATCAAAAAAGATAACGGCCAGTTCGAGGTTATATACTTATGATTTTATGATTTTATATTTTTACTAAAACAAGCAATTTTGTGGGTTAACACTCACGCATTTTGCCAGATTTTTTTTTACAGAACCAAAAATTAACGTTTCTTGTTTATTAGCTTGAGAATATTGTATTATGATATATCAAAAAATAAAACGGCCATTTCGAGGTTATATACTTATGATTTTATGATTTTGTATTTTTTTTTAAATGCAATTTTGTGGGTTAACACTCACGCATTTTGCCAGTTTTTTTTACAGAACCAAAAATTGACGTTTCTTGGTTATTAGCTTTAGAATATTGTATTATGATATATCAAAAAAGAAAACGGCCAGTTCGAGGTTATATACTTAAGATATTATGATTTTATATTTTTTCTAAAACGAGCAATTTTGTGGGTTAACACTCAGACATTTTGCCAGATTTTTTTACATAACCAAAAATGGATATTTCTTGTTTATTAGCTTTAGAATATTGTATTATGATATATCAAAAAAGAAATTGGTCAGTTCGAGGTTATATACTTATGATTTTATGATTTTATGATTTTGTATTTTTTCTAAAACAAGCAATTTTGTGGGTTAACACTCAAGCATTTTGCCAGATTTTTTTACATAACCAAAAATTGAAGTTTCTTGTTTATTAGCTTTAGAATATTATATTATGATATATGAAAAAAGAAATCGGCCAGTTCGAGGGTATATTCTTATAATTTTATGATTTTGTATTTTTTTCGAAAACGAGCAATTTTGTGGGTTAACACTCACGCATTTTGCCAGATTTTTATACATAACCAAAAATTGACGTTTCGTATTTTTAGCGTGAGAATATTGTATTATGATATATCAAAAAAGACAACGGCCAGTTCGAGGTTATATACTTATGATTTTATATTTTTTGAATACTAGCCATTTTGTGGGTTAACACTCACGCATTTTGCCAGATTTTTTTTTGGAACCAAAAATTGACGTTTCTTGTTTATTAGCTTGAGAATATTGTATTATGATATATAAAAAACGAAAACGGCCAATTCGAGGTTATATACTTATGATTTTATGATTTTGTACTTTTACTAAAACAAGCAATTTTGTGGGTTAACACTCACGCATTTTGCCAGATTTTTTTTTACAGAACCAAAAATTAACGTTTCTTGTTTATTAGCTTGAGAATATTGTATTATGATATATAAAAAACGAAAACGGCCAGTTCGAGGTTATATACTTATGATTTTATGATTTTGTACTTTTATTAAAACGCACCATTTTGTGGGTTAACACTCATGCATTTTGCCAAAATTTTTTACAGAACCAAAAATTGACGTTTCTTGTTTATTATCTTGCGAATATTGTATTATGATATATCAAAAAAGAAAACGGCCAATTCGAGGTTATATACTTATGATTTTATGATTTTGTATTTTTTCTAAAACGAGCCATTTTGTGGGTTAACACTCACGTATTTTGCCAGTTTTTTTACGGAACCAAAAATTGACGTTTATGGTTTATTAGCTTGAGAATATTGTATTATGATATATCAAAAAAGAAAACGGCCAGTTCGAGGTTATATACTTAAGATATTATGATGTTATATTTTTTCTAAAACGAGCAATTTCGTGTGTTAACACTCACGCATTTTGCCAGATTTTTTTACATAACCAAAAATTGATATTTCTTGATTATTAGCTTTAGAATATTGTATTATGATATATCAAAAAAGAAATTGGTCAGTTCGAGGTTATATACTTATGATTTTATGATTTTGTATTTTTACTAAAACGCACCATTTTGTGGGTTAACACTAACGCATTTTGCCAGATTTTTTTACAGAGACGTTTTCTGTTTATTAGCTTGAGAATATTGTATTATGATATATCAAAAAAGAAAACGGCCAGTTCGAGGTTATATACTTATGATTTTATGATTTTGTATTTTTTCTAAAACGAGCAATTTTGTGGGTTAACACTCAAGCATTGTGCCAGATTTTTTTACATAACCAAAAATTGATGTTTCTTGTTTACTAGCTTTAGAATATTATATTATGATATATGAAAAAAGAAATCGGCCAGTTCGAGGGTATATTCTTATGATTTTATATTTTTTTTCGAAAACGAGCAATTTTGTGGGTTAACACTCACGCATTTTGCCAGATTTTTATACATAACCAAAAATTGACGTTTCGTATTTTGAGCTTGAGAATATTGTATTATGATATATCAGAAAAGACAACGGCCAGTTCGAGGTTATATACTTATGATTTTATGATTTTATATTTTTTCGAAAACGAGCAATTTTGTGGGTTAACACTCACGCATTTTGCCAGATTTTTTTTACAGAACCAAAAATTGATGTTTCTTGTTTATTAGCTTTAGAATATTGTATTATGATATATAAAAAACGAAAACGGCCAGTTCGAGGTTATATACTTATGATTTTAAGATTTTGTACTTTTACTAAAACGCACCATTTTGTGGGTTAACACTCATGCATTTTGCCAAAAAATTTTACAGAACCAAAAATTGACGTTTCTTGTTTATTAGCTTGAGAATATTGTATTATGATATATAAAAAACGAAAACGGCCAGTTCGAGGTTATATACTTATGATTTTATGATTTTGTACTTTTACTAACACGCATCATTTTGTGGGTTAACACTCATGCATTTTGCCAAAATTTTTTACATAACCAAAAATTTACGTTTCTTGTTTATTAGCTTGAGAATATTGTATTATGATATATCAAAAAAGAAAACGGCCAGTTCGAGGTTATATACTTATGATTTTATGATTTTGTATTTTTACTAAAACGCACCATTTTGTGGGTTAACACTCATGCATTTAGCCAAAAAATTGTACAGAACCAAAAATTGACGTTTCTTGTTTATTAGCTTGAGAATATTGTATTATGATATATAAAAAAACGAAAACGGCCAATTCGAGGTTATATACTTATGATTTTATGATTTTGTACTTTTACTAACACGCATCATTTTGTGGGTTAACTCTCATGCATTTTGCCAAAATTTTTTACATAACCAAAAATTTACGTTTCTTGTTTATTAACTTGAGAATATTGTATTATGATATATCAAAAAAGAAAACGGCCAGTTCGAGGTTATATACTTATGATTTTATGATTTTGTATTTTTTTTAAATGCAATTTTATGGATTAACACTCACGCATTTTGCCAGTTTTTTTTACAGAACCAAAAATTGACGTTTCTTGTTTATTAGCTTTAGAATATTGTATTATGATATATCAAAAAAGAAAACGGCCAGTTCGAGGTTATATACTTAAGATATTATGATTTTATATTTTTTCTAAAACGAGCAATTTTGTGGGTTAACACTCAGACATTTTGCCAGATTTTTTTACATAACCAAAAATGGATATTTCTTGTTTATTAGCTTTAGAATATTGTATTATGATATATCAAAAAAGAAATTGGTCAGTTCGAGGTTATATACTTATGATTTTATGATTTTATGATTTTGTATTTTTTCTAAAACGAGTAATTTTGTGGGTTAACACTCAAGCATTTTGCCATATTTTTTTACATAACCAAAAATTGAAGTTTCTTGTTTATTAGCTTTAGAATATTATATTATGATATATGAAAAAAGAAATCGGCCAGTTCGAGGGTATATTCTTATAATTTTATGATTTTGTATTTTTTTTGAAAACGAGCAATTTTGTGGGTTAACACTCACGCATTTTGCCAGATTTTTATACATAACCAAAAATTGACGTTTCGTATTTTTAGCGTGAGAATATTGTATTATGATATATCAAAAAAGACAACGGCCAGTTCGAGGTTATATACTTATGATTTTATGATTTTAAATTTTTTTGAATACGAGCCATTTTGTGGGTTAACACTCACGCATTTTGCCAGATTTTTTTTTGGAACAAAAAATTGACGTTTCTTGTTTATTAGCTTGAGAATATTGTATTATGATATATAAAAAACGAAAACGGCCAGTTCGAGGTTATATACTTATAATTTTATGATTTTGTACTTTTACTAAAACACACCATTTTGTGGGTTAACACACTCAAGCATTTTGCCAAAAAATTTTACAGAACCAAAAATTACGTTTCTTGTTAATTAGCTTGAGAATATTGTATTATGATATATCAAAAAAGAAAACGGCCAGTTCGAGGTTATATGCTTATGATTTTATATTTTTTCTAAAACGAGCAATTTTGTGGGTTAACACTCACGCATTTTGCTAGATTTTTATACATAACCAAAAATTGACGTTTCGTATTTTTAGCTTGAGAATATTGTATTATGATATATCAAAAAAGATAACGGCCAGTTCGAGGTTATATACTTATGATTTTATGATTTTATATTTTTTCGAAAACAAGAAATTTTGTGGGTTAACACTCACGCATTTTTCCAGATTTTTTTTTTACAGAACCAAAAATTAACGTTTCTTGTTTATTAGCTTGAGAATATTGTATTATGATATATCAAAAAAGAAAACGGCCATTTCGAGGTTATATACTTATGATTTTATGATTTTGTATTTTTTTAAATGCAATTTTGTGGGTTAACACTCACGCATTTTGCCAGTTTTTTTTACAGAACCAAAAATTGACGTTTCTTGGTTATTAGCTTTAGAATATTGTATTATGATATATCAAAAAAGAAAACGGCCAGTTCGAGGTTATATACTTAAGATATTATGATTTTATATTTTTTCTAAAACGAGCAATTTTGTGGGTTAACACTCAGACATTTTGCCAGATTTTTTTACATAACCAAAAATGGATATTTCTTGTTTATTAGCTTTAGAATATTGTATTATGATATATCAAAAAAGAAATTGGTCAGTTCGAGGTTATATACTTATGATTTTATGATTTTATGATTTTGTATTTTTTCTAAAACAAGCAATTTTGTGGGTTAACACTCAAGCATTTTGCCAGATTTTTTTACATAACCAAAAATTGAAGTTTCTTGTTTATTAGCTTTAGAATATTATATTATGATATATGAAAAAAGAAATCGGCCAGTTCCAGGGTATATTCTTATAATTTTATGATTTTGTATTTTTTTCGAAAACGAGCAATTTTGTGGGTTAACACTCACGCATTTTGCCAGATTTTTATACATAACCAAAAATTGACGTTTCGTATTTTTAGCGTGAGAATATTGTATTATGATATATCAAAAAAGACAACGGCCAGTTCGAGGTTATATACTTATGATTTTATATTTTTTTGAATACTAGCCATTTTGTGGGTTAACACTCACGCATTTTGCCAGATTTTTTTTTGGAACCAAAAATTGACGTTTCTTGTTTATTAGCTTGAGAATATTGTATTATGATATATAAAAAACGAAAACGGCCAATTCGAGGTTATATACTTATGATTTTATGATTTTGTACTTTTACTAAAACAAGCAATTTTGTGGGTTAACACTCACGCATTTTGCCAGATTTTTTTTTACAGAACCAAAAATTAACGTTTCTTGTTTATTAGTTTGAGAATATTGTATTATGATATATCAAAAAAGAAAACGGCCATTTCGAGGTTATATACTTATGATTTTATGATTTTGTATTTTTTTTAAATGCAATTTTGTGGGTTAACACTCACGCATTTTGCCAGTTTTTTTTACAGAACCAAAAATTGACGTTTCTTGGTTATTAGCTTTAGAATATTGTATTATGATATATCAAAAAAGAAAACGGCCAGTTCGAGGTTATATACTTAAGATATTATGATTTTATATTTTTTCTAAAACGAGCAATTTTGTGGGTTAACACTCAGACATTTTGCCAGATTTTTTTACATAACCAAAAATGGATATTTCTTGTTTATTAGCTTTAGAATATTGTATTATGATATATCAAAAAAGAAATTGGTCAGTTCGAGGTTATATACTTATGATTTTATGATTTTGTATTTTTTCTAAAACAAGCAATTTTGTGGGTTAACACTCAAGCATTTTGCCAGATTTTTTTACATAACCAAAAATTGAAGTTTCTTGTTTATTAGCTTTAGAATATTATATTATGATATATAAAAAAAGAAATCGGCCAGTTCGAGGGTATATTCTTATAATTTTATGATTTTGTATTTTTTTCGAAAACGAGCAATTTTGTGGGTTAACACTCACGCATTTTGCCAGATTTTTATACATAACCAAAAATTGACGTTTCGTATTTTTAGCGTGAGAATATTGTATTATGATATATCAAAAAAGACAACGGCCAGTTCGAGGTTATATACTTATGATTTTATATTTTTTTGAATACTAGCCATTTTGTGGGTTAACACTCACGCATTTTGCCAGATTTTTTTTTGGAACCAAAAATTGACGTTTCTTGTTTATTAGCTTGAGAATATTGTATTATGATATATAAAAAACGAAAACGACCAATTCGAGGTTATATACTTATGATTTTATGATTTTGTACTTTTACTAAAACACACCATTTTGTGGGATAACACTCAAGCATTTTGCCAAAAAAATTTACATAACCAAAAATTTACGTTTCTTGTTTATTAGCTTGAGAATATTGTATTATGATATATCAAAAAAGAAAACGGCCAGTTCGAGGTTATATACTTATGATTTTATGATTTTGTATTTTTTTTAAATGCAATTTTATGGATTAACACTCACGCATTTTGCCAGTTTTTTTTACAGAACCAAAAATTGACGTTTCTTGTTTATTAGCTTTAGAATATTGTATTATGATATATCAAAAAAGAAAACGGCCAGTTCGAGGTTATATACTTAAGATATTATGATTTTATATTTTTTCTAAAACGAGTAATTTTGTGGGTTAACACTCAGACATTTTGCCAGATTTTTTTACATAACCAAAAATGGATATTTCTTGTTTATTAGCTTTAGAATATTGTATTATGATATATCAAAAAAGAAATTGGTCAGTTCGAGGTTATATACTTATGATTTTATGATTTTATGATTTTGTATTTTTTCTAAAACGAGTAATTTTGAGGGTTAACACTCAAGCATTTTGCCATATTTTTTTACATAACCAAAAATTGAAGTTTCTTGTTTATTAGCTTTAGAATATTATATTATGATATATGAAAAAAGAAATCGGCCAGTTCGAGGGTATATTCTTATAATTTTATGATTTTGTATTTTTTTCGAAAACGAGCAATTTTGTGGGTTAACACACACGCATTTTGCCAGATTTTTATACATAACCAAAAATTGACGTTTCATATTTTTAGCGTGAGAATATTGTATTATGATATATCAAAAAAGACAACGGCCAGTTCGAGGTTATATACTTATGATTTTATGATTTTAAATTTTTTTGAATACGAGCCATTTTGTGGGTTAACACTCACGCATTTTGCCAGATTTTTTTTTTTGAACAAAAAATTGACGTTTCTTGTTTATTAGCTTGAGAATATTGTATTATGATATATAAAAAACGAAAACGGTCAGTTCGAGGTTATATACTTATGATTTTATGATTTTGTACTTTTACTAAAACACACCATTTTGTGGGTTAACACTCAAGCATTTTGCCAAAAAATTTTACATAACCAAAAATTTACGTTTCTTGTTTATTAGCTTGAGAATATTGTATTATGATATATCAAAAAAGAAAACGGCCAGTTCGAGGTTATATACTTATGATTTTATATTTTTTCTAAAACGAGCAATTTTGTGGGTTAACACTCACGCATTTTGCCAGATTTTTTTACATAACCAAAAATTGACGTTTCGTATTTTTAGCTTGAGAATATTGTATTATGATATATCAAAAAAGACAACGGCCAGTTCGAGTTTATATACTTATGATTTTATGATTTTATATTTTTTTGAAAACAAGCAATTTTGTGGGTTAACACTCACGCATTTTGCCAGATTTTTTTTTTACAGAACCAAAAATTAACGTTTCTTGTTTATTAGCTTGAGAATATTGTATTATGATATATCAAAAAAGAAAACGGCCATTTCGAGGTTATATACTTATGATTTTATGATTTTGTATTTTTTTTAAATGCAATTTTGTGGGTTAACACTCACGCATTTTGCCAGTTTTTTTTACAGAACCAAAAATTGACGTTTCTTGGTTATTAGCTTTAGAATATTGTATTATGATATATCAAAAAAGAAAACGGCCAGTTCGAGGTTATATACTTAAGATATTATGATTTTATATTTTTTCTAAAACGAGCAATTTTGTGGGTTAACACTCAGACATTTTGCGAGATTTTTTTACATAACCAAAAATTGATATTTCTTGTTTATTAGCTTTAGAATATTGTATTATGATATATCAAAAAAGAAATTGGTCAGTTCGAGGTTATATACTTATGATTTTATGATTTTATCATTTTGTATTTTTTCTAAAACAAGCAATTTTGTGGGTTAACACTCAAGCATTTTGCCAGATTTTTTTACATAACCAAAAATTTACGTTTCTTGTTTATTAGCTTTAGAATATTATATTATGATATATGAAAAAAGAAATCGGCCAGTACGAGGGTATATTCATATAATTTTATGATTTTGTATTTTTTTCGAAAACGAGCAATTTTGTGGGTTAACACTCACGCATTTTGCCAGATTTTTATACATAACCAAAAATTGACGTTTCGTATTTTTAGCGTGAGAATATTGTATTATGATATATCAAAAAAGACAACGGCCAGTTCGAGGTTATATACTTATGATTTTATATTTTTTTGAATACTAGCCATTTTGTGGGTTAACACTCACGCATTTTGCCAGATTTTTTTTTGGAACCAAAAATTGACGTTTCTTGTTTATTAGCTTGAGAATATTGTATTATGATATATCAAAAAAGAAAACGGCCAATTCGAGGTTATATACTTATGATTTTATGACTTTGTATTTTTTCTAAAACGAGTCATTTTGTGGGTTAACACTCACGCATTTTGCCAGTTTTTTTACGGAACCAAAAATTGACGTTTATGGTTTATTAGCTTGAGAATATTGTATTATGATATATCAAAAAAGAAAACGGCCAGTTCGAGGTTATATACTTAAGATATTATGATTTTATATTTTTTCTAAAACGAGCAATTTCGTGGGTTAAAACTCACGCATTTTGCCAGATTTTTTTACATAACCAAAAATTGATATTTCTTGTTTATTAGCTTTAGAATATTGTATTATGATATATCAAAAAAGAAATTGGTCAGTTCGAGGTTATATACTTATGATTTTATGATTTTGTATTTTTACTAAAACGCACCATTTTGTGGGTTAACACTAACGCATTTTGCCAGATTTTTTTACAGAGACGTTTTCTGTTTATTAGCTTGAGAATATTGTATTATGATATATCAAAAAAGAAAACGGCCAGTTCGAGGTTATATACTTATGATTTTATGATTTTGTATTTTTTCTAAAACGAGCAATTTTGTGGGTTAACACTCAAGCATTGTGCCAGATTTTTTTACATAACCAAAAATTGATGTTTCTTGTTATTAGCTTTAGAATATTATATTATGATATATGAAAAAAGAAATCGGCCAGTTCGAGGGTATATTCTTATGATTTTATATTTTTTTTCGAAAACGAGCAATTTTGTGGGTTAACACTCACGCATTTTGCCAGATTTTTATACATAACCAAAAATTGACGTTTCGTATTTTGAGCTTGAGAATATTGTATTATGATATATCAGAAAAGGCAACGGCCAGTTCGAGGTTATATACTTATGATTTTATGATTTTATATTTTTTCGAAAACGAGCAATTTTGTGGGTTAACACTCACGCATTTTGCCAGATTTTTTTTACAGAACCAAAAATTGACGTTTCTTGTTTATTAACTTTAGAATATTGTATTATGATATATAAAAAACGAAAACGGCCAGTTCGAGGTTATATACTTATGATTTTAAGATTTTGTACTTTTACTAAAACGCACCATTTTGTGGGTTAACACTCATGCATTTTGCCAAAAAATTTTACAGAACCAAAAATTGACGTTTCTTGTTTATTAGCTTGAGAATATTGTATTATGATATATAAAAAACGAAAACGGCCAGTTCGAGGTTATATACTTATGATTTTATGATTTTGTACTTTTACTAAAACGCACCATTTTGTGGGTTAACACTCATGCATTTTGCCAAAAAAATTTACATAACCAAAAATTTACGTTTCTTGTTTATTAGCTTGAGAATATTGTATTATGATATATCAAAAAAGAAAACGGCCAGTTCGAGGTTATATACTTATGATTTTATGATTTTTTATTTTTTTTAAATGCAATTTTATGGATTAACACTCACGCATTTTGCCAGTTTTTTTTACAGAACCAAAAATTGACGTTTCTTGTTTATTAGCTTTAGAATATTGTATTATGATATATCAAAAAAGAAAACGGCCAGTTCGAGGTTATATACTTAAGATATTATGATTTTATATTTTTTCTAAAACGAGCAATTTTGTGGGTTAACACTCAGACATTTTGCCAGATTTTTTTACATAACCAAAAATGGATATTTCTTGTTTATTAGCTGTAGAATATTGTATTATGATATATCAAAAAAGAAATTGGTCAGTTTGAGGTTATATACTTATTATTTTATGATTTTAAGATTTTGTATTTTTTCTAAAACGAGTAATTTTGTGGGTTAACACTCAAGCATTTTGCCATATTTTTTTACATAACCAAAAATTGAAGTTTCTTGTTTATTAGCTTTAGAATATTATATTATGATATATGAAAAAAGAAATCGGCCAGTTCGAGGGTATATTCTTATTATTTTATGATTTTGTATTTTTTTCAAAAACGAGCAATTTTGTGGGTTAACACTCACGCATTTTGCCAGATTTTTATACATAACCAAAAATTGACGTTTCATATTTTTAGCGTGAGAATATTGTATTATGATATATCAAAAAAGACAACGGCCAGTTCGAGGTTATATACTTATGATTTTATATTTTTTTGAATACTAGCCATTTTGTGGGTTAACACTCACGCATTTTGCCAGATTTTTTTTTGGAACCAAAAATTGACGTTTCTTGTTTATTAGCTTGAGAATATTGTATTATGATATACCAAAAAAGAAAACGGCCAATTCGAGGTTATATACTTATGATTTTATGACTTTGTATTTTTTCTAAAACGAGCCATTTTGTGGGTTAACACTCACGCATTTTGCCAGTTTTTTTACGGAACCAAAAATTGACGTTTATGGTTTATTAGCTTGAGAATATTGTATTATGATATATCAAAAAAGAAAACGGCCAGTTCGAGGTTATATACTTAAGATATTATGATTTTATATTTTTTCTAAAACGAGCAATTTCGTGGGTTAAAACTCACGCATTTTGCCAGATTTTTTTACATAACCAAAAATTGATATTTCTTGTTTATTAGCTTTAGAATATTGTATTATGATATATCAAAAAAGAAATTGGTCAGTTCGAGGTTATATACTTATGATTTTATGATTTTGTATTTTTACTAAAACGCACCATTTTGTGGGTTAACACTAACGCATTTTGCCAGATTTTTTTACAGAGACGTTTTCTGTTTATTAGCTTGAGAATATTGTATTATGATATATCAAAAAAGAAAACGGCCAGTTCGAGGTTATATACTTATGATTTTATGATTTTGTATTTTTTCTAAAACGAGCAATTTTGTGGGTTAACACTCAAGCATTGTGCCAGATTTTTTTACATAACCAAAAATTGATGTTTCTTGTTATTAGCTTTAGAATATTATATTATGATATATGAAAAAAGAAATCGGCCAGTTCGAGGGTATATTCTTATGATTTTATATTTTTTTTCGAAAACGAGCAATTTTGTGGGTTAACACTCACGCATTTTGCCAGATTTTTATACATAACCAAAAATTGACGTTTCGTATTTTGAGCTTGAGAATATTGTATTATGATATATCAGAAAAGGCAACGGCCAGTTCGAGGTTATATACTTATGATTTTATGATTTTATATTTTTTCGAAAACGAGCAATTTTGTGGGTTAACACTCACGCATTTTGCCAGATTTTTTTTACAGAACCAAAAATTGACGTTTCTTGTTTATTAACTTTAGAATATTGTATTATGATATATAAAAAACGAAAACGGCCAGTTCGAGGTTATATACTTATGATTTTAAGATTTTGTACTTTTACTAAAACGCACCATTTTGTGGGTTAACACTCATGCATTTTGCCAAAAAATTTTACAGAACCAAAAATTGACGTTTCTTGTTTATTAGCTTGAGAATATTGTATTATGATATATAAAAAACGAAAACGGCCAGTTCGAGGTTATATACTTATGATTTTATGATTTTGTACTTTTACTAAAACGCACCATTTTGTGTGTTAACACTCATGCATTTTGCCAAAAAAATTTACATAACCAAAAATTTACGTTTCTTGTTTATTAGCTTGAGAATATTGTATTATGATATATCAAAAAAGAAAACGGCCAGTTCGAGGTTATATACTTATGATTTTATGATTTTTTATTTTTTTTAAATGCAATTTTATGGATTAACACTCACGCATTTTGCCAGTTTTTTTTACAGAACCAAAAATTGACGTTTCTTGTTTATTAGCTTTAGAATATTGTATTATGATATATCAAAAAAGAAAACGGCCAGTTCGAGGTTATATACTTAAGATATTATGATTTTATATTTTTTCTAAAACGAGCAATTTTGTGGGTTAACACTCAGACATTTTGCCAGATTTTTTTACATAACCAAAAATGGATATTTCTTGTTTATTAGCTGTAGAATATTGTATTATGATATATCAAAAAAGAAATTGGTCAGTTCGAGGTTATATACTTATTATTTTATGATTTTAAGATTTTGTATTTTTTCTAAAACGAGTAATTTTGTGGGTTAACACTCAAGCATTTTGCCATATTTTTTTACATAACCAAAAATTGAAGTTTCTTGTTTATTAGCTTTAGAATATTATATTATGATATATGAAAAAAGAAATCGGCCAGTTCGAGGGTATATTCATATTATTTTATGATTTTGTATTTTTTTCAAAAACGAGCAATTTTGTGGGTTAACACTCACGCATTTTGCCAGATTTTTATACATAACCAAAAATTGACGTTTCATATTTTTAGCGTGAGAATATTGTATTATGATATATCAAAAAAGACAACGGCCAGTTCGAGGTTATATACTTATGATTTTATATTTTTTTGAATACTAGCCATTTTGTGGGTTAACACTCACGCATTTTGCCAGATTTTTTTTTGGAACCAAAAATTGACGTTTCTTGTTTATTAGCTTGAGAATATTGTATTATGATATACCAAAAAAGAAAACGGCCAATTCGAGGTTATATACTTATGATTTTATGACTTTGTATTTTTTCTAAAACGAGCCATTTTGTGGGTTAACACTCACGCATTTTGCCAGTTTTTTTACGGAACCAAAAATTGACGTTTATGGTTTATTAGCTTGAGAATATTGTATTATGATATATCAAAAAAGAAAACGGCCAGTTCGAGGTTATATACTTAAGATATTATGATTTTATATTTTTTCTAAAACGAGCAATTTCGTGGGTTAAAACTCACGCATTTTGCCAGATTTTTTTACATAACCAAAAATTGATATTTCTTGTTTATTAGCTTTAGAATATTGTATTATGATATATCAAAAAAGAAATTGGTCAGTTCGAGGTTATATACTTATTATTTTATGATTTTATGATTTTGTATTTTTTCTAAAACGAGTAATTTTGTGGGTTAACACTCAAGCATTTTGCCATATTTTTTTACATAACCAAAAATTGAAGTTTCTTGTTTATTAGCTTTAGAATATTATATTATGATATATGAAAAAAGAAATCGGCCAGTTCGAGGGTATATTCTTATTATTTTATGATTTTGTATTTTTTTCAAAAACGAGCAATTTTGTGGGTTAACACTCACGCATTTTGCCAGATTTTTATACATAACCAAAAATTGACGTTTCATATTTTTAGCGTGAGAATATTGTATTATGATATATCAAAAAAGACAACGGCCAGTTCGAGGTTATATACTTATGATTTTATGATTTTAAATTTTTTTGAATACGAGCCATTTTGTGGGTTAACACTCACGCATTTTGCCAGATTTTTTTTTGGAACAAAAAATTGACGTTTCTTGTTAATTAGCTTGAGAATATTGTATTATGATATATAAAAAACGAAAACGGTCAGTTCGAGGTTATATACTTATGATTTTATGATTTTGTACTTTTACTAAAACACACCATTTTGTGGGTTAACACTCAAGCATTTTGCCAAAAAATTTTACATAACCAAAAATTTACGTTTCTTGTTTATTAGCTTGAGAATATTGTATTATGATATATCAAAAAAGAAAACGGCCAGTTCGAGGTTCTATACTTATGATTTTATATTTTTTCTAAAACGAGCAATTTTGTGGGTTAACACTCACGCATTTTGCCAGATTTTTATACATAACCAAAAATTGACGTTTCGTATTTTTAGCTTGAGAATATTGTATTATGATATATCAAAAAAGACAACGGCCAGTTCAAGTTTATATACTTATGATTTTATGATTTTATATTTTTTTGAAAACAAGCAATTTTGTGGGTTAACACTCACGCATTTTGCCAGATTTTTTTTTTACAGAACCAAAAATTAACGTTTCTTGTTTGTTAGCTTGAGAATATTGTATTATGATATATCAAAAAAGAAAACGGCCATTTCGAGGTTATATACTTATGATTTTATGATTTTGTATTTTTTTTTAAATGCAATTTTGTGGGTTAACACTCACGCATTTTGCCAGTTTTTTTTACAGAACCAAAAATTGACGTTTCTTGGTTATTAGCTTTAGAATATTGTATTATGATATATCAAAAAAGAAAACGGCCAGTTCGAGGTTATATACTTAAGATATTATGATTTTATATTTTTTCTAAAACGAGCAATTTTGTGGGTTAACACTCAGACATTTTGCGAGATTTTTTTACATAACCAAAAATTGATATTTCTTGTTTATTAGCTTTAGAATATTGTATTATGATATATCAAAAAAGAAATTGGTCAGTTCGAGGTTATATACTTATGATTTTATGATTTTATGATTTTGTATTTTTTCTAAAACAAGCAATTTTGTGGGTTAACACTCAAGTATTTTGCCAGATTTTTTTACATAACCAAAAATTTACGTTTCTTGTTTATTAGCTTTAGAATATTATATTATGATATATGAAAAAAGAAATCGGCCAGTTCGAGGGTATATTCATATAATTTTATGATTTTGTATTTTTTTCGAAAACGAGCAATTTTGTGGGTTAACACTCACGCATTTTGCCAGATTTTTATACATAACCAAAAATTGACGTTTCATATTTTTAGCGTGAGAATATTGTATTATGATATATCAAAAAAGACAACGGCCAGTTATAGGTTATATACTTATGATTTTATATTTTTTTGAATACTAGCCATTTTGTGGGTTAACACTCACGCATTTTGCCAGATTTTTTTTTGGAACCAAAAATTGACGTTTCTTGTTTATTAGTTTGAGAATATTGTATTATGATATATAAAAAACGAAAACGACCAATTCGAGGTTATATACTTATGATTTTATGATTTTGTACTTTTACTAAAACACACCATTTTGTGGGTTAACACTCAAGCATTTTGCCAAAAAAATTTACATAACCAAAAATTTACGTTTCTTGTTTATTAGCTTGAGAATATTGTATTATGATATATCAAAAAAGAAAACGGCCAGTTCGAGGTTATATACTTATGATTTTATGATTTTTTATTTTTTTTAAATGCAATTTTATGGATTAACACTCACGCATTTTGCCAGTTTTTTTTACAGAACCAAAAATTGACGTTTCTTGTTTATTAGCTTTAGAATATTGTATTATGATATATCAAAAAAGAAAACGGCCAGTTCGAGGTTATATACTTAAGATATTATGATTTTATATTTTTTCTAAAACGAGCAATTTTGTGGGTTAACACTCAGACATTTTGCCAGATTTTTTTACATAACCAAAAATGGATATTTCTTGTTTATTAGCTGTAGAATATTGTATTATGATATATCAAAAAAGAAATTGGTCAGTTCGAGGTTATATACTTATTATTTTATGATTTTAAGATTTTGTATTTTTTCTAAAACGAGTAATTTTGTGGGTTAACACTCAAGCATTTTGCCATATTTTTTTACATAACCAAAAATTGAAGTTTCTTGTTTATTAGCTTTAGAATATTATATTATGATATATGAAAAAAGAAATCGGCCAGTTCGAGGGTATATTCTTATTATTTTATGATTTTGTATTTTTTTCAAAAACGAGCAATTTTGTGGGTTAACACTCACGCATTTTGCCAGATTTTTATACATAACCAAAAATTGACGTTTCATATTTTTAGCGTGAGAATATTGTATTATGATATATCAAAAAAGACAACGGCCAGTTCGAGGTTATATACTTATGATTTTATATTTTTTTGAATACTAGCCATTTTGTGGGTTAACACTCACGCATTTTGCCAGATTTTTTTTTGGAACCAAAAATTGACGTTTCTTGTTTATTAGCTTGAGAATATTGTATTATGATATACCAAAAAAGAAAACGGCCAATTCGAGGTTATATACTTATGATTTTATGACTTTGTATTTTTTCTAAAACGAGCCATTTTGTGGGTTAACACTCACGCATTTTGCCAGTTTTTTTACGGAACCAAAAATTGACGTTTATGGTTTATTAGCTTGAGAATATTGTATTATGATATATCAAAAAAGAAAACGGCCAGTTCGAGGTTATATACTTAAGATATTATGATTTTATATTTTTTCTAAAACGAGCAATTTCGTGGGTTAAAACTCACGCATTTTGCCAGATTTTTTTACATAACCAAAAATTGATATTTCTTGTTTATTAGCTTTAGAATATTGTATTATGATATATCAAAAAAGAAATTGGTCAGTTCGAGGTTATATACTTATGATTTTATGATTTTGTATTTTTACTAAAACGCACCATTTTGTGGGTTAACACTAACGCATTTTGCCAGATTTTTTTACAGAGACGTTTTCTGTTTATTAGCTTGAGAATATTGTATTATGATATATCAAAAAAGAAAACGGCCAGTTCGAGGTTATATACTTATGATTTTATGATTTTGTATTTTTTCTAAAACGAGCAATTTTGTGGGTTAACACTCAAGCATTGTGCCAGATTTTTTTACATAACCAAAAATTGATGTTTCTTGTTATTAGCTTTAGAATATTATATTATGATATATGAAAAAAGAAATCGGCCAGTTCGAGGGTATATTCTTATGATTTTATATTTTTTTTCGAAAACGAGCAATTTTGTGGGTTAACACTCACGCATTTTGCCAGATTTTTATACATAACCAAAAATTGACGTTTCGTATTTTGAGCTTGAGAATATTGTATTATGATATATCAGAAAAGGCAACGGCCAGTTCGAGGTTATATACTTATGATTTTATGATTTTATATTTTTTCGAAAACGAGCAATTTTGTGGGTTAACACTCACGCATTTTGCCAGATTTTTTTTACAGAACCAAAAATTGACGTTTCTTGTTTATTAGCTTTAGAATATTGTATTATGATATATAAAAAACGAAAACGGCCAGTTCGAGGTTATATACTTATGATTTTAAGATTTTGTACTTTTACTAAAACGCACCATTTTGTGGGTTAACACTCATGCATTTTGCCAAAAAATTTTACAGAACCAAAAATTGACGTTTCTTGTTTATTAGCTTGAGAATATTGTATTATGATATATAAAAAACGAAAACGGCCAGTTCGAGGTTATATACTTATGATTTTATGATTTTGTACTTTTACTAAAACGCACCATTTTGTGGGTTAACACTCATGCATTTTGCCAAAAAAATTTACATAACCAAAAATTTACGTTTCTTGTTTATTAGCTTGAGAATATTGTATTATGATATATCAAAAAAGAAAACGGCCAGTTCGAGGTTATATACTTATGATTTTATGATTTTTTATTTTTTTTAAATGCAATTTTATGGATTAACACTCACGCATTTTGCCAGTTTTTTTTACAGAACCAAAAATTGACGTTTCTTGTTTATTAGCTTTAGAATATTGTATTATGATATATCAAAAAAGAAAACGGCCAGTTCGAGGTTATATACTTAAGATATTATGATTTTATATTTTTTCTAAAACGAGCAATTTTGTGGGTTAACACTCAGACATTTTGCCAGATTTTTTTACATAACCAAAAATGGATATTTCTTGTTTATTAGCTGTAGAATATTGTATTATGATATATCAAAAAAGAAATTGGTCAGTTCGAGGTTATATACTTATTATTTTATGATTTTATGATTTTGTATTTTTTCTAAAACGAGTAATTTTGTGGGTTAACACTCAAGCATTTTGCCATATTTTTTTACATAACCAAAAATTGAAGTTTCTTGTTTATTAGCTTTAGAATATTATATTATGATATATGAAAAAAGAAATCGGCCAGTTCGAGGGTATATTCTTATTATTTTATGATTTTGTATTTTTTTCAAAAACGAGCAATTTTGTGGGTTAACACTCACGTATTTTGCCAGATTTTTATACATAACCAAAAATTGACGTTTCATATTTTTAGCGTGAGAATATTGTATTATGATATATCAAAAAAGACAACGGCCAGTTCGAGGTTATATACTTATGATTTTATGATTTTAAATTTTTTTGAATACGAGCCATTTTGTGGGTTAACACTCACGCATTTTGCCAGATTTTTTTTTGGAACAAAAAATTGACGTTTCTTGTTAATTAGCTTGAGAATATTGTATTATGATATATAAAAAACGAAAACGGTCAGTTCGAGGTTATATACTTATGATTTTATGATTTTGTACTTTTACTAAAACACACCATTTTGTGGGTTAACACTCAAGCATTTTGCCAAAAAATTTTACATAACCAAAAATTTACGTTTCTTGTTTATTAGCTTGAGAATATTGTATTATGATATATCAAAAAAGAAAACGGCCAGTTCGAGGTTATATACTTATGATTTTATATTTTTTCTAAAACGAGCAATTTTGTGGGTTAACACTCACGCATTTTGCCAGATTTTTATACATAACCAAAAATTGACGTTTCGTATTTTTAGCTTGAGAATATTGTATTATGATATATCAAAAAAGACAACGGCCAGTTCAAGTTTATATACTTATGATTTTATGATTTTATATTTTTTTGAAAACAAGCAATTTTGTGGGTTAACACTCACGCATTTTGCCAGATTTTTTTTTTACAGAACCAAAAATTAACGTTTCTTGTTTGTTAGCTTGAGAATATTGTATTATGATATATCAAAAAAGAAAACGGCCATTTCGAGGTTATATACTTATGATTTTATGATTTTGTATTTTTTTTAAATGCAATTTTGTGGGTTAACACTCACGCATTTTGCCAGTTTTTTTTACAGAACCAAAAATTGACGTTTCTTGGTTATTAGCTTTAGAATATTGTATTATGATATATCAAAAAAGAAAACGGCCAGTTCGAGGTTATATACTTAAGATATTATGATTTTATATTTTTTCTAAAACGAGCAATTTTGTGGGTTAACACTCAGACATTTTGCGAGATTTTTTTACATAACCAAAAATTGATATTTCTTGTTTATTAGCTTTAGAATATTGTATTATGATATATCAAAAAAGAAATTGGTCAGTTCGAGGTTATATACTTATGATTTTATGATTTTATGATTTTATGATTTTGTATTTTTTCTAAAACAAGCAATTTTGTGGGTTAACACTCAAGTATTTTGCCAGATTTTTTTACATAACCAAAAATTTACGTTTCTTGTTTATTAGCTTTAGAATATTATATTATGATATATGAAAAAAGAAATCGGCCAGTTCGAGGGTATATTCATATAATTTTATGATTTTGTATTTTTTTCGAAAACGAGCAATTTTGTGGGTTAACACTCACGCATTTTGCCAGATTTTTATACATAACCAAAAATTGACGTTTCATATTTTTAGCGTGAGAATATTGTATTATGATATATCAAAAAAGACAACGGCCAGTTATAGGTTATATACTTATGATTTTATATTTTTTTGAATACTAGCCATTTTGTGGGTTAACACTCACGCATTTTGCCAGATTTTTTTTTGGAACCAAAAATTGACGTTTCTTGTTTATTAGTTTGAGAATATTGTATTATGATATATAAAAAACGAAAACGACCAATTCGAGGTTATATACTTATGATTTTATGATTTTGTACTTTTACTAAAACACACCATTTTGTGGGTTAACACTCAAGCATTTTGCCAAAAAAATTTACATAACCAAAAATTTACGTTTCTTGTTTATTAGCTTGAGAATATTGTATTATGATATATCAAAAAAGAAAACGGCCAGTTCGAGGTTATATACTTATGATTTTATGATTTTGTATTTTTTTTAAATGCAATTTTATGGATTAACACTCACGCATTTTGCCAGTTTTTTTTACAGAACCAAAAATTGACGTTTCTTGTTTATTAGCTTTAGAATATTGTATTATGATATATCAAAAAAGAAAACGGCCAGTTCGAGGTTATATACTTATGATTTTATGACTTTGTATTTTTTCTAAAACGAGCCATTTTGTGGGTTAACACTCACGCATTTTGCCAGTTTTTTTACGGAACCAAAAATTGACGTTTATGGTTTATTAGCTTGAGAATATTGTATTATGATATATCAAAAAAGAAAACGGCTAGTTCGAGGTTATATACTTAAGATATTATGATTTTATATTTTTTCTAAAACGAGCAATTTCGTGGGTTAACACTCACGCATTTTGCCAGATTTTTTTACATAACCAAAAATTGATATTTCTTGTTTATTAGCTTTAGAATATTGTATTATGATATATCAAAAAAGAAATTGGTCAGTTCGAGGTTATATACTTATGATTTTATGATTTTGTATTTTTACTAAAACGCACCATTTTGTGGGTTAACACTAACGCATTTTGCCAGATTTTTTTACAGAGACGTTTTCTGTTTATTAGCTTGAGAATATTGTATTATGATATATCAAAAAAGAAAACGGCCAGTTCGAGGTTATATACTTATGATTTTATGATTTTGTATTTTTTCTAAAACGAGCAATTTTGTGGGTTAACACTCAAGCATTGTGCCAGATTTTTTTACATAACCAAAAATTGATGTTTCTTGTTTATTAGCTTTAGAATATTATATTATGATATATGAAAAAAGAAATCGGCCAGTTCGAGGGTATATTCTTATGATTTTATATTTTTTTTCGAAAACGAGCAATTTTGTGGGTTAACACTCACGCATTTTGCCAGATTTTTATACATAACCAAAAATTGACGTTTCGTATTTTGAGCTTGAGAATATTGTATTATGATATATCAGAAAAGACAACGGCCAGTTCGAGGTTATATACTTATGATTTTATGATTTTATATTTTTTCGAAAACGAGCAATTTTGTGGGTTAACACTCACGCATTTTGCCAGATTTTTTTTACAGAACCAAAAATTGACGTTTCTTGTTTATTAGCTTTAGAATATTGTATTATGATATATAAAAAACGAAAACGGCCAGTTCGAGGTTATATACTTATGATTTTAAGATTTTGTACTTTTACTAAAACGCACCATTTTGTGGGTTAACACTCATGTATTTTGCCAAAAAATTTTACAGAACCAAAAATTGACGTTTCTTGTTTATTAGCTTGAGAATATTGTATTATGATATATCAAAAAAGAAAACGGCCAGTTCGAGGTTATATACTTATGATTTTATGATTTTGTACTTTTACTAAAACGCACCATTTTGTGGGTTAACACTCATGCATTTAGCCAAAAAATTGTACAGAACCAAAAATTGACGTTTCTTGTTTATTAGCTTGAGAATATTGTATTATGATATATAAAAAAACGAAAACGGCCAATTCGAGGTTATATACTTATGATTTTATGATTTTGTACTTTTACTAACACGCACCATTTTGTGGGTTAACACTCATGCATTTTGCCAAAATTTTTTACATAACCAAAAATTTACGTTTCTTGTTTATTAGCTTGAGAATATTGTATTATGATATATCAAAAAAGAAAACGGCCAGTTCGAGGTTATATACATATGATATTATGATTTTGTATTTTTTTTCGAAAACGAGCAATTTTGTGGGTTAACACTCACGCATTTTGCCAGATTTTTATACATAACCAAAAATTGACGTTTCGTATTTTTAGCTTGAGAATATTGTATTATGATATATCAAAAAAGACAACGGCCAGTTCGAGGTTATATACTTATGATTTTATGATTTTATATTTTTTTTTAAACGAGCAATTTTGTGGGTTAACACTCACGCATTTTGCCAGATTTTTTTTTACAGAACCAAAAATTGACGTTTCTTGTTTATTAGCTTGAGAATATTGTATTATGATATATCAAAAAAGAAAACGGCCAGTTCGAGGTTATATACTTATGATTTTATGATTTTGTACTTTTACTAAAACGCACCATTTTGTGGGTTAACACTCATGCATTTAGCCTAAAAATTGTACAGAACCAAAAATTGACGTTTCTTGTTTATTAGCTTGAGAATATTGTATTATGATATATAAAAAAACGAAAACGGCCAATTCGAGGTTATATACTTATGATTTTATGATTTTGTACTTTTACTAACACGCATCATTTTGTGGGTTAACTCTCATGCATTTTGCCAAAATTTTTTACATAACCAAAAATTTACGTTTCTTGTTTATTAGCTTGAGAATATTGTATTATGATATATCAAAAAAGAAAACGGCCAGTTCGAGGTTATATACATATGATATTATGATTTTGTATTTTTTTTAAATGCAATTTTATGGATTAACACTCACGCATTTTGCCAGTTTTTTTTACAGAACCAAAAATTGACGTTTCTTGTTTATTAGCTTTAGAATATTGTATTATGATATATCAAAAAAGAAAACGGCCAGTTCGAGGTTATATACTTAAGATATTATGATTTTATATTTTTTCTAAAACGAGCAATTTTGTGGGTTAACACTCAGACATTTTGCCAGATTTTTTTACATAACCAAAAATGGATATTTCTTGTTTATTAGCTATAGAATATTGTATTATGATATATCAAAAAAGAAATTGGTCAGTTCGAGGTTATATACTTATGATTTTATGATTTTGTATTTTTTCTAAAGCGAGCAATTTTGTGGGTTAACACTCAAGCATTTTGCCAGATTTTTTTACATAACCAAAAATTGAAGTTTCTTGTTTATTAGCTTTAGAATATTATATTATGATATATGAAAAAAGTAATTGGCCTGTTCGAGGGTATATTCTTATAATTTTATGATTTTGTATTTTTTTCGAAAACGAGCAATTTTGTGGGTTAACACTCACGCATTTTGTCACATTTTTATACATAACCAAAAATTGACGTTTCGTATTTTTAGTGTCAGAATATTGTATTATGATATATCAAAAAAGACAACGGCCAGTTCGAGGTTATATACTTATGATTTTATGATTTTAAATTTTTTTGAATACGAGCCATTTTGTGGGTTTACACTCACGCATTTTGCCAGATTTTTTTTTGGAACAAAAAATTGATGTTTCTTGTTTATTAGCTTGAGAATATTGTATTATGATATATAAAAAACGAAAACGGCCAGTTCGAGGTTATATACTTATGATTTTATGATTTTGTACTTTTACTAACACGCACCATTTTGTGGGTTAACACTCATGCATTTTGCCAAAATTTTTTACATAACCAAAAATTTACGTTTCTTGTTTATTAGCTTGAGAATATTGTATTATGATATATCAAAAAAGAAAACGGCCAGTTCGAGGTTATATTCTTATGATTTTATGATTTTGTATTTTTTTTCGAAAATGAGCAATTTTGTGGGTTAACACTCACGCATTTTACCAGATTTTTATACATAACCAAAAATTGACGTTTCGTATTTTTAGCTTGAGAATATTGTATTATGATATATCAAAAAAGACAACGGCCAGTTCGAGGTTATATACTTATGATTTTATGATTTTATATTTTTTTTTAAACGAGTAATTTTGTGGGTTAACACTCACGCATTTTGCCAGATTTTTTTTTACAGAACCAAAAATTGACGTTTCTTGTTTATTAGCTTGAGAATATTGTATTATGATATATCAAAAAAGAAAACGGCCAGTTCGAGGTTATATACTTATGATTTTATGATTTTGTATTTTTTTTAAATGCAATTTTGTGGGTTAACACTCACGCATTTTGCCAGTTTTTTTTTACATAACCAAAAATTGACGTTTCTTGTTTATTAGCTTTAGAATATTGTATTATGATATATCAAAAAAGAAAACGGCCAGTTCGAGGTTATATACTTATGATTTTATGATTTTGTATTTTTTCTAAAACGGGCGATTTTGTGGGTTAAGACTCAAGCATTTTGCCAGATTTTTTTACATAACCAAAAATTGAAGTTTCTTGTTTATTAGCTTTAGAATATTATATTATGATATATGAAAAAAGAAATCGGCCAGTTCGTGGGTATATTCTTATAATTTTATGATTTTGTATTTTTTTCGAAAACGAGCAATTTTGTGGGTTAACACTCACGCATTTTGCCAGATTTTTATACATAACCAAAAATTGACGTTTCGTATTTTTAGCGTGAGAATATTGTATTATGATATATCAAAAAAGACAACGGCCAGTTCGAGGTTATATACTTATGATATTATGATTTTATATTTTTTTGAATACGAGCCATTTTGTGGGTTAGCACTCACGCATTTTGCCAGATTTTTTTTTGGAACAAAAAAATTGACGTTTCTTGTTTATTAGCTTGAGAATATTGTATTATGATATATAAAAAGCGAAAACGGTCAGTTCGAGGTTATATACTTATGATTTTATGATTTTGTACTTTTACTAAAACACACCATTTTGTGGGTTAACACTCAAGCATTTTGCCAAAAAATTTTACAGAACCAAAAATTTACGTTTCTTGTTTATTAGCTTGAGAATATTGTATTATGATATATCAAAAAAGAAAACGGCCAGTTCGAGGTTATATACTTATGATTTTATATTTTTTCTAAAACGAGCAATTTTGTGGGTTAACACTCACGCATTTTGCCAGATTTTTATACATAACCAAAAATTGACGTTTCGTATTTTAAGCTTGAGAATATTGTATTATGATATATCAAAAAAGACAACGGCCAGTTCGAGGTTATATACTTATGATTTTATGATTTTATATTTTTTTAAAAACGAGCAATTTTGTGGGTTAAGACTCACGCATTTTGCCAGATTTTTTTTTAAAGAACCAAAAATTGACGTTTCTTGTTTATTAGCTTGAGAATATTGTATTATGATATATCAAAAAAGAAAACGGCCAGTTCGAGGTTATATACTTATGATTTTATGATTTTGTATTTTTTTTAAATGCAATTTTGTGGGTTAACACTCACGCATTTTGCCAGTTTTTTTTACAGAATCAAAAATTGACGTTTCTTGTTTATTAGCTTTAGAATATTGTATTATGATATATCAAAAAAGAAAACGGCCAGTTCGAGGTTATATACTTAAGATATTATGATTTTATATTTTTTCTAAAACGAGCAATTTTGTGGGTTAACACTCAGACATTTTGCCAGATTTTTTTACATAACCAAAAATGGATATTTCTTGTTTATTAGCTATAGAATATTGTATTATGATATATCAAAAAAGAAATTGGTCAGTTCGAGGTTATATACTTATGATTTTATGATTTTGTATTTTTTCTAAAGCGAGCAATTTTGTGGGTTAACACTCAAGCATTTTGCCAGATTTTTTTACATAACCAAAAATTGAAGTTTCTTGTTTATTAGCTTTAGAATATTATATTATGATATATGAAAAAAGTAATTGGCCTGTTCGAGGGTATATTCTTATAATTTTATGATTTTGTATTTTTTTCGAAAACGAGCAATTTTGTGGGTTAACACTCACGCATTTTGTCACATTTTTATACATAACCAAAAATTGACGTTTCGTATTTTTAGCGTGAGAATATTGTATTATGATATATCAAAAAAGACAACGGCCAGTTCGAGGTTATATACTTATGATTTTATGATTTTATATTTTTTTGAATACGAGCCATTTTGTGGGTTAACACTCACGCATTTTGCCAGATTTTTTTTTGGAACCAAAAATTGACGTTTCTTGTTTATTAGCTTGAGAATATTGTATTATGATATATAAAAAACGAAAACGGTCAGTTCGAGGTTATATACTTATGATTTTATGATTTTGTACTTTTACTAAAACACACCATTTTGTGGGTTAACACTCAAGCATTTTGCCAAAAAATTTTACAGAACCAAAAATTTACGTTTCTTGTTTATTAGCTTGAGAATATTGTATTATGATATATCAAAAAAGAAAACGGCCAGTTCGAGGTTATATACTTATGATTTTATATTTTTTCTAAAACGAGCAATTTTGTGGGTTAACACTCACGCATTTTGCCAGATTTTTATACATAACTAAAAATTGACGTTTCGTATTTTTAGCTTGAGAATATTGTATTATGATATATCAAAAAAGACAACGGCCAGTTCGAGGTTATATACTTATGATTTTATGATTTTATATTTTTTTAAAAACGAGCAATTTTGTGGGTTAACACTCACGCATTTTGCCAGATTTTTTTTTACAGAACCAAAAATTGATTTTTCTTGTTTATTAGCTTGAGAATATTGTATTATGATATATCAAAAAAGAAAACGGCCAGTTCGAGGTTATATACTTATGATATTATGATTTTATATTTTTTTCGAAAACGAGCAATTTTGTAGGTTAACACTCACGCATTTTGCCAGATTTTTTTTACAGAACCAAAAATTGACGTTTCTTGTTTATTAGCTTGAGAATATTGTATTATGATATATAAAAAACGAAAACGTCTAGTTCGAGGTTATATACTTATGATATTATGATTTTATATTTTTTCGAAAACGAGCAATTTTGTGGGTTAACACTCACGCATTTTGCCAGATTTTTTTACATAACCAAAAATGGATATTTCTTGTTTATTAGCTTTAGAATATTGTATTATGATATATCAAAAAAGAAATTGGTCAGTTCGAGGTTATATACTTATGATTTTATGATTTTGTATTTTTACTAAAACGCACCATTTTGTGGGTTAACACTCACGCATTTTGCCAGCTTTTTTACAGAACCAAAAATTGAGTTTTCTTGTTTATTAGCTTGAGAATATTGTATTATGATATATCAAAAAAGAAAACGGCCAGTTCGAGGTTATATACTTATGATTTTATGATTTTGTATTTTTTCTAAATCATGCAATTTTGTGGGTTAACAGACAAGCATTTTGCCAGAATTTTTTACATAACCAAAAATTGAAGTTTCTTGTTTATTAGCTTTAGAATATTATATTATGATATATGAAAAAAGAAATCGGCCAATTCGAGGGTATATTCTTATGATTTTATGATATTATATGTTTATCGAAAACGAGCAATTTTGTGGGTTAACACTCACGCATTTTGCCAGATTTTTATACATAACCAAAATTTGACGTTTCGTATTTTTAGCTTGAGAATATTGTATTATGATATATCAAAAAAACAACGGCCAGTTCGAGGTTATATACTTATGATTTTATGATTTTATATTTTTTCGAAAACGAGCAATTTTGTGGGTTAACACTCACGCATTTTGCCAGATTTTTTTTTTCGGAACAAAAAATTGACGTTTCTTGTTTATTAGCTTGAGAACATTATATTATGATATATAAAAAACGAAAACGGCCAGTTCGAGGTTATATACTTATGATTTTATGATTTTGTATTTTTTCTAAAACGCACCATTTTGTGGGTTAATACTCATGCATTTTGCCAAAATTTTTTACAGAACCAAAAATTGACGTTTCTTGTTTATTAACTTGAAAATATTGTATAATGATATATAAAAAAAACGGCCAGTGCGAGGTTATATACTTATGATTTTATGATTTTGTATTTTTTCTAAAACGAGCAATTTTGTGGGTTAACACTCACGCATTTTGCCAGATTTTTTTACATAACCAAAAATGGATATTTATTGTTTATTAGCTTTAGAATATTGTATTATGATATATCAAAAAAGAAATTGGTCAGTTCGAGGTTATATACTTATGAATTTATGATTTTGTATTTTTACTAAAACGTACCATTTTGTGGGTTAACACTCACGCATTTTGCCAGATTTTTTTACAGAACCAAAGATTGAGTTTTCTTGTTTATTAGCTTTAGAATATTGTATTATGATATATCAAAAAAGAAAACGGCCAGTTCGAGGTTATATACTTATGATTTTATGATTTTGTATTTTTTCTAAAACATGCAATTTTGTGGGTTAACACTCAAGCATTTTGCCAGATTTTTTTACATAACCAAAAATTGAAGTTTCTTGTTTATTAGCTTTAGAATATTATATTATGATATAAGAAAAAAGAAATCGGCCAATTCGAGGGTATATTCTTATGATTTTATGATATTATATTTTTTTCGAAAACGAGCAATTTTGTGGGTTAACACTCACGCATTTTGCCAGATTTTTATACATAACCAAAAATTGACGTTTCGTATTTTTAGCTTGAGAATATTGTATTATGATATATCAAAAAAACAACGGCCAGTTCGAGGTTATATACTTATGATTTTATGATTTTATATTTTTTCGAAAACGAGCAATTTTGTGGGTTAACACTCACGCATTTTGCCAGATTTTTTTTTTCGGAACAAAAAATTGACGTTTCTTGTTTATTAGCTTGAGAACATTGTATTATGATATATAAAAAACGAAAACGGCCAGTTCGAGGTTATATACTTATGATTTTATGATTTTGTATTTTTTCTAAAACGCACCATTTTGTGGGTTAATACTCATGCATTTCGCCAAAATTTTTTACAGAACCAAAAATTGACGTTTCTTGTTTATTAGCTTGAAAATATTGTATTATGATATATCAAAAAAAAAAATGGCCAGTTCGAGGTTATATACTTATGATTTTATGATTTTGTATTTTTTCAAAAACGAGCAATTTTGTGGGTTAACACTCACGCATTTTGCCAATTTTTTTACAGAACCAAAAATTGACGTTTCTTGTTTATTAGCTTGAAAATATTGTATTATGATATATAAAAAACAAAAACGGCCAGTTCAAGGTTATATAATTATGATTTTGTATTTTTACTAAAACACACCATTTGGTGGGTTAACACTCATGCATTTTGCCAAATTTTTTTATAGAACCAAAAATTGACGTTTCCTTTTTATTAGCTTGAGAATATTGTATTAAGATATATCAAAAATGAAAACGGCCAGTTCGAGGTTATAAACTTATGATTTTATGATTTTGTATTTTTTCAAAAACGAACAATTTTGTGAGTTAACACTCACGCATTTTGCCAGTTTTTTTACAGAACCAAAAATTGACATTTCTTGTTTATTAGCTTGAAAATATTGTATTATGATATATCAAAAAAAAACGGCCAGTTCGAGGTTATATACTTATGATTTTATGATTTTGTATTTTTTCAAAAACGAGCAATTTTGTGGGTTAACACTCACGCATTTTGACATATTTTTTTACAGAACCAAAAATTGACATTTCTTGTTTATTAGCTTGAGAATATTGTATTATGATATATAAAAAACGAAAACAGCCAGTTCGAGGTTATATACTTATGATTTTGTACTTTTACTAAAACGCACCATTTTGTGGGTTAACACTCATGCATTTTGCCAATTTTTTTTATAGAACCAAAAATTGACGTTTCCTTTTTATTAGCTTGAGAATATTGTATTAAGATATATCAAAAAAGAAAACGGCCAGTTCGAGGTTTTATACTTATGATTTTATATTTTTTCTAAAACGAGCAATTTTGTGGGTTAACACTCACGCATTTTGCCAGATTTTTATACATAACCAAAAATTGACGTTTCGTATTTTTAGCTTGAGAATATTGTATTATGATATATCAAAAAAGACAACGGCCAGTTCGAGGTTATATACTTATGATTTTATGATTTTATATTTTTTAAAAACGAGCAATTTTGTGGGTTAAGACTCACGCATTTTGCCAGATTTTTTTTAAAGAACCAAAAATTGACGTTTCTTGTTTATTAGCTTGAGAATATTGTATTATGTATATCAAAAAAGAAAACGGCCAGTTCGAGGTTATATACTTATGATTTTATGATTTTGTATTTTTTTTTAAATGCAATTTTGTGGGTTAACACTCACGCATTTTGCCAGTTTTTTTTACAGAACCAAAAATTGACGTTTCTTGTTTATTAGCTTTAGAATATTGTATTATGATATATCAAAAAAGAAAACGGCCAGTTCGAGGTTATATACTTAAGATATTATGATTTTATATTTTTTCTAAAACGAGCAATTTTGTGGGTTAACACTCAGACATTTTGCCAGATTTTTTTACATAACCAAAAATGGATATTTCTTGTTTATTAGCTTTAGAATATTGTATTATGATATATCAAAAAAGAAATTGGTCAGTTCGAGGTTATATACTTATGATTTTATGATTTTGTATTTTTTCTAAAACGAGCAATTTTGTGGGTTAACACTCAAGCATTTTGCCAGATTTTTTTACATAACCAAAAATTGAAGTTTCTTGTTTATTAGCTTTAGAATATTATATTATGATATATGAAAAAAGAAATCGGCCAGTTCGAGGGTATATTCATATAATTTTATGATTTTGTATTTTTTTCGAAAACGAGCAATTTTGTGGGTTAACACTCACGCATTTTGCCAGATTTTTATACATAACCAAAAATTGACGTTTCATATTTTTAGCGTGAGAATATTGTATTATGATATATCAAAAAAGACAACGGCCAGTTATAGGTTATATACTTATGATTTTATATTTTTTTGAATACTAGCCATTTTGTGGGTTAACACTCACGCATTTTGCCAGATTTTTTTTTGGAACCAAAAATTGACGTTTCTTGTTTATTAGTTTGAGAATATTGTATTATGATATATAAAAAACGAAAACGACCAATTCGAGGTTATATACTTATGATTTTATGATTTTGTACTTTTACTAAAACACACCATTTTGTGGGTTAACACTCAAGCATTTTGCCAAAAAATTTTACAGAACCAAAAATTTACGTTTCTTGTTTATTAGCTTGAGAATATTGTATTATGATATATCAAAAAAGAAAACGGCCAGTTCGAGGTTATATACTTATGATTTTATATTTTTTCTAAAACGAGCAATTTTGTGGGTTAACACTCACGCATTTTGCCAGATTTTTATACATAACCAAAAATTAAAGTTTCGTATTTTTAGCTTGAGAATATTGTATTATGATATATCAAAAAAGACAACAGCCAGTTCGAGGTTATATACTTATGATTTTATGATTTTATATTTTTTTGAAAACGAGCAATTTCGTGGGTTAACACTCACGCATTTTGCCATATTTTTTTTACAGAACCAAAAATTGACGTTTCTTGTTTATTAGCTTGAGAATATTGTATTATGATATATTAAAAAAGAAAACGGCCAGTTCGAGGTTATATACTTATGATATTATGATTTTATATTTTTTCGAAAACGAGCAATTTTGTGGGTTAACGCTCACGCATTTTGCCAGATTTTTTTACATAACCAAAAATGGATATTTCTTGTTTATTAGCTTTAGAATATTGTATTATGATATATCAAGAAAGAAATTGGTTAGTTCGAGGTTATATACTTATGATATTATGATTTTATATTTTTTCTAAAACGAGCAATTTTGTGGGTTAACACTCACGCATTTTGCCAGATTTTTATACATAACCCAAAATTGACGTTTCGTATTTTCAGATTGAGAATATTGTATTATGATATATAATAAAAAGACAACGGCCAGTTCGAGGTTATATACTTATGATTTTATGATTTTATATTTTTTTGAAAACGAGCAATTTTGTGGGTTAACACTCACGCATTTTGCCAGATTTTTTTTTACAGAACCAAAAATTGATTTTTCTTGTTTATTAGCTTGAGAATATTGTATTATGATATATCAAAAAAGAAAACGGCCAGTTCGAGGTTATATACTTATGATATTATGATTTTATATTTTTTCGAAAACGAGCAATTTTGTGGGTTAACACTCACGCATTTTGCCAGATTTTTTTGCATAACCAAAAATGGATATTTCTTGTTTATTAGCTTTAGAATATTGTATTATGATATATCAAAAAAGAAATTGGTCAGTTCGAGGTTATATACTTATGATTTTATGATTTTGTATTTTTACTAAAACGCACCATTTTGTGGGTTAACACTCACGCATTTTGCCAGATTTTTTTACAGAACCAAAAATTGAGTTTTCTTGTTTATTAGCTTGAGAATATTGTATTATGATATATCAAAAAAGAAAACGGCCAGTTCGAGGTTATATACTTATGATTTTATGATTTTGTATTTTTTCTAAAACATGCAATTTTGTGGGTTAACAGACAAGCATTTTGCCAGAATTTTTTACATAACCAAAAATTGAAGTTTCTTGTTTATTAGCTTTAGAATATTATATTATGATATATGAAAAAAGAAATCGGCCAATTCGAGGGTATATTCTTATGATTTTATGATATTATATTTTTATCGAAAACGAGCAATTTTGTGGGTTAACACTCACGCATTTTGCCAGATTTTTATACATAACCAAAATTTGACGTTTCGTATTTTTAGCTTGAGAATATTGTATTATGATATATCAAAAAAACAACGGCCAGTTCGAGGTTATATACTTATGATTTTATGATTTTATATTTTTTCGAAAACGAGCAATTTTGTGGGTTAACACTCACGCATTTTGCCAGATTTTTTTTTTCGGAACAAAAAATTGACGTTTCTTGTTTATTAGCTTGAGAATATTGTATTATTATATATAAAAAACGAAAACGGCCAGTTCGAGGTTATATACTTATGATTTTATGATTTTGTATTTTTTCTAAAACGCACCATTTTGTGGGTTAATACTCATGCATTTTGCCAAAATTTTTTACAGAACCAAAAATTGACGTTTCTTGTTTATTAACTTGAAAATATTGTATAATGATATATAAAAAAAACGGCCAGTGCGAGGTTATATACTTATGATTTTATGATTTTGTATTTTTTCTAAAACGAGCAATTTTGTGGGTTAACACTCACGCATTTTGCCAGATTTTTTTACATAACCAAAAATGGATATTTATTGTTTATTAGCTTTAGAATATTGTATTATGATATATCAAAAAAGAAATTGGTCAGTTCGAGGTTATATACTTATGATTTTATGATTTTGTATTTTTACTAAAACGTACCATTTTGTGGGTTAACACTCACGCATTTTGCCAGATTTTTTTACAGAACCAAAGATTGAGTTTTCTTGTTTATTAGCTTTAGAATATTGTATTATGATATATCAAAAAAGAAAACGGCCAGTTCGAGGTTATATACTTATGATTTTATGATTTTGTATTTTTTCTAAAACATGCAATTTTGTGGGTTAACACTCAAGCATTTTGCCAGATTTTTTTACATAACCAAAAATTGAAGTTTCTTGTTTATTAGCTTTAGAATATTATATTATGATATAAGAAAAAAGAAATCGGCCAATTCGAGGGTATATTCTTATGATTTTATGATATTATATTTTTTTCGAAAACGAGCAATTTTGTGGGTTAACACTCACGCATTTTGCCAGATTTTTATACATAACCAAAAATTGACGTTTCGTATTTTTAGCTTGAGAATATTGTATTATGATATATCAAAAAAACAACGGCCAGTTCGAGGTTATATACTTATGATTTTATGATTTTATATTTTTTCGAAAACGAGCAATTTTGTGGGTTAACACTCACGCATTTTGCCAGATTTTTTTTTTCGGAACAAAAAATTGACGTTTCTTGTTTATTAGCTTGAGAACATTGTATTATGATATATAAAAAACGAAAACGGCCAGTTCGAGGTTATATACTTATGATTTTATGATTTTGTATTTTTTCTAAAACGCACCATTTTGTGGGTTAATACTCATGCATTTCGCCAAAATTTTTTACAGAACCAAAAATTGACGTTTCTTGTTTATTAGCTTGAAAATATTGTATTATGATATATCAAAAAAAAAAATGGCCAGTTCGAGGTTATATACTTATGATTTTATGATTTTGTATTTTTTCAAAAACGAGCAATTTTGTGGGTTAACACTCACGCATTTTGCCAATTTTTTTACAGAACCAAAAATTGACGTTTCTTGTTTATTAGCTTGAAAATATTGTATTATGATATATAAAAAACAAAAACGGCCAGTTCAAGGTTATATAATTATGATTTTGTATTTTTACTAAAACACACCATTTGGTGGGTTAACACTCATGCATTTTGCCAAATTTTTTTATAGAACCAAAAATTGACGTTTCCTTTTTATTAGCTTGAGAATATTGTATTAAGATATATCAAAAATGAAAACGGCCAGTTCGAGGTTATAAACTTATGATTTTATGATTTTGTATTTTTTCAAAAACGAACAATTTTGTGAGTTAACACTCACGCATTTTGCCAGTTTTTTTACAGAACCAAAAATTGACATTTCTTGTTTATTAGCTTGAAAATATTGTATTATGATATATCAAAAAAAAACGGCCAGTTCGAGGTTATATACTTATGATTTTATGATTTTGTATTTTTTCAAAAACGAGCAATTTTGTGGGTTAACACTCACGCATTTTGACATATTTTTTTACAGAACCAAAAATTGACATTTCTTGTTTATTAGCTTGAGAATATTGTATTATGATATATAAAAAACGAAAACAGCCAGTTCGAGGTTATATACTTATGATTTTGTACTTTTACTAAAACGCACCATTTTGTGGGTTAACACTCATGCATTTTGCCAATTTTTTTTATAGAACCAAAAATTGACGTTTCCTTTTTATTAGCTTGAGAATATTGTATTAAGATATATCAAAAAAGAAAACGGCCAGTTCGAGGTTTTATACTTATGATTTTATATTTTTTCTAAAACGAGCAATTTTGTGGGTTAACACTCACGCATTTTGCCAGATTTTTATACATAACCAAAAATTGACGTTTCGTATTTTTAGCTTGAGAATATTGTATTATGATATATCAAAAAAGACAACGGCCAGTTCGAGGTTATATACTTATGATTTTATGATTTTATATTTTTTAAAAACGAGCAATTTTGTGGGTTAAGACTCACGCATTTTGCCAGATTTTTTTTAAAGAACCAAAAATTGACGTTTCTTGTTTATTAGCTTGAGAATATTGTATTATGTATATCAAAAAAGAAAACGGCCAGTTCGAGGTTATATACTTATGATTTTATGATTTTGTATTTTTTTTTAAATGCAATTTTGTGGGTTAACACTCACGCATTTTGCCAGTTTTTTTTACAGAACCAAAAATTGACGTTTCTTGTTTATTAGCTTTAGAATATTGTATTATGATATATCAAAAAAGAAAACGGCCAGTTCGAGGTTATATACTTAAGATATTATGATTTTATATTTTTTCTAAAACGAGCAATTTTGTGGGTTAACACTCAGACATTTTGCCAGATTTTTTTACATAACCAAAAATGGATATTTCTTGTTTATTAGCTTTAGAATATTGTATTATGATATATCAAAAAAGAAATTGGTCAGTTCGAGGTTATATACTTATGATTTTATGATTTTGTATTTTTTCTAAAACGAGCAATTTTGTGGGTTAACACTCAAGCATTTTGCCAGATTTTTTTACATAACCAAAAATTGAAGTTTCTTGTTTATTAGCTTTAGAATATTATATTATGATATATGAAAAAAGAAATCGGCCAGTTCGAGGGTATATTCATATAATTTTATGATTTTGTATTTTTTTCGAAAACGAGCAATTTTGTGGGTTAACACTCACGCATTTTGCCAGATTTTTATACATAACCAAAAATTGACGTTTCATATTTTTAGCGTGAGAATATTGTATTATGATATATCAAAAAAGACAACGGCCAGTTATAGGTTATATACTTATGATTTTATATTTTTTTGAATACTAGCCATTTTGTGGGTTAACACTCACGCATTTTGCCAGATTTTTTTTTGGAACCAAAAATTGACGTTTCTTGTTTATTAGTTTGAGAATATTGTATTATGATATATAAAAAACGAAAACGACCAATTCGAGGTTATATACTTATGATTTTATGATTTTGTACTTTTACTAAAACACACCATTTTGTGGGTTAACACTCAAGCATTTTGCCAAAAAATTTTACAGAACCAAAAATTTACGTTTCTTGTTTATTAGCTTGAGAATATTGTATTATGATATATCAAAAAAGAAAACGGCCAGTTCGAGGTTATATACTTATGATTTTATATTTTTTCTAAAACGAGCAATTTTGTGGGTTAACACTCACGCATTTTGCCAGATTTTTATACATAACCAAAAATTAAAGTTTCGTATTTTTAGCTTGAGAATATTGTATTATGATATATCAAAAAAGACAACAGCCAGTTCGAGGTTATATACTTATGATTTTATGATTTTATATTTTTTTGAAAACGAGCAATTTCGTGGGTTAACACTCACGCATTTTGCCATATTTTTTTTACAGAACCAAAAATTGACGTTTCTTGTTTATTAGCTTGAGAATATTGTATTATGATATATTAAAAAAGAAAACGGCCAGTTCGAGGTTATATACTTATGATATTATGATTTTATATTTTTTCGAAAACGAGCAATTTTGTGGGTTAACGCTCACGCATTTTGCCAGATTTTTTTACATAACCAAAAATGGATATTTCTTGTTTATTAGCTTTAGAATATTGTATTATGATATATCAAGAAAGAAATTGGTTAGTTCGAGGTTATATACTTATGATATTATGATTTTATATTTTTTCTAAAACGAGCAATTTTGTGGGTTAACACTCACGCATTTTGCCAGATTTTTATACATAACCCAAAATTGACGTTTCGTATTTTCAGATTGAGAATATTGTATTATGATATATAATAAAAAGACAACGGCCAGTTCGAGGTTATATACTTATGATTTTATGATTTTATATTTTTTTGAAAACGAGCAATTTTGTGGGTTAACACTCACGCATTTTGCCAGATTTTTTTTTACAGAACCAAAAATTGATTTTTCTTGTTTATTAGCTTGAGAATATTGTATTATGATATATCAAAAAAGAAAACGGCCAGTTCGAGGTTATATACTTATGATATTATGATTTTATATTTTTTCGAAAACGAGCAATTTTGTGGGTTAACACTCACGCATTTTGCCAGATTTTTTTGCATAACCAAAAATGGATATTTCTTGTTTATTAGCTTTAGAATATTGTATTATGATATATCAAAAAAGAAATTGGTCAGTTCGAGGTTATATACTTATGATTTTATGATTTTGTATTTTTACTAAAACGCACCATTTTGTGGGTTAACACTCACGCATTTTGCCAGATTTTTTTACAGAACCAAAAATTGAGTTTTCTTGTTTATTAGCTTGAGAATATTGTATTATGATATATCAAAAAAGAAAACGGCCAGTTCGAGGTTATATACTTATGATTTTATGATTTTGTATTTTTTCTAAAACATGCAATTTTGTGGGTTAACAGACAAGCATTTTGCCAGAATTTTTTACATAACCAAAAATTGAAGTTTCTTGTTTATTAGCTTTAGAATATTATATTATGATATATGAAAAAAGAAATCGGCCAATTCGAGGGTATATTCTTATGATTTTATGATATTATATTTTTATCGAAAACGAGCAATTTTGTGGGTTAACACTCACGCATTTTGCCAGATTTTTATACATAACCAAAATTTGACGTTTCGTATTTTTAGCTTGAGAATATTGTATTATGATATATCAAAAAAACAACGGCCAGTTCGAGGTTATATACTTATGATTTTATGATTTTATATTTTTTCGAAAACGAGCAATTTTGTGGGTTAACACTCACGCATTTTGCCAGATTTTTTTTTTCGGAACAAAAAATTGACGTTTCTTGTTTATTAGCTTGAGAATATTGTATTATTATATATAAAAAACGAAAACGGCCAGTTCGAGGTTATATACTTATGATTTTATGATTTTGTATTTTTTCTAAAACGCACCATTTTGTGGGTTAATACTCATGCATTTTGCCAAAATTTTTTACAGAACCAAAAATTGACGTTTCTTGTTTATTAGCTTGAAAATATTGTATAATGATATATAAAAAAAACGGCCAGTGCGAGGTTATATACTTATGATTTTATGATTTTGTATTTTTTCTAAAACGAGCAATTTTGTGGGTTAACACTCACGCATTTTGCCAGATTTTTTTACATAACCAAAAATGGATATTTCTTGTTTATTACCTTTAGAATATTGTATTATGATATATCAAAAAAGAAATTGGTCAGTTCGAGGTTATATACTTATGAATTTATGATTTTGTATTTTTACTAAAACGTACCATTTTGTGGGTTAACACTCACGCATTTTGCCAGATTTTTTTACAGAACCAAAGATTGAGTTTTCTTGTTTATTAGCTTTAGAATATTGTATTATGATATATCAAAAAAGAAAACGGCCAGTTCGAGGTTATATACTTATGATTTTATGATTTTGTATTTTTTCTAAAACATGCAATTTTGTGGGTTAACACTCAAGCATTTTGCCAGATTTTTTTACATAACCAAAAATTGAAGTTTCTTGTTTATTAGCTTTAGAATATTATATTATGATATATGAAAAAAGAAATCGGCCAATTCGAGGGTATATTCTTATGATTTTATGATATTATATTTTTTTCGAAAACGAGCAATTTTGTGGGTTAACACTCACGCATTTTGCCAGATTTTTATACATAACCAAAAATTGACGTTTCGTATTTTTAGCTTGAGAATATTGTATTATGATATATCAAAAAAACAACGGCCAGTTCTAGGTTATATACTTATGATTTTATGATTTTATATTTTTTCGAAAACGAGCAATTTTGTGGGTTAACACTCACGCATTTTGCCAGATTTTTTTTTTCGGAACAAAAAATTGACGTTTCTTGTTTATTAGCTTGAGAACATTGTATTATGATATATAAAAAACGAAAACGGCCAGTTCGAGGTTATATACTTATGATTTTATGATTTTGTATTTTTTCTAAAACGCACCATTTTGTGGGTTAATACTCATGCATTTTGCCAAAATTTTTTACAGAACCAAAAATTGACGTTTCTTGTTTATTAGCTTGAAAATATTGTATTATGATATATCAAAAAAAAATGGCCAGTTCGAGGTTATATACTTATGATTTTATGATTTTGTATTTTTTCAAAAACGAGCAATTTTGTGGGTTAACACTCACGCATTTTGCCAATTTTTTTACAGAACCAAAAATTGACGTTTCTTGTTTATTAGCTTGAAAATATTGTATTATGATATATAAAAAACTAAAACGGCCAGTTCAAGGTTATATAATTATGATTTTGTATTTTTACTAAAACGCACCATTTTGTGGGTTAACACTCATGCATTTTGCCAAATTTTTTTATAGAACCAAAAATTGACGTTTCCTTTTTATTAGCTTGAGAATATTGTATTAAGATATATCAAAAAAGAAAACGGCCAGTTCGAGGTTATAAACTTATGATTTTATATTTTTTCTAAAACGAGCAATTTTGTGGGTTAACACTCACGCATTTTGCCAGATTTTTATACATAACCAAAAATTGACGTTTCGTATTTTTAGCTTGAGAATATTGTATTATGATATATCAAAAAAGACAACGGCCAGTTCGAGGTTATATACTTATGATTTTATGATTTTATATTTTTTTTAAAACGAGCAATTTTGTGGGTTAAGACTCACGCATTTTGCCAGATTTTTTTTAAAGAACCAAAAATTGATCTTTCTTGTTTATTAGCTTGAGAATATTGTATTATGATATATCAAAAAAGAAAACGGCCAGTTCGAGGTTATATACTTATGATTTAATGATTTTGTATTTTTTTTAAATGCAATTTTGTGGGTTAACACTCACGCATTTTGCCAGTTTTTTTTTACAGAACCAAAAATTGACGTTTCTTGTTTATTAGCTTTAGAATATTGTATTATGATATATCAAAAAAGAAAACGGCCAGTTCGAGGTTATATACTTAAGATATTATGATTTTGTATTTTTTCTAAAACGAGCAATTTTGTGGGTTAACACTCAGACATTTTGCCAGATTTTTTTACATAACCAAAAATGGATATTTCTTGTTTATTAGCTTTAGAATATTGTATTATGATATATCAAAAAAGAAATTGGTCAGTTCGAGGTTATATACTTATGATTTTATGATTTTGTATTTTTTCTAAAACGAGCAATTTTGTGGGTTAACACTCAAGCATTTTGCCAGATTTTTTTACATAACCAAAAATTGAAGTTTCTTGTTTATTAGCTTTAGAATATTATATTATGATATATGAAAAAAGTAATCGGCCAGTTCGAGGGTATAATCTTATAATTTTATGATTTTGTATTTTTTTCGAAAACGAGCAATTTTGTGGGTTAACACTCACGCATTTTGTCACATTTTTATACATAACCAAAAATTGACGTTTCGTATTTTTAGCGTGAGAATATTGTATTATGATATATCAAAAAAGACAACGGCCAGTTCGAGGTTATATACTTATGATTTTATGATTTTATATTTTTTTGAATACGAGCCATTTTGTGGGTTAACACTTACGCATTTTGCCAGATTTTTTTTTGGAACCAAAAATTGACGTTTCTTGTTTATTAGCTTGAGAATATTGTATCATGATATATTAAAAACGAAAACGGCCAGTTCGAGGTTATATACTTATGATTTTATGATTTTGTACTTTTACTAAAACACACCATTTTGTGGGTTAACACTCAAGCATTTTGCCAAAAAAATTTACAGAACCAAAAATTGACGTTTCTTGTTTATTAGCTTGCGAATATTGTATTATGATATATCAAAAAAGAAAACGGCCAGTTCGAGGTTATATACTTATGATTTTATATTTTTTCTAAAACGAGCAATTTTGTGGGTTAACACTCACGCATTTTGCCAGATTTTTATACATAACCAAAAATTAACGTTTCGTATTTTTAGCTTGAGAATATTGTATTATGATATATCAAAAAAGACAACGGCCAGTTCGAGGTTATATACTTATGATTTTATGATTTTATATTTTTTTGAAAACGAGCAATTTCGTGGGTTAACACTCACGCATTTTGCCATATTTTTTTTACAGAACCAAAAATTGACGTTTCTTGTTTATTAGCTTGAGAATATTGTATTATGATATATTAAAAAAGAAAACGGCCAGTTCGAGGTTATATACTTATGATATTATGATTTTATATTTTTTCGAAAACGAGCAATTTTGTGGGTTAACACTCACGCATTTTGCCAGATTTTTTTACATAACCAAATATGGATATTTCTTGTTTATTAGCTTTAGAATATTGTATTATGATATATCAAGAAAGAAATTGGTTAGTTCGAGGTTATATACTTATGATATTATGATTTTATATTTTTTCTAAAACGAGCAATTTTGTGGGTTAACACTCACGCATTTTGCCAGATTTTTATACATAACCAAAAATTGACGTTTCGTATTTTCAGATTGAGAATATTGTATTATGATATATAATAAAAAGACAACGGCCAGTTCGAGGTTATATACTTATGATTTTATGATTTTATATTTTTTTGAAAACGAGCAATTTTGTGGGTTAACACTCACGCATTTTGCCAGATTTTTTTTTTTACAGAACCAAAAATTGATTTTTCTTGTTTATTAGCTTGAGAATATTGTATTATGATATATCAAAAAAGAAAACGGCCAGTTCGAGGTTATATACTTATGATATTATTATTTTATATTTTTTCGAAAACGAGCAATTTTGTGGGTTAACACTCACGCATTTTGCCAGATTTTTATACATAACCCAAAATTGACGTTTCGTATTTTCAGATTGAGAATATTGTATTATGATATATCAAAAAAACAACGGCCAGTTCGAGGTTATATACTTATGATTTTATGATTTTATATTTTTTCGAAAACGAGCAATTTTATGGGTTAACACTCACGCATTTTGCCAGATTTTTTTTTTCGGAACAAAAAATTGACGTTTCTTGTTTATTAGCTTGAGAACATTGTATTATGATATATAAAAAACGAAAACGGCCAGTTCGAGGTTATATACTTATGATTTTATGATTTTGTATTTTTTCAAAAACGAGCAATTTTGTGGGTTAACACTCACGCATTTTGCCAATTTTTTTACAGAACCAAAAATTGACGTTTCTTGTTTATTAGCTTGAAAATATTGTATTATGATATATAAAAAACAAAAACGGCCAGTTCAAGGTTATATAATTATGATTTTGTATTTTTACTAAAACACACCATTTTGTGGGTTAACACTCATGCATTTTGCCAAATTTTTTTATAGAACCAAAAATTGACGTTTCCTTTTTATTAGCTTGAGAATATTGTATTAAGATATATCAAAAAAGAAAACGGCCAGTTCGAGGTTATAAACTTATGATTTTATGATTTTGTATTTTTTCTAAAACGAACAATTTTGTGAGTTAACACTCACGCATTTTGCCAGTTTTTTTACAGATCCAAAAATTGACATTTCTTGTTTATTAGCTTGAAAATATTGTATTATGATATATCAAAAAAAAATGGCCAGTTCGAGGTTATATACTTATGATTTTATGATTTTGTATTTTTTCAAAAACGAGCAATTTTGTGTGTTAACACTCACGCATTTTGACATATTTTTTTACAGAACCAAAAATTGACATTTCTTGTTTATTAGCTTGAGAATATTGTATTATGATATATAAAAAACGAAAACAGCCAGTTCGAGGTTATATACTTATGATTTTGTACTTTTACTAAAACGCACCATTTTGTGGGTTAACACTCATGCATTTTGCCAATTTTTTTTATAGAACCAAAAATTGACGTTTCCTTTTTATTAGCTTGAGAATATTGTATTAAGATATATCAAAAAAGAAAACGGCCAGTTCGAGGTTTTATACTTATGATTTTATATTTTTTCTAAAACGAGCAATTTTGTGGGTTAACACTCACGCATTTTGCCAGATTTTTATACATAACCAAAAATTGACGTTTCGTATTTTCAGATTGAGAATATTGTATTATGATATATAATAAAAAGACAACGGCCAGTTCGAGGTTATATACTTATGATTTTATGATTTTATATTTTTTTGAAAACGAGCAATTTTGTGGGTTAACACTCACGCATTTTGCCAGATTTTTTTTTTTACAGAACCAAAAATTGATTTTTCTTGTTTATTAGCTTGAGAATATTGTATTATGATATATCAAAAAAGAAAACGGCCAGTTCGAGGTTATATACTTATGATATTATTATTTTATATTTTTTCGAAAACGAGCAATTTTGTGGGTTAACACTCACGCATTTTGCCAGATTTTTATACATAACCCAAAATTGACGTTTCGTATTTTCAGATTGAGAATATTGTATTATGATATATCAAAAAAACAACGGCCAGTTCGAGGTTATATACTTATGATTTTATGATTTTATATTTTTTCGAAAACGAGCAATTTTATGGGTTAACACTCACGCATTTTGCCAGATTTTTTTTTTCGGAACAAAAAATTGACGTTTCTTGTTTATTAGCTTGAGAACATTGTATTATGATATATAAAAAACGAAAACGGCCAGTTCGAGGTTATATACTTATGATTTTATGATTTTGTATTTTTTCAAAAACGAGCAATTTTGTGGGTTAACACTCACGCATTTTGCCAATTTTTTTACAGAACCAAAAATTGACGTTTCTTGTTTATTAGCTTGAAAATATTGTATTATGATATATAAAAAACAAAAACGGCCAGTTCAAGGTTATATAATTATGATTTTGTATTTTTACTAAAACACACCATTTTGTGGGTTAACACTCATGCATTTTGCCAAATTTTTTTATAGAACCAAAAATTGACGTTTCCTTTTTATTAGCTTGAGAATATTGTATTAAGATATATCAAAAAAGAAAACGGCCAGTTCGAGGTTATAAACTTATGATTTTATGATTTTGTATTTTTTCTAAAACGAACAATTTTGTGAGTTAACACTCACGCATTTTGCCAGTTTTTTTACAGATCCAAAAATTGACATTTCTTGTTTATTAGCTTGAAAATATTGTATTATGATATATCAAAAAAAAATGGCCAGTTCGAGGTTATATACTTATGATTTTATGATTTTGTATTTTTTCAAAAACGAGCAATTTTGTGTGTTAACACTCACGCATTTTGACATATTTTTTTACAGAACCAAAAATTGACATTTCTTGTTTATTAGCTTGAGAATATTGTATTATGATATATAAAAAACGAAAACAGCCAGTTCGAGGTTATATACTTATGATTTTGTACTTTTACTAAAACGCACCATTTTGTGGGTTAACACTCATGCATTTTGCCAATTTTTTTTATAGAACCAAAAATTGACGTTTCCTTTTTATTAGCTTGAGAATATTGTATTAAGATATATCAAAAAAGAAAACGGCCAGTTCGAGGTTTTATACTTATGAATTTATATTTTTTCTAAAACGAGCAATTTTGTGGGTTAACACTCACGCATTTTGCCTGATTTTTATACATAACCAAAAATTGACGTTTCGTATTTTTAGCTTGAGAATATTGTATTATGATATATAAAAAAGACAACGGCCAGTTCGAGGTTATATACTTATGATTTTATGATTTTATATTTTTTAAAAACGAGCAATTTTGTGGGTTAAGACTCACGCATTTTGCCAGATTTTTTTTTAAAGAACCAAAAATTGACGTTTCTTGTTTATTAGCTTGAGAATATTGTATTATGATATATCAAAAAAGAAAACGGCCAGTTCGAGGTTATATACTTATGATTTTATGATTTTGTATTTTTTTTAAATGCAATTTTGTGGGTTAACACTCACGCATTTTGCCAGTTTTTTTTACAGAACCAAAAATTGACGTTTCTTGTTTATTAGCTTTAGAATATTGTATTATGATATATCAAAAAAGAAAACGGCCAGTTCGAGGTTATATACTTAAGATATTATGATTTTATATTTTTTCTAAAACGAGCAATTTTGTGGGTTAACACTCAGACATTTTGCCAGATTTTTTTACATAACCAAAAATGGATATTTCTTGTTTATTAGCTTTAGAATATTGTATTATGATATATCAAAAAAGAAATTGGTCAGTTCGAGGTTATATACTTATGATTTTATGATTTTGTATTTTTTCTAAAACGAGCAATTTTGTGGGTTAACACTCAAGCATTTTGCCAGATTTTTTTACATAACCAAAAATTGAAGTTTCTTGTTTATTAGCTTTAGAATATTATATTATGATATATGAAAAAAGTAATCGGCCAGTTCGAGGGTATATTCTTATAATTTTATGATTTTGTATTTTTTTCGAAAACGAGCAATTTTGTGGGTTAACACTCACGCATTTTGTCACATTTTTATACATAACCAAAAATTGACGTTTCGTATTTTTAGCGTGAGAATATTGTATTATGATATATCAAAAAAGACAACGGCCAGTTCGAGGTTATATACTTATGATTTTATGATTTTATATTTTTTTGAATACGAGCCATTTTGTGGGTTAACACTCACGCATTTTGCCAGATTTTTTTTTGGAACCAAAACTTGACGTTTCTTGCTTATTAGCTTGAGAATATTGTATCATGATATATTAAAAACGAAAACGGCCAGTTCGAGGTTATATACTTATGATTTTATGATTTTGTACTTTTACTAAAACACACCATTTTGTGGGTTAACACTCAAGCATTTTGCCAAAAAATTTTACAGAACCAAAAATTGACGTTTCTTGTTTATTAGCTTGAGAATATTGTATTATGATATATCAAAAAAGAAAACGGCCAGTTCGAGGTTATATACTTATGATTTTATATTTTTTCTAAAACGAGCAATTTTGTGGGTTAACACTCACGCATTTTGCCAGATTTTTATACATAACCAAAAATTAACGTTTCGTATTTTTAGCTTGAGAATATTGTATTATGATATATCAAAAAAGACAACGGCCAGTTCGAGGTTATATACTTATGATTTTATGATTTTATATTTTTTTGAAAACGAGCAATTTCGTGGGTTAACACTCACGCATTTTGCCATATTTTTTTTACAGAACCAAAAATTGACGTTTCTTGTTTATTAGCTTGAGAATATTGTATTATGATATATTAAAAAAGAAAACGGCCAGTTCGAGGTTATATACTTATGATATTATGATTTTATATTTTTTCGAAAACGAGCAATTTTGTGGGTTAACACTCACGCATTTTGCCAGATTTTTTTACATAACCAAAAATAGATATTTCTTGTTTATTAGCTTTAGAATATTGTATTATGATATATCAAGAAAGAAATTGGTTAGTTCGAGGTTATATACTTATGATATTATGATTTTATATTTTTTCTAAAACGAGCAATTTTGTGGGTTAACACTCACGCATTTTGCCAGATTTTTATACATAACCAAAAATTGACGTTTCGTATTTTCAGATTGAGAATATTGTATTATGATATATAATAAAAAGACAACGGCCAGTTCGAGGTTATATACTTATGATTTTATGATTTTATATTTTTTTGAAAACGAGCAATTTTGTGGGTTAACACTCACGCATTTTGCCAGATTTTTTTTTTACAGAACCAAAAATTGATTTTTCTTGTTTATTAGCTTGAGAATATTGTATTATGATATATCAAAAAAGAAAACGGCCAGTTCGAGGTTATATACTTATGATATTATGATTTTATATTTTTTCGAAAACGAGCAATTTTGTGGGTTAACACTCACGCATTTTGCCAGATTTTTTTACATAACCAAAAATGGATATTTCTTGTTTATTAGCTTTAGAATATTGTATTATGATATATCAAAAAAGAAATTGGTCAGTTCGAGGTTATATACTTATGATTTTATGATTTTGTATTTTTAATAAAACGCACCATTTTGTGGGTTAACACTCACGCATTTTGCCAGATTTTTTTACAGAACCAAAAATTGAGTTTTCTTGTTTATTAGCTTGAGAATATTGTATTATGATATATAAAAAAAGAAAACGGCCAGTTCGAGGTTATATACTTATGATTTTATGATTTTGTATTTTTTCTAAAACATGCAATTTTGTGGGTTAACAGACAAGCATTTTGCCAGAATTTTTTACATAACCAAAAATTGAAGTTTCTTGTTTATTAGCTTTAGAATATTATATTATGATATATGAAAAAAGAAATCGGCCAATTCGAGGGTATATTCTTATGATTTTATAATATTATATTTTTATCGAAAACGAGCAATTTTGTGGGTTAACACTCACCAATTTTGCCAGATTTTTATACATAACCAAAATTTGACGTTTCGTATTTTTAGCTTGAGAATATTGTATTATGATATATCAAAAAAACAACGGCCAGTTCGAGGTTATATACTTATGATTTTATGATTCTATATTTTTTCGAAAACGAGCAATTTTGTGGGTTAACACTCACGCATTTTGCCAGATTTTTTTTTTCGGAACAAAAAATTGACGTTCTTGTTTATTAGCTTGAGAATATTGTATTATGATATATAAAAAACGAAAACGGCCAGTTCGAGGTTATATACTTATGATTTTATGATTTTGTATTTTTTCAAAAACGCACCATTTTGTGGGTTAATACTCATGCATTTTGCCAAAAATTTTTACAGAACCAAAAATTGACGTTTCTTGTTTATTAGCTTGAAAATATTGTATAATGATATATAAAAAAAACGGCCAGTGCAAGGTTATATACTTATGATTTTATGATTTTGTATTTTTTCTAAAACGAGCAATTTTGTGGGTTAACACTCACACATTTTGCCAGATTTTTTTACATAACCAAAAATGGACATTTCTTGTTTATTAGCTTTAGAATATTGTATTATGATATATCAAAAAAGAAATTGGTCAGTTCGAGGTTATATACTTATGAATTTATGATTTTGTATTTTAACTAAAACGTACCATTTTGTGGGTTAACACTCACGCATTTTGCCAGATTTTTTTACAGAACCAAAGATTGAGTTTTCTTGTTTATTAGCTTTAGAATATTGTATTATGATATATAAAAAAAGAAAACGGCCAGTTCGAGGTTATATACTTATGATTTTATGATTTTGTATTTTTTCTAAAACATGCAATTTTGTGGGTTAACATTCAAGCATTTTGCCAGATTTTTTTACATAACCAAAAATTGAAGTTTCTTGTTTATTAGCTTTAGAATATTATATTATGATATATGAAAAAAGAAATCGGCCAATTCGAGGGTATATTCTTATGATTTTATGATATTATATTTTTTTCGAAAACGAGCAATTTTGTGGGTTAACACTCACGCATTTTACCAGATTTTTATACATAACCAAAAATTGACGTTTCGTATTTTTAGCTTGAGAATATTGTATTATGATATATCAAAAAAGACAACGGCCAGTTCGAGGTTATATACTTATGATTTTATGATTTTATATTTTTTTTTAAACGAGCAATTTTGTGGGTTAACACTCACGCATTTGGCCAGTTTTTTTTTACAGAACCAAAAATTGACGTTTCTTGTTTATTAGCTTGAGAATATTGTATTATGATATATCAAAAAAGAAAACGGCCAGTTCGAGGTTATATACTTATGATTTTATGATTTTGTATTTTTTTTAAATGCAATTTTGTGGGTTAACACTCACGCATTTTGCCAGATTTTTTTTACATAACCAAAAATTGACGTTTCTTGTTTATTAGCTTGAGAATATTGTATTATGATATATAAAAAACGAAAACGGCCAGTTCGAGGTTATATACTTATGATTTTATGATTTTATATTTTTTCGAAAACGAGCAATTTTGTGGGTTAACACTCACGCATTTTGCCAGATTTTTTTACAGAACCAAAAATTGAGTTTTCTTGTTTATTAGCTTGAGAATATTGTATTATGATATATCAAAAAAGAAAACGGCCAGTTCGAGGTTATATACTTATGATTTTATGATTTTGTATTTTTTCTAAAACATGCAATTTTGTGGGTTAACAGACAAGCATTTTGCCAGAATTTTTTACATAACCAAAAATTGAAGTTTCTTGTTTATTAGCTTTAGAATATTATATTATGATATATGAAAAAAGAAATCGGCCAATTCGAGGGTATATTCTTATGATTTTATGATATTATATTTTTATCGAAAACGAGCAATTTTGTGGGTTAACACTCACGCATTTTGCCAGATTTTTATACATAACCAAAATTTGACGTTTCGTATTTTTAGCTTGAGAATATTGTATTATGATATATCAAAAAAACAACGGCCAGTTCGAGGTTATATACTTATGATTTTATGATTTTATATTTTTTCGAAAACGAGCAATTTTGTGGGTTAACACTCACGCATTTTGCCAGATTTTTTTTTTTCGGAACAAAAAATTGACGTTTCTTGTTTATTAGCTTGAGAACATTGTATTATGATATATAAAAAACGAAAACGGCCAGTTCGAGGTTATATACTTATGATTTTATGATTTTGTATTTTTTCTAAAACGCACCATTTTGTGGGTTAATACTCATGCATTTTGCCAAAATTTTTTACAGAACCAAAAATTGACGTTTCTTGTTTATTAGCTTGAAAATATTGTATAATGATATATAAAAAAAACGGCCAGTGCGAGGTTATATACTTATGATTTTATGATTTTGTATTTTTTCTAAAACGAGCAATTTTGTGGGTTAACACTCACGCATTTTGCCAGATTTTTTTACATAACCAAAAATGGATATTTCTTGTTTATTACCTTTAGAATATTGTATTATGATATATCAAAAAAGAAATTGGTCAGTTCGAGGTTATATACTTATGAATTTATGATTTTGTATTTTTACTAAAACGTACCATTTTGTGGGTTAACACTCACGCATTTTGCCAGATTTTTTTACAGAACCAAAGATTGAGTTTTCTTGTTTATTAGCTTTAGAATATTGTATTATGATATATCAAAAAAGAAAACGGCCAGTTCGAGGTTATATACTTATGATTTTATGATTTTGTATTTTTTCTAAAACATGCAATTTTGTGGGTTAACACTCAAGCATTTTGCCAGATTTTTTTACATAACCAAAAATTGAAGTTTCTTGTTTATTAGCTTTAGAATATTATATTATGATATATGAAAAAAGAAATCGGCCAATTCGAGGGTATATTCTTATGATTTTATGATATTATATTTTTATCGAAAACGAGCAATTTTGTGGGTTAACACTCACGCATTTTGCCAGATTTTTATACATAACCAAAAATTGACGTTTCGTATTTTTAGCTTGAGAATATTGTATTATGATATATCAAAAAAACAACGGCCAGTTCGAGGTTATATACTTATGATTTTATGATTTTATATTTTTTCGAAAACGAGCAATTTTGTGGGTTAACACTCACGCATTTTGCCAGATTTTTTTTTTCGGAACAAAAAATTGACGTTTCTTGTTTATTAGCTTGAGAACATTGTATTATGATATATAAAAAACGAAAACGGCCAGTTCGAGGTTATATACTTATGATTTTATGATTTTGTATTGTTTCTAAAACGCACCATTTTGTGGGTTAATACTCATGCATTTCGCCAAAATTTTTTACAGAACCAAAAATTGACGTTTCTTGTTTATTAGCTTGAAAATATTGTATTATGATATATCAAAAAAAAAACTGCCAGTTCGAGGTTATATACTTATGATTTTATGATTTTGTATTTTTTCAAAAACGAGCAATTTTGTGGGTTAACACTCACGCATTTCGCCAATTTTTTTACAGAACCAAAAATTGACGTTTCTTGTTTATTAGCTTGAAAATATTGTATTATGATATATAAAAAACAAAAACGGCCAGTTCAAGGTTATATAATTATGATTTTGTATTTTTACTAAAACACACCATTTTGTGGGTTAACACTCATGCATTTTGCCAAATTTTTTTATAGAACCAAAAATTGACGTTTCCTTTTTATTAGCTTGAGAATATTGTATTAAGATATATCAAAAAAGAAAACGGCCAGTTCGAGGTTATAAACTTATGATTTTATGATTTTGTATTTTTTCTAAAACGAACAATTTTGTGAGTTAACACTCACGCATTTTGCCAGTGTATTTACAGAACCAAAAATTGACATTTCTTGTTTATTAGCTTGAAAATATTGTATTATAATATATCAAAAAAAAACGGCCAGTTCGAGGTTATATACTTATGATTTTATGATTTTGTATTTTTTCAAAAACGAGCAATTTTGTGGGTTAACACTCACGCATTTTGACATATTTTTTTACAGAACCGAAAATTGACATTTCTTGTTTATTAGCTTGAGAATATTGTATTATGATATATAAAAAACGAAAACAGCCAGTTCGAGGTTATATACTTATGATTTTGTACTTTTACTAAAACGCACCATTTTGTGGGTTAACACTCATGCATTTTGCCAATTTTTTTTATAGAACCAAAAATTGACGTTTCCTTTTTATTAGCTTGAGAATATTGTATTAAGATATATCAAAAAAGAAAACGGCCAGTTCGAGGTTTTATACTTATGATTTTATATTTTTTCTAAAACGAGCAATTTTGTGGGTTAACACTCACGCATTTTGCCAGATTTTTATACATAACCAAAAATTGACGTTTCGTATTTTTAGCTTGAGAATATTGTATTATGATATATCAAAAAAGACAACGGCCAGTTCGAGGTTATATACTTATGATTTTATGATTTTATATTTTTTAAAAACGAGCAATTTTGTGGGTTAAGACTCACGCATTTTGCCAGATTTTTTTTTAAAGAACCAAAAATTGACGTTTCTTGTTTATTAGCTTGAGAATATTGTATTATGATATATCAAAAAAGAAAACGGCCAGTTCGAGGTTATATACTTATGATTTTATGATTTTGTATTTTTTTTAAATGCAATTTTGTGGGTTAACACTCACGCATTTTGCCAGTTTTTTTTACAGAACCAAAAATTGACGTTTCTTGTTTATTAGCTTTAGAATATTGTATTATGATATATCAAAAAAGAAAACGGCCAGTTCGAGGTTATATACTTAAGATATTATGATTTTATATTTTTTCTAAAACGAGCAATTTTGTGGGTTAACACTCAGACATTTTGCCAGATTTTTTTACATAACCAAAAATGGATATTTCTTGTTTATTAGCTTTAGAATATTGTATTATGATATATCAAAAAAGAAATTGGTCAGTTCGAGGTTATATACTTATGATTTTATGATTTTGTATTTTTTCTAAAACGAGCAATTTTGTGGGTTAACACTCAAGCATTTTGCCAGATTTTTTTACATAACCAAAAATTGAAGTTTCTTGTTTATTAGCTTTAGAATATTATATTATGATATATGAAAAAAGTAATCGGCCAGTTCGAGGGTATATTCTTATAATTTTATGATTTTGTATTTTTTTCGAAAACGAGCAATTTTGTGGGTTAACACTCACGCATTTTGTCACATTTTTATACATAACCAAAAATTGACGTTTCGTATTTTTAGCGTGAGAATATTGTATTATGATATATCAAAAAAGACAACGGCCAGTTCGAGGTTATATACTTATGATTTTATGATTTTATATTTTTTTGAATACGAGTCATTTTGTGGGTTAACACTCACGCATTTTGCCAGATTTTTATTTGGAACAAAAAATTGACGTTTCTTGTTTATTAGCTTGAGAATATTTTATTATGATATATTAAAAACGAAAACGGCCAGTTCGAGGTTATATACTTATGATTTTATGATTTTGTACTTTTACTAAAACACACCATTTTGTGGGTTAACACTCAAGCATTTTGCCAAAAAAATTTACAGAACCAAAAATTGACGTTTCTTGTTTATTAGCTTGAGAATATTGTATTATGATATATCAAAAAAGAAAACGGCCAGTTCGAGGTTATATACTTATAATTTTATATTTTTTCTAAAACGAGCAATTTTGTGGGTTAACACTCACGCATTTTGCCAGATTTTTATACATAACCAAAAATTAAAGTTTCGTATTTTTAGCTTGAGAATATTGTATTATGATATATCAAAAAAGACAACGGCCAGTTCGAGGTTATATACTTATGATTTTATGATTTTATATTTTTTTGAAAACGAGCAATTTCGTGGGTTAACACTCACGCATTTTGCCATATTTTTTTTACAGAACCAAAAATTGACGTTTCTTGTTTATTAGCTTGAGAATATTGTATTATGATATATTAAAAAAGAAAACGGCCAGTTCGAGGTTATATACTTATGATATTATGATTTTATATTTTTTCGAAAACGAGCAATTTTGTGGGTTAACGCTCACGCATTTTGCCAGATTTTTTTACGTAACCAAAAATGGATATTTCTTGTTTATTAGCTTTAGAATATTGTATTATGATATATCAAGAAAGAAATTGGTTAGTTCGAGGTTATATACTTATGATATTATAATTTTATATTTTTTCTAAAACGAGCAATTTTGTGGGTTAACACTCACGCATTTTGCCAGATTTTTATACATAACCAAAAATTGACGTTTCGTATTTTCAGATTGAGAATATTGTATTACGATATATAATAAAAAGACAACGGCCAGTTCGAGGTTATATACTTATGATTTTATGATTTTATATTTTTTTGAAAACGAGCAATTTTGTGGGTTAACACTCACGCATTTTGCCAGATTTTTTTTTACAGAACCAAAAATTGATTTTTCTTGTTTATTAGCTTGAGAATATTGTATTATGATATATCAAAAAAGAAAACGGCCAGTTCGAGGTTATATACTTATGATATTATGATTTTATATTTTTTCGAAAACGAGCAATTTTGTGGGTTAACACTCACGCATTTTGCCAGATTTTTTTGCATAACCAAAAATGGATATTTCTTGTTTATTAGCTTTAGAATATTGTATTATGATATATCAAAAAAGAAATTGGTCAGTTCGAGGTTATATACTTATGATTTTATGATTTTGTATTTTTACTAAAACGCACCATTTTGTGGGTTAACACTCACGCATTTTGCCAGATTTTTTTACAGAACCAAAGATTGAGTTTTCTTGTTTATTAGCTTTAGAATATTGTATTATGATATATCAAAAAAGAAAACGGCCAGTTCGAGGTTATATACTTATGATTTTATGATTTTGTATTTTTTCTAAAACATGCAATTTTGTGGGTTAACACTCAAGCATTTTGCCAGATTTTTTTACATAACCAAAAATTGAAGTTTCTTGTTTATTAGCTTTAGAATATTATATTATGATATATGAAAAAAGAAATCGGCCAATTCGAGGGTATATTCTTATGATTTTATGATATTATATTTTTATCGAAAACGAGCAATTTTGTGGGTTAACACTCACGCATTTTGCCAGATTTTTATACATAACCAAAAATTGACGTTTCGTATTTTTAGCTTGAGAATATTGTATTATGATATATCAAAAAAACAACGGCCAGTTCGAGGTTATATACTTATGATTTTATGATTTTATATTTTTTCGAAAACGAGCAATTTTGTGGGTTAACACTCACGCATTTTGCCAGATTTTTTTTTCGGAACAAAAAATTGACGTTTCTTGTTTATTAGCTTGAGAACATTGTATTATGATATATAAAAAACGAAAACGGCCAGTTCGAGGTTATATACTTATGATTTTATGATTTTGTATTTTTTCTAAAACGCACCATTTTGTGGGTTAATACTCATGCATTTCGCCAAAATTTTTTACAGAACCAAAAATTGACGTTTCTTGTTTATTAGCTTGAAAATATTGTATTATGATATATCAAAAAAAAACGGCCAGTTCGACGTTATATACTTATGATTTTATGATTTTGTATTTTTTCAAAAACGAGCAATTTTGTGGGTTAACACTCACGCATTTTGCCAATTTTTTTACAGAACCAAAAATTGACGTTTCTTGTTTATTAGCTTGAAAATATTGTATTATGATATATAAAAAACAAAAACGGCCAGTTCAAGGTTTTATAATTATGATTTTGTATTTTTACTAAAACACACCATTTTGTGGGTTAACACTCATGCATTTTGCCAAATTTTTTTATAGAACCAAAAATTGACGTTTCCTTTTTATTAGCTTGAGAATATTGTATTAAGATATATCAAAAAAGAAAAGGGCCAGTTCGAGGTTATAAACTTATGATTTTATGATTTTGTATTTTTTCTAAAACGAACAATTTTGTGAGTTAACACTCACGCATTTTGCCAGTTTTTTTACAGAACCAAAAATTGACATTTCTTGTTTATTAGCTTGAAAATATTGTATTATGATATATCAAAAAAAACGGCCAGTTCGAGGTTATATACTTATGATTTTATTATTTTGTATTTTTTCAAAAACGAGCAATTTTGTGCGTTAACACTCACGCATTTTGACATATTTTTTTACAGAACCAAAAATTGACATTTCTTGTTTATTAGCTTGAGAATATTGTATTATGATATATAAAAAACGAAAACAGCTAGTTCGAGGTTATATACTTATGATTTTGTACTTTTACTAAAACGCACCATTTTGTGGGTTAACACTCATGCATTTTTCCAATTTTTTTTATTGAACCAAAAATTGACGTTTCCTTTTTATTAGCTTGAGAATATTGTATTAAGATATATCAAAAAAGAAAACGGCCAGTTCGAGGTTTTATACTTATGATTTTATATTTTTTCTAAAACGAGCAATTTTGTGGGTTAACACTCACGCATTTTGCCAGATTTTTATACATAACCAAAAATTGACGTTTCGTATTTTTAGCGTGAGAATATTGTATTATGATATATCAAAAAAGACAACGGCCAGTTCGAGGTTATATACTTATGATTTTATGATTTTATATTTTTTTGAATACGAGCCATTTTGTGGGTTAACACTCACGCATTTTGCCAGATTTTTTTTTGGAACCAAAAATTGACGTTTCTTGTTTATTAGCTTGAGAATATTGTATTATGATATATTAAAAACGAAAACGGCCAGTTCGAGGTTATATACTTATGATTTTATGATTTTGTACTTTTACTAAAACACACCATTTTGTGGGTTAACACTCAAGCATTTTGCCAAAAAATTTTACAGAACCAAAAATTGACGTTTCTTGTTTATTAGCTTGAGAATATTGTATTATGATATATCAAAAAAGAAAACGGCCAGTTCGAGGTTATATACTTATGATTTTATATTTTTTCTAAAACGAGCAATTTTGTGGGTTAACACTCACGCATTTTGCCAGATTTTTATACATAACCAAAAATTAAAGTTTCGTATTTTTAGCTTGAGAATATTGTATTATGATATATCAAAAAAGACAACGGCCAGTTCGAGGTTATATACTTATGATTTTATGATTTTATATTTTTTTGAAAACGAGCAATTTCGTGAGTTAACACTCACGCATTTTGCCATATTTTTTTTACAGAACCAAAAATTGACGTTTCTTGTTTATTAGCTTGAGAATATTGTATTATGATATATTAAAAAAGAAAACGGCCAGTTCGAGGTTATATACTTATGATATTATGATTTTATATTTTTTCGAAAACGAGCAATTTTGTGGGTTAACGCTCACGCATTTTGCCAGATTTTTTTACATAACCAAAAATGGATATTTCTTGTTTATTAGCTTTAGAATATTGTATTATGATATATCAAGAAAGAAATTGGTTAGTTCGAGGTTATATACTTATGATATTATGATTTTATATTTTTTCTAAAACGAGCAATTTTGTGGGTTAACACTCACGCATTTTGCCAGATTTTTATACATAACCAAAAATTGACGTTTCGTATTTTCAGATTGAGAATATTGTATTATGATATATAATAAAAAGACAACGGCCAGTTCGAGGTTATATACTTATGATTTTATGATTTTATATTTTTTTGAAAACGAGCAATTTTGTGGGTTAACACTCACGCATTTTGCCAGATTTTTTTTTACAGAACCAAAAATTGATTTTTCTTGTTTATTAGCTTGAGAATATTGTATTATGATATATCAAAAAAGAAAACGGCCAGTTCGAGGTTATATACTTATGATATTATGATTTTATATTTTTTCGAAAACGAGCAATTTTGTGGGTTAACACTCACGCATTTTGCCAGATTTTTTTGCATAACCAAAAATGGATATTTCTTGTTTATTAGCTTTAGAATATTGTATTATGATATATCAAAAAAGAAATTGGTCAGTTCGAGGTTATATACTTATGATTTTATGATTTTGTATTTTTACTAAAACGCACCATTTTGTGGGTTAACACTCACGCATTTTGCCAGATTTTTTTACAGAACCAAAAATTGAGTTTTCTTGTTTATTAGCTTGAGAATATTGTATTATGATATATCAAAAAAGAAAACGGCCAGTTCGATGTTATATACTTATGATTTTATGATTTTGTATTTTTTCTAAAACATGCAATTTTGTGGGTTAACAGACAAGCATTTTGCCAGAATTTTTTACATAACCAAAAATTGAAGTTTCTTGTTTATTAGCTTTAGAATATTATATTATGATATATGAAAAAAGAAATCGGCCAATTCGAGGGTATATTCTTATGATTTTATGATATTATATTTTTATCGAAAACGAGCAATTTTGTGGGTTAACACTCACGCATTTTGCCAGATTTTTATACATAACCAAAATTTGACGTTTCGTATTTTTAGCTTGAGAATATTGTATTATGATATATCAATAAAAAAACGGCCAGTTCGAGGTTATATACTTATGATTTTATGATTTTATATTTTTTCGAAAACGAGCAATTTTGTGGGTTAACACTCACGCATTTTGCCAGATTTTTTTTTTCGGAACAAAAAATTGACGTTTCTTGTTTATTAGCTTTAGAATATTGTATTATGATATATAAAAAACGAAAACGGCCAGTTCGAGGTTATATACTTATGATTTTATGATTTTGTATTTTTTCTAAAACGCACCATTTTGTGGGTTAATACTCATGCATTTTGCCAAATTTTTTTACAGAACCAAAAATTGACGTTTCTTGTTTATTAGCTTGAAAATATTGTATAATGATATATAAAAAAAACGGCCAGTGCGAGGTTATATACTTATGATTTTATGATTTTGTATATTTTCTAAAACGAGCAATTTTGTGGGTTAACACTCACGCATTTTGCCAGATTTTTTTACATAACCAAAAATGGATATTTCTTGTTGATTACCTTTAGAATATTGTATTATGATATATCAAAAAAGAAATTGGTCAATTCGAGGTTATATACTTATGAATTTATGATTTTGTATTTTTACTAAAACGTACCATTTTGTGGGTTAACACTCACGCATTTTGCCAGATTTTTTTACAAAACCAAAGATTGAGTTTTCTTGTTTATTAGCTTTAGAATATTGTATTATGATATATCAAAAAAGAAAACGGCCAGTTCGAGGTTATATACTTATGATTTTATGATTTTGTATTTTTTCTAAAACATGCAATTTTGTGGGTTAACACTCAAGCATTTTGCCAGATTTTTTTACATAACCAAAAATTGAAGTTTCTTGTTTATTAGCTTTAGAATATTATATTATGATATATGAAAAAAGAAATCGGCCAATTCGAGGGTATATTCTTATGATTTTATGATATTATATTTTTTTCGAAAACGAGCAATTTTGTGGGTTAACACTCACGCATTTTGCCAGATTTTTATACATAACCAAAAATTGACGTTTCGTATTTTTAGCTTGAGAATATTGTATTATGATATATCAAAAAAACAACGGCCAGTTCGAGGTTATATACTTATGATTTTATGATTTTATATTTTTCCGAAAACGAGCAATTTTGTGGGTTAACACTCACGCATTTTGCCAGATATTTTTTTTCGGAACAAAAAATTGACGTTTCTTGTTTATTAGCTTGAGAACATTGTATTATGATATATAAAAAACGAAAACGGCCAGTTCGAGGTTATATACTTATGATTTTATGATTTTGTATTTTTTCTAAAACGCACCATTTTGTGGGTTAATACTCATGCATTTTGCCAAAATTTTTTACAGAACCAAAAATTGACGTTTCTTGTTTATTAGCTTGAAAATATTGTATTATGATATATCAAAAAAAAAACGGCCAGTTCGAGGTTATATACTTATGATTTTATGATTTTGTATTTTTTCAAAAACGAGCAATTTTGTGGGTTAACACTCACGCATTTTGCCAATTTTTTTACAGAACCAAAAATTGACGTTTCTTGTTTATTAGCTTGAAAATATTGTATTATGATATATAAAAAACAAAAACGGCCAATTCAAGGTTATATAATTATGATTTTGTATTTTTACTAAAACGCACCATTTTGTGGGTTAACACTCATGCATTTTGCCAAATTTTTTTATAGAACCAAAAATTGACGTTTCCTTTTTATTAGCTTGAGAATATTGTATTAAGATATATCACAAAAGAAAACGGTCAGTTCGAGGTTATAAACTTATGATTTTATATTTTTTCTAAAACGAGCAATTTTGTGGGTTAACACTCACGCATTTTGCCAGATTTTTATACATAACCAAAAATTGACGTTTCGTATTTTTAGCTTGAGAATATTGTATTATGATATATCAAAAAAGACAACGACCAGTTCGAGGTTATATACTTATGATTTTATGATTTTATATTTTTTTTAAAACGAGCAATTTTGTGGGTTAAGACTCACGCATTTTGCCAGATTTTTTTTAAAGAACCAAAAATTGACGTTTCTTGTTTATTAGCTTGAGAATATTGTATTATGATATATCAAAAAAGAAAACGGCCAGTTCGAGGTTATATACTTATGATTTTATGATTTTGTATTTTTTTTAAATGCAATTTTGTGGGTTAACACTCACGCATTTTGCCAGTTTTTTTTACAGAACCAAAAATTGACGTTTCTTGTTTATTAGCTTTAGAATATTGTATTATGATATATCAAAAAAGAAAACGGCCAGTTCGAGGTTATATACTTAAGATATTATGATTTTATATTTTTTCTAAAACGAGCAATTTTGTGGGTTAACACTCAGACATTTTGCCAGATTTTTTTACATAACCAAAAATGGATATTTCTTGTTTATTAGCTTTAGAATATTGTATTATGATATATCAAAAAAGAAATTGGTCAGTTCGAGGTTATATACTTATGATTTTATGATTTTGTATTTTTTCTAAAACGAGCAATTTTGTGGGTTAACACTCAAGCATTTTGCCAAATTTTTTTACATAACCAAAAATTGAAGTTTCTTGTTTATTAGCTTTAGAATATTATATTATGATATATGAAAAAAGTAATCGGCCAGTTCGAGGGTATATTCTTATAATTTTATGATTTTGTATTTTTTTCGAAAACGAGCAATTTTGTGGGTTAACACTCACGCATTTTGTCACATTTTTATACATAACCAAAAATTGACGTTTCGTATTTTTAGCGTGAGAATATTGTATTATGATATATCAAAAAAGACAACGGCCAGTTCGAGGTTATATACTTATGATTTTATGATTTTATATTTTTTTGAATACGAGCCATTTTGTGGGTTAACACTCACGCATTTTGCCAGATTTTTTTTTGGAACCAAAAATTGACGTTTCTTGTTTATTAGCTTGAGAATATTGTATCATGATATATTAAAAACGAAAACGGCCAGTTCGAGGTTATATACTTATGATTTTATGATTTTGTACTTTTACTAAAACACACCATTTTCTGGGTTAACACTCAAGCATTTTGCCAAAAAAATTTACAGAACCATAAATTGACGTTTCTTGTTTATTAGCTTGAGAATATTGTATTATGATATATCAAAAAAGAAAACGGCCAGTTCGAGGTTATATACTTATGATTTTATATTTTTTCTAAAACGAGCAATTTTGTGGGTTAACACTCACGCATTTTGCCAGATTTTTATACATAACCAAAAATTAACGTTTCGTATTTTTAGCTTGAGAATATTGTATTATGATATATCAAAAAAGACAACGGCCAGTTCGAGGTTATATACTTATGATTTTATGATTTTATATTTTTTTGAAAACGAGCAATTTCGTGGGTTAACACTCACGCATTTTGCCATATTTTTTTTACAGAACCAAAAATTGACGTTTCTTGTTTATTAGCTTGAGAATATTGTATTATGATATATTAAAAAAGAAAACGGCCAGTTCGAGGTTATATACTTATAATATTATGATTTTATATTTTTTCGAAAACGAGCAATTTTGTGGGTTAACACTCACGCATTTTGCCAGATTTTTTTACATAACCAAAAATGGATATTTCTTGTTTATTAGCTTTAGAATATTGTATTATGATATATCAAGAAAGAAATTGGTTAGTTCGAGGTTATATACTTATGATATTATGATTTTATATTTTTTCTAATACGAGCAATTTTGTGGGTTAACACTCACGCATTTTGCCAGATTTTTATACATAACCAAAAATTGACGTTTCGTATTTTCAGATTGAGAATATTGTATTATGATATATAATAAAAAGACAACGGCCAGTTCGAGGTTATATACTTATGATTTTATGATTTTATATTTTTTTGAAAACGAGCAATTTTGTGGGTTAACACTCACGCATTTTGCCAGATTTTTTTTTACAGAACCAAAAATTGATTTTTCTTGTTTATTAGCTTGAGAATATTGTATTATGATATATCAAAAAAGAAAACGGCCAGTTCGAGGTTATATACTTATGATATTATGATTTTATATTTTTTCGAAAACGAGCAATTTTGTGGGTTAACACTCACGCATTTTGCCAGATTTTTTTACATAACCAAAAATGGATATTTCTTGTTTATTAGCTTTAGAATATTGTATTATGATATATCAAAAAAGAAATTGGTCAGTTCGAGGTTATATACTTATGATTTTATGATTTTGTATTTTTACTAAAACGCACCATTTTGTGGGTTAACACTCACGCATTTTGCCAGATTTTTTTACAGAACCAAAAATTGAGTTTTCTTGTTTATTAGCTTGAGAATATTGTATTATGATATATAAAAAAAGAAAACGGCCAGTTCGAGGTTATATACTTATGATTTTATGATTTTGTATTTTTTCTAAAACATGCAATTTTGTGGGTTAACAGACAACCATTTTGCCAGAATTTTTTACTTAACCAAAAATTGAAGTTTCTTGTTTATTAGCTTTAGAATATTATATTATGATATATGAAAAAAGAAATCGGCCAATTCGAGGGTATATTCTTATGATTTTATGATATTATATTTTTATCGAAAACGAGCAATTTTGTGGGTTAACACTCACGCATTTTGCCAGATTTTTATACATAACCAAAATTTGACGTTTCGTATTTTAAGCTTGAGAATATTGTATTATGATATATCAAAAAAACAACGGCCAGTTCGAGGTTATATACTTATGATTTTATGATTCTATATTTTTTCGAAAACGAGCAATTTTGTGGGTTAACACTCACGCATTTTGCCATATTTTTTTTACAGAACCAAAAATTGACGTTTCTTGTTTATTAGCTTGAGAATATTGTATTATGATATATTAAAAAAGAAAACGGCCAGTTCGAGGTTATATACTTATGATATTATGATTTTATATTTTTTCGAAAACGAGCAATTTTGTGGGTTAACACTCACGCATTTTGCCAGATTTTTTTACATAACCAAAAATGGATATTTCTTGTTTATTAGCTTTAGAATATTGTATTATGATATATCAAGAAAGAAATTGGTTAGTTCGAGGTTATATACTTATGATATTATGATTTTATATTTTTTCTAAAACGAGCAATTTTGTGGGTTAACACTCACGCATTTTGCCAGATTTTTATACATAACCAAAAATTGACGTTTCGTATTTTCAGATTGAGAATATTGTATTATGATATATAATAAAAAGACAACGGCCAGTTCGAGGTTATATACTTATGATTTTATGATTTTATATTTTTTTGAAAACGAGCAATTTTGTGGGTTAACACTCACGCATTTTGCCAGATTTTTTTTTACAGAACCAAAAATTGATTTTTCTTGTTTATTAGCTTGAGAATATTGTATTATGATATATCAAAAAAGAAAACGGCCAGTTCGAGGTTATATACTTATGATATTATGATTTTATATTTTTTCGAAAACGAGCAATTTTGTGGGTTAACACTCACGCATTTTGCCAGATTTTTTTACATAACCAAAAATGGATATTTCTTGTTTATTAGCTTTAGAATATTGTATTATGATATATCAAAAAAGAAATTGGTCAGTTCGAGGTTATATACTTATGATTTTATGATTTTGTATTTTTACTAAAACGCACCATTTTGTGGGTTAACACTCACGCATTTTGCCAGATTTTTTTACAGAACCAAAAATTGAGTTTTCTTGTTTATTAGCTTGAGAATATTGTATTATGATATATAAAAAAAGAAAACGGCCAGTTCGAGGTTATATACTTATGATTTTATGATTTTGTATTTTTTCTAAAACATGCAATTTTGTGGGTTAACAGACAAGCATTTTGCCAGAATTTTTTACATAACCAAAAATTGAAGTTTCTTGTTTATTAGCTTTAGAATATTATATTATGATATATGAAAAAAGAAATCGGCCAATTCGAGGGTATATTCTTATGATTTTATGATATTATATTTTTATCGAAAACGAGCAATTTTGTGGGTTAACACTCACGCATTTTGCCAGATTTTTATACATAACCAAAATTTGACGTTTCGTATTTTTAGCTTGAGAATATTGTAATATGATATATCAAAAAAACAACGGCCAGTTCGAGGTTATATACTTATGATTTTATGATTCTATATTTTTTCGAAAACGAGCAATTTTGTGGGTTAACACTCACGCATTTTGCCAGATTTTTTTTTTCGGAACAAAAAATTGACGTTTCTTGTTTATTAGCTTGAGAATATTGTATTATGATATATAAAAAACGAAAACGGCCAGTTCGAGGTTATATACTTATGATTTTATGATTTTGTATTTTTTCTAAAACGCACCATTTTGTGGGTTAATACTCATGCATTTTGCCAAAAATTTTTACAGAACCAAAAATTGACGTTTCTTGTTTATTAGCTTGAAAATATTGTATAATGATATATAAAAAAAACGGCCAGTGCGAGGTTATATACTTATGATTTTATGATTTTGTATTTTTTCTAAAACGAGCAATTTTGTGGGTTAACACTCACGCATTTTGCCAGATTTTTTTACATAACCAAAAATGGACATTTCTTGTTTATTAGCTTTAGAATATTGTATTATGATATATCAAAAAAGAAATTGGTCAGTTCGAGGTTATATACTTATGAATTTATGATTTTGTATTTTTACTAAAACGTACCATTTTGTGGGTTAACACTCACGCATTTTGCCAGATTTTTTTACAGAACCAAAGATTGAGTTTTCTTGTTTATTAGCTTTAGAATATTGTATTATGATATATCAAAAAAGAAAACGGCCAGTTCGAGGTTATATACTTATGATTTTATGATTTTGTATTTTTTCTAAAACATGCAATTTTGTGGGTTAACATTCAAGCATTTTGCCAGATTTTTTTACATAACCAAAAATTGAAGTTTCTTGTTTATTAGCTTTAGAATATTATATTATGATATATGAAAAAGAAATCGGCCAATTCGAGGGTATATTCTTATGATTTTATGATATTATATTGTTTTCGAAAACGAGCAATTTTGTGGGTTAACACTCACGCATTTTGCCAGATTTTTATACATAACCAAAAATTGACGTTTCGTATTTTTAGCTTGAGAATATTGTATTATGATATATCAAAAAAACAACGGCCAGTTCGAGGTTATATACTTATGATTTTATGATTTTATATTTTTTCGAAAACGAGCAATTTTGTGGGTTAACACTCACGCATTTTGCCAGATTTTTTTTTTCGGAACAAAAAATTGACGTTTCTTGTTTATTAGCTTGAGAACATTGTATTATGATATATAAAAAACGAAAACGGCCAGTTCGAGGTTATATACTTATGATTTTATGATTTTGTATTTTTTCTAAAACGCACCATTTTGTGGGTTAATACTCATGCATTTTGCCAAATTTTTTTACAGAACCAAAAATTGACGTTTCTTGTTTATTAGCTTGAAAATATTGTATTATGATATATCAAAAAAAAAACGGCCAGTTCGAGGTTATATACTTATGATTTTATGATTTTGTATTTTTTCAAAAACGAGCAATTTTGTGGGTTAACACTCACGCATTTTGCCAATTTTTTTACAGAACCAAAAATTGACGTTTCTTGTTTATTAGCTTGAAAATATTGTATTATGATATATAAAAAACAAAAACGGCCAGTTCAAGGTTATATAATTATGATTTTGTATTTTTACTAAAACGCACCATTTTGTGGGTTAACACTCATGCATTTTGCCAAATTTTTTTATAGAACCAAAAATTGACGTTTCCTTTTTATTAGCTTGAGAATATTGTATTAAGATATATCAAAAAAGAAAACGGCCAGTTTGATGTTATAAACTTATGATTTTATGATTTTGTATTTTTTCTAAAACGAACATTTTTGTGAGTTAACACTCACGCATTTTGCCAGTTTTTTTACAGAACCAAAAATTGACGTTTCTTGTTATTAGCTTGAGAATATTGTATTATGATATATCAAAAAAGAAAACGGCCAGTTCGAGGTTATATACTTAAGATATTATGATTTTATATTTTTTCTAAAACGAGCAATTTTGTAGGTTAACACTTACGCATTTTGTCAGATTTTTTTACATAACCAAAAATTGATATTTCGTGTTTATTAGCTTTAGAATATTGTATTATGATATATCAAAAAAGAAACTGGTCAGTTCGAGGTTATATACTTATGAATTTATGATTTTGTATTTTTACTAAAACGCACCATTTTGTGGGTTAACACTCACGCATTTTGCCAGATTTTTTTACAGAACCAAAAATTGACGTTTCTGGTTTATTATTTTGAGAATATTGTATTATGATATATCAAAAAAGAAAACGGCCAGTTCGAGGTTATATGCTTATGATTTTATGATTTTGTATTTTTTCTAAAACGAGCAATTTTGTGGGTTAACACAAAAGCATTTTGCCAGATTTTTTTACATAACCAAAAATTGAAGTTTCTTGTTTATTAGCTTAAGAATATTATATTATGATATATGAAAAAAGAAATCGGCCAGTTCGAGGGTATATTCTTATGATTTTATGATTTTGTATTTTTTTCGAAAACGAGCAATTTTTTGGGGTAACACTCACGCATTTTGCCAGATTTTTTTTCGGAACCAAAAATTGATGTTTCTTTTTTATTAGCTTGAGAATATTGTATTATGATATATAAAAAAAACGGCCAGTTCGAGGTTATATACTTATGATTTTATGATTTTATACTTTTACTAAAACGCACCATTTTTTTAGTTAACACTCATGCATTTTGTCAACATTTTTTACCGAACTAAAAATTGACGTTTCTTGTTTATTAGCTTGAGAATATTGTATTATGATATATCAAAAAAGAAAACGGTCAGTTCGAGGTTATATACTTATGATTTTATGATTTTGTATTATTTCTAAAATAAGCAATTTTGTGGGTTAACCCTCACGCATTTTTCCAGTTTTTTTACAGAACAAAAAATTGACGCTTTTTTTTATCAACAAATCAAACTTTTTCATTATAAATCAACTTCAAGTCATTACAATATGGATACTACAAGCATTAGCCCAAGCATGGGTTTAATACCTTGTAGGCCCATTTGAAACTTTTAAAACATAAGAAATAAAACATTACAACCATAAGCCTTAACTACTCGGCCCAACATTTAGACTATTACAAAAAAATTTAAGCCCAATAAACTATTACAAGATAGAGCTAACTAACTAAATTCTCAGCTATTTTTATAACATTCAAATTTTTTAAACTTCTCTCACTAATCTTCATTTTCACCATTTCACAAATTCTCCCCATGATTTGTTCTTCATTTAAAATCAACCCATCATGTTCAATTTCATTTCTCTGCCTCCATATTACATAAATATATGAAGTAATCATTAAACTCACCATCATTTTCTTCTCTTTACTGGTTAAACCAAGGAACTTTTCTGTTAAATCTTCAAAATCTCTCGGTAACCATCTAATATCACAGATTTTTAGTAGTTTCTGCAATATTCTTTTAGAAAAGGAACATGAGAAAAAAATATGCACATTATCTTCCCCTATAGCCTTACACAAACTACATAAAGGATCAACTTGAGCTCCCCATTCAATCATTCTAAGCTTTGTACTAAGTCTATTTTGAATAGCAAGCCAAGATATAAAAACACACCTGGGGATATTAGCTCTTGACCAAATAAGCTCATACCAGTTGACAATTGTTGTATCAGTATCATTAGTGAGTTTGATAAGGGTTTTTTTGAAAGAAAACCCTTTCTTATTTGATTCACTCCTTATCTTCTTGTCATCTTGTTTATTAGCTTGAGAATATTGTATTATGATATATAAAAAACGAAAACGGCTAGTTCGAGGTTATATACTTATGATTTTATGATTTTGAACTTTTACTAAAACGCACCATTTTGTGGGTTAACACTCATGCATTTTGCCAAAATTTTTTACAGAACCAAAAATTGACGTTTCTTGTTTATTAGCTTGAGAATATTGTATTATGATATATCAAAAAAGAAAACGGCCAGTTCGAGGTTATATACTTATGATTTGATAATTTTGTATTTTTTCTAAAACGAGCAATTTTGTGGGTTAACACTCCCACATTTTGCCAGTTTTTTTACAGAACCAAAAATTGACGTTTTTTTTTTATCAACAAATCAAACTTTTTTGTTATAAATCAACTTCAAGTCATTACAATATGGATACTACAAGCATTAGCCCAAGCATGGGTTTAATACCTTGTAGGCCCATTTGAAACTTTTAAAACATAAGAAATAAAACATTACAACCATAAGCCTTAACTACTCGGCCCAACATTTAGACTATTACAAAAAAATTTAAGCCCAATAAACTATTACAAGATAGAGCTAACTAACTAAATTCTCAGCTATTTTTATAACATTCAAATTTTTTAAACTCCTTTCACTAATCTTCATTTTCACCATTTCACAAATTCTCCCCATGATTTGTTCTTCATTTAAAATCAACCCATCATGTTCAATTTCATTTCTCTGCCTCCATATTACATAAATATATGAAGTAATCATTAAACTCACCATCATTTTCTTCTCTTTACTGGTTAAACCAAGGAACTTTTCTGTTAAATCTTCAAAATCTCTCGGTAACCATCTAATATCACAGATTTTTAGTAGTTTCTGCAATATTCTTTTAGAAAAGGAACATGAGAAAAAAAATATGCACATTATCTTCCCCTATAGCCTTACACAAACTACATAAAGGATCAACTTGAGCTCCCCATTCAATCATTCTAAGCTTTGTACTAAGTCTATTTTGAATAGCAAGCCAAGATATAAAAACACACCTGGGGACATTAGCTCTTGACCAAATAAGCTCATACCAGTTGACAATTGTTGTATCAGTATCATTAGTGAGTTTGATAAGGGTTTTTTTTGAAAGAAAACCCTTTCTTATTTGATTCACTCCTTATCTTCTTGTCATCTTATTTATTAGTTTGACTATATTGTATTATGATATATAAAAAACGAAAACGGCTAGTTCGAGGTTATATACTTATGATTTTATGATTTTGTACTTTTACTAAAACGCACCATTTTGTGGGTTAACACTCATGCATTTTGCCAAATTTTTTTACAAAACCAAAAATTGACGTTTCTTGTTTATTAGCTTGAGAATATTGTATTATGATATAATAAAAAAGAAAACAGCCAGTTCGAGGTTATATACTTATGATTTTATGATTTTGTATTTTTTCTAAAACACACCATTTTCTGGGTTAACAGTCACGCATTTTGCCAGATTTTTTTACAGAACCAAAAATTGACGTTTCTTGTTTATTAGCTTGAGAATATTGTATTATGATATATAAAAAAAGAAAACGGCCAGTTCGAGGTTATATACTTATGATTTTATGATTTTGTATTTTTTCTAAAACGAGCAATTTTGTGGGTTAACACTCAAGCATTTTGCCTGATTTTTTTACATTGAAGTTTCTTGTTTATTAGCTTTAGAATATTATATTATGATATATGAAAACAGAAATCAGCCAGTAGGAAGGTATATTCTTATGATTTTATGATTTTGTATTTTTTTCGAAAACGAGCAATTTCTTGGGTTAACACTCACGCATTTTGCAAGATTTTTATACATAACCAAAAATTGACGTTTCGTATTTTTAGCTTGAGAATATTGTATTATGATATATCAAAAAAGACAACGGCCAGTTCGAGGTTATATACTTATGATTTTATGATTTTATATTTTTTTAAAAACGAGCAATTTTGTGGGTTAACACTCAAGCATTTTGCCTGATTTTTTTACATTCAAGTTTCTTGTTTATTAGCTTTAGAATATTATATTATGATATATGAAAAAAGAAATCGGCCAGTAAGAAGGTATATTCTTATGATTTTATGAGTTTGTATTTTTTTCGAAAACGAGCAATTTTGTGGGTTAACACTCACGCATTTTGCCAGATTTTTATACATAACCAAAAATTGACGTTTCGTATTTTTAGCTTGAGAATATTGTATTATGATATATCAAAAAAGACAACGGCCAGATCGAGGTTATATACTTATGACTTTATGATTTTATATTTTTTTTTAAACGAGCAATTTTGTGTGTTAACACTCACGCATTTTGCCAGATTTTTTTTACAGAACCAAAAATTAACGTTTCTTGTTTATTAGCTTTAGAATATTGTATTATGATATATAAAAAACGAAAACAGCCAGTTCGAGGTTATATACTTATGATTTTATGATTTTGTACTTTTACTAAAACGCACCATTTTGTGGGTTAACACTCATGCATTTTGTCAAAATTTTTTACAGAACCAAAAATTGACGTTTCTTGTTTATTAGCTTGAGAATATTGTATTATGATATAACAAAAAAGAAAACGGCCAGTTCGAGGTTATATACTTAAGATATTATGATTTTATATTTTTTCTAAAACAAGCAATTTTGTGGGTTAACACACACGCATTTTGTCAGATTTTTTTACATAACCAAAAATTGATATTTCTTGTTTATTAGCTTTAGAATATTGTATTATGATATATCAAAAAAGAAACTGGTCAGTTCGAGGTTATATACTTATGATTTTATGATTTTGTATTTTTACTAAAACGCACCATTTTGTGGGTTAACACTCACGCATTTTGCCAGATTTTTTTACAGAACCAAAAATTGACATTTCTTGTTTATTAGCTTGAGAATATTGTATTATGATATATAAAAAACGAAAACAGCCAGTTCGAGGTTATATAATTATGATTTTATGATTTTGTACTTTTACTAAAACGCACCATTTTGTGGGTTAACACTCATGCATTTTGCCAAATTTTTTTACAGAACCAAAAATTGACGTTTCTTGTTTATTAGCTTGAGATTATTGTATTATGAAATATCAAAAAAGAAAACGTCCAGTTCGAGGTTATATACTTATGATTTTATGATTTTGTATTTTTTCTAAAATGAGCAATTTTGTGGGTTAACACTCAAACATTTTGCCAGATTTTTTTACATAACCAAAAATTGAAGTTTCTTATTTATTAGCTTTAGAATATTATATTATGATATATGAAAAAAGAAATCTGCCAGTTCGAGGGTATATTCTTATGGTTTCATGATTTTGTATTTTTTTCGAAAACGAGCAATTTTTAGGGTTAACACACTCTCGCATTTTACCAGATTTTTATACATAACCAAAATTTGACGTTTCGTATTTTTAGCTTGAGAATATTGTATTATGATATATCAAAAAATACAACGGCCAGTTCGAGGTTATATACTTATGATTTTATGATTTTATATTTTTTCGAAAACGAGCAATTTTGTGGGTTAACACTTACGCATTTTGCAAGATTTTTTTTACAGATTCAAATATTGACGTTTCTTGTTTATTAACTTGAGAATATTGTATTATGAAATATAAAAAACGAAAACAGCCAGTTCGAGGTTATATACTTAAGATTTTATGATTTTGTACTTTTACTAAAACGCACCATTTTGTGGGTTAACACTAATGCATTTTGCCAAAATTTTTTACAGAACAAAAATTAACGTTTCTTGTTTATTAGCTTGAGAATATTGTATTATGATATATCAAAAAAGAAAACGGTCAGTTCGAGGTTATATACTTATGATTTTATGATTTTGTATTTTTTCTAAAACGAGCAATTTTGTGGGTTAACACTCACGCATTTTGCTAGTTTTTTTATAGAACCAAAAATTGACGTTTCTTGTTTATTAGCTTGACAATATTGTATTATGATATATCAAAAAAGAAAACGGCCAGTTCGAGGTTATATACATAAGATATTATGATTTTATATTTTTTCTAAAACGAGCAATTTTGTGGGTTAACACTCACGCATTTTACCAGATTTTTTTTACATAACCAAAAATTGATATTTCTTGTTTATTAGTTTTAGAATATTGTATTATGATATATCAAAAAAGAAATTGGTCTGTTCGAGGTTATATACTTATGATTTTATGATTTTGTATATTTGCTAAAACGCACCATTTTGTGGGTTAACACTCACGCATATTGCCAGATTTTTTTTTAGAACCAAAAATTGACGTTTCTTGTTTATTAGCTCACTCAAGCATTTTGCCAGATTTTTTTACATAACCAAAAATTGAAGTTTCTTGTTTATTAGCTTTAGAATATTATATTATGATATATGAAAAAATAAATCGGCCAGTTCGAGGGTATATTCTTATGATTTTATGATTTTGTATTTTTTTTTAAAACGAGCAATTTTGTGGGTTAACACTCACGCATTTTACCAGATTTTTATGCATAACAAGAAATTGACGTTTCGTATTTTTAGCTTGAGAATATTGTATTATGATATATCAAAAAATACAACGGCCAGTTCGAGGTTATATACTTATGATTTTATGATTTTATATTTTTTCGAAAACAAGTAATTTTGTGGGTTAACACTTACGCATTTTGCCAGATTTTTTTTACAGATTCAAATATTGACGTTTCTTGTTTATTAGCTTGAGAATATTGTATTATGAAATATAAAAAACGAAAACAACCAGTTCGAGGTTATATACTTAAGATTTTATGATTTTGTACTTTTACTAAAACGCACCATTTTGTGGGTTAACACTAATGCATTTTGCCAAAAAATTTTACAGAACAAAAAATTAACGTTTCTTGTTTATTAGCTTGAGAATATTGTATTATGATATATCAAAAAAGAAAACGGCCAGTTTGAGGTTATATACTTATGATTTTATGATTTTGTTTTTTTCTAAAACGAGCAATTTTGTGGGTTAACACTCACGCATTTTGCTAGTTTTTTTACAGAACAAAAAATTGACGTTTCTTGTTTATTAGCTTTAGAATATTGTATTATGATATATCAAAAAAGAAAACGGCCAGTTCGAGGTTATATACTTAAGATATTATGATTTTATATTTTTTCTAAAACGAGCAATTTTGACACTCACGCATTTTGCCAGATTTTTTTTACATAACCAAAAATTGATATTTCTTGTTTATTAGTTTTAGAATATTGTATTATGATATATCAAAAAAGAAATTGGTCAGTTTGAAGTTATATACTTATGATTTTATGGTTTTGTATATTTACTAAAACGCACCATTTTGTGGGTTAACTGTCACGCATATTGCCAGATTTTTTTACAGAACCAAAAATTGACGTTTCTTGTTTATTAGCTCACTCAAGCATTTTGCCAGATTTTTTTACATAACCAAAAATTGAAGTTTCTTGTTTATTAGCTTTAGAATATTATATTATGATATATGAAAAAATAAATCGGCCAGTTCGAGGGTATATTCTTATGATTTTATGATTTTGTATTTTTTTTAAAAACGAGCAATTTTGTGGGTTAACACTCACGCATTTTACCAGATTTTTATGCATAACAAGAAATTGACGTTTCGTATTTTTAGCTTGAGAATATTGTATTATGATATATCAAAAAATACAACGGCCAGTTCGAGGTTATATACTTATGATTTTATGATTTTATATTTTTTCGAAAACAAGTAATTTTGTGGGTTAACACTTACGCATTTTGGCAGAGTTTTTTTTACAGATTCAAATATTGACGTTTCTTGTTTATTAGCTTGAGAATATTGTATTATGAAATATAAAAAACGAAAACAACCAGTTCGAGGTTATATACTTATGATTTTATGATTTTGTACTTTTACTAAAACGCACTATTTTGTGGGTTAACACTAATGCATTTTGCCAAAAAAATTTACAGAACAAAAAATTAACTTTTCTTGTTTATTAGCTTGAGAATATTGTATTATGATATATCAAAAAAGAAAACGGCCAGTTCGAGGTTATATACTTATGATTTTATGATTTTGTATTTTTTCTAAAACGAGCAATTTTGTGGGTTAACACTCACGAATTTTGCTAGTTTTTTTACAGAACAAAAAATTGACGTTTCTTGTTTATTAGCTTGACAATATTGTATTATGATATATCAAAAAAGAAAACGGTCAGTTCGAGGTTATATACTTAAGATATTATGATTTTATATTTTTTTCAAAAACGGGCAATTTTGTGGGTTAACACTCACGCATATTGCCAGATTTTTTTTTAGAACCAAAAATTGACGTTTCTTGTTTATTAGCTCACTCAAGCATTTTGCCAGATTTTTTTACATAACCAAAAATTGAAGTTTCTTGTTTATTAGCTTTAGAATATTATATTATGATATATGAAAAAATAAATCGGCCAGTTCGAGGGTATATTCTTATGATTTTATGATTTTGTATTTTTTTAAAAAACGAGCAATTTTGTGGGTTAACACTCACGCATTTTACCAGATTTTTATGCATAACAAGAAATTGACGTTTCGTATTTTTAGCTTGAGAATATTGTATTATGATATATCAAAAAATACAACGGCCAGTTCGAGGTTATATACTTATGATTTTATGATTTTATATTTTTTCGAAAACAAGTAATTTTGTGGGTTAACACTTACGCATTTTGCCAGATTTTTTTTACAGATTCAAATATTGACGTTTCTTGTTTATTAGCTTGAGAATATTGTATTATGAAATATAAAAAACGAAAACAACCAGTTCGAGGTTATATACTTAAGATTTTATGATTTTGTACTTTTACTAAAACGCACCATTTTGTGGGTTAACACTAATGCATTTTGCCAAAAAATTTTACAGAACAAAAAATTAACGTTTCTTGTTTATTAGCTTGAGAATATTGTATTATGATATATCAAAAAAGAAAACGGCCAGTTTGAGGTTATATACTTATGATTTTATGATTTTGTATTTTTTCTAAAACGAGCAATTTTGTGGGTTAACAGTCACGCATTTTGCTAGTTTTTTTACAGAACAAAAAATTGACGTTTCTTGTTTATTAGCTTGACAATATTGTATTATGATATATCAAAAAAGAAAACGGCCAGTTCGAGGTTATATACTTAAGATATTATGATTTTATATTTTTTCTAAAACGAGCAATTTTGTGGGTTAACACTCACGCATTTTGCCAGATTTTTTTTACATAACCAAAAATTGATATTTCTTGTTTATTAGTTTTAGAATATTGTATTATGATATATCAAAAAAGAAATTGGTCAGTTCGAGGTTATATACTTATGATTTTATGGTTTTGTATATTTACTAAAACGCACCATTTTGTGGGTTAACAGTCACGCATATTGCCAGATTTTTTTTTAGAACCAAAAATTGACGTTTCTTGTTTATTAGCTCACTCAAGCATTTTGCCAGATTTTTTTACATAACCAAAAATTGAAGTTTCTTGTTTATTAGCTTTAGAATATTATATTATGATATATGAAAAAATAAATCGGCCAGTTCGAGGGTATATTCTTATGATTTTATGATTTTGTATTTTTTTTAAAAACGAGCAATTTTGTGGGTTAACACTCACGCATTTTACCAGATTTTTATGCATAACAAGAAATTGACGTTTCGTATTTTTAGCTTGAGAATATTGTATTATGATATATCAAAAAATACAACGGCCAGTTCGAGGTTATATACTTATGATTTTATGATTTTATATTTTTTCGAAAACAAGTAATTTTGTGGGTTAACACTTACGCATTTTGCCAGATTTTTTTTACAGATTCAAATATTGACGTTTCTTGTTTATTAGCTTGAGAATATTGTATTATGAAATATAAAAAACGAAAACAACCAGTTCGAGGTTATATACTTAAGATTTTATGATTTTGTACTTTTACTAAAACGCACCATTTTGTGGGTTAACACTAATGCATTTTGCCAAAAAATTTTACAGAACAAAAAATTAACGTTTCTTGTTTATTAGCTTGAGAATATTGTATTATGATATATCAAAAAAGAAAACGGCCAGTTTGAGGTTATATACTTATGATTTTATGATTTTGTATTTTTTCTAAAACGAGCAATTTTGTGGGTTAACAGTCACGCATTTTGCTAGTTTTTTTACAGAACAAAAAATTGACGTTTCTTGTTTATTAGCTTGACAATATTGTATTATGATATATCAAAAAAGAAAACGGCCAGTTCGAGGTTATATACTTAAGATATTATGATTTTATATTTTTTCTAAAACGAGCAATTTTGTGGGTTAACACTCACGCATTTTGCCAGATTTTTTTTACATAACCAAAAATTGATATTTCTTGTTTATTAGTTTTAGAATATTGTATTATGATATATCAAAAAAGAAATTGGTCAGTTCGAGGTTATATACTTATGATTTTATGGTTTTGTATATTTACTAAAACGCACCATTTTGTGGGTTAACAGTCACGCATATTGCCAGATTTTTTTTTAGAACCAAAAATTGACGTTTCTTGTTTATTAGCTCACTCAAGCATTTTGCCAGATTTTTTTACATAACCAAAAATTGAAGTTTCTTGTTTATTAGCTTTAGAATATTATATTATGATATATGAAAAAATAAATCGGCCAGTTCGAGGGTATATTCTTATGATTTTATGATTTTGTATTTTTTTTAAAAACGAGCAATTTTGTGGGTTAACACTCACGCATTTTACCAGATTTTTATGCATAACAAGAAATTGACGTTTCGTATTTTTAGCTTGAGAATATTGTATTATGATATATCAAAAAATACAACGGCCAGTTCGAGGTTATATACTTATGATTTTATGATTTTATATTTTTTCGAAAACAAGTAATTTTGTGGGTTAACACTTACGCATTTTGCCAGATTTTTTTTACAGATTCAAATATTGACGTTTCTTGTTTATTAGCTTGAGAATATTGTATTATGAAATATAAAAAACGAAAACAACCAGTTCGAGGTTATATACTTAAGATTTTATGATTTTGTACTTTTACTAAAACGCACCATTTTGTGGGTTAACACTAATGCATTTTGCCAAAAAATTTTACAGAACAAAAAATTAACGTTTCTTGTTTATTAGCTTGAGAATATTGTATTATGATATATCAAAAAAGAAAACGGCCAGTTTGAGGTTATATACTTATGATTTTGTATTTTTTCTAAAACGAGCAATTTTGTGGGTTAACAGTCACGCATTTTGCTAGTTTTTTTACAGAACAAAAAATTGACGTTTCTTGTTTATTAGCTTGACAATATTGTATTATGATATATCAAAAAAGAAAACGGCCAGTTCGAGGTTATATACTTAAGATATTATGATTTTATATTTTTTCTAAAACGAGCAATTTTGTGGGTTAACACTCACGCATTTTGCCAGATTTTTTTTACATAACCAAAAATTGATATTTCTTGTTTATTAGTTTTAGAATATTGTATTATGATATATCAAAAAAGAAATTGGTCAGTTCGAGGTTATATACTTATGATTTTATGGTTTTGTATATTTACTAAAACGCACCATTTTGTGGGTTAACAGTCACGCATATTGCCAGATTTTTTTTTAGAACCAAAAATTGACGTTTCTTGTTTATTAGCTCACTCAAGCATTTTGCCAGATTTTTTTACATAACCAAAAATTGAAGTTTCTTGTTTATTAGCTTTAGAATATTATATTATGATATATGAAAAAATAAATCGGCCAGTTCGAGGGTATATTCTTATGATTTTATGATTTTGTATTTTTTTTAAAAACGAGCAATTTTGTGGGTTAACACTCACGCATTTTACCAGATTTTTATGCATAACAAGAAATTGACGTTTCGTATTTTTAGCTTGAGAATATTGTATTATGATATATCAAAAAATACAACGGCCAGTTCGAGGTTATATACTTATGATTTTATGATTTTATATTTTTTCGAAAACAAGTAATTTTGTGGGTTAACACTTACGCATTTTGCCAGATTTTTTTTACAGATTCAAATATTGACGTTTCTTGTTTATTAGCTTGAGAATATTGTATTATGAAATATAAAAAACGAAAACAACCAGTTCGAGGTTATATACTTAAGATTTTATGATTTTGTACTTTTACTAAAACGCACCATTTTGTGGGTTAACACTAATGCATTTTGCCAAAAAATTTTACAGAACAAAAAATTAACGTTTCTTGTTTATTAGCTTGAGAATATTGTATTATGATATATCAAAAAAGAAAACGGCCAGTTTGAGGTTATATACTTATGATTTTATGATTTTGTATTTTTTCTAAAACGAGCAATTTTGTGGGTTAACAGTCACGCATTTTGCTAGTTTTTTTACAGAACAAAAAATTGACGTTTCTTGTTTATTAGCTTGACAATATTGTATTATGATATATCAAAAAAGAAAACGGCCAGTTCGAGGTTATATACTTAAGATATTATGATTTTATATTTTTTCTAAAACGAGCAATTTTGTGGGTTAACACTCACGCATTTTGCCAGATTTTTTTTACATAACCAAAAATTGATATTTCTTGTTTATTAGTTTTAGAATATTGTATTATGATATATCAAAAAAGAAATTGGTCAGTTCGAGGTTATATACTTATGATTTTATGGTTTTGTATATTTACTAAAACGCACCATTTTGTGGGTTAACAGTCACGCATATTGCCAGATTTTTTTTTAGAACCAAAAATTGACGTTTCTTGTTTATTAGCTCACTCAAGCATTTTGCCAGATTTTTTTACATAACCAAAAATTGAAGTTTCTTGTTTATTAGCTTTAGAATATTATATTATGATATATGAAAAAATAAATCGGCCAGTTCGAGGGTATATTCTTATGATTTTATGATTTTGTATTTTTTTTAAAAACGAGCAATTTTGTGGGTTAACACTCACGCATTTTACCAGATTTTTATGCATAACAAGAAATTGACGTTTCGTATTTTTAGCTTGAGAATATTGTATTATGATATATCAAAAAATACAACGGCCAGTTCGAGGTTATATACTTATGATTTTATGATTTTATATTTTTTCGAAAACAAGTAATTTTGTGGGTTAACACTTACGCATTTTGCCAGATTTTTTTTACAGATTCAAATATTGACGTTTCTTGTTTATTAGCTTGAGAATATTGTATTATGAAATATAAAAAACGAAAACAACCAGTTCGAGGTTATATACTTAAGATTTTATGATTTTGTACTTTTACTAAAACGCACCATTTTGTGGGTTAACACTAATGCATTTTGCCAAAAAATTTTACAGAACAAAAAATTAACGTTTCTTGTTTATTAGCTTGAGAATATTGTATTATGATATATCAAAAAAGAAAACGGCCAGTTTGAGGTTATATACTTATGATTTTGTATTTTTTCTAAAACGAGCAATTTTGTGGGTTAACAGTCACGCATTTTGCTAGTTTTTTTACAGAACAAAAAATTGACGTTTCTTGTTTATTAGCTTGACAATATTGTATTATGATATATCAAAAAAGAAAACGGCCAGTTCGAGGTTATATACTTAAGATATTATGATTTTATATTTTTTCTAAAACGAGCAATTTTGTGGGTTAACACTCACGCATTTTGCCAGATTTTTTTTACATAACCAAAAATTGATATTTCTTGTTTATTAGTTTTAGAATATTGTATTATGATATATCAAAAAAGAAATTGGTCAGTTCGAGGTTATATACTTATGATTTTATGGTTTTGTATATTTACTAAAACGCACCATTTTGTGGGTTAACAGTCACGCATATTGCCAGATTTTTTTTTAGAACCAAAAATTGACGTTTCTTGTTTATTAGCTCACTCAAGCATTTTGCCAGATTTTTTTACATAACCAAAAATTGAAGTTTCTTGTTTATTAGCTTTAGAATATTATATTATGATATATGAAAAAATAAATCGGCCAGTTCGAGGGTATATTCTTATGATTTTATGATTTTGTATTTTTTTTAAAAACGAGCAATTTTGTGGGTTAACACTCACGCATTTTACCAGATTTTTATGCATAACAAGAAATTGACGTTTCGTATTTTTAGCTTGAGAATATTGTATTATGATATATCAAAAAATACAACGGCCAGTTCGAGGTTATATACTTATGATTTTATGATTTTATATTTTTTCGAAAACAAGTAATTTTGTGGGTTAACACTTACGCATTTTGCCAGATTTTTTTTACAGATTCAAATATTGACGTTTCTTGTTTATTAGCTTGAGAATATTGTATTATGAAATATAAAAAACGAAAACAACCAGTTCGAGGTTATATACTTATGATTTTATGATTTTGTACTTTTACTAAAACGCACTATTTTGTGGGTTAACACTAATGCATTTTGCCAAAAAAATTTACAGAACAAAAAATTAACTTTTCTTGTTTATTAGCTTGAGAATATTGTATTATGATATATCAAAAAAGAAAACGGCCAGTTCGAGGTTATATACTTATGATTTTATGATTTTGTATTTTTTCTAAAACGAGCAATTTTGTGGGTTAACACTCACGAATTTTGCTAGTTTTTTTACAGAACAAAAAATTGACGTTTCTTGTTTATTAGCTTGACAATATTGTATTATGATATATCAAAAAAGAAAACGGTCAGTTCGAGGTTATATACTTAAGATATTATGATTTTATATTTTTTTCAAAAACGGGCAATTTTGTGGGTTAACACTCACGCATATTGCCAGATTTTTTTTTAGAACCAAAAATTGACGTTTCTTGTTTATTAGCTCACTCAAGCATTTTGCCAGATTTTTTTACATAACCAAAAATTGAAGTTTCTTGTTTATTAGCTTTAGAATATTATATTATGATATATGAAAAAATAAATCGGCCAGTTCGAGGGTATATTCTTATGATTTTATGATTTTGTATTTTTTTAAAAAACGAGCAATTTTGTGGGTTAACACTCACGCATTTTACCAGATTTTTATGCATAACAAGAAATTGACGTTTCGTATTTTTAGCTTGAGAATATTGTATTATGATATATCAAAAAATACAACGGCCAGTTCGAGGTTATATACTTATGATTTTATGATTTTATATTTTTTCGAAAACAAGTAATTTTGTGGGTTAACACTTACGCATTTTGCCAGATTTTTTTTACAGATTCAAATATTGACGTTTCTTGTTTATTAGCTTGAGAATATTGTATTATGAAATATAAAAAACGAAAACAACCAGTTCGAGGTTATATACTTAAGATTTTATGATTTTGTACTTTTACTAAAACGCACCATTTTGTGGGTTAACACTAATGCATTTTGCCAAAAAATTTTACAGAACAAAAAATTAACGTTTCTTGTTTATTAGCTTGAGAATATTGTATTATGATATATCAAAAAAGAAAACGGCCAGTTTGAGGTTATATACTTATGATTTTATGATTTTGTATTTTTTCTAAAACGAGCAATTTTGTGGGTTAACAGTCACGCATTTTGCTAGTTTTTTTACAGAACAAAAAATTGACGTTTCTTGTTTATTAGCTTGACAATATTGTATTATGATATATCAAAAAAGAAAACGGCCAGTTCGAGGTTATATACTTAAGATATTATGATTTTATATTTTTTCTAAAACGAGCAATTTTGTGGGTTAACACTCACGCATTTTGCCAGATTTTTTTTACATAACCAAAAATTGATATTTCTTGTTTATTAGTTTTAGAATATTGTATTATGATATATCAAAAAAGAAATTGGTCAGTTCGAGGTTATATACTTATGATTTTATGGTTTTGTATATTTACTAAAACGCACCATTTTGTGGGTTAACAGTCACGCATATTGCCAGATTTTTTTTTAGAACCAAAAATTGACGTTTCTTGTTTATTAGCTCACTCAAGCATTTTGCCAGATTTTTTTACATAACCAAAAATTGAAGTTTCTTGTTTATTAGCTTTAGAATATTATATTATGATATATGAAAAAATAAATCGGCCAGTTCGAGGGTATATTCTTATGATTTTATGATTTTGTATTTTTTTTAAAAACGAGCAATTTTGTGGGTTAACACTCACGCATTTTACCAGATTTTTATGCATAACAAGAAATTGACGTTTCGTATTTTTAGCTTGAGAATATTGTATTATGATATATCAAAAAATACAACGGCCAGTTCGAGGTTATATACTTATGATTTTATGATTTTATATTTTTTCGAAAACAAGTAATTTTGTGGGTTAACACTTACGCATTTTGCCAGATTTTTTTTACAGATTCAAATATTGACGTTTCTTGTTTATTAGCTTGAGAATATTGTATTATGAAATATAAAAAACGAAAACAACCAGTTCGAGGTTATATACTTAAGATTTTATGATTTTGTACTTTTACTAAAACGCACCATTTTGTGGGTTAACACTAATGCATTTTGCCAAAAAATTTTACAGAACAAAAAATTAACGTTTCTTGTTTATTAGCTTGAGAATATTGTATTATGATATATCAAAAAAGAAAACGGCCAGTTTGAGGTTATATACTTATGATTTTATGATTTTGTATTTTTTCTAAAACGAGCAATTTTGTGGGTTAACAGTCACGCATTTTGCTAGTTTTTTTACAGAACAAAAAATTGACGTTTCTTGTTTATTAGCTTGACAATATTGTATTATGATATATCAAAAAAGAAAACGGCCAGTTCGAGGTTATATACTTAAGATATTATGATTTTATATTTTTTCTAAAACGAGCAATTTTGTGGGTTAACACTCACGCATTTTGCCAGATTTTTTTTACATAACCAAAAATTGATATTTCTTGTTTATTAGTTTTAGAATATTGTATTATGATATATCAAAAAAGAAATTGGTCAGTTCGAGGTTATATACTTATGATTTTATGGTTTTGTATATTTACTAAAACGCACCATTTTGTGGGTTAACAGTCACGCATATTGCCAGATTTTTTTTTAGAACCAAAAATTGACGTTTCTTGTTTATTAGCTCACTCAAGCATTTTGCCAGATTTTTTTACATAACCAAAAATTGAAGTTTCTTGTTTATTAGCTTTAGAATATTATATTATGATATATGAAAAAATAAATCGGCCAGTTCGAGGGTATATTCTTATGATTTTATGATTTTGTATTTTTTTTAAAAACGAGCAATTTTGTGGGTTAACACTCACGCATTTTACCAGATTTTTATGCATAACAAGAAATTGACGTTTCGTATTTTTAGCTTGAGAATATTGTATTATGATATATCAAAAAATACAACGGCCAGTTCGAGGTTATATACTTATGATTTTATGATTTTATATTTTTTCGAAAACAAGTAATTTTGTGGGTTAACACTTACGCATTTTGCCAGATTTTTTTTACAGATTCAAATATTGACGTTTCTTGTTTATTAGCTTGAGAATATTGTATTATGAAATATAAAAAACGAAAACAACCAGTTCGAGGTTATATACTTAAGATTTTATGATTTTGTACTTTTACTAAAACGCACCATTTTGTGGGTTAACACTAATGCATTTTGCCAAAAAATTTTACAGAACAAAAAATTAACGTTTCTTGTTTATTAGCTTGAGAATATTGTATTATGATATATCAAAAAAGAAAACGGCCAGTTTGAGGTTATATACTTATGATTTTATGATTTTGTATTTTTTCTAAAACGAGCAATTTTGTGGGTTAACAGTCACGCATTTTGCTAGTTTTTTTACAGAACAAAAAATTGACGTTTCTTGTTTATTAGCTTGACAATATTGTATTATGATATATCAAAAAAGAAAACGGCCAGTTCGAGGTTATATACTTAAGATATTATGATTTTATATTTTTTCTAAAACGAGCAATTTTGTGGGTTAACACTCACGCATTTTGCCAGATTTTTTTTACATAACCAAAAATTGATATTTCTTGTTTATTAGTTTTAGAATATTGTATTATGATATATCAAAAAAGAAATTGGTCAGTTCGAGGTTATATACTTATGATTTTATGGTTTTGTATATTTACTAAAACGCACCATTTTGTGGGTTAACAGTCACGCATATTGCCAGATTTTTTTTTAGAACCAAAAATTGACGTTTCTTGTTTATTAGCTCACTCAAGCATTTTGCCAGATTTTTTTACATAACCAAAAATTGAAGTTTCTTGTTTATTAGCTTTAGAATATTATATTATGATATATGAAAAAATAAATCGGCCAGTTCGAGGGTATATTCTTATGATTTTATGATTTTGTATTTTTTTTAAAAACGAGCAATTTTGTGGGTTAACACTCACGCATTTTACCAGATTTTTATGCATAACAAGAAATTGACGTTTCGTATTTTTAGCTTGAGAATATTGTATTATGATATATCAAAAAATACAACGGCCAGTTCGAGGTTATATACTTATGATTTTATGATTTTATATTTTTTCGAAAACAAGTAATTTTGTGGGTTAACACTTACGCATTTTGCCAGATTTTTTTTACAGATTCAAATATTGACGTTTCTTGTTTATTAGCTTGAGAATATTGTATTATGAAATATAAAAAACGAAAACAACCAGTTCGAGGTTATATACTTAAGATTTTATGATTTTGTACTTTTACTAAAACGCACCATTTTGTGGGTTAACACTAATGCATTTTGCCAAAAAATTTTACAGAACAAAAAATTAACGTTTCTTGTTTATTAGCTTGAGAATATTGTATTATGATATATCAAAAAAGAAAACGGCCAGTTTGAGGTTATATACTTATGATTTTGTATTTTTTCTAAAACGAGCAATTTTGTGGGTTAACAGTCACGCATTTTGCTAGTTTTTTTACAGAACAAAAAATTGACGTTTCTTGTTTATTAGCTTGACAATATTGTATTATGATATATCAAAAAAGAAAACGGCCAGTTCGAGGTTATATACTTAAGATATTATGATTTTATATTTTTTCTAAAACGAGCAATTTTGTGGGTTAACACTCACGCATTTTGCCAGATTTTTTTTACATAACCAAAAATTGATATTTCTTGTTTATTAGTTTTAGAATATTGTATTATGATATATCAAAAAAGAAATTGGTCAGTTCGAGGTTATATACTTATGATTTTATGGTTTTGTATATTTACTAAAACGCACCATTTTGTGGGTTAACAGTCACGCATATTGCCAGATTTTTTTTTAGAACCAAAAATTGACGTTTCTTGTTTATTAGCTCACTCAAGCATTTTGCCAGATTTTTTTACATAACCAAAAATTGAAGTTTCTTGTTTATTAGCTTTAGAATATTATATTATGATATATGAAAAAATAAATCGGCCAGTTCGAGGGTATATTCTTATGATTTTATGATTTTGTATTTTTTTTAAAAACGAGCAATTTTGTGGGTTAACACTCACGCATTTTACCAGATTTTTATGCATAACAAGAAATTGACGTTTCGTATTTTTAGCTTGAGAATATTGTATTATGATATATCAAAAAATACAACGGCCAGTTCGAGGTTATATACTTATGATTTTATGATTTTATATTTTTTCGAAAACAAGTAATTTTGTGGGTTAACACTTACGCATTTTGCCAGATTTTTTTTACAGATTCAAATATTGACGTTTCTTGTTTATTAGCTTGAGAATATTGTATTATGAAATATAAAAAACGAAAACAACCAGTTCGAGGTTATATACTTAAGATTTTATGATTTTGTACTTTTACTAAAACGCACCATTTTGTGGGTTAACACTAATGCATTTTGCCAAAAAAATTTACAGAACAAAAAATTAACGTTTCTTGTTTATTAGCTTGAGAATATTGTATTATGATATATCAAAAAAGAAAACGGCCAGTTTGAGGTTATATACTTATGATTTTATGATTTTGTATTTTTTCTAAAACGAGCAATTTTGTGGGTTAACAGTCACGCATTTTGCTAGTTTTTTTACAGAACAAAAAATTGACGTTTCTTGTTTATTAGCTTGACAATATTGTATTATGATATATCAAAAAAGAAAACGGCCAGTTCGAGGTTATATACTTAAGATATTATGATTTTATATTTTTTCTAAAACGAGCAATTTTGTGGGTTAACACTCACGCATTTTGCCAGATTTTTTTTACATAACCAAAAATTGATATTTCTTGTTTATTAGTTTTAGAATATTGTATTATGATATATCAAAAAAGAAATTGGTCAGTTCGAGGTTATATACTTATGATTTTATGGTTTTGTATATTTACTAAAACGCACCATTTTGTGGGTTAACAGTCACGCATATTGCCAGATTTTTTTTTAGAACCAAAAATTGACGTTTCTTGTTTATTAGCTCACTCAAGCATTTTGCCAGATTTTTTTACATAACCAAAAATTGAAGTTTCTTGTTTATTAGCTTTAGAATATTATATTATGATATATGAAAAAATAAATCGGCCAGTTCGAGGGTATATTCTTATGATTTTATGATTTTGTATTTTTTTTAAAAACGAGCAATTTTGTGGGTTAACACTCACGCATTTTACCAGATTTTTATGCATAACAAGAAATTGACGTTTCGTATTTTTAGCTTGAGAATATTGTATTATGATATATCAAAAAATACAACGGCCAGTTCGAGGTTATATACTTATGATTTTATGATTTTATATTTTTTCGAAAACAAGTAATTTTGTGGGTTAACACTTACGCATTTTGCCAGATTTTTTTTACAGATTCAAATATTGACGTTTCTTGTTTATTAGCTTGAGAATATTGTATTATGAAATATAAAAAACGAAAACAACCAGTTCGAGGTTATATACTTAAGATTTTATGATTTTGTACTTTTACTAAAACGCACCATTTTGTGGGTTAACACTAATGCATTTTGCCAAAAAATTTTACAGAACAAAAAATTAACGTTTCTTGTTTATTAGCTTGAGAATATTGTATTATGATATATCAAAAAAGAAAACGGCCAGTTTGAGGTTATATACTTATGATTTTGTATTTTTTCTAAAACGAGCAATTTTGTGGGTTAACAGTCACGCATTTTGCTAGTTTTTTTACAGAACAAAAAATTGACGTTTCTTGTTTATTAGCTTGACAATATTGTATTATGATATATCAAAAAAGAAAACGGCCAGTTCGAGGTTATATACTTAAGATATTATGATTTTATATTTTTTCTAAAACGAGCAATTTTGTGGGTTAACACTCACGCATTTTGCCAGATTTTTTTTACATAACCAAAAATTGATATTTCTTGTTTATTAGTTTTAGAATATTGTATTATGATATATCAAAAAAGAAATTGGTCAGTTCGAGGTTATATACTTATGATTTTATGGTTTTGTATATTTACTAAAACGCACCATTTTGTGGGTTAACAGTCACGCATATTGCCAGATTTTTTTACAGAACCAAAAATTGACGTTTCTTGTTTATTAGCTCACTCAAGCATTTTGCCAGATTTTTTTACATAACCAAAAATTGAAGTTTCTTGTTTATTAGCTTTAGAATATTATATTATGATATATGAAAAAATAAATCGGCCAGTTCGAGGGTATATTCTTATGATTTTATCATTTTGTATTTTTTTTAAAAACGAGCAATTTTGTGGGTTAACACTCACGCATTTTACCAGATTTTTATGCATAACAAGAAATTGACGTTTCGTATTTTTAGCTTGAGAATATTGTATTATGATATATCAAAAAATACAACGGCCAGTTCGAGGTTATATACTTATGATTTTATGATTTTATATTTTTTCGAAAACAAGTAATTTTGTGGGTTAACACTTACGCATTTTGCCAGATTTTTTTTACAGATTCAAATATTGACGTTTCTTGTTTATTAGCTTGAGAATATTGTATTATGAAATATAAAAAACGAAAACAACCAGTTCGAGGTTATATACTTATGATTTTATGATTTTGTACTTTTACTAAAACGCACTATTTTGTGGGTTAACACTAATGCATTTTGCCAAAAAAATTTACAGAACAAAAAATTAACGTTTCTTGTTTATTAGCTTGAGAATATTGTATTATGATATATCAAAAAAGAAAACGGCCAGTTCGAGGTTATATACTTATGATTTTATGATTTTGTATTTTTTCTAAAACGAGCAATTTTGTGGGTTAACACTCACGAATTTTGCTAGTTTTTTTACAGAACAAAAAATTGACGTTTCTTGTTTATTAGCTTGACAATATTGTATTATGATATATCAAAAAAGAAAACGGTCAGTTCGAGGTTATATACTTAAGATATTATGATTTTATATTTTTTTCAAAAACGAGCAATTTTGTGGGTTAACACTCACGCATATTGCCAGATTTTTTTTTAGAACCAAAAATTGACGTTTCTTGTTTATTAGCTCACTCAAGCATTTTGCCAGATTTTTTTACATAACCAAAAATTGAAGTTTCTTGTTTATTAGCTTTAGAATATTATATTATGATATATGAAAAAATAAATCGGCCAGTTCGAGGGTATATTCTTATGATTTTATGATTTTGTATTTTTTTAAAAAACGAGCAATTTTGTGGGTTAACACTCACGCATTTTACCAGATTTTTATGCATAACAAGAAATTGACGTTTCGTATTTTTAGCTTGAGAATATTGTATTATGATATATCAAAAAATACAACGGCCAGTTCGAGGTTATATACTTATGATTTTATGATTTTATATTTTTTCGAAAACAAGTAATTTTGTGGGTTAACACTTACGCATTTTGGCAGATTTTTTTTACAGATTCAAATATTGACGTTTCTTGTTTATTAGCTTGAGAATATTGTATTATGAAATATAAAAAACGAAAACAACCAGTTCGAGGTTATATACTTATGATTTTATGATTTCGTACTTTTACTAAAACGCACTATTTTGTGGGTTAACACTAATACATTTTGCCAAAAAAATTTACAGAACAAAAAATTAACGTTTCTTGTTTATTAGCTTGAGAATATTGTATTATGATATATCAAAAAAGAAAACGGCCAGTTCGAGGTTATATACTTATGATTTTATGATTTTGAATTTTTTCTAAAACGAGCAATTTTGTGGGTTAACACTCACGCATTTTGCTAGTTTTTTTACAGAACAAAAAATTGACGTTTCTTGTTTATTAGCTTGACAATATTGTATTATGATATATCAAAAAAGAAAACGGCCAGTTCGAGGTTATATACTTAAGATATTATGATTTTATATTTTTTTCAAAAACGAGCAATTTTGTGGGTTAACACTCACGCATATTGCCAGATTTTTTTACAGAACCAAAAATTGACGTTTCTTGTTTATTAGCTCACTCAAGCATTTTGCCAGATTTTTTTACATAACCAAAAATTGAAGTTTCTTGTTTATTAGCTTTAGAATATTATATTATGATATATGAAAAAATAAATCGGCCAGTTCGAGGGTATATTCTTATGATTTTATGATTTTGTATTTTTTTCAAAAACGAGCAATTTTGTGGGTTAACACTCACGCATTTTACCATATTTTTATGCATAACAAAAAATTAACGTTTTGTATTTTTAGCTTGAGAATATTGTATTATGATATATCAAAAAATACAACGGCCAGTTCGAGGTTATATACTTATGATTTTATGATTTTATGATTTTATATTTTTTCGAAAACAAGTAATTTTGTGGGTTAACACTTACGCATTTTGCCAGATTTATTTTTACAGATTCAAATATTGACGTGTCTTGTTTATTAGCTTGAGAATATTGTATTATGAAATATAAAAAACGAAAACAACCAGTTCGAGGTTATATACTTATGATTTTATGATTTTGTACTTTTACTAAAACGCACCATTTTGTGGGTTAACACTGATGCATTTTGCCAAAAAAATTTACAGAACAAAAAATTAACATTTCTTGTTTATTAGCTTGAGAATATTGTATTATGATATATCAAAAAAGAAAACGGCCAGTTCGAGGTTATATACTTATGATTTTATGATTTTGTATTTTTTCTAAAACGAGCAATTTTGTGGGTTAACACTCACGCATTTTGCTAGTTTTTTTACAGAACAAAAAATTGACGTTTATTGTTTATTAGCTTGACAATATTGTATTATGATATATCAAAAAAGAAAACGGCCAGTTCGAGGTTATATACTTAAGATATTATGATTTTATATTTTTTTCAAAAACGAGCAATTTTGTGGGTTAACACTCACGCATATTGCCAGATTTTTTTACAGAACCAAAAATTGACGTTTCTTGTTTATTAGCTCACTCAAGCATTTTGCCAGATTTTTTTACATAACCAAAAATTGAAGTTTCTTGTTTATTAGCTTTAGAATATTATATTATGATATATGAAAAAATAAATCGGCCAGTTCGAGGGTATATTCTTATGATTTTATGATTTTGTATTTTTTTTAAAAACGAGCAATTTTGTGGGTTAACACTCACGCATTTTACCAGATTTTTATGCATAACAAGAAATTGACGTTTCGTATTTTTAGCTTGAGAATATTGTATTATGATATATCAAAAAATACAACGGCCAGTTCGAGGTTATATACTTATGATTTTATGATTTTATATTTTTTCGAAAACGAGCAATTTTGTGGGTTAACACTTACGCATTTTGCCAGATTTATTTTTACAGATTCAAATATTGACGTTTCTTGTTTATTAGCTTGAGAATATTGTATTATGAAATATAAAAAACGAAAACAACCAGTTCGAGGTTATATACTTATGATTTTATGATTTTGTACTTTTACTAAAACGCACCATTTTGTGGGTTAACACTAATGCATTTTGCCAAAAAAATTTACAGAACAAAAAATTAACGTTTCTTGTTTATTAGCTTGAGAATATTGTATTATGATATATCAAAAAAGAAAACGGCCAGTTCGAGGTTATATACTTATGATTTTATGATTTTGTATTTTTTCTAAAACGAGCAATTTTGTGGGTTAACACTCACGCATTTTGCTAGTTTTTTTACAGAACAAAAAATTGACGTTTCTTGTTTATTAGCTTGACAATATTGTATTATGATATATCAAAAAAGAAAACGGCCAGTTCGAGATTATATACTTAAGATATTATGATTTTATATTTTTTTCAAAAACGAGCAATTTTGTGGGTTAACACTCACGCATATTGCCAGATTTTTTTACAGAACCAAAAATTGACGTTTCTTGTTTATTAGCTCACTGAAGCATTTTGCCAGATTTTTTTACATAACCAAAAATTGAAGTTTCTTGTTTAGTAGCTTTAGAATATTATATTATGATATATGAAAAAATAAATCGGCCAGTTCGAGGGTATATTCTTATGATTTTATGATTTTGTATTTTTTTCAAAAACGAGCAATTTTGTGGGTTAACACTCACGCATTTTACCAGATTTTTTTTAAAGAACCAAAAATTGACGTTTCTTGTTTATTAGCTTGAGAATATTGTATTATGATATATCAAAAAAGAAAACGGCCAGTTCGAGGTTATATACTTAAGATATTATGATTTTATATTTTTTCTAAAACGAGCAATTTTGTGGGTTAAAACTCAGACATTTTGCCAGATTTTTTTACATAACCAAAAATGGATATTTCTTGTTTATTAGCTTTAGAATATTGTATTATGATATATCAAAAAAGAAATTGGTCAGTTCGAGGTTATATACTTATGATTTTATGATTTTGTATTTTTTCTGAAACGAGCAATTTTGTGGGTTAACACTCAAGCATTTTGCCAGATTTTTTTACATAACCAAAAATTGAAGTTTCTTGTTTATTAGCTTTAGAATATTATATTATGATATATGAAAAAAGTAATCGGCCAGTTCGAGGGTATATTCTTATAATTTTATGATTTTGTATTTTTTCGAAAACGAGCAATTTTGTGGGTTAACACTCACGCATTTTGTCACATTTTTATACATAACCAAAAATTGACGTTTCGTATTTTTAGCGTGAGAATATTGTATTATGATATATCAAAAAAGACAACGGCCAGTTCGAGGTTATATACTTATGATTTTATGATTTTATATTTTTTTGAATACGAGCCATTTTGTGGGTTAACACTCACGCATTTTGCCAGATTTTTTTTTGGAACCAAAAATTGACGTTTCTTGTTTATTAGCTTGAGAATATTGTATTATGATATATTAAAAACGAAAACGGCCAGTTCGAGATTATATACTTATGATTTTATGATTTTGTACTTTTACTAAAACACACCATTTTGTGGGTTAACACTCAAGCATTTTGCCAAAAAATTTTACAGAACCAAAAATTGACGTTTCTTGTTTATTAGCTTGAGAATATTGTATTATGATATATCAAAAAAGAAAACGGCCAGTTCGAGGTTATATACTTATGATTTTATATTTTTTCTAAAACGAGCAATTTTGTGGGTTAACACTCACGCATTTTGCCAGATTTTTATACATAACCAAAAATTGACGTTTCGTATTTTTAGCTTGAGAATATTGTATTATGATATATCAAAAAAGACAACGGCCAGTTCGAGGTTATATACTTATGATTTTATGATTTTATATTTTTTTGAAAACGAGCAATTTCGTGGGTTAACACTCACGCATTTTGCCATATTTTTTTTACAGAAACCAAAAATTGACGTTTCTTGTTTATTAGCTTGAGAATATTGTATTATAATATATTAAAAAAGAAAACGGCCAGTTCGAGGTTATATACTTATGATATTATGATTTTATATTTTTTCGAAAACGAGCAATTTTGTGGGTTAACACTCACGCATTTTGCCAGATTTTTTTACATAACCAAAAATGGATATTTCTTGTTTATTAGCTTTAGAATATTGTATTATGATATATCAAGAAAGAAATTGGTTAGTTCGAGGTTATATACTTATGACATTATGATTTTATATTTTTTCTAAAACGAGCAATTTTGTGGGTTAACACTCACGCATTTTGCCAGATTTTTATACATAACCAAAAATTGACGTTTCGTATTTTCAGATTGAGAATATCGTATTATGATATATAATAAAAAGACAACGGCCAGTTCGAGGTTATATACTCATGATTTTATGATTTTATATTTTTTTGAAAACGAGTAATTTTGTGGGTTAACACTCACGCATTTTGCCAGATTTTTTTTTTACAGAACCAAAAATTGATTTTTCTTGTTTATTATCTTGAGAATATTGTATTATGATATATCAAAAAAGAAAACGGCCAGTTCGAGGTTATATACTTATGATATTATGATTTTATATTTTTTCGAAAACGAGCAATTTTGTGGGTTAACACTCACGCATTTTGCCAGATTTTTTTACATAACCAAAAATTTATATTTCTTGTTTATTAGCTTTAGAATATTGTATTATGATATATCAAAAAAGAAATTGGTCAGTTCGAGGTTATATACTTATGATTTTATGATTTTGTATTTTTTACTAAAACGCACCATTTTGTGGGTTAACACTCACGCATTTTGCCAGATTTTTTTACAGAACCAAAAATTGAGTTTTCTTGTTTATTAGCTTGAGAATATTGTATTATGATATATCAAAAAAGAAAACGGCCAGTTCGAGGTTATATACTTATGATTTTATGATTTTGTATTTTTTCTAAAACATGCAATTTTGTGGGTTAACAGACAAGCATTTTGCCAGAATTTTTTACATAACCAAAAATTGAAGTTTCTTGTTTATTAGCTTTAGAATATTATATTATGACATATGAAAAAAGAAATCGGCCAATTCGAGGGTATATTCTTATGATTTTATGATATTATATTTTTATCGAAAACGAGCAATTTTGTGGGTTAACACTCACGCATTTTGCTAGATTTTTATACATAACCAAAATTTGACGTTTTGTATTTTTAGCTTGAGAATATTGTATTATGATATATCAAAAAAACAACGGCCAGTTCGAGGTTATATACTTATGATTTTATGATTTTATATTTTTTCGAAAACGAGCAATTTTGTGGGTTAACACTCACGCATTTTGCCAGATTTTTTTTTTCGGAACAAAAAATTGACGTTTCTTGTTTATTAGCTTGAGAATATTGTATTATGATATATAAAAAACGAAAACGGCCAGTTCGAGGTTATATACTTATGATTTTATGATTTTGTATTTTTTCTAAAACGCACCATTTTGTGGGTTAATACTCATGCATTTTGCCAAAATTTTTTACAGAACCAAAAATTGACGTTTCTTGTTTATTAGCTTGAAAATATTGTATAATGATATATAAAAAAAACGGCCAGTGCGAGGTTATATACTTATGATTTTATGATTTTGTATTTTTTCTAAAACGAGCAATTTTGTGGGTTAACACTCACGCATTTTGCCAGATTTTTTTACATAACCAAAAATGGATATTTCTTGTTTATTAGCTTTAGAATATTGTATTATGATATATCAAAAAAGAAATTGGTCAGTTCGAGGTTATATACTTATGAATTTATGATTTTGTATTTTTACTAAAACGCACCATTTTGTGGGTTAACACTCACGCATTTTGCCAGATTTTTTAACAGAACCAAAGATTGAGTTTTCTTGTTTATTAGCTTTAGAATATTGTATTATGATATATCAAAAAAGAAAACGGCCAGTTCGAGGTTATATACTTATGATTTTATGATTTTGTATTTTTTCTAAAACATGCAATTTTGTGGGTTAACACTCAAGCATTTTGCCAGATTTTTTTACATAACCAAAAATTGAAGTTTCTTGTTTATTAGCTTTAGAATATTATATTATGATATATGAAAAAAGAAATCGGCCAATTCGAGGGTATATTCTTATGATTTTATGATATTATATTTTTTTCGAAAACGAGCAATTTTGTGGGTTAACACTCACGCATTTTGCCAGATTTTTATACATAACCAAAAATTGACGTTTCGTATTTTTAGCTTGAGAATATTGTATTATGATATATCAAAAAAACAACGGCCAGTTCGAGGTTATATACTTATGATTTTATGATTTTATATTTTTTCGAAAACGAGCAATTTTGTGGGTTAACACTCACGCATTTTGCCAGATTTTTTTTTTCGGAACAAAAAATTGACGTTTCCTGTTTTATTAGCTTGAGAACATTGTATTATGATATATAAAAAACGAAAACGGCCAGTTCGAGGTTATATACTTATGATTTTATGATTTTGTATTTTTTCTAAAACGCACCATTTTGTGGGTTAATACTCGTGCATTTTGCCAAAATTTTTTACAGAACCAAAAATTGACGTTTCTTGTTTATTAGCTTGAAAATATTGTATTATGATATATCAAAAAAAAACGGCCAGTTCGAGGTTATATACTTATGATTTTATGATTTTGTATTTTTTCAAAAACGAGCAATTTTGTGGGTTAACACTCACGCATTTTGCCAATTTTTTTACAGAACCAAAAATTGACGTTTCTTTTATATTAGCTTGAAAATATTGTATTATGATATATAAAAAACAAAAACGGCCAGTTCAAGGTTATATAATTATGATTTTGTATTTTTACTAAAACACACCATTTTGTGGGTTAACACTCATGCATTTTGCCAAATTTTTTTATAGAACCAAAAATTGACGTTTCCTTTTTATTAGCTTGAGAATATTGTATTAAGATATATCAAAAAAGAAAACGGCCAGTTCGAGGTTATAAACTTATGATTTTATGATTTTGTATTTTTTCTAAAACGAACAATTTTGTGAGTTAACACTCACGCATTTTGCCAGTTTTTTTACAGAACCAAAAATTGACATTTCTTGTTATTAGCTTGAGAATATTGTATTATGATATATCAAAAAAGAAAACGGCCAGTTCGAGGTTATATACTTAAGATATTATTATTTTATATTTTTTCTAAAACGAGCAATTTTGTAGGTTAACACTTACGCATTTTGCCAGATTTTTTTACATAACCAAAAATTGATATTTCGTGTTTATTAGCTTTAGAATATTGTATTATGATATATCAAAAAAGAAACTGGTCAGATCGAGGTTATATACTTATGAATTTATGATTTTGTATTTTTTACTAAAACGCACCATTTTGTGGTTTAACACTCACGCATTTTGCCAGATTTTTTTACAGAACCAAAAATTGACGTTTCTGGTTTATTATTTTGAGAATATTGTATTATGATATATCAAAAAAGAAAATGGCCAGTTCGAGGTTATATGCTTATGATTTTATTATTTTGTATTTTTTCTAAAACGAGCAATTTTGTGGGTTAACACAAAAGCATTTTGCCAGATTTTTTTACATAACCAAAAATTGAAGTTTCTTGTTTATTAGCTTAAGAATATTATATTATGATATATGAAAAAAGAAATCGGCCAGTTCGAGGGTATATTCTTATTATTTTATGATTTTGTATTTTTTTCGAAAACGAGCAATTTTTTGGGGTAACACTCACGCATTTTGCCAGATTTTTTTTCGGAACCAAAAATTGATGTTTCTTTTTTATTAGCTTGAGAATATTGTATTATGATATATAAAAAAACGGCCAGTTCGAGGTTATATACTTATGATTTTATGATTTTATACTTTTACTAAAACGCACCATTTTTTTAGTTAACACTCATGCATTTTGTCAACATTTTTTACCGAACCAAAAATTGACGTTTCTTGTTTATTAGCTTGAGAATATTGTATTATGATATATCAAAAAAGAAAACGGCCAGATCGAGGTTATATACTTATGATTTTATGATTTTGTATTATTTCTAAAATAAGCAATTTTGTGGGTTAACCCTCACGCATTTTTCCAGTTTTTTTACAGAACAAAAAATTGACGTTTTTTTTTATCAACAAATCAAACTTTTTCATTATAAATCTACTTCAAGTCATTACAATATGGATACTACAAGCATTAGCCCAAGCATGGGTTTAATACCTTGTAGGCCCATTTGAAACTTTTAAAACATAAGAAATAAAACATTACAACCATAAGCCTTAACTACTCGGCCCAACATTTAGACTATTACAAAAAAATTTAAGCCCAATAAACTATTACAAGATAGAGCTAACTAACTAAATTCTCAGCTATTTTTATAACATTCAAATTTTTTAAACTTCTCTCACTAATCTTCATTTTCACCATTTCACAAATTCTCCCCATGATTTGTTCTTCATTTAAAATCAACCCATCATGTTCAATTTCATTTCTCTGCCTCCATATTACATAAATATATGAAGTAATCATTAAACTCACCATCATTTTCTTCTCTTTACTGGTTAAACCAAGGAACTTTTCTGTTAAATCTTCAAAATCTCTCGGTAACCATCTAATATCACAGATTTTTAGTAGTTTCTGCAATATTCTTTTAGAAAAGGAACATGAGAAAAAAATATGCACATTATCTTCCCCTATAGCCTTACACAAACTACATAAAGGATCAACTTGAGCTCCCCATTCAATCATTCTAAGCTTTGTACTAAGTCTATTTTGAATAGCAAGCCAAGATATAAAAACACACCTGGGGATATTAGCTCTTGAACAAATAAGCTCATACAAGTTGACAATTGTTGTATCAGTATCATTAGTGAGTTTGATAAGGGTTTTTTTGAAAGAAAACCCTTTCTTATTTGATTCACTCCTTATCTTCTTGTCATCTTGTTTATTAGCTTGAGAATATTGTATTATTATATATAAAACACGAAAACGGCTAGTTCGAGGTTATATACTTATGATTTTATGATTTTGAACTTTTACTAAAACGCACCATTTTGTGGGTTAACACTCATGCATTTTGCCAAAATTTTTTACAGAACCAAAAATTGACGTTTCTTGTTTATTAGCTTGAGAATATTGTATTATGATATATCAAAAAAGAAAACGGCCAGTTCGAGGTTATATACTTATGATTTGATAATTTTGTATTTTTTCTAAAACGAGCAATTTTGTGGGTTAACACTCCCACATTTTGCCAGTTTTTTTACAGAACCAAAAATTGACGTTTTTTTTTTATCAACAAATCAAACTTTTTTGTTATAAATCAACTTCAAGTCATTACAATATGGATACTACAAGCATTAGCCCAAGCATGGGTTTAATACCTTGTAGGCCCATTTGAAACTTTTAAAACATAAGAAATAAAACATTACAACCATAAGACTTAACTACTCGGCCCAACATTTAGACTATTACAAAAAAATTTAAGCCCAATAAACTATTACAAGATAGAGCTAACTAACTAAATTCTCAGCTATTTTTATAACATTCAAATTTTTTAAACTCCTTTCACTAAACTTCATTTTCACCATTTCACAAATTCTCCCCATGATTTGTTCTTCATTTAAAATCAACCCATCATGTTCAATTTCATTTCTCTGCCTCCATATTACATAAATATATGAAGTAATCATTAAACTCACCATCATTTTCTTCTCTTTACTGGTTAAACCAAGGAACTTTTCTGTTAAATCTTCAAAATCTCTCGGTAACCATCTAATATCACAGATTTTTAGTAGTTTCTGCAATATTCTTTTAGAAAAGGAACATGAGAAAAAAATATGCACATTATCTTCCCCTATAGCCTTAAACAAACTACATAAAGGATCAACTTGAGCTCCCCATTCAATCATTCTAAGCTTTGTACTAAGTCTATTTTGAATAGCAAGCCAAGATATAAAAACACACCTGGGGACATTAGCTCTTGACCAAATAAGCTCATACCAGTTGACAATTGTTGTATCAGTATCATTAGTGAGTTTGATAAGGGTTTTTTTTGAAAGAAAACCCTTTCTTATTTGATTCACTCCTTATCTTCTTGTCATCTTATTTATTAGTTTGAGAATATTGTATTATGATATATAAAAAACGAAAACGGCTAGTTCGAGGTTATATACTTATGATTTTATGATTTTGTACTTTTACTAAAACGCACCATTTTGTGGGTTAACACTCATGCATTTTGCCAAATTTTTTTACAAAACCAAAAATTGACGTTTCTTGTTTATTAGCTTGAGAATATTGTATTATGATATAATAAAAAAGAAAACAGCCAGTTCGAGGTTATATACTTATGATTTTATGATTTTGTATTTTTTCTAAAACACACCATTTTCTGGGTTAACAGTCACGCATTTTGCCAGATTTTTTTACAGAACCAAAAATTGACGTTTCTTGTTTATTAGCTTGAGAATATTGTATTATGATATATAAAAAAAGAAAACGGCCAGTTCGAGGTTATATACTTATGATTTTATGATTTTGTATTTTTTCTAAAACGAGCAATTTTGTGGGTTAACACTCAAGCATTTTGCCTGATTTTTTTACATTGAAGTTTCTTGTTTATTAGCTTTATAATATTATATTATGATATATGAAAAAAGAAATCGGCCAGTAGGAAGGTATATTCTTATGATTTTATGATTTTGTATTTTTTTCGAAAACGAGCAATTTCTTGGGTTAACACTCACGCATTTTGCAAGATTTTTATACATAACCAAAAATTGACGTTTCGTATTTTTAGCTTGAGAATATTGTATTATGATATATCAAAAATGACAACGGCCAGTTCGAGGTTATATACTTATGATTTTATGATTTTATATTTTTTTTTAAAACGAGCAATTTTGTGGGTTAACACTCAAGCATTTTGCCTGATTTTTTTACATTCAAGTTTCTTGTTTATTAGCTTTAGAATATTATATTATGATATATGAAAAAAGAAATCGGCCAGTAAAAAGGTATATTCTTATGATTTTACGAGTTTGTATTTTTTTCGAAAACGAGCAATTTTGTGGGTTAACACTCACGCATTTTGCCAGATTTTTATACATAACCAAAAATTGACGTTTCGTATTTTTAGCTTGAGAATATTGTATTATGATATATCAAAAAAGACAACGGCCAGATCGAGGTTATATACTTATGACTTTATGATTTTATATTTTTTTTTAAACGAGCAATTTTGTGGGTTAACACTCACGCATTTTGCCAGATTTTTTTTACAAAACCAAAAATTGACGTTTCTTGTTTATTAGCTTTAGAATATTGTATTATGATATATAAAAAACGAAAACAGCCAGTTCGAGGTTATATACTTATGATTTTATGATTTTGTACTTTTACTAAAACACACCATTTTGTGGGTTAACACTCATTCATTTTGTCAAAATTTTTTACAGAACCAAAAATTGACGTTTCTTGTTTATTAGCTTGAGAATATTGTATTATGATATAACAAAAAAGAAAACGGCCAGTTCGAGGTTATATACTTAAGATATTATGATTTTATATTTTTTCTAAAACGAGCAATTTTGTGGGTTAACACACACGCATTTTGTCAGATTTTTTTACATAACCAAAAATTGATATTTCTTGTTTATTAGCTTTAGAATATTGTATTATGATATATCAAAAAAGAAATTGGTCAGTTCGAGGTTATATACTTATGATTTTATGATTTTGTATTTTTACTAAAACGCACCATTTTGTGGGTTAACACTCACGCATTTTGCCAGATTTTTTTACAGAACCAAAAATTGACATTTCTTGTTTATTAGCTTGAGAATATTGTATTATAATATATAAAAAACGAAAACAGCCAGTTCGAGGTTATATAATTATGATTTTATGATTTTGTACTTTTACTAAAACGCACCATTTTGTGGGTTAACACTCATGCATTTTGCCAAAATTTTTTACAGAACCAAAAATTGAAGTTTCTTGTTTATTAGCTTGAGAATATTGTATTATGATATATCAAAAAAGAAAACGGCCAGTTCGAGGTTATATACTTATGATTTTATGATTTTGTATTTTTTCTAAAACGAGCAATTTTGTGGGTTAACACTCAAACATTTTGCCAGATTTTTTTACATAACCAAAAATTGAAGTTTCTTATTTATTAGCTTTAGAATATTATATTATGATATATGAAAAAAGAAATCGGCCAGTTCGAGGGTATATTCTTATGGTTTTATGATTTTGTATTTTTTTCGAAAACGAGCAATTTTTACGGTTAACACACTCTCGCATTTTACCAGATTTTTATACATAACCAAAAATTGACGTTTCGTATTTTTAGCTTGAGAATATTGTATTATGATATATCAAAAAATACAACGGCCAGTTCGAGGTTATATACTTATGATTTTATGATTTTATATTTTTTCGAAAACGAGCAATTTTGTGGGTTAACACTTACGCATTTTGCAAGATTTTTTTTACAGATTCAAATATTGACGTTTCTTGTTTATTAGCTTGAGAATATTGTATTATGAAATATAAAAAACGAAAACAGCCAGTTCGAGGTTATATACTTAAGATTTTATGATTTTGTACTTTTACTAAAACGCACCATTTTGTGGGTTAACACTAATGCATTTTGCCAAAATTTTTTACAGAACAAAAAATTAACGTTTCTTGTTTATTAGCTTGAGAATATTGTATTATGATATATCAAAAAAGAAAACGGTCAGTTCGAGGTTATATACTTATGATTTTATGATTTTGTATTTTTTCTAAAACGAGCAATTTTGTGGGTTAACACTCACGCATTTTGCTAGTTTTTTTACAGAACCAAAAATTGACGTTTCTTGTTTATTAGCTTGACAATATTGTATTATGATATATCAAAAAAGAAAACGGCCAGTTCGAGGTTATATACTTAAGATATTATGATTTTATATTTTTTCTAAAACGAGCAATTTTGTGGGTTAACACTCACGCATTTTGCCAGATTTTTTTTACATAACCAAAAATTGATATTTCTTGTTTATTAGTTTTAGAATATTGTATTATGATATATCAAAAAAGAAATTGGTCAGTTCGAGGTTATATACTTATGATTTTATGATTTTGTATATTTGCTAAAACGCACCATTTTTTGGGTTAACACTCACGCATATTGCCAGATTTTTTAACACAACCAAAAATTGACGTTTCTTGTTTATTAGCTCACTCAAGCATTTTGCCAGATTTTTTTACATAACCAAAAATTGAAGTTTCTTGTTTATTAGCTTTAGAATATTATATTATGATATATGAAAAAATAAATCGGCCAGTTCGAGGGTATATTCTTATGATTTTATGATTTTGTATTTTTTTCAAAAACGAGCAATTTTGTGGGTTAACACTCACGCATTTTACCAGATTTTTATGCATAACAAAAAATTGACGTTTCGTATTTTTAGCTTGAGAATATTGTATTATGATATATCAAAAAATACAACGGCCAGTTCGAGGTTATATACTTATGATTTTATGATTTTATATTTTTTCGAAAACGAGTAATTTTGTGGGTTAACACTTACGCATTTTGCCAGATTTTTTTTACAGATTCAAATATTGACGTTTCTTGTTTATTAGCTTGAGAATATTGTATTATGAAATATAAAAACGAAAACAACCAGTTCGAGGTTATATACTTAAGATTTTATGATTTTGTACTTTTACTAAAACACACCATTTTGTGGGTTAACACTAATGCATTTTGCCAAAAAATTTTACAGAACAAAAAATTAACGTTTCTTGTTTATTAGCTTGAGAATATTGTATTATGATATATCAAAAAAGAAAACGGCCAGTTCGAGGTTATATACTTATGATTTTATGATTTTGTATTTTTTCTAAAACGAGCAATTTTGTGGGTTAACACTCACGCATTTTGCTAGTTTTTTTACAGAACAAAAAATTGACGTTTCTTGTTTATTAGCTTGACAATATTGTATTATGATATATCAAAAAAGAAAACGGCCAGTTCGAGGTTATATACTTAAGATATTATGATTTTATATTTTTTCTAAAACGAGCAATTTTGTGGGTTAACACTCACGCATTTTGCCAGATTTTTTTTACATAACCAAAAATTGATATTTCTTGTTTATTAGTTTTAGAATATTGTATTATGATATATCAAAAAAGAAATTGGTCAGTTCGAGGTTATATACTTATGATTTTATGATTTTGTATATTTACTAAAACGCACCATTTTGTGGGTTAACAGTCACGCATATTGCCAGATTTTTTTACAGAACCAAAAATTGACGTTTCTTGTTTATTAGCTCACTCAAGCATTTTGCCAGATTTTTTTACATAACCAAAAATTGAAGTTTCTTGTTTATTAGCTTTAGAATATTATATTATGATATATGAAAAAATAAATCGGCCAGTTCGAGGGTATATTCTTATGATTTTATGATTTTGTATTTTTTTCAAAAACGAGCAATTTTGTGGGTTAACACTCACGCATTTTACCAGATTTTTATGCATAACAAGAAATTGACGTTTCGTATTTTTAGCTTGAGAATATTGTATTATGATATATCAAAAAATACAACGGCCAGTTCGAGGTTATATACTTATGATTTTATGATTTTATATTTTTCGAAAACAAGTAATTTTGTGGGTTAACACTTACGCATTTTGCCAGATTTTTTTTACAGATTCAAATATTGACGTTTCTTGTTTATTAGCTTGAGAATATTGTATTATGAAATATAAAAAACGAAAACAACCAGTTTGAGGTTATATACTTATGATTTTATGATTTTGTACTTTTACTAAAACGCACCATTTTGTGGGTTAACACTAATGCATTTTGCCAAAAAAATTTACAGAACAAAAAATTAACGTTTCTTGTTTATTAGCTTGAGAATATTGTATTATGATATATCAAAAAAGAAAACGGCCAGTTCGAGGTTATATACTTATGATTTTATGATTTTGTATTTTTTCTAAAACGAGCAATTTTGTGGGTTAACACTCACGCATTTTGCTAGTTTTTTTACAGAACAATAAATTGACGTTTCTTGTTTATTAGCTTGACAATATTGTATTATGATATATCAAAAAAGAAAACGGCCAGTTCGAGGTTATATACTTAAGATATTATGATTTTATATTTTTTTCAAAAACGAGCAATTTTGTGGGTTAACACTCACGCATATTGCCAGATTTTTTTACAGAACCAAAAATTGACGTTTCTTGTTTATTAGCTCACTCAAGCATTTTGCCAGATTTTTTTACATAACCAAAAATTGAAGTTTCTTGTTTATTAGCTTTAGAATATTATATTATGATATACGAAAAAATAAATCGGCCAGTTCGAGGGTATATTCTTATGATTTTATAATTTTGTATTTTTTTTAAAAACGAGCAATTTTGTGGGTTAACACTCACGCATTTTACCAGATTTTTATGCATAACCAAAAATTGACGTTTCGTATTTTTAGCTTGAGAATATTGTATTATGATATATCAAAAAATACAACGGCCAGTTCGAGGTTATATACTTATGATTTTATGATTTTATATTTTTTCGAAAACGAGCAATTTTGTGGGTTAACACTCACGCATTTTGCTAGTTTTTTTACAGAACCAAAAATTGACGTTTCTTGTTTATTAGCTTGACAATATTGTATTATGATATATCCAAAAAGAAAACGGCCAGTTCGAGGTTATATACTTAAGATATTATGATTTTATATTTTTTCTAAAACGAGCAATTTTGTGGGTTAACACTCACGCATTTTGCCAGATTTTTTTTACATAACCAAAAATTGATATTTCTTGTTTATTAGTTTTAGAATATTGTATTATGATATATCAAAAAAGAAATTGGTCAGTTCGAGGTTATATACTTATGATTTTATGATTTTGTATATTTGCTAAAACGCACCATTTTGTGGGTTAACACTCACGCATTTTGCCAGATTTTTTTTACAGATTCAAATATTGACGTTTTTTGTTTATTAGCTTTAGAATATTGTATTATGATATATAAAAAACGAAAACAGCCAGTTCGAGGTTATATACTTATGAATTTATGATTTTGTATTTTTACTAAAACGCACCATTTTGTGGGTTAACACTCACGCATTTTGCCAGATTTTTTTACATAACCAAAAATTGAAGTTTCTTGTTTATTAGCTTTAGAATATTATATTATGATATATGAGAAAAGAAATCGGCCAGTTCGAGGGTATATTCTTATGATTTTATGATTTTGTATTTTATTCGAAAACGAGCAATTTTTGGGTTAACACTCACGCATTTTACCAGATTTTTATACATAACCGAAAATTGACGTTTCGTATTTTTAGCTTGAGAATATTGTATTATGATATATCAAAAAATACAACGGCCAGTTCGAGGTTATATACTTATGATTTTATGATTTTATATTTTTTCGAAAACGAGCAATTTTGTGGGTTAACACTCACGCATTTTGCTAGTTTTTTTACAGAACCAAAAATTGACGTTTCTTGTTTATTAGCTTGACAATATTGTATTATGATATATCCAAAAAGAAAACGGCCAGTTCGAGGTTATATACTTAAGATATTATGATTTTATATTTTTTCTAAAACGAGCAATTTTGTGGGTTAACACTCACGCATTTTGCCAGATTTTTTTTACATAACCAAAAATTGATATTTCTTGTTTATTAGTTTTAGAATATTGTATTATGATATATCAAAAAAGAAATTGGTCAGTTCGAGGTTATATACTTATGATTTTATGATTTTGTATATTTGCTAAAACGCACCATTTTGTGGGTTAACACTCACGCATTTTGCCAGATTTTTTTTACAGATTCAAATATTGACGTTTTTTGTTTATTAGCTTTAGAATATTGTATTATGATATATAAAAAACGAAAACAGCCAGTTCGAGGTTATATACTTATGAATTTATGATTTTGTATTTTTACTAAAACGCACCATTTTGTGGGTTAACACTCACGCATTTTGCCAGATTTTTTTACATAACCAAAAATTGAAGTTTCTTGTTTATTAGCTTTAGAATATTATATTATGATATATGAGAAAAGAAATCGGCCAGTTCGAGGGTATATTCTTATGATTTTATGATTTTGTATTTTATTCGAAAACGAGCAATTTTTGGGTTAACACTCACGCATTTTACCAGATTTTTATACATAACCGAAAATTGACGTTTCGTATTTTTAGCTTGAGAATATTGTATTATGATATATCAAAAAATACAACGGCCAGTTCGAGGTTATATACTTATGATTTTATGATTTTATATTTTTTCGAAAACGAGCAATTTTGTGGGTTAACACTCACGCATTTTGCTAGTTTTTTTACAGAACCAAAAATTGACGTTTCTTGTTTATTAGCTTGACAATATTGTATTATGATATATCCAAAAAGAAAACGGCCAGTTCGAGGTTATATACTTAAGATATTATGATTTTATATTTTTTCTAAAACGAGCAATTTTGTGGGTTAACACTCACGCATTTTGCCAGATTTTTTTTACATAACCAAAAATTGATATTTCTTGTTTATTAGTTTTAGAATATTGTATTATGATATATCAAAAAAGAAATTGGTCAGTTCGAGGTTATATACTTATGATTTTATGATTTTGTATATTTGCTAAAACGCACCATTTTGTGGGTTAACACTCACGCATTTTGCCAGATTTTTTTTACAGATTCAAATATTGACGTTTTTTGTTTATTAGCTTTAGAATATTGTATTATGATATATAAAAAACGAAAACAGCCAGTTCGAGGTTATATACTTATGAATTTATGATTTTGTATTTTTACTAAAACGCACCATTTTGTGGGTTAACACTCACGCATTTTGCCAGATTTTTTTACATAACCAAAAATTGAAGTTTCTTGTTTATTAGCTTTAGAATATTATATTATGATATATGAGAAAAGAAATCGGCCAGTTCGAGGGTATATTCTTATGATTTTATGATTTTGTATTTTATTCGAAAACGAGCAATTTTTGGGTTAACACTCACGCATTTTACCAGATTTTTATACATAACCGAAAATTGACGTTTCGTATTTTTAGCTTGAGAATATTGTATTATGATATATCAAAAAATACAACGGCCAGTTCGAGGTTATATACTTATGATTTTATGATTTTATATTTTTCCGACACCGAACAATTTTGTGGGTTAACACTCAGGCATTTTGCCAGATTTTTTTACAGATTCAAATATTGAGGTTTTTTGTTTATTAGCTTGAGAATATTGTATTATGATATATAAAAAACGAAAACAGCCAGTTCGAGGTTATATACTTATGAATTTATGATTTTGTATTTTTACTAAAACGCACCATTTTGTGGGTTGACACTCACCAATTTTGCCATATTTTTTTACAGAACAAAAAATTGAAGTTTCTTGTTTATTAGCTTGAGAATATTGTATTATGATATATCAAAAAAGAAAACAGCCAATTCGAGGCTATATACTTATGATTTTATGATTTTGTATTTTTTCTAAAACGAGCAATTTTGTGGGTTAACACTCAATCATTTTGCCAGATTTTTTTTACATAACCAAAATTGAAGTTTCTAGTTTATTAGCTTTTGAATATTATATTATGATATATGAAAAAAGAAATCGGCCAGTTCGAGGGTATATTCTTATGATTTTATGATTTTGTATTTTATTCGAAAACAAGGAATTTTGTGGGTTAACACTCACGCATTTTACCAGATTTTTATACATAACCAAAAATTGACGTTTCGTATTTTTAGCTTGAGAATATTGTATTATGATATATCAAAAAATACAACGGCCAGTTCGAGGTTATATACTTATGATTTTATGATTTTATATTTTTTCGAAAACAAGTAATTTTGTGGGTTAACACTTACGCATTTTGCCAGATTTTTTTTACAGATTCAAATATTGACGTTTCTTGTTTATTAGCTTGAGAATATTGTATTATGAAATATAAAAAACGAAAACAACCAGTTCGAGGTTATATACTTATGATTTTATGATTTTGTACTTTTACTAAAACGCACCATTTTGTGGGTTAACATTAATGCATTTTGCCAAAAAAATTTACAGAACAAAAAATTAACGTTTCTTGTTTATTAGCTTGAGAATATTGTATTATGATATATCAAAAAAGAAAACGGCCAGTTCGAGGTTATATACTTATGATTTTATGATTTTGTATTTTTTCTAAAACGAGCAATTTTGTGGGTTAACACTCACGCATTTTGCTAGTTTTTTTACAGAACAATAAATTGACGTTTCTTGTTTATTAGCTTGACAATATTGTATTATGATATATCAAAAAAGAAAACGGCCAGTTCGAGGTTATATACTTAAGATATTATGATTTTATATTTTTTTCAAAAACGAGCAATTTTGTGGGTTAACACTCACGCATATTGCCAGATTTTTTTACAGAACCAAAAATTGACGTTTCTTGTTTATTAGCTCACTCAAGCATTTTGCCAGATTTTTTTACATAACCAAAAATTGAAGTTTCTTGTTTATTAGCTTTAGAATATTATATTATGATATATGAAAAAATAAATCGGCCAGTTCGAGGGTATATTCTTATGATTTTATAATTTTGTATTTTTTTTAAAAACGAGCAATTTTGTGGGTTAACACTCACGCATTTTACCAGATTTTTATGCATAACCAAAAATTGACGTTTCGTATTTTTAGCTTGAGAATATTGTATTATGATATATCAAAAAATACAACGGCCAGTTCGAGGTTATATACTTATGATTTTATGATTTTATATTTTTTCGAAAACGAGCAATTTTGTGGGTTAACACTCACGCATTTTGCTAGTTTTTTTACAGAACCAAAAATTGACGTTTCTTGTTTATTAGCTTGACAATATTGTATTATGATATATCCAAAAAGAAAACGGCCAGTTCGAGGTTATATACTTAAGATATTATGATTTTATACTTTTTCTAAAACGAGCAATTTTGTGGGTTAACACTCACGCATTTTGCCAGTTTTTTTTACATAACCAAAAATTGATATTTCTTGTTTATTAGTTTTAGAATATTGTATTATGATATATCAAAAAAGAAATTGGTCAGTTCGAGGTTATATACTTATGATTTTATGATTTTGTATATTTGCTAAAACGCACCATTTTGTGTGTTAACACTCACGCATTTTGCCAGATTTTTTTTACAGATTCAAATATTGACGTTTTTTGTTTATTAGCTTTAGAATATTGTATTATGATATATAAAAAACGAAAACAGCCAGTTCGAGGTTATATACTTATGAATTTATGATTTTGTATTTTTACTAAAACGCACCATTTTGTGGGTTAACACTCACGCATTTTGCCAGATTTTTTTACATAACCAAAAATTGAAGTTTCTTGTTTATTAGCTTTAGAATATTATATTATGATATATGAGAAAAGAAATCGGCCAGTTCGAGGGTATATTCTTATGATTTTATGATTTTGTATTTTATTCGAAAACGAGCAATTTTTGGGTTAACACTCACGCATTTTACCAGATTTTTATACATAACCGAAAATTGACGTTTCGTATTTTTAGCTTGAGAATATTGTATTATGATATATCAAAAAATACAACGGCCAGTTCGAGGTTATATACTTATGATTTTATGATTTTATATTTTTTCGACACCGAGCAATTTTGTGGGTTAACACTCACTTATTTTGCCAGATTTTTTTTACAGATTCAAATATTGACATTTTTTGTTTATTAGCTTTAGAATATTGTATTATGATATATAAAAAACGAAAACAGCCAGTTCGAGGTTATATACTTATGAATTTATGATTTTGTATTTTTACTAAAACGCACCATTTTGTAGGTTAACACTCACGCATTTTGCCAGATTTTTTTACAGAACCAAAAATTGACGTTTCTTATTTATTAGCTTTAGAATATTGTATTATGATATATCAAAAAATAAAACGGCCAGTTCGAGGTTATATACTTATAATTTTATGATTTTGTATTTTTCTAAAACGAGCAATTTTGTGGGTTAACACTCAAGCATTTTGCCAGATTTTTTTACATAACCAAAAATTGAAGTTTCTTGTTTATTAGCTTTAGAATATTATATTATGATATATGAAAAAAGAAATCGGCCAGTTCGAGGGTATATTCTTATGATTTTATGATTTTGTATTTTATTCGAAAACGAGCAATTTTTGGGTTAACACTCACGCATTTTACTAGATTTCTATACATAACCGAAAATTGACGTTTCGTATTTTTAGCTTGAGAATATTGTATTATGATATATCAAAAAATACAACGGCCAGTTCGAGGTTATATACTTATGATTTTATGATTTTATATTTTTTCGACACCGAGCAATTTTGTGGGTTAACACTCAGGCATTTTGCCAGATTTTTTTTACAGATTCAAATATTGACGTTTCTTGTTTATTAGCTTTAGAATATTGTATTATGATATATAAAAAACGAAAACAGCCAGTTCGAGGTTATATACTTATGAATTTAGGATTTTGTATTTTTACTAAAACGCACCATTTTGTGGGTTAACACTCACGCATTTTGCCATATTTTTTTACAGAACAAAAAATTAACGTTTCTTGTTTATTAGTTTGAGAATATTGTATTATGATATATCAAAAAAGAAAATAGCCAATTCGAGGCTATATACTTATGATTTTATGATTTTGTATTTTTTCTAAAACGAGCAATTTAGTGGGTTAAACTCAATCATTTTGCCAGATTTTTATTACATAACCAAAATTGAAGTTTCTTGTTTATTAGCTTTAGAATATTATATTATGATATATGAAAAAAGAAATCGGCCAGTTCGAGGGTATATTCTTATGATTTTATGATTTTGTATTTTATTCGAAAACGAGGAATTTTCAGGGTTAACACTCACGCATTTTACCAGATTTTTATACATAACCAAAAATTGACGTTTCGTATTTTTAGCTTGAGAATATTGTATTATGATATATCAAAAAATACAACTGCCAGTTCAAGGTTATATACTTATGATTTTATCATTTTATATTTTTTCGACACCGAGCAATTTTGTGGGTTAACACTCACGCATTTTGCCAGATTTTTTTGCAGATTCAAATATTGACGTTTTTTGTTTATTAGCTTTAGAATATTGTATTATGATATATAAAAAACGAAAACAGCCAGTTCGAGGTTATATACTTATGAATTTATGATTTTGTATTTTTACTAAAACGCACCATTTTGTGGGTTAACACTCACGCATTTTGCCATATTTTTTTACAGAACAAAAAATTGACGTTTCTTGTTTATTAGCTTGAGAATATTGTATTATGATATATCAAAAAAGAAAACAGCCAATTCGAGGCTATATACTTATGATTTTATGATTTTGTATTTTTTCTAAAACGAGCAATTTTGTGGGTTAACACTCAAGCATTTTGCTAGATTTTTTTTACATAACCAAAATTAAAGTTTCTTGTTTATTAGCTTTAGAATATTATATTATGATATATGAAAAAAGAAATCGGCCAGTTCGAGGGTATATTCTTATGATTTTATGATTTTGTATTTTATTCGAAAACGAGGAATTTTCAGGGTTAACACTCACGCATTTTACCAGATTTTTATACATAACCAAAAATTGACGTTTCGTATTTTTAGCTTGAGAATATTGTATTATGATATATCAAAAAATACAACGGCCAGTTCGAGGTTATATACTTATGATTTTATCATTTTATATTTTTTCGAAAACAAGTAATTTTGTGGGTTAACACTTACGCATTTTGCCAGATTTTTTTTACAGATTCAAATATTGACGTTTCTTGTTTATTAGCTTGAGAATATTGTATTATGAAATATAAAAAACGAAAACAACCAGTTCGAGGTTATATACTTATGATTTTATGATTTTGTACTTTTACTAAAACGCACCATTTTGTGGGTTAACACTAATGCATTTTGCCAAAAAAATTTACAGAACAAAAAATTAACGTTTCTTGTTTATTAGCTTGAGAATATTGTATTATGATATATCAAAAAAGAAAACGGCCAGTTCGAGGTTATATACTTATGATTTTATGATTTTGTATTTTTTCTAAAACGAGCAATTTTGTGGGTTAACACTCACGCATTTTGCTAGTTTTTTTACAGAACAATAAATTGACGTTTCTTGTTTATTAGCTTGACAATATTGTATTATGATATATCAAAAAAGAAAACGGCCAGTTCGAGGTTATATACTTAAGATATTATGATTTTATATTTTTTTCAAAAACGAGCAATTTTGTGGGTTAACACTCACGCATATTGCCAGATTTTTTTACAGAACCAAAAATTGACGTTTCTTGTTTATTAGCTCACTCAAGCATTTTGCCAGATTTTTTTACATAACCAAAAATTGAAGTTTCTTGTTTATTAGCTTTAGAATATTATATTATGATATACGAAAAAATAAATCGGCCAGTTCGAGGGTATATTCTTATGATTTTATAATTTTGTATTTTTTTTAAAAACGAGCAATTTTGTGGGTTAACACTCACGCATTTTACCAGATTTTTATGCATAACCAAAAATTGACGTTTCGTATTTTTAGCTTGAGAATATTGTATTATGATATATCAAAAAATACAACGGCCAGTTCGAGGTTATATACTTATGATTTTATGATTTTATATTTTTTCGAAAACGAGCAATTTTGTGGGTTAACACTCACGCATTTTGCTAGTTTTTTTACAGAACCAAAAATTGACGTTTCTTGTTTATTAGCTTGACAATATTGTATTATGATATATCCAAAAAGAAAACGGCCAGTTCGAGGTTATATACTTAAGATATTATGATTTTATATTTTTTCTAAAACGAGCAATTTTGTGGGTTAACACTCACGCATTTTGCCAGATTTTTTTTACATAACCAAAAATTGATATTTCTTGTTTATTAGTTTTAGAATATTGTATTATGATATATCAAAAAAGAAATTGGTCAGTTCGAGGTTATATACTTATGATTTTATGATTTTGTATATTTGCTAAAACGCACCATTTTGTGGGTTAACACTCACGCATTTTGCCAGATTTTTTTTACAGATTCAAATATTGACGTTTTTTGTTTATTAGCTTTAGAATATTGTATTATGATATATAAAAAACGAAAACAGCCAGTTCGAGGTTATATACTTATGAATTTATGATTTTGTATTTTTACTAAAACGCACCATTTTGTGGGTTAACACTCACGCATTTTGCCAGATTTTTTTACATAACCAAAAATTGAAGTTTCTTGTTTATTAGCTTTAGAATATTATATTATGATATATGAGAAAAGAAATCGGCCAGTTCGAGGGTATATTCTTATGATTTTATGATTTTGTATTTTATTCGAAAACGAGCAATTTTTGGGTTAACACTCACGCATTTTACCAGATTTTTATACATAACCGAAAATTGACGTTTCGTATTTTTAGCTTGAGAATATTGTATTATGATATATCAAAAAATACAACGGCCAGTTCGAGGTTATATACTTATGATTTTATGATTTTATATTTTTTCGAAAACGAGCAATTTTGTGGGTTAACACTCACGCATTTTGCTAGTTTTTTTACAGAACCAAAAATTGACGTTTCTTGTTTATTAGCTTGACAATATTGTATTATGATATATCCAAAAAGAAAACGGCCAGTTCGAGGTTATATACTTAAGATATTATGATTTTATATTTTTTCTAAAACGAGCAATTTTGTGGGTTAACACTCACGCATTTTGCCAGATTTTTTTTACATAACCAAAAATTGATATTTCTTGTTTATTAGTTTTAGAATATTGTATTATGATATATCAAAAAAGAAATTGGTCAGTTCGAGGTTATATACTTATGATTTTATGATTTTGTATATTTGCTAAAACGCACCATTTTGTGGGTTAACACTCACGCATTTTGCCAGATTTTTTTTACAGATTCAAATATTGACGTTTTTTGTTTATTAGCTTTAGAATATTGTATTATGATATATAAAAAACGAAAACAGCCAGTTCGAGGTTATATACTTATGAATTTATGATTTTGTATTTTTACTAAAACGCACCATTTTGTGGGTTAACACTCACGCATTTTGCCAGATTTTTTTACATAACCAAAAATTGAAGTTTCTTGTTTATTAGCTTTAGAATATTATATTATGATATATGAGAAAAGAAATCGGCCAGTTCGAGGGTATATTCTTATGATTTTATGATTTTGTATTTTATTCGAAAACGAGCAATTTTTGGGTTAACACTCACGCATTTTACCAGATTTTTATACATAACCGAAAATTGACGTTTCGTATTTTTAGCTTGAGAATATTGTATTATGATATATCAAAAAATACAACGGCCAGTTCGAGGTTATATACTTATGATTTTATGATTTTATATTTTTTCGAAAACGAGCAATTTTGTGGGTTAACACTCAGGCATTTTGCTAGTTTTTTTACAGAACCAAAAATTGACGTTTCTTGTTTATTAGCTTGACAATATTGTATTATGATATATCCAAAAAGAAAACGGCCAGTTCGAGGTTATATACTTAAGATATTATGATTTTATATTTTTTCTAAAACGAGCAATTTTGTGGGTTAACACTCACGCATTTTGCCAGATTTTTTTTACATAACCAAAAATTGATATTTCTTGTTTATTAGTTTTAGAATATTGTATTATGATATATCAAAAAAGAAATTGGTCAGTTCGAGGTTATATACTTATGATTTTATGATTTTGTATATTTGCTAAAACGCACCATTTTGTGGGTTAACACTCACGCATTTTGCCAGATTTTTTTTACAGATTCAAATATTGACGTTTTTTGTTTATTAGCTTTAGAATATTGTATTATGATATATAAAAAACGAAAACAGCCAGTTCGAGGTTATATACTTATGAATTTATGATTTTGTATTTTTACTAAAACGCACCATTTTGTGGGTTAACACTCACGCATTTTGCCAGATTTTTTTACATAACCAAAAATTGAAGTTTCTTGTTTATTAGCTTTAGAATATTATATTATGATATATGAGAAAAGAAATCGGCCAGTTCGAGGGTATATTCTTATGATTTTATGATTTTGTATTTTATTCGAAAACGAGCAATTTTTGGGTTAACACTCACGCATTTTACCAGATTTTTATACATAACCGAAAATTGACGTTTCGTATTTTTAGCTTGAGAATATTGTATTATGATATATCAAAAAATACAACGGCCAGTTCGAGGTTATATACTTATGATTTTATGATTTTATATTTTTCCGACACCGAACAATTTTGTGGGTTAACACTCAGGCATTTTGCCAGATTTTTTTACAGATTCAAATATTGAGGTTTTTTGTTTATTAGCTTGAGAATATTGTATTATGATATATAAAAAACGAAAACAGCCAGTTCGAGGTTATATACTTATGAATTTATGATTTTGTATTTTTACTAAAACGCACCATTTTGTGGGTTGACACTCACCAATTTTGCCATATTTTTTTACAGAACAAAAAATTGAAGTTTCTTGTTTATTAGCTTGAGAATATTGTATTATGATATATCAAAAAAGAAAACAGCCAATTCGAGGCTATATACTTATGATTTTATGATTTTGTATTTTTTCTAAAACGAGCAATTTTGTGGGTTAACACTCAATCATTTTGCCAGATTTTTTTTACATAACCAAAATTGAAGTTTCTAGTTTATTAGCTTTTGAATATTATATTATGATATATGAAAAAAGAAATCGGCCAGTTCGAGGGTATATTCTTATGATTTTATGATTTTGTATTTTATTCGAAAACAAGGAATTTTGTGGGTTAACACTCACGCATTTTACCAGATTTTTATACATAACCAAAAATTGACGTTTCGTATTTTTAGCTTGAGAATATTGTATTATGATATATCAAAAAATACAACGGCCAGTTCGAGGTTATATACTTATGATTTTATGATTTTATATTTTTTCGAAAACAAGTAATTTTGTGGGTTAACACTTACGCATTTTGCCAGATTTTTTTTACAGATTCAAATATTGACGTTTCTTGTTTATTAGCTTGAGAATATTGTATTATGAAATATAAAAAACGAAAACAACCAGTTCGAGGTTATATACTTATGATTTTATGATTTTGTACTTTTACTAAAACGCACCATTTTGTGGGTTAACATTAATGCATTTTGCCAAAAAATTTACAGAACAAAAAATTAACGTTTCTTGTTTATTAGCTTGAGAATATTGTATTATGATATATCAAAAAAGAAAACGGCCAGTTCGAGGTTATATACTTATGATTTTATGATTTTGTATTTTTTCTAAAACGAGCAATTTTGTGGGTTAACACTCACGCATTTTGCTAGTTTTTTTACAGAACAATAAATTGACGTTTCTTGTTTATTAGCTTGACAATATTGTATTATGATATATCAAAAAAGAAAACGGCCAGTTCGAGGTTATATACTTAAGATATTATGATTTTATATTTTTTTCAAAAACGAGCAATTTTGTGGGTTAACACTCACGCATATTGCCAGATTTTTTTACAGAACCAAAAATTGACGTTTCTTGTTTATTAGCTCACTCAAGCATTTTGCCAGATTTTTTTACATAACCAAAAATTGAAGTTTCTTGTTTATTAGCTTTAGAATATTATATTATGATATATGAAAAAATAAATCGGCCAGTTCGAGGGTATATTCTTATGATTTTATAATTTTGTATTTTTTTTAAAAACGAGCAATTTTGTGGGTTAACACTCACGCATTTTACCAGATTTTTATGCATAACCAAAAATTGACGTTTCGTATTTTTAGCTTGAGAATATTGTATTATGATATATCAAAAAATACAACGGCCAGTTCGAGGTTATATACTTATGATTTTATGATTTTATATTTTTTCGAAAACGAGCAATTTTGTGGGTTAACACTCACGCATTTTGCTAGTTTTTTTACAGAACCAAAAATTGACGTTTCTTGTTTATTAGCTTGACAATATTGTATTATGATATATCCAAAAAGAAAACGGCCAGTTCGAGGTTATATACTTAAGATATTATGATTTTATACTTTTTCTAAAACGAGCAATTTTGTGGGTTAACACTCACGCATTTTGCCAGTTTTTTTTACATAACCAAAAATTGATATTTCTTGTTTATTAGTTTTAGAATATTGTATTATGATATATCAAAAAAGAAATTGGTCAGTTCGAGGTTATATACTTATGATTTTATGATTTTGTATATTTGCTAAAACGCACCATTTTGTGGGTTAACACTCACGCATTTTGCCAGATTTTTTTTACAGATTCAAATATTGACGTTTTTTGTTTATTAGCTTTAGAATATTGTATTATGATATATAAAAAACGAAAACAGCCAGTTCGAGGTTATATACTTATGAATTTATGATTTTGTATTTTTACTAAAACGCACCATTTTGTGGGTTAACACTCACGCATTTTGCCAGATTTTTTTACATAACCAAAAATTGAAGTTTCTTGTTTATTAGCTTTAGAATATTATATTATGATATATGAGAAAAGAAATCGGCCAGTTCGAGGGTATATTCTTATGATTTTATGATTTTGTATTTTATTCGAAAACGAGCAATTTTTGGGTTAACACTCACGCATTTTACCAGATTTTTATACATAACCGAAAATTGACGTTTCGTATTTTTAGCTTGAGAATATTGTATTATGATATATCAAAAAATACAACGGCCAGTTCGAGGTTATATACTTATGATTTTATGATTTTATATTTTTCCGACACCGAACAATTTTGTGGGTTAACACTCAGGCATTTTGCCAGATTTTTTTACAGATTCAAATATTGAGGTTTTTTGTTTATTAGCTTTAGAATATTGTATTATGATATATAAAAAACGAAAACAGCCAGTTCGAGGTTATATACTTATGAATTTATGATTTTGTATTTTTACTAAAACGCACCATTTTGTGGGTTGACACTCACGCATTTTGCCATATTTTTTTACAGAACAAAAAATTGAAGTTTCTTGTTTATTAGCTTGAGAATATTGTATTATGATATATCAAAAAAGAAAACAGCCAATTCGAGGCTATATACTTATGATTTTATGATTTTGTATTTTTTCTAAAACGAGCAATTTTGTGGGTTAACACTCAATCATTTTGCCAGATTTTTTTTACATAACCAAAATTGAAGTTTCTAGTTTATTAGCTTTTGAATATTATATTATGATATATGAAAAAAGAAATCGGCCAGTTCGAGGGTATATTCTTATGATTTTATGATTTTGTATTTTATTCGAAAACAAGGAATTTTGTGGGTTAACACTCACGCATTTTACCAGATTTTTATACATAACCAAAAATTGACGTTTCGTATTTTTAGCTTGAGAATATTGTATTATGATATATCAAAAAATACAACGGCCAGTTCGAGGTTATATACTTATGATTTTATGATTTTATATTTTTTCGACACCGAGCAATTTTGTGGGTTAACACTCACGCATTTTGCCAGATTTTTTTTACAGATTCAAATATTGACATTTTTTGTTTATTAGCTTTAGAATATTGTATTATGATATATAAAAAACGAAAACAGCCAGTTCGAGGTTATATACTTATGAATTTATGATTTTGTATTTTTACTAAAACGCACCATTTTGTAGGTTAACACTCACGCATTTTGCCAGATTTTTTTACAGAACCAAAAATTGACGTTTCTTATTTATTAGCTTGAGAATATTGTATTATGATATATCAAAAAATAAAACGGCCAGTTCGAGGTTATATACTTATAATTTTATGATTTTGTATTTTTCTAAAACGAGCAATTTTGTGGGTTAACACTCAAGCATTTTGCCAGATTTTTTTACATAACCAAAAATTGAAGTTTCTTGTTTATTAGCTTTAGAATATTATATTATGATATATGAAAAAAGAAATCGGCCAGTTCGAGGGTATATTCTTATGATATTATGATTTTGTATTTTATTCGAAAACGAGCAATTTTTGGGTTAACACTCACGCATTTTACTAGATTTCTATACATAACCGAAAATTGACGTTTCGTATTTTTAGCTTGAGAATATTGTATTATGATATATCAAAAAATACAACGGCCAGTTCGAGGTTATATACTTATGATTTTATGATTTTATATTTTTTCGACACCGAGCAATTTTGTGGGTTAACACTCAGGCATTTTGCCAGATTTTTTTTACAGATTCAAATATTGACGTTTCTTGTTTATTAGCTTTAGAATATTGTATTATGATATATAAAAAACGAAAACAGCCAGTTCGAGGTTATATACTTATGAATTTAGGATTTTGTATTTTTACTAAAACGCACCATTTTGTGGGTTAACACTCACGCATTTTGCCATATTTTTTTACAGAACAAAAAATTAACGTTTCTTGTTTATTAGTTTGAGAATATTGTATTATGATATATCAAAAAAGAAAATAGCCAATTCGAGGCTATATACTTATGATTTTATGATTTTGTATTTTTTCTAAAACGAGCAATTTAGTGGGTTAAACTCAATCATTTTGCCAGATTTTTATTACATAACCAAAATTGAAGTTTCTTGTTTATTAGCTTTAGAATATTATATTATGATATATGAAAAAAGAAATCGGCCAGTTCGAGGGTATATTCTTATGATTTTATGATTTTGTATTTTATTCGAAAACGAGGAATTTTCAGGGTTAACACTCACGCATTTTACCAGATTTTTATACATAACCAAAAATTGACGTTTCGTATTTTTAGCTTGAGAATATTGTATTATGATATATCAAAAAATACAACTGCCAGTTCAAGGTTATATACTTATGATTTTATCATTTTATATTTTTTCGACACCGAGCAATTTTGTGGGTTAACACTCACGCATTTTGCCAGATTTTTTTGCAGATTCAAATATTGACGTTTTTTGTTTATTAGCTTTAGAATATTGTATTATGATATATAAAAAACGAAAACAGCCAGTTCGAGGTTATATACTTATGAATTTATGATTTTGTATTTTTACTAAAACGCACCATTTTGTGGGTTAACACTCACGCATTTTGCCATATTTTTTTACAGAACAAAAAATTGACGTTTCTTGTTTATTAGCTTGAGAATATTGTATTATGATATATCAAAAAAGAAAACAGCCAATTCGAGGCTATATACTTATGATTTTATGATTTTGTATTTTTTCTAAAACGAGCAATTTAGTGGGTTAACACTCAATCATTTTGCCAGATTTTTTTTACATAACCAAAATTGAAGTTTCTTGTTTATTAGCTTTAGAATATTATATTATGATATATGAAAAAAGAAATCGGCCAGTTCGAGGGTATATTCTTATGATTTTATGATTTTGTATTTTATTCGAAAACGAGGAATTTTGTGGGCTAACACTCACGCATTTTACCAGATTTTTATACATAACCAAAAATTGACGTTTCGTATTTTTAGCTTGAGAATATTGTATTATGATATATCAAAAAATACAACGGCCAGTTCAAGGTTATATACTTATGATTTTATCATTTTATATTTTTTCGACACCGAGCAATTTTGTGGGTTAACACTCACGCATTTTGCCAGATTTTTTTTACAGATTCAAATATTGACGTTTTTTGTTTATTAGCTTTAGAATACTGTATTATGATATATAAAAAACGAAAACAGCCAGTTCGAGGTTATATACTTATGAATTTATGATTTTGTATTTTTAATAAAACGCACCATTTTGTGGGTTAACACTCACGCATTTTGCCATATTTTTTTACAGAACAAAAAATTGACGTTTCTTGTTTATTAGCTTGAGAATATTGTATTATGATATATCAAAAAAGAAAACAGCCAATTCGAGGCTATATACTTATGATTTTATTATTTTGTATTTTTTCTAAAACGAGCAATTTTGTGGGTTAACACTCAATCATTTTGCCAGATTTTTTTACATAACCAAAATTGAAGTTTCTTGTTTATTAGCTTTAGAATATTATATTATGATATATGAAAAAAGAAATCGGCCAGTTCGAGGGTATATTCTTATGATTTTATGATTTTGTATTTTATTCGAAAACGAGGAATTTTGTGGGTTAACACTCACGCATTTACCAGATTTTTATACATAACCAAAAATTGACGTTTCGTATTTTTAGCTTGAGAATATTGTATTATGATATATCAAAAAATACAACGGCCGGTTCAAGGTTATATACTTATGATTTTATCATTTTATATTTTTTCGACACCGAGCAATTTTGTGGGTTAACACTCACGCATTTTGCCAGATTTTTTTTACAGATTCAAATATTGACGTTTCTTGTTTATTAGCTTTAGAATATTGTATTATGATATATAAAAAACGAAAACAGCCAGTTCGAGGTTATATACTTATGAATTTATGATTTTGTATTTTTACTAAAACGCACCATTTTGTGGGTTAACACCCACGCATTTTGCCAGATTTTTTTACAAAACCAAAAATTGACGTTTCTTGTTTATTAGCTTGAGAATATTGTATTATGATATATCAAAAAAGAAAACGGCCATTTCGAGGTTATATACTTATAATTTTATGATTTTGTATTTTTTCTAAAACGAGCAATTTTGTGGGTTAACACTCAAGCATTTTCCCCGATTTTTTTACATAACCAAAATTGAAGTTTCTTGTTTATTAGCTTTAGAATATTATATTATGATATATGAAAAAAGAAATCGGCCAGTTCGAGGGTATATTCTTATGATTTTATGATTTTGTATTTTATTCGAAAACGAGGAATTTTGTGGGTTAACACTCACGCATTTTACCAGATTTTTATACATAACCAAAAATTGACGTTTCGTATTTTTAGCTTGAGAATATTTTATTATGATATATCAAAAAATACAACGGCCAGTTCCAGGTTATATACTTATGATTTTATCATTTTATATTTTTTCGACACCGAGCAATTTTGTGGGTTAACACTCACGCATTTTGCCAGATTTTTTTACAGATTCAAATATTGACGTTTTTTGTTTATTAGCTTTAGAATATTGTATTATGATATATAAAAAAAGAAAACAGCCAGTTCGAGGTTATATACTTATGAATTTATGATTTTGTATTTTTACTAAAACGCACCATTTTGTGGGTTAACACTCACGCATTTTGCCATATTTTTTTACAGAACAAAAAATTGACGTTTCTTGTTTATTAGCTTGAGAATATTGTATTATGATATATCAAAAAAGAAAACAGCCAATTCGAGGCTATATACTTATGATTTTATGATTTTGTATTTTTTCTAAAACGAGCAATTTTGTGGGTTAACACTCAAGCATTTTGCTAGATTTTTTTTACATAACCAAAATTAAAGTTTCTTGTTTATTAGCTTTAGAATATTATATTATGATATATGAAAAAAGAAATCGGCCAGTTCGAGGGTATATTCTTATGATTTTATGATTTTGTATTTTATTCGAAAACGAACAATTTTTGGATTAACACTCACGCATTTTACCAGATTTTTATACATAACCAAAAATTGACGTTTCGTATTTTTAGCTTGAGAATATTGTATTATTATATATCAAAAAATACAACGGCCAGTTCGAGGTTATATACTTATGATTTTATCATTTTATATTTTTTCGACACCGAGCAATTTTGTGGGTTAACACTCACGCAATTTGCCAGATTTTTTTTACAGATTCAAATATTGATGTTTTTTGTTTATTAGCTTTAGAATATTGTATTATGATATATAAAAAACGAAAACAGCCAGTTCGAGGTTATATACTTATGAATTTATGATTTTGTATTTTTACTAAAACTCACCATTTTGTGGGTTAACACTCACGCATTTTGCCATATTTTTTTACAGAACCAAAAATTGACGTTTCTTGTTTATTAGCTTGAGAATATTGTATTATGATATATCAAAAAAGAAAACAGCCAATTCGAGGCTATATACTTATGATTTTATGATTTTGTATTTTTTCTAAAACGAGCAATTTTGTGGGTTAACAACACTCAAGCATATTGCCAGATTTTTTTTACATAACCAAAATTGAAGTTTCTTGTTTATTAGCTTTAGAATATTATATTATGATATATGAAAAAAGAAATCGGCCAGTTCGAGGGTATATTCTTATGATTTTATGATTTTGTATTTTATTCGAAAACGAGGAATTTTGTGGGTTAACACTCACGCATTTTACCAGATTTTTATACATAACCAAAAATTGACGTTTCGTATTTTTAGCTTGAGAATATTGTATTATAATATATCAAAAAATACAACGGCCAGTTCGAGGTTATATACTTATGATTTTATCATTTTATATTTTTTCGACACCGAGCAATTTTGTGGGTTAACACTCACGCAATTTGCCAGATTTTTTTTACAGATTCAAATATTGATGTTTTTTTTATTAGCTTTAGAATATTGTATTATGATATATAAAAAACGAAAACAGCCAGTTCGAGGTTATATACTTATGAATTTATGATTTTGTATTTTTACTAAAACGCACCATTTTGTGGGTTAACACTCACGCATTTTGCCAGATTTTTTTACAGAACCAAAAATTGACGTTTCTTGTTTATTAGCTTGAGAATATTGTATTATGATATATCAAAAAAGAAAACGGCCAGTTCGAGGTTATATACTTATAATTTTATGATTTTGTATTTTTTCTAAAACGAGCAATTTTGTGGGTTAACACTCAAGCATTTTGCCAGATTTTTTTACATAACCAAAAATTGAAGTTTCTTGTTTATTAGCTTTAGAATATTATATTATGATATATGAAAAAAGAAATCGGCCAGTTCGAGGGTATATTCTTATGATTTTATGATTTTGTATTTTATTCGAAAACGAACAATTTTTGGATTAACACTCACGCATTTTACCATATTTTTATACATAACCGAAAATTGACGTTTCGTATTTTTAGCTTGAGAATATTGTATTATGATATATCAAAAAATACAACGGCCAGTTCGAGGTTATATACTTATGATTTTATGATTTTATATTTTTTCGACACCGAGCAATTTTGTGGGTTAACACTCAGGCATTTTGCGAGATTTTTTTTACAGATTCAAATATTGACGTTTCTTGTTTATTAGCTTTAGAATATTGTATTATGATATATAAAAAACGAAAACAGCCTGTTCGAGGTTATATACTTATGAATTTATGATTTTGTATTTTTACTAAAACGCACCATTTTGTGGGTTAACACTCACGCATTTTACCATATTTTTTTACAGAACAAAAAATTGACGTTTCTTGTTTATTAGCTTGAGAATATTGTATTATGATATATCAAAAAAGAAAACAGCCAATTCGAGGCTATATACTTATGATTTTATGATTTTGTATTTTTTCTAAAACGAGCAATTTTGTGGGTTAACACTCAAGCATTTTGCTAGATTTTTTTTACATAACCAAAATTAAAGTTTCTTGTTTATTAGCTTTAGAATATTATATTATGATATATGAAAAAAGAAATCGGCCAGTTCGAGGGTATATTCTTATGATTTTATGATTTTTGTATTTTATTCGAAAACGAGGAATTTTGTGGGTTAACAATCACGCATTTTACCAGATTTTTATACATAACCAAAAATTGACGTTTCGTATTTTTAGCTTGAGAATATTGTATTATGATATATCAAAAAATACAACGGCCAGTTCGAGGTTATATACTTATGATTTTATCATTTTATATTTTTTCGACACCGAGCAATTTTGTGGGTTAACACTCACGCATTTTGCCAGATTTTTTTACAGATTCAAATATTGACGTTTTTTGTTTATTAGCTTTAGAATATTGTATTATGATATATAAAAAACGAAAACAGCCAGATCGAGGTTATATACTTATGAATTTATGATTTTGTATTTTTACTAAAACGCACCATTTTGTGGGTTAACACTCACGCATTTTGCCATATTTTTTTACAGAACAAAAAATTGACGTTTCCTGTTTATTAGCTTGAGAATATTGTATTATGATATATCAAAAAAGAAAACAGCCAATTCGAGGCTATATACTTATGAATTTATGATTTTGTATTTTTTCTAAAACGAGCAATTTTGTGGGTTAACACTCAAGCATTTTGCCAGATTTTTTTACAAAACCAAAAATTGACGTTTCTTGTTTATTAGCTTGAGAATATTGTATTATGATATATCAAAAAAGAAAACGGCCATTTCGAGGTTATATACTTATAATTTTATGATTTTGTATTTTTTCTAAAACGAGCAATTTTGTGGGTTAACACTCAAGCATTTTCCCCGATTTTTTTACATAACCAAAATTGAAGTTTCTTGTTTATTAGCTTTAGAATATTATATTATGATATATGAAAAAAGAAATCGGCCAGTTCGAGGGTATATTCTTATGATTTTATGATTTTGTATTTTATTCGAAAACGAGGAATTTTGTGGGTTAACACTCACGCATTTTACCAGATTTTTATACATAACCAAAAATTGACGTTTCGTATTTTTAGCTTGAGAATATTGTATTATGATATATCAAAAAATACAACGGCCAGTTCGAGGTTATATACTTATGATTTTATCATTTTATATTTTTTCGACACCGAGCAATTTTGTGGGTTAACACTCACGCATTTTGCCAGATTTTTTTACAGATTCAAATATTGACGTTTTTTGTTTATTAGCTTTAGAATATTGTATTATGATATATAAAAAAAGAAAACAGCCAGTTCGAGGTTATATACTTATGAATTTATGATTTTTTATTTTTACTAAAACGCACCATTTTGTGGGTTAACACTCACGCATTTTGCCATATTTTTTTACAGAACAAAAAATTGACGTTTCTTGTTTATTAGCTTGAGAATATTGTATTATGATATATCAAAAAAGAAAATAGCCAATTCGAGGCTATATACTTATGATTTTATGATTTTGTATTTTTTCTAAAACGAGCAATTTTGTGGGTTAACACTCAAGCATTTTGCCAGATTTTTTTTACATAACCGAAATTGAAGTTTCTTGTTTATTAGCTTTAGAATATTATATTATGATATATGAAAAAAGAAATCGGCCAGTTCGAGGGTATATTCTTATGATTTTATGATTTTGTATTTTATTCGAAAACGAGGAATTTTGTGGGTTAACACTCACGCATTTTACCAGATTTTTATACATAACCAAAAATTGACGTTTCGTATTTTTAGCTTGAGAATATTGTATTATTATATATCAAAAAATAAAACGGCCAGTTCGAGGTTATATACTTATGATTTTATGATTTTATATTTTTTCGACACCGAGCAATTTTGTGGGTTAACACTCACGCAATTTGCCAGATTTTTTTTACAGATTCAAATATTGATGTTTTTTGTTTATTAGCTTTAGAATATTGTATTATGATATATAAAAAACGAAAACAGCCAGTTCGAGGTTATATACTTATGAATTTATGATTTTGTATTTTTACTAAAACTCACCATTTTGTGGGTTAACACTCACGCATTTTGCCATATTTTTTTACAGAACCAAAAATTGACGTTTCTTGTTTATTAGCTTGAGAATATTGTATTATGATATATCAAAAAAGAAAACAGCCAATTCGAGGCTATATACTTATGATTTTATGATTTTGTATTTTTTCTAAAACGAGCAATTTTGTGGGTTAACAACACTCAAGCATTTTGCCAGATTTTTTTTAGATAACCAAAATTGAAGTTTCTTGTTTATTAGCTTTAGAATATTATATTATGATATATGAAAAAAGAAATCGGCCAGTTCGAGGGTATATTCTTATGATTTTATGATTTTGTATTTTATTCGAAAACGAGGAATTTTGTGGGTTAACACTCACGCATTTTACCAGATTTTTATACATAACCAAAAATTGACGTTTCGTATTTTTAGCTTGAGAATATTGTATTATTATATATCAAAAAATACAACGGCCAGTTCGAGGTTATATACTTATGATTTTATCATTTTATATTTTTTCGACACCGAGCAATTTTGTGGGTTAACACTCACGCAATTTGCCAGATTTTTTTTACAGATTCAAATATTGATGTTTTTTTTTATTAGCTTTAGAATATTGTATTATGATATATAAAAAACGAAAACAGTTAGTTCGAGGTTATATACTTATGAATTTATGATTTTGTATTTTTACTAAAACGCACCATTTTGTGGGTTAACACTCACTCATTTTGCCAGATTTGTTTACAGAACCAAAAATTGACTTTTCTTGTTTATTAGCTTGAGAATATTGTATTATGATATATCAAAAAAGAAAACGGCCAGTTCGAGGTTATATACTTATAATTTGATGATTTTGTATTTTTTCTAAAACGAGCAATTTTGTGGGTTAACACTCAAGCATTTTGCCAGATTTTTTTACATAACCAAAAATTGAAGTTTCTTGTTTATTAGCTTTAGAATATTATATTATGATATATGAAAAAAGAAATCGGCCAGTTCGAGGGTATATTCTTATGATTTTATGATTTTGTATTTTATTCGAAAACGAACAATTTTTGGATTAACACTCACGCATTTTACCATATTTTTATACATAACCGAAAATTGACGTTTCGTATTTTTAGCTTGAGAATATTGTATTATGATATATCAAAAAATACAACGGCCAGTTCGAGGTTATATACTTATGATTTTATGATTTTATATTTTTTCGACACCGAGCAATTTTGTGGGTTAACACTCAGGCATTTTGCGAGATTTTTTTTACAGATTCAAATATTGACGTTTCTTGTTTATTAGCTTTAGAATATTGTATTATGATATATAAAAAACGAAAACAGCCAGTTCGAGGTTATATACTTATGAATTTATGATTTTGTATTTTTACTAAAACGCACCATTTTGTGGGTTAACACTCACGCATTTTGCCATATTTTTTTACAGAACAAAAAATTGACGTTTCTTGTTTATTAGCTTGAGAATATTGTATTATGATATATCAAAAAAGAAAACAGCCAATTCGAGGCTATATACTTATGATTTTATGATTTTGTATTTTTTCTAAAACGAGCAATTTTGTGGGTTAACACTCAAGCATTTTGCTAGATTTTTTTTACATAACCAAAATTAAAGTTTCTTGTTTATTAGCTTTAGAATATTATATTATGATATATGAAAAAAGAAATCGGCCAGTTCGAGGGTATATTCTTATGATTTTATGATTTTGTATTTTATTCGAAAACGAGGAATTTTGTGGGTTAACAATCACGCATTTTACCAGATTTTTATACATAACCAAAAATTGACGTTTCGTATTTTTAGCTTGAGAATATTGTATTATGATATATCAAAAAATACAACGGCCAGTTCGAGGTTATATACTTATGATTTTATCATTTTATATTTTTTCGACACCGAGCAATTTTGTGGGTTAACACTCACGCATTTTGCCAGATTTTTTTACAGATTCAAATATTGACGTTTTTTGTTTATTAGCTTTAGAACATTGTATTATGATATATAAAAAACGAAAACAGCCAGATCGAGGTTATATACTTATGAATTTATGATTTTGTATTTTTACTAAAACGCACCATTTTGTGGGTTAACACTCACGCATTTTGCCATATTTTTTTACAGAACAAAAAATTGACGTTTCCTGTTTATTAGCTTGAGAATATTGTATTATGATATATCAAAAAAGAAAACAGCCAATTCGAGGCTATATACTTATGAATTTATGATTTTGTATTTTTTCTAAAACGAGCAATTTTGTGGGTTAACACTCAAGCATTTTGCCAGATTTTTTTACAAAACCAAAAATTGACGTTTCTTGTTTATTAGCTTGAGAATATTGTATTATGATATATCAAAAAAGAAAACGGCCATTTCGAGGTTATATACTTATAATTTTATGATTTTGTATTTTTTCTAAAACGAGCAATTTTGTGGGTTAACACTCAAGCATTTTCCCCGATTTTTTTACATAACCAAAATTGAAGTTTCTTGTTTATTAGCTTTAGAATATTATATTATGATATATGAAAAAAGAAATCGGCCAGTTCGAGGGTATATTCTTATGATTTTATGATTTTGTATTTTATTCGAAAACGAGGAATTTTGTGGGTTAACACTCACGCATTTTACCAGATTTTTATACATAACCAAAAATTGACGTTTCGTATTTTTAGCTTGAGAATATTGTATTATGATATATCAAAAAATACAACGGCCAGTTCGAGGTTATATACTTATGATTTTATCATTTTATATTTTTTCGACACCGAGCAATTTTGTGGGTTAACACTCACGCATTTTGCCAGATTTTTTTACAGATTCAAATATTGACGTTTTTTGTTTATTAGCTTTAGAATATTGTATTATGATATATAAAAAAAGAAAACAGCCAGTTCGAGGTTATATACTTATGAATTTATGATTTTGTATTTTTACTAAAACGCACCATTTTGTGGGTTAACACTCACGCATTTTGCCATATTTTTTTACAGAACAAAAAATTGACGTTTCTTGTTTATTAGCTTGAGAATATTGTATTATGATATATCAAAAAAGAAAATAGCCAATTCGAGGCTATATACTTATGATTTTATGATTTTGTATTTTTTCTAAAACGAGCAATTTTGTGGGTTAACACTCAAGCATTTTGCCAGATTTTTTTTACATAACCGAAATTGAAGTTTCCTGTTTATTAGCTTTAGAATATTATATTATGATATATGAAAAAAGAAATCGGCCAGTTCGAGGGTATATTCTTATGATTTTATGATTTTGTATTTTATTCGAAAACGAGGAATTTTGTGGGTTAACACTCACGCATTTTACCAGATTTTTATACATAACCAAAAATTGACGTTTCGTATTTTTAGCTTGAGAATATTGTATTATTATATATCAAAAAATACAACGGCCAGTTCGAGGTTATATACTTATGATTTTATGATTTTATATTTTTTCGACACCGAGCAATTTTGTGGGTTAACACTCACGCAATTTGCCAGATTTTTTTTACAGATTCAAATATTGATGTTTTTTGTTTATTAGCTTTAGAATATTGTATTATGATATATAAAAAACGAAAACAGCCAGTTCGAGGTTATATACTTATGAATTTATGATTTTGTATTTTTACTAAAACTCACCATTTTGTGGGTTAACACTCACGCATTTTGCCATATTTTTTTACAGAACCAAAAATTGACGTTTCTTGTTTATTAGCTTGAGAATATTGTATTATGATATATCAAAAAAGAAAACAGCCAATTCGAGGCTATATACTTATGATTTTATGATTTTGTATTTTTTCTAAAACGAGCAATTTTGTGGGTTAACAACACTCAAGCATTTTGCCAGATTTTTTTTACATAACCAAAATTGAAGTTTCTTGTTTATTAGCTTTAGAATATTATATTATGATATATGAAAAAAGAAATCGGCCAGTTCGAGGGTATATTCTTATGATTTTATGATTTTGTATTTTATTCGAAAACGAGGAGTTTTGTGGGTTAACACTCACGCATTTTACCAGATTTTTATACATAACCAAAAATTGACGTTTCGTATTTTTAGCTTGAGAATATTGTATTATTATATATCAAAAAATACAACGGCCAGTTCGAGGTTATATACTTATGATTTTATCATTTTATATTTTTTCGACACCGAGCAATTTTGTGGGTTAACACTCACGCAATTTGCCAGATTTTTTTTACAGATTCAAATATTGATGTTTTTTTTTATTAGCTTTAGAATATTGTATTATGATATATAAAAAACGAAAACAGCCAGTTCGAGGTTATATACTTATGAATTTATGATTTTGTATTTTTACTAAAACGCACCATTTTGTGGGTTAACACTCACGCATTTTGCCAGATTTTTTTACAGAACCAAAAATTGACGTTTCTTGTTTATTAGCTTGAGAATATTGTATTATGATATATCAAAAAAGAAAACGGCCAGTTCGAGGTTATATACTTATAATTTGATGATTTTGTATTTTTTCTAAAACGAGCAATTTTGTGGGTTAACACTCAAACATTTTGCCAGATTTTTTTACATAACCAAAAATTGAAGTTTCTTGTTTATTAGCTTTAGAATATTATATTATGATATATGAAAAAAGAAATCGGCCAGTTCGAGGGTATATTCTTATGATTTTATGATTTTGTATTTTATTCGAAAACGAACAATTTTTGGATTAACACTCACGCATTTTACCATATTTTTATACATAACCGAAAATTGACGTTTCGTATTTTTAGCTTGAGAATATTGTATTATGATATATCAAAAAATACAACGGCCAGTTCGAGGTTATATACTTATGATTTTATGATTTTATATTTTTTCGACACCGAGCAATTTTGTGGGTTAACACTCAGGCATTTTGCGAGATTTTTTTTACAGATTCAAATATTGACGTTTCTTGTTTATTAGCTTTAGAATATTGTATTATGATATATAAAAAACGAAAACAGCTAGTTCGAGGTTATATACTTATGAATTTATGATTTTGTATTTTTACTAAAACGCACCATTTTGTGGGTTAACACTCACGCATTTTGCCATATTTTTTTACAGAACAAAAAATTGACGTTTCTTGTTTATTAGCTTGAGAATATTGTATTATGATATATCAAAAAAGAAAACAGCCAATTCGAGGCTATATACTTATGATTTTATGATTTTGTATTTTTTCTAAAACGAGCAATTTTGTGGGTTAACACTCAAGCATTTTGCTAGATTTTTTTTACATAACCAAAATTAAAGTTTCTTGTTTATTAGCTTTAGAATATTATATTATGATATATGAAAAAAGAAATCGGCCAGTTCGAGGGTATATTCTTATGATTTTATGATTTTGTATTTTATTCGAAAACGAGGAATTTTGTGGGTTAACACTCACGCATTTTACCAGATTTTTATACATAACCAAAAATTGACGTTTCGTATTTTTAGCTTGAGAATATTGTATTATTATATATCAAAAAATACAACGGCCAGTTCGAGGTTATATACTTATGATTTTATCATTTTATATTTTTTCGACACCGAGCAATTTTGTGGGTTAACACTCACGCAATTTGCCAGATTTTTTTTACAGATTCAAATATTGATGTTTTTTTTTATTAGCTTTAGAATATTGTATTATGATATATAAAAAACGAAAACAGCCAGTTCGAGGTTATATACTTATGAATTTATGATTTTGTATTTTTACTAAAACGCACCATTTTGTGGGTTAACACTCACGCATTTCGCTAGATTTTTTTACAGAACCAAAAATTGACGTTTCTTGTTTATTAGCTTGAGAATATTGTATTATGATATATCAAAAAAGAAAACGGCCAGTTCGAGGTTATATACTTATAATTTGATGATTTTGTATTTTTTCTAAAACGAGCAATTTTGTGGGTTAACACTCAAGCATTTTGCCAGATTTTTTTACATAACCAAAAATTGAAGTTTCTTGTTTATTAGCTTTAGAATATTATATTATGATATATGAAAAAAGAAATCGGCCAGTTCGAGGGTATATTCTTATGATTTTATGATTTTGTATTTTATTCGAAAACGAGGAATTTTGTGGGTTAACACTCACGCATTTTACCATATTTTTATACATAACCGAAAATTGACGTTTCGTATTTTTAGCTTGAGAATATTGTATTATGATATATCAAAAAATACAACGGCCAGTTCGAGGTTATATACTTATGATTTTATGATTTTATATTTTTTCGACACCGAGCAATTTTGTGGGTTAACAATCAGGCATTTTGCGAGATTTTTTTTACAGATTCAAATATTGACGTTTCTTGTTTATTAGCTTTAGAATATTGTATTATGATATATAAAAAACGAAAACAGCCAGTTCGAGGTTATATACTTATGAATTTATGATTTTGTATTTTTACTAAAACGCACCATTTTGTGGGTTAACACTCACGCATTTTGCCATATTTTTTTACAGAACAAAAAATTGACGTTTCTTGTTTATTAGCTTGAGAATATTGTATTATGATATATAGAAAAAGAAAACAGCCAATTCGAGGCTATATACTTATGATTTTATGATTTTGTATTTTTTCTAAAACGAGCAATTTTGTGGGTTAACACTCAAGCATTTTGCTAGATTTTTTTTACATAACCAAAATTAAAGTTTCTTGTTTATTAGCTTTAGAATATTATATTATGATATATGAAAAAAGAAATCGGCCAGTTCGAGGGTATATTCTTATGATTTTATGATTTTGTATTTTATTCGAAAACGAGGAATTTTGTGGGTTAACAATCACGCATTTTACCAGATTTTTATACATAACCAAAAATTGACGTTTCGTATTTTTAGCTTGAGAATATTGTATTATGATATATCAAAAAATACAACGGCCAGTTCGAGGTTATATACTTATGATTTTATCATTTTATATTTTTTCGACACCGAGCAATTTTGTGGGTTAACACTCACGCATTTTGCCAGATTTTTTTACAGATTCAAATATTGACGTTTTTTGTTTATTAGCTTTAGAATATTGTATTATGATATATAAAAAACGAAAACAGCCAGATCGAGGTTATATACTTATGAATTTATGATTTTGTATTTTTACTAAAACGCACCATTTTGTGGGTTAACACTCACGCATTTTGCCAGATTTTTTTACAGAACCAAAAATTGACGTTTCTTGTTTATTAGCTTGAGAATATTGTATTATGATATATCAAAAAAGAAAACGGCCAGTTCGAGGTTATATACTTATAATTTTATGATTTTGTATTTTTTCTAAAACGAGCAATTTTATGGGTTAACACTCAAGCATTTTGCCAGATTTTTTTACATAACCAAAAATTGAAGTTTCTTGTTTATTAGCTTTAGAATATTATATTATGATATATGAAAAAAGAAATCGGCCAGTTCGAGGGTATATTCTTATGATTTTATGATTTTGTATTTTATTCGAAAACGAACAATTTTTGGATTAACACTCACGCATTTTACCAGATTTTTATACATAACCAAAAATTGACGTTTCGTATTTTTAGCTTGAGAATATTGTATTATGATATATCAAAAAATACAACGGCCAGTTCGAGGTTATATACTTATGATTTTATCATTTTATATTTTTTCGACACCGAGCAATTTTGTGGGTTAACACTCACGCATTTTGCCAGATTTTTTTACAGATTCAAATATTGACGTTTTTTGTTTATTAGCTTTAGAATACTGTATTATGATATATAAAAAACGAAAACAGCCAGTTCGAGGTTATATACTTATGAATTTATGATTTCTTATTTTTACTAAAACGCACCATTTTGTGGGTTAACACTCACGCATTTTGCCATATTTTTTTACAGAACAAAAAATTAACGTTTCTTGTTTATTAGTTTGAGAATATTGTATTATGATATATCAAAAAAGAAAACAGCCAATTCGAGGCTATATACTTATGATTTTATGATTTTGTATTTTTTCTAAAACGAGCAATTTAGTGGGTTAAACTCAATCATTTTGCCAGATTTTTATTACATAACCAAAATTGAAGTTTCTTGTTTATTAGCTTTAGAATATTATATTATGATATATGAAAAAAGAAATCGGCCAGTTCGAGGGTATATTCTTATGATTTTATGATTTTGTATTTTATTCGAAAACGAGGAATTTTCAGTGTTAACACTCACGCATTTTACCAGATTTTTATACATAACCAAAAATTGACGTTTCGTATTTTTAGCTTGAGAATATTGTATTATGATATATCAAAAAATACAACTGCCAGTTCAAGGTTATATACATATGATTTTATCATTTTATATTTTTTCGACACCGATCAATTTTGTGGGTTAACACTCACGCATTTTGCCAGATTTTTTTGCAGATTCAAATATTGACGTTTTTTGTTTATTAGCTTTAGAATATTGTATTATGATATATAAAAAACGAAAACAGCCAGTTCGAGGTTATATACTTATGAATTTATGATTTTGTATTTTTACTAAAACGCACCATTTTGTGGGTTAACACTCACGCATTTTGCCATATTTTTTTACAGAACAAAAAATTGACGTTTCTTGTTTATTAGCTTGAGAATATTGTATTATGATATATCAAAAAAGAAAACAGCCAATTCGAGGCTATATACTTATGATTTTATGATTTTGTATTTTTTCTAAAACGAGCAATTTTGTGGGTTAACACTCAATCATTTTGCCAGATTTTTTTTACATAACCAAAATTGAAGTTTCTTGTTTATTAGCTTTAGAATATTATATTATGATATATGAAAAAAGAAATCGGCCAGTTCGAGGGTATATTCTTATGATTTTATGATTTTGTATTTTATTCGAAAACGAGGAATTTTGTGGGTTAACACTCACGCATTTTACCAGATTTTTATACATAACCAAAAATTGACGTTTCGTATTTTTAGCTTGAGAATATTGTATTATGATATATCAAAAAATACAACGGCCAGTTCGAGGTTATATACTTATGATTTTATCATTTTATATTTTTTCGACACCGAGCAATTTTGTGGGTTAACACTCACGCATTTTGCCAGATTTTTTTACAGATTCAAATATTGACGTTTTTTGTTTATTAGCTTTAGAATATTGTATTATGATATATAAAAAACGAAAACAGCCAGTTCGAGGTTATATACTTATGAATTTATGATTTTGTATTTTTACTAAAACGCACCATTTTGTGGGTTAACACTCACGCATTTTGCCATATTTTTTTACAGAACAAAAAATTGACGTTTCTTGTTTATTAGCTTGAGAATATTGTATTATGATATATCAAAAAAGAAAATAGCCAATTCGAGGCTATATACTTATGATTTTATGATTTTGTATTTTTTCTAAAACGAGCAATTTTGTGGGTTAACACTCAAGCATTTTGCCAGATTTTTTTTACATAACCGAAATTGAAGTTTCTTGTTTATTAGCTTTAGAATATTATATTATGATATATGAAAAAAGAAATCGGCCAGTTCGGGGGTATATTCTTATTATTTTATGATTTTGTATTTTATTCGAAAACGAGGAATTTTGTGGGTTAACACTCACGCATTTTACCAGATTTTTATACATAACCAAAAATTGACGTTTCGTTTTTTTAGCTTGAGAATATTGTATTATTATATATCAAAAAATACAACGGCCAGTTCGAGTTTATATACTTATGATTTTATCATTTTATATTTTTTCGACACCGAGCAATTTTGTGGGTTAAAACTCACGCAATTTGCCAGATTTTTTTTACAGATTCAAATATTGATGTTTTTTGTTTATTAGCTTTAGAATATTGTATTATGATATATAAAAAACGAAAACAGCCAGTTCGAGGTTATATACTTATGAATTTATGATTTTGTATTTTTACTAAAACTCACCATTTTGTGGGTTAACACTCACGCATTTTGCCATATTTTTTTACAGAACCAAAAATTGACGTTTCTTGTTTATTAGCTTGAGAATATTGTATTATGATATATCAAAAAAGAAAACAGCCAATTCGAGGCTATATACTTATGATTTTATGATTTTGTATTTTTTCTAAAACGAGCAATTTTGTGGGTTAACAACACTCAAGCATTTTGCCAGATTTTTTTTACATAACCAAAATTGAAGTTTCTTGTTTATTAGCTTTAGAATATTATATTATGATATATGAAAAAAGAAATAGGCCAGTTCGAGGGTATATTCTTATGATTTTATGATTTTGTATTTTATTCGAAAACGAGGAATTTTGTGGGTTAACACTCACGCATTTTACCAGATTTTTATACATAACCAAAAATTGACGTTTCGTATTTTTAGCTTCAGAATATTGTATTATTATATATCAAAAAATACAACGGCCAGTTCGAGGTTATATACTTATGATTTTATCATTTTATATTTTTTCGACACCGAGCAATTTTGTGGGTTAACACTCACGCAATTTGCCAGATTTTTTTTACAGATTCAAATATTGATGTTTTTTTTTATTAGCTTTAGAATATTGTATTATGATATATAAAAAACGAAAACAGCCAGTTCGAAGTTATATACTTATGAATTTATGATTTTGTATTTTTACTAAAACGCACCATTTTGTGGGTTAACACTCACGCATTTTGCCAGATTTTTTTACAGAACCAAAAATTGACGTTTCTTGTTTATTAGCTTGAGAATATTGTATTATGATATATCAAAAAAGAAAACGGCCAGTTCGAGGTTATATACTTATAATTTTATGATTTTGTATTTTTTCTAAAACGAGCAATTTTGTGGGTTAACACTCAAGCATTTTGCCAGATTTTTTTACATAACCAAAAATTGAAGTTTCTTGTTTATTAGCTTTAGAATATTATATTATGATATATGAAAAAAGAAATCGGCCAGTTCGAGGGTATATTCTTATGATTTTATGATTTTGTATTTTATTCGAAAACGAACAATTTTTGGATTAACACTCACGCATTTTACCATATTTTTATACATAACCGAAAATTGACGTTTCGTATTTTTAGCTTGAGAATATTGTATTATGATATATCAAAAAATACAACGGCCAGTTCGAGGTTATATACTTATGATTTTATGATTTTATATTTTTTCGACACCGAGCAATTTTGTGGGTTAACACTCAGGCATTTTGCGAGATTTTTTTTACAGATTCAAATATTGACGTTTCTTGTTTATTAGCTTTAGAATATTGTATTATGATATATAAAAAACGAAAACAGCCAGTTCGAGGTTATATACTTATGAATTTATGATTTTGTATTTTTACTAAAACTCACCATTTTGTGGGTTAACACTCACGCATTTTGCCATATTTTTTTACAGAACCAAAAATTGACGTTTCTTGTTTATTAGCTTGAGAATATTGTATTATGATATATCAAAAAAGAAAACAGCCAATTCGAGGCTATATACTTATGATTTTATGATTTTGTATTTTTTCTAAAACGAGCAATTTTGTGGGTTAACAACACTCAAGCATTTTGCCAGATTTTTTTTACATAACCAAAATTGAAGTTTCTTGTTTATTAGCTTTAGAATATTATATTATGATATATGAAAAAAGAAATCGGCCAGTTCGAGGGTATATTCTTATGATCTTATGATTTTGTATTTTATTCGAAAACGAGGAATTTTGTGGGTTAACACTCACGCATTTTACCAGATTTTTATACATAACCAAAAATTGACGTTTCGTATTTTTAGCTTGAGAATATTGTATTATTATATATCAAAAAATACAACGGCCAGTTCGAGGTTATATACTTATGATTTTATGATTTTATATTTTTTCGACACCGAGCAATTTTGTGGGTTAACACTCAGGCATTTTGCGAGATTTTTTTTACAGATTCAAATATTGACGTTTCTTGTTTATTAGCTTTAGAATATTGTATTATGATATATAAAAAACGAAAACAGCCAGTTCGAGGTTATATACTTATGAATTTATGATTTTGTATTTTTACTAAAACGCACCATTTTGTGGGTTAACACTCACGCATTTTGCCATATTTTTTTACAGAACAAAAAATTGACGTTTCTTGTTTATTAGCTTGAGAATATTGTATCATGATATATCAAAAAAGAAAACAGCCAATTCGAGGCTATATACTTATAATTTTATGATTATGTATTTTTTCTAAAACGAGCAATTTTGTGGGTTAACACTCAAGCATTTTGCCAGATTTTTTTACATAACCAAAAATTGAAGTTTCTTGTTTATTAGCTTTAGAATATTATATTATGATATATGAAAAAAGAAATCGGCCAGTTCGAGGGTATATTCTTATGATTTTATGATTTTGTATTTTATTCGAAAACGAACAATTTTTGGATTAACACTCACGCATTTTACCATATTTTTATACATAACCGAAAATTGACGTTTCGTATTTTTAGCTTGAGAATATTGTATTATGATATATCAAAAAATACAACGGCCAGTTCGAGGTTATATACTTATGATTTTATGATTTTATATTTTTTCGACACCGAGCAATTTTGTGGGTTAACACTCAGGCATTTTGCGAGATTTTTTTTACAGATTCAAATATTGACGTTTCTTGTTTATTAGCTTTAGAATATTGTATTATGATATATAAAAAACGAAAACAGCCAGTTCGAGGTTATATACTTATGAATTTATGATTTTGTATTTTTACTAAAACTCACCATTTTGTGGGTTAACACTCACGCATTTTGCCATATTTTTTTACAGAACCAAAAATTGACGTTTCTTGTTTATTAGCTTGAGAATATTGTATTATGATATATCAAAAAAGAAAACAGCCAATTCGAGGCTATATACTTATGATTTTATGATTTTGTATTTTTTCTAAAACGAGCAATTTTGTGGGTTAACAACACTCAAGCATTTTGCCAGATTTTTTTTACATAACCAAAATTGAAGTTTCTTGTTTATTAGCTTTAGAATATTATATTATGATATATGAAAAAAGAAATCGGCCAGTTCGAGGGTATATTCTTATGATTTTATGATTTTGTATTTTATTCGAAAACGAGGAATTTTGTGGGTTAACACTCACGCATTTTACCAGATTTTTATACATAACCAAAAATTGACGTTTCGTATTTTTAGCTTGAGAATATTGTATTATTATATATCAAAAAATACAACGGCCAGTTCGAGGTTATATACTTATGATTTTATGATTTTATATTTTTTCGACACCGAGCAATTTTGTGGGTTAACACTCAGGCATTTTGCGAGATTTTTTTTACAGATTCAAATATTGACGTTTCTTGTTTATTAGCTTTAGAATATTGTATTATGATATATAAAAAACGAAAACAGCCAGTTCGAGGTTATATACTTATGAATTTATGATTTTGTATTTTTACTAAAACGCACCATTTTGTAGGTTAACACTCACGCATTTTGCCATATTTTTTTACAGAACAAAAAATTGACGTTTCTTGTTTATTAGCTTGAGAATATTGTATTATGATATATCAAAAAAGAAAACAGCCAATTCGAGGCTATATACTTATGATTTTATGATTTTGTATTTTTTCTAAAACGAGCAATTTTGTGGGTTAACACTAAAGCATTTTGCTAGATTTTTTTTACATAACCAAAATTAAAGTTTCTTGTTTATTAGCTTTAGAATATTATATTATGATATATGAAAAAAGAAATCGGCCAGTTCGAGGGTATATTCTTATGATTTTATGATTTTGTATTTTATTCGAAAACGAGGAATTTTGTGGGTTAACAATCACGCATTTTACCAGATTTTTATACATAACCAAAAATTGACGTTTCGTATTTTTAGCTTGAGAATATTGTATTATGATATATCAAAAAATACAACGGCCAGTTCGAGGTTATATACTTATGATTTTATCATTTTATATTTTTTCGACACCGAGCAATTTTGTGGGTTAACACTCACGCATTTTGCCAGATTTTTTTACAGATTCAAATATTGACGTTTTTTGTTTATTAGCTTTAGAATATTGTATTATGATATATAAAAAACGAAAACAGCCAGATCGAGGTTATATACTTATGAATTTATGATTTTGTATTTTTACTAAAACGCACCATTTTGTGGGTTAACACTCACGCATTTTGCCATATTTTTTTACAGAACAAAAAATTGACGTTTCTTGTTTATTAGCTTGAGAATATTGTATTATGATATATCAAAAAAGAAAACAGCCAATTCGAGGCTATATACTTATGATTTTATGATTTTGTATTTTTTCTAAAACGAGCAATTTTGTGGGTTAACACTCAAGCATTTTGCTAGATTTTTTTTACATAACCAAAATTAAAGTTTCTTGTTTATTAGCTTTAGAATATTATATTATGATATATGAAAAAAGAAATCGGCCAGTTCGAGGGTATATTCTTATGATTTTATGATTTTGTATTTTATTCGAAAACGAACAATTTTTGGATTAACACTCACGCATTTTACCAGATTTTTATACATGACCGAAAATTGACGTTTCGTATTTTTAGCTTGAGAATATTGTATTATGATATATCAAAAAATACAACGGCCAGTTCGAGGTTATATACTTATGATTTTATGATTTTATATTTTTTCGACACCAAGCAATTTTGTGGGTTAACACTCAGGCATTTTGCCAGATTTTTTTTACAGATTCAAATATTGATGTTTCTTGTTTATTAGCTTTAGAATATTGTATTATGATATATAAAAAACGAAAACAGCCAGTTCGAGGTTATATACTTATGAATTTATGATTTTGTATTTTTACTAAAACGCACCATTTTGTGGGTTAACACTCACGCATTTTGCCATATTTTTTTACAGAACAAAAAATTGACGTTTCTTGTTTATTAGCTTGAGAATATTGTATTATGATATATTAAAAAAGAAAACAGCCAATTCGAGGCTATATACTTATGATTTTATGATTTTGTATTTTTTCTAAAACGAGCAATTTTGTGTGTTAACACACAAGCATTTTGCTAGATTTTTTTTACATAACCGAAATTAAAGTTTCTTGTTTATTAGCTTTAGAATATTATATTATGATATATGAAAAAAGAAATCGGCCAGTTCGAGGGTATATTCTTATGATTTTATGATTTTGTATTTTATTCGAAAACGAACAATTTTTGGATCAACACTCACGTATTTTACCAGATTTTTATACATAACCGAAAATTGACGTTTCGTATTTTTAGCTTGAGAATATTGTATTATGATATATCAAAAAATACAACGGCCAGTTCGAGGTTATATACTTATGATTTTATCATTTTATATTTTTTCGACACCGAGCAATTTTGTGGGTTAACACTCACGCATTTTGCCAGATTTTTTTTACAGATTCAAATATTGATGTTTCTTGTTTATTAGCTTTAGAATATTGTATTATGATATATAAAAAACGAAAACATCCAGTTCGAGGTTATATACTTATGAATTTATGATTTTGTATTTTTACTAAAACGCACCATTTTGTGGGTTAACACTCACGCATTTTGCCATATTTTTTTACAAAACAAAAAATTGACGTTTCTTGTTTATTAGCTTGAGAATATTGTATTATGATATATCAAAAAAGAAAACAGCCAATTCGAGGCTATATACTTATGATTTTATGATTTTGTATTTTTTCTAAAACGAGCAATTTTGTGGATTAACACTCAAGCATTTTGCTAGATTTTTTTTACATAACCAAAATTAAAGTTTCTTGTTTATTAGCTTTAGAATATTATATTATGATATATGAAAAAAGAAATCGGCCAGTTCGAGGGTATATTCTTATGATTTTATGATTTTGTATTTTATTCGAAAACGAGGAATTTTGTGGGTTAACACTCACGCATTTTACCAGATTTTTATACATAACCAAAAATTGACGTTTCGTATTTTTAGCTTGAGAATATTGTATTATGATATATCAAAAAATACAACGGCCAGTTCGAGGTTATATACTTATGATTTTATCATTTTATATTTTTTCGACACCGAGCAATTTTGTGGGTTAACACTCACGCATTTTGCCAGATTTTTTTACAGATTCAAATATTGACGTTTTTTGTTTATTAGCTTTAGAATATTGTATTATGATATATAAAAAACGAAAACAGCCAGTTCGAGGTTATATACTTATGAATTTATGATTTTGTATTTTTACTAAAACGCACCATTTTGTGGGTTAACACTCACGCATTTTGCCATATTTTTTTACAGAACAAAAAATTAACGTTTCTTGTTTATTAGCTTGAGAATATTGTATTATGATATATCAAAAAAGAAAACAGCCAATTCGAGGCTATATACTTATGATTTTATGATTTTGTATTTTTTCTAAAACGAGCAATTTTGTGGGTTAACACTCAAGCATTTTGCTAGATTTTTTTTACATAACCGAAATTAAAGTTTCTTGTTTATTAGCTTTAGAATATTATATTATGATATATGAAAAAAGAAATCGGCCAGTTCGAGGGTATATTCTTATGATTTTATGATTTTGTATTTTATTCGAAAACGAACAATTTTTGGATTAACACTCACGCATTTTACCAGATTTTTATACATAACCGAAAATTGACGTTTCGTATTTTTAGCTTGAGAATATTGTATTATGATATATCAAAAAATGCAATGGCCAGTTCGAGGTTATATACTTATGATTTTATCATTTTATATTTTTTCGACACCGAGTAATTTTGTGGGTTAACACTCACGCATTTTGCCAGATTTTTTTTACAGATTCAAATATTGATGTTTCTTGTTTATTAGCTTTAGAATATTGTATTATGATATATAAAAAACGAAAACAGCCAGTTCGAGGTTATATACTTATGAATTTATGATTTTGTATTTTTACTAAAACGCACCATTTTGTGGGTTAACACTCACGCATTTTGCCATATTTTTTTACAGAACAAAAAATTAACGTTTCTTGTTTATTAGCTTGAGAATATTGTATTATGATATATCAAAAAAGAAAACAGCCAATTCGAGGCTATATTCTTATGATTTTATGATTTTGTATTTTTTCTAAAACGAGCAATTTTGTGGGTTAACACTCAAGCATTTTGCCAGATTTTTTTTACATAACCGAAATTGAAGTTTCTTGTTTATTAGTTTTAGAATATTATATTATGATATATGAAAAAAGAAATCAGCCAGTTCGAGGGTATATTCTTATGATTTTATGATTTTGTATTTTATTCGAAAACGAGGAATTTTGTGGGTTAACACTCACGCATTTTACCAGATTTTTATACATAACCAAAAATTGACGTTTCGTATTTTTAGCTTGAGAATATTGTATTATTATATATCAAAAAATACAACGGCCAGTTCGAGGTTATATACTTATGATTTTATCATTTTATATTTTTTCGACACCGAGCAATTTTGTGGGTTAACACTCACGCAATTTGCCAGATTTTTTTTACAGATTCAAATATTGACGTTTTTTGTTTATTAGCTTTAGAATATTGTATTATGATATATAAAAAACGAAAACAGCCAGTTCGAGGTTATATACTTATGAATTTATGATTTTGTATTTTTACTAAAACGCACCATTTTGTGGGTTAATACGCATTTTGCCAGATTTTTTTACAGAACCAAAAATTGACGTTTCTTGTTTATTAGCTTGAGAATATTGTATTATGATATATCAAAAAAGAAAACGGCCAGTTCGAGATTATATACTTATAATTTTATGATTTTGTATTTTTTCTAAAACGAGCAATTTTGTGGGTTAACACTCAAGCATTTTGCCAGATTTTTTTACATAACCAAAAATTGAAGTTTCTTGTTTATTAGCTTTAGAATATTATATTATGATATATGAAAAAAGAAATCGGCCAGTTCGAGGGTATATTCTTATGATTTTATGATTTTGTATTTTATTCGAAAACGAACAATTTTTGGATTAACACTCACGGATTTTACCATATTTTTATACATAACCGAAAATTGACGTTTCGTATTTTTAGCTTGAGAATATTGTATTATGATATATCAAAAAATACAACGGCCAGTTCGAGGTTATATACTTATGATTTTATGATTTTATATTTTTTCGACACCGAGCAATTTTGTGGGTTAACACTCAGGCATTTTGCCAGATTTTTTTTACAGATTCAAATATTGACGTTTCTTGTTTATTAGCTTTAGAATATTGTATTATGATATATAAAAAACGAAAACAGCCAGTTCGAGGTTATATACTTATGAATTTATGATTTTGTATTTTTACTAAAACGCACCATTTTGTGGGTTAACACTCACGCATTTTGCCAGATTTTTTTACAGAACCAAAAATTGACGTTTCTTGTTTATTAGCTTGAGAATATTATATTATGATATATCAAAAAAGAAAACAGCCAATTCGAGGCTATATACTTATGATTTTATGATTTTGTATTTTTTCTAAAACGAGCAATTTTGTGGGTTAACACTCAAGCATTTTGCCAGATTTTTTTTACATAACCAAAATTGAAGTTTCTTGTTTATTAGCTTTAGAATATTATATTATGATATATGAAAAAAGAAATCGGCCAGTTCGAGGGTATATTCTTATGATTTTATGATTTTGTATTTTATTCGAAAACGAGGAATTTTGTGGGTTAACACTCACGCATTTTACCAGATTTTTATACATAACCAAAAATTGACGTTTCGTATTTTTAGCTTGAGAATATTGTATTATAATATATCAAAAAATACAACGGCCGGTTCAAGGTTATATACTTATGATTTTATCATTTTATATTTTTTCGACACCGAGCAATTTTGTGGGTTAACACTCACGCAATTTGCCAGATTTTTTTTACAGATTCAAATATTGACGTTTTTTGTTTATTAGCTTTAGAATATTGTATTATGATATATAAAAAACGAAAACAGCCAGTTCAAGGTTATATACTTATGAATTTATGATTTTGTATTTTTACTAAAACGCACCATTTTATGGGTTAACACTCACGCATTTTGCCAGATTTTTTTACAGAACCAAAAATTGACGTTTCTTAATTATTAGCTTGAAAATATTGTATTATGATATATCAAAAAAGAAAACGGCCAGTTCGAGATTATATACTTATGATTTTATGATTTTGTATTTTTTCTAAAACGAGCAATTTTGAGGGTTAACACTCAAGCATTTTGCTAGATTTTTTTACATAACCAAAAATTGAAGTTTCTTGTTTATTAGCTTTAGAATATTATATTATGATATATGAAAAAAGAAATCGGCCAGTTCGAGGGTATATTCTTATGATTTTATGATTTTGTATTTTATTCGAAAACGAGCAATTTTTGGGTTAACACTCAAGCATTTTACCATATTTTTATACATAACCGAAAATTGACGTTTCGTATTTTTAGCTTGAGAATATTGTATTATGATATATCAAAAAATACAACGGCCAGTTCGAGGTTATATACTTATAATTTTATCAGTTTTATATTTTTTCGACACCGAGCAATTTTGTGGGTTAACAATCAGGCATTTTGCCAGATTTTTTTTACAGATTCAAATATTGACGTTTCTTAATTATTAGCTTTAGAATATTGTATTATGATATATAAAAAACGAAAACAGCCAGTTCGAGGTTATATACTTATGAATTTATGATTTTGTATTTTTACTAAAACATACCATTTTGTGCACTCACGCATTTTGCCAAATTTTTTTACAGAACAAAAAATTGACGTTTCTTGTTTATTAGCTTGAGAATATTGTATTATGATATATCAAAAAAGAAAACACCCAATTCGAGGCTATATACTTATGATTTTATGATTTTGTATTTTTTCTAAAATGAGCAATTTTGTGGGTTAACACTCAATCATTTTGCCAGATTTTTTTTACATAACCAAAATTGAAGTTTCTTGTTATTAGCTTTAGAATATTATATTATGATATATGAAAAAAGAAATCGGCCAGTTCGAGGGTATATTCTTATGATTTTATGATTTTGTATTTTATTCGAAAACGAGGAATTTTGTGGGTTAACACGCACGCATTTTACCAGATTTTTATACATAACCAAAAATTGACGTTTCGTATTTTTAGCTTGAGAATATTGTATTATGATATACCAAAAAATACAACGGCCAGTTCAAGGTTATATACTTATGATTTTATCATTTTATATTTTTTCGACACCGAGCAATTTTGTGGGTTAACACTCACGCATTTTGCCAGATTTTTTTTACAGATTCAAATATTGACGTTTTTTGTTTATTAGCTTTAGAATATTGTATTATGATATATAAAAAACGAAAACAGCCAGTTCGAGGTTATATACTTATGAATTTATGATTTTGTATTTTTACTAAAACGCACCATTTTGTGGGTTAATACGCATTTTGCCAGATTTTTTTACAGAACCAAAAATTGACGTTTCTTGTTTATTAGCTTGAGAATATTGTATTATGATATATCAAAAAAGAAAACGGCCAGTTCGAGATTATATACTTATAATTTTATGATTTTGTATTTTTTCTAAAACGAGCAATTTTGTGGGTTAACACTCAAGCATTTTGCCAGATTTTTTTACATAACCAAAAATTGAAGTTTCTTGTTTATTAGCTTTAGAATATTATATTATGATATATGAAAAAAGAAATCGGCCAGTTCGAGGGTATATTCTTATGATTTTATGATTTTGTATTTTATTCGAAAACGAACAATTTTTGGATTAACACTCACGCATTTTACCATATTTTTATACATAACCGAAAATTGACGTTTCGTATTTTTAGCTTGAGAATATTGTATTATGATATATCAAAAAATACAACGGCCAGTTCGAGGTTATATACTTATGATTTTATGATTTTATATTTTTTCGACACCGAGCAATTTTGTGGGGTTAACACTCAGGCATTTTGCCAGATTTTTTTTACAGATTCAAATATTGACGTTTCTTGTTTATTAGCTTTAGAATATTGTATTATGATATATAAAAAACGAAAACAGCCAGTTCGAGGTTATATACTTATGAATTTATGATTTTGTATTTTTACTAAAACGCACCATTTTGTGGGTTAACACTCACGCATTTTGCCATATTTTTTTACAGAACAAAAAATTGACGTTTCTTGTTTATTAGCTTGAGAATATTATATTATGATATATCAAAAAGAAAACAGCCAATTCGAGGCTATATACTTATGATTTTATGATTTTGTATTTTTTCTAAAACGAGCAATTTTGTGGGTTAACACTCAAGCATTTTGCCAGATTTTTTTTACATAACCAAAATTGAAGTTTCTTGTTTATTAGCTTTAGAATATTATATTATGATATATGAAAAAAGAAATCGGCCAGTTCGAGGGTATATTCTTATGATTTTATGATTTTGTATTTTATTCGAAAACGAGGAATTTTGTGGGTTAACACTCACGCATTTTACCAGATTTTTATACATAACCAAAAATTGACGTTTCGTATTTTTAGCTTGAGAATATTGTATTATGATATATCAAAAAATACAACGGCCGGTTCAAGGTTATATACTTATGATTTTATCATTTTATATTTTTTCGACACCGAGCAATTTTGTGGGTTAACACTCACGCAATTTGCCAGATTTTTTTTACAGATTCAAATATTGACGTTTTTTGTTTATTAGCTTTAGAATATTGTATTATGATATATAAAAAACGAAAACAGCCAGTTCAAGGTTATATACTTATGAATTTATGATTTTGTATTTTTACTAAAACGCACCATTTTGTGGGTTAACACTCACGCATTTTGCCAGATTTTTTTACAGAACCAAAAATTGACGTTTCTTAATTATTAGCTTGAGAATATTGTATTATGATATATCAAAAAAGAAAACGGCCAGTTCGAGATTATATACTTATGATTTTATGATTTTGTATTTTTTCTAAAACGAGCAATTTTGAGGGTTAACACTCAAGCATTTTGCTAGATTTTTTTACATAACCAAAAATTGAAGTTTCTTGTTTATTAGCTTTAGAATATTATATTATGATATATGAAAAAAGAAATCGGCCAGTTCGAGGGTATATTCTTATGATTTTATGATTTTGTATTTTATTCGAAAACGAGCAATTTTTGGGTTAACACTCAAGCATTTTACCATATTTTTATACATAACCGAAAATTGACGTTTCGTATTTTTAGCTTGAGAATATTGTATTATGATATATCAAAAAATACAACGGCCAGTTCGAGGTTATATACTTATAATTTTATCAGTTTTATATTTTTTCGACACCGAGCAATTTTGTGGGTTAACAATCAGGCATTTTGCCAGATTTTTTTTACAGATTCAAATATTGACGTTTCTTAATTATTAGCTTTAGAATATTGTATTATGATATATAAAAAACGAAAACAGCCAGTTCGAGGTTATATACTTATGAATTTATGATTTTGTATTTTTACTAAAACATACCATTTTGTGCACTCACGCATTTTGCCATATTTTTTTACAGAACAAAAAATTGACGTTTCTTGTTTATTAGCTTGAGAATATTGTATTATGATATATCAAAAAAGAAAACACCCAATTCGAGGCTATATACTTATGATTTTATGATTTTGTATTTTTTCTAAAATGAGCAATTTTGTGGGTTAACACTCAATCATTTTGCCAGATTTTTTTTACATAACCAAAATTGAAGTTTCTTGTTTATTAGCTTTAGAATATTATATTATGATATATGAAAAAAGAAATCGGCCAGTTCGAGGGTATATTCTTATGATTTTATGATTTTGTATTTTATTCGAAAACGAGGAATTTTGTGGGTTAACACGCACGCATTTTACCAGATTTTTATACATAACCAAAAATTGACGTTTCGTATTTTTAGCTTGAGAATATTGTATTATGATATACCAAAAAATACAACGGCCAGTTCAAGGTTATATACTTATGATTTTATCATTTTATATTTTTTCGACACCGAGCAATTTTGTGGGTTAACACTCACGCATTTTGCCAGATTTTTTTTACAGATTCAAATATTGACGTTTTTTGTTTATTAGCTTTAGAATATTGTATTATGATATATAAAAAATGAAAACAGCCAGTTCGAGGTTATATACTTATGAATTTATGATTTTGTATTTTTACTAAAACGCACCATTTTGTGGGTTAATACGCATTTTGCCAGATTTTTTTACAGAACCAAAAATTGACGTTTCTTGTTTATTAGCTTGAGAATATTGTATTATGATATATCAAAAAAGAAAACGGCCAGTTCGAGATTATATACTTATAATTTTATGATTTTGTATTTTTTCTAAAACGAGCAATTTTGTGGGTTAACACTCAAGCATTTTGCCAGATTTTTTTACATAACCAAAAATTGAAGTTTCTTGTTTATTAGCTTTAGAATATTATATTATGATATATGAAAAAAGAAATCGGCCAGTTCGAGGGTATATTCTTATGATTTTATGATTTTGTATTTTATTCGAAAACGAACAATTTTTGGATTAACACTCACGCATTTTACCATATTTTTATACATAACCGAAAATTGACGTTTCGTATTTTTAGCTTGAGAATATTGTATTATGATATATCAAAAAATACAACGGCCAGTTCGAGGTTATATACTTATGATTTTATGATTTTATATTTTTTCGACACCGAGCAATTTTGTGGGTTAACACTCAGGCATTTTGCCAGATTTTTTTTACAGATTCAAATATTGACGTTTCTTGTTTATTAGCTTTAGAATATTGTATTATGATATATAAAAAACGAAAACAGCCAGTTCGAGGTTATATACTTATGAATTTATGATTTTGTATTTTTACTAAAACGCACCATTTTGTGGGTTAACACTCACGCATTTTGCCATATTTTTTTACAGAACAAAAAATTGACGTTTCTTGTTTATTAGCTTGAGAATATTATATTATGATATATCAAAAAAGAAAACAGCCAATTCGAGGCTATATACTTATGATTTTATGATTTTGTATTTTTTCTAAAACGAGCAATTTTGTGGGTTAACACTCAAGCATTTTGCCAGATTTTTTTTACATAACCAAAATTGAAGTTTCTTGTTTATTAGCTTTAGAATATTATATTATGATATATGAAAAAAGAAATCGGCCAGTTCGAGGGTATATTCTTATGATTTTATGATTTTGTATTTTATTCGAAAACGAGGAATTTTGTGGGTTAACACTCACGCATTTTACCAGATTTTTATACATAACCAAAAATTGACGTTTCGTATTTTTAGCTTGAGAATATTGTATTATGATATATCAAAAAATACAACGGCCGGTTCAAGGTTATATACTTATGATTTTATCATTTTATATTTTTTCGACACCGAGCAATTTTGTGGGTTAACACTCACGCAATTTGCCAGATTTTTTTTACAGATTCAAATATTGACGTTTTTTGTTTATTAGCTTTAGAATATTGTATTATGATATATAAAAAACGAAAACAGCCAGTTCAAGGTTATATACTTATGAATTTATGATTTTGTATTTTTACTAAAACGCACCATTTTGTGGGTTAACACTCACGCATTTTGCCAGATTTTTTTACAGAACCAAAAATTGACGTTTCTTAATTATTAGCTTGAGAATATTGTATTATGATATATCAAAAAAGAAAACGGCCAGTTCGAGATTATATACTTATGATTTTATGATTTTGTATTTTTTCTAAAACGAGCAATTTTGTGGGTTAACACTCAAGCATTTTGCCAGATTTTTTTTACATAACCAAAATTGAAGTTTCTTGTTTATTAGCTTTAGAATATTATATTATGATATATGAAAAAAGAAATCGGCCAGTTCGAGGGTATATTCTTATGATTTTATGATTTTGTATTTTATTCGAAAACGAGGAATTTTGTGGGTTAACACTCACGCATTTTACCAGATTTTTATACATAACCAAAAATTGACGTTTCGTATTTTTAGCTTGAGAATATTGTATTATGATATATCAAAAAATACAACGGCCAGTTCGAGGTTATATACTTATGATTTTATCATTTTATATTTTTTCGACACCGAGCAATTTTGTGGGTTAACACTCACGCATTTTGCCAGATTTTTTTACAGATTCAAATATTGACGTTTTTTGTTTATTAGCTTTAGAATATTGTATTATGATATATAAAAAAAGAAAACAGCCAGTTCGAGGTTATATACTTATGAATTTATGATTTTGTATTTTTACTAAAACGCACCATTTTGTGGGTTAATACGCATTTTGCCATATTTTTTTACAGAACAAAAAATTGACGTTTCTTGTTTATTAGCTTGAGAATATTGTATTATGATATATCAAAAAAGAAAACGGCCAGTTCGAGATTATATACTTATAATTTTATGATTTTGTATTTTTTCTAAAACGAGCAATTTTGTGGGTTAACACTCAAGCATTTTGCCAGATTTTTTTACATAACCAAAAATTGAAGTTTCTTGTTTATTAGCTTTAGAATATTATATTATGATATATGAAAAAAGAAATCGGCCAGTTCGAGGGTATATTCTTATGATTTTATGATTTTGTATTTTATTCGAAAACGAACAATTTTTGGATTAACACTCACGCATTTTACCATATTTTTATACATAACCGAAAATTGACGTTTCGTATTTTTAGCTTGAGAATATTGTATTATGATATATCAAAAAATACAACGGCCAGTTCGAGGTTATATACTTATGATTTTATGATTTTATATTTTTTCGACACCGAGCAATTTTGTGGGTTAACACTCAGGCATTTTGCCAGATTTTTTTTACAGATTCAAATATTGACGTTTCTTGTTTATTAGCTTTAGAATATTGTATTATGATATATAAAAAACGAAAACAGCCAGTTCGAGGTTATATACTTATGAATTTATGATTTTGTATTTTTACTAAAACGCACCATTTTGTGGGTTAACACTCACGCATTTTGCCATATTTTTTTACAGAACAAAAAATTGACGTTTCTTGTTTATTAGCTTGAGAATATTATATTATGATATATCAAAAAAGAAAACAGCCAATTCGAGGCTATATACTTATGATTTTATGATTTTGTATTTTTTCTAAAACGAGCAATTTTGTGGGTTAACACTCAAGCATTTTGCCAGATTTTTTTTTACATAACCAAAATTGATGTTTCTTGTTTATTAGCTTTAGAATATTATATTATGATATATGAAAAAAGAAATCGGCCAGTTCGAGGGTATATTCTTATGATTTTATGATTTTGTATTTTATTCGAAAACGAGGAATTTTGTGGGTTAACACTCACGCATTTTACCAGATTTTTATACATAACCAAAAATTGACGTTTCGTATTTTTAGCTTGAGAATATTGTATTATGATATATCAAAAAATACAATGGCCGGTTCAAGGTTATATACTTATGATTTTATCATTTTATATTTTTTCGACACCGAGCAATTTTGTGGGTTAACACTCACGCAATTTGCCAGATTTTTTTTACAGATTCAAATATTGACGTTTTTTGTTTATTAGCTTTAGAATATTATATTATGATATATAAAAAACGAAAACAGCCAGTTCAAGGTTATATACTTATGAATTTATGATTTTGTATTTTTACTAAAACGCTCCATTTTGTGGGTTAACACTCACGCATTTTGCCAGATTTTTTTACAGAACCAAAAATTGACGTTTCTTAATTATTAGCTTGAGAATATTGTATTATGATATATCAAAAAAGAAAACGGCCAGTTCGAGATTATATACTTATGATTTTATGATTTTGTATTTTTTCTAAAACGAGCAATTTTGAGGGTTAACACTCAAGCATTTTGCTAGATTTTTTTACATAACCAAAAATTGAAGTTTCTTGTTTATTAGCTTTAGAATATTATATTATGATATATGAAAAAAGAAATCGGCCAGTTCGAGGGTATATTCTTATGATTTTATGATTTTGTATTTTATTCGAAAACGAGCAATTTTTGGGTTAACACTCAAGCATTTTACCATATTTTTATACATAACCGAAAATTGACGTTTCGTATTTTTAGCTTGAGAATATTGTATTATGATATATCAAAAAATACAACGGCCAGTTCGAGGTTATATACTTATAATTTTATCAGTTTTATATTTTTTCGACACCGAGCAATTTTGTGGGTTAACAATCAGGCATTTTGCCAGATTTTTTTTACAGATTCAAATATTGACGTTTCTTAATTATTAGCTTTAGAATATTGTATTATGATATATAAAAAACGAAAACAGCCAGTTCGAGGTTATATACTTATGAATTTATGATTTTGTATTTTTACTAAAACATACCATTTTGTGCACTCACGCATTTTGCCAAATTTTTTTACAGAACAAAAAATTGACGTTTCTTGTTTATTAGCTTGAGAATATTGTATTATGATATATCAAAAAAGAAAACACCCAATTCGAGGCTATATACTTATGATTTTATGATTTTGTATTTTTTCTAAAATGAGCAATTTTGTGGGTTAACACTCAATCATTTTGCCAGATTTTTTTTACATAACCAAAATTGAAGTTTCTTGTTTATTAGCTTTAGAATATTATATTATGATATATGAAAAAAGAAATCGGCCAGTTCGAGGGTATATTCTTATGATTTTATGATTTTGTATTTTATTCGAAAACGAGGAATTTTGTGGGTTAACACGCACGCATTTTACCAGATTTTTATACATAACCAAAAATTGACGTTTCGTATTTTTAGCTTGAGAATATTGTATTATGATATACCAAAAAATACAACGGCCAGTTCAAGGTTATATACTTATGATTTTATCATTTTATATTTTTTCGACACCGAGCAATTTTGTGGGTTAACACTCACGCATTTTGCCAGATTTTTTTTACAGATTCAAATATTGACGTTTTTTGTTTATTAGCTTTAGAATATTGTATTATGATATATAAAAAACGAAAACAGCCAGTTCGAGGTTATATACTTATGAATTTATGATTTTGTATTTTTACTAAAACGCACCATTTTGTGGGTTAATACGCATTTTGCCAGATTTTTTTACAGAACCAAAAATTGACGTTTCTTGTTTATTAGCTTGAGAATATTGTATTATGATATATCAAAAAAGAAAACGGCCAGTTCGAGATTATATACTTATAATTTTATGATTTTGTATTTTTTCTAAAACGAGCAATTTTGTGGGTTAACACTCAAGCATTTTGCCAGATTTTTTTACATAACCAAAAATTGAAGTTTCTTGTTTATTAGCTTTAGAATATTATATTATGATATATGAAAAAAGAAATCGGCCAGTTCGAGGGTATATTCTTATGATTTTATGATTTTGTATTTTATTCGAAAACGAACAATTTTTGGATTAACACTCACGCATTTTACCATATTTTTATACATAACCGAAAATTGACGTTTCGTATTTTTAGCTTGAGAATATTGTATTATGATATATCAAAAAATACAACGGCCAGTTCGAGGTTATATACTTATGATTTTATGATTTTATATTTTTTCGACACCGAGCAATTTTGTGGGTTAACACTCAGGCATTTTGCCAGATTTTTTTTACAGATTCAAATATTGACGTTTCTTGTTTATTAGCTTTAGAATATTGTATTATGATATATAAAAAACGAAAACAGCCAGTTCGGGGTTATATACTTATGAATTTATGATTTTGTATTTTTACTAAAACGCACCATTTTGTGGGTTAACACTCACGCATTTTGCCATATTTTTTTACAGAACAAAAAATTGACGTTTCTTGTTTATTAGCTTGAGAATATTATATTATGATATATCAAAAAAGAAAACAGCCAATTCGAGGCTATATACTTATGATTTTATGATTTTGTATTTTTTCTAAAACGAGCAATTTTGTGGGTTAACACTCAAGCATTTTGCCAGATTTTTTTTACATAACCAAAATTGAAGTTTCTTGTTTATTAGCTTTAGAATATTATATTATGATATATGAAAAAAGAAATCGGCCAGTTCGAGGGTATATTCTTATGATTTTATGATTTTGTATTTTATTCGAAAACGAGGAATTTTGTGGGTTAACACTCACGCATTTTACCAGATTTTTATACATAACCAAAAATTGACGTTTCGTATTTTTAGCTTGAGAATATTGTATTATGATATATCAAAAAATACAACGGCCGGTTCAAGGTTATATACTTATGATTTTATCATTTTATATTTTTTCGACACCGAGCAATTTTGTGGGTTAACACTCACGCAATTTGCCAGATTTTTTTTACAGATTCAAATATTGACGTTTTTTGTTTATTAGCTTTAGAATATTGTATTATGATATATAAAAAACGAAAACAGCCAGTTCAAGGTTATATACTTATGAATTTATGATTTTGTATTTTTACTAAAACGCACCATTTTGTGGGTTAACACTCACGCATTTTGCCAGATTTTTTTACAGAACCAAAAATTGACGTTTCTTAATTATTAGCTTGAGAATATTGTATTATGATATATCAAAAAAGAAAACGGCCAGTTCGAGATTATATACTTATGATTTTATGATTTTGTATTTTTTCTAAAACGAGCAATTTTGAGGGTTAACACTCAAGCATTTTGCTAGATTTTTTTACATAACCAAAAATTGAAGTTTCTTGTTTATTAGCTTTAGAATATTATATTATGATATATGAAAAAAGAAATCGGCCAGTTCGAGGGTATATTCTTATGATTTTATGATTTTGTATTTTATTCGAAAACGAGCAATTTTTGGGTTAACACTCAAGCATTTTACCATATTTTTATACATAACCGAAAATTGACGTTTCGTATTTTTAGCTTGAGAATATTGTATTATGATATATCAAAAAATACAACGGCCAGTTCGAGGTTATATACTTATAATTTTATCAGTTTTATATTTTTTCGACACCGAGCAATTTTGTGGGTTAACAATCAGGCATTTTGCCAGATTTTTTTTACAGATTCAAATATTGACGTTTCTTAATTATTAGCTTTAGAATATTGTATTATGATATATAAAAAACGAAAACAGCCAGTTCGAGGTTATATACTTATGAATTTATGATTTTGTATTTTTACTAAAACATACCATTTTGTGCACTCACGCATTTTGCCATATTTTTTTACAGAACAAAAAATTGACGTTTCTTGTTTATTAGCTTGAGAATATTGTATTATGATATATCAAAAAAGAAAACACCCAATTCGAGGCTATATACTTATGATTTTATGATTTTGTATTTTTTCTAAAATGAGCAATTTTGTGGGTTAACACTCAATCATTTTGCCAGATTTTTTTTACATAACCAAAATTGAAGTTTCTTGTTTATTAGCTTTAGAATATTATATTATGATATATGAAAAAAGAAATCGGCCAGTTCGAGGGTATATTCTTATGATTTTATGATTTTGTATTTTATTCGAAAACGAGGAATTTTGTGGGTTAACACGCACGCATTTTACCAGATTTTTATACATAACCAAAAATTGACGTTTCGTATTTTTAGCTTGAGAATATTGTATTATGATATACCAAAAAATACAACGGCCAGTTCAAGGTTATATACTTATGATTTTATCATTTTATATTTTTTCGACACCGAGCAATTTTGTGGGTTAACACTCACGCATTTTGCCAGATTTTTTTTACAGATTCAAATATTGACGTTTTTTGTTTATTAGCTTTAGAATATTGTATTATGATATATAAAAAATGAAAACAGCCAGTTCGAGGTTATATACTTATGAATTTATGATTTTGTATTTTTACTAAAACGCACCATTTTGTGGGTTAATACGCATTTTGCCAGATTTTTTTACAGAACCAAAAATTGACGTTTCTTGTTTATTAGCTTGAGAATATTGTATTATGATATATCAAAAAAGAAAACGGCCAGTTCGAGATTATATACTTATAATTTTATGATTTTGTATTTTTTCTAAAACGAGCAATTTTGTGGGTTAACACTCAAGCATTTTGCCAGATTTTTTTACATAACCAAAAATTGAAGTTTCTTGTTTATTAGCTTTAGAATATTATATTATGATATATGAAAAAAGAAATCGGCCAGTTCGAGGGTATATTCTTATGATTTTATGATTTTGTATTTTATTCGAAAACGAACAATTTTTGGATTAACACTCACGCATTTTACCATATTTTTATACATAACCGAAAATTGACGTTTCGTATTTTTAGCTTGAGAATATTGTATTATGATATATCAAAAAATACAACGGCCAGTTCGAGGTTATATACTTATGATTTTATGATTTTATATTTTTTCGACACCGAGCAATTTTGTGGGTTAACACTCAGGCATTTTGCCAGATTTTTTTTACAGATTCAAATATTGACGTTTCTTGTTTATTAGCTTTAGAATATTGTATTATGATATATAAAAAACGAAAACAGCCAGTTCGAGGTTATATACTTATGAATTTATGATTTTGTATTTTTACTAAAACGCACCATTTTGTGGGTTAACACTCACGCATTTTGCCATATTTTTTTACAGAACAAAAAATTGACGTTTCTTGTTTATTAGCTTGAGAATATTATATTATGATATATCAAAAAAGAAAACAGCCAATTCGAGGCTATATACTTATGATTTTATGATTTTGTATTTTTTCTAAAACGAGCAATTTTGTGGGTTAACACTCAAGCATTTTGCCAGATTTTTTTTACATAACCAAAATTGAAGTTTCTTGTTTATTAGCTTTAGAATATTATATTATGATATATGAAAAAAGAAATCGGCCAGTTCGAGGGTATATTCTTATGATTTTATGATTTTGTATTTTATTCGAAAACGAGGAATTTTGTGGGTTAACACTCACGCATTTTACCAGATTTTTATACATAACCAAAAATTGACGTTTCGTATTTTTAGCTTGAGAATATTGTATTATGATATATCAAAAAATACAACGGCCGGTTCAAGGTTATATACTTATGATTTTATCATTTTATATTTTTTCGACACCGAGCAATTTTGTGGGTTAACACTCACGCAATTTGCCAGATTTTTTTTACAGATTCAAATATTGACGTTTTTTGTTTATTAGCTTTAGAATATTGTATTATGATATATAAAAAACGAAAACAGCCAGTTCAAGGTTATATACTTATGAATTTATGATTTTGTATTTTTACTAAAACGCACCATTTTGTGGGTTAACACTCACGCATTTTGCCAGATTTTTTTACAGAACCAAAAATTGACGTTTCTTAATTATTAGCTTGAGAATATTGTATTATGATATATCAAAAAAGAAAACGGCCAGTTCGAGATTATATACTTATGATTTTATGATTTTGTATTTTTTCTAAAACGAGCAATTTTGTGGGTTAACACTCAAGCATTTTGCCAGATTTTTTTTACATAACCAAAATTGAAGTTTCTTGTTTATTAGCTTTAGAATATTATATTATGATATATGAAAAAAGAAATCGGCCAGTTCGAGGGTATATTCTTATGATTTTATGATTTTGTATTTTATTCGAAAACGAGGAATTTTGTGGGTTAACACTCACGCATTTTACCAGATTTTTATACATAACCAAAAATTGACGTTTCGTATTTTTAGCTTGAGAATATTGTATTATGATATATCAAAAAATACAACGGCCAGTTCGAGGTTATATACTTATGATTTTATCATTTTATATTTTTTCGACACCGAGCAATTTTGTGGGTTAACACTCACGCATTTTGCCAGATTTTTTTACAGATTCAAATATTGACGTTTTTTGTTTATTAGCTTTAGAATATTGTATTATGATATATAAAAAAAGAAAACAGCCAGTTCGAGGTTATATACTTATGAATTTATGATTTTGTATTTTTACTAAAACGCACCATTTTGTGGGTTAATACGCATTTTGCCATATTTTTTTACAGAACAAAAAATTGACGTTTCTTGTTTATTAGCTTGAGAATATTGTATTATGATATATCAAAAAAGAAAACGGCCAGTTCGAGATTATATACTTATAATTTTATGATTTTGTATTTTTTCTAAAACGAGCAATTTTGTGGGTTAACACTCAAGCATTTTGCCAGATTTTTTTACATAACCAAAAATTGAAGTTTCTTGTTTATTAGCTTTAGAATATTATATTATGATATATGAAAAAAGAAATCGGCCAGTTCGAGGGTATATTCTTATGATTTTATGATTTTGTATTTTATTCGAAAACGAACAATTTTTGGATTAACACTCACGCATTTTACCATATTTTTATACATAACCGAAAATTGACGTTTCGTATTTTTAGCTTGAGAATATTGTATTATGATATATCAAAAAATACAACGGCCAGTTCGAGGTTATATACTTATGATTTTATGATTTTATATTTTTTCGACACCGAGCAATTTTGTGGGTTAACACTCAGGCATTTTGCCAGATTTTTTTTACAGATTCAAATATTGACGTTTCTTGTTTATTAGCTTTAGAATATTGTATTATGATATATAAAAAACGAAAACAGCCAGTTCGAGGTTATATACTTATGAATTTATGATTTTGTATTTTTACTAAATCGCACCATTTTGTGGGTTAACACTCACGCATTTTGCCATATTTTTTTACAGAACAAAAAATTGACGTTTCTTGTTTATTAGCTTGAGAATATTATATTATGATATATCAAAAAAGAAAACAGCCAATTCGAGGCTATATACTTATGATTTTATGATTTTGTATTTTTTCTAAAACGAGCAATTTTGTGGGTTAACACTCAAGCATTTTGCCAGATTTTTTTTTACATAACCAAAATTGATGTTTCTTGTTTATTAGCTTTAGAATATTATATTATGATATATGAAAAAAGAAATCGGCCAGTTCGAGGGTATATTCTTATGATTTTATGATTTTGTATTTTATTCGAAAACGAGGAATTTTGTGGGTTAACACTCACGCATTTTACCAGATTTTTATACATAACCAAAAATTGACGTTTCGTATTTTTAGCTTGAGAATATTGTATTATGATATATCAAAAAATACAATGGCCGGTTCAAGGTTATATACTTATGATTTTATCATTTTATATTTTTTCGACACCGAGCAATTTTGTGGGTTAACACTCACGCAATTTGCCAGATTTTTTTTACAGATTCAAATATTGACGTTTTTTGTTTATTAGCTTTAGAATATTATATTATGATATATAAAAAACGAAAACAGCCAGTTCAAGGTTATATACTTATGAATTTATGATTTTGTATTTTTACTAAAACGCTCCATTTTGTGGGTTAACACTCACGCATTTTGCCAGATTTTTTTACAGAACCAAAAATTGACGTTTCTTAATTATTAGCTTGAGAATATTGTATTATGATATATCAAAAAAGAAAACGGCCAGTTCGAGATTATATACTTATGATTTTATGATTTTGTATTTTTTCTAAAACGAGCAATTTTGAGGGTTAACACTCAAGCATTTTGCTAGATTTTTTTACATAACCAAAAATTGAAGTTTCTTGTTTATTAGCTTTAGAATATTATATTATGATATATGAAAAAAGAAATCGGCCAGTTCGAGGGTATATTCTTATGATTTTATGATTTTGTATTTTATTCGAAAACGAGCAATTTTTGGGTTAACACTCAAGCATTTTACCATATTTTTATACATAACCGAAAATTGACGTTTCGTATTTTTAGCTTGAGAATATTGTATTATGATATATCAAAAAATACAACGGCCAGTTCGAGGTTATATACTTATAATTTTATCAGTTTTATATTTTTTCGACACCGAGCAATTTTGTGGGTTAACAATCAGGCATTTTGCCAGATTTTTTTTACAGATTCAAATATTGACGTTTCTTAATTATTAGCTTTAGAATATTGTATTATGATATATAAAAAACGAAAACAGCCAGTTCGAGGTTATATACTTATGAATTTATGATTTTGTATTTTTACTAAAACATACCATTTTGTGCACTCACGCATTTTGCCATATTTTTTTACAGAACAAAAAATTGACGTTTCTTGTTTATTAGCTTGAGAATATTGTATTATGATATATCAAAAAAGAAAACACCCAATTCGAGGCTATATACTTATGATTTTATGATTTTGTATTTTTTCTAAAATGAGCAATTTTGTGGGTTAACACTCAATCATTTTGCCAGATTTTTTTTACATAACCAAAATTGAAGTTTCTTGTTTATTAGCTTTAGAATATTATATTATGATATATGAAAAAAGAAATCGGCCAGTTCGAGGGTATATTCTTATGATTTTATGATTTTGTATTTTATTCGAAAACGAGGAATTTTGTGGGTTAACACGCACGCATTTTACCAGATTTTTATACATAACCAAAAATTGACGTTTCGTATTTTTAGCTTGAGAATATTGTATTATGATATACCAAAAAATACAACGGCCAGTTCAAGGTTATATACTTATGATTTTATCATTTTATATTTTTTCGACACCGAGCAATTTTGTGGGTTAACACTCACGCATTTTGCCAGATTTTTTTTTTACAGATTCAAATATTGACGTTTTTTGTTTATTAGCTTTAGAATATTGTATTATGATATATAAAAAACGAAAACAGCCAGTTCGAGGTTATATACTTATGAATTTATGATTTTGTATTTTTACTAAAACGCACCATTTTGTGGGTTAACACTCACGCATTTTGCCAGATTTTTTACAGAACCAAAAATTGACGTTTCTTGTTTATTAGCTTGAGAATATTGTATTATGATATATCAAAAAAGAAAACGGCCAGTTCGAGGTTATATACTTATGATTTTATGATTTTGTATTTTTTCTAAAACGAGCAATTTTGTGGGTTAGCAATCACGCATTTTGCCAATTTTTTCACAGAACCAAAAATTGACGTTTCTTGTTTATTAGCTTGAGAATATTGTATTTTGATATATCAAAAAATAAAACGGCCAGTTCGAGGTTATATACTTAAGATATTATGATTTTATATTTTTCCTAAATCGAGCAATTTTGTGGGTTAACACTCACGCATTTTGCCAGATTTTTTTGCATAACCAAAAATTGATATTTCGTGTTTATTAGCTTTAGAATATTGTATTATGATATATCAAGAAAGAAATTGGTCAGTTCGAGGTTATATACTTATGAATTTGTGATTTTGTATTTTTACTAAAACATACCATTTTGTGGGTTAACACTCACGCATTTTGCCAGATTTTTTTTACAGAACCAAAAATTGACGTTTCTTGTTTATTAGCTTGAGAATATTGTATTATGATATATCAAAATGGAAAACGGCCAGTTCGAGGTTATATACTTATGATTTTATGATTTTGTATTTTTTCTAAAACGAGCAATTTTATGGGTTAACACTCAAGCATTTCGCCAGATTTTTTTACATAACCAAAAATTGAAGTTTCTTGTTTATTAGCTTTAGAATATTATATTATGATATGTGAAAAAAGAAATCGGCCAGTTCGAGGGTATATTCTTATGATTTTATTATTTTGTATTTTATTCGAAAACGAGCAATTTTTGGGTTAACACTCACGCATTTTACCAGATTTTTATACATAACCAAAAATTGACGTTTCGTATTTTTAGCTTGAGAATATTGTATTATGATATATCAAAAACTACAACGGCCAGTTCGAGATTATATACTTATGATTTTATCATTTTATATTTTTTCGACACCGAGCAATTTTGTGGGTTAATACTCAGGCATTTTGCCAGATTTTTTTTACAGATTCAAATATTAACGTTTCTTGTTTATTAGCTTTAGAAGATTGTATTATGATATATAAAAAACGAAAACAGCCAGTTCGAGGTTATATACTTATGAATTTATGATTTTGTATTTTTACTAAAACGCACCATTTTGTGGGTTAACACTCATGCATTTTGCCATATTTTTTTACAGAACAAAAAATTGACGTTTCTTGTTTATTAGCTTGAGAATATTGTATTATTATATATCAAAAAAGAAAACGGCCAATTCGAGGCTATATACTTATGATTTTATCATTTTGTATTTTTTCTAAAACGAGCAATTTTGTGGGTTAACACTCTAGCATTTTGCCAGATTTTTTTACATAACCAAAATTGAAGTTTCTTGTTTATTAGCTTTAGAATATTACATTATGATATATGAAAAAAGAAATCGGCCAGTTCGAGGGTATATTCTTATGATTTTATGATTTTGTATTTTATTCGAAAACGAGGAATTTTGAGGGTTAACACTCTCGCATTTTACCAGATTTTTATACATAACCAAAAATTGACGTATAGCTTGAGAATATTGTATTATGATATATCAAAAAATACAACGGCCAGTTCGAGGTTATATACTTATGATTTTATCATTTTATATTTTTTCGACACCGAGCAATTTTGTGGGTTAACACTCACGCATTTTGCCAGATTTTTTTTACAGATTCAAATATTGACGTTTTTTGTTTATTAGCTTTAGAATATTGTATTATGATATATAAAAACAAAAACAGCCAGTTCGAGGTTATATACTTATGAATTTATGATTTTGTATTTTTACCAAAACACATCATTTTGTGGGTGTTAACACTCACGCATTTTGCCAGATTTTTTTACAGAACCAAAAATTGACGTTTCTTATTTATTAGCTTGAGAATATTGTATTATGATATATCAAAAAAGAAAACGGCCATTTCGAGGTTATATACTTATAATTTTATGATTTTGTATTTTTTCAAAACGAGCAATTTTGTGGGTTAACACTCAAATATTTTGCCAGATTTTTTTACATAACCAAAAATTGAAGTTTCTTGTTTATTAGCTTTAGAATATTATATTATGATATATGAAAAAAGAAATCGGCCAGTTCGAGGGTATATTCTTATGATTTTATGATTTTGTATTTTATTCGAAAACGAGCAATTTTTGGGTTAACACTCACGCATTTTACCAGATTTTTATACATAACCAAAAATTGACGTTTCGTATTTTTAGCTTGAGAATATTGTATTATGATATATCAAAAAATACAACGGCCAGTTCGAGGTTATATACTTATGATTTTTTCATTTTATATTTTTTCGACACCGAGCAATTTTGTGGGTTAACAATCACGCATTTTGCCAGATTTTTTTGACAGATTCAAATATTGACGTTTTTTGTTTATTAGCTTTAGAATATTGTATTATGATATATAAAAAATGAAAACATCCAGTTCGAGGTTATATACTTATGAATTTATGATTTTGTATTTTTACTAAAACGCACCATTTTGTGGGTTAACACTCACGCATTTTGCCATATTTTTTTACAGAACAAAAAATTGACGTTTCTTGTTTATTAGCTTGAGAATATTGTATTATGATATATCAAAAAAGAAAACAGCCAATTCGAGGCTATATACTTATGATTTTATGATTTTGTATTTTTTCTAAAACGAGCAATTTTGTGGGTTAACAACACTCAAGCATTTTGCCATATTTTTTTTACATAACCAAAATAGAAGTTTCTTGTTTATTAGCTTTAGAATATTATATTATGATATATGAAAAAAGAAATCGGCCAGTTCGAGGGTATATTCTTATGATTTTATGATTTTGTATTTTATTCGAAAACGAGGAATTTTGTGGGTTAACACTCACGCATTTTACCAGATTTTTATACATAACCAAAAATTGACGTTACGTATTTTTAGCTTAAGAATATTGTATTATGATATATCAAAAAATACAACGGCCAGTTCGAGGTTATATACTTATGATTTTATCATTTTATATTTTTTCGACACCGAGCAATTTTGTGGGTTAACACTCACGCATTTTGCCAGATTTTTTTTACAGATTCAAATATTGACGTTTTTTGTTTATTAGCTTTATAGAATATTGTATTATGATATATAAAAAAAGAAAACAGCCAGTTCGAGGTTATATACTTATGAATTTATGATTTTTTATTTTTACTAAAACGCACCATTTTGTGGGTTAACACTCATGCATTTTGCCATATTTTTTTACAGAACAAAAAATTGACGTTTCTTGTTTATTAGCTTGAGAATATTGTATTATGATATATCAAAAAAGAAAACAGCCAATTCGAGGCTATATACTTATGATTTTATGATTTTGTATTTTTTCTAAAACGAGCAATTTTGTGGGTTAACACTCAATCATTTTGCCAGATTTTTTTTACATAACCAAAATTGAAGTTTCTTGTTTATTAGCTTTATAATATTATATTATGATATATGAAAAAAGAAATCGGCCAGTTCGAGGGTATATTCTTATGATTTTATGATTTTGTATTTTATTCGAAATCGAGGAATTTTGTGGGTTAACACTCACGCATTTTACCAGATTTTTATACATAACCAAAAATTGACGTTTCGTATTTTAAGCTTGAGAATATTGTATTATGATATATCAAAAAATACAACGGCCAGTTCAAGGTTATATAATTATGATTTTATCATTTTATATTTTTTCGACACCAAGCAATTTTGTGGGTTAACACTCACGCATTTTGCCAGATTTTTTTGACATATTCAAATATTGACCTTTTTTGTTTATTAGCTTTAGAATATTGTATTATGATATATAAAAAACGAAAACAGCCAGTTCGAGGTTATATACTTATGAATTTATGATTTTGTATTTTTACTAAAACGCACCATTTTGTGGGTAAACACTCACGTATTTTGCCAGATTTTTTTACTGAACCAAAAATTGACGTTTCTTATTTATTAGCTTGAGAATATTGTATTATGATATATCAAAAAAGAAAACGGCCAGTTCGAGGTTATATACTTATAATTTTATGATTTTGTATTTTTTCTAAAACGAGCAATTTTGTGGGTTAACACTCAAGCATTTTGCCAGATTTTTTTACATAACCAAAAATTGAAGTTTCTTGTTTATTAGCTTTAGAATATTATATTATGATATATGAAAAAAGAAATCGGCCAGTTCGAGGGTATATTCTTATGATATTATGATTTTGTATTTTATTCGAAAACGAGCAATTTTTGGGTTAACACTCACGCATTTTACCAGATTTTTATATATAACCGAAAATTGACGTTTCGTATTTTTAGCTTGAGAATATTGTATTATGATATATCAAAAAATACAACGGCCATTTCGAGGTTATATACTTATGATTTTATCATTTTATATTTTTTCGACACCGAGCAATTTTGTGGGTTAACAATCACGCATTTTGCCAGATTTTTTTGACAGATTCAAATATTGACGTTTCTTGTTTATTAGCTTTAGAATATTGTATTATGATATATAAAAAACGAAAATAGCCAGTTCGAGGTTATATACTTATGAATTTATGATTTTGTATTTTTACTAAAACGCACCATTTTGTGGGTTAACACTCACGCATTTTACCATATTTTTTTACAGAACAAAAAATTGACGTTTCTTGTTTATTAGCTTGAGAATATTGTATTATGATATATCAAAAAAGAAAACAGCCAATTCGAGGCTATATACTTATGATTTTATGATTTTGTATTTTTTCTAAAACGATCAATTTTGTGGGTTAACACTCAATCATTTTGCCAGATTTTTTTTACGTAACCAAAATTGAAGTTTTTTGTTTATTAGCTTTAGAATATTATATTATGATATATGAAAAAAGAAATCGGCCAGTTCGAGGGTATATTCTTATGATTTTATGAATTTGTATTTTATTCGAAAACGAGGAATTTTGTGGGTTAACACTCACGCATTTTACCAGATTTTCATACATAACCAAAAATTGACGTTTCGTATTTTTAGCTTGAGAATATTGTATTATGATATATCAAAAAATACAACGGCCATTTCAAGGTTATATACTTATGATTTTATCATTTTATATTTTTTCGACACCGAGCAATTTTGTGGGTTAACAATCACGCATTTTGCCAGATTTTTTTGACAGATTCAAATATTGACGTTTTTTGTTTATTAGCTTTAGAATATTGTATTATGATATATAAAAAATGAAAACAGCCAGTTCGAGGTTTTATACTTATGAATTTATGATTTTGTATTTTTACTAAAACGCACCATTTTGTTGGTTAACACTCACGCATTTTGCCATATTTTTTTACAGAACAAAAAATTGACGTTTCTTGTTTATTTGCTTGAGAATATTGTATTATGATATATCCAAAAAGAAAACAGCCAATTCGAGGCTATATACTTATGATTTTATGATTTTGTATTTTTTCTAAAACGAGCAATTTTGTGGGTTAACACTCAATCATTTTGCCAGATTTTTTTTACATAACCAAAATTGAAGTTTCTTGTTTATTAGCTTTAGAATATTATATTATGATATATGAAAAAAGAAATCGGCCAGTTCGAGGGTATATTCTTATGATTTTATGATTTTGTATTTTATTCGAAAACGAGGAATTTTGTGGGTTAACACTCACGCATTTTACCAGATTTTTATACATAACCAAAAATTGACGTTTCGAATTTTTAGCTTGAGAATATTGTATTATGATATATCAAAAAATACCACGGCCATTTCAAGGTTATATACTTATGATTTTATCATTTTATATTTTTTCGACACCGAGCAATTTTGTGGGTTAACACTCACGCATTTTGCCAGATTTTTTTGACAGATTCAAATATTGACGTTTTTTGTTTATTAGCTTTAGAATATTGTATTATGATATATAAAATATGAAAACAGCCAGTTCGAGGTTATATACTTATGAATTTATGATTTTGTATTTTTACTAAAACGCACCATTTTGTGGGTTAACACACACGCATTTTGCCAGATTTTTTTACAGAACCAAAAATTGACGTTTCTTGTTTATTAGCTTGAGAATATTGTATTATGATATATCAAAAAAGAAAACGGCCAGTTCGAGGTTATATACTTATGATTTTATGATTTTGTATTTTTTCTAAAACGAGCAATTTTGTGGGTTAGCACTCACGCATTTTGCCAATTTTTTCTCATAACCAAAAATTGACGTTTCTTGTTTATTAGCTTGAGAATATTGTATTATGATATATCAAAAAAGAAAACGGCGAGTTCGAGGTTATATACTTAAGATATTATGATTTTATATTTTTCCTAAAACGAGCAATTTTGTGGGTTAACACTCACGCATTTTCCAGATTTTTTTACATAACCAAAAATTGATATTTCGTGTTTATTAGCTTTAGAATATTGTATTATGATATATCAAGAAAGAAATTGGTCAGTTCGAGGTTATATACTTATGAATTTATGATTTTGTATTTTTACTAAAACGCACCATTTTGTGGGTTAACTCACGCATTTTGCCAGATTTTTTTACAGAACCAAAAATTGACGTTTCTTGTTTATTAGCTTGAGAATATTGTATTATGATATATCAAAATGGAAAACGGCCAGTTCGAGGTTATATACTTATGATTTTATGATTTTGTATTTTTTCTAAAACGAGCAATTTTATGGGTTAACACTCAAGCATTTTGCCAGATTTTTTTACATAACCAAAAATTGAAGTTTCTTGTTTATTAGCTTTAGAATATTATATTATGATATATGAAAAAAGAAATCGGCCAGTTCGAGGGTATATTCTTATGATTTTATGATTTTGTATTTTATTCGAAAACGAGCAATTTTTGGTTTAACACTCACGTATTTTACCAGATTTTTATACATAACCAAAAATTGACGTTTCGTATTTTTAGCTTGAGAATATTGTATTATGATATATCAAAAAAATACAACGGCCAGTTCGAGGTTATATACTTATGATTTTATCATTTTATATTTTTTCGACACCGAGCAATTTTGTGGGTTAACACTCAGGCATTTTGCCAGATTTTTTTTACAGATTCAAATATTGACGTTTCTTGTTTATTAGCTTTAGAATATTGTATTATGATATATAAAAAACGAAAATAGCCAGTTCGAGGTTATATACTTATGAATTTATGATTTTGTATTTTTACTAAAACGCACCATTTTGTGGGTTAACACTCACGCATTTTGCCATATTTTTTTACAGAACAAAAAATTGACGTTTCTTGTTTATTAGCTTGAGAATATTGTATTATGATATATCAAAAAAGAAAACGGCCAATTCGAGGCTATATACTTATGATTTTGTATTTTTTCTAAAACGAGCAATTTTGTGGGTTAACACTCAAGCATTTTGCCAGATTTTTTTACTTAACCAAAATTGTAGTTTCTTGTTTATTAGGTTTAGAATATTATATTATGATATATGAAAAAAGAAATCGGCCAGTTCGAGGGTATATTCTTATGATTTTATGATTTTGTATTTTATTCGAAAACGAGCAATTTTTGGGTTAACAATCACGCATTTTACCAGATTTTTATACATAACAAAAAATTGACGTTTCGTATTTTTAGCTTGAGAATATTGTATTTTGATATATCAAAAAATACAACGGCCAGTTCGAGGTTATATACTTATGATTTAATCATTTTATATTTTTTCAACACCGAGCAATTTTGTGGGTTAACACTCAGGCATTTTGCCAGATTTTTTTTACAGATTCAAATATTGACATTTCTTGTTTATTATCTTTAGAATATTGTATTATGATATATAAAAAACGAAAACAGCCAGTTCGAGGTTATATACTTATGAATTTATGATTTTGTATTTTTACTAAAACGCACCATTTTGTGGGTTAACACCAGAGGCGGATCTATTATAGCAATGGGTGGGCTCAAGCCCACCCTCAATTTTTTTTTTTTTTTTGAAAAATGTTTTTTTTTTAGTCCAAATTTATTATAAAAAATTTAACAATCAATTTTTTTTTTATTATTTCAAATTTCAAATTTTGTTTTTTATTCTAATTCTTAATATTTTATAATTATTTGTAGCAAAAAAATTTAAACTAAGGATTATTTGATAATTTTTCCGATCATTTCATTTATTAGAAATCTATATTTTTTATTTAATTTTATGTTTTCTTTATATAATAATTAATGTACATATACATAAATAATTATTTTATATATGAAATTGGAATATAGGGATGGAAATTTTACTTTTTTTGTTACTTTTATTTTATTTTTACTTGATTATTATGTAATATTAATATATCAAAATGAAAAAAATGTAATATAAATGATATATTTGATTGAATGAATTTTATTTATTTATTATATATAATATTGTTTATTTAATTATAATTCACGATATTTTTGTTTTATGTCATTTTTATATGATACGAATTGGTATTATCGTTCATAAACTTTCTTTAATATTTTAAGCCTACTCTCATTTTTATTCTTGAATTCGCCACTGGTTAACACTCACGCATTTTGCCATATTTTTTTACAGAACAAAAAATTGACGTTTCTTGTTTATTAGCTTGAGAATATTGTATTATGATATATCAAAAAAGAAAACGGCCAATTCGAGGCTATATACTTATGATTTTGTATTTTTTCTAAAACGAGCAATTTTGTGGGTTAACACTCAAGCATTTTGCCAGATTTTTTTACATAACCAAAATTGAAGTTTCTTGTTTATTAGCTTTAGAATATTATATTATGATATATGAAAAAAGAAATCGGCCAGTTCGAGGGTATATTCTTATGATTTTATGATTTTGTATTTTATTCGAAAACGAGGAATTTTTTGGGTTAACACTCACTCATTTTACCAGATTTTTATACATAACCAAAAATTGACGTTTCGTATTTTTAGCTTGAGAATATTGTATTATGATATATCAAAAAATACAACGGCCAGTTCGAGGTTATATACTTATGATTTTATCATTTTATATTTTTTCGACACCGAGCAATTTTGTGGGTTAACACTCACGCATTTTGCCAGATTTTTTTTACAGATTCAAATATTGACGTTTTTTGTTTATTAGCTTTAGAATATTGTATTATGATATATAAAAAACGAAAACAGCCAGTTCGAGGTTATATACTTATGAATTTATGATTTTGTATTTTTACTAAAACGCATCATTTTGTGGGTTAACACACACGCATTTTGCCAGATTTTTTTACAGAACCAAAAATTGACGTTTCTTATTTATTAGCTTGAGAATATTGTATTATGATATATCAAAAAAGAAAACGGCCAGTTCGAGGTTATATACTTATAATTTTATGATTTTGTATTTTTTCTAAAACGAGCAATTTTGTGGGTTAACACTCAAGCATTTTGCCAGATTTTTTTACATAACCAAAAATTGAAATTTCTTGTTTATTAGCTTTAGAATATTATATTATGATATATGAAAAAAGAAATCGGCCAGTTCGAGGGTATATTCTTATGATTTTATGATTTTGTATTTTATTCGAAAACGAGGAATTTTTAGGTTAACACTCACGCATTTTACCAGATTTTTATACATAACCGAAAATTGACGTTTCGTATTTTTAGCTTGAGAATATTGTATTATGATATATCAAAAAATACAACGGCCAGTTCGAGGTTATATACTTATGATTTTATCATTTTATATTTTTTCGACACCGAGCAATTTTGTGGGTTAACACTCAGGCATTTTGCCAGATTTTTTTTACTGATTCAAATATTGACGTTTTTTGTTTATTAGCTTTAGAATATTGTATTATGATATATAAAAAACGAAAACAGCCAGTTCGAGGTTATATACTTATTAATTTATGATTTTGTATTTTTACTAAAACGCACCATTTTGTGGGTTAACACTCACGCATTTTGCCAGATTTTTTTACAGAACCAAAAATTGACGTTTCTTGTTTATTAGCTTGAGAATATTTTATTATGATATATCAAAAAAGAAAACGGCCAGTTCGAGGTTATATACTTATGATTTTATGATTTTGTATTTTTTCTAAAACGAGCAATTTTGTGGGTTAGCACTCACGCATTTTGCCAATTTTTTCACAGAACCAAAAATTGACGTTTCTTGTTTATTAGCTTGAGAATATTGTATTATGATATATCAAAAAAGAAAACGGCCAGTTCGAGGTTATATACTTAAGATATTAATATTTTATATTTTTCTTAAAACGTGCAATTTTGTGGGTTAACACTCACGCATTTTGCCAGATTTTTTTACATAACCAAAAATTGATATTTCGTGTTTATTAGCTTTAGAATATTGTATTATGATATATCAAGAAAGAAATTGGTCAGTTCGAGGTTATATTCTTATGAATTTATGATTTTGTATTTTTACTAAAACGCACCATTTTGTGGGTTAACACGCACGCATTTTGCCAGATTTTTTTACAGAACCAAAAATTGACGTTTCTTGTTTATTAGCTTGAGAATATTGTATTATGATATATCAAAAAAGAAAATGGCCAGTTCGAGGTTATATACTTATGATTTTATGATTTTGTAATTTTTCTAAAACGAGCAATTTTGTGGGTTAACACTCAAGCATTTTGCCAGATTTTTTTACATAACCAAAAATTGAAGTTTCTTGTTTATTAGCTTTAGAATATTATATTATGATATATGAAAAAAGAAATCGGCCAGTTCGAGGGTATATTCTTATGATTTTATGATTTTGTATTTTATTCGAAAACGAGCAATTTTTGGGTTAACACTCACGCATTTTACCAGATTTTTATACATAACCAAAAATTGACGTTTCGTATTTTTAGCTTGAGAATATTGTATTATGATATATCAAAAAATACAACGGCCAGTTCGAGGTTATATACTTATGATTTTATCATTTTATATTTTTTCGACACCGAGCAATTTTGTGGGTTAACACTCAGGCACTTTGCCAGATTTTTTTTACAGATTCAAATATTGACGTTTCTTGTTTATTAGCTTTCGAATATTGTATTATGATATATAAAAAACGAAAACAACCAGTTCGAGGTTATATACTTATGAATTTATGATTTTGTATTTTTACTAAAACTCACCATTTTGTGGGTTAACACTCACGCATTTTGCCATATTTTTTTACAGAACAAAAAATTGACGTTTCTTGTTTATTAGATTGAGAATATTGTATTATGATATATAAAAAAAGAAAACGGCCAATTCGAGGCTATATACTTATGATTTTATGATTTTGTATTTTTTCTAAAACGAGCAATTTTGTGGGTTAACACTCAAGCATTTTGCCAGATTTTTTTTACATAACCAAAATTGAAGTTTCTTGTTTATTAGCTTTAGAATATTATATTATGATATATGAAAAAAGAAATCGGCCAGTTCGAGGGTATATTCTTATGATTTTGTATTTTATTCGAAAACGAGGAATTTTGTGGGTTAACACTCACGCATTTTACCAGATTTTTATACATAACCAAAAATTGACGTTTCGTATTTTTAGCTTGAGAATATTGTATTATGATATATCAAAAAATACAACGGCCAGTTCGAGGTTATATACTTATGATTTTATCATTTTATATTTTTTCGACACCGAGCAATTTTGTGGGTTAACACTCACGCATTTTGCCAGATTTTTTTTACAGATTCAAATATTGACGTTTTTTGTTTATTAGCTTTAGAATATTGTATTATGATATATAAAAAACGAAAACAGCCAGTTCGAGGTTATATACTTATGAATTTATGATTTTGTATTTTTACTAAAACGCACCATTTTGTGGGTTAACACTCACGCATTTTGCCAGATTTTTTTACAGAACCAAAAATTGACGTTTCTTATTTATTAGCTTGAGAATATTGTATTATGATATATCAAAAAAGAAAACGACCAGTTCGAGGTTATATACTTATAATTTTATGATTTTGTATTTTTTCTAAAATGGGTAATTTTGTGGGTTAACACTCAAGCATTTTGCCAGATTTTTTTACATAACCAAAAATTGAAGTTTCTTGTTTATTAGCTTTAGAATATTATATTATGATATATGAAAAAAGAAATCGGCCAGTTCGAGGGTATATTCTTATGATTTTATGATTTTGTATTTTATTCGAAAACGAGGAATTTTTGGATTAACACTCACGCATTTTACAAGATTTTTATATATAACCGAAAATTGACGTTTCGTATTTTTAGCTTGAGAATATTGTATTATGATATATCAAAAAATACAACGGCCAGTTCGAGGTTATATACTTATGATTTTATCATTTTATATTTTTTCGACACCGAGCAATTTTGTGGGTTAACACTCAGGCATTTTGCCAGATTTTTTTTATAGATTCAAATATTGACGTTTCTTGTTTATTAGCTTTAGAATATTGTATTATGATATATAAAAAACGAAAACAGGCAGTTCGAGGTTATATACTTATGAATTTATGATTTTGTATTTTTACTAAAACGCACCATTTTGTGGGTTAACACTCACGCATTTTGCCATATTTTTTTTACAGAACAAAAAATTGACGTTTCTTGTTTATTAGCTTGAGAATATTGTATTATGATATATCAAAAAAGAAAACAGCCAATTCGAGGCTATATACTTATGATTTTATGATTTTGTATTTTTTCTAAAACGAGCAATTTTGTGGGTTAACACTCAAGCATTTTGCCAGATTTTTTTTACATAACCAAAATTGAAGTTTCTTGTTTATTAGCTTTAGAATATTGTATTATGATATATCAAAAAAGAAAACGGCCAGTTCGAGGTTATATACTTATGATTTTATGATTTTGTATTTTTTCTAAAACGAGCAATTTTGTGGGTTAGCACTCACGCATTTTGCCAATTTTTTCACAGAACCAAAAATTGACGTTTCTTGTTTATTAGCTTGAGAATATTGTATTTTGATATATCAAAAAATAAAACGGCCAGTTCGAGGTTATATACTTAAGATATTATGATTTTATATTTTTCCTAAATCGAGCAATTTTGTGGGTTAACACTCACGCATTTTGCCAGATTTTTTTGCATAACCAAAAATTGATATTTCGTGTTTATTAGCTTTAGAATATTGTATTATGATATATCAAGAAAGAAATTGGTCAGTTCGAGGTTATATACTTATGAATTTGTGATTTTGTATTTTTACTAAAACATACCATTTTGTGGGTTAACACTCACGCATTTTGCCAGATTTTTTTTACAGAACCAAAAATTGACGTTTCTTGTTTATTAGCTTGAGAATATTGTATTATGATATATCAAAATGGAAAACGGCCAGTTCGAGGTTATATACTTATGATTTTATGATTTTGTATTTTTTCTAAAACGAGCAATTTTATGGGTTAACACTCAAGCATTTCGCCAGATTTTTTTACATAACCAAAAATTGAAGTTTCTTGTTTATTAGCTTTAGAATATTATATTATGATATATGAAAAAAGAAATCGGCCAGTTCGAGGGTATATTCTTATGATTTTATTATTTTGTATTTTATTCGAAAACGAGCAATTTTTGGGTTAACACTCACGCATTTTACCAGATTTTTATACATAACCAAAAATTGACGTTTCGTATTTTTAGCTTGAGAATATTGTATTATGATATATCAAAAACTACAACGGCCAGTTCGAGGTTATATACTTATGATTTTATCATTTTATATTTTTTCGACACCGAGCAATTTTGTGGGTTAATACTCAGGCATTTTGCCAGATTTTTTTTACAGATTCAAATATTAACGTTTCTTGTTTATTAGTTTTAGAATATTGTATTATGATATATAAAAAACGAAAACAGCCAGTTCGAGGTTATATACTTATGAATTTATGATTTTGTATTTTTACTAAAACGCACCATTTTGTGGGTTAACACTCATGCATTTTGCCATATTTTTTTACAGAACAAAAAATTGACGTTTCTTGTTTATTAGCTTGAGAATATTGTATTATTATATATCAAAAAAGAAAACGGCCAATTCGAGGCTATATACTTATGATTTTATCATTTTGTATTTTTTCTAAAACGAGCAATTTTGTGGGTTAACACTCTAGCATTTTGCCAGATTTTTTTACATAACCAAAATTGAAGTTTCTTGTTTATTAGCTTTAGAATATTACATTATGATATATGAAAAAAGAAATCGGCCAGTTCGAGGGTATATTCTTATGATTTTATGATTTTGTATTTTATTCGAAAACGAGGAATTTTGAGGGTTAACACTCTCGCATTTTACCAGATTTTTATACATAACCAAAAATTGACGTATAGCTTGAGAATATTGTATTATGATATATCAAAAAATACAACGGCCAGTTCGAGGTTATATACTTATGATTTTATCATTTTATATTTTTTCGACACCGAGCAATTTTGTGGGTTAACACTCACGCATTTTGCCAGATTTTTTTTACAGATTCAAATATTGACGTTTTTTGTTTATTAGCTTTAGAATATTGTATTATGATATATAAAAACAAAAACAGCCAGTTCGAGGTTATATACTTATGAATTTATGATTTTGTATTTTTACCAAAACACATCATTTTGTGGGTGTTAACACTCACGCATTTTGCCAGATTTTTTTACAGAACCAAAAATTGACGTTTCTTATTTATTAGCTTGAGAATATTGTATTATGATATATCAAAAAAGAAAACGGCCAGTTCGAGGTTATATACTTATAATTTTATGATTTTGTATTTTTTCAAAACGAGCAATTTTGTGGGTTAACACTCAAATATTTTGCCAGATTTTTTTACATAACCAAAAATTGAAGTTTCTTGTTTATTAGCTTTAGAATATTATATTATGATATATGAAAAAAGAAATCGGCCAGTTCGAGGGTATATTCTTATGATTTTATGATTTTGTATTTTATTCGAAAACGAGCAATTTTTGGGTTAACACTCACGCATTTTACCAGATTTTTATACATAACCAAAAATTGACGTTTCGTATTTTTAGCTTGAGAATATTGTATTATGATATATCAAAAAATACAACGGCCAGTTCGAGGTTATATACTTATGATTTTTTCATTTTATATTTTTTCGACACCGAGCAATTTTGTGGGTTAACAATCACGCATTTTGCCAGATTTTTTTGACAGATTCAAATATTGACGTTTTTTGTTTATTAGCTTTAGAATATTGTATTATGATATATAAAAAATGAAAACATCCAGTTCGAGGTTATATACTTATGAATTTATGATTTTGTATTTTTACTAAAACGCACCATTTTGTGGGTTAACACTCACGCATTTTGCCATATTTTTTTACAGAACAAAAAATTGACGTTTCTTGTTTATTAGCTTGAGAATATTGTATTATGATATATCAAAAAAGAAAACAGCCAATTCGAGGCTATATACTTATGATTTTATGATTTTGTATTTTTTCTAAAACGAGCAATTTTGTGGGTTAACAACACTCAAGCATTTTGCCATATTTTTTTTACATAACCAAAATAGAAGTTTCTTGTTTATTAGCTTTAGAATATTATATTATGATATATGAAAAAAGAAATCGGCCAGTTCGAGGGTATATTCTTATGATTTTATGATTTTGTATTTTATTCGAAAACGAGGAATTTTGTGGGTTAACACTCACGCATTTTACCAGATTTTTATACATAACCAAAAATTGACGTTACGTATTTTTAGCTTAAGAATATTGTATTATGATATATCAAAAAATACAACGGCCAGTTCGAGGTTATATACTTATGATTTTATCATTTTATATTTTTTCGACACCGAGCAATTTTGTGGGTTAACACTCACGCATTTTGCCAGATTTTTTTTACAGATTCAAATATTGACGTTTTTTGTTTATTAGCTTTATAGAATATTGTATTATGATATATAAAAAAAGAAAACAGCCAGTTCGAGGTTATATACTTATGAATTTATGATTTTTTATTTTTACTAAAACGCACCATTTTGTGGGTTAACACTCATGCATTTTGCCATATTTTTTTACAGAACAAAAAATTGACGTTTCTTGTTTATTAGCTTGAGAATATTGTATTATGATATATCAAAAAAGAAAACAGCCAATTCGAGGCTATATACTTATGATTTTATGATTTTGTATTTTTTCTAAAACGAGCAATTTTGTGGGTTAACACTCAATCATTTTGCCAGATTTTTTTTACATAACCAAAATTGAAGTTTCTTGTTTATTAGCTTTATAATATTATATTATGATATATGAAAAAAGAAATCGGCCAGTTCGAGGGTATATTCTTATGATTTTATGATTTTGTATTTTATTCGAAATCGAGGAATTTTGTGGGTTAACACTCACGCATTTTACCAGATTTTTATACATAACCAAAAATTGACGTTTCGTATTTTAAGCTTGAGAATATTGTATTATGATATATCAAAAAATACAACGGCCAGTTCAAGGTTATATAATTATGATTTTATCATTTTATATTTTTTCGACACCAAGCAATTTTGTGGGTTAACACTCACGCATTTTGCCAGATTTTTTTGACATATTCAAATATTGACCTTTTTTGTTTATTAGCTTTAGAATATTGTATTATGATATATAAAAAACGAAAACAGCCAGTTCGAGGTTATATACTTATGAATTTATGATTTTGTATTTTTACTAAAACGCACCATTTTGTGGGTAAACACTCACGTATTTTGCCAGATTTTTTTACTGAACCAAAAATTGACGTTTCTTATTTATTAGCTTGAGAATATTGTATTATGATATATCAAAAAAGAAAACGGCCAGTTCGAGGTTATATACTTATAATTTTATGATTTTGTATTTTTTCTAAAACGAGCAATTTTGTGGGTTAACACTCAAGCATTTTGTCAGATTTTTTTACATAACCAAAAATTGAAGTTTCTTGTTTATTAGCTTTAGAATATTATATTATGATATATGAAAAAAGAAATCGGCCAGTTCGAGGGTATATTCTTATGATATTATGATTTTGTATTTTATTCGAAAACGAGCAATTTTTGGGTTAACACTCACGCATTTTACCAGATTTTTATATATAACCGAAAATTGACGTTTCGTATTTTTAGCTTGAGAATATTGTATTATGATATATCAAAAAATACAACGGCCATTTCGAGGTTATATACTTATGATTTTATCATTTTATATTTTTTCGACACCGAGCAATTTTGTGGGTTAACAATCACGCATTTTGCCAGATTTTTTTGACAGATTCAAATATTGACGTTTCTTGTTTATTAGCTTTAGAATATTGTATTATGATATATAAAAAACGAAAATAGCCAGTTCGAGGTTATATACTTATGAATTTATGATTTTGTATTTTTACTAAAACGCACCATTTTGTGGGTTAACACTCACGCATTTTACCATATTTTTTTACAGAACAAAAAATTGACGTTTCTTGTTTATTAGCTTGAGAATATTGTATTATGATATATCAAAAAAGAAAACAGCCAATTCGAGGCTATATACTTATGATTTTATGATTTTGTATTTTTTCTAAAACGATCAATTTTGTGGGTTAACACTCAATCATTTTGCCAGATTTTTTTTACGTAACCAAAATTGAAGTTTTTTGTTTATTAGCTTTAGAATATTATATTATGATATATGAAAAAAGAAATCGGCCAGTTCGAGGGTATATTCTTATGATTTTATGAATTTGTATTTTATTCGAAAACGAGGAATTTTGTGGGTTAACACTCACGCATTTTACCAGATTTTCATACATAACCAAAAATTGACGTTTCGTATTTTTAGCTTGAGAATATTGTATTATGATATATCAAAAAATACAACGGCCATTTCAAGGTTATATACTTATGATTTTATCATTTTATATTTTTTCGACACCGAGCAATTTTGTGGGTTAACAATCACGCATTTTGCCAGATTTTTTTGACAGATTCAAATATTGACGTTTTTTGTTTATTAGCTTTAGAATATTGTATTATGATATATAAAAAATGAAAACAGCCAGTTCGAGGTTTTATACTTATGAATTTATGATTTTGTATTTTTACTAAAACGCACCATTTTGTTGGTTAACACTCACGCATTTTGCCATATTTTTTTACAGAACAAAAAATTGACGTTTCTTGTTTATTTGCTTGAGAATATTGTATTATGATATATCCAAAAAGAAAACAGCCAATTCGAGGCTATATACTTATGATTTTATGATTTTGTATTTTTTCTAAAACGAGCAATTTTGTGGGTTAACACTCAATCATTTTGCCAGATTTTTTTTACATAACCAAAATTGAAGTTTCTTGTTTATTAGCTTTAGAATATTATATTATGATATATGAAAAAAGAAATCGGCCAGTTCGAGGGTATATTCTTATGATTTTATGATTTTGTATTTTATTCGAAAACGAGGAATTTTGTGGGTTAACACTCACGCATTTTACCAGATTTTTATACATAACCAAAAATTGACGTTTCGAATTTTTAGCTTGAGAATATTGTATTATGATATATCAAAAAATACAACGGCCATTTCAAGGTTATATACTTATGATTTTATCATTTTATATTTTTTCGACACCGAGCAATTTTGTGGGTTAACACTCACGCATTTTGCCAGATTTTTTTGACAGATTCAAATATTGACGTTTTTTGTTTATTAGCTTTAGAATATTGTATTATGATATATAAAATATGAAAACAGCCAGTTCGAGGTTATATACTTATGAATTTATGATTTTGTATTTTTACTAAAACGCACCATTTTGTGGGTTAACACACACGCATTTTGCCAGATTTTTTTACAGAACCAAAAATTGACGTTTCTTGTTTATTAGCTTGAGAATATTGTATTATGATATATCAAAAAAGAAAACGGCCAGTTCGAGGTTATATACTTATGATTTTATGATTTTGTATTTTTTCTAAAACGAGCAATTTTGTGGGTTAGCACTCACGCATTTTGCCAATTTTTTCTCATAACCAAAAATTGACGTTTCTTGTTTATTAGCTTGAGAATATTGTATTATGATATATCAAAAAAGAAAACGGCCAGTTCGAGGTTATATACTTAAGATATTATGATTTTATATTTTTCCTAAAACGAGCAATTTTGTGGGTTAACACTCACGCATTTTCCAGATTTTTTTACATAACCAAAAATTGATATTTCGTGTTTATTAGCTTTAGAATATTGTATTATGATATATCAAGAAAGAAATTGGTCAGTTCGAGGTTATATACTTATGAATTTATGATTTTGTATTTTTACTAAAACGCACCATTTTGTGGGTTAACTCACGCATTTTGCCAGATTTTTTTACAGAACCAAAAATTGACGTTTCTTGTTTATTAGCTTGAGAATATTGTATTATGATATATCAAAATGGAAAACGGCCAGTTCGAGGTTATATACTTATGATTTTATGATTTTGTATTTTTTCTAAAACGAGCAATTTTATGGGTTAACACTCAAGCATTTTGCCAGATTTTTTTACATAACCAAAAATTGAAGTTTCTTGTTTATTAGCTTTAGAATATTATATTATGATATATGAAAAAAGAAATCGGCCAGTTCGAGGGTATATTCTTATGATTTTATGATTTTGTATTTTATTCGAAAACGAGCAATTTTTGGTTTAACACTCACGTATTTTACCAGATTTTTATACATAACCAAAAATTGACGTTTCGTATTTTTAGCTTGAGAATATTGTATTATGATATATCAAAAAAATACAACGGCCAGTTCGAGGTTATATACTTATGATTTTATCATTTTATATTTTTTCGACACCGAGCAATTTTGTGGGTTAACACTCAGGCATTTTGCCAGATTTTTTTTACAGATTCAAATATTGACGTTTCTTGTTTATTAGCTTTAGAATATTGTATTATGATATATAAAAAACGAAAATAGCCAGTTCGAGGTTATATACTTATGAATTTATGATTTTGTATTTTTACTAAAACGCACCATTTTGTGGGTTAACACTCACGCATTTTGCCATATTTTTTTACAGAACAAAAAATTGACGTTTCTTGTTTATTAGCTTGAGAATATTGTATTATGATTTATCAAAAAAGAAAACGGCCAATTCGAGGCTATATACTTATGATTTTGTATTTTTTCTAAAACGAGCAATTTTGTGGGTTAACACTCAAGCATTTTGCCAGATTTTTTTACTTAACCAAAATTGTAGTTTCTTGTTTATTAGGTTTAGAATATTATATTATGATATATGAAAAAAGAAATCGGCCAGTTCGAGGGTATATTCTTATGATTTTATGATTTTGTATTTTATTCGAAAACGAGCAATTTTTGGGTTAACAATCACGCATTTTACCAGATTTTTATACATAACAAAAAATTGACGTTTCGTATTTTTAGCTTGAGAATATTGTATTTTGATATATCAAAAAATACAACGGCCAGTTCGAGGTTATATACTTATGATTTAATCATTTTATATTTTTTCAACACCGAGCAATTTTGTGGGTTAACACTCAGGCATTTTGCCAGATTTTTTTTACAGATTCAAATATTGACATTTCTTGTTTATTATCTTTAGAATATTGTATTATGATATATAAAAAACGAAAACAGCCAGTTCGAGGTTATATACTTATGAATTTATGATTTTGTATTTTTACTAAAACGCACCATTTTGTGGGTTAACACCAGAGGCGGATCTATTATAGCAATGGGTGGGCTCAAGCCCACCCTCAATTTTTTTTTTTTTTTTGAAAAATGTTTTTTTTTTAGTCCAAATTTATTATAAAAAATTTAACAATCAATTTTTTTTTTATTATTTCAAATTTCAAATTTTGTTTTTTATTCTAATTCTTAATATTTTATAATTATTTGTAGCAAAAAAATTTAAACTAAGGATTATTTGATAATTTTTCCGATCATTTCATTTATTAGAAATCTATATTTTTTATTTAATTTTATGTTTTCTTTATATAATAATTAATGTACATATACATAAATAATTATTTTATATATGAAATTGGAATATAGGGATGGAAATTTTACTTTTTTTGTTACTTTTATTTTATTTTTACTTGATTATTATGTAATATTAATATATCAAAATGAAAAAAATGTAATATAAATGATATATTTGATTGAATGAATTTTATTTATTTATTATATATAATATTGTTTATTTAATTATAATTCACGATATTTTTGTTTTATGTCATTTTTATATGATACGAATTGGTATTATCGTTCATAAACTTTCTTTAATATTTTAAGCCTACTCTCATTTTTATTCTTGAATTCGCCACTGGTTAACACTCACGCATTTTGCCATATTTTTTTACAGAACAAAAAATTGACGTTTCTTGTTTATTAGCTTGAGAATATTGTATTATGATATATCAAAAAAGAAAACGGCCAATTCGAGGCTATATACTTATGATTTTGTATTTTTTCTAAAACGAGCAATTTTGTGGGTTAACACTCAAGCATTTTGCCAGATTTTTTTACATAACCAAAATTGAAGTTTCTTGTTTATTAGCTTTAGAATATTATATTATGATATATGAAAAAAGAAATCGGCCAGTTCGAGAGTATATTCTTATGATTTTATGATTTTGTATTTTATTCGAAAACGAGGAATTTTTTGGGTTAACACTCACTCATTTTACCAGATTTTTATACATAACCAAAAATTGACGTTTCGTATTTTTAGCTTGAGAATATTGTATTATGATATATCAAAAAATACAACGGCCAGTTCGAGGTTATATACTTATGATTTTATCATTTTATATTTTTTCGACACCGAGCAATTTTGTGGGTTAACACTCACGCATTTTGCCAGATTTTTTTTACAGATTCAAATATTGACGTTTTTTGTTTATTAGCTTTAGAATATTGTATTATGATATATAAAAAACGAAAACAGCCAGTTCGAGGTTATATACTTATGAATTTATGATTTTGTATTTTTACTAAAACGCATCATTTTGTGGGTTAACACACACGCATTTTGCCAGATTTCTTTACAGAACCAAAAATTGACGTTTCTTATTTATTAGCTTGAGAATATTGTATTATGATATATCAAAAAAGAAAACGGCCAGTTCGAGGTTATATACTTATAATTTTATGATTTTGTATTTTTTCTAAAACGAGCAATTTTGTGGGTTAACACTCAAGCATTTTGCCAGATTTTTTTACATAACCAAAAATTGAAATTTCTTGTTTATTAGCTTTAGAATATTATATTATGATATATGAAAAAAGAAATCGGCCAGTTCGAGGGTATATTCTTATGATTTTATGATTTTGTATTTTATTCGAAAACGAGGAATTTTTAGGTTAACACTCACGCATTTTACCAGATTTTTATACATAACCGAAAATTGACGTTTCGTATTTTTAGCTTGAGAATATTGTATTATGATATATCAAAAAATACAACGGCCAGTTCGAGGTTATATACTTATGATTTTATCATTTTATATTTTTTCGACACCGAGCAATTTTGTGGGTTAACACTCAGGCATTTTGCCAGATTTTTTTTACTGATTCAAATATTGACGTTTTTTGTTTATTAGCTTTAGAATATTGTATTATGATATATAAAAAACGAAAACAGCCAGTTCGAGGTTATATACTTATTAATTTATGATTTTGTATTTTTACTAAAACGCACCATTTTGTGGGTTAACACTCACGCATTTTGCCAGATTTTTTTACAGAACCAAAAATTGACGTTTCTTGTTTATTAGCTTGAGAATATTTTATTATGATATATCAAAAAAGAAAACGGCCAGTTCGAGGTTATATACTTATGATTTTATGATTTTGTATTTTTTCTAAAACGAGCAATTTTGTGGGTTAGCACTCACGCATTTTGCCAATTTTTTCACAGAACCAAAAATTGACGTTTCTTGTTTATTAGCTTGAGAATATTGTATTATGATATATCAAAAAAGAAAACGGCCAGTTCGAGGTTATATACTTAAGATATTAATATTTTATATTTTTCCTAAAACGTGCAATTTTGTGGGTTAACACTCACGCATTTTGCCAGATTTTTTTACATAACCAAAAATTGATATTTCGTGTTTATTAGCTTTAGAATATTGTATTATGATATATCAAGAAAGAAATTGGTCAGTTCGAGGTTATATTCTTATGAATTTATGATTTTGTATTTTTACTAAAACGCACCATTTTGTGGGTTAACACGCACGCATTTTGCCAGATTTTTTTACAGAACCAAAAATTGACGTTTCTTGTTTATTAGCTTGAGAATATTGTATTATGATATATCAAAAAAGAAAATGGCCAGTTCGAGGTTATATACTTATGATTTTATGATTTTGTAATTTTTCTAAAACGAGCAATTTTGTGGGTTAACACTCAAGCATTTTGCCAGATTTTTTTACATAACCAAAAATTGAAGTTTCTTGTTTATTAGCTTTAGAATATTATATTATGATATATGAAAAAAGAAATCGGCCAGTTCGAGGGTATATTCTTATGATTTTATGATTTTGTATTTTATTCGAAAACGAGCAATTTTTGGGTTAACACTCACGCATTTTACCAGATTTTTATACATAACCAAAAATTGACGTTTCGTATTTTTAGCTTGAGAATATTGTATTATGATATATCAAAAAATACAACGGCCAGTTCGAGGTTATATACTTATGATTTTATCATTTTATATTTTTTCGACACCGAGCAATTTTGTGGGTTAACACTCAGGAACTTTGCCAGATTTTTTTTACAGATTCAAATATTGACGTTTCTTGTTTATTAGCTTTCGAATATTGTATTATGATATATAAAAAACGAAAACAACCAGTTCGAGGTTATATACTTATGAATTTATGATTTTGTATTTTTACTAAAACTCACCATTTTGTGGGTTAACACTCACGCATTTTGCCATATTTTTTTACAGAACAAAAAATTGACGTTTCTTGTTTATTAGATTGAGAATATTGTATTATGATATATAAAAAAAGAAAACGGCCAATTCGAGGCTATATACTTATGATTTTATGATTTTGTATTTTTTCTAAAACGAGCAATTTTTTGGGTTAACACTCAAGCATTTTGGCAGATTTTTTTTACATAACCAAAATTGAAGTTTCTTGTTTATTAGCTTTAGAATATTATATTATGATATATGAAAAAAGAAATCGGCCAGTTCGAGGGTATATTCTTATGATTTTGTATTTTATTCGAAAACGAGGAATTTTGTGGGTTAACACTCACGCATTTTACCAGATTTTTATACATAACCAAAAATTGACGTTTCGTATTTTTAGCTTGAGAATATTGTATTATGATATATCAAAAAATACAACGGCCAGTTCGAGGTTATATACTTATGATTTTATCATTTTATATTTTTTCGACACCGAGCAATTTTGTGGGTTAACACTCACGCATTTTGCCAGATTTTTTTTACAGATTCAAATATTGACGTTTTTTGTTTATTAGCTTTAGAATATTGTATTATGATATATAAAAAACGAAAACAGCCAGTTCGAGGTTATATACTTATGAATTTATGATTTTGTATTTTTACTAAAACGCACCATTTTGTGGGTTAACACTCACGCATTTTGCCAGATTTTTTTACAGAACCAAAAATTGACGTTTCTTATTTATTAGCTTGAGAATATTGTATTATGATATATCAAAAAAGAAAACGACCAGTTCGAGGTTATATACTTATAATTTTATGATTTTGTATTTTTTCTAAAATGGGTAATTTTGTGGGTTAACACTCAAGCATTTTGCCAGATTTTTTTACATAACCAAAAATTGAAGTTTCTTGTTTATTAGCTTTAGAATATTATATTATGATATATGAAAAAAGAAATCGGCCAGTTCGAGGGTATATTCTTATGATTTTATGATTTTGTATTTTATTCGAAAACGAGGAATTTTTGGATTAACACTCACGCATTTTACAAGATTTTTATATATAACCGAAAATTGACGTTTCGTATTTTTAGCTTGAGAATATTGTATTATGATATATCAAAAAATACAACGGCCAGTTCGAGGTTATATACTTATGATTTTATCATTTTATATTTTTTCGACACCGAGCAATTTTGTGGGTTAACACTCAGGCATTTTGCCAGATTTTTTTTATAGATTCAAATATTGACGTTTTTTGTTTATTAGCTTTAGAATATTGTATTATGATATATAAAAAACGAAAACAGGCAGTTCGAGGTTATATACTTATGAATTTATGATTTTGTATTTTTACTAAAACGCACCATTTTGTGGGTTAACACTCACGCATTTTGCCATATTTTTTTTACAGAACAAAAAATTGACGTTTCTTGTTTATTAGCTTGAGAATATTGTATTATGATATATCAAAAAAGAAAACAGCCAATTCGAGGCTATATACTTATGATTTTATGATTTTGTATTTTTTCTAAAACGAGCAATTTTGTGGGTTAACACTCAAGCATTTTGCCAGATTTTTTTTACATAACCAAAATTGAAGTTTCTTGTTTATTAGCTTTAGAATATTATATTATGATATATGAAAAAAGAAATCGGCCAGTTCGAGGGTATATTCTTATGATTTTATGATTTTGTATTTTATTCGAAAACGAGGAATTTTGTGGGTTAACACACTCACGCATTTTACCAGATTTTTATACATAACCAAAAATTGACGTTTCGTATTTTTAGCTTGAGAATATTGTATTATGATATATCAAAAAATACAAAGGCCAGTTCGAGGTTATATACTTATGATTTTATCATTTTATATTTTTTCGACACCGAGCAATTTTGTGGGTTAACACTCACGCATTTTGCCAGATTTTTTTTACAGATTCAAATATTGACGTTTTTTGTTTATTAGCTTTAGAATATTGTATTATGATATATAAAAAACGAAAACAGCCAGTTCGAGGTTATATACTTATGAATTTATGATTTTGTATTTTTACTAAAACGCACCATTTTGTATGTTAACACTCACGCATTTTGCCATATTTTTTTACAGAACAAAAAATTGACGTTTCTTGCTTATTAGCTTGAGAATATTGTATTATGATATATTAAAAAAGAAAACGGCCAATTCGAGGCTATATACTTATGATTTTATGATTTTGTATTTTTTCTAAAACGAGCAATTTTGTGGGTTAACACTCAAGCATTTTGCCAGATTTTTTTTACATAACCAAAATTGAAGTTTCTTGTTTATTAGCTTTAGAATATTATATCATGATATATGAAAATAGAAATCGGCCAGTTCGAGGGTATATTCTTATGATTTTGTATTTTATTCGAAAACGAGGAATTTTGTGGGTTAACACTCACGCATTTTACCAGATTTTTATACATAACCAAAAATTGACGTTTCGTATTTTTAGCTTGAGAATATTGTATTATGATATATCAAAAAATACAAGGGCCAGTTCGAGGTTATATACTTATGATTTTATCATTTTATATTTTTTCGACACCGAGCAATTTTGTGGGTTAACACTCACGCATTTTGCCAGATTTTTTTTACAGATTCAAATATTGACGTTTTTTGTTTATTAGCTTTAGAATATTGTATTATGATATATAAAAAACGAAAACAGCCAGTTCGAGATTATATACTTATGAATTTATGATTTTGTATTTTTACTAAAACGCACCATTTTGTGGGTTAACACTCACGCATTTTGCCATATTTTTTTTACAGAACAAAAAATTGACGTTTCTTGTTTATTAGCTTGAGAATATTGTATTATGATATATCAAAAAAGAAAACAGCCAATTCGAGGCTATATACTTATGATTTTATGATTTTGTATTTTTTCTAAAACGAGCAATTTTGTGGGTTAACACTCAAGCATTTTGCCAGATTTTTTTTACATAACCAAAATTCAAGTTTCTTGTTTATTAGCTTTAGAATATTATATTATGATATATGAAAAAAGAAATCGGCCAGTTCGAGGGTATATTCTTATGATTTTATGATTTTGTATTTTATTCGAAAACGAGGAATTTTTGGATTAACACTCACGCATTTTACCAGATTTTTATACATAACCGAAAATTGACGTTTCGTATTTTTAGCTTGAGAATATTGTATTATGATATATCAAAAAATACAACGGCCAGTTCGAGGTTATATACTTATGATTTTATCATTTTATATTTTTTCGACACCGAGCAATTTTGTGGGTTAACACTCAGGCATTTTGCCAGATTTTTTTTACAGATTCAAATATTGACGTTTCTTGTTTATTAGCTTTAGAATATTGTATTATGATATATAAAAAACGAAAACAGGCAGTTCGAGGTTATATACTTATGAATTTATGATTTTGTATTTTTACTAAAACGCACCATTTTGTGGGTTAACACTCACGCATTTTGCCATATTTTTTTTACAGAACAAAAAATTGACGTTTCTTGTTTATTAGCTTGAGAATATTGTATTATGATATATCAAAAAAGAAAACAGCCAATTCGAGGCTATATACTTATGATTTTATGATTTTGTATTTTTTCTAAAACGAGCAATTTTGTGGGTTATCACTCAAAAATTTTGCCAGAATTTTTTTTACATAACCAAAATTGAAGTTTCTTGTTTATTAGCTTTAGAATATTATATTATGATATATGAAAAAAGAAATCGGCCAGTTCGAGGGTATATTCTTATGATTTTATGATTTTGTATTTTATTCGAAAACGAGGAATTTTGTGGGTTAACACACTCACGCATTTTACCAGATTTTTATACATAACCAAAAATTGACGTTTCGTATTTTTAGCTTGAGAATATTGTATTATGATATATCAAAAAATACAAAGGCCAGTTCGAGGTTATATACTTATGATTTTATCATTTTATATTTTTTCGACACCGAGCAATTTTGTGGGTTAACACTCACGCATTTTGCCAGATTTTTTTTACAGATTCAAATATTGACGTTTTTTGTTTATTAGCTTTAGAATATTGTATTATGATATATAAAAAACGAAAACAGCCAGTTCGAGGTTATATACTTATGAATTTATGATTTTGTATTTTTACTAAAACGCACCATTTTGTATGTTAACACTCACGCATTTTGCCATATTTTTTTACAGAACAAAAAATTGACGTTTCTTGTTTATTAGCTTGAGAATATTGTATTATGATATATAAAAAAAGAAAACGGCCAATTCGAGGCTATATACTTATGATTTTATGATTTTGTATTTTTTCTAAAACGAGCAATTTTGTGGGTTAACACTCAAGCATTTTGCCAGATTTTTTTTACATAACCAAAATTGAAGTTTCTTGTTTATTAGCTTTAGAATATTATATTATGATATATGAAAATAGAAATCGGCCAGTTCGAGGGTATATTCTTATGATTTTGTATTTTATTCGAAAACGAGGAATTTTGTGGGTTAACACTCACGCATTTTACCAGATTTTTATACATAACCAAAAATTGACGTTTCGTATTTTTAGCTTGAGAATATTGTATTATGATATATCAAAAAATACAAAGGCCAGTTCGAGGTTATATACTTATGATTTTATCATTTTATATTTTTTCGACACCGAGCAATTTTGTGGGTTAACACTCACGCATTTTGCCAGATTTTTTTTACAGATTCAAATATTGACGTTTTTTGTTTATTAGCTTTAGAATATTGTATTATAATATATAAAAAACGAAAACAGCCAGTTCGAGATTATATACTTATGAATTTATGATTTTGTATTTTTACTAAAACGCACCATTTTGTGGGTTAACACTCACGCATTTTGCCATATTTTTTTTACAGAACAAAAAATTGACGTTTCTTGTTTATTAGCTTGAGAATATTGTATTATGATATATCAAAAAAGAAAACCGCCAATTCGAGGCTATATACTTATGATTTTATGATTTTGTATTTTTTCTAAAACGAGCAATTTTGTGGGTTAACACTCAAGCATTTTGCCAGATTTTTTTTACATAACCAAAATTCAAGTTTCTTGTTTATTAGCTTTAGAATATTATATTATGATATATGAAAAAGGAAATCGGCCAGTTCGAGGGTATATTCTTATGATTTTATGATTTTGTATTTTATTCGAAAACGAGGAATTTTTGGATTAACACTCACGCATTTTACCAGATTTTTATACATAACCGAAAATTGACGTTTCGTATTTTTAGCTTGAGAATATTGTATTATGATATATCAAAAAATACAACGGCCAGTTCGAGGTTATATACTTATGATTTTATCATTTTATATTTTTTCGACACCGAGCAATTTTGTGGGTTAACACTCAGGCATTTTGCCAGATTTTTTTTACAGATTCAAATATTGACGTTTCTTGTTTATTAGCTTTAGAATATTGTATTATGATATATAAAAAACGAAAACACGCAGTTCGAGGTTATATACTTATGAATTTATGATTTTGTATTTTTACTAAAACGCACCATTTTGTGGGTTAACACTCACGCATTTTGCCATATTTTTTTTACAGAACAAAAAATTGACGTTTCTTGTTTATTAGCTTGAGAATATTGTATTATGATATATCAAAAAAGAAAACAGCCAATTCGAGGCTATATACTTATGATTTTATGATTTTGTATTTTTTCTAAAACGAGCAATTTTGTGGGTTAACACTCAAGCATTTTGCCAGATTTTTTTTACATAACCAAAATTGAAGTTTCTTGTTTATTAGCTTTAGAATATTATATTATGATATATGAAAAAAGAAATCTGCCAGTTCGAGGGTATATTCTTATGATTTTATGATTTTGTATTTTATTCGAAAACGAGGAATTTTGTGGGTTAACACACTCACGCATTTTACCAGATTTTTATACATAACCAAAAATTGACGTTTCGTATTTTTAGCTTGAGAATATTGTATTATGATATATCAAAAAATACAAAGGCCAGTTCGAGGTTATATACTTATGATTTTATCATTTTATATTTTTTCGACACCGAGCAATTTTGTGGGTTAACACTCACGCATTTTGCCAGATTTTTTTTACAGATTCAAATATTGACGTTTTTTGTTTATTAGCTTTAGAATATTGTATTATGATATATAAAAAACGAAAACAGCCAGTTCGAGGTTATATACTTATGAATTTATGATTTTGTATTTTTACTAAAACACACCATTTTGTATGTTAACACTCACGCATTTTGCCATATTTTTTTACAGAACAAAAAATTGACGTTTCTTGCTTATTAGCTTGAGAATATTGTATTATGATATATTAAAAAAGAAAACGGCCAATTCGAGGCTATATACTTATGATTTTATGATTTTGTATTTTTTCTAAAACGAGCAATTTTGTGGGTTAACACTCAAGCATTTTGCCAGATTTTTTTTACATAACCAAAATTGAAGTTTCTTGTTTATTAGCTTTAGAATATTATATCATGATATATGAAAATAGAAATCGGCCAGTTCGAGGGTATATTCTTATGATTTTGTATTTTATTCGAAAACGAGGAATTTTGTGGGTTAACACTCACGCATTTTACCAGATTTTTATACATAACCAAAAATTGACGTTTCGTATTTTTAGCTTGAGAATATTGTATTATGATATATCAAAAAATACAACGGCCAGTTCGAGGTTATATACTTATGATTTTATCATTTTATATTTTTTCGACACCGAGCAATTTTGTGGGTTAACACTCACGCATTTTGCCAGATTTTTTTTACAGATTCAAATATTGACGTTTTTTGTTTATTAGCTTTAGAATATTGTATTATGATATATAAAAAACGAAAACAGCCAGTTCGAGATTATATACTTATGAATTTATGATTTTGTATTTTTACTAAAACGCACCATTTTGTGGGTTAACACTCACGCATTTTGCCATATTTTTTTTACAGAACAAAAAATTGACGTTTCTTGTTTATTAGCTTGAGAATATTGTATTATGATATATCAAAAAAGAAAACAGCCAATTCGAGGCTATATACTTATGATTTTATGATTTTGTATTTTTTCTAAAACGAGCAATTTTGTGGGTTAACACTCAAGCATTTTGCCAGATTTTTTTTACATAACCAAAATTCAAGTTTCTTGTTTATTAGCTTTAGAATATTATATTATGATTTATGAAAAAAGAAATCGGCCAGTTCGAGGGTATATTCTTATGATTTTATGATTTTGTATTTTATTCGAAAACGAGGAATTTTTGGATTAACACTCACGCATTTTACCAGATTTTTATACATAACCGAAAATTGACGTTTCGTATTTTTAGCTTGAGAATATTGTATTATGATATATCAAAAAATACAACGGCCAGTTCGAGGTTATATACTTATGATTTTATCATTTTATATTTTTTCGACACCGAGCAATTTTGTGGGTTAACACTCAGGCATTTTGCCAGATTTTTTTTACAGATTCAAATATTGACGTTTCTTGTTTATTAGCTTTAGAATATTGTATTATGATATATAAAAAACGAAAACAGGCAGTTCGAGGTTATATACTTATGAATTTATGATTTTGTATTTTTACTAAAACGCACCATTTTGTGGGTTAACACTCACGCATTTTGCCATATTTTTTTTACAGAACAAAAAATTGACGTTTCTTGTTTATTAGCTTGAGAATATTGTATTATGATATATCAAAAAAGAAAACAGCCAATTCGAGGCTATATACTTATGATTTTATGATTTTGTATTTTTTCTAAAACGAGCAATTTTGTGGGTTATCACTCAAAAATTTTGCCAGAATTTTTTTTACATAACCAAAATTGAAGTTTCTTGTTTATTAGCTTTAGAATATTATATTATGATATATGAAAAAAGAAATCGGCCAGTTCGAGGGTATATTCTTATGATTTTATGATTTTGTATTTTATTCGAAAACGAGGAATTTTGTGGGTTAACACACTCACGCATTTTACCAGATTTTTATACATAACCAAAAATTGACGTTTCGTATTTTTAGCTTGAGAATATTGTATTATGATATATCAAAAAATACAAAGGCCAGTTCGAGGTTATATACTTATGATTTTATCATTTTATATTTTTTCGACACCGAGCAATTTTGTGGGTTAACACTCACGCATTTTGCCAGATTTTTTTTACAGATTCAAATATTGACGTTTTTTGTTTATTAGCTTTAGAATATTGTATTATGATATATAAAAAACGAAAACAGCCAGTTCGAGGTTATATACTTATGAATTTATGATTTTGTATTTTTACTAAAACGCACCATTTTGTATGTTAACACTCACGCATTTTGCCATATTTTTTTACAGAACAAAAAATTGACGTTTCTTGTTTATTAGCTTGAGAATATTGTATTATGATATATAAAAAAAGAAAACGGCCAATTCGAGGCTATATACTTATGATTTTATGATTTTGTATTTTTTCTAAAACGAGCAATTTTGTGGGTTAACACTCAAGCATTTTGCCAGATTTTTTTTTACATAACCAAAATTGAAGTTTCTTGTTTATTAGCTTTAGAATATTATATTATGATATATGAAAATAGAAATCGGCCAGTTCGAGGGTATATTCTTATGATTTTGTATTTTATTCGAAAACGAGGAATTTTGTGGGTTAACACTCACGCATTTTACCAGATTTTTATACATAACCAAAAATTGACGTTTCGTATTTTTAGCTTGAGAATATTGTATTATGATATATCAAAAAATACAAAGGCCAGTTCGAGGTTATATACTTATGATTTTATCATTTTATATTTTTTCGACACCGAGCAATTTTGTGGGTTAACACTCACGCATTTTGCCAGATTTTTTTTACAGATTCAAATATTGACGTTTTTTGTTTATTAGCTTTAGAATATTGTATTATGATATATAAAAAACGAAAACAGCCAGTTCGAGATTATATACTTATGAATTTATGATTTTGTATTTTTACTAAAACGCACCATTTTGTTGGTTAACACTCACGCATTTTGCCATATTTTTTTTACAGAACAAAAAATTGACGTTTCTTGTTTATTAGCTTGAGAATATTGTATTATGATATATCAAAAAAGAAAACCGCCAATTCGAGGCTATATACTTATGATTTTATGATTTTGTATTTTTTCTAAAACGAGCAATTTTGTGGGTTAACACTCAAGCATTTTGCCAGATTTTTTTTACATAACCAAAATTCAAGTTTCTTGTTTATTAGCTTTAGAATATTATATTATGATATATGAAAAAGGAAATCGGCCAGTTCGAGGGTATATTCTTATGATTTTATGATTTTGTATTTTATTCGAAAACGAGGAATTTTTGGATTAACACTCACGCATTTTACCAGATTTTTATACATAACCGAAAATTGACGTTTCGTATTTTTAGCTTGAGAATATTGTATTATGATATATCAAAAAATACAACGGCCAGTTCGAGGTTATATACTTATGATTTTATCATTTTATATTTTTTCGACACCGAGCAATTTTGTGGGTTAACACTCAGGCATTTTGCCAGATTTTTTTTACAGATTCAAATATTGACGTTTCTTGTTTATTAGCTTTAGAATATTGTATTATGATATATAAAAAACGAAAACACGCAGTTCGAGGTTATATACTTATGAATTTATGATTTTGTATTTTTACTAAAACGCACCATTTTGTGGGTTAACACTCACGCATTTTGCCATATTTTTTTTACAGAACAAAAAATTGACGTTTCTTGTTTATTAGCTTGAGAATATTGTATTATGATATATCAAAAAAGAAAACAGCCAATTCGAGGCTATATACTTATGATTTTATGATTTTGTATTTTTTCTAAAACGAGCAATTTTGTGGGTTAACACTCAAGCATTTTGCCAGATTTTTTTTACACAACCAAAATTGAAGTTTCTTGTTTATTAGCTTTAGAATATTATATTATGATATATGAAAAAAGAAATCTGCCAGTTCGAGGGTATATTCTTATGATTTTATGATTTTGTATTTTATTCGAAAATGAGGAATTTTGTGGGTTAACACACTCACGCATTTTACCAGATTTTTATACATAACCAAAAATTGACGTTTCGTATTTTTAGCTTGAGAATATTGTATTATGATATATCAAAAAATACAAAGGCCAGTTCGAGGTTATATACTTATGATTTTATCATTTTATATTTTTTCGACACCGAGCAATTTTGTGGGTTAACACTCACGCATTTTGCCAGATTTTTTTTACAGATTCAAATATTGACGTTTTTTGTTTATTAGCTTTAGAATATTGTATTATGATATATAAAAAACGAAAACAGCCAGTTCGAGGTTATATACTTATGAATTTATGATTTTGTATTTTTACTAAAACGCACCATTTTGTATGTTAACACTCACGCATTTTGCCATATTTGTTTACAGAACAAAAAATTGACGTTTCTTGTTTATTAGCTTGAGAATATTGTATTATGATATATAAAAAAAGAAAACGGCCAATTCGAGGCTATATACTTATGATTTTATGATTTTGTATTTTTTCTAAAACGAGCAATTTTGTGGGTTAACACTCAAGCATTTTGCCAGATTTTTTTTACATAACCAAAATTGAAGTTTCTTGTTTATTAGCTTTAGAATATTATATTATGATATATGAAAATAGAAATCAGCCAGTTCGAGGGTATATTCTTATGATTTTATATTTTATTCGAAAACGAGGAATTTTGTGGGTTAACACTCACGCATTTTACCAGATTTTTATACATAACCAAAAATTGACGTTTCGTATTTTTAGCTTGAGAATATTGTATTATGATATATCAAAAAATACAACGGCCAGTTCGAGGTTATATACTTATGATTTTATCATTTTATATTTTTTCGACACCGAGCAATTTTATGGGTTAACACTCACGCATTTTGCCAGATTTTTTTTACAGATTCAAATATTGACGTTTTTTGTTTATTAGCTTTAGAATATTGTATTATGATATATAAAAAACGAAAACAGCCAGTTCGAGGTTATATACTTATGAAATTATGATTTTGTATTTTTACTAAAACGCACCATTTTGTATGTTAACACTCACGCATTTTGCCATATTTTTTTACAGAACAAAAAATTGACGTTTCTTGTTTATTAGCTTGAGAATATTGTATTATGATATATAAAAAAAGAAAACGGCCAATTCGAGGCTATATACTTATGATTTTATGATTTTGTATTTTTTCTAAAACGAGCAATTTTGTGGGTTAACACTCAAGCATTTTGCCAGATTTTTTTTACATAACCAAAATTGAAGTTTCTTGTTTATTAGCTTTAGAATATTATATTATGATATATGAAAATAGAAATCGGCCAGTTCGAGGGTATATTCTTATGATTTTATATTTTATTCGAAAACGAGGAATTTTGTGGGTTAACACTCACGCATTTTACCAGATTTTTATACATAACCAAAAATTGACGTTTCGTATTTTTAGCTTGAGAATATTGTATTATGATATATCAAAAAATACAACGGCCAGTTCGAGGTTATATACTTATGATTTTATCATTTTATATTTTTTCGACACCGAGCAATTTTGTGGGTTAACACTCACGCATTTTGCCAGATTTTTTTTACAGATTCAAATATTGACGTTTTTTGTTTATTAGCTTTAGAATATTGTATTATGATATATAAAAAACGAAAACAGCCAGTTCGAGGTTATATACTTATGAATTTATGATTTTGTATTTTTACTAAAACGCACCATTTTGTGGGTTAACACTCACGCATTTTGCCAGATTTTTTTACAGAAGCAAAAATTGACGTTTCTTATTTATTAGCTTGAGAATATTGTATTATGATATATCAAAAAAGAAAACGGCCAGTTCGAGGTTATATACTTATAATTTTATGATTTTGTATTTTTTCTAAAACGGGTAATTTTGTGGGTTAACACTCAAGCATTTTGCCAGATTTTTTTACATAACCAAAAATTGAAGTTTCTTGTTTATTAGCTTTAGAATATTATATTATGATATATGAAAAAAGAAATCGGCCTGTTCGAGGGTATATTCTTATGATTTTATGATTTTGTATTTTATTCGAAAACGAGGAATTTTTGGATTAACACTCACGCATTTTACCAAATTTTTATACATAACCGAAAATTGACGTTTCGTATTTTTAGCTTGAGAATATTGTATTATGATATATCAAAAAATACAACGGCCAGTTCGAGGTTATATACTTATGATTTTATCATTTTATATTTTTTCGACACTGAGCAATTTTGTGGGTTAACACTCAGGCATTTTGCCAGATTTTTTTTACAGATTCAAATATTGACGTTTCTTGTTTATTAGCTTTAGAATATTGTATTATGATATATAAAAAACGAAAACAGGCAGTTCGAGGTTATATACTTATGAATTTATGATTTTGTATTTTTACTAAAACGCACCATTTTGTGGGTTAACACTCACGCATTTTGCCATATTTTTTTTACAGAACAAAAAATTGACGTTTCTTATTTATTAGCTTGAGAATATTGTATTATGATATATCAAAAAAGAAAACAGCCAATTCGAGGCTATATACTTATGATTTTATGATTTTGTATTTTTTCTAAAACGAGCAATTTTGTGGGTTAACACTAAAGCATTTTGCCAGATTTTTTTTACATAACCAAAATTGAAGTTTCTTGTTTATTAGCTTTAGAATATTATATTATGATATATGAAAAAAGAAATCGGCCAGTTCGAGGGTATATTCTTATGATTTTATGATTTTGTATTTTATTCGAAAACGAGAAATTTTGTGGGTTAACACACTCACGCATTTTACAAGAATTTTATACATAACCAAAAATTGACGTTTCGTATTTTTAGCTTAAGAATATTGTATTATGATATATCAAAAAATACAAAGGCCAGTTCGAGGTTATATACTTATGATTTTATCATTTTATATTTTTTCGACACCGAGCAATTTTGTGGGTTAACACTCACGCATTTTGCCAGATTTTTTTTTACAGATTCAAATATTGACGTTTTTTGTTTATTAGCTTTAGAATATTGTATTATGATATATAAAAAACGAAAACAGCCAGTTCGAGGTTATATACTTATGAATTTATGATTTTGTATTTTTACTAAAACGCACCATTTTGTGGGTTAACACTCACGCATTTTGCCAGATTTTTTTACAGAACCAAAAATTGACGTTTCTTGTTTATTAGCTTGAGAATATTGTATTATGATATATCAAAAAAGAAAACGGCCAGTTCGAGGTTATATACTTATGATTTTATGATTTTGTATTTTTTCCTAAAACAAGCAATTTTGTGGGTTAGCACTCAAGCATTTTGCCAGATTTTTTTACATAACCAAAAATTGAAGTTTCTTGTTTATTAGCTTTAGAATATTATATTATGATATATGAAAAAAGAAATCGGCCAGTTCGAGGGTATATTCTTATGATTTTATGATTTTATATTTTATTCGAAAACGAGCAATTTTTGGGTTAACACTCACGCATTTTACCAGATTTTTATACATAACCGAAAATTGACGTTTCGTATTTTTAGCTTGAGAATATTGTATTATGATATATGAAAAAATACAACGGCCAGTTCGAGATATATACTTATGATTTTATCATTTTATATTTTTTCGACACCGAGCAATTTTGTGGGTTAACACTCAGGCATTTTGCCAGATTTTTTTTACAGATTCAAATATTGACGTTTCTTGTTTATTAGCTTTAGAATATTGTATTATGATATATAAAAAACGAAAACAGCCAGTTCGAGGTTATATACTTATGAATTTATGATTTTGTATTTTTACTAAAACGCACCATTTTGTGGGTTAACACTCACGCATTTTGCCATATTTTTTTTACAGAACAAAAAATTGACGTTTCTTGTTTATTAGCTTGAGAATATTGTATTATGATATATCAAAAAAGAAAACAGCCAATTCGAGGCTATATACTTATGATTTTATGATTTTGTATTTTTTCTAAAACGAGCAATTTTGTGGGTTAACACTCAAGCATTTTGCCAGATTTTTTTTACATAACCAAAATTGAAGTTTCTTGTTTATTAGCTTTAGAATATTATATTATGATATATGAAAAAAGAAATCGGCCAGTTCGAGGGTATATTCTTATGATTTTATGATTTTATATTTTATTCGAAAACGAGCAATTTTTGGGTTAACACTCACGCATTTTACCAGATTTTTATACATAACCGAAAATTGACGTTTCGTATTTTTAGCTTGAGAATATTGTATTATGATATATGAAAAAATACAACGGCCAGTTCGAGATATATACTTATGATTTTATCATTTTATATTTTTTCGACACCGAGCAATTTTGTGGGTTAACACTCAGGCATTTTGCCAGATTTTTTTTACAGATTCAAATATTGACGTTTCTTGTTTATTAGCTTTAGAATATTGTATTATGATATATAACAAACGAAAACAGCCAGTTCGAGGTTATATACTTATGAATTTATGATTTTGTATTTTTACTAAAACGCACCATTTTGTATGTTAACACTCACGCATTTTGCCATATTTTTTTACAGAACAAAAAATTGACGTTTCTTGTTTATTAGCTTGAGAATATTGTATTATGATATATCAAAAAAGAAAACGGCCAGTTCGAGGTTGTATACTTATGATTTTATGTTGTTGTATTTTTTCTAAAACGAGCAATTTTGTGGGTTAACACTCAAGCATTTTGCCAGATTTTTTTTACATAACCAAAATTGAAGTTTCTTGTTTATTAGCTTTAGAATATTATATTATGATATATGAAAAAAGAAATCGGCCAGTTCGAGGGTATATTCTTATGATTTTATGATTTTGTATTTTATTCGAAAACGAGGAATTTTGTGGGTTAACACTCAAGCATTTTGCCAGATTTTTTTTACATAACCAAAATTCAAGTTTCTTGTTTATTAGCTTTAGAATATTATATTATGATATATGAAAAAGGAAATCGGCCAGTTCGAGGGTATATTCTTATGATTTTATGATTTTGTATTTTATTCGAAAACGAGGAATTTTTGGATTAACACTCACGCATTTTACCAGATTTTTATACATAACCGAAAATTGACGTTTCGTATTTTTAGCTTGAGAATATTGTATTATGATATATCAAAAAATACAACGGCCAGTTCGAGGTTATATACTTATGATTTTATCATTTTATATTTTTTCGACACCGAGCAATTTTGTGGGTTAACACTCAGGCATTTTGCCAGATTTTTTTTACAGATTCAAATATTAACGTTTCTTGTTTATTAGCTTTAGAATATTGTATTATGATATATAAAAAACGAAAACAGGCAGTTCGAGGTTATATACTTATGAATTTATGATTTTGTATTTTTACTAAAACGCACCATTTTGTGGGTTAACACTCACGCATTTTGCCATATTTTTTTTACATAACAAAAAATTGACGTTTCTTGTTTATTAGCTTGAGAATATTGTATTATGATATATCAAAAAAGAAAACAGCCAATTCGAGGCTATATACTTATGATTTTATGATTTTGTATTTTTTCTAAAACGAGCAATTTTGTGGGTTAACACTCAAGCATTTTGCCAGATTTTTTTTACATAACCAAAATTGAAGTTTCTTGTTTATTAGCTTTAGAATATTATATTATGATATATGAAAAAAGAAATCTGCCAGTTCGAGGGTATATTCTTATGATTTTATGATTTTGTATTTTATTCGAAAACGAGGAATTTTGTGGGTTAACACACTCACGCATTTTACCAGATTTTTATACATAACCAAAAATTGACGTTTCGTATTTTTAGCTTGAGAATATTGTATTATGATATATCAAAAAATACAAAGGCCAGTTCGAGGTTATATACTTATGATTTTATCATTTTATATTTTTTCGACACCGAGCAATTTTGTGGGTTAACACTCACGCATTTTGCCAGATTTTTTTACAGATTCAAATATTGACGTTTTTTGTTTATTAGCTTTAGAATATTGTATTATGATATATAAAAAACGAAAACAGCCAGTTCGAGGTTATATACTTATGAATTTATGATTTTGTATTTTTACTAAAACGCACCATTTTGTATGTTAACACTCACGCATTTTGCCATATTTTTTTACAGAACAAAAAATTGATGTTTCTTGTTTATTAGCTTGAGAATATTGTATTATGATATATAATAAAAGAAAACGGCCAATTCGAGGCTATATACTTATGATTTTATGATTTTGTATTTTTTCTAAAACGAGCAATTTTGTGGGTTAACACTCAAGCATTTTGCCAGATTTTTTTTACATAACCAAAATTGAAGTTTCTTGTTTATTAGCTTTAGAATATTATATTATGATATATGAAAATAGAAATCGGCCAGTTCGAGGGTATATTCTTATGATTTTATATTTTATTCGAAAACGAGGAATTTTGTGGGTTAACACTCACGCATTTTACCAGATTTTTATACATAACCAAAAATTGACGTTTCGTATTTTTAGCTTGAGAATATTGTATTATGATATATCAAAAAATACAACGGCCAGTTCGAGGTTATATACTTATGATTTTATCATTTTATATTTTTTCGACACCGAGCAATTTTGTGGGTTAACACTCACGCATTTTGCCAGATTTTTTTTACAGATTCAAATATTGACGTTTTTTGTTTATTAGCTTTAGAATATTGTATTATGATATATAAAAAACGAAAACAGCCAGTTCGAGGTTATATACTTATGAATTTATGATTTTGTATTTTTACTAAAACGCACCATTTTGTGGGTTAACACTCACGCATTTTGCCAGATTTTTTTTACAGAACCAAAAATTGACGTTTCTTATTTATTAGCTTGAGAATATTGTATTATGATATATCAAAAAACAAAACGGCCAGTTCGAGGTTATATACTTATAATTTTATGATTTTGTATTTTTTCTAAAACGGGTAATTTTGTGGGTTAACACTCAAGCATTTTGCCAGATTTTTTTACATAACCAAAAATTGAAGTTTCTTGTTTATTAGCTTTAGAATATTATATTATGATATATGAAAAAAGAAATCGGCCAGTTCGAGGGTATATTCTTATGATTTTATGATTTTATATTTTATTCGAAAACGAGCAATTTTTGGGTTAACACTCACGCATTTTACCAGATTTTTATACATAACCGAAAATTGACGTTTCGTATTTTTAGCTTGAGAATATTGTATTATGATATATGAAAAAATACAACGGCCAGTTCGAGATATATACTTATGATTTTATCATTTTATATTTTTTCGACACCGAGCAATTTTGTGGGTTAACACTCAGGCATTTTGCCAGATTTTTTTTACAGATTCAAATATTGACGTTTCTTGTTTATTAGCTTTAGAATATTGTATTATGATATATAACAAACGAAAACAGCCAGTTCGAGGTTATATACTTATGAATTTATGATTTTGTATTTTTACTAAAACGCACCATTTTGTATGTTAACACTCACGCATTTTGCCATATTTTTTTACAGAACAAAAAATTGACGTTTCTTGTTTATTAGCTTGAGAATATTGTATTATGATATATCAAAAAAGAAAACGGCCAGTTCGAGGTTGTATACTTATGATTTTATGTTGTTGTATTTTTTCTAAAACGAGCAATTTTGTGGGTTAACACTCAAGCATTTTGCCAGCTTTTTTTTACATAACCAAAATTGAAGTTTCTTGTTTATTAGCTTTAGAATATTATATTATGATATATGAAAAAAGAAATCGGCCAGTTCGAGGGTATATTCTTATGATTTTATGATTTTGTATTTTATTCGAAAACGAGGAATTTTGTGGGTTAACACTCAAGCATTTTGCCAGATTTTTTTTACATAACCAAAATTCAAGTTTCTTGTTTATTAGCTTTAGAATATTATATTATGATATATGAAAAAGGAAATCGGCCAGTTCGAGGGTATATTCTTATGATTTTATGATTTTGTATTTTATTCGAAAACGAGGAATTTTTGGATTAACACTCACGCATTTTACCAGATTTTTATACATAACCGAAAATTGACGTTTCGTATTTTTAGCTTGAGAATATTGTATTATGATATATCAAAAAATACAACGGCCAGTTCGAGGTTATATACTTATGATTTTATCATTTTATATTTTTTCGACACCGAGCAATTTTGTGGGTTAACACTCAGGCATTTTGCCAGATTTTTTTTACAGATTCAAATATTAACGTTTCTTGTTTATTAGCTTTAGAATATTGTATTATGATATATAAAAAACGAAAACAGGCAGTTCGAGGTTATATACTTATGAATTTATGATTTTGTATTTTTACTAAAACGCACCATTTTGTGGGTTAACACTCACGCATTTTGCCATATTTTTTTTACAGAACAAAAAATTGACGTTTCTTGTTTATTAGCTTGAGAATATTGTATTATGATATATCAAAAAAGAAAACAGCCAATTCGAGGCTATATACTTATGATTTTATGATTTTGTATTTTTTCTAAAACGAGCAATTTTGTGGGTTAACACTCAAGCATTTTGCCAGATTTTTTTTACATAACCAAAATTGAAGTTTCTTGTTTATTAGCTTTAGAATATTATATTATGATATATGAAAAAAGAAATCTGCCAGTTCGAGGGTATATTCTTATGATTTTATGATTTTGTATTTTATTCGAAAACGAGGAATTTTGTGGGTTAACACACTCACGCATTTTACCAGATTTTTATACATAACCAAAAATTGACGTTTCGTATTTTTAGCTTGAGAATATTGTATTATGATATATCAAAAAATACAAAGGCCAGTTCGAGGTTATATACTTATGATTTTATCATTTTATATTTTTTCGACACCGAGCAATTTTGTGGGTTAACACTCACGCATTTTGCCAGATTTTTTTTACAGATTCAAATATTGACGTTTTTTGTTTATTAGCTTTAGAATATTGTATTATGATATATAAAAAACGAAAACAGCCAGTTCGAGGTTATATACTTATGAATTTATGATTTTGTATTTTTACTAAAACACACCATTTTGTATGTTAACACTCACGCATTTTGCCATATTTTTTTACAGAACAAAAAATTGACGTTTCTTGTTTATTAGCTTGAGAATATTGTATTATGATATATAAAAAAAGAAAACGGCCAATTCGAGGCTATATACTTATGATTTTATGATTTTGTATTTTTTCTAAAACGAGCAATTTTGTGGGTTAACACTCAAGCATTTTGCCAGATTTTTTTTACATAACCAAAATTGAAGTTTCTTGTTTATTAGCTTTAGAATATTATATTATGATATATGAAAATAGAAATCGGCCAGTTCGAGGGTATATTCTTATGATTTTATATTTTATTCGAAAACGAGGAATTTTGTGGGTTAACACTCACGCATTTTACCAGATTTTTATACATAACCAAAAATTGACGTTTCGTATTTTTAGCTTGAGAATATTGTATTATGATATATCAAAAAATACAACGGCCAGTTCGAGGTTATATACTTATGATTTTATCATTTTATATTTTTTCGACACTGAGCAATTTTGTGGGTTAACACTCATGCATTTTGCCAAATTTTTTTATAGAACCAAAAATTGACGTTTCCTTTTTATTAGCTTGAGAATATTGTATTAAGATATATCAAAAAAGAAAACGGCCAGTTCGAGGTTATAAACTTATGATTTTATATTTTTTCTAAAACGAGCAATTTTGTGGGTTAACACTCACGCATTTTGCCAGAATTTTATACATAACCAAAAATTGACGTTTCGTATTTTTAGCTTGAGAATATTGTATTATGATATATCAAAAAAGACAACGGCCAGTTCGAGGTTATATACTTATGATTTTATGATTTTATATTTTTTTTAAAACGAGCAATTTTGTGGGTTAAGACTCACGCATTTTGCCAGATTTTTTTTAAAGAACCAAAAATTGATCTTTCTTGTTTATTAGCTTGAGAATATTGTATTATGATATATCAAAAAAGAAAACGGCCAGTTCGAGGTTATATACTTATGATTTAATGATTTTGTATTTTTTTTAAATGCAATTTTGTGGGTTAACACTCACGCATTTTGCCAGTTTTTTTTTACAGAACCAAAAATTGACGTTTCTTGTTTATTAGCTTTAGAAAATTGTATTATGATATATCAAAAAAGAAAACGGCCAGTTCGAGGTTATATACTTAAGATATTATGATTTTATATTTTTTCTAAAACGAGCAATTTTGTGGGTTAACACTCAGACATTTTGCCAGATTTTTTTACATAACCAAAAATGGATATTTCTTGTTTATTAGCTTTAGAATATTGTATTATGATATATCAAAAAATAAATTGGTCAGTTCGAGGTTATATACTTATGATTTTATGATTTTGTATTTTTTCTAAAACGAGCAATTTTGTGGGTTAACACTCAAGCATTTTGCCAGATTTTTTTACATAACCAAAAATTGAAGTTTCTTGTTTATTAGCTTTAGAATATTATATTATGATATATGAAAAAAGTAATCGGCCAGTTCGAGGGTATATTCTTATAATTTTATGATTTTGTATTTTTTTCGAAAACGAGCAATTTTGTGGGTTAACACTCACGCATTTTGTCACATTTTTATACATAACCAAAAATTGACGTTTCGTATTTTTAGCGTGAGAATATTGTATTATGATATATCAAAAAAGACAACGGCCAGTTCGAGGTTATATACTTATGATTTTATGATTTTATATTTTTTTGAATACGAGCCATTTTGTGGGTTAACACTCACGCATTTTGCCAGATTTTTTTTTGGAACCAAAAATTGACGTTTCTTGTTTATTAGCTTGAGAATATTGTATCATGATATATTAAAAACGAAAACGGCCAGTTCGAGGTTATATACTTATGATTTTATGATTTTGTACTTTTACTAAAACACACCATTTTGTGGGTTAACACTCAAGCATTTTGCCAAAAAATTTTACAGAACCAAAAATTGACGTTTCTTGTTTATTAGCTTGAGAATATTGTATTATGATATATCAAAAAAGAAAACGGCCAGTTCGAGGTTATATACTTATGATTTTATATTTTTTCTAAAACGAGCAATTTTGTGGGTTAACACTCACGCATTTTGCCAGATTTTTATACATAACCAAAAATTAACGTTTCGTATTTTTAGCTTGAGAATATTGTATTATGATATATCAAAAAAGACAACGGCCAGTTCGAGGTTATATACTTATGATTTTATGATTTTATATTTTTTTGAAAACGAGCAATTTCGTGGGTTAACACTCACGCATTTTGCCATATTTTTTTTACAGAACCAAAAATTGACGTTTCTTGTTTATTAGCTTGAGAATATTGTATTATGATATATTAAAAAAGAAAACGGCCAGTTCGAGGTTATATACTTATGATATTATGATTTTATATTTTTTCGAAAACGAGCAATTTTGTGGGTTAACACTCACGCATTTTGGCAGATTTTTTTACATAACCAAATATGGATATTTCTTGTTTATTAGCTTTAGAATATTGTATTATGATATATCAAGAAAGAAATTGGTTAGTTCGAGGTTATATACTTATGATATTATGATTTTATATTTTTTCTAAAACAAGCAATTTTGTGGGTTAACACTCACGCATTTTGCCAGATTTTTATACATAACCAAAAATTGACGTTTCGTATTTTCAGATTGAGAATATTGTATTATGATATATAATAAAAAGACAACGGCCAGTTCGAGGTTATATACTTATGATTTTATGATTTTATATTTTTTTGAAAACGAGCAATTTTGTGGGTTAACACTCACGCATTTTGCCAGATTTTTTTTTTTACAGAACCAAAAATTGATTTTTCTTGTTTATTAGCTTGAGAATATTGTATTATGATATATCAAAAAAGAAAACGGCCAGTTCGAGGTTATATACTTATGATATTATGATTTTATATTTTTTCGAAAACGAGCAATTTTGTGGGTTAACACTCACGCATTTTGCCAGATTTTTATACATAACCCAAAATTGACGTTTCGTATTTTCAGATTGAGAATATTGTATTATGATATATCAAAAAAACAACGGCCAGTTCGAGGTTATATACTTATGATTTTATGATTTTATATTTTTTCGAAAACGAGCAATTTTATGGGTTAACACTCACGCATTTTGCCAGATTTTTTTTTCGGAACAAAAAATTGACGTTTCTTGTTTATTAGCTTGAGAACATTGTATTATGATATATAAAAAACGAAAACGGCCAGTTCGAGGTTATATACTTATGATTTTATGATTTTGTATTTTTTCAAAAACGAGCAATTTTGTGGGTTAACACTCACGCATTTTGCCAATTTTTTTACAGAACCAAAAATTGACGTTTCTTGTTTATTAGCTTGAAAATATTGTATTATGATATATAAAAAACAAAAACGGCCAGTTCAAGGTTATATAATTATGATTTTGTATTTTTACTAAAACACACCATTTTGTGGGTTAACACTCATGCATTTTGCCAAATTTTTTTATAGAACCAAAAATTGACGTTTCCTTTTTATTAGCTTGAGAATATTGTATTAAGATATATCAAAAAAGAAAACGGCCAGTTCGAGGTTATAAACTTATGATTTTATGATTTTGTATTTTTTCTAAAACGAACAATTTTGTGAGTTAACACTCACGCATTTTGCCAGTTTTTTTACAGATCCAAAAATTGACATTTCTTGTTTATTAGCTTGAAAATATTGTATTATGATATATCAAAAAAAACGGCCAGTTCGAGGTTATATACTTATGATTTTATGATTTTGTATTTTTTCAAAAACGAGCAATTTTGTTTGTTAACACTCACGCATTTTGACATATTTTTTTACAGAACCAAAAATTGACATTTCTTGTTTATTAGCTTGAGAATATTGTATTATGATATATAAAAAACGAAAACAGCCAGTTCGAGGTTATATACTTATGATTTTGTACTTTTACTAAAACGCACCATTTTGTGGGTTAACACTCATGCATTTTGCCAATTTTTTTTATAGAACCAAAAATTGACGTTTCCTTTTTATTAGCTTGAGAATATTGTATTAAGATATATCAAAAAAGAAAACGGCCAGTTCGAGGTTTTATACTTATGATTTTATATTTTTTCTAAAACGAGCAATTTTGTGGGTTAACACTCACGCATTTTGCCTGATTTTTATACATAACCAAAAATTGACGTTTCGTATTTTTAGCTTGAGAATATTGTATTATGATATATAAAAAAGACAACGGCCAGTTCGAGGTTATATACTTATGATTTTATGATTTTATATTTTTTAAAAACGAGCAATTTTGTGGGTTAAGACTCACGCATTTTGCCAGATTTTTTTTTAAAGAACCAAAAATTGACGTTTCTTGTTTATTAGTTTGAGAATATTGTATTATGATATATCAAAAAAGAAAACGGCCAGTTCGAGGTTATATACTTATGATTTTATGATTTTGTATTTTTTTAAAATGCAATTTTGTGGGTTAACACTCACGCATTTTGCCAGTTTTTTTTACAGAACCAAAAATTGACGTTTCTTGTTTATTAGCTTTAGAATATTGTATTATGATATATCAAAAAAGAAAACGGCCAGTTCGAGGTTATATACTTAAGATATTATGATTTTATATTTTTTCTAAAACGAGCAATTTTGTGGGTTAACACTCAGACATTTTGCCAGATTTTTTTACATAACCAAAAATGGATATTTCTTGTTTATTAGCTTTAGAATATTGTATTATGATATATCAAAAAAGAAATTGGTCAGTTCGAGGTTATATACTTATGATTTTATGATTTTGTATTTTTTCTAAAACGAGCAATTTTGTGGGTTAACACTCAAGCATTTTGCCAGATTTTTTTACATAACCAAAAATTGAAGTTTCTTGTTTATTAGCTTTAGAATATTATATTATGATATATGAAAAAAGTAATCGGCCAGTTCGAGGGTATATTCTTATAATTTTATGATTTTGTATTTTTTTCGAAAACGAGCAATTTTGTGGGTTAACACTCACGCATTTTGTCACATTTTTATACATAACCAAAAATTGACGTTTCGTATTTTTAGCGTGAGAATATTGTATTATGATATATCAAAAAAGACAACGGCCAGTTCGAGGTTATATACTTATGATTTTATGATTTTATATTTTTTTGAATACGAGCCATTTTGTGGGTTAACACTCAGGCATTTTGCCAGATTTTTTTTTGGAACCAAAAATTAACGTTTCTTGTTTATTAGCTTGAGAATATTGTATCATGATATATTAAAAACGAAAACGGCCAGTTCGAGGTTATATACTTATGATTTTATGATTTTGTACTTTTACTAAAACACACCATTTTGTGGGTTAACACTCAAGCATTTTGCCAAAAAATTTTACAGAACCAAAAATTGACGTTTCTTGTTTATTAGCTTGAGAATATTGTATTATGATATATCAAAAAAGAAAACGGCCAGTTCGAGGTTATATACTTATGATTTTATATTTTTTCTAAAACGAGCAATTTTGTGGGTTAACACTCACGCATTTTGCCAGATTTTTATACATAACCAAAAATTAACGTTTCGTATTTTTAGCTTGAGAATATTGTATTATGATATATCAAAAAAGACAACGGCCAGTTCGAGGTTATATACTTATGATTTTATGATTTTATATTTTTTTGAAAACGAGCAATTTCGTGGGTTAACACTCACGCATTTTGCCATATTTTTTTTACAGAACCAAAAATTGACGTTTCTTGTTTATTAGCTTGAGAATATTGTATTATGATATATTAAAAAAGAAAACGGCCAGTTCGAGGTTATATACTTATGATATTATGATTTTATATTTTTTCGAAAACGAGCAATTTTGTGGGTTAACACTCACGCATTTTGCCAGATTTTTTTACATAACCAAATATGGATATTTCTTGTTTATTAGCTTTAGAATATTGTATTATGATATATCAAGAAAGAAATTGGTTAGTTCGAGGTTATATACTTATGATATTATGATTTTATATTTTTTCTAAAACAAGCAATTTTGTGGGTTAACACTCACGCATTTTGCCAGATTTTTATACATAACCAAAAATTGACGTTTCGTATTTTCAGATTGAGAATATTGTATTATGATATATAATAAAAAGACAACGGCCAGTTCGAGGTTATATACTTATGATTTTATGATTTTATATTTTTTTGAAAACGAGCAATTTTGTGGGTTAACACTCACGCATTTTGCCAGATTTTTTTTTTTACAGAACCAAAAATTGATTTTTCTTGTTTATTAGCTTGAGAATATTGTATTATGATATATCAAAAAAGAAAACGGCCAGTTCGAGGTTATATACTTATGATATTATGATTTTATATTTTTTCGAAAACGAGCAATTTTGTGGGTTAACACTCACGCATTTTGCCAGATTTTTATACATAACCCAAAATTGACGTTTCGTATTTTCAGATTGAGAATATTGTATTATGATATATCAAAAAAACAACGGCCAGTTCGAGGTTATATACTTATGATTTTATGATTTTATATTTTTTCGAAAACGAGCAATTTTATGGGTTAACACTCACGCATTTTGCCAGATTTTTTTTTCGGAACAAAAAATTGACGTTTCTTGTTTATTAGCTTGAGAACATTGTATTATGATATATAAAAAACGAAAACGGCCAGTTCGAGGTTATATACTTATGATTTTATGATTTTGTATTTTTTCAAAAACGAGCAATTTTGTGGGTTAACACTCACGCATTTTGCCAATTTTTTTACAGAACCAAAAATTGACGTTTCTTGTTTATTAGCTTGAAAATATTGTATTATGATATATAAAAAACAAAAACGGCCAGTTCAAGGTTATATAATTATGATTTTGTATTTTTACTAAAACACACCATTTTGTGGGTTAACACTCATGCATTTTGCCAAATTTTTTTATAGAACCAAAAATTGACGTTTCCTTTTTATTAGCTTGAGAATATTGTATTAAGATATATCAAAAAAGAAAACGGCCAGTTCGAGGTTATAAACTTATGATTTTATGATTTTGTATTTTTTCTAAAACGAACAATTTTGTGAGTTAACACTCACGCATTTTGCCAGTTTTTTTACAGATCCAAAAATTGACATTTCTTGTTTATTAGCTTGAAAATATTGTATTATGATATATCAAAAAAAAACGGCCAGTTCGAGGTTATATACTTATGATTTTATGATTTTGTATTTTTTCAAAAACGAGCAATTTTGTGTGTTAACACTCACGCATTTTGACATATTTTTTTACAGAACCAAAAATTGACATTTCTTGTTTATTAGCTTGAGAATATTGTATTATGATATATAAAAAACGAAAACAGCCAGTTCGAGGTTATATACTTATGATTTTGTACTTTTACTAAAACGCACCATTTTGTGGGTTAACACTCATGCATTTTGCCAATTTTTTTTATAGAACCAAAAATTGACGTTTCCTTTTTATTAGCTTGAGAATATTGTATTAAGATATATCAAAAAAGAAAACGGCCAGTTCGAGGTTTTATACTTATGATTTTATATTTTTTCTAAAACGAGCAATTTTGTGGGTTAACACTCACGCATTTTGCCTGATTTTTATACATAACCAAAAATTGACGTTTCGTATTTTTAGCTTGAGAATATTGTATTATGATATATAAAAAAGACAACGGCCAGTTCGAGGTTATATACTTATGATTTTATGATTTTATATTTTTTAAAAACGAGCAATTTTGTGGGTTAAGACTCACGCATTTTGCCAGATTTTTTTTAAAGAACCAAAAATTGACGTTTCTTGTTTATTAGCTTGAGAATATTGTATTATGATATATCAAAAAAGAAAACGGCCAGTTCGAGGTTATATACTTATGATTTTATGATTTTGTATTTTTTTTAAATGCAATTTTGTGGGTTAACACTCACGCATTTTGCCAGTTTTTTTTACAGAACCAAAAATTGACGTTTCTTATTTATTAGCTTTAGAATATTGTATTATGATATATCAAAAAAGAAAACGGCCAGTTCGAGGTTATATACTTAAGATATTATGATTTTATATTTTTTCTAAAACGAGCAATTTTGTGGGTTAACACTCAGACATTTTGCCAGATTTTTTTACATAACCAAAAATGGATATTTCTTGTTTATTAGCTTTAGAATATTGTATTATTATATATCAAAAAAGAAATTGGTCAGTTCGAGGTTATATACTTATGATTTTATGATTTTGTATTTTTTCTAAAACGAGCAATTTTGTGGGTTAACACTCAAGCATTTTGCCAGATTTTTTTACATAACCAAAAATTGAAGTTTCTTGTTTATTAGCTTTAGAATATTATATTATGATATATGAAAAAAGTAATCGGCCAGTTCGAGGGTATATTCTTATAATTTTATGATTTTATATTTTTTTCGAAAACGAGCAATTTTGTGGGTTAACACTCACGCATTTTGTCACATTTTTATACATAACCAAAAATTGACGTTTCGTATTTTTAGCGTGAGAATATTGTATTATGATATATAAAAAAAGACAACGGCCAGTTCGAGGTTATATACTTATGATTTTATGATTTTATATTTTTTTGAATACGAGCCATTTTGTGGGTTAACACTCACGCATTTTGCCAGATTTTTTTTTGGAACCAAAAATTGACGTTTCTTGTTTATTAGCTTGAGAATATTGTATCATGATATATTAAAAACGAAAACGGCCAGTTCGAGGTTATATACTTATGATTTTATGATTTTGTACTTTTACTAAAACACACCATTTTGTGGGTTAACACTCAAGCATTTTGCCAAAAAAATTTACAGAACCAAAAATTGACGTTTCTTGTTTATTAGCTTGAGAATATTGTATTATGATATATCAAAAAAGAAAACGGCCAGTTCGAGGTTATATACTTATGATTTTATATTTTTTCTAAAACGAGCAATTTTGTGGGTTAACACTCACGCATTTTGCCAGATTTTTATACATAACCAAAAATTAACGTTTCGTATTTTTAGCTTGAGAATATTGTATTATGATATATCAAAAAAGACAACGGCCAGTTCGAGGTTATATACTTATGATTTTATGATTTTATATTTTTTTGAAAACGAGCAATTTCGTGGGTTAACACTCACGCATTTTGCCATATTTTTTTTACAGAACCAAAAATTGACGTTTCTTGTTTATTAGCTTGAGAATATTGTATTATGATATATTAAAAAAGAAAACGGCCAGTTCGAGGTTATATACTTATGATATTATGATTTTATATTTTTTCGAAAACGAGCAATTTTGTGGGTTAACACTCACGCATTTTGCCAGATTTTTTTACATAACCAAATATGGATATTTCTTGTTTATTAGCTTTAGAATATTGTATTATGATATATCAAGAAAGAAATTGGTTAGTTCGAGGTTATATACTTATGATATTATGATTTTATATTTTTTCTAAAACGAGCAATTTTGTGGGTTAACACTCACGCATTTTGCCAGATTTTTATACATAACCAAAAATTGACGTTTCGTATTTTCAGATTGAGAATATTGTATTATGATATATAATAAAAAGACAACGGCCAGTTCGAGGTTATATACTTATGATTTTATGATTTTATATTTTTTTGAAAACGAGCAATTTTGTGGGTTAACACTCACGCATTTTGCCAGATTTTTTTTTTTACAGAACCAAAAATTGATTTTTCTTGTTTATTAGCTTGAGAATATTGTATTATGATATATCAAAAAAGAAAACGGCCAGTTCGAGGTTATATACTTATGATATTATGATTTTATATTTTTTCGAAAACGAGCAATTTTGTGGGTTAACACTCACGCATTTTGCCAGATTTTTATACATAACCCAAAATTGACGTTTCGTATTTTCAGATTGAGAATATTGTATTATGATATATCAAAAAAACAACGGTCAGTTCGAGGTTATATACTTATGATTTTATGATTTTATATTTTTTCGAAAACGAGCAATTTTATGGGTTAACACTCACGCATTTTGCCAGATTTTTTTTTCGGAACAAAAAATTGACGTTTCTTGTTTATTAGCTTGAGAACATTGTATTATGATATATAAAAAACGAAAACGGCCAGTTCGAGGTTATATACTTATGATTTTATGATTTTGTATTTTTTCAAAAACGAGCAATTTTGTGGGTGCACTCACGCATTTTGCCAATTTTTTTACAGAACCAAAAATTGACGTTTCTTGTTTATTAGCTTGAAAATATTGTATTATGATATATAAAAAACAAAAACGGCCAGTTCAAGGTTATATAATTATGATTTTGTATTTTTACTAAAACACACCATTTTGTGGGTTAACACTCATGCATTTTGCCAAATTTTTTTATAGAACCAAAAATTGACGTTTCCTTTTTATTAGCTTGAGAATATTGTATTAAGATATATCAAAAAAGAAAACGGCCAGTTCGAGGTTATAAACTTATGATTTTATGATTTTGTATTTTTTCTAAAACGAACAATTTTGTGAGTTAACACTCACGCATTTTGCCAGTTTTTTTACAGATCCAAAAATTGACATTTCTTGTTTATTAGCTTGAAAATATTGTATTATGATATATCAAAAAAAAACGGCCAGTTCGAGGTTATATACTTATGATTTTATGATTTTGTATTTTTTCAAAAACGAGCAATTTTGTGTGTTAACACTCACGCATTTTGACATATTTTTTTACAGAACCAAAAATTGACATTTCTTGTTTATTAGCTTGAGAATATTGTATTATGATATATAAAAAACGAAAACAGCCAGTTCGAGGTTATATACTTATGATTTTGTACTTTTACTAAAACGCACCATTTTGTGGGTTAACACTCATGCATTTTGCCAATTTTTTTTATAGAACCAAAAATTGACGTTTCCTTTTTATTACCTTGAGAATATTGTATTAAGATATATCAAAAAAGAAAACGGCCAGTTCGAGGTTTTATACTTATGATTTTATATTTTTTCTAAAACGAGCAATTTTGTGGGTTAACACTCACGCATTTTGCCTGATTTTTATACATAACCAAAAATTGACGTTTCGTATTTTTAGCTTGAGAATATTGTATTATGATATATAAAAAAGACAACGGCCAGTTCGAGGTTATATACTTATGATTTTATGATTTTATATTTTTTAAAAACGAGCAATTTTGTGGGTTAAGACTCACGCATTTTGCCAGATTTTTTTTTAAAGAACCAAAAATTGACGTTTCTTGTTTATTAGCTTGAGAATATTGTATTATGATATATCAAAAAAGAAAACGGCCAGTTCGAGGTTATATACTTATGATTTTATGATTTTGTATTTTTTTTAAATGCAATTTTGTGGGTTAACACTCACGCATTTTGCCAGTTTTTTTTACAGAACCAAAAATTGACGTTTCTTATTTATTAGCTTTAGAATATTGTATTATGATATATCAAAAAAGAAAACGGCCAGTTCGAGGTTATATACTTAAGATATTATGATTTTATATTTTTTCTAAAACGAGCAATTTTGTGGGTTAACACTCAGACATTTTGCCAGATTTTTTTACATAACCAAAAATGGATATTTCTTGTTTATTAGCTTTAGAATATTGTATTATTATATATCAAAAAAGAAATTGGTCAGTTCGAGGTTATATACTTATGATTTTATGATTTTGTATTTTTTCTAAAACGAGCAATTTTGTGGGTTAACACTCAAGCATTTTGCCAGATTTTTTTACATAACCAAAAATTGAAGTTTCTTGTTTATTAGCTTTAGAATATTATATTATGATATATGAAAAAAGTAATCGGCCAGTTCGAGGGTATATTCTTATAATTTTATGATTTTATATTTTTTTCGAAAACGAGCAATTTTGTGGGTTAACACTCACGCATTTTGTCACATTTTTATACATAACCAAAAATTGACGTTTCGTATTTTTAGCGTGAGAATATTGTATTATGATATATAAAAAAAGACAACGGCCAGTTCGAGGTTATATACTTATGATTTTATGATTTTATATTTTTTTGAATACGAGCCATTTTGTGGGTTAACACTCACGCATTTTGCCAGATTTTTTTTTGGAACCAAAAATTGACGTTTCTTGTTTATTAGCTTGAGAATATTGTATCATGATATATTAAAAACGAAAACGGCCAGTTCGAGGTTATATACTTATGATTTTATGATTTTGTACTTTTACTAAAACACACCATTTTGTGGGTTAACACTCAAGCATTTTGCCAAAAAAATTTACAGAACCAAAAATTGACGTTTCTTGTTTATTAGCTTGAGAATATTGTATTATGATATATCAAAAAAGAAAACGGCCAGTTCGAGGTTATATACTTATGATTTTATATTTTTTCTAAAACGAGCAATTTTGTGGGTTAACACTCACGCATTTTGCCAGATTTTTATACATAACCAAAAATTAACGTTTCGTATTTTTAGCTTGAGAATATTGTATTATGATATATCAAAAAAGACAACGGCCAGTTCGAGGTTATATACTTATGATTTTATGATTTTATATTTTTTTGAAAACGAGCAATTTCGTGGGTTAACACTCACGCATTTTGCCATATTTTTTTTACAGAACCAAAAATTGACGTTTCTTGTTTATTAGCTTGAGAATATTGTATTATGATATATTAAAAAAGAAAACGGCCAGTTCGAGGTTATATACTTATGATATTATGATTTTATATTTTTTCGAAAACGAGCAATTTTGTGGGTTAACACTCACGCATTTTGGCAGATTTTTTTACATAACCAAATATGGATATTTCTTGTTTATTAGCTTTAGAATATTGTATTATGATATATCAAGAAAGAAATTGGTTAGTTCGAGGTTATATACTTATGATATTATGATTTTATATTTTTTCTAAAACGAGCAATTTTGTGGGTTAACACTCACGCATTTTGCCAGATTTTTATACATAACCAAAAATTGACGTTTCGTATTTTCAGATTGAGAATATTGTATTATGATATATAATAAAAAGACAACGGCCAGTTCGAGGTTATATACTTATGATTTTATGATTTTATATTTTTTTGAAAACGAGCAATTTTGTGGGTTAACACTCACGCATTTTGCCAGATTTTTTTTTTTACAGAACCAAAAATTGATTTTTCTTGTTTATTAGCTTGAGAATATTGTATTATGATATATCAAAAAAGAAAACGGCCAGTTCGAGGTTATATACTTATGATATTATGATTTTATATTTTTTCGAAAACGAGCAATTTTGTGGGTTAACACTCACGCATTTTGCCAGATTTTTATACATAACCCAAAATTGACGTTTCGTATTTTCAGATTGAGAATATTGTATTATGATATATCAAAAAAACAACGGCCAGTTCGAGGTTATATACTTATGATTTTATGATTTTATATTTTTTCGAAAACGAGCAATTTTATGGGTTAACACTCACGCATTTTGCCAGATTTTTTTTTCGGAACAAAAAATTGACGTTTCTTGTTTATTAGCTTGAGAACATTGTATTATGATATATAAAAAACGAAAACGGCCAGTTCGAGGTTATATACTTATGATTTTATGATTTTGTATTTTTTCAAAAACGAGCAATTTTGTGGGTTAACACTCACGCATTTTGCCAATTTTTTTACAGAACCAAAAATTGACGTTTCTTGTTTATTAGCTTGAAAATATTGTATTATGATATATAAAAAACAAAAACGGCCAGTTCAAGGTTATATAATTATGATTTTGTATTTTTACTAAAACACACCATTTTGTGGGTTAACACTCATGCATTTTGCCAAATTTTTTTATAGAACCAAAAATTGACGTTTCCTTTTTATTAGCTTGAGAATATTGTATTAAGATATATCAAAAAAGAAAACGACCAGTTCGAGGTTATAAACTTATGATTTTATGATTTTGTATTTTTTCTAAAACGAACAATTTTGTGAGTTAACACTCACGCATTTTGCCAGTTTTTTTACAGATCCAAAAATTGACATTTCTTGTTTATTAGCTTGAAAATATTGTATTATGATATATCAAAAAAAAACGGCCAGTTCGAGGTTATATACTTATGATTTTATGATTTTGTATTTTTTCAAAAACGAGCAATTTTGTGTGTTAACACTCACGCATTTTGACATATTTTTTTACAGAACCAAAAATTGACATTTCTTGTTTATTAGCTTGAGAATATTGTATTATGATATATAAAAAACGAAAACAGCCAGTTCGAGGTTATATACTTATGATTTTGTACTTTTACTAAAACGAGCAATTTTGTGGGTTAACACTCAAGCATTTTGCCAGATTTTTTTACATAACCAAAAATTGAAGTTTCTTGTTTATTAGCTTTAGAATATTATATTATGATATATGAAAAAAGTAATCGGCCAGTTCGAGGGTATATTCTTATAATTTTATGATTTTGTATTTTTTTCGAAAACGAGCAATTTTGTGGGTTAACACTCACGCATTTTGTCACATTTTTATACATAACCAAAAATTGACGTTTCGTATTTTTAGCGTGAGAATATTGTATTATGATATATCAAAAAAGACAACGGCCAGTTCGAGGTTATATACTTATGATTTTATGATTTTATATTTTTTTGAATACGAGCCATTTTGTGGGTTAACACTCACGCATTTTGCCAGATTTTTTTTTGGAACCAAAAATTGACGTTTCTTGTTTATTAGCTTGAGAATATTGTATCATGATATATTAAAAACGAAAACGGCCAGTTCGAGGTTATATACTTATGATTTTATGATTTTGTACTTTTACTAAAACACACCATTTTGTGGGTTAACACTCAAGCATTTTGCCAAAAAATTTTACAGAACCAAAAATTGACGTTTCTTGTTTATTAGCTTGAGAATATTGTATTATGATATATCAAAAAAGAAAACGGCCAGTTCGAGGTTATATACTTATGATTTTATATTTTTTCTAAAACGAGCAATTTTGTGGGTTAACACTCACGCATTTTGCCAGATTTTTATACATAACCAAAAATAAACGTTTCGTATTTTTAGCTTGAGAATATTGTATTATGATATATCAAAAAAGACAACGGCCAGTTCGAGGTTATATACTTATGATTTTATGATTTTATATTTTTTTGAAAACGAGCAATTTCGTGGGTTAACACTCACGCATTTTGCCATATTTTTTTTACAGAACCAAAAATTGACGTTTCTTGTTTATTAGCTTGAGAATATTGTATTATGATATATTAAAAAAGAAAACGGCCAGTTCGAGGTTATATACTTATGATATTATGATTTTATATTTTTTCGAAAACGAGCAATTTTGTGGGTTAACACTCACGCATTTTGCCAGATTTTTTTACATAACCAAATATGGATATTTCTTGTTTATTAGCTTTAGAATATTGTATTATGATATATCAAGAAAGAAATTGGTTAGTTCGAGGTTATATACTTATGATATTATGATTTTATATTTTTTCTAAAACGAGCAATTTTGTGGGTTAACACTCACGCATTTTGCCAGATTTTTATACATAACCAAAAATTGACGTTTCGTATTTTCAGATTGAGAATATTGTATTATGATATATAATAAAAAGACAACGGCCAGTTCGAGGTTATATACTTATGATTTTATGATTTTATATTTTTTTGAAAACGAGCAATTTTGTGGGTTAACACTCACGCATTTTGCCAGATTTTTTTTTTTACAGAACCAAAAATTGATTTTTCTTGTTTATTAGCTTGAGAATATTGTATTATGATATATCAAAAAAGAAAACGGCCAGTTCGAGGTTATATACTTATGATATTATGATTTTATATTTTTTCGAAAACGAGCAATTTTGTGGGTTAACACTCACGCATTTTGCCAGATTTTTATACATAACCCAAAATTGACGTTTCGTATTTTCAGATTGAGAATATTGTATTATGATATATCAAAAAAACAACGGTCAGTTCGAGGTTATATACTTATGATTTTATGATTTTATATTTTTTCGAAAACGAGCAATTTTATGGGTTAACACTCACGCATTTTGCCAGATTTTTTTTTCGGAACAAAAAATTGACGTTTCTTGTTTATTAGCTTGAGAACATTGTATTATGATATATAAAAAACGAAAACGGCCAGTTCGAGGTTATATACTTATGATTTTATGATTTTGTATTTTTTCAAAAACGAGCAATTTTGTGGGTGCACTCACGCATTTTGCCAATTTTTTTACAGAACCAAAAATTGACGTTTCTTGTTTATTAGCTTGAAAATATTGTATTATGATATATAAAAAACAAAAACGGCCAGTTCAAGGTTATATAATTATGATTTTGTATTTTTACTAAAACACACCATTTTGTGGGTTAACACTCATGCATTTTGCCAAATTTTTTTATAGAACCAAAAATTGACGTTTCCTTTTTATTAGCTTGAGAATATTGTATTAAGATATATCAAAAAAGAAAACGGCCAGTTCGAGGTTATAAACTTATGATTTTATGATTTTGTATTTTTTCTAAAACGAACAATTTTGTGAGTTAACACTCACGCATTTTGCCAGTTTTTTTACAGATCCAAAAATTGACATTTCTTGTTTATTAGCTTGAAAATATTGTATTATGATATATCAAAAAAAAACGGCCAGTTCGAGGTTATATACTTATGATTTTATGATTTTGTATTTTTTCAAAAACGAGCAATTTTGTGTGTTAACACTCACGCATTTTGACATATTTTTTTACAGAACCAAAAATTGACATTTCTTGTTTATTAGCTTGAGAATATTGTATTATGATATATAAAAAACGAAAACAGCCAGTTCGAGGTTATATACTTATGATTTTGTACTTTTACTAAAACGCACCATTTTGTGGGTTAACACTCATGCATTTTACCAATTTTTTTTATAGAACCAAAAATTGACGTTTCCTTTTTATTACCTTGAGAATATTGTATTAAGATATATCAAAAAAGAAAACGGCCAGTTCGAGGTTTTATACTTATGATTTTATATTTTTTCTAAAACGAGCAATTTTGTGGGTTAACACTCACGCATTTTGCCTGATTTTTATACATAACCAAAAATTGACGTTTCGTATTTTTAGCTTGAGAATATTGTATTATGATATATAAAAAAGACAACGGCCAGTTCGAGGTTATATACTTATGATTTTATGATTTTATATTTTTTAAAAACGAGCAATTTTGTGGGTTAAGACTCACGCATTTTGCCAGATTTTTTTTTAAAGAACCAAAAATTGACGTTTCTTGTTTATTAGCTTGAGAATATTGTATTATGATATATCAAAAAAGAAAACGGCCAGTTCGAGGTTATATACTTATGATTTTATGATTTTGTATTTTTTTAAATGCAATTTTGTGGGTTAACACTCACGCATTTTGCCAGTTTTTTTTACAGAACCAAAAATTGACGTTTCTTGTTTATTAGCTTTAGAATATTGTATTATGATATATCAAAAAAGAAAACGGCCAGTTCGAGGTTATATACTTAAGATATTATGATTTTATATTTTTTCTAAAACGAGCAATTTTGTGGGTTAACACTCAGACATTTTGCCAGATTTTTTTACATAACCAAAAATGGATATTTCTTGTTTATTAGCTTTAGAATATTGTATTATGATATATCAAAAAATAAATTGGTCAGTTCGAGGTTATATACTTATGATTTTATGATTTTGTATTTTTTCTAAAACGAGCAATTTTGTGGGTTAACACTCAAGCATTTTGCCAGATTTTTTTACATAACCAAAAATTGAAGTTTCTTGTTTATTAGCTTTAGAATATTATATTATGATATATGAAAAAAGTAATCGGCCAGTTCGAGGGTATATTCTTATAATTTTATGATTTTGTATTTTTTTCGAAAACGAGCAATTTTGTGGGTTAACACTCACGCATTTTGTCACATTTTTATACATAACCAAAAATTGACGTTTCGTATTTTTAGCGTGAGAATATTGTATTATGATATATCAAAAAAGACAACGGCCAGTTCGAGGTTATATACTTATGATTTTATGATTTTATATTTTTTTGAATACGAGCCATTTTGTGGGTTAACACTCACGCATTTTGCCAGATTTTTTTTTGGAACCAAAAATTGACGTTTCTTGTTTATTAGCTTGAGAATATTGTATCATGATATATTAAAAACGAAAACGGCCAGTTCGAGGTTATATACTTATGATTTTATGATTTTGTACTTTTACTAAAACACACCATTTTGTGGGTTAACACTCAAGCATTTTGCCAAAAAATTTTACAGAACCAAAAATTGACGTTTCTTGTTTATTAGCTTGAGAATATTGTATTATGATATATCAAAAAAGAAAACGGCCAGTTCGAGGTTATATACTTATGATTTTATATTTTTTCTAAAACGAGCAATTTTGTGGGTTAACACTCACGCATTTTGCCAGATTTTTATACATAACCAAAAATTAACGTTTCGTATTTTTAGCTTGAGAATATTGTATTATGATATATCAAAAAAGACAACGGCCAGTTCGAGGTTATATACTTATGATTTTATGATTTTATATTTTTTTGAAAACGAGCAATTTCGTGGGTTAACACTCACGCATTTTGCCATATTTTTTTTACAGAACCAAAAATTGACGTTTCTTGTTTATTAGCTTGAGAATATTGTATTATGATATATTAAAAAAGAAAACGGCCAGTTCGAGGTTATATACTTATGATATTATGATTTTATATTTTTTCGAAAACGAGCAATTTTGTGGGTTAACACTCACGCATTTTGCCAGATTTTTTTACATAACCAAATATGGATATTTCTTGTTTATTAGCTTTAGAATATTGTATTATGATATATCAAGAAAGAAATTGGTTAGTTCGAGGTTATATACTTATGATATTATGATTTTATATTTTTTCTAAAACAAGCAATTTTGTGGGTTAACACTCACGCATTTTGCCAGATTTTTATACATAACCAAAAATTGACGTTTCGTATTTTCAGATTGAGAATATTGTATTATGATATATAATAAAAAGACAACGGCCAGTTCGAGGTTATATACTTATGATTTTATGATTTTATATTTTTTTGAAAACGAGCAATTTTGTGGGTTAACACTCACGCATTTTGCCAGATTTTTTTTTTTACAGAACCAAAAATTGATTTTTCTTGTTTATTAGCTTGAGAATATTGTATTATGATATATCAAAAAAGAAAACGGCCAGTTCGAGGTTATATACTTATGATATTATGATTTTATATTTTTTCGAAAACGAGCAATTTTGTGGGTTAACACTCACGCATTTTGCCAGATTTTTATACATAACCCAAAATTGACGTTTCGTATTTTCAGATTGAGAATATTGTATTATGATATATCAAAAAAACAACGGCCAGTTCGAGGTTATATACTTATGATTTTATGATTTTATATTTTTTCGAAAACGAGCAATTTTATGGGTTAACACTCACGCATTTTGCCAGATTTTTTTTTCGGAACAAAAAATTGACGTTTCTTGTTTATTAGCTTGAGAACATTGTATTATGATATATAAAAAACGAAAACGGCCAGTTCGAGGTTATATACTTATGATTTTATGATTTTGTATTTTTTCAAAAACGAGCAATTTTGTGGGTTAACACTCACGCATTTTGCCAATTTTTTTACAGAACCAAAAATTGACGTTTCTTGTTTATTAGCTTGAAAATATTGTATTATGATATATAAAAAACAAAAACGGCCAGTTCAAGGTTATATAATTATGATTTTGTATTTTTACTAAAACACACCATTTTGTGGGTTAACACTCATGCATTTTGCCAAATTTTTTTATAGAACCAAAAATTGACGTTTCCTTTTTATTAGCTTGAGAATATTGTATTAAGATATATCAAAAAAGAAAACGGCCAGTTCGAGGTTATAAACTTATGATTTTATGATTTTGTATTTTTTCTAAAACGAACAATTTTGTGAGTTAACACTCACGCATTTTGCCAGTTTTTTTACAGATCCAAAAATTGACATTTCTTGTTTATTAGCTTGAAAATATTGTATTATGATATATCAAAAAAAACGGCCAGTTCGAGGTTATATACTTATGATTTTATGATTTTGTATTTTTTCAAAAACGAGCAATTTTGTTTGTTAACACTCACGCATTTTGACATATTTTTTTACAGAACCAAAAATTGACATTTCTTGTTTATTAGCTTGAGAATATTGTATTATGATATATAAAAAACGAAAACAGCCAGTTCGAGGTTATATACTTATGATTTTGTACTTTTACTAAAACGCACCATTTTGTGGGTTAACACTCATGCATTTTGCCAATTTTTTTTATAGAACCAAAAATTGACGTTTCCTTTTTATTAGCTTGAGAATATTGTATTAAGATATATCAAAAAAGAAAACGGCCAGTTCGAGGTTTTATACTTATGATTTTATATTTTTTCTAAAACGAGCAATTTTGTGGGTTAACACTCACGCATTTTGCCTGATTTTTATACATAACCAAAAATTGACGTTTCGTATTTTTAGCTTGAGAATATTGTATTATGATATATAAAAAAGACAACGGCCAGTTCGAGGTTATATACTTATGATTTTATGATTTTATATTTTTTAAAAACGAGCAATTTTGTGGGTTAAGACTCACGCATTTTGCCAGATTTTTTTTTAAAGAACCAAAAATTGACGTTTCTTGTTTATTAGTTTGAGAATATTGTATTATGATATATCAAAAAAGAAAACGGCCAGTTCGAGGTTATATACTTATGATTTTAAGATTTTGTATTTTTTTAAAATGCAATTTTGTGGGTTAACACTCACGCATTTTGCCAGTTTTTTTTACAGAACCAAAAATTGACGTTTCTTGTTTATTAGCTTTAGAATATTGTATTATGATATATCAAAAAAGAAAACGGCCAGTTCGAGGTTATATACTTAAGATATTATGATTTTATATTTTTTCTAAAACGAGCAATTTTGTGGGTTAACACTCAGACATTTTGCCAGATTTTTTTACATAACCAAAAATGGATATTTCTTGTTTATTAGCTTTAGAATATTGTATTATGATATATCAAAAAAGAAATTGGTCAGTTCGAGGTTATATACTTATGATTTTATGATTTTGTATTTTTTCTAAAACGAGCAATTTTGTGGGTTAACACTCAAGCATTTTGCCAGATTTTTTTACATAACCAAAAATTGAAGTTTCTTGTTTATTAGCTTTAGAATATTATATTATGATATATGAAAAAAGTAATCGGCCAGTTCGAGGGTATATTCTTATAATTTTATGATTTTGTATTTTTTTCGAAAACGAGCAATTTTGTGGGTTAACACTCACGCATTTTGTCACATTTTTATACATAACCAAAAATTGACGTTTCGTATTTTTAGCGTGAGAATATTGTATTATGATATATCAAAAAAGACAACGGCCAGTTCGAGGTTATATACTTATGATTTTATGATTTTATATTTTTTTGAATACGAGCCATTTTGTGGGTTAACACTCAGGCATTTTGCCAGATTTTTTTTTGGAACCAAAAATTGACGTTTCTTGTTTATTAGCTTGAGAATATTGTATCATGATATATTAAAAACGAAAACGGCCAGTTCGAGGTTATATACTTATGATTTTATGATTTTGTACTTTTACTAAAACACACCATTTTGTGGGTTAACACTCAAGCATTTTGCCAAAAAATTTTACAGAACCAAAAATTGACGTTTCTTGTTTATTAGCTTGAGAATATTGTATTATGATATATCAAAAAAGAAAACGGCCAGTTCGAGGTTATATACTTATGATTTTATATTTTTTCTAAAACGAGCAATTTTGTGGGTTAACACTCACGCATTTTGCCAGATTTTTATACATAACCAAAAATTAACGTTTCGTATTTTTAGCTTGAGAATATTGTATTATGATATATCAAAAAAGACAACGGCCAGTTCGAGGTTATATACTTATGATTTTATGATTTTATATTTTTTTGAAAACGAGCAATTTCGTGGGTTAACACTCACGCATTTTGCCATATTTTTTTTACAGAACCAAAAATTGACGTTTCTTGTTTATTAGCTTGAGAATATTGTATTATGATATATTAAAAAAGAAAACGGCCAGTTCGAGGTTATATACTTATGATATTATGATTTTATATTTTTTCGAAAACGAGCAATTTTGTGGGTTAACACTCACGCATTTTGCCAGATTTTTTTACATAACCAAATATGGATATTTCTTGTTTATTAGCTTTAGAATATTGTATTATGATATATCAAGAAAGAAATTGGTTAGTTCGAGGTTATATACTTATGATATTATGATTTTATATTTTTTCTAAAACAAGCAATTTTGTGGGTTAACACTCACGCATTTTGCCAGATTTTTATACATAACCAAAAATTGACGTTTCGTATTTTCAGATTGAGAATATTGTATTATGATATATAATAAAAAGACAACGGCCAGTTCGAGGTTATATACTTATGATTTTATGATTTTATATTTTTTTGAAAACGAGCAATTTTGTGGGTTAACACTCACGCATTTTGCCAGATTTTTTTTTTTACAGAACCAAAAATTGATTTTTCTTGTTTATTAGCTTGAGAATATTGTATTATGATATATCAAAAAAGAAAACGGCCAGTTCGAGGTTATATACTTATGATATTATGATTTTATATTTTTTCGAAAACGAGCAATTTTGTGGGTTAACACTCACGCATTTTGCCAGATTTTTATACATAACCCAAAATTGACGTTTCGTATTTTCAGATTGAGAATATTGTATTATGATATATCAAAAAAACAACGGCCAGTTCGAGGTTATATACTTATGATTTTATGATTTTATATTTTTTCGAAAACGAGCAATTTTATGGGTTAACACTCACGCATTTTGCCAGATTTTTTTTTCGGAACAAAAAATTGACGTTTCTTGTTTATTAGCTTGAGAACATTGTATTATGATATATAAAAAACGAAAACGGCCAGTTCGAGGTTATATACTTATGATTTTATGATTTTGTATTTTTTCAAAAACGAGCAATTTTGTGGGTTAACACTCACGCATTTTGCCAATTTTTTTACAGAACCAAAAATTGACGTTTCTTGTTTATTAGCTTGAAAATATTGTATTATGATATATAAAAAACAAAAACGGCCAGTTCAAGGTTATATAATTATGATTTTGTATTTTTACTAAAACACACCATTTTGTGGGTTAACACTCATGCATTTTGCCAAATTTTTTTATAGAACCAAAAATTGACGTTTCCTTTTTATTAGCTTGAGAATATTGTATTAAGATATATCAAAAAAGAAAACGGCCAGTTCGAGGTTATAAACTTATGATTTTATGATTTTGTATTTTTTCTAAAACGAACAATTTTGTGAGTTAACACTCACGCATTTTGCCAGTTTTTTTACAGATCCAAAAATTGACATTTCTTGTTTATTAGCTTGAAAATATTGTATTATGATATATCAAAAAAAAACGGCCAGTTCGAGGTTATATACTTATGATTTTATGATTTTGTATTTTTTCAAAAACGAGCAATTTTGTGTGTTAACACTCACGCATTTTGACATATTTTTTTACAGAACCAAAAATTGACATTTCTTGTTTATTAGCTTGAGAATATTGTATTATGATATATAAAAAACGAAAACAGCCAGTTCGAGGTTATATACTTATGATTTTGTACTTTTACTAAAACGCACCATTTTGTGGGTTAACACTCATGCATTTTGCCAATTTTTTTTATAGAACCAAAAATTGACGTTTCCTTTTTATTAGCTTGAGAATATTGTATTAAGATATATCAAAAAAGAAAACGGCCAGTTCGAGGTTTTATACTTATGATTTTATATTTTTTCTAAAACGAGCAATTTTGTGGGTTAACACTCACGCATTTTGCCTGATTTTTATACATAACCAAAAATTGACGTTTCGTATTTTTAGCTTGAGAATATTGTATTATGATATATAAAAAAGACAACGGCCAGTTCGAGGTTATATACTTATGATTTTATGATTTTATATTTTTTAAAAACGAGCAATTTTGTGGGTTAAGACTCACGCATTTTGCCAGATTTTTTTTTAAAGAACCAAAAATTGACGTTTCTTGTTTATTAGCTTGAGAATATTGTATTATGATATATCAAAAAAGAAAACGGCCAGTTCGAGGTTATATACTTATGATTTTATGATTTTGTATTTTTTTTAAATGCAATTTTGTGGGTTAACACTCACGCATTTTGCCAGTTTTTTTTACAGAACCAAAAATTGACGTTTCTTATTTATTAGCTTTAGAATATTGTATTATGATATATCAAAAAAGAAAACGGCCAGTTCGAGGTTATATACTTAAGATATTATGATTTTATATTTTTTCTAAAACGAGCAATTTTGTGGGTTAACACTCAGACATTTTGCCAGATTTTTTTACATAACCAAAAATGGATATTTCTTGTTTATTAGCTTTAGAATATTGTATTATTATATATCAAAAAAGAAATTGGTCAGTTCGAGGTTATATACTTATGATTTTATGATTTTGTATTTTTTCTAAAACGAGCAATTTTGTGGGTTAACACTCAAGCATTTTGCCAGATTTTTTTACATAACCAAAAATTGAAGTTTCTTGTTTATTAGCTTTAGAATATTATATTATGATATATGAAAAAAGTAATCGGCCAGTTCGAGGGTATATTCTTATAATTTTATGATTTTATATTTTTTTCGAAAACGAGCAATTTTGTGGGTTAACACTCACGCATTTTGTCACATTTTTATACATAACCAAAAATTGACGTTTCGTATTTTTAGCGTGAGAATATTGTATTATGATATATAAAAAAAGACAACGGCCAGTTCGAGGTTATATACTTATGATTTTATGATTTTATATTTTTTTGAATACGAGCCATTTTGTGGGTTAACACTCACGCATTTTGCCAGATTTTTTTTTGGAACCAAAAATTGACGTTTCTTGTTTATTAGCTTGAGAATATTGTATCATGATATATTAAAAACGAAAACGGCCAGTTCGAGGTTATATACTTATGATTTTATGATTTTGTACTTTTACTAAAACACACCATTTTGTGGGTTAACACTCAAGCATTTTGCCAAAAAAATTTACAGAACCAAAAATTGACGTTTCTTGTTTATTAGCTTGAGAATATTGTATTATGATATATCAAAAAAGAAAACGGCCAGTTCGAGGTTATATACTTATGATTTTATATTTTTTCTAAAACGAGCAATTTTGTGGGTTAACACTCACGCATTTTGCCAGATTTTTATACATAACCAAAAATTAACGTTTCGTATTTTTAGCTTGAGAATATTGTATTATGATATATCAAAAAAGACAACGGCCAGTTCGAGGTTATATACTTATGATTTTATGATTTTATATTTTTTTGAAAACGAGCAATTTCGTGGGTTAACACTCACGCATTTTGCCATATTTTTTTTACAGAACCAAAAATTGACGTTTCTTGTTTATTAGCTTGAGAATATTGTATTATGATATATTAAAAAAGAAAACGGCCAGTTCGAGGTTATATACTTATGATATTATGATTTTATATTTTTTCGAAAACGAGCAATTTTGTGGGTTAACACTCACGCATTTTGCCAGATTTTTTTACATAACCAAATATGGATATTTCTTGTTTATTAGCTTTAGAATATTGTATTATGATATATCAAGAAAGAAATTGGTTAGTTCGAGGTTATATACTTATGATATTATGATTTTATATTTTTTCTAAAACGAGCAATTTTGTGGGTTAACACTCACGCATTTTGCCAGATTTTTATACATAACCAAAAATTGACGTTTCGTATTTTCAGATTGAGAATATTGTATTATGATATATAATAAAAAGACAACGGCCAGTTCGAGGTTATATACTTATGATTTTATGATTTTATATTTTTTTGAAAACGAGCAATTTTGTGGGTTAACACTCACGCATTTTGCCAGATTTTTTTTTTTACAGAACCAAAAATTGATTTTTCTTGTTTATTAGCTTGAGAATATTGTATTATGATATATCAAAAAAGAAAACGGCCAGTTCGAGGTTATATACTTATGATATTATGATTTTATATTTTTTCGAAAACGAGCAATTTTGTGGGTTAACACTCACGCATTTTGCCAGATTTTTATACATAACCCAAAATTGACGTTTCGTATTTTCAGATTGAGAATATTGTATTATGATATATCAAAAAAACAACGGTCAGTTCGAGGTTATATACTTATGATTTTATGATTTTATATTTTTTCGAAAACGAGCAATTTTATGGGTTAACACTCACGCATTTTGCCAGATTTTTTTTTCGGAACAAAAAATTGACGTTTCTTGTTTATTAGCTTGAGAACATTGTATTATGATATATAAAAAACGAAAACGGCCAGTTCGAGGTTATATACTTATGATTTTATGATTTTGTATTTTTTCAAAAACGAGCAATTTTGTGGGTGCACTCACGCATTTTGCCAATTTTTTTACAGAACCAAAAATTGACGTTTCTTGTTTATTAGCTTGAAAATATTGTATTATGATATATAAAAAACGAAAACGGCCAGTTCGAGGTTATATACTTATGATTTTATGATTTTGTATTTTTTCAAAAACGAGCAATTTTGTGGGTTAACACTCACGCATTTTGCCAATTTTTTTACAGAACCAAAAATTGACGTTTCTTGTTTATTAGCTTGAAAATATTGTATTATGATATATAAAAAACAAAAACGGCCAGTTCAAGGTTATATAATTATGATTTTGTATTTTTACTAAAACACACCATTTTGTGGGTTAACACTCATGCATTTTGCCAAATTTTTTTATAGAACCAAAAATTGACGTTTCCTTTTTATTAGCTTGAGAATATTGTATTAAGATATATCAAAAAAGAAAACGGCCAGTTCGAGGTTATAAACTTATGATTTTATGATTTTGTATTTTTTCTAAAACGAACAATTTTGTGAGTTAACACTCACGCATTTTGCCAGTTTTTTTACAGATCCAAAAATTGACATTTCTTGTTTATTAGCTTGAAAATATTGTATTATGATATATCAAAAAAAACGGCCAGTTCGAGGTTATATACTTATGATTTTATGATTTTGTATTTTTTCAAAAACGAGCAATTTTGTTTGTTAACACTCACGCATTTTGACATATTTTTTTACAGAACCAAAAATTGACATTTCTTGTTTATTAGCTTGAGAATATTGTATTATGATATATAAAAAACGAAAACAGCCAGTTCGAGGTTATATACTTATGATTTTGTACTTTTACTAAAACGCACCATTTTGTGGGTTAACACTCATGCATTTTGCCAATTTTTTTTATAGAACCAAAAATTGACGTTTCCTTTTTATTAGCTTGAGAATATTGTATTAAGATATATCAAAAAAGAAAACGGCCAGTTCGAGGTTTTATACTTATGATTTTATATTTTTTCTAAAACGAGCAATTTTGTGGGTTAACACTCACGCATTTTGCCTGATTTTTATACATAACCAAAAATTGACGTTTCGTATTTTTAGCTTGAGAATATTGTATTATGATATATAAAAAAGACAACGGCCAGTTCGAGGTTATATACTTATGATTTTATGATTTTATATTTTTTAAAAACGAGCAATTTTGTGGGTTAAGACTCACGCATTTTGCCAGATTTTTTTTTAAAGAACCAAAAATTGACGTTTCTTGTTTATTAGTTTGAGAATATTGTATTATGATATATCAAAAAAGAAAACGGCCAGTTCGAGGTTATATACTTATGATTTTAAGATTTTGTATTTTTTTAAAATGCAATTTTGTGGGTTAACACTCACGCATTTTGCCAGTTTTTTTTACAGAACCAAAAATTGACGTTTCTTGTTTATTAGCTTTAGAATATTGTATTATGATATATCAAAAAAGAAAACGGCCAGTTCGAGGTTATATACTTAAGATATTATGATTTTATATTTTTTCTAAAACGAGCAATTTTGTGGGTTAACACTCAGACATTTTGCCAGATTTTTTTACATAACCAAAAATGGATATTTCTTGTTTATTAGCTTTAGAATATTGTATTATGATATATCAAAAAAGAAATTGGTCAGTTCGAGGTTATATACTTATGATTTTATGATTTTGTATTTTTTCTAAAACGAGCAATTTTGTGGGTTAACACTCAAGCATTTTGCCAGATTTTTTTACATAACCAAAAATTGAAGTTTCTTGTTTATTAGCTTTAGAATATTATATTATGATATATGAAAAAAGTAATCGGCCAGTTCGAGGGTATATTCTTATAATTTTATGATTTTGTATTTTTTTCGAAAACGAGCAATTTTGTGGGTTAACACTCACGCATTTTGTCACATTTTTATACATAACCAAAAATTGACGTTTCGTATTTTTAGCGTGAGAATATTGTATTATGATATATCAAAAAAGACAACGGCCAGTTCGAGGTTATATACTTATGATTTTATGATTTTATATTTTTTTGAATACGAGCCATTTTGTGGGTTAACACTCAGGCATTTTGCCAGATTTTTTTTTGGAACCAAAAATTGACGTTTCTTGTTTATTAGCTTGAGAATATTGTATCATGATATATTAAAAACGAAAACGGCCAGTTCGAGGTTATATACTTATGATTTTATGATTTTGTACTTTTACTAAAACACACCATTTTGTGGGTTAACACTCAAGCATTTTGCCAAAAAATTTTACAGAACCAAAAATTGACGTTTCTTGTTTATTAGCTTGAGAATATTGTATTATGATATATCAAAAAAGAAAACGGCCAGTTCGAGGTTATATACTTATGATTTTATATTTTTTCTAAAACGAGCAATTTTGTGGGTTAACACTCACGCATTTTGCCAGATTTTTATACATAACCAAAAATTAACGTTTCGTATTTTTAGCTTGAGAATATTGTATTATGATATATCAAAAAAGACAACGGCCAGTTCGAGGTTATATACTTATGATTTTATGATTTTATATTTTTTTGAAAACGAGCAATTTCGTGGGTTAACACTCACGCATTTTGCCATATTTTTTTTACAGAACCAAAAATTGACGTTTCTTGTTTATTAGCTTGAGAATATTGTATTATGATATATTAAAAAAGAAAACGGCCAGTTCGAGGTTATATACTTATGATATTATGATTTTATATTTTTTCGAAAACGAGCAATTTTGTGGGTTAACACTCACGCATTTTGCCAGATTTTTTTACATAACCAAATATGGATATTTCTTGTTTATTAGCTTTAGAATATTGTATTATGATATATCAAGAAAGAAATTGGTTAGTTCGAGGTTATATACTTATGATATTATGATTTTATATTTTTTCTAAAACAAGCAATTTTGTGGGTTAACACTCACGCATTTTGCCAGATTTTTATACATAACCAAAAATTGACGTTTCGTATTTTCAGATTGAGAATATTGTATTATGATATATAATAAAAAGACAACGGCCAGTTCGAGGTTATATACTTATGATTTTATGATTTTATATTTTTTTGAAAACGAGCAATTTTGTGGGTTAACACTCACGCATTTTGCCAGATTTTTTTTTTTACAGAACCAAAAATTGATTTTTCTTGTTTATTAGCTTGAGAATATTGTATTATGATATATCAAAAAAGAAAACGGCCAGTTCGAGGTTATATACTTATGATATTATGATTTTATATTTTTTCGAAAACGAGCAATTTTGTGGGTTAACACTCACGCATTTTGCCAGATTTTTATACATAACCCAAAATTGACGTTTCGTATTTTCAGATTGAGAATATTGTATTATGATATATCAAAAAAACAACGGCCAGTTCGAGGTTATATACTTATGATTTTATGATTTTATATTTTTTCGAAAACGAGCAATTTTATGGGTTAACACTCACGCATTTTGCCAGATTTTTTTTTCGGAACAAAAAATTGACGTTTCTTGTTTATTAGCTTGAGAACATTGTATTATGATATATAAAAAACGAAAACGGCCAGTTCGAGGTTATATACTTATGATTTTATGATTTTGTATTTTTTCAAAAACGAGCAATTTTGTGGGTTAACACTCACGCATTTTGCCAATTTTTTTACAGAACCAAAAATTGACGTTTCTTGTTTATTAGCTTGAAAATATTGTATTATGATATATAAAAAACAAAAACGGCCAGTTCAAGGTTATATAATTATGATTTTGTATTTTTACTAAAACACACCATTTTGTGGGTTAACACTCATGCATTTTGCCAAATTTTTTTATAGAACCAAAAATTGACGTTTCCTTTTTATTAGCTTGAGAATATTGTATTAAGATATATCAAAAAAGAAAACGGCCAGTTCGAGGTTATAAACTTATGATTTTATGATTTTGTATTTTTTCTAAAACGAACAATTTTGTGAGTTAACACTCACGCATTTTGCCAGTTTTTTTACAGATCCAAAAATTGACATTTCTTGTTTATTAGCTTGAAAATATTGTATTATGATATATCAAAAAAAAACGGCCAGTTCGAGGTTATATACTTATGATTTTATGATTTTGTATTTTTTCAAAAACGAGCAATTTTGTGTGTTAACACTCACGCATTTTGACATATTTTTTTACAGAACCAAAAATTGACATTTCTTGTTTATTAGCTTGAGAATATTGTATTATGATATATAAAAAACGAAAACAGCCAGTTCGAGGTTATATACTTATGATTTTGTACTTTTACTAAAACGCACCATTTTGTGGGTTAACACTCATGCATTTTGCCAATTTTTTTTATAGAACCAAAAATTGACGTTTCCTTTTTATTAGCTTGAGAATATTGTATTAAGATATATCAAAAAAGAAAACGGCCAGTTCGAGGTTTTATACTTATGATTTTATATTTTTTCTAAAACGAGCAATTTTGTGGGTTAACACTCACGCATTTTGCCTGATTTTTATACATAACCAAAAATTGACGTTTCGTATTTTTAGCTTGAGAATATTGTATTATGATATATAAAAAAGACAACGGCCAGTTCGAGGTTATATACTTATGATTTTATGATTTTATATTTTTTAAAAACGAGCAATTTTGTGGGTTAAGACTCACGCATTTTGCCAGATTTTTTTTTAAAGAACCAAAAATTGACGTTTCTTGTTTATTAGCTTGAGAATATTGTATTATGATATATCAAAAAAGAAAACGGCCAGTTCGAGGTTATATACTTATGATTTTATGATTTTGTATTTTTTTTAAATGCAATTTTGTGGGTTAACACTCACGCATTTTGCCAGTTTTTTTTACAGAACCAAAAATTGACGTTTCTTATTTATTAGCTTTAGAATATTGTATTATGATATATCAAAAAAGAAAACGGCCAGTTCGAGGTTATATACTTAAGATATTATGATTTTATATTTTTTCTAAAACGAGCAATTTTGTGGGTTAACACTCAGACATTTTGCCAGATTTTTTTACATAACCAAAAATGGATATTTCTTGTTTATTAGCTTTAGAATATTGTATTATTATATATCAAAAAAGAAATTGGTCAGTTCGAGGTTATATACTTATGATTTTATGATTTTGTATTTTTTCTAAAACGAGCAATTTTGTGGGTTAACACTCAAGCATTTTGCCAGATTTTTTTACATAACCAAAAATTGAAGTTTCTTGTTTATTAGCTTTAGAATATTATATTATGATATATGAAAAAAGTAATCGGCCAGTTCGAGGGTATATTCTTATAATTTTATGATTTTATATTTTTTTCGAAAACGAGCAATTTTGTGGGTTAACACTCACGCATTTTGTCACATTTTTATACATAACCAAAAATTGACGTTTCGTATTTTTAGCGTGAGAATATTGTATTATGATATATAAAAAAAGACAACGGCCAGTTCGAGGTTATATACTTATGATTTTATGATTTTATATTTTTTTGAATACGAGCCATTTTGTGGGTTAACACTCACGCATTTTGCCAGATTTTTTTTTGGAACCAAAAATTGACGTTTCTTGTTTATTAGCTTGAGAATATTGTATCATGATATATTAAAAACGAAAACGGCCAGTTCGAGGTTATATACTTATGATTTTATGATTTTGTACTTTTACTAAAACACACCATTTTGTGGGTTAACACTCAAGCATTTTGCCAAAAAAATTTACAGAACCAAAAATTGACGTTTCTTGTTTATTAGCTTGAGAATATTGTATTATGATATATCAAAAAAGAAAACGGCCAGTTCGAGGTTATATACTTATGATTTTATATTTTTTCTAAAACGAGCAATTTTGTGGGTTAACACTCACGCATTTTGCCAGATTTTTATACATAACCAAAAATTAACGTTTCGTATTTTTAGCTTGAGAATATTGTATTATGATATATCAAAAAAGACAACGGCCAGTTCGAGGTTATATACTTATGATTTTATGATTTTATATTTTTTTGAAAACGAGCAATTTCGTGGGTTAACACTCACGCATTTTGCCATATTTTTTTTACAGAACCAAAAATTGACGTTTCTTGTTTATTAGCTTGAGAATATTGTATTATGATATATTAAAAAAGAAAACGGCCAGTTCGAGGTTATATACTTATGATATTATGATTTTATATTTTTTCGAAAACGAGCAATTTTGTGGGTTAACACTCACGCATTTTGCCAGATTTTTTTACATAACCAAATATGGATATTTCTTGTTTATTAGCTTTAGAATATTGTATTATGATATATCAAGAAAGAAATTGGTTAGTTCGAGGTTATATACTTATGATATTATGATTTTATATTTTTTCTAAAACGAGCAATTTTGTGGGTTAACACTCACGCATTTTGCCAGATTTTTATACATAACCAAAAATTGACGTTTCGTATTTTCAGATTGAGAATATTGTATTATGATATATAATAAAAAGACAACGGCCAGTTCGAGGTTATATACTTATGATTTTATGATTTTATATTTTTTTGAAAACGAGCAATTTTGTGGGTTAACACTCACGCATTTTGCCAGATTTTTTTTTTTACAGAACCAAAAATTGATTTTTCTTGTTTATTAGCTTGAGAATATTGTATTATGATATATCAAAAAAGAAAACGGCCAGTTCGAGGTTATATACTTATGATATTATGATTTTATATTTTTTCGAAAACGAGCAATTTTGTGGGTTAACACTCACGCATTTTGCCAGATTTTTATACATAACCCAAAATTGACGTTTCGTATTTTCAGATTGAGAATATTGTATTATGATATATCAAAAAAACAACGGTCAGTTCGAGGTTATATACTTATGATTTTATGATTTTATATTTTTTCGAAAACGAGCAATTTTATGGGTTAACACTCACGCATTTTGCCAGATTTTTTTTTCGGAACAAAAAATTGACGTTTCTTGTTTATTAGCTTGAGAACATTGTATTATGATATATAAAAAACGAAAACGGCCAGTTCGAGGTTATATACTTATGATTTTATGATTTTGTATTTTTTCAAAAACGAGCAATTTTGTGGGTGCACTCACGCATTTTGCCAATTTTTTTACAGAACCAAAAATTGACGTTTCTTGTTTATTAGCTTGAAAATATTGTATTATGATATATAAAAAACAAAAACGGCCAGTTCAAGGTTATATAATTATGATTTTGTATTTTTACTAAAACACACCATTTTGTGGGTTAACACTCATGCATTTTGCCAAATTTTTTTATAGAACCAAAAATTGACGTTTCCTTTTTATTAGCTTGAGAATATTGTATTAAGATATATCAAAAAAGAAAACGGCCAGTTCGAGGTTATAAACTTATGATTTTATGATTTTGTATTTTTTCTAAAACGAACAATTTTGTGAGTTAACACTCACGCATTTTGCCAGTTTTTTTACAGATCCAAAAATTGACATTTCTTGTTTATTAGCTTGAAAATATTGTATTATGATATATCAAAAAAAAACGGGCAGTTCGAGGTTATATACTTATGATTTTATGATTTTGTATTTTTTCAAAAACGAGCAATTTTGTGTGTTAACACTCACGCATTTTGACATATTTTTTTACAGAACCAAAAATTGACATTTCTTGTTTATTAGCTTGAGAATATTGTATTATGATATATAAAAAACGAAAACAGCCAGTTCGAGGTTATATACTTATGATTTTGTACTTTTACTAAAACGCACCATTTTGTGGGTTAACACTCATGCATTTTGCCAATTTTTTTTATAGAACCAAAAATTGACGTTTCCTTTTTATTACCTTGAGAATATTGTATTAAGATATATCAAAAAAGAAAACGGCCAGTTCGAGGTTTTATACTTATGATTTTATATTTTTTCTAAAACGAGCAATTTTGTGGGTTAACACTCACGCATTTTGCCTGATTTTTATACATAACCAAAAATTGACGTTTCGTATTTTTAGCTTGAGAATATTGTATTATGATATATAAAAAAGACAACGGCCAGTTCGAGGTTATATACTTATGATTTTATGATTTTATATTTTTTAAAAACGAGCAATTTTGTGGGTTAAGACTCACGCATTTTGCCAGATTTTTTTTAAAGAACCAAAAATTGACGTTTCTTGTTTATTAGCTTGAGAATATTGTATTATGATATATCAAAAAAGAAAACGGCCAGTTCGAGGTTATATACTTATGATTTTATGATTTTGTATTTTTTTTAAATGCAATTTTGTGGGTTAACACTCACGCATTTTGCCAGTTTTTTTTACAGAACCAAAAATTGACGTTTCTTATTTATTAGCTTTAGAATATTGTATTATGATATATCAAAAAAGAAAACGGCCAGTTCGAGGTTATATACTTAAGATATTATGATTTTATATTTTTTCTAAAACGAGCAATTTTGTGGGTTAACACTCAGACATTTTGCCAGATTTTTTTACATAACCAAAAATGGATATTTCTTGTTTATTAGCTTTAGAATATTGTATTATTATATATCAAAAAAGAAATTGGTCAGTTCGAGGTTATATACTTATGATTTTATGATTTTGTATTTTTTCTAAAACGAGCAATTTTGTGGGTTAACACTCAAGCATTTTGCCAGATTTTTTTACATAACCAAAAATTGAAGTTTCTTGTTTATTAGCTTTAGAATATTATATTATGATATATGAAAAAAGTAATCGGCCAGTTCGAGGGTATATTCTTATAATTTTATGATTTTATATTTTTTTCGAAAACGAGCAATTTTGTGGGTTAACACTCACGCATTTTGTCACATTTTTATACATAACCAAAAATTGACGTTTCGTATTTTTAGCGTGAGAATATTGTATTATGATATATAAAAAAAGACAACGGCCAGTTCGAGGTTATATACTTATGATTTTATGATTTTATATTTTTTTGAATACGAGCCATTTTGTGGGTTAACACTCACGCATTTTGCCAGATTTTTTTTTGGAACCAAAAATTGACGTTTCTTGTTTATTAGCTTGAGAATATTGTATCATGATATATTAAAAACGAAAACGGCCAGTTCGAGGTTATATACTTATGATTTTATGATTTTGTACTTTTACTAAAACACACCATTTTGTGGGTTAACACTCAAGCATTTTGCCAAAAAAATTTACAGAACCAAAAATTGACGTTTCTTGTTTATTAGCTTGAGAATATTGTATTATGATATATCAAAAAAGAAAACGGCCAGTTCGAGGTTATATACTTATGATTTTATATTTTTTCTAAAACGAGCAATTTTGTGGGTTAACACTCACGCATTTTGCCAGATTTTTATACATAACCAAAAATTAACGTTTCGTATTTTTAGCTTGAGAATATTGTATTATGATATATCAAAAAAGACAACGGCCAGTTCGAGGTTATATACTTATGATTTTATGATTTTATATTTTTTTGAAAACGAGCAATTTCGTGGGTTAACACTCACGCATTTTGCCATATTTTTTTTACAGAACCAAAAATTGACGTTTCTTGTTTATTAGCTTGAGAATATTGTATTATGATATATTAAAAAAGAAAACGGCCAGTTCGAGGTTATATACTTATGATATTATGATTTTATATTTTTTCGAAAACGAGCAATTTTGTGGGTTAACACTCACGCATTTTGGCAGATTTTTTTACATAACCAAATATGGATATTTCTTGTTTATTAGCTTTAGAATATTGTATTATGATATATCAAGAAAGAAATTGGTTAGTTCGAGGTTATATACTTATGATATTATGATTTTATATTTTTTCTAAAACGAGCAATTTTGTGGGTTAACACTCACGCATTTTGCCAGATTTTTATACATAACCAAAAATTGACGTTTCGTATTTTCAGATTGAGAATATTGTATTATGATATATAATAAAAAGACAACGGCCAGTTCGAGGTTATATACTTATGATTTTATGATTTTATATTTTTTTGAAAACGAGCAATTTTGTGGGTTAACACTCACGCATTTTGCCAGATTTTTTTTTTTACAGAACCAAAAATTGATTTTTCTTGTTTATTAGCTTGAGAATATTGTATTATGATATATCAAAAAAGAAAACGGCCAGTTCGAGGTTATATACTTATGATATTATGATTTTATATTTTTTCGAAAACGAGCAATTTTGTGGGTTAACACTCACGCATTTTGCCAGATTTTTATACATAACCCAAAATTGACGTTTCGTATTTTCAGATTGAGAATATTGTATTATGATATATCAAAAAAACAACGGTCAGTTCGAGGTTATATACTTATGATTTTATGATTTTATATTTTTTCGAAAACGAGCAATTTTATGGGTTAACACTCACGCATTTTGCCAGATTTTTTTTTCGGAACAAAAAATTGACGTTTCTTGTTTATTAGCTTGAGAACATTGTATTATGATATATAAAAAACGAAAACGGCCAGTTCGAGGTTATATACTTATGATTTTATGATTTTGTATTTTTTCAAAAACGAGCAATTTTGTGGGTGCACTCACGCATTTTGCCAATTTTTTTACAGAACCAAAAATTGACGTTTCTTGTTTATTAGCTTGAAAATATTGTATTATGATATATAAAAAACGAAAACGGCCAGTTCGAGGTTATATACTTATGATTTTATGATTTTGTATTTTTTCAAAAACGAGCAATTTTGTGGGTTAACACTCACGCATTTTGCCAATTTTTTTACAGAACCAAAAATTGACGTTTCTTGTTTATTAGCTTGAAAATATTGTATTATGATATATAAAAAACAAAAACGGCCAGTTCAAGGTTATATAATTATGATTTTGTATTTTTACTAAAACACACCATTTTGTGGGTTAACACTCATGCATTTTGCCAAATTTTTTTATAGAACCAAAAATTGACGTTTCCTTTTTATTAGCTTGAGAATATTGTATTAAGATATATCAAAAAAGAAAACGGCCAGTTCGAGGTTATAAACTTATGATTTTATGATTTTGTATTTTTTCTAAAACGAACAATTTTGTGAGTTAACACTCACGCATTTTGCCAGTTTTTTTACAGATCCAAAAATTGACATTTCTTGTTTATTAGCTTGAAAATATTGTATTATGATATATCAAAAAAAAACGGCCAGTTCGAGGTTATATACTTATGATTTTATGATTTTGTATTTTTTCAAAAACGAGCAATTTTGTGTGTTAACACTCACGCATTTTGACATATTTTTTTACAGAACCAAAAATTGACATTTCTTGTTTATTAGCTTGAGAATATTGTATTATGATATATAAAAAACGAAAACAGCCAGTTCGAGGTTATATACTTATGATTTTGTACTTTTACTAAAACGAGCAATTTTGTGGGTTAACACTCAAGCATTTTGCCAGATTTTTTTACATAACCAAAAATTGAAGTTTCTTGTTTATTAGCTTTAGAATATTATATTATGATATATGAAAAAAGTAATCGGCCAGTTCGAGGGTATATTCTTATAATTTTATGATTTTGTATTTTTTTCGAAAACGAGCAATTTTGTGGGTTAACACTCACGCATTTTGTCACATTTTTATACATAACCAAAAATTGACGTTTCGTATTTTTAGCGTGAGAATATTGTATTATGATATATCAAAAAAGACAACGGCCAGTTCGAGGTTATATACTTATGATTTTATGATTTTATATTTTTTTGAATACGAGCCATTTTGTGGGTTAACACTCACGCATTTTGCCAGATTTTTTTTTGGAACCAAAAATTGACGTTTCTTGTTTATTAGCTTGAGAATATTGTATCATGATATATTAAAAACGAAAACGGCCAGTTCGAGGTTATATACTTATGATTTTATGATTTTGTACTTTTACTAAAACACACCATTTTGTGGGTTAACACTCAAGCATTTTGCCAAAAAATTTTACAGAACCAAAAATTGACGTTTCTTGTTTATTAGCTTGAGAATATTGTATTATGATATATCAAAAAAGAAAACGGCCAGTTCGAGGTTATATACTTATGATTTTATATTTTTTCTAAAACGAGCAATTTTGTGGGTTAACACTCACGCATTTTGCCAGATTTTTATACATAACCAAAAATTAACGTTTCGTATTTTTAGCTTGAGAATATTGTATTATGATATATCAAAAAAGACAACGGCCAGTTCGAGGTTATATACTTATGATTTTATGATTTTATATTTTTTTGAAAACGAGCAATTTCGTGGGTTAACACTCACGCATTTTGCCATATTTTTTTTACAGAACCAAAAATTGACGTTTCTTGTTTATTAGCTTGAGAATATTGTATTATGATATATTAAAAAAGAAAACGGCCAGTTCGAGGTTATATACTTATGATATTATGATTTTATATTTTTTCGAAAACGAGCAATTTTGTGGGTTAACACTCACGCATTTTGCCAGATTTTTTTACATAACCAAATATGGATATTTCTTGTTTATTAGCTTTAGAATATTGTATTATGATATATCAAGAAAGAAATTGGTTAGTTCGAGGTTATATACTTATGATATTATGATTTTATATTTTTTCTAAAACGAGCAATTTTGTGGGTTAACACTCACGCATTTTGCCAGATTTTTATACATAACCAAAAATTGACGTTTCGTATTTTCAGATTGAGAATATTGTATTATGATATATAATAAAAAGACAACGGCCAGTTCGAGGTTATATACTTATGATTTTATGATTTTATATTTTTTTGAAAACGAGCAATTTTGTGGGTTAACACTCACGCATTTTGCCAGATTTTTTTTTTTACAGAACCAAAAATTGATTTTTCTTGTTTATTAGCTTGAGAATATTGTATTATGATATATCAAAAAAGAAAACGGCCAGTTCGAGGTTATATACTTATGATATTATGATTTTATATTTTTTCGAAAACGAGCAATTTTGTGGGTTAACACTCACGCATTTTGCCAGATTTTTATACATAACCCAAAATTGACGTTTCGTATTTTCAGATTGAGAATATTGTATTATGATATATCAAAAAAACAACGGTCAGTTCGAGGTTATATACTTATGATTTTATGATTTTATATTTTTTCGAAAACGAGCAATTTTATGGGTTAACACTCACGCATTTTGCCAGATTTTTTTTTCGGAACAAAAAATTGACGTTTCTTGTTTATTAGCTTGAGAACATTGTATTATGATATATAAAAAACGAAAACGGCCAGTTCGAGGTTATATACTTATGATTTTATGATTTTGTATTTTTTCAAAAACGAGCAATTTTGTGGGTGCACTCACGCATTTTGCCAATTTTTTTACAGAACCAAAAATTGACGTTTCTTGTTTATTAGCTTGAAAATATTGTATTATGATATATAAAAAACAAAAACGGCCAGTTCAAGGTTATATAATTATGATTTTGTATTTTTACTAAAACACACCATTTTGTGGGTTAACACTCATGCATTTTGCCAAATTTTTTTATAGAACCAAAAATTGACGTTTCCTTTTTATTAGCTTGAGAATATTGTATTAAGATATATCAAAAAAGAAAACGGCCAGTTCGAGGTTATAAACTTATGATTTTATGATTTTGTATTTTTTCTAAAACGAACAATTTTGTGAGTTAACACTCACGCATTTTGCCAGTTTTTTTACAGATCCAAAAATTGACATTTCTTGTTTATTAGCTTGAAAATATTGTATTATGATATATCAAAAAAAAACGGCCAGTTCGAGGTTATATACTTATGATTTTATGATTTTGTATTTTTTCAAAAACGAGCAATTTTGTGTGTTAACACTCACGCATTTTGACATATTTTTTTACAGAACCAAAAATTGACATTTCTTGTTTATTAGCTTGAGAATATTGTATTATGATATATAAAAAACGAAAACAGCCAGTTCGAGGTTATATACTTATGATTTTGTACTTTTACTAAAACGCACCATTTTGTGGGTTAACACTCATGCATTTTGCCAATTTTTTTTATAGAACCAAAAATTGACGTTTCCTTTTTATTACCTTGAGAATATTGTATTAAGATATATCAAAAAAGAAAACGGCCAGTTCGAGGTTTTATACTTATGATTTTATATTTTTTCTAAAACGAGCAATTTTGTGGGTTAACACTCACGCATTTTGCCTGATTTTTATACATAACCAAAAATTGACGTTTCGTATTTTTAGCTTGAGAATATTGTATTATGATATATAAAAAAGACAACGGCCAGTTCGAGGTTATATACTTATGATTTTATGATTTTATATTTTTTAAAAACGAGCAATTTTGTGGGTTAAGACTCACGCATTTTGCCAGATTTTTTTTTAAAGAACCAAAAATTGACGTTTCTTGTTTATTAGCTTGAGAATATTGTATTATGATATATCAAAAAAGAAAACGGCCAGTTCGAGGTTATATACTTATGATTTTATGATTTTGTATTTTTTTTAAATGCAATTTTGTGGGTTAACACTCACGCATTTTGCCAGTTTTTTTTACAGAACCAAAAATTGACGTTTCTTGTTTATTAGCTTTAGAATATTGTATTATGATATATCAAAAAAGAAAACGGCCAGTTCGAGGTTATATACTTAAGATATTATGATTTTATATTTTTTCTAAAACGAGCAATTTTGTGGGTTAACACTCAGACATTTTGCCAGATTTTTTTACATAACCAAAAATGGATATTTCTTGTTTATTAGCTTTAGAATATTGTATTATTATATATCAAAAAAGAAATTGGTCAGTTCGAGGTTATATACTTATGATTTTATGATTTTGTATTTTTTCTAAAACGAGCAATTTTGTGGGTTAACACTCAAGCATTTTGCCAGATTTTTTTACATAACCAAAAATTGAAGTTTCTTGTTTATTAGCTTTAGAATATTATATTATGATATATGAAAAAAGTAATCGGCCAGTTCGAGGGTATATTCTTATAATTTTATGATTTTGTATTTTTTTCGAAAACGAGCAATTTTGTGGGTTAACACTCACGCATTTTGTCACATTTTTATACATAACCAAAAATTGACGTTTCGTATTTTTAGCGTGAGAATATTGTATTATGATATATCAAAAAAGACAACGGCCAGTTCGAGGTTATATACTTATGATTTTATGATTTTATATTTTTTTGAATACGAGCCATTTTGTGGGTTAACACTCACGCATTTTGCCAGATTTTTTTTTGGAACCAAAACTTGACGTTTCTTGTTTATTAGCTTGAGAATATTGTATCATGATATATTAAAAACGAAAACGGCCAGTTCGAGGTTATATACTTATGATTTTATGATTTTGTACTTTTACTAAAACACACCATTTTGTGGGTTAACACTCAAGCATTTTGCCAAAAAATTTTACAGAACCAAAAATTGACGTTTCTTGTTTATTAGCTTGAGAATATTGTATTATGATATATCAAAAAAGAAAACGGCCAGTTCGAGGTTATATACTTATGATTTTATATTTTTTCTAAAACGAGCAATTTTGTGGGTTAACACTCACGCATTTTGCCAGATTTTTATACATAACCAAAAATTAACGTTTCGTATTTTTAGCTTGAGAATATTGTATTATGATATATCAAAAAAGACAACGGCCAGTTCGAGGTTATATACTTATGATTTTATGATTTTATATTTTTTTGAAAACGAGCAATTTCGTGGGTTAACACTCACGCATTTTGCCATATTTTTTTTACAGAACCAAAAATTGACGTTTCTTGTTTATTAGCTTGAGAATATTGTATTATGATATATTAAAAAAGAAAACGGCCAGTTCGAGGTTATATACTTATGATATTATGATTTTATATTTTTTCGAAAACGAGCAATTTTGTGGGTTAACACTCACGCATTTTGCCAGATTTTTTTACATAACCAAAAATGGATATTTCTTGTTTATTAGCTTTAGAATATTGTATTATGATATATCAAGAAAGAAATTGGTTAGTTCGAGGTTATATACTTATGATATTATGATTTTATATTTTTTCTAAAACGAGCAATTTTGTGGGTTAACACTCACGCATTTTGCCAGATTTTTATACATAACCAAAAATTGACGTTTCGTATTTTCAGATTGAGAATATTGTATTATGATATATAATAAAAAGACAACGGCCAGTTCGAGGTTATATACTTATGATTTTATGATTTTATATTTTTTTGAAAACGAGCAATTTTGTGGGTTAACACTCACGCATTTTGCCAGATTTTTTTTTTTACAGAACCAAAAATTGATTTTTCTTGTTTATTAGCTTGAGAATATTGTATTATGATATATCAAAAAAGAAAACGACCAGTTCGAGGTTATATACTTATGATATTATGATTTTATATTTTTTCGAAAACGAGCAATTTTGTGGGTTAACACTCACGCATTTTGCCAGATTTTTTTACATAACCAAAAATGGATATTTCTTGTTTATTAGCTTTAGAATATTGTATTATGATATATCAAAAAAGAAATTGGTCAGTTCGAGGTTATATACTTATGATTTTATGATTTTGTATTTTTACTAAAACGCACCATTTTGTGGGTTAACACTCACGCATTTTGCCAGATTTTTTTACAGAACCAAAAATTGAGTTTTCTTGTTTATTAGCTTGAGAATATTGTATTATGATATATAAAAAAAGAAAACGGCCAGTTCGAGGTTATATACTTATGATTTTATGATTTTGTATTTTTTCTAAAACATGCAATTTTGTGGGTTAACAGACAAGCATTTTGCCAGAATTTTTTACATAACCAAAAATTGAAGTTTCTTGTTTATTAGCTTTAGAATATTATATTATGATATATGAAAAAAGAAATCGGCCAATTCGAGGGTATATTCTTATGATTTTATAATATTATATTTTTATCGAAAACGAGCAATTTTGTGGGTTAACACTCACGCATTTTGCCAGATTTTTATACATAACCAAAATTTGACGTTTCGTATTTTTAGCTTGAGAATATTGTATTATGATATATCAAAAAAACAACGGCCAGTTCGAGGTTATATACTTATGATTTTATGATTCTATATTTTTTCGAAAACGAGCAATTTTGTGGGTTAACACTCACGCATTTTGCCAGATTTTTTTTTTCGGAACAAAAAATTGACGTTTCTTGTTTATTAGCTTGAGAATATTGTATTATGATATATAAAAAACGAAAACGGCCAGTTCGAGGTTATATACTTATGATTTTATGATTTTGTATTTTTTCAAAAACGCACCATTTTGTGGGTTAATACTCATGCATTTTGCCAAAAAATTTTACAGAACCAAAAATTGACGTTTCTTGTTTATTAGCTTGAAAATATTGTATAATGATATATAAAAAAAACGGCCAGTGCAAGGTTATATACTTATGATTTTATGATTTTGTATTTTTTCTAAAACGAGCAATTTTGTGGGTTAACACTCACGCATTTTGCCAGATTTTTTTACATAACCAAAAATGGACATTTCTTGTTTATTAGCTTTAGAATATTGTATTATGATATATCAAAAAAGAAATTGGTCAGTTCGAGGTTATATACTTATGAATTTATGATTTTGTATTTTAACTAAAACGTACCATTTTGTGGGTTAACACTCACGCATTTTGCCAGATTTTTTTACAGAACCAAAGATTGAGTTTTCTTGTTTATTAGCTTTAGAATATTGTATTATGATATATAAAAAAAGAAAACGGCCAGTTCGAGGTTATATACTTATGATTTTATGATTTTGTATTTTTTCTAAAACATGCAATTTTGTGGGTTAACATTCAAGCATTTTGCCAGATTTTTTTACATAACCAAAAATTGAAGTTTCTTGTTTATTAGCTTTAGAATATTATATTATGATATATGAAAAAAGAAATCGGCCAATTCGAGGGTATATTCTTATGATTTTATAATATTATATTTTTATCGAAAACGAGCAATTTTGTGGGTTAACACTCACGCATTTTGCCAGATTTTTATACATAACCAAAATTTGACGTTTCGTATTTTTAGCTTGAGAATATTGTATTATGATATATCAAAAAAACAACGGCCAGTTCGAGGTTATATACTTATGATTTTATGATTCTATATTTTTTCGAAAACGAGCAATTTTGTGGGTTAACACTCACGCATTTTGCCAGATTTTTTTTTTCGGAACAAAAAATTGACGTTTCTTGTTTATTAGCTTGAGAATATTGTATTATGATATATAAAAAACGAAAACGGCCAGTTCGAGGTTATATACTTATGATTTTATGATTTTGTATTTTTTCAAAAACGCACCATTTTGTGGGTTAATACTCATGCATTTTGCCAAAAAATTTTACAGAACCAAAAATTGACGTTTCTTGTTTATTAGCTTGAAAATATTGTATAATGATATATAAAAAAAACGGCCAGTGCAAGGTTATATACTTATGATTTTATGATTTTGTATTTTTTCTAAAACGAGCAATTTTGTGGGTTAACACTCACGCATTTTGCCAGATTTTTTTACATAACCAAAAATGGACATTTCTTGTTTATTAGCTTTAGAATATTGTATTATGATATATCAAAAAAGAAATTGGTCAGTTCGAGGTTATATACTTATGAATTTATGATTTTGTATTTTAACTAAAACGTACCATTTTGTGGGTTAACACTCACGCATTTTGCCAGATTTTTTTACAGAACCAAAGATTGAGTTTTCTTGTTTATTAGCTTTAGAATATTGTATTATGATATATAAAAAAAGAAAACGGCCAGTTCGAGGTTATATACTTATGATTTTATGATTTTGTATTTTTTCTAAAACATGCAATTTTGTGGGTTAACATTCAAGCATTTTGCCAGATTTTTTTACATAACCAAAAATTGAAGTTTCTTGTTTATTAGCTTTAGAATATTATATTATGATATATGAAAAAAGAAATCGGCCAATTCGAGGGTATATTCTTATGATTTTATAATATTATATTTTTATCGAAAACGAGCAATTTTGTGGGTTAACACTCACGCATTTTGCCAGATTTTTATACATAACCAAAATTTGACGTTTCGTATTTTTAGCTTGAGAATATTGTATTATGATATATCAAAAAAACAACGGCCAGTTCGAGGTTATATACTTATGATTTTATGATTCTATATTTTTTCGAAAACGAGCAATTTTGTGGGTTAACACTCACGCATTTTGCCAGATTTTTTTTTTCGGAACAAAAAATTGACGTTTCTTGTTTATTAGCTTGAGAATATTGTATTATGATATATAAAAAACGAAAACGGCCAGTTCGAGGTTATATACTTATGATTTTATGATTTTGTATTTTTTCAAAAACGCACCATTTTGTGGGTTAATACTCATGCATTTTGCCAAAAAATTTTACAGAACCAAAAATTGACGTTTCTTGTTTATTAGCTTGAAAATATTGTATAATGATATATAAAAAAAACGGCCAGTGCAAGGTTATATACTTATGATTTTATGATTTTGTATTTTTTCTAAAACGAGCAATTTTGTGGGTTAACACTCACGCATTTTGCCAGATTTTTTTACATAACCAAAAATGGACATTTCTTGTTTATTAGCTTTAGAATATTGTATTATGATATATCAAAAAAGAAATTGGTCAGTTCGAGGTTATATACTTATGAATTTATGATTTTGTATTTTAACTAAAACGTACCATTTTGTGGGTTAACACTCACGCATTTTGCCAGATTTTTTTACAGAACCAAAGATTGAGTTTTCTTGTTTATTAGCTTTAGAATATTGTATTATGATATATAAAAAAAGAAAACGGCCAGTTCGAGGTTATATACTTATGATTTTATGATTTTGTATTTTTTCTAAAACATGCAATTTTGTGGGTTAACATTCAAGCATTTTGCCAGATTTTTTTACATAACCAAAAATTGAAGTTTCTTGTTTATTAGCTTTAGAATATTATATTATGATATATGAAAAAAGAAATCGGCCAATTCGAGGGTATATTCTTATGATTTTATGATATTATATTTTTTTCGAAAACGAGCAATTTTGTGGGTTAACACTCACGCATTTTACCAGATTTTTATACATAACCAAAAATTGACGTTTCGTATTTTTAGCTTGAGAATATTGTATTATGATATATCAAAAAAGACAACGGCCAGTTCGAGGTTATATACTTATGATTTTATGATTTTATATTTTTTTTTAAACGAGCAATTTTGTGGGTTAACACTCACGCATTTTGCCAGATTTTTTTTTACAGAACCAAAAATTGACGTTTCTTGTTTATTAGCTTGAGAATATTGTATTATGATATATCAAAAAAGAAAACGGCCAGTTCGAGGTTATATACTTATGATTTTATGATTTTGTATTTTTTTTAAATGCAATTTTGTGGGTTAACACTCACGCATTTTGCCAGTTTTTTTTTACATAACCAAAAATTGACGTTTCTTGTTTATTAGCTTTAGAATATTGTATTATGATATATCAAAAAAGAAAACGGCCAGTTCGAGGTTATATACTTATGATTTTATGATTTTGTATTTTTTCTAAAACGGGCGATTTTGTGGGTTAAGACTCAAGCATTTTGCCAGATTTTTTTACATAACCAAAAATTGAAGTTTCTTGTTTATTAGCTTTAGAATATTATATTATGATATATGAAATAAGAAATCGGCCAGTTCGTGGGTATATTCTTATAATTTTATGATTTTGTATTTTTTTCGAAAACGAGCAATTTTGTGGGTTAACACTCACGCATTTTGCCAGATTTTTATACATAACCAAAAATTGACGTTTCGTATTTTTAGCGTGAGAATATTGTATTATGATATATCAAAAAAGACAACGGCCAGTTCGAGGTTATATACTTATGATATTATGATTTTATATTTTTTTGAATACGAGCCATTTTGTGGGTTAACACTCACGCATTTTGCCAGATTTTTTTTTGGAACAAAAAAATTGACGTTTCTTGTTTATTAGCTTGAGAATATTGTATTATGATATATAAAAAACGAAAACGGTCAGTTCGAGGTTATATACTTATGATTTTATGATTTTGTACTTTTACTAAAACACACCATTTTGTGGGTTAACACTCAAGCATTTTGCCAAAAAATTTTACAGAACCAAAAATTTACGTTTCTTGTTTATTAGCTTGAGAATATTGTATTATGATATATCAAAAAAGAAAACGGCCAGTTCGAGGTTATATACTTATGATTTTATATTTTTTCTAAAACGAGCAATTTTGTGGGTTAACACTCACGCATTTTGCCAGATTTTTATACATAACCAAAAATTGACGTTTCGTATTTTAAGCTTGAGAATATTGTATTATGATATATCAAAAAAGACAACGGCCAGTTCGAGGTTATATACTTATGATTTTATGATTTTATATTTTTTTTAAAACGAGCAATTTTGTGGGTTAAGACTCACGCATTTTGCCTGATTTTTTTTTAAAGAACCAAAAATTGACGTTTCTTGTTTATTAGCTTGAGAATATTGTATTATGATATATCAAAAAAGAGAACGGCCAGTTCGAGGTTATATACTTATGATTTTATGATTTTGTATTTTTTTTAAATGCAATTTTGTGGGTTAACACTCACGCATTTTGCCAGTTTTTTTTACAGAATCAAAAATTGACGTTTCTTGTTTATTAGCTTTAGAATATTGTATTATGATATATCAAAAAAGAAAACAGCCAGTTCGAGGTTATATACTTAAGATATTATGATTTTATATTTTTTCTAAAACGAGCAATTTTGTGGGTTAACACTCAGACATTTTGCCAGATTTTTTTACATAACCAAAAATGGATATTTCTTGTTTATTAGCTTTAGAATATTGTATTATGATATATCAAAAAAGAAATTGGTCAGTTCGAGGTTATATACTTATGATTTTATGATTTTGTATTTTTTCTAAAACGAGCAATTTTGTGGGTTAACACTCAAGCATTTTGCCAGATTTTTTTACATAACCAAAAATTGAAGTTTCTTGTTTATTAGCTTTAGAATATTATATTATGATATATGAAAAAAGTAATCGGCCAGTTCGAGGGTATATTCTTATAATTTTATGATTTTGTATTTTTTTCGAAAACGAGCAATTTTGTGGGTTAACACTCACGCATTTTGTCACATTTTTATACATAACCAAAAATTGACGTTTCGTATTTTTAGCGTGAGAATATTGTATTATGATATATCAAAAAAGACAACGGCCAGTTCGAGGTTATATACTTAGGATTTTATGATTTTATATTTTTTTGAATACGAGCCATTTTGTGGGTTAACACTCACGCATTTTGCCAGATTTTTTTTTGGAACCAAAAATTGACGTTTCTTGTTTATTAGCTTGAGAATATTGTATTATGATATATAAAAAACGAAAACGGTCAGTTCGAGGTTATATACTTATGATTTTATGATTTTGTACTTTTACTAAAACACACCATTTTGTGGGTTAACACTCAAGCATTTTGCCAAAAAATTTTACAGAACCAAAAATTTACGTTTCTTGTTTATTAGCTTGAGAATATTGTATTATGATATATCAAAAAAGAAAACGGCCAGTTCAAGGTTATATACTTATGATTTTATATTTTTTCTAAAACGAGCAATTTTGTGGGTTAACACTCACGCATTTTGCCAGATTTTTATACATAACCAAAAATTGACGTTTCGTATTTTTAGCTTGAGAATATTGTATTATGATATATCAAAAACGACAACGGCCAGTTCGAGGTTATATACTTATGATTTTATGATTTTATATTTTTTTTAAAACGAGCAATTTTGTGGGTTAAGACTCACGCATTTTGCCAGATTTTTTTTTAAAGAACCAAAAATTGACGTTTCTTGTTTATTAGCTTGAGAATATTGTATTATGGTATATCAAAAAAGAAAACGGCCAGTTCGAGGTTATATACTTATGATTTTATGATTTTGTATTTTTTTTAAATGCAATTTTGTGGGTTAACACTCACGCATTTTGCCAGTTTTTTTTACAGAACCAAAAATTGACGTTTCTTGTTTATTAGCTTTAGAATATTGTATTATGATATATCAAAAAAGAAAACGGCCAGTTCGAGGTTATATACTTTAGATATTATGATTTTATATTTTTTCTAAAACGAGCAATTTTGTGGGTTAACACTCAGACATTTTGCCAGATTTTTTTACATAACCAAAAATGGATATTTCTTGTTTATTAGCTTTAGAATATTGTATTATTATATATCAAAAAAGAAATTGGTCAGTTCGAGGTTATATACTTATGATTTTATGATTTTGTATTTTTTCTAAAACGAGCAATTTTGTGGGTTAACACTCAAACATTTTGCCAGATTTTTTTACATAACCAAAAATTGAAGTTTCTTGTTTATTAGCTTTAGAATATTATATTATGATATATGAAAAAAGTAATCGGCCAGTTCGAGGGTATATTCTTATAATTTTATGATTTTGTATTTTTTTCGAAAACGAGCAATTTTGTGGGTTAACACTCACGCATTTTGTCACATTTTTATACATAACCAAAAATTGACGTTTCGTATTTTTAGCGTGAGAATATTGTATTATGATATATCAAAAAAGACAACGGCCAGTTCGAGGTTATATACTTATGATTTTATGATTTTATATTTTTTTGAATACGAGCCATTTTGTGGGTTAACACTCACGCATTTTGCCAGATTTTTTTTTGGAACCAAAAATTGACGTTTCTTGTTTATTAGCTTGAGAATATTGTATTATGATATATAAAAAACGAAAACGGTCAGTTCGAGGTTATATACTTATGATTTTATGATTTTGTACTTTTACTAAAACACACCATTTTGTGGGTTAACACTCAAGCATTTTGCCAAAAAATTTTACAGAACCAAAAATTTACGTTTCTTGTTTATTAGCTTGAGAATATTGTATTATGATATATCAAAAAAGAAAACGGCCAGTTCAAGGTTATATACTTATGATTTTATATTTTTTCTAAAACGAGCAATTTTGTGGGTTAACACTCACGCATTTTGCCAGATTTTTATACATAACCAAAAATTGACGTTTCGTATTTTTAGCTTGAGAATATTGTATTATGATATATCAAAAACGACAACGGCCAGTTCGAGGTTATATACTTATGATTTTATGATTTTATATTTTTTTTAAAACGAGCAATTTTGTGGGTTAAGACTCACGCATTTTGCCAGATTTTTTTTTAAAGAACCAAAAATTGACGTTTCTTGTTTATTAGCTTGAGAATATTGTATTATGGTATATCAAAAAAGAAAACGGCCAGTTCGAGGTTATATACTTATGATTTTATGATTTTGTATTTTTTTTAAATGCAATTTTGTGGGTTAACACTCACGCATTTTGCCAGTTTTTTTTACAGAACCAAAAATTGACGTTTCTTGTTTATTAGCTTTAGAATATTGTATTATGATATATCAAAAAAGAAAACGGCCAGTTCGAGGTTATATACTTAAGATATTATGATTTTATATTTTTTCTAAAACGAGCAATTTTGTGGGTTAACACTCAGACATTTTGCCAGATTTTTTTACATAACCAAAAATGGATATTTCTTGTTTATTAGCTTTAGAATATTGTATTATTATATATCAAAAAAGAAATTGGTCAGTTCGAGGTTATATACTTATGATTTTATGATTTTGTATTTTTTCTAAAACGAGCAATTTTGTGGGTTAACACTCAAGCATTTTGCCAGATTTTTTTACATAACCAAAAATTGAAGTTTCTTGTTTATTAGCTTTAGAATATTATATTATGATATATGAAAAAAGTAATCGGCCAGTTCGAGGGTATATTCTTATAATTTTATGATTTTGTATTTTTTTCGAAAACGAGCAATTTTGTGGGTTAACACACACGCATTTTGTCACATTTTTATACATAACCAAAAATTGACGTTTCGTATTTTTAGCGTCAGAATATTGTATTATGATATATCAAAAAAGACAACGGCCAGTTCGAGGTTATATACTTATGATTTTATGATTTTATATTTTTTTGAATACGAGCCATTTTGTGGGTTAACACTCACGCATTTTGCCAGATTTTTTTTTGGAACCAAAAATTGACGTTTCTTGTTTATTAGCTTGAGAATATTGTATTATGATATATTAAAAATGAAAACGGCCAGTTCGAGGTTATATACTTATGATTTTATGATTTTGTACTTTTACTAAAACACACCATTTTGTGGGTTAACACTCAAGCATTTTGCCAAAAAATTTTACAGAACCAAAAATTGACGTTTCTTGTTTATTAGCTTGAGAATATTGTATTATGATATATCAAAAAAGAAAACGGCCAGTTCGAGGTTATATACTTATGATTTTATATTTTTTCTAAAACGAGCAATTTTGTGTGTTAACACTCACGCATTTTGCCAGATTTTTATACATAACCAAAAATTAACGTTTCGTATTTTTAGCTTGAGAATATTGTATTATGATATATCAAAAAAGACAACGGCCAGTTCGAGGTTATATACTTATGATTTTATGATTTTATATTTTTTTGAAAACGAGCAATTTCGTGGGTTAACACTCACGCATTTTGCCATATTTTATTTACAGAACCAAAAATTGACGTTTCTTGTTTATTAGCTTGAGAATATTGTATTATGATATATTAAAAAAGAAAACGGCCAGTTCGAGGTTATATACTTATGATATTATGATTTTATATTTTTTCGAAAACGAGCAATTTTAAGGGTTAACGCTCACGCATTTTGCCAGATTTTTTTACATAACCAAAAATGGATATTTCTTGTTTATTAGCTTTAGAATATTGTATTATGATATATCAAGAAAGAAATTGGTTAGTTCGAGGTTATATACTTATGATATTATGATTTTATATTTTTTCTAAAACGAGCAATTTTGTGGGTTAACACTCACGCATTTTGCCAGCTTTTTATACATAACCAAAAATTGACGTTTCGTATTTTCAGATTGAGAATATTGTATTATGATATATAATAAAAAGACAACGGCCAGTTCGAGGTTATATACTTATGATTTTATGATTTTATATTTTTTTGAAAACGAGCAATTTTGTGGGTTAACACTCACGCATTTTGCCAGATTTTTTTTTACAGAACCAAAAATTGATTTTTCTTGTTTATTAGCTTGAGAATATTGTATTATGATATATCAAAAAAGAAAACGGCCAGTTCGAAGTTATATACTTATGATATTATGATTTTATATTTTTTCGAAAACGAGCAATTTTGTGGGTTAACACTCACGCATTTTGCCAGATTTTTTTTACAGAACCAAAAATTGACGTTTCTTGTTTATTAGCTTGAGAATATTGTATTATGATATATAAAAAACGAAAACGTCTAGGTCGAGGTTATATACTTATGATATTATGATTTTATATTTTTTCGAAAACGAGCAATTTTGTGGGTTAACACTCACGCATTTTGCCAGATTTTTTTACAGAACCAAAAATTGAGTTTTCTTGTTTATTAGCTTGAGAATATTGTATTATGATATATCAAAAAAGAAAACGGCCAGTTCGAGGTTATATACTTATGATTTTATGATTTTGTATTTTTTCTAAAACATGCAATTTTGTGGGTTAACAGACAAGCATTTTGCCAGAATTTTTTACATAACCAAAAATTGAAGTTTCTTGTTTATTAGCTTTAGAATATTATATTATGATATATGAAAAAAGAAATCGGCCAATTCGAGGGTATATTCTTATGATTTTATGATATTATATTTTTATCGAAAACGAGCAATTTTGTGGGTTAACACTCACGCATTTTGCCAGATTTTTATACATAACCAAAATTTGACGTTTCGTATTTTTAGCTTGAGAATATTGTATTATGATATATCAAAAAAACAACGGCCAGTTCGAGGTTATATACTTATGATTTTATGATTTTATATTTTTTCGAAAACGAGCAATTTTGTGGGTTAACACTCACGCATTTTGCCAGATTTTTTTTTTCGGAACAAAAAATTGACGTTTCTTGTTTATTAGCTTGAGAACATTGTATTATGATATATAAAAAACGAAAACGGCCACTTCGAGGTTATATACTTATGATTTTATGATTTTGTATTTTTTCTAAAACGCACCATTTTGTGGGTTAATACTCATGCATTTTGCCAAAATTTTTTACAGAACCAAAAATTGACGTTTCTTGTTTATTAGCTTGAAAATATTGTATAATGATATATAAAAAAAACGGCCAGTGCGAGGTTATATACTTATGATTTTATGATTTTGTATTTTTTCTAAAACGAGCAATTTTGTGGGTTAACACTAGGGCTGCACAAGAGAAACCACGAACCCGCAAAACCGGAAAAAACCAACCCAACCCAACCCGAAAAAACCAACCCGCACAGTCCATGGTTTCTTATGGGTCCAAAATAATTTTTTTGATGGATATGGGTTGGTTCTCGGTTTGGGAAAAGCCCAAACCATGGATAACCAACCCAACCCGCAAGATGAGCCCAACAACATTTTTTTTTTATTCTTACATTTTACATAGCCCATCAGCATTCTTTTTATAGGTAATATATTAGAAGCCCAATAAAACCACTCCGCCCAGCCCAACATATAATATATTATACTATATAAACTATCCTACCCACAATTGTTTCATTTCTCATCTACCGATTCATCAAACTCTCCAACTCTCAACTCTCTCAACTCTCTCAACTCTCTCAACTCTCTCTTCCTTCTCTCTCGGCGGTTAGTTCTCAATTTTTTCTAACAATTTTTCCAATAATAAAAACCTTCAAGCAATTATTCTTATTCTACTATTGTTTTTCATGTATCTATTCATTATATAAATTATTTATTTCCGATTTATATGCATAGATTTATCTATTTTATTTATATTGATATGTATTTTGGATTCAGATTTAATATATATAGTTATACACTTGAATATGTTAATGAATCTTTCCAGATCTATTATATATTCGAAAAAAATATATAAATCGGATTTTTTATCGTTTTTAATCTGTATTAATGTAGAATAGTTTATTTTAAGGCTAGATCTATCTTATTGATTTAATATGTATATCTAATATATCTTAGACTTGGTATAAACTATATATATGTATAATTGTATATTCGAAAATTATATATATGCTAATAAATCATTCCAGATCTATAATATATTTGAAAAATTATACAGATCTGATTTGTTTTTATCATTTTTAATATTTATTATTTCATGTTTTTGCTTTTTTCCAGGTACAAGATGTGTATTCTTCAAGGGAAGACATGAAGATTAGATGAACAACTTTAGATTTTCGAGAATTAATGATTTTATGTTGTTATATATTGTTTTTGTAATTTCTATTATAATTTTCTTGTAAATTATTTGTTAGCTGGAGATTGTAATTGTATTTCAATGGCTTTATTTGATTTAAATGTGATGTTTTTGAGTTTTTTAAAAATGAAATAATAAATGTTGACCATCCTTTGACCGAACCCGAACCCGAACCAAATCCACTTAAAACCGACGGGCCGAACCCGAAAATTAATATAGGATATGGTTCGGGTGTCGGTTTTTAATAAGTGCAAAACCGCACTTGCGGGTTGGTTTCTAATTTTCCCTCGCGGGTCGGTTACCCGACCCGTGTGCACCCCTAGTTAACACTCACGCATTTTGCCAGATTTTTTTACATAACCAAAAATGGATATTTCTTGTTTATTACCTTTAGAATATTGTATTATGATATATCAAAAAAGAAATTGGTCAGTTCGAGGTTATATACTTATGAATTTATGATTTTGTATTTTTACTAAAACGTACCATTTTGTGGGTTAACACTCACGCATTTTGCCAGATTTTTTTACAGAACCAAAGATTGAGTTTTCTTGTTTATTAGCTTTAGAATATTGTATTATGATATATCAAAAAAGAAAACGGCCAGTTCGAGGTTATATACTTATGATTTTATGATTTTGTATTTTTTCTAAAACATGCAATTTTGTGGGTTAACACTCAAGCATTTTGCCAGATTTTTTTACATAACCAAAAATTGAAGTTTCTTGTTTATTAGCTTTAGAATATTATATTATGATATATGAAAAAAGAAATCGGCCAATTCGAGGGTATATTCTTATGATTTTATGATATTATATTTTTATCGAAAACGAGCAATTTTGTGGGTTAACACTCACGCATTTTGCCAGATTTTTATACATAACCAAAAATTGACGTTTCGTATTTTTAGCTTGAGAATATTGTATTATGATATATCAAAAAAACAACGGCCAGTTCGAGGTTATATACTTATGATTTTATGATTTTATATTTTTTCGAAAACGAGCAATTTTGTGGGTTAACACTCACGCATTTTGCCAGATTTTTTTTTCGGAACAAAAAATTGACGTTTCTTGTTTATTAGCTTGAGAACATTGTATTATGATATATAAAAAACGAAAACGGCCAGTTCGAGGTTATATACTTATGATTTTATGATTTTGTATTTTTTCTAAAACGCACCATTTTGTAGGTTAATACTCATGCATTTCGCCAAAATTTTTTACAGAACCAAAAATTGACGTTTCTTGTTTATTAGCTTGAAAATATTGTATTATGATATATCAAAAAAAAAACGGCCAGTTCGAGGTTATATACTTATGATTTTATGATTTTGTATTTTTTCAAAAACGAGCAATTTTGTGGGTTAACACTCACGCATTTTGCCAATTTTTTTACAGAACCAAAAATTGACGTTTCTTGTTTATTAGCTTGAAAATATTGTATTATGATATATAAAAAACAAAAACGGCCAGTTCAAGGTTATATAATTATGATTTTGTATTTTTACTAAAACACACCATTTTGTGGGTTAACACTCATGCATTTTGCCAAATTTTTTTATAGAACCAAAAATTGACGTTTCCTTTTTATTAGCTTGAGAATATTGTATTAAGATATATCAAAAAAGAAAACGGCCAGTTCGAGGTTATAAACTTATGATTTTATGATTTTGTATTTTTTCTAAAACGAACAATTTTGTGAGTTAACACTCACGCATTTTGCCAGTTTTTTTACAGAACCAAAAATTGACATTTCTTGTTTATTAGCTTGAAAATATTGTATTATGATATATCAAAAAAAAACGGCCAGTTCGAGGTTATATACTTATGATTTTATGATTTTGTATTTTTTCAAAAACGAGCAATTTTGTGGGTTAACACTCACGCATTTTGACATATTTTTTTACAGAACCGAAAATTGACATTTCTTGTTTATTAGCTTGAGAATATTGTATTATGATATATAAAAAACGAAAACAGCCAGTTCGAGGTTATATACTTATGATTTTGTACTTTTACTAAAACGCACCATTTTGTGGGTTAACACTCATGTATTTTGCCAATTTTTTTTATAGAACCAAAAATTGACGTTTCCTTTTTATTAGCTTGAGAATATTGTATTAAGATATATCAAAAAAGAAAACGGCCAGTTCGAGGTTTTATACTTATGATTTTATATTTTTTCTAAAACGAGCAATTTTGTGGGTTAACACTCACGCATTTTGCCAGATTTTTATACATAACCAAAAATTGACGTTTCGTATTTTTAGCTTGAGAATATTGTATTATGATATATCAAAAAAGACAACGGCCAGTTCGAGGTTATATACTTATGATTTTATGATTTTATATTTTTTAAAAACGAGCAATTTTGTGGGTTAAGACTCACGCATTTTGCCAGATTTTTTTTTAAAGAACCAAAAATTGACGTTTCTTGTTTATTAGCTTGAGAATATTGTATTATGATATATCAAAAAAGAAAACGGCCAGTTCGAGGTTATATACTTATGATTTTATGATTTTGTATTTTTTTAAATGCAATTTTGTGGGTTAACACTCACGCATTTTGCCAATTTTTTTTACAGAACCAAAAATTGACGTTTCTTGTTTATTAGCTTTAGAATATTGTATTATGATATATCAAAAAAGAAAACGGCCAGTTCGAGGTTATATACTTAAGATATTATGATTTTATATTTTTTCTAAAACGAGCAATTTTGTGGGTTAACACTCAGACATTTTGCCAGATTTTTTTACATAACCAAAAATGGATATTTCTTGTTTATTAGCTTTAGAATATTGTATTATGATATATCAAAAAAGAAATTGGTCAGTTCGAGGTTATATACTTATGATTTTATGATTTTGTATTTTTTCTAAAACGAGCAATTTTGTGGGTTAACACTCAAGCATTTTGCCAGATTTTTTTACATAACCAAAAATTGAAGTTTCTTGTTTATTAGCTTTAGAATATTATATTATGATATATGAAAAAAGTAATCGGCCAGTTCGAGGGTATATTCTTATAATTTTATGATTTTGTATTTTTTTCGAAAACGAGCAATTTTGTGGGTTAACACTCACGCATTTTGTCACATTTTTATACATAACCAAAAATTGACGTTTCGTATTTTTAGCGTGAGAATATTGTATTATGATATATCAAAAAAGACAACGGCCAATTCGAGGTTATATACTTATGATTTTATGATTTTATATTTTTTTGAATACGAGCCATTTTGTGGGTTAACACTCACGCATTTTGCCAGATTTTTATTTGGAACCAAAAATTGACGTTTCTTGTTTATTAGCTTGAGAATATTGTATTATGATATATTAAAAACGAAAACGGCCAGTTCGAGGTTATATACTTATGATTTTATGATTTTGTACTTTTACTAAAACACACCATTTTGTGGGTTAACACTCAAGCATTTTGCCAAAAAAATTTACAGAACCAAAAATTGACGTTTCTTGTTTATTAGCTTGAGAATATTGTATTATGATATATCAAAAAAGAAAACGGCCAGTTCGAGGTTATATACTTATGATTTTATATTTTTTCTAAAACGAGCAATTTTGTGGGTTAACACTCACGCATTTTGCCAGATTTTTATACATAACCAAAAATTAAAGTTTCGTATTTTTAGCTTGAGAATATTGTATTATGATATATCAAAAAAGACAACGGCCAGTTCGAGGTTATATACTTATGATTTTATGATTTTATATTTTTTTGAAAACGAGCAATTTCGTGGGTTAACACTCACGCATCTTGCCATAATTTTTTTACAGAACCAAAAATTGACGTTTCTTGTTTATTAGCTTGAGAATATTGTATTATGATATATTAAAAAAGAAAACGGCCAGTTCGAGGTTATATACTTATGATATTACGATTTTATATTTTTTCGAAAACGAGCAATTTTGTGGGTTAACGCTCACGCATTTTGCCAGATTTTTTTACATAACCAAAAATGGATATTTCTTGTTTATTAGCTTTAGAATATTGTATTATGATATATTAAGAAAGAAATTGGTTAGTTCGAGGTTATATACTTATGATATTATAATTTTATATTTTTTCTAAAACGAGCAATTTTGTGGGTTAACACTCACGCATTTTGCCAGATTTTTATACATAACCAAAAATTGACGTTTCGTATTTTCAGATTGAGAATATTGTATTACGATATATAATAAAAAGACAACGGCCAGTTCGAGGTTATATACTTATGATTTTATGATTTTATATTTTTTTGAAAACGAGCAATTTTGTGGGTTAACACTCACGCATTTTGCCAGATTTTTTTTTACAGAACCAAAAATTGATTTTTCTTGTTTATTAGCTTGAGAATATTGTATTATGATATATCAAAAAAGAAAACGGCCAGTTCGAGGTTATATACTTATGATATTATGATTTTATATTTTTTCGAAAACGAGCAATTTTGTGGGTTAACACTCACGCATTTTGCCAGATTTTTTTGCATAACCAAAAATGGATATTTCTTGTTTATTAGCTTTAGAATATTGTATTATGATATATCAAAAAAGAAATTGGTCAGTTCGAGGTTATATACTTATGATTTTATGATTTTGTATTTTTACTAAAACGCACCATTTTGTGGGTTAACACTCACGCATTTTGCCAGATTTTTTTACAGAACCAAAGATTGAGTTTTCTTGTTTATTAGCTTTAGAATATTGTATTATGATATATCAAAAAAGAAAACGGCCAGTTCGAGGTTATATACTTATGATTTTATGATTTTGTATTTTTTCTAAAACATGCAATTTTGTGGGTTAACACTCAAGCATTTTGCCAGATTTTTTTACATAACCAAAAATTGAAGTTTCTTGTTTATTAGCTTTAGAATATTATATTATGATATATGAAAAAAGAAATCGGCCAATTCGAGGGTATATTCTTATGATTTTATGATATTATATTTTTATCGAAAACGAGCAATTTTGTGGGTTAACACTCACGCATTTTGCCAGATTTTTATACATAACCAAAAATTGACGTTTCGTATTTTTAGCTTGAGAATATTGTATTATGATATATCAAAAAAAACAACGGCCAGTTCGAGGTTATATACTTATGATTTTATGATTTTATATTTTTTCGAAAACGAGCAATTTTGTGGGTTAACACTCACGCATTTTGCCAGATTTTTTTTTCGGAACAAAAAATTGACGTTTCTTGTTTATTAGCTTGAGAACATTGTATTATGATATATAAAAAACGAAAACGGCCAGTTCGAGGTTATATACTTATGATTTTATGATTTTGTATTTTTTCTAAAACGCACCATTTTGTGGGTTAATACTCATGCATTTCGCCAAAATTTTTTACAGAACCAAAAATTGACGTTTCTTGTTTATTAGCTTGAAAATATTGTATTATGATATATAAAAAAAAAACGGCCAGTTCGAGGTTATATACTTATGATTTTATGATTTTGTATTTTTTCAAAAACGAGCAATTTTGTGGGTTAACACTCACGCATTTTGCCAATTTTTTTACAGAACCAAAAATTGACGTTTCTTGTTTATTAGCTTGAAAATATTGTATTATGATATATAAAAAACAAAAACGGCCAGTTCAAGGTTTTATAATTATGATTTTGTATTTTTACTAAAACACACCATTTTGTGGGTTAACACTCATGCATTTTGCCAAATTTTTTTATAGAACCAAAAATTGACGTTTCCTTTTTATAAGCTTGAGAATATTGTATTAAGATATATCAAAAAAGAAAAGGGCCAGTTCGAGGTTATAAACTTATGATTTTATGATTTTGTATTTTTTCTAAAACGAACAATTTTGTGAGTTAACACTCACGCATTTTGCCAGTTTTTTTACAGAACCAAAAATTGACATTTCTTGTTTATTAGCTTGAAAATATTGTATTATGATATATCAAAAAAAAACGGCCAGTTCGAGGTTATATACTTATGATTTTATTATTTTGTATTTTTTCAAAAACGAGCAATTTTGTGGGTTAACACTCACGCATTTTGACATATTTTTTTACAGAACCAAAAATTGACATTTCTTGTTTATTAGCTTGAGAATATTGTATTATGATATATAAAAAACGAAAACAGCTAGTTCGAGGTTATATACTTATGATTTTGTACTTTTACTAAAACGCACCATTTTGTGGGTTAACACTCATGCATTTTTCCAATTTTTTTTATAGAACCAAAAATTGATGTTTCCTTTTTATTAGCTTGAGAATATTGTATTAAGATATATCAAAAAAGAAAACGTCCAGTTCGAGGTTTTATACTTATGATTTTATATTTTTTCTAAAACGAGCAATTTTGTGGGTTAACACTCACGCATTTTGCCAGATTTTTATACATAACCAAAAATTGACGTTTCGTATTTTTAGCGTGAGAATATTGTATTATGATATATCAAAAAAGACAACGGCCAGTTCGAGGTTATATACTTATGATTTTATGATTTTATATTTTTTTGAATACGAGCCATTTTGTGGGTTAACACTCACGCATTTTGCCAGATTTTTTTTTGGAACCATAAATTGACGTTTCTTGTTTATTAGCTTGAGAATATTGTATTATGATATATTAAAAACGAAAACGGCCAGTTCGAGGTTATATACTTATGATTTTATGATTTTGTACTTTTACTAAAACACACCATTTTGTGGGTTAACACTCAAGCATTTTGCCAAAAATTTTTACAGAACCAAAAATTGACGTTTCTTGTTTATTAGCTTGAGAATATTGTATTATGATATATCAAAAAAGAAAACGGCCAGTTCGAGGTTATATACTTATGATTTTATATTTTTTCTAAAACGAGCAATTTTGTGGGTTTAACACTCACGCATTTTGCCAGATTTTTATACATAACCAAAAATTAAAGTTTCGTATTTTTAGCTTGAGAATATTGTATTATGATATATCAAAAAAGACAACGGCCAGTTCGAGGTTATATACTTATGATTTTATGATTTTATATTTTTTTGAAAACGAGCAATTTCGTGAGTTAACACTCACGCATTTTGCCATATTTTTTTTACAGAACCAAAAATTGACGTTTCTTGTTTATTAGCTTGAGAATATTGTATTATGATATATTAAAAAAGAAAACGGCCAGTTCGAGGTTATATACTTATGATATTATGATTTTATATTTTTTCGAAAACGAGCAATTTTGTGGGTTAACGCTCACGCATTTTGCCAGATTTTTTTACATAACCAAAAATGGATATTTCTTGTTTATTAGCTTTAGAATATTGTATTATGATATATCAAGAAAGAAATTGGTTAGTTCGAGGTTATATACTTATGATATTATGATTTTATATTTTTTCTAAAACGAGCAATTTTGTGGGTTAACACTCACGCATTTTGCCAGATTTTTATACATAACCAAAAATTGACGTTTCGTATTTTCAGATTGAGAATATTGTATTATGATATATAATAAAAAGACAACGGCCAGTTCGAGGTTATATACTTATGATTTTATGATTTTATATTTTTTTGAAAACGAGCAATTTTGTGGGTTAACACTCACGCATTTTGCCAGATTTTTTTTTACAGAACCAAAAATTGATTTTTCTTGTTTATTAGCTTGAGAATATTGTATTATGATATATCAAAAAAGAAAACGGCCAGTTCGAGGTTATATACTTATGATATTATGATTTTATATTTTTTCGAAAACAAGCAATTTTGTGGGTTAACACTCACGCATTTTGCCAGATTTTTTTGCATAACCAAAAATGGATATTTCTTGTTTATTAGCTTTAGAATATTGTATTATGATATATCAAAAAAGAAATTGGTCAGTTCGAGGTTATATACTTATGATTTTATGATTTTGTATTTTTACTAAAACGCACCATTTTGTGGGTTAACACTCACGCATTTTGCCAGATTTTTTTACAGAACCAAAAATTGAGTTTTCTTGTTTATTAGCTTGAGAATATTGTATTATGATATATCAAAAAAGAAAACGGCCAGTTCGATGTTATATACTTATGATTTTATGATTTTGTATTTTTTCTAAAACATGCAATTTTGTGGGTTAACAGACAAGCATTTTGCCAGAATTTTTTACATAACCAAAAATTGAAGTTTCTTGTTTATTAGCTTTAGAATATTATATTATGATATATGAAAAAAGAAATCGGCCAATTCGAGGGTATATTCTTATGATTTTATGATATTATATTTTTATCGAAAACGAGCAATTTTGTGGGTTAACACTCACGCATTTTGCCAGATTTTTATACATAACCAAAATTTGACGTTTCGTATTTTTAGCTTGAGAATATTGTATTATGATATATCAAAAAAACAACGGCCAGTTCGAGGTTATATACTTATGATTTTATGATTTTATATTTTTTCGAAAACGAGCAATTTTGTGGGTTAACACTCACGCATTTTGCCAGATTTTTTTTTTCGGAACAAAAAATTGACGTTTCTTGTTTATTAGCTTGAGAATATTGTATTATGATATATAAAAAACGAAAACGGCCAGTTCGAGGTTATATACTTATGATTTTATGATTTTGTATTTTTTCTAAAACGCACCATTTTGTGGGTTAATACTCATGCATTTTGCCAAAATTTTTTACAGAACCAAAAATTGACGTTTCTTGTTTATTAGCTTGAAAATATTGTATAATGATATATAAAAAAAACGGCCAGTGCGAGGTTATATACTTATGATTTTATGATTTTGTATATTTTCTAAAACGAGCAATTTTGTGGGTTAACACTCACGCATTTTGCCAGATTTTTTTACATAACCAAAAATGGATATTTCTTGTTTATTACCTTTAGAATATTGTATTATGATATATCAAAAAAGAAATTGGTCAGTTCGAGGTTATATACTTATGAATTTATGATTTTGTATTTTTACTAAAACGTACCATTTTGTGGGTTAACACTCACGCATTTTGCCAGATTTTTTTACAGAACCAAAGATTGAGTTTTCTTGTTTATTAGCTTTAGAATATTGTATTATGATATATCAAAAAAGAAAACGGCCAGTTCGAGGTTATATACTTATGATTTTATGATTTTGTATTTTTTCTAAAACATGCAATTTTGTGGGTTAACACTCAAGCATTTTGCCATATTTTTTTACATAACCAAAAATTGAAGTTTCTTGTTTATTAGCTTTAGAATATTATATTATGATATATGAAAAAAGAAATCGGCCAATTCGAGGGTATATTCTTATGATTTTATGATATTATATTTTTTTCGAAAACGAGCAATTTTGTGGGTTAACACTCACGCATTTTGCCAGATTTTTATACATAACCAAAAATTGACGTTTCGTATTTTTAGCTTGAGAATATTGTATTATGATATATCAAAAAAACAACGGCCAGTTCGAGGTTATATACTTATGATTTTATGATTTTATATTTTTTCGAAAACGAGCAATTTTGTGGGTTAACACTCACGCATTTTGCCAGATTTTTTTTTTCGGAACAAAAAATTGACGTTTCTTGTTTATTAGCTTGAGAACATTGTATTATGATATATAAAAAACGAAAACGGCCAGTTCGAGGTTATATACTTATGATTTTATGATTTTGTATTTTTTCTAAAACGCACCATTTTGTGGGTTAATACTCATGCATTTTGCCAAAATTTTTTACAGAACCAAAAATTGACGTTTCTTGTTTATTAGCTTGAAAATATTGTATTATGATATATCAAAAAAAAAAACGGCCAGTTCGAGGTTATATACTTATGATTTTATGATTTTGTATTTTTTCAAAAACGAGCAATTTTGTGGGTTAACACTCACGCATTTTGCCAATTTTTTTACAGAACCAAAAATTGACGTTTCTTGTTTATTAGCTTGAAAATATTGTATTATGATATATAAAAAACAAAAACGGCCAATTCAAGGTTATATAATTATGATTTTGTATTTTTACTAAAACGCACCATTTTGTGGGTTAACACTCATGCATTTTGCCAAATTTTTTTATAGAACCAAAAATTGACGTTTCCTTTTTATTAGCTTGAGAATATTGTATTAAGATATATCAAAAAAGAAAACGGCCAGTTCGAGGTTATAAACTTATGATTTTATATTTTTTCTAAAACGAGCAATTTTGTGGGTTAACACTCACGCATTTTGCCAGATTTTTATACATAACCAAAAATTGACGTTTCGTATTTTTAGCTTGACAATATTGTATTATGATATATCAAAAAAGACAACGACCAGTTCGAGGTTATATACTTATGATTTTATGATTTTATATTTTTTTTAAAACGAGCAATTTTGTTGGTTAAGACTCACGCATTTTGCCAGATTTTTTTTAAAGAACCAAAAATTGACGTTTCTTGTTTATTAGCTTGAGAATATTGTATTATGATATATCAAAAAAGAAAACGGCCAGTTCGAGGTTATATACTTATGATTTTATGATTTTGTATTTTTTTTAAATGCAATTTTGTGGGTTAACACTCACGCATTTTGCCAGTTTTTTTTACAGAACCAAAAATTGACGTTTCTTGTTTATTAGCTTTAGAATATTGTATTATGATATATCAAAAAAGAAAACGGCCAGTTCGAGGTTATATACTTAAGATATTATGATTTTATATTTTTTCTAAAACGAGCAATTTTGTGGGTTAACACTCAGACATTTTGCCAGATTTTTTTACATAACCAAAAATGGATATTTCCTGTTTATTAGCTTTAGAATATTGTATTATGATATATCAAAAAAGAAATTGGTCAGTTCGAGGTTATATACTTATGGTTTTATGATTTTGTATTTTTTCTAAAACGAGCAATTTTGTGGGTTAACACTCAAGCATTTTGCCAAATTTTTTTACATAACCAAAAATTGAAGTTTCTTGTTTATTAGCTTTAGAATATTATATTATGATATATGAAAAAAGTAATCGGCCAGTTCGAGGGTATATTCTTATAATTTTATGATTTTGTATTTTTTTCGAAAACGAGCAATTTTGTGGGTTAACACTCACGCATTTTGTCACATTTTTATACATAACAAAAAATTGACGTTTCGTATTTTTAGCGTGAGAATATTGTATTATGATATATCAAAAAAGACAACGGCCAGTTCGAGGTTATATACTTATGATTTTATGATTTTATATTTTTTTGAATACGAGCCATTTTGTGGGTTAACACTCACGCATTTTGCCAGATTTTTTTTTGGAACCAAAAATTGATGTTTCTTGTTTATTAGCTTGAGAATATTGTATCATGATATATTAAAAACGAAAACGGCCAGTTCGAGGTTATATACTTATGATTTTATGATTTTGTACTTTTACTAAAACACACCATTTTGTGGGTTAACACTCAAGCATTTTGCCAAAAAATTTTACAGAACCAAAAATTGACGTTTCTTGTTTATTAGCTTGAGAATATTGTATTATGATATATCAAAAAAGAAAACGGCCAGTTCGAGGTTATATACTTATGATTTTATATTTTTTCTAAAACGAGCAATTTTGTGGGTTAACACTCACGCATTTTGCCAGATTTTTATACATAACCAAAAATTAACGTTTCGTATTTTTAGCTTGAGAATATTATATTATGATATATCAAAAAAGACAACGGCCAGTTCGAGGTTATCTACTTATGATTTTATGATTTTATATTTTTTTGAAAACGAGCAATTTCGTGGGTTAACCCTCACGCATTTTGCCATATTTTTTTTACAGAACCAAAAATTGACGTTTCTTGTTTATTAGCTTGAGAATATTGTATTATGATATATTAAAAAAGAAAACGGCCAGTTCGAGGTTATATACTTATGATATTATGATTTTATATTTTTTCGAAAACGAGCAATTTTGTGGGTTAACACTCACGCATTTTGCCAGATTTTTTTACATAACCAAAAATGGATATTTCTTGTTTATTAGCTTTAGAATATTGTATTATGATATATCAAGAAAGAAATTGGTTAGTTCGAGGTTATATACTTATGATATTATGATTTTATATTTTTTCTAAAACGAGCAATTTTGTGGGTTAACACTCACGCATTTTGCCAGATTTTTATACATAACCAAAAATTGACGTTTCGTATTTTCAGATTGAGAATATTGTATTATGATATATAATAAAAAGACAACGGCCAGTTCGAGGTTATATACTTATGATTTTATGATTTTATATTTTTTTGAAAACGAGCAATTTTGTGGGTTAACACTCACGCATTTTGCCAGATTTTTTTTTACAGAACCAAAAATTGATTTTTCTTGTTTATTAGCTTGAGAATATTGTATTATGATATATCAAAAAAGAAAACGGCCAGTTCGAGGTTATATACTTATGATATTATGATTTTATATTTTTTCTAAAACGAGCAATTTTGTGGGTTAACACTCACGCATTTTGCCAGATTTTTATACATAACCAAAAATTGACGTTTCGTATTTTCAGATTGAGAATATTGTATTATGATATATAATAAAAAGACAACGGCCAGTTCGAGGTTATATACTTATGATTTTATGATTTTATATTTTTTTGAAAACGAGCAATTTTGTGGGTTAACACTCACGCATTTTGCCAGATTTTTTTTTACAGAACCAAAAATTGATTTTTCTTGTTTATTAGCTTGAGAATATTGTATTATGATATATCAAAAAAGAAAACGGCCAGTTCGAGGTTATATACTTATGATATTATGATTTTATATTTTTTCGAAAACGAGCAATTTTGTGGGTTAACACTCACGCATTTTGCCAGATTTTTTTACATAACCAAAAATGGATATTTCTTGTTTATTAGCTTTAGAATATTGTATTATGATATATCAAAAAAGAAATTGGTCAGTTCGAGGTTATATACTTATGATTTTATGATTTTGTATTTTTACTAAAACACACCATTTTGTGGGTTAACACTCACGCATTTTGCCAGATTTTTTTACAGAACCAAAGATTGAGTTTTCTTGTTTATTAGCTTTAGAATATTGTATTATGATATATCAAAAAAGAAAACGGCCAGTTCGAGGTTATATACTTATGATTTTATGATTTTGTATTTTTTCTAAAACATGCAATTTTGTGGGTTAACACTCAAGCATTTTGCCAGATTTTTTTACATAACCAAAAATTGAAGTTTCTTGTTTATTAGCTTTAGAATATTATATTATGATATATGAAAAAAGAAATCGGCCAATTCGAGGGTATATTCTTATGATTTTATGATATTATATTTTTTTCGAAAACGAGCAATTTTGTGGGTTAACACTCACGCATTTTGCCAGATTTTTATACATAACCAAAAATTGACGTTTCGTATTTTTAGCTTGAGAATATTGTATTATGATATATCAAAAAAACAACGGCCAGTTCGAGGTTATATACTTATGATTTTATGATTTTATATTTTTTCGAAAACGAGCAATTTTGTGGGTTAACACTCACGCATTTTGCCAGATTTTTTTTTTCGGAACAAAAAATTGACGTTTCTTGTTTATTAGCTTGAGAACATTGTATTATGATATATAAAAAACGAAAACGGCCAGTTCGAGGTTATATACTTATGATTTTATGATTTTGTATTTTTTCTAAAACGCACCATTTTGTGGGTTAATACTCATGCATTTTGCCAAAATTTTTTACAGAACCAAAAATTGACGTTTCTTGTTTATTAGCTTGAAAATATTGTATAATGATATATAAAAAAAACGGCCAGTGCGAGGTTATATACTTATGATTTTATGATTTTGTATATTTTCTAAAACGAGCAATTTTGTGGGTTAACACTCACGCATTTTGCCAGATTTTTTTACATAACCAAAAATGGATATTTCTTGTTTATTACCTTTAGAATATTGTATTATGATATATCAAAAAAGAAATTGGTCAGTTCGAGGTTATATACTTATGAATTTATGATTTTGTATTTTTACTAAAACGTACCATTTTGTGGGTTAACACTCACGCATTTTGCCAGATTTTTTTACAGAACCAAAGATTGAGTTTTCTTGTTTATTAGCTTTAGAATATTGTATTATGATATATCAAAAAAGAAAACGGCCAGTTCGAGGTTATATACTTATGATTTTATGATTTTGTATTTTTTCTAAAACATGCAATTTTGTGGGTTAACACTCAAGCATTTTGCCATATTTTTTTACATAACCAAAAATTGAAGTTTCTTGTTTATTAGCTTTAGAATATTATATTATGATATATGAAAAAAGAAATCGGCCAATTCGAGGGTATATTCTTATGATTTTATGATATTATATTTTTTTCGAAAACGAGCAATTTTGTGGGTTAACACTCACGCATTTTGCCAGATTTTTATACATAACCAAAAATTGACGTTTCGTATTTTTAGCTTGAGAATATTGTATTATGATATATCAAAAAAACAACGGCCAGTTCGAGGTTATATACTTATGATTTTATGATTTTATATTTTTTCGAAAACGAGCAATTTTGTGGGTTAACACTCACGCATTTTGCCAGATTTTTTTTTTCGGAACAAAAAATTGACGTTTCTTGTTTATTAGCTTGAGAACATTGTATTATGATATATAAAAAACGAAAACGGCCAGTTCGAGGTTATATACTTATGATTTTATGATTTTGTATTTTTTCTAAAACGCACCATTTTGTGGGTTAATACTCATGCATTTTGCCAAAATTTTTTACAGAACCAAAAATTGACGTTTCTTGTTTATTAGCTTGAAAATATTGTATTATGATATATCAAAAAAAAAAAACGGCCAGTTCGAGGTTATATACTTATGATTTTATGATTTTGTATTTTTTCAAAAACGAGCAATTTTGTGGGTTAACACTCACGCATTTTGCCAATTTTTTTACAGAACCAAAAATTGACGTTTCTTGTTTATTAGCTTGAAAATATCGTATTATGATATATAAAAAACAAAAACGGCCAATTCAAGGTTATATAATTATGATTTTGTATTTTTACTAAAACGCACCATTTTGTGGGTTAACACTCATGCATTTTGCCAAATTTTTTTATAGAACCAAAAATTGACGTTTCCTTTTTATTAGCTTGAGAATATTGTATTAAGATATATCAAAAAAGAAAACGGCCAATTCGAGGTTATAAACTTATGATTTTATATTTTTTCTAAAACGAGCAATTTTGTGGGTTAACACTCACGCATTTTGCCAGATTTTTATACATAACCAAAAATTGACGTTTCGTATTTTTAGCTTGACAATATTGTATTATGATATATCAAAAAAGACAACGACCAGTTCGAGGTTATATACTTATGATTTTATGATTTTATATTTTTTTTAAAACGAGCAATTTTGTGGGTTAAGACTCACGCATTTTGCCAGATTTTTTTTAAAGAACCAAAAATTGACGTTTCTTGTTTATTAGCTTGAGAATATTGTATTATGATATATCAAAAAAGAAAACGGCCAGTTCGAGGTTATATACTTATGATTTTATGATTTTGTATTTTTTTTAAATGCAATTTTGTGGGTTAACACTCACGCATTTTGCCAGTTTTTTTTACAGAACCAAAAATTGACGTTTCTTGTTTATTAGCTTTAGAATATTGTATTATGATATATCAAAAAAGAAAACGGCCAGTTCGAGGTTATATACTTAAGATATTATGATTTTATATTTTTTCTAAAACGAGCAATTTTGTGGGTTAACACTCAGACATTTTGCCAGATTTTTTTACATAACCAAAAATGGATATTTCCTGTTTATTAGCTTTAGAATATTGTATTATGATATATCAAAAAAGAAATTGGTCAGTTCGAGGTTATATACTTATGGTTTTATGATTTTGTATTTTTTCTAAAACGAGCAATTTTGTGGGTTAACACTCAAGCATTTTGCCAAATTTTTTTACATAACCAAAAATTGAAGTTTCTTGTTTATTAGCTTTAGAATATTATATTATGATATATGAAAAAAGTAATCGGCCAGTTCGAGGGTATATTCTTATAATTTTATGATTTTGTATTTTTTTCGAAAACGAGCAATTTTGTGGGTTAACACTCACGCATTTTGTCACATTTTTATACATAACAAAAAATTGACGTTTCGTATTTTTAGCGTGAGAATATTGTATTATGATATATCAAAAAAGACAACGGCCAGTTCGAGGTTATATACTTATGATTTTATGATTTTATATTTTTTTGAATACGAGCCATTTTGTGGGTTAACACTCACGCATTTTGCCAGATTTTTTTTTGGAACCAAAAATTGATGTTTCTTGTTTATTAGCTTGAGAATATTGTATCATGATATATTAAAAACGAAAACGGCCAGTTCGAGGTTATATACTTATGATTTTATGATTTTGTACTTTTACTAAAACACACCATTTTGTGGGTTAACACTCAAGCATTTTGCCAAAAAATTTTACAGAACCAAAAATTGACGTTTCTTGTTTATTAGCTTGAGAATATTGTATTATGATATATCAAAAAAGAAAACGGCCAGTTCGAGGTTATATACTTATGATTTTATATTTTTTCTAAAACGAGCAATTTTGTGGGTTAACACTCACGCATTTTGCCAGATTTTTATACATAACCAAAAATTAACGTTTCGTATTTTTAGCTTGAGAATATTGTATTATGATATATCAAAAAAGACAACGGCCAGTTCGAGGTTATCTACTTATGATTTTATGATTTTATATTTTTTTGAAAACGAGCAATTTCGTGGGTTAACCCTCACGCATTTTGCCATATTTTTTTTACAGAACCAAAAATTGACGTTTCTTGTTTATTAGCTTGAGAATATTGTATTATGATATATTAAAAAAGAAAACGGCCAGTTCGAGGTTATATACTTATGATATTATGATTTTATATTTTTTCGAAAACGAGCAATTTTGTGGGTTAACACTCACGCATTTTGCCAGATTTTTTTACATAACCAAAAATGGATATTTCTTGTTTATTAGCTTTAGAATATTGTATTATGATATATCAAGAAAGAAATTGGTTAGTTCGAGGTTATATACTTATGATATTATGATTTTATATTTTTTCTAAAACGAGCAATTTTGTGGGTTAACACTCACGCATTTTGCCAGATTTTTATACATAACCAAAAATTGACGTTTCGTATTTTCAGATTGAGAATATTGTATTATGATATATAATAAAAAGACAACGGCCAGTTCGAGGTTATATACTTATGATTTTATGATTTTATATTTTTTTGAAAACGAGCAATTTTGTGGGTTAACACTCACGCATTTTGCCAGATTTTTTTTTTACAGAACCAAAAATTGATTTTTCTTGTTTATTAGCTTGAGAATATTGTATTATGATATATCAAAAAAGAAAACGGCCAGTTCGAGGTTATATACTTATGATATTATGATTTTATATTTTTTCTAAAACGAGCAATTTTGTGGGTTAACACTCACGCATTTTGCCAGATTTTTATACATAACCAAAAATTGACGTTTCGTATTTTCAGATTGAGAATATTGTATTATGATATATAATAAAAAGACAACGGCCAGTTCGAGGTTATATACTTATGATTTTATGATTTTATATTTTTTTGAAAACGAGCAATTTTGTGGGTTAACACTCACGCATTTTGCCAGATTTTTTTTTACAGAACCAAAAATTGATTTTTCTTGTTTATTAGCTTGAGAATATTGTATTATGATATATCAAAAAAGAAAACGGCCAGTTCGAGGTTATATACTTATGATATTATGATTTTATATTTTTTCGAAAACGAGCAATTTTGTGGGTTAACACTCACGTATTTTGCCAGATTTTTTTACATAACCAAAAATGGATATTTCTTGTTTATTAGCTTTAGAATATTGTATTATGATATATCAAAAAAGAAATTGGTCAGTTCGAGGTTATATACTTATGATTTTATGATTTTGTATTTTTACTAAAACACACCATTTTGTGGGTTAACACTCACGCATTTTGCCAGATTTTTTTACAGAACCAAAGATTGAGTTTTCTTGTTTATTAGCTTTAGAATATTGTATTATGATATATCAAAAAAGAAAACGGCCAGTTCGAGGTTATATACTTATGATTTTATGATTTTGTATTTTTTCTAAAACATGCAATTTTGTGGGTTAACACTCAAGCATTTTGCCAGATTTTTTTACATAACCAAAAATTGAAGTTTCTTGTTTATTAGCTTTAGAATATTATATTATGATATATGAAAAAAGAAATCGGCCAATTCGAGGGTATATTCTTATGATTTTATGATATTATATTTTTTTCGAAAACGAGCAATTTTGTGGGTTAACACTCACGCATTTTGCCAGATTTTTATACATAACCAAAAATTGACGTTTCGTATTTTTAGCTTGAGAATATTGTATTATGATATATCAAAAAAACAACGGCCAGTTCGAGGTTATATACTTATGATTTTATGATTTTATATTTTTTCGAAAACGAGCAATTTTGTGGGTTAACACTCACGCATTTTGCCAGATTTTTTTTTTCGGAACAAAAAATTGACGTTTCTTGTTTATTAGCTTGAGAACATTGTATTATGATATATAAAAAACGAAAACGGCCAGTTCGAGGTTATATACTTATGATTTTATGATTTTGTATTTTTTCTAAAACGCACCATTTTGTGGGTTAATACTCATGCATTTTGCCAAAATTTTTTACAGAACCAAAAATTGACGTTTCTTGTTTATTAGCTTGAAAATATTGTATTATGATATATCAAAAAAAAAAACGGCCAGTTCGAGGTTATATACTTATGATTTTATGATTTTGTATTTTTTCAAAAACGAGCAATTTTGTGGGTTAACACTCACGCATTTTGCCAATTTTTTTACAGAACCAAAAATTGACGTTTCTTGTTTATTAGCTTGAAAATATTGTATTATGATATATAAAAAACAAAAACGGCCAATTCAAGGTTATATAATTATGATTTTGTATTTTTACTAAAACGCACCATTTTGTGGGTTAACACTCATGCATTTTGCCAAATTTTTTTATAGAACCAAAAATTGACGTTTCCTTTTTATTAGCTTGAGAATATTGTATTAAGATATATCAAAAAAGAAAACGGCCAGTTCGAGGTTATAAACTTATGATTTTATATTTTTTCTAAAACGAGCAATTTTGTGGGTTAACACTCACGCATTTTGCCAGATTTTTATACATAACCAAAAATTGACGTTTCGTATTTTTAGCTTGACAATATTGTATTATGATATATCAAAAAAGACAACGACCAGTTCGAGGTTATATACTTATGATTTTATGATTTTATATTTTTTTTAAAACGAGCAATTTTGTGGGTTAAGACTCACGCATTTTGCCAGATTTTTTTTAAAGAACCAAAAATTGACGTTTCTTGTTTATTAGCTTGAGAATATTGTATTATGATATATCAAAAAAGAAAACGGCCAGTTCGAGGTTATATACTTATGATTTTATGATTTTGTATTTTTTTTAAATGCAATTTTGTGGGTTAACACTCACGCATTTTGCCAGTTTTTTTTACAGAACCAAAAATTGACGTTTCTTGTTTATTAGCTTTAGAATATTGTATTATGATATATCAAAAAAGAAAACGGCCAGTTCGAGGTTATATACTTAAGATATTATGATTTTATATTTTTTCTAAAACGAGCAATTTTGTGGGTTAACACTCAGACATTTTGCCAGATTTTTTTACATAACCAAAAATGGATATTTCCTGTTTATTAGCTTTAGAATATTGTATTATGATATATCAAAAAAGAAATTGGTCAGTTCGAGGTTATATACTTATGGTTTTATGATTTTGTATTTTTTCTAAAACGAGCAATTTTGTGGGTTAACACTCAAGCATTTTGCCAAATTTTTTTACATAACCAAAAATTGAAGTTTCTTGTTTATTAGCTTTAGAATATTATATTATGATATATGAAAAAAGTAATCGGCCAGTTCGAGGGTATATTCTTATAATTTTATGATTTTGTATTTTTTTCGAAAACGAGCAATTTTGTGGGTTAACACTCACGCATTTTGTCACATTTTTATACATAACAAAAAATTGACGTTTCGTATTTTTAGCGTGAGAATATTGTATTATGATATATCAAAAAAGACAACGGCCAGTTCGAGGTTATATACTTATGATTTTATGATTTTATATTTTTTTGAATACGAGCCATTTTGTGGGTTAACACTCACGCATTTTGCCAGATTTTTTTTTGGAACCAAAAATTGATGTTTCTTGTTTATTAGCTTGAGAATATTGTATCATGATATATTAAAAACGAAAACGGCCAGTTCGAGGTTATATACTTATGATTTTATGATTTTGTACTTTTACTAAAACACACCATTTTGTGGGTTAACACTCAAGCATTTTGCCAAAAAATTTTACAGAACCAAAAATTGACGTTTCTTGTTTATTAGCTTGAGAATATTGTATTATGATATATCAAAAAAGAAAACGGCCAGTTCGAGGTTATATACTTATGATTTTATATTTTTTCTAAAACGAGCAATTTTGTGGGTTAACACTCACGCATTTTGCCAGATTTTTATACATAACCAAAAATTAACGTTTCGTATTTTTAGCTTGAGAATATTGTATTATGATATATCAAAAAAGACAACGGCCAGTTCGAGGTTATCTACTTATGATTTTATGATTTTATATTTTTTTGAAAACGAGCAATTTCGTGGGTTAACCCTCACGCATTTTGCCATATTTTTTTTACAGAACCAAAAATTGACGTTTCTTGTTTATTAGCTTGAGAATATTGTATTATGATATATTAAAAAAGAAAACGGCCAGTTCGAGGTTATATACTTATGATATTATGATTTTATATTTTTTCGAAAACGAGCAATTTTGTGGGTTAACACTCACGCATTTTGCCAGATTTTTTTACATAACCAAAAATGGATATTTCTTGTTTATTAGCTTTAGAATATTGTATTATGATATATCAAGAAAGAAATTGGTTAGTTCGAGGTTATATACTTATGATATTATGATTTTATATTTTTTCTAAAACGAGCAATTTTGTGGGTTAACACTCACGCATTTTGCCAGATTTTTATACATAACCAAAAATTGACGTTTCGTATTTTCAGATTGAGAATATTGTATTATGATATATAATAAAAAGACAACGGCCAGTTCGAGGTTATATACTTATGATTTTATGATTTTATATTTTTTTGAAAACGAGCAATTTTGTGGGTTAACACTCACGCATTTTGCCAGATTTTTTTTTTACAGAACCAAAAATTGATTTTTCTTGTTTATTAGCTTGAGAATATTGTATTATGATATATCAAAAAAGAAAACGGCCAGTTCGAGGTTATATACTTATGATATTATGATTTTATATTTTTTCTAAAACGAGCAATTTTGTGGGTTAACACTCACGCATTTTGCCAGATTTTTATACATAACCAAAAATTGACGTTTCGTATTTTCAGATTGAGAATATTGTATTATGATATATAATAAAAAGACAACGGCCAGTTCGAGGTTATATACTTATGATTTTATGATTTTATATTTTTTTGAAAACGAGCAATTTTGTGGGTTAACACTCACGCATTTTGCCAGATTTTTTTTTACAGAACCAAAAATTGATTTTTCTTGTTTATTAGCTTGAGAATATTGTATTATGATATATCAAAAAAGAAAACGGCCAGTTCGAGGTTATATACTTATGATATTATGATTTTATATTTTTTCGAAAACGAGCAATTTTGTGGGTTAACACTCACGCATTTTGCCAGATTTTTTTACATAACCAAAAATGGATATTTCTTGTTTATTAGCTTTAGAATATTGTATTATGATATATCAAAAAAGAAATTGGTCAGTTCGAGGTTATATACTTATGATTTTATGATTTTGTATTTTTACTAAAACACACCATTTTGTGGGTTAACACTCACGCATTTTGCCAGATTTTTTTACAGAACCAAAGATTGAGTTTTCTTGTTTATTAGCTTTAGAATATTGTATTATGATATATCAAAAAAGAAAACGGCCAGTTCGAGGTTATATACTTATGATTTTATGATTTTGTATTTTTTCTAAAACATGCAATTTTGTGGGTTAACACTCAAGCATTTTGCCAGATTTTTTTACATAACCAAAAATTGAAGTTTCTTGTTTATTAGCTTTAGAATATTATATTATGATATATGAAAAAAGAAATCGGCCAATTCGAGGGTATATTCTTATGATTTTATGATATTATATTTTTTTCGAAAACGAGCAATTTTGTGGGTTAACACTCACGCATTTTGCCAGATTTTTATACATAACCAAAAATTGACGTTTCGTATTTTTAGCTTGAGAATATTGTATTATGATATATCAAAAAAACAACGGCCAGTTCGAGGTTATATACTTATGATTTTATGATTTTATATTTTTTCGAAAACGAGCAATTTTGTGGGTTAACACTCACGCATTTTGCCAGATTTTTTTTTTCGGAACAAAAAATTGACGTTTCTTGTTTATTAGCTTGAGAACATTGTATTATGATATATAAAAAACGAAAACGGCCAGTTCGAGGTTATATACTTATGATTTTATGATTTTGTATTTTTTCTAAAACGCACCATTTTGTGGGTTAATACTCATGCATTTTGCCAAAATTTTTTACAGAACCAAAAATTGACGTTTCTTGTTTATTAGCTTGAAAATATTGTATAATGATATATAAAAAAAACGGCCAGTGCGAGGTTATATACTTATGATTTTATGATTTTGTATATTTTCTAAAACGAGCAATTTTGTGGGTTAACACTCACGCATTTTGCCAGATTTTTTTACATAACCAAAAATGGATATTTCTTGTTTATTACCTTTAGAATATTGTATTATGATATATCAAAAAAGAAATTGGTCAGTTCGAGGTTATATACTTATGAATTTATGATTTTGTATTTTTACTAAAACGTACCATTTTGTGGGTTAACACTCACGCATTTTGCCAGATTTTTTTACAGAACCAAAGATTGAGTTTTCTTGTTTATTAGCTTTAGAATATTGTATTATGATATATCAAAAAAGAAAACGGCCAGTTCGAGGTTATATACTTATGATTTTATGATTTTGTATTTTTTCTAAAACATGCAATTTTGTGGGTTAACACTCAAGCATTTTGCCAGATTTTTTTACATAACCAAAAATTGAAGTTTCTTGTTTATTAGCTTTAGAATATTATATTATGATATATGAAAAAAGAAATCGGCCAATTCGAGGGTATATTCTTATGATTTTATGATATTATATTTTTTTCGAAAACGAGCAATTTTGTGGGTTAACACTCACGCATTTTGCCAGATTTTTATACATAACCAAAAATTGACGTTTCGTATTTTTAGCTTGAGAATATTGTATTATGATATATCAAAAAAACAACGGCCAGTTCGAGGTTATATACTTATGATTTTATGATTTTATATTTTTTCGAAAACGAGCAATTTTGTGGGTTAACACTCACGCATTTTGCCAGATTTTTTTTTTCGGAACAAAAAATTGACGTTTCTTGTTTATTAGCTTGAGAACATTGTATTATGATATATAAAAAACGAAAACGGCCAGTTCGAGGTTATATACTTATGATTTTATGATTTTGTATTTTTTCTAAAACGCACCATTTTGTGGGTTAATACTCATGCATTTTGCCAAAATTTTTTACAGAACCAAAAATTGACGTTTCTTGTTTATTAGCTTGAAAATATTGTATTATGATATATCAAAAAAAAAACGGCCAGTTCGAGGTTATATACTTATGATTTTATGATTTTGTATTTTTTCAAAAACGAGCAATTTTGTGGGTTAACACTCACGCATTTTGCCAATTTTTTTACAGAACCAAAAATTGACGTTTCTTGTTTATTAGCTTGAAAATATTGTATTATGATATATAAAAAACAAAAACGGCCAATTCAAGGTTATATAATTATGATTTTGTATTTTTACTAAAACGCACCATTTTGTGGGTTAACACTCATGCATTTTGCCAAATTTTTTTATAGAACCAAAAATTGACGTTTCCTTTTTATTAGCTTGAGAATATTGTATTAAGATATATCAAAAAAGAAAACGGCCAGTTCGAGGTTATAAACTTATGATTTTATATTTTTTCTAAAACGAGCAATTTTGTGGGTTAACACTCACGCATTTTGCCAGATTTTTATACATAACCAAAAATTGACGTTTCGTATTTTTAGCTTGACAATATTGTATTATGATATATCAAAAAAGACAACGACCAGTTCGAGGTTATATACTTATGATTTTATGATTTTATATTTTTTTTAAAACGAGCAATTTTGTGGGTTAAGACTCACGCATTTTGCCAGATTTTTTTTAAAGAACCAAAAATTGACGTTTCTTGTTTATTAGCTTGAGAATATTGTATTATGATATATCAAAAAAGAAAACGGCCAGTTCGAGGTTATATACTTATGATTTTATGATTTTGTATTTTTTTTAAATGCAATTTTGTGGGTTAACACTCACGCATTTTGCCAGTTTTTTTTACAGAACCAAAAATTGACGTTTCTTGTTTATTAGCTTTAGAATATTGTATTATGATATATCAAAAAAGAAAACGGCCAGTTCGAGGTTATATACTTAAGATATTATGATTTTATATTTTTTCTAAAACGAGCAATTTTGTGGGTTAACACTCAGACATTTTGCCAGATTTTTTTACATAACCAAAAATGGATATTTCTTGTTTATTAGCTTTAGAATATTGTATTATGATATATCAAAAAAGAAATTGGTCAGTTCGAGGTTATATACTTATGATTTTATGATTTTGTATTTTTTCTAAAACGAGCAATTTTGTGGGTTAACACTCAAGCATTTTGCCAAATTTTTTTACATAACCAAAAATTGAAGTTTCTTGTTTATTAGCTTTAGAATATTATATTATGATATATGAAAAAAGTAATCGGCCAGTTCGAGGGTATATTCTTATAATTTTATGATTTTGTATTTTTTTCGAAAACGAGCAATTTTGTGGGTTAACACTCACGCATTTTGTCACATTTTTATACATAACAAAAAATTGACGTTTCGTATTTTTAGCGTGAGAATATTGTATTATGATATATCAAAAAAGACAACGGCCAGTTCGAGGTTATATACTTATGATTTTATGATTTTATATTTTTTTGAATACGAGCCATTTTGTGGGTTAACACTCACGCATTTTGCCAGATTTTTTTTTGGAACCAAAAATTGACGTTTCTTGTTTATTAGCTTGAGAATATTGTATCATGATATATTAAAAACGAAAACGGCCAGTTCGAGGTTATATACTTATGATTTTATGATTTTGTACTTTTACTAAAACACACCATTTTGTGGGTTAACACTCAAGCATTTTGCCAAAAAATTTTACAGAACCAAAAATTGACGTTTCTTGTTTATTAGCTTGAGAATATTGTATTATGATATATCAAAAAAGAAAACGGCCAGTTCGAGGTTATATACTTATGATTTTATATTTTTTCTAAAACGAGCAATTTTGTGGGTTAACACTCACGCATTTTGCCAGATTTTTATACATAACCAAAAATTAACGTTTCGTATTTTTAGCTTGAGAATATTGTATTATGATATATCAAAAAAGACAACGGCCAGTTCGAGGTTATCTACTTATGATTTTATGATTTTATATTTTTTTGAAAACGAGCAATTTCGTGGGTTAACACTCACGCATTTTGCCATATTTTTTTTACAGAACCAAAAATTGACGTTTCTTGTTTATTAGCTTGAGAATATTGTATTATGATATATTAAAAAAGAAAACGGCCAGTTCGAGGTTATATACTTATGATATTATGATTTTATATTTTTTCGAAAACGAGCAATTTTGTGGGTTAACACTCACGCATTTTGCCAGATTTTTTTACATAACCAAAAATGGATATTTCTTGTTTATTAGCTTTAGAATATTGTATTATGATATATCAAGAAAGAAATTGGTTAGTTCGAGGTTATATACTTATGATATTATGATTTTATATTTTTTCTAAAACGAGCAATTTTGTGGGTTAACACTCAAGCATTTTGCCAGATTTTTATACATAACCAAAAATTGACGTTTCGTATTTTCAGATTGAGAATATTGTATTATGATATATAATAAAAAGACAACGGCCAGTTCGAGGTTATATACTTATGATTTTATGATTTTATATTTTTTTGAAAACGAGCAATTTTGTGGGTTAACACTCACGCATTTTGCCAGATTTTTTTTTACAGAACCAAAAATTGATTTTTCTTGTTTATTAGCTTGAGAATATTGTATTATGATATATCAAAAAAGAAAACGGCCAGTTCGAGGTTATATACTTATGATATTATGATTTTATATTTTTTCTAAAACGAGCAATTTTGTGGGTTAACACTCACGCATTTTGCCAGATTTTTATACATAACCAAAAATTGACGTTTCGTATTTTCAGATTGAGAATATTGTATTATGATATATAATAAAAAGACAACGGCCAGTTCGAGGTTATATACTTATGATTTTATGATTTTATATTTTTTTGAAAACGAGCAATTTTGTGGGTTAACACTCACGCATTTTGCCAGATTTTTTTTTACAGAACCAAAAATTGATTTTTCTTGTTTATTAGCTTGAGAATATTGTATTATGATATATCAAAAAAGAAAACGGCCAGTTCGAGGTTATATACTTATGATATTATGATTTTATATTTTTTCGAAAACGAGCAATTTTGTGGGTTAACACTCACGCATTTTGCCAGATTTTTTTACATAACCAAAAATGGATATTTCTTGTTTATTAGCTTTAGAATATTGTATTATGATATATCAAAAAAGAAATTGGTCAGTTCGAGGTTATATACTTATGATTTTATGATTTTGTATTTTTACTAAAACGCACCATTTTGTGGGTTAACACTCACGCATTTTGCCAGATTTTTTTACAGAACCAAAAATTGAGTTTTCTTGTTTATTAGCTTGAGAATATTGTATTATGATATATAAAAAAAGAAAACGGCCAGTTCGAGGTTATATACTTATGATTTTATGATTTTGTATTTTTTCTAAAACATGCAATTTTGTGGGTTGACAGACAAGCATTTTGCCAGAATTTTTTACATAACCAAAAATTGAAGTTTCTTGTTTATTAGCTTTAGAATATTATATTATGATATATGAAAAAAGAAATCGGCCAATTCGAGGGTATATTCTTATGATTTTATGATATTATATTTTTATCGAAAACGAGCAATTTTGTGGGTTAACACTCACGCATTTTGCCAGATTTTTATACATAACCAAAATTTGACGTTTCGTATTTTTAGCTTGAGAATATTGTATTATGATATATAAAAAAAACAACGGCCAGTTCGAGGTTATATACTTATGATTTTATGATTCTATATTTTTTCGAAAACGAGCAATTTTGTGGGTTAACACTCACGCATTTTGCCAGATTTTTTTTTTCGGAACAAAAAATTGACGTTTCTTGTTTATTAGCTTGAGAATATTGTATTATGATATATAAAAAACGAAAACGGCCAGTTCGAGATTATATACTTATGATTTTATGATTTTGTATTTTTTCTAAAACGCACCATTTTGTGGGTTAATACTCATGCATTTTGCCAAAAATTTTTACAGAACCAAAAATTGACGTTTCTTGTTTATTAGCTTGAAAATATTGTATAATGATATATAAAAAAAAGGGCCAGTGCGAGGTTATATACTTATGATTTTATGATTTTGTATTTTTTCTAAAACGAGCAATTTTGTGGGTTAACACTCACGCATTTTGCCAGATTTTTTTTACATAACCAAAAATGGACATTTCTTGTTTATTAGCTTTAGAATATTGTATTATGATATATCAAAAAAGAAATTGGTCAGTTCGAGGTTATATACTTATGAATTTAGGATTTTGTATTTTTACTAAAACGTACCATTTTGTGGGTTAACACTCACGCATTTTGCCAGATTTTTTTACAGAACCAAAGATTGAGTTTTCTTGTTTATTAGCTTTAGAATATTGTATTATGATATATCAAAAAAGAAAACGGCCAGTTCGAGGTTATATACTTATGATTTTATGATTTTGTATTTTTTCTAAAACATGCAATTTTGTGGGTTAACATTCAAGCATTTTGCCAGATTTTTTTACATAACCAAAAATTGAAGTTTCTTGTTTATTAGCTTTAGAATATTATATTATGATATATGAAAAAGAAATCGGCCAATTCGAGGGTATATTCTTATGATTTTATGATATTATATTGTTTTCGAAAACGAGCAATTTTGTGGGTTAACACTCACGCATTTTGCCAGATTTTTATACATAACCAAAAATTGACGTTTCGTATTTTTAGCTTGAGAATATTGTATTATGATATATCAAAAAAACAACGGCCAGTTCGAGGTTATATACTTATGATTTTATGATTTTATATTTTTTCGAAAACGAGCAATTTTGTGGGTTAACACTCACGCATTTTGCCAGATTTTTTTTTTCGGAACAAAAAATTGACGTTTCTTGTTTATTAGCTTGAGAACATTGTATTATGATATATAAAAAACGAAAACGGCCAGTTCGAGGTTATATACTTATGATTTTGTATTTTTTCTAAAACGCACCATTTTGTGGGTTAATACTCATGCATTTTGCCAAAATTTTTTACAGAACCAAAAATTGACGTTTCTTGTTTATTAGCTTGAAAATATTGTATTATGATATATCAAAAAAAAACGGCCAGTTCGAGGTTATATACTTATGATTTTATGATTTTGTATTTTTTCAAAAACGAGCAATTTTGTGGGTTAACACTCACGCATTTTGCCAATTTTTTTACAGAACCAAAAATTGACGTTTCTTGTTTATTAGCTTGAAAATATTGTATTATGATATACAAAAAACAAAAACGGCCAGTTCAAGGTTATATAATTATGATTTTGTATTTTTACTAAAACGCACCATTTTGTGGGTTAACACTCATGCATTTTGCCAAATTTTTTTATAGAACCAAAAATTGACGTTTCCTTTTTATTAGCTTGAGAATATTGTATTAAGATATATCAAAAAAGAAAACGGCCAGTTTGATGTTATAAACTTATGATTTTATGATTTTGTATTTTTTCTAAAACGAACAATTTTGTGAGTTAACACTCACGCATTTTGCCAGTTTTTTTACAGAACCAAAAATTGACGTTTCTTGTTATTAGCTTGAGAATATTGTATTATGATATATCAAAAAAGAAAACGGCCAGTTCGAGGTTATATACTTAAGATATTATGATTTTATATTTTTTCGAAAACGAGCAATTTTGTAGGTTAACACTTACGCATTTTGCCAGATTTTTTTACATAACCAAAAATGGATATTTCGTGTTTATTAGCTTTAGAATATTGTATTATGATATATCAAAAAAGAAACTGGTCAGTTCGAGGTTATATACTTATGAATTTATGATTTTGTATTTTTACTAAAACGCACCATTTTGTGGGTTAACACTCACGCATTTTGCCAGATTTTTTTACAGAACCAAAAATTGACGTTTCTGGTTTATTATTTTGAGAATATTGTATTATGATATATCAAAAAAGAAAACGGCCAGTTCGAGGTTATATGCTTATGATTTTATGATTTTGTATTTTTTCTAAAACGAGCAATTTTGTGGGTTAACACAAAAGCATTTTGCCAGATTTTTTTACATAACCAAAAATTAAAGTTTCTTGTTTATTAGCTTAAGAATATTATATTATGATATATGAAAAAAGAAATCGGCCAGTTCGAGGGTATATTCTTATGATTTTATGATTTTGTATTTTTTTCGAAAACGAGCAATTTTTTGGGGTAACACTCACGCATTTTGCCAAATTTTTTTTCGGAACCAAAAATTGATGTTTCTTTTTTATTAGCTTGAGAATATTGTATTATGATATATAAAAAAAACGGCCAGTTCGAGGTTATTTACTTATGATTTTATGATTTTATACTTTTACTAAAACGCACCATTTTTTTAGTTAACACTCATGCATTTTGTCAACATTTTTTACCGAACTAAAAATTGACGTTTCTTGTTTATTAGCTTGAGAATATTGTATTATGATATATCAAAAAAGAAAACGGCCAGTTCGAGGTTATATACTTATGATTTTATGATTTTGTATTATTTCTAAAATAAGCAATTTTGTGGGTTAACCCTCACGCATTTTTCCAGTTTTTTTACAGAACAAAAAATTGACGTTTTTTTTTATCAACAAATCAAACTTTTTCATTATAAATCAACTTCAAGTCATTACAATATGGATACTACAAGCATTAGCCCAAGCATGGGTTTAATACCTTGTAGGCCCATTTGATTATTTTAAAACATAAGAAATAAAACATTACAACCATAAGCCTTAACTACTCGGCCCAACATTTAGACTATTACAAAAAAATTTAAGCCCAATAAACTATTACAAGATAGAGCTAACTAACTAAATTCTCAGCTATTTTTATAACATTCAAATTTTTTAAACTTCTCTCACTAATCTTCATTTTCACCATTTCACAAATTCTCCCCATGATTTGTTCTTCATTTAAAATCAACCCATCATGTTCAATTTCATTTCTCTGCCTCCATATTACATAAATATATGAAGTAATCATTAAACTCACCATCATTTTCTTCTCTTTACTGGTTAAACCAAGGAACTTTTCTGTTAAATCTTCAAAATCTCTCGGTAACCATCTAATATGACAGATTTTTAGTAGTTTCTGCAATATTCTTTTAGAAAAGGAACATGAGAAAAAAATATGCACATTATCTTCCCCTATAGCCTTACACAAACTACATAAAGGATCAACTTGAGCTCCCCATTCAATCATTCTAAGCTTTGTACTAAGTCTATTTTGAATAGCAAGCCAAGATATAAAAACACACCTGGGGATATTAGCTCTTGACCAAATAAGCTCATACCAGTTGACAATTGTTGTATCAGTATCATTAGTGAGTTTGATAAGGGTTTTTTTTGAAAGAAAACCCTTTCTTATTTGATTCACTCCTTATCTTCTTGTCATCTTGTTTATTAGCTTGAGAATATTGTATTATGATATATAAAAAACGAAAACGGCTAGTTCGAGGTTATATACTTATGATTTTATGATTTTGAACTTTTACTAAAACGCACCATTTTGTGGGTTAACACTCATGCATTTTGCCAAAATTTTTTACAGAACCAAAAATTGACGTTTCTTGTTTATTAGCTTGAGAATATTGTATTATGATATATCAAAAAAGAAAACGGCCAGTTCGAGGTTATATACTTATGATTTGATAATTTTGTATTTTTTCTAAAACGAGCAATTTTGTGGGTTAACACTCCCACATTTTGCCAGTTTTTTTACAGAACCAAAAATTGACGTTTTTTTTTATCAACAAATCAAACTTTTTTGTTATAAATCAACTTCAAGTCATTACAATATGGATACTACAAGCATTAGCCCAAGCATGGGTTTAATACCTTGTAGGCCCATTTGAAACTTTTAAAACATAAGAAATAAAACATTACAACCATAAGCCTTAACTACTCGGCCCAACATTTAGACTATTACAAAAAAATTTAAGCCCAATAAACTATTACAAGATAGAGCTAACTAACTAAATTCTCAGCTATTTTTATAACATTCAAATTTTTTAAACTCCTTTCACTAATCTTCATTTTCACCATTTCACAAATTCTCCCCATGATTTGTTCTTCATTTAAAATCAACCCATCATGTTCAATTTCATTTCTCTGCCTCCATATTACATAAATATATGAAGTAATCATTAAACTCACCATCATTTTCTTCTCTTTACTGGTTAAACCAAGGAACTTTTCTGTTAAATCTTCAAAATCTCTCGGTAACCATCTAATATCACAGATTTTTAGTAGTTTCTGCAATATTCTTTTAGAAAAGGAACATGAGAAAAAAATATGCACATTATCTTCCCCTATAGCCTTACACAAACTACATAAAGGATCAACTTGAGCTCCCCATTCAATCATTCTAAGCTTTGTACTAAGTCTATTTTGAATAGCAAGCCAAGATATAAAAACACACCTGGGGACATTAGCTCTTGACCAAATAAGCTCATACCAGTTGACAATTGTTGTATCAGTATCATTAGTGAGTTTGATAAGGGTTTTTTTTGAAAGAAAACCCTTTCTTATTTGATTCACTCCTTATCTTCTTGTCATCTTATTTATTAGTTTGACTATATTGTATTATGATATATAAAAAACGAAAACGGCTAGTTCGAGGTTATATACTTATGATTTTATGATTTTGTACTTTTACTAAAACGCACCATTTTGTGGGTTAACACTCATGCATTTTGCCAAATTTTTTTACAAAACCAAAAATTGACGTTTCTTGTTTATTAGCTTGAGAATATTGTATTATGATATAATAAAAAAGAAAACAGCCAGTTCGAGGTTATATACTTATGATTTTATGATTTTGTATTTTTTCTAAAACACACCATTTTCTGGGTTAACAGTCACGCATTTTGCCAGATTTTTTTACAGAACCAAAAATTGACGTTTCTTGTTTATTAGCTTGAGAATATTGTATTATGATATATAAAAAAAGAAAACGGCCAGTTCGAGGTTATATACTTATGATTTTATGATTTTGTATTTTTTCTAAAACGAGCAATTTTGTGGGTTAACACTCAAGCATTTTGCCTGATTTTTTTACATTGAAGTTTCTTGTTTATTAGCTTTAGAATATTATATTATGATATATGAAAAAAGAAATCAGCCAGTAGGAAGGTATATTCTTATGATTTTGTATTTTTTTCGAAAACGAGCAATTTCTTGGGTTAACACTCACGCATTTTGCAAGATTTTTATACATAACCAAAAATTGACGTTTCGTATTTTTAGCTTGAGAATATTGTATTATGATATATCAAAAAAGACAACGGCCAGTTCGAGGTTATATACTTATGATTTTATGATTTTATATTTTTTTAAAAACGAGCAATTTTGTGGGTTAACACTCAAGCATTTTGCCTGATTTTTTTACATTCAAGTTTCTTGTTTATTAGCTTTAGAATATTATATTATGATATATGAAAAAAGAAATCGGCCAGTAAGAAGGTATATTCTTATGATTTTATGAGTTTATATTTTTTTCGAAAACGAGCAATTTTGTGGGTTAACACTCACGCATTTTGCCAGATTTTTATACATAACCAAAAATTGACGTTTCGTATTTTTAGCTTGAGAATATTGTATTATGATATATCAAAAAAGACAACGGCCAGATCGAGGTTATATACTTATGACTTTATGATTTTATATTTTTTTTTAAACGAGCAATTTTGTGTGTTAACACTCACGCATTTTGCCAGATTTTTTTTACAGAACCAAAAATTAACGTTTCTTGTTTATTAGCTTTAGAATATTGTATTATGATATATAAAAAACGAAAACAGCCAGTTCGAGGTTATATACTTATAATTTTATGATTTTGTACTTTTACTAAAACGCACCATTTTGTGGGTTAACACTCATGCATTTTGTCAAAATTTTTTACAGAACCAAAAATTGACGTTTCTTGTTTATTAGCTTGAGAATATTGTATTATGATATAACAAAAAAGAAAACGGCCAGTTCGAGGTTATATACTTAAGATATTATTATTTTATATTTTTTCTAAAACAAGCAATTTTGTGGGTTAACACACACGCATTTTGTCAGATTTTTTTACATAACCAAAAATTGATATTTCTTGTTTATTAGCTTTAGAATATTGTATTATGATATATCAAAAAAGAAACTGGTCAGTTCGAGGTTATATACTTATGATTTTATGATTTTGTATTTTTACTAAAACGCACCATTTTGTGGGTTAACACTCACGCATTTTGCCAGATTTTTTTACAGAACCAAAAATTGACATTTCTTGTTTATTAGCTTGAGAATATTGTATTATGATATATAAAAAACGAAAACAGCCAGTTCGAGGTTATATAATTATGATTTTATGATTTTGTACTTTTACTAAAACGCACCATTTTGTGGGTTAACACTCATGCATTTTGCCAAATTTTTTTACAGAACCAAAAATTGACGTTTCTTGTTTATTAGCTTGAGATTATTGTATTATGAAATATCAAAAAAGAAAACGTCCAGTTCGAGGTTATATACTTATGATTTTATGATTTTGTATTTTTTCTAAAACGAGCAATTTTGTGGGTTAACACTCAAACATTTTGCCAGATTTTTTTACATAACCAAAAATTGAAGTTTCTTATTTATTAGCTTTAGAATATTATATTATGATATATGAAAAAAGAAATCTGCCAGTTCGAGGGTATATTCTTATGGTTTCATGATTTTGTATTTTTTTCGAAAACGAGCAATTTTTAGGGTTAACACACTCTCGCATTTTACCAGATTTTTATACATAACCAAAATTTGACGTTTCGTATTTTTAGCTTGAGAATATTGTATTATGATATATCAAAAAATACAACGGCCAGTTCGAGGTTATATACTTATGATTTTATGATTTTATATTTTTTCGAAAACGAGCAATTTTGTGGGTTAACACTTACGCATTTTGCAAGATTTTTTTTACAGATTCAAATATTGACGTTTCTTGTTTATTAACTTGAGAATATTGTATTATGAAATATAAAAAACGAAAACAGCCAGTTCGAGGTTATATACTTAAGATTTTATGATTTTGTACTTTTACTAAAACCTACCATTTTGTGGGTTAACACTAATGCATTTTGCCAAAATTTTTTACAGAACAAAAATTAACGTTTCTTGTTTATTAGCTTGAGAATATTGTATTATGATATATCAAAAAAGAAAACGGTCAGTTCGAGGTTATATACTTATGATTTTATGATTTTGTATTTTTTCTAAAACGAGCAATTTTGTGGGTTAACACTCACGCATTTTGCTAGTTTTTTTATAGAACCAAAAATTGACGTTTCTTGTTTATTAGCTTGACAATATTGTATTATGATATATCAAAAAAGAAAACGGCCAGTTCGAGGTTATATACTTAAGATATTATGATTTTATATTTTTTCTAAAACGAGCAATTTTGTGGGTTAACACTCACGCATTTTACCAGATTTTTTTTACATAACCAAAAATTGATATTTCTTGTTTATTAGTTTTAGAATATTGTATTATGATATATCAAAAAAGAAATTGGTCAGTTCGAGGTTATATACTTATGATTTTATGATTTTGTATATTTGCTAAAACGCACCATTTTGTGGGTTAACACTCACGCATATTGCCAGATTTTTTTTTAGAACCAAAAATTGACGTTTCTTGTTTATTAGCTCACTCAAGCATTTTGCCAGATTTTTTTACATAACCAAAAATTGAAGTTTCTTGTTTATTAGCTTTAGAATATTATATTATGATATATGAAAAAATAAATCGGCCAGTTCGAGGGTATATTCTTATGATTTTATGATTTTGTATTTTTTTTAAAAACGAGCAATTTTGTGGGTTAACACTCACGCATTTTACCAGATTTTTATGCATAACAAGAAATTGACGTTTCGTATTTTTAGCTTGAGAATATTGTATTATGATATATCAAAAAATACAACGGCCAGTTCGAGGTTATATACTTATGATTTTATGATTTTATATTTTTTCGAAAACAAGTAATTTTGTGGGTTAACACTTACGCATTTTGGCAGATTTTTTTTTACAGATTCAAATATTGACGTTTCTTGTTTATTAGCTTGAGAATATTGTATTATGAAATATAAAAAACGAAAACAACCAGTTCGAGGTTATATACTTAAGATTTTATGATTTTGTACTTTTACTAAAACGCACCATTTTGTGGGTTAACACTAATGCATTTTGCCAAAAAATTTTACAGAACAAAAAATTAACGTTTCTTGTTTATTAGCTTGAGAATATTGTATTATGATATATCAAAAAAGAAAACGGCCAGTTTGAGGTTATATACTTATGATTTTATGATTTTGTTTTTTCTAAAACGAGCAATTTTGTGGGTTAACACTCACGCATTTTGCTAGTTTTTTTACATAACAAAAAATTGACGTTTCTTGTTTATTAGCTTGACAATATTGTATTATGATATATCAAAAAAGAAAACGGCCAGTTCGAGGTTATATACTTAAGATATTATGATTTTATATTTTTTCTAAAACGAGCAATTTTGTGGGTTAACACTCACGCATTTTGCCAGATTTTTTTTACATAACCAAAAATTGATATTTCTTGTTTATTAGTTTTAGAATATTGTATTATGATATATCAAAAAAGAAATTGGTCAGTTTGAAGTTATATACTTATGATTTTATGGTTTTGTATATTTACTAAAACGCACCATTTTGTGGGTTAACAGTCACGCATATTGCCAGATTTTTTTACAGAACCAAAAATTGACGTTTCTTGTTTATTAGCTCACTCAAGCATTTTGCCAGATTTTTTTACATAACCAAAAATTGAAGTTTCTTGTTTATTAGCTTTAGAATATTATATTATGATATATGAAAAAATAAATCGGCCAGTTCGAGGGTATATTCTTATGATTTTATGATTTTGTATTTTTTTAAAAAACGAGCAATTTTGTGGGTTAACACTCACGCATTTTACCAGATTTTTATGCATAACAAGAAATTGACGTTTCGTATTTTTAGCTTGAGAATATTGTATTATGATATATCAAAAAATACAACGGCCAGTTCGAGGTTATATACTTATGATTTTATGATTTTATATTTTTTCGAAAACAAGTAATTTTGTGGGTTAACACTTACGCATTTTGGCAGATTTTTTTTACAGATTCAAATATTGACGTTTCTTGTTTATTAGCTTGAGAATATTGTATTATGAAATATAAAAAACGAAAACAACCAGTTCGAGGTTATATACTTATGATTTTATGATTTTGTACTTTTACTAAAACGCACTATTTTGTGGGTTAACAATAATGCATTTTGCCAAAAAAATTTACAGAACAAAAAATTAACGTTTCTTGTTTATTAGCTTAAGAATATTGTATTATGATATATCAAAAAAGAAAACGGCCAGTTCGAGGTTATATACTTATGATTTTATGATTTTGTATTTTTTCTAAAACGAGCAATTTTGTGGGTTAACACTCACGCATTTTGCTAGTTTTTTTATAGAACCAAAAATTGACGTTTCTTGTTTATTAGCTTGACAATATTGTATTATGATATATCAAAAAAGAAAACGGCCAGTTCGAGGTTATATACTTAAGATATTATGATTTTATATTTTTTCTAAAACGAGCAATTTTGTGGGTTAACACTCACGCATTTTGCCAGATTTTTTTTACATAACCAAAAATTGATATTTCTTGTTTATTAGTTTTAGAATATTGTATTATGATATATCAAAAAAGAAATTGGTCAGTTTGAAGTTATATACTTATGATTTTATGGTTTTGTATATTTACTAAAACGCACCATTTTGTGGGTTAACAGTCACGCATATTGCCAGATTTTTTTACAGAACCAAAAATTGACGTTTCTTGTTTATTAGCTCACTCAAGCATTTTGCCAGATTTTTTTACATAACCAAAAATTGAAGTTTCTTGTTTATTAGCTTTAGAATATTATATTATGATATATGAAAAAATAAATCGGCCAGTTCGAGGGTATATTCTTATGATTTTATGATTTTGTATTTTTTTTAAAAACGAGCAATTTTGTGGGTTAACACTCACGCATTTTACCAGATTTTTATGCATAACAAGAAATTGACGTTTCGTATTTTTAGCTTGAGAATATTGTATTATGATATATCAAAAAATACAACGGCCAGTTCGAGGTTATATACTTATGATTTTATGATTTTATATTTTTTCGAAAACAAGTAATTTTGTGGGTTAACACTTACGCATTTTGGCAGATTTTTTTTACAGATTCAAATATTGACGTTTCTTGTTTATTAGCTTGAGAATATTGTATTATGAAATATAAAAAACGAAAACAACCAGTTCGAGGTTATATACTTATGATTTTATGATTTTGTACTTTTACTAAAACGCACTATTTTGTGGGTTAACAATAATGCATTTTGCCAAAAAAATTTACAGAACAAAAAATTAACGTTTCTTGTTTATTAGCTTAAGAATATTGTATTATGATATATCAAAAAAGAAAACGGCCAGTTCGAGGTTATATACTTATGATTTTATGATTTTGTATTTTTTCTAAAACGAGCAATTTTGTGGGTTAACACTCACGCATTTTGCTAGTTTTTTTATAGAACCAAAAATTGACGTTTCTTGTTTATTAGCTTGACAATATTGTATTATGATATATCAAAAAAGAAAACGGCCAGTTCGAGGTTATATACTTAAGATATTATGATTTTATATTTTTTCTAAAACGAGCAATTTTGTGGGTTAACACTCACGCATTTTGCCAGATTTTTTTTACATAACCAAAAATTGATATTTCTTGTTTATTAGTTTTAGAATATTGTATTATGATATATCAAAAAAGAAATTGGTCAGTTTGAAGTTATATACTTATGATTTTATGGTTTTGTATATTTACTAAAACGCACCATTTTGTGGGTTAACAGTCACGCATATTGCCAGATTTTTTTACAGAACCAAAAATTGACGTTTCTTGTTTATTAGCTCACTCAAGCATTTTGCCAGATTTTTTTACATAACCAAAAATTGAAGTTTCTTGTTTATTAGCTTTAGAATATTATATTATGATATATGAAAAAATAAATCGGCCAGTTCGAGGGTATATTCTTATGATTTTATGATTTTGTATTTTTTTAAAAAACGAGCAATTTTGTGGGTTAACACTCACGCATTTTACCAGATTTTTATGCATAACAAGAAATTGACGTTTCGTATTTTTAGCTTGAGAATATTGTATTATGATATATCAAAAAATACAACGGCCAGTTCGAGGTTATATACTTATGATTTTATGATTTTATATTTTTTCGAAAACAAGTAATTTTGTGGGTTAACACTTACGCATTTTGGCAGATTTTTTTTACAGATTCAAATATTGACGTTTCTTGTTTATTAGCTTGAGAATATTGTATTATGAAATATAAAAAACGAAAACAACCAGTTCGAGGTTATATACTTATGATTTTATGATTTTGTACTTTTACTAAAACGCACTATTTTGTGGGTTAACAATAATGCATTTTGCCAAAAAAATTTACAGAACAAAAAATTAACGTTTCTTGTTTATTAGCTTAAGAATATTGTATTATGATATATCAAAAAAGAAAACGGCCAGTTCGAGGTTATATACTTATGATTTTATGATTTTGTATTTTTTCTAAAACGAGCAATTTTGTGGGTTAACACTCACGCATTTTGCTAGTTTTTTTATAGAACCAAAAATTGACGTTTCTTGTTTATTAGCTTGACAATATTGTATTATGATATATCAAAAAAGAAAACGGCCAGTTCGAGGTTATATACTTAAGATATTATGATTTTATATTTTTTCTAAAACGAGCAATTTTGTGGGTTAACACTCACGCATTTTGCCAGATTTTTTTTACATAACCAAAAATTGATATTTCTTGTTTATTAGTTTTAGAATATTGTATTATGATATATCAAAAAAGAAATTGGTCAGTTTGAAGTTATATACTTATGATTTTATGGTTTTGTATATTTACTAAAACGCACCATTTTGTGGGTTAACAGTCACGCATATTGCCAGATTTTTTTACAGAACCAAAAATTGACGTTTCTTGTTTATTAGCTCACTCAAGCATTTTGCCAGATTTTTTTACATAACCAAAAATTGAAGTTTCTTGTTTATTAGCTTTAGAATATTATATTATGATATATGAAAAAATAAATCGGCCAGTTCGAGGGTATATTCTTATGATTTTATGATTTTGTATTTTTTTAAAAAACGAGCAATTTTGTGGGTTAACACTCACGCATTTTACCAGATTTTTATGCATAACAAGAAATTGACGTTTCGTATTTTTAGCTTGAGAATATTGTATTATGATATATCAAAAAATACAACGGCCAGTTCGAGGTTATATACTTATGATTTTATGATTTTATATTTTTTCGAAAACAAGTAATTTTGTGGGTTAACACTTACGCATTTTGGCAGATTTTTTTTACAGATTCAAATATTGACGTTTCTTGTTTATTAGCTTGAGAATATTGTATTATGAAATATAAAAAACGAAAACAACCAGTTCGAGGTTATATACTTATGATTTTATGATTTTGTACTTTTACTAAAACGCACTATTTTGTGGGTTAACAATAATGCATTTTGCCAAAAAAATTTACAGAACAAAAAATTAACGTTTCTTGTTTATTAGCTTAAGAATATTGTATTATGATATATCAAAAAAGAAAACGGCCAGTTCGAGGTTATATACTTATGATTTTATGATTTTGTATTTTTTCTAAAACGAGCAATTTTGTGGGTTAACACTCACGAATTTTGCTAGTTTTTTTACAGAACAAAAAATTGACGTTTCTTGTTTATTAGCTTGACAATATTGTATTATGATATATCAAAAAAGAAAACGGTCAGTTCGAGGTTATATACTTAAGATATTATGATTTTATATTTTTTTCAAAAACGAGCAATTTTGTGGGTTAACACTCACGCATATTGCCAGATTTTTTTTTAGAACCAAAAATTGACGTTTCTTGTTTATTAGCTCAATCAAGCATTTTGCCAGATTTTTTTACATAACCAAAAATTGAAGTTTCTTGTTTATTAGCTTTAGAATATTATATTATGATATATGAAAAAATAAATCGGCCAGTTCGAGGGTATATTCTTATGATTTTATGATTTTGTATTTTTTTTAAAAACGAGCAATTTTGTGGGTTAACACTCACGCATTTTACCAGATTTTTATGCATAACAAGAAATTGACGTTTCGTATTTTTAGCTTGAGAATATTGTATTATGATATATCAAAAAATACAACGGCCAGTTCGAGGTTATATACTTATGATTTTATGATTTTATATTTTTTCGAAAACAAGTAATTTTGTGGGTTAACACTTACGCATTTTGCCAGATTTTTTTTACAGATTCAAATATTGACGTTTCTTGTTTATTAGCTTGAGAATATTGTATTATGAAATATAAAAAACGAAAACAACCAGTTCGAGGTTATATACTTAAGATTTTATGATTTTGTACTTTTACTAAAACGCACCATTTTGTGGGTTAACACTAATGCATTTTGCCAAAAAATTTTACAGAACAAAAAATTAACGTTTCTTGTTTATTAGCTTGAGAATATTGTATTATGATATATCAAAAAAGAAAACGGCCAGTTTGAGGTTATATACTTATGATTTTATGATTTTGTATTTTTTCTAAAACGAGCAATTTTGTGGGTTAACACTCACGCATTTTGCTAGTTTTTTTACAGAACAAAAAATTGACGTTTCTTGTTTATTAGCTTGACAATATTGTATTATGATATATCAAAAAAGAAAACGGCCAGTTCGAGGTTATATACTTAAGATATTATGATTTTATATTTTTTCTAAAACGAGCAATATTGTGGGTTAACACTCACGCATTTTGCCAGATTTTTTTTACATAACCAAAAATTGATATTTCTTGTTTATTAGTTTTAGAATATTGTATTATGATATATCAAAAAAGAAATTGGTCATTTCGAGGTTATATACTTATGATTTTATGGTTTTGTATATTTACTAAAAGCACCATTTTGTGGGTTAACAGTCACGCATATTGCCAGATTTTTTTACAGAACCAAAAATTGACGTTTCTTGTTTATTAGCTCACTCAAGCATTTTGCCAGATTTTTTTACATAACCAAAAATTGAAGTTTCTTGTTTATTAGCTTTAGAATATTATATTATGATATATGAAAAAATAAATCGGCCAGTTCGAGGGTATATTCTTATGATTTTATCATTTTGTATTTTTTTTAAAAACGAGCAATTTTGTGGGTTAACACTCACGCATTTTACCAGATTTTTATGCATAACAAGATATTGACGTTTCGTATTTTTAGCTTGAGAATATTGTATTATGATATATCAAAAAATACAACGGCCAGTTCGAGGTTATATACTTATGATTTTATGATTTTATATTTTTTCGAAAACAAGTAATTTTGTGGGTTAACACTTACGCATTTTGCCAGATTTTTTTTACAGATTCAAATATTGACGTTTCTTGTTTATTAGCTTGAGAATATTGTATTATGAAATATAAAAAACGAAAACAACCAGTTCGAGGTTATATACTTAAGATTTTATGATTTTGTACTTTTACTAAAACGCACCATTTTGTGGGTTAACACTAATGCATTTTTCCAAAAAATTTTACAGAACAAAAAATTAACGTTTCTTGTTTATTAGCTTGAGAATATTGTATTATGATATATCAAAAAAGAAAACGGCCAGTTTGAGGTTATATACTTATGATTTTATGATTTTGTATTTTTTCTAAAACGAGCAATTTTGTGGGTTAACACTCACGCATTTTGCTAGTTTTTTTACAGAACAAAAAATTGACGTTTCTTGTTTATTAGCTTGACAATATTGTATTATGATATATCAAAAAAGAAAACGGCCAGTTCGAGGTTATATACTTAAGATATTATGATTTTATATTTTTTCTAAAACGAGCAATTTTGTGGGTTAACACTCACGCATTTTGCCAGATTTTTTTTACATAACCAAAAATTGATATTTCTTGTTTATTAGTTTTAGAATATTGTATTATGATATATCAAAAAAGAAATTGGTCAGTTCGAGGTTATATACTTATGATTTTATGGTTTTGTATATTTACTAAAACGCACCATTTTTTGGGTTAACAGTCACGCATATTGCCAGATTTTTTTACAGAACCAAAAATTGACGTTTCTTGTTTATTAGCTCACTCAAGCATTTTGCCATATTTTTTTACATAACCAAAAATTGAAGTTTCTTGTTTATTAGCTTTAGAATATTATATTATGATATATGAAAAAATAAATCGGCCAGTTCGAGGGTATATTCTTATGATTTTATCATTTTGTATTTTTTTTAAAAACGAGCAATTTTGTGGGTTAACACTCACGCATTTTACCAGATTTTTATGCATAACAAGATATTGACGTTTCGTATTTTTAGCTTGAGAATATTGTATTATGATATATCAAAAAATACAACGGCCAGTTCGAGGTTATATACTTATGATTTTATGATTTTATATTTTTTCGAAAACAAGTAATTTTGTGGGTTAACACTTACGCATTTTGCCAGATTTTTTTTACAGATTCAAATATTGACGTTTCTTGTTTATTAGCTTGAGAATATTGTATTATGAAATATAAAAAACGAAAACAACCAGTTCGAGGTTATATACTTAAGATTTTATGATTTTGTACTTTTACTAAAACGCACCATTTTGTGGGTTAACACTAATGCATTTTTCCAAAAAATTTTACAGAACAAAAAATTAACGTTTCTTGTTTATTAGCTTGAGAATATTGTATTATGATATATCAAAAAAGAAAACGGCCAGTTTGAGGTTATATACTTATGATTTTATGATTTTGTATTTTTTCTAAAACGAGCAATTTTGTGGGTTAACACTCACGCATTTTGCTAGTTTTTTTACAGAACAAAAAATTGACGTTTCTTGTTTATTAGCTTGACAATATTGTATTATGATATATCAAAAAAGAAAACGGCCAGTTCGAGGTTATATACTTAAGATATTATGATTTTATATTTTTTCTAAAACGAGCAATTTTGTGGGTTAACACTCACGCATTTTGCCAGATTTTTTTTACATAACCAAAAATTGATATTTCTTGTTTATTAGTTTTAGAATATTGTATTATGATATATCAAAAAAGAAATTGGTCAGTTCGAGGTTATATACTTATGATTTTATGGTTTTGTATATTTACTAAAACGCACCATTTTTTGGGTTAACAGTCACGCATATTGCCAGATTTTTTTACAGAACCAAAAATTGACGTTTCTTGTTTATTAGCTCACTCAAGCATTTTGCCATATTTTTTTACATAACCAAAAATTGAAGTTTCTTGTTTATTAGCTTTAGAATATTATATTATGATATATGAAAAAATAAATCGGCCAGTTCGAGGGTATATTCTTATGATTTTATCATTTTGTATTTTTTTTAAAAACGAGCAATTTTGTGGGTTAACACTCACGCATTTTACCAGATTTTTATGCATAACAAGAAATTGACGTTTCGTATTTTTAGCTTGAGAATATTGTATTATGATATATCAAAAAATACAACGGCCAGTTCGAGGTTATATACTTATGATTTTATGATTTTATATTTTTTCGAAAACAAGTAATTTTGTGGGTTAACACTTACGCATTTTGGCAGATTTTTTTTTACAGATTCAAATATTGACGTTTCTTGTTTATTAGCTTGAGAATATTGTATTATGAAATATAAAAAACGAAAACAACCAGTTCGAGGTTATATACTTATGATTTTATGATTTTGTACTTTTACTAAAACGCACCATTTTGTGGGTTAACACTAATGCATTTTGCCAAAAAAATTTACAGAACAAAAAATTAACGTTTCTTGTTTATTAGCTTGAGAATATTGTATTATGATATATCAAAAAAGAAAACGGCCAGTTCGAGGTTATATACTTATGATTTTATGATTTTGTATTTTTTCTAAAACGAGCAATTTTGTGGGTTAACACTCACGAATTTTGCTAGTTTTTTTACAGAACAAAAAATTGACGTTTCTTGTTTATTAGCTTGACAATATTGTATTATGATATATCAAAAAAGAAAACGGTCAGTTCGAGGTTATATACTTAAGATATTATGATTTTATATTTTTTTCAAAAACGAGCAATTTTGTGGGTTAACACTCACGCATATTGCCAGATTTTTTTTAGAACCAAAAATTGACGTTTCTTGTTTATTAGCTCACTCAAGCATTTTGCCAGATTTTTTTACATAACCAAAAATTGAAGTTTCTTGTTTATTAGCTTTAGAATATTATATTATGATATATGAAAAAATAAATCGGCCAGTTCGAGGGTATATTCTTATGATTTTATGATTTTGTATTTTTTTTAAAAACGAGCAATTTTGTGGGTTAACATTCACGCATTTTACCAGATTTTTATGCATAACAAGAAATTGACGTTTCGTATTTTTAGCTTGAGAATATTGTATTATGATATATCAAAAAATACAACGGCCAGTTCGAGGTTATATACTTATGATTTTATGATTTTATATTTTTTCGAAAACAAGTAATTTTGTGGGTTAACACTTACGCATTTTGGCAGATTTTTTTTTACAGATTCAAATATTGACGTTTCTTGTTTATTAGCTTGAGAATACTGTATTATGAAATATAAAAAACGAAAACAACCAGTTCGAGGTTATATACTTATGATTTTATGATTTTGTACTTTTACTAAAACGCACCATTTTGTGGGTTAACACTAATGCATTTTGCCAAAAAAATTTACAGAACAAAAAATTAACGTTTCTTGTTTATTAGCTTGAGAATATTGTATTATGATATATCAAAAAAGAAAACGGCCAGTTCGAGGTTATATACTTATGATTTTATGATTTTGTATTTTTTCTAAAACGAGCAATTTTGTGGGTTAACACTCACGAATTTTGCTAGTTTTTTTACAGAACAAAAAATTGACGTTTCTTGTTTATTAGCTTGACAATATTGTATTATGATATATCAAAAAAGAAAACGGTCAGTTCGAGGTTATATACTTAAGATATTATGATTTTATATTTTTTTCAAAAACGAGCAATTTTGTGGGTTAACACTCACGCATATTGCCAGATTTTTTTTAGAACCAAAAATTGACGTTTCTTGTTTATTAGCTCACTCAAGCATTTTGCCAGATTTTTTTACATAACCAAAAATTGAAGTTTCTTGTTTATTAGCTTTAGAATATTATATTATGATATATGAAAAAATAAATCGGCCAGTTCGAGGGTATATTCTTATGATTTTATGATTTTGTATTTTTTTTTAAAAACGAGCAATTTTGTGGGTTAACATTCACGCATTTTACCAGATTTTTATGCATAACAAGAAATTGACGTTTCGTATTTTTAGCTTGAGAATATTGTATTATGATATATCAAAAAATACAACGGCCAGTTCGAGGTTATATACTTATGATTTTATGATTTTATATTTTTTCGAAAACAAGTAATTTTGTGGGTTAACACTTACGCATTTTGGCAGATTTTTTTTACAGATTCAAATATTGACGTTTCTTGTTTATTAGCTTGAGAATATTGTATTATGAAATATAAAAAACGAAAACAACCAGTTCGAGGTTATATACTTATGATTTTATGATTTTGTACTTTTACTAAAACGCACTATTTTGTGGGTTAACACTAATACATTTTGCCAAAAAAATTTACAGAACAAAAAATTAACGTTTCTTGTTTATTAGCTTGAGAATATTGTATTATGATATATCAAAAAAGAAAACGGCCAGTTCGAGGTTATATACTTATGATTTTATGATTTTGAATTTTTTCTAAAACGAGCAATTTTGTGGGTTAACACTCACGCATTTTGCTAGTTTTTTTACAGAACAAAAAATTGACGTTTCTTGTTTATTAGCTTGACAATATTGTATTATGATATATCAAAAAAGAAAACGGCCAGTTCGAGGTTATATACTTAAGATATTATGATTTTATATTTTTTTCAAAAACGAGCAATTTTGTGGGTTAACACTCACGCATATTGCCAGATTTTTTTACAGAACCAAAAATTGACGTTTCTTGTTTATTAGCTCACTCAAGCATTTTGCCAGATTTTTTTACATAACCAAAAATTGAAGTTTCTTGTTTATTAGCTTTAGAATATTATATTATGATATATGAAAAAATAAATCGGCCAGTTCGAGGGTATATTCTTATGATTTTATGATTTTGTATTTTTTTCAAAAACGAGCAATTTTGTGGGTTAACACTCACGCATTTTACCATATTTTTATGCATAACAAAAAATTGACGTTTTGTATTTTTAGCTTGAGAATATTGTATTATGATATATCAAAAAATACAACGGCCAGTTCGAGGTTATATACTTATGATTTTATAATTTTATGATTTTATATTTTTTCGAAAACAAGTAATTTTGTGGGTTAACACTTACGCATTTTGCCAGATTTATTTTTACAGATTCAAATATTGACGTGTCTTGTTTATTAGCTTGAGAATATTGTATTATGTAATATAAAAAACGAAAACAACCAGTTCGAGGTTATATACTTATGATTTTATGATTTTGTACTTTTACTAAAACGCACCATTTTGTGGGTTAACACTGATGCATTTTGCTAAAAAAATTTACAGAACAAAAAATTAACGTTTCTTGTTTATTAGCTTGAGAATATTGTATTAAGATATATCAAAAAAGAAAACGGCCAGTTCGAGGTTATATACTTATGATTTTATGATTTTGTATTTTTTCTAAAACGAGCAATTTTGTGGGTTAACACTCACGCATTTTGCTAGTTTTTTTACAGAACAAAAAATTGACGTTTATTGTTTATTAGCTTGACAATATTGTATTATGATATATCAAAAAAGAAAACGGCCAGTTCGAGGTTATATACTTAAGATATTATGATTTTATATTTTTTTCAAAAACGAGCAATTTTGTGGGTTAACACTCACGCATATTGCCAGATTTTTTTACAGAACCAAAAATTGACGTTTCTTGTTTATTAGCTCACTCAAGCATTTTGCCAGATTTTTTTACATAACCAAAAATTGAAGTTTCTTGTTTATTAGCTTTAGAATATTATATTATGATATATGAAAAAATAAATCGGCCAGTTCGAGGGTATATTCTTATGATTTTATGATTTTGTATTTTTTTTAAAAACGAGCAATTTTGTGGGTTAACACTCACGCATTTTACCAGATTTTTATGCATAACAAGAAATTGACGTTTCGTATTTTTAGCTTGAGAATATTGTATTATGATATATCAAAAAATACAACGGCCAGTTCGAGGTTATATACTTATGATTTTATGATTTTATATTTTTTCGAAAACGAGCAATTTTGTGGGTTAACAATTACGCATTTTGCCAGATTTATTTTTACAGATTCAAATATTGACGTTTCTTGTTTATTAGCTTGAGAATATTGTATTATGAAATATAAAAAACGAAAACAACCAGTTCGAGGTTATATACTTATGATTTTATGATTTTGTACTTTTACTAAAACGCACCATTTTGTGGTTTAACACTAATGCATTTTGCCAAAAAAATTTACAGAACAAAAAATTAACGTTTCTTGTTTATTAGCTTGAGAATATTGTATTATGATATATCAAAAAAGAAAACGGCCAGTTCGAGGTTATATACTTATGATTTTATGATTTTGTATTTTTTCTAAAACGAGCAATTTTGTGGGTTAACACTCACGCATTTTGCTAGTTTTTTTACAGAACAAAAAATTGACGTTTCTTGTTTATTAGCTTGACAATATTGTATTATGATATATCAAAAAAGAAAACGGCCAGTTCGAGGTTATATACTTAAGATATTATGATTTTATATTTTTTTCAAAAACGAGCAATTTTGTGGGTTAACACTCACGCATATTGCCAGATTTTTTTACAGAACCAAAAATTGACGTTTCTTGTTTATTAGCTCACTCAAGCATTTTGCCAGATTTTTTTACATAACCAAAAATTGAAGTTTCTTGTTTATTAGCTTTAGAATATTATATTATGATATATGAGAAAAGTAATCGGCCAGTTCGAGGGTATATTCTTATAATTTTATGATTTTGTATTTTTTCGAAAACGAGCAATTTTGTGGGTTAACACTCACGCATTTTGTCACATTTTTATACATAACCAAAAATTGACGTTTCGTATTTTTAGCGTGAGAATATTGTATTATGATATATCAAAAAAGACAACGGCCAGTTCGAGGTTATATACTTATGATTTTATGATTTTATATTTTTTTGAATACGAGCCATTTTGTGGGTTAACACTCACGCATTTTGCCAGATTTTTTTTTGGAACCAAAAATTGACGTTTCTTGTTTATTAGCTTGAGAATATTGTATTATGATATATTAAAAACGAAAACGGCCAGTTCGAGATTATATACTTATGATTTTATGATTTTGTACTTTTACTAAAACACACCATTTTGTGGGTTAACACTCAAGCATTTTGCCAAAAAATTTTACAGAACCAAAAATTGACGTTTCTTGTTTATTAGCTTGAGAATATTGTATTATGATATATCAAAAAAGAAAACGGCCAGTTCGAGGTTATATACTTATGATTTTATATTTTTTCTAAAACGAGCAATTTTGTGGGTTAACACTCACGCATTTTGCCAGATTTTTATACATAACCAAAAATTGACGTTTCGTATTTTTAGCTTGAGAATATTGTATTATGATATATCAAAAAAGACAACGGCCAGTTCGAGGTTATATACTTATGATTTTATGATTTTATATTTTTTTGAAAACGAGCAATTTCGTGGGTTAACACTCACGCATTTTGCCATATTTTTTTTACAGAAACCAAAAATTGACGTTTCTTGTTTATTAGCTTGAGAATATTGTATTATAATATATTAAAAAAGAAAACGGCCAGTTCGAGGTTATATACTTATGATATTATGATTTTATATTTTTTCGAAAACGAGCAATTTTGTGGGTTAACACTCACGCATTTTGCCAGATTTTTTTACATAACCAAAAATGGATATTTCTTGTTTATTAGCTTTAGAATATTGTATTATGATATATCAAGAAAGAAATTGGTTAGTTCGAGGTTATATACTTATGACATTATGATTTTATATTTTTTCTAAAACGAGCAATTTTGTGGGTTAACACTCACGCATTTTGCCAGATTTTTATACATAACCAAAAATTGACGTTTCGTATTTTCAGATTGAGAATATTGTATTATGATATATAATAAAAAGACAACGGCCAGTTCGAGGTTATATACTCATGATTTTATGATTTTATATTTTTTTGAAAACGAGTAATTTTGTGGGTTAACACTCACGCATTTTGCCAGATTTTTTTTTACAGAACCAAAAATTGATTTTTCTTGTTTATTATCTTGAGAATATTGTATTATGATATATCAAAAAAGAAAACGGCCAGTTCGAGGTTATATACTTATGATATTATGATTTTATATTTTTTCGAAAACGAGCAATTTTGTGGGTTAACACTCACGCATTTTGCCAGATTTTTTTACATAACCAAAAATTTATATTTCTTGTTTATTAGCTTTAGAATATTGTATTATGATATATCAAAAAAGAAATTGGTCAGTTCGAGGTTATATACTTATGATTTTATGATTTTGTATTTTTTACTAAAACGCACCATTTTGTGGGTTAACACTCACGCATTTTGCCAGATTTTTTTACAGAACCAAAAATTGAGTTTTCTTGTTTATTAGCTTGAGAATATTGTATTATGATATATCAAAAAAGAAAACGGCCAGTTCGAGGTTATATACTTATGATTTTATGATTTTGTATTTTTTCTAAAACATGCAATTTTGTGGGTTAACAGACAAGCATTTTGCCAGAATTTTTTACATAACCAAAAATTGAAGTTTCTTGTTTATTAGCTTTAGAATATTATATTATGACATATGAAAAAAGAAATCGGCCAATTCGAGGGTATATTCTTATGATTTTATGATATTATATTTTTATCGAAAACGAGCAATTTTGTGGGTTAACACTCACGCATTTTGCTAGATTTTTATACATAACCAAAATTTGACGTTTCGTATTTTTAGCTTGAGAATATTGTATTATGATATATCAAAAAAACAACGGCCAGTTCGAGGTTATATACTTATGATTTTATGATTTTATATTTTTTCGAAAACGAGCAATTTTGTGGGTTAACACTCACGCATTTTGCCAGATTTTTTTTTTCGGAACAAAAAATTGACGTTTCTTGTTTATTAGCTTGAGAATATTGTATTATGATATATAAAAAACGAAAACGGCCAGTTCGAGGTTATATACTTATGATTTTATGATTTTGTATTTTTTCTAAAACGCACCATTTTGTGGGTTAATACTCATGCATTTTGCCAAAATTTTTTACAGAACCAAAAATTGACGTTTCTTGTTTATTAGCTTGAAAATATTGTATAATGATATATAAAAAAAACGGCCAGTGCGAGGTTATATACTTATGATTTTATGATTTTGTATTTTTTCTAAAACGAGCAATTTTGTGGGTTAACACTCACGCATTTTGCCAGATTTTTTTACATAACCAAAAATGGATATTTCTTGTTTATTAGCTTTAGAATATTGTATTATGATATATCAAAAAAGAAATTGGTCAGTTCGAGGTTATATACTTATGAATTTATGATTTTGTATTTTTACTAAAACGCACCATTTTGTGGGTTAACACTCACGCATTTTGCCAGATTTTTTTACAGAACCAAAGATTGAGTTTTCTTGTTTATTAGCTTTAGAATATTGTATTATGATATATCAAAAAAGAAAACGGCCAGTTCGAGGTTATATACTTATGATTTTATGATTTTGTATTTTTTCTAAAACATGCAATTTTGTGGGTTAACACTCAAGCATTTTGCCAGATTTTTTTACATAACCAAAAATTGAAGTTTCTTGTTTATTAGCTTTAGAATATTATATTATGATATATGAAAAAAGAAATCGGCCAATTCGAGGGTATATTCTTATGATTTTATGATATTATATTTTTTTCGAAAACGAGCAATTTTGTGGGTTAACACTCACGCATTTTGCCAGATTTTTATACATAACCAAAAATTGACGTTTCGTATTTTTAGCTTGAGAATATTGTATTATGATATATCAAAAAAACAACGGCCAGTTCGAGGTTATATACTTATGATTTTATGATTTTATATTTTTTCGAAAACGAGCAATTTTGTGGGTTAACACTCACGCATTTTGCCAGATTTTTTTTTTCGGAACAAAAAATTGACGTTTCTTGTTTATTAGCTTGAGAACATTGTATTATGATATATAAAAAACGAAAACGGCCAGTTCGAGGTTATATACTTATGATTTTATGATTTTGTATTTTTTCTAAAACGCACCATTTTGTGGGTTAATACTCGTGCATTTTGCCAAAATTTTTTACAGAACCAAAAATTGACGTTTCTTGTTTATTAGCTTGAAAATATTGTATTATGATATATCAAAAAAAAAACGGCCAGTTCGAGGTTATATACTTATGATTTTATGATTTTGTATTTTTTCAAAAACGAGCAATTTTGTGGGTTAACACTCACGCATTTTGCCAATTTTTTTACAGAACCAAAAATTGACGTTTCTTGTATATTAGCTTGAAAATATTGTATTATGATATATAAAAAACAAAAACGGCCAGTTCAAGGTTATATAATTATGATTTTGTATTTTTACTAAAACACACCATTTTGTGGGTTAACACTCATGCATTTTGCCAAATTTTTTTATAGAACCAAAAATTGACGTTTCCTTTTTATAAGCTTGAGAATATTGTATTAAGATATATCAAAAAAGAAAACGGCCAGTTCGAGGTTATAAACTTATGATTTTATGATTTTGTATTTTTTCTAAAACGAACAATTTTGTGAGTTAACACTCACGCATTTTGCCAGTTTTTTTACAGAACCAAAAATTGACATTTCTTGTTATTAGCTTGAGAATATTGTATTATGATATATCAAAAAAGAAAACGGCCAGTTCGAGGTTATATACTTAAGATATTATTATTTTATATTTTTTCTAAAACGAGCAATTTTGTAGGTTAACACTTACGCATTTTGCCAGATTTTTTTACATAACCAAAAATTGATATTTCGTGTTTATTAGCTTTAGAATATTGTATTATGATATATCAAAAAAGAAACTGGTCAGTTCGAGGTTATATACTTATGAATTTATGATTTTGTATTTTTTACTAAAACGCACCATTTTGTGGTTTAACACTCACGCATTTTGCCAGATTTTTTTACAGAACCAAAAATTGACGTTTCTGGTTTATTATTTTGAGAATATTGTATTATGATATATCAAAAAAGAAAATGGCCAGTTCGAGGTTATATGCTTATGATTTTATGATTTTGTATTTTTTCTAAAACGAGCAATTTTGTGGGTTAACACAAAAGCATTTTGCCAGATTTTTTTACATAACCAAAAATTGAAGTTTCTTGTTTATTAGCTTAAGAATATTATATTATGATATATGAAAAAAGAAATCGGCCAGTTCGAGGGTATATTCTTATTATTTTATGATTTTGTATTTTTTTCGAAAACGAGCAATTTTTTGGGGTAACACTCACGCATTTTGCCAGATTTTTTTTCGGAACCAAAAATTGATGTTTCTTTTTTATTAGCTTGAGAATATTGTATTATGATATATAAAAAAACGGCCAGTTCGAGGTTATATACTTATGATTTTATGATTTTATACTTTTACTAAAACGCACCATTTTTTTAGTTAACACTCATGCATTTTGTCAACATTTTTTACCGAACCAAAAATTGACGTTTCTTGTTTATTAGCTTGAGAATATTGTATTATGATATATCAAAAAAGAAAACGGCCAGTTCGAGGTTATATACTTATGATTTGATAATTTTGTATTTTTTCTAAAACGAGCAATTTTGTGGGTTAACACTCCCACATTTTGCCAGTTTTTTTACAGAACAAAAAATTGACGTTTTTTTTTATCAACAAATCAAACTTTTTCATTATAAATCAACTTCAAGTCATTACAATATGGATACTACAAGCATTAGCCCAAGCATGGGTTTAATACCTTGTAGGCCCATTTGAAACTTTTAAAACATAAGAAATAAAACATTACAACCATAAGCCTTAACTACTCGGCCCAACATTTAGACTATTACAAAAAAATTTAAGCCCAATAAACTATTACAAGATAGAGCTAACTAACTAAATTCTCAGCTATTTTTATAACATTCAAATTTTTTAAACTTCTCTCACTAATCTTCATTTTCACCATTTCACAAATTCTCCCCATGATTTGTTCTTCATTTAAAATCAACCCATCATGTTCAATTTCATTTCTCTGCCTCCATATTACATAAATATATGAAGTAATCATTAAACTCACCATCATTTTCTTCTCTTTACTGGTTAAACCAAGGAACTTTTCTGTTAAATCTTCAAAATCTCTCGGTAACCATCTAATATCACAGATTTTTAGTAGTTTCTGCAATATTCTTTTAGAAAAGGAACATGAGAAAAAAATATGCACATTATCTTCCCCTATAGCCTTACACAAACTACATAAAGGATCAACTTGAGCTCCCCATTCAATCATTCTAAGCTTTGTACTAAGTCTATTTTGAATAGCAAGCTAAGATATAAAAACACACCTGGGGATATTAGCTCTTGACCAAATAAGCTCATACCAGTTGACAATTGTTGTATCAGTATCATTAGTGAGTTTGATAAGGGTTTTTTTGAAAGAAAACCCTTTCTTATTTGATTCACTCCTTATCTTCTTGTCATCTTGTTTATTAGCTTGAGAATATTGTATTATGATATATAAAAAACGAAAACGGCTAGTTCGAGGTTATATACTTATGATTTTATGATTTTGAACTTTTACTAAAACGCACCATTTTGTGGGTTAACACTCATGCATTTTGCCAAAATTTTTTACAGAACCAAAAATTGACGTTTCTTGTTTATTAGCTTGAGAATATTGTATTATGATATATCAAAAAAGAAAACGGCCAGTTCGAGGTTATATACTTATGATTTGATAATTTTGTATTTTTTCTAAAACGAGCAATTTTGTGGGTTAACACTCCCACATTTTGCCAGTTTTTTTACAGAACCAAAAATTGACGTTTTTTTTTTATCAACAAATCAAACTTTTTTGTTATAAATCAACTTCAAGTCATTACAATATGGATACTACAAGCATTAGCCCAAGCATGGGTTTAATACCTTGTAGGCCCATTTGAAACTTTTAAAACATAAGAAATAAAACATTACAACCATAAGCCTTAACTACTCGGCCCAACATTTAGACTATTACAAAAAAATTTAAGCCCAATAAACTATTACAAGATAGAGCTAACTAACTAAATTCTCAGCTATTTTTATAACATTCAAATTTTTTAAACTCCTTTCACTAATCTTCATTTTCACCATTTCACAAATTCTCCCCATGATTTGTTCTTCATTTAAAATCAACCCATCATGTTCAATTTCATTTCTCTGCCTCCATATTACATAAATATATGAAGTAATCATTAAACTCACCATCATTTTCTTCTCTTTACTGGTTAAACCAAGGAACTTTTCTGTTAAATCTTCAAAATCTCTCGGTAACCATCTAATATCACAGATTTTTAGTAGTTTCTGCAATATTCTTTTAGAAAAGGAACATGAGAAAAAAATATGCACATTACCTTCCCCTATAGCCTTAAACAAACTACATAAAGGATCAACTTGAGCTCCCCATTCAATCATTCTAAGCTTTGTACTAAGTCTATTTTGAATAGCAAGCCAAGATATAAAAACACACCTGGGGACATTAGCTCTTGACCAAATAAGCTCATACCAGTTGACAATTGTTGTATCAGTATCATTAGTGAGTTTGATAAGGGTTTTTTTGAAAGAAAACCCTTTCTTATTTGATTCACTCCTTATCTTCTTGTAATCTTATTTATTAGTTTGAGAATATTGTATTATGATATATAAAAAACGAAAACGGCTAGTTCGAGGTTATATACTTATGATTTTATGATTTTGTACTTTTACTAAAACGCACCATTTTGTGGGTTAACACTCATGCATTTTGCCAAATTTTTTTACAAAACCAAAAATTGACGTTTCTTGTTTATTAGCTTGAGAATATTGTATTATGATATAATAAAAAAGAAAACAGCCAGTTCGAGGTTATATACTTATGATTTTATGATTTTGTATTTTTTCTAAAACACACCATTTTCTGGGTTAACAGTCACGCATTTTGCCAGATTTTTTTACAGAACCAAAAATTGACGTTTCTTGTTTATTAGCTTGAGAATATTGTATTATGATATATAAAAAAAGAAAACGGCCAGTTCGAGGTTATATACTTATGATTTTATGATTTTGTATTTTTTCTAAAACGAGCAATTTTGTGGGTTAACACTCAAGCATTTTGCCTGATTTTTTTACATTGAAGTTTCTTGTTTATTAGCTTTATAATATTATATTATGATATATGAAAAAAGAAATCGGCCAGTAGGAAGGTATATTCTTATGATTTTATGATTTTGTATTTTTTTCGAAAACGAGCAATTTCTTGGGTTAACACTCACGCATTTTGCAAGATTTTTATACATAACCAAAAATTGACGTTTCGTATTTTTAGCTTGAGAATATTGTATTATGATATATCAAAAATGACAACGGCCAGTTCGAGGTTATATACTTATGATTTTATGATTTTATATTTTTTTTTAAACGAGCAATTTTGTGGGTTAACACTCAAGCATTTTGCCTGATTTTTTTACATTCAAGTTTCTTGTTTATTAGCTTTAGAATATTATATTATGATATATGAAAAAAGAAATCGGCCAGTAAGAAGGTATATTCTTATGATTTTACGAGTTTGTATTTTTTTCGAAAACGAGCAATTTTGTGGGTTAACACTCACGCATTTTGCCAGATTTTTATACATAACCAAAAATTGACGTTTCGTATTTTTAGCTTGAGAATATTGTATTATGATATATCAAAAAAGACAACGGCCAGATCGAGGTTATATACTTATGACTTTATGATTTTATATTTTTTTTTAAACGAGCAATTTTGTGGGTTAACACTCACGCATTTTGCCAGATTTTTTTTACAAAACCAAAAATTGACGTTTCTTGTTTATTAGCTTTAGAATATTGTATTATGATATATAAAAAACGAAAACAGCCAGTTCGAGGTTATATACTTATGATTTTATGATTTTGTACTTTTACTAAAACACACCATTTTGTGGGTTAACACTCATGCATTTTGTCAAAATTTTTTACCGAACCAAAAATTGACGTTTCTTGTTTATTAGCTTGAGAATATTGTATTATGATATAACAAAAAAGAAAACGGCCAGTTCGAGGTTATATACTTAAGATATTATGATTTTATATTTTTTCTAAAACGAGCAATTTTGTGGGTTAACACACACGCATTTTGTCAGATTTTTTTACATAACCAAAAATTGATATTTCTTGTTTATTAGCTTTAGAATATTGTATTATGATATATCAAAAAAGAAATTGGTCAGTTCGAGGTTATATACTTATGATTTTATGATTTTGTATTTTTACTAAAACGCACCATTTTGTGGGTTAACACTCACGCATTTTGCCAGATTTTTTTACAGAACCAAAAATTGACATTTCTTGTTTATTAGCTTGAGAATATTGTATTATGATATATAAAAAAAGAAAACAGCCAGTTCGAGGTTATATAATTATGATTTTATGATTTTGTACTTTTACTAAAACGCACCATTTTGTGGGTTAACACTCATGCATTTTGCCAAAATTTTTTACAGAACCAAAAATTGAAGTTTCTTGTTTATTAGCTTGAGAATATTGTATTATGATATATCAAAAAAGAAAACGGCCAGTTCGAGGTTATATACTTATGATTTTATGATTTTGTATTTTTTCTAAAACGAGCAATTTTGTGGGTTAACACTCAAACATTTTGCCAGATTTTTTTACATAACCAAAAATTGAAGTTTCTTATTTATTAGCTTTAGAATATTATATTATGATATATGAAAAAAGAAATCGGCCAGTTTGAGGGTATATTCTTATGGTTTTATGATTTTGTATTTTTTTCGAAAACGAGCAATTTTTAGGGTTAACACACTCTCTCATTTTACCAGATTTTTATACATAACCAAAAATTGACGTTTCGTATTTTTAGCTTGAGAATATTGTATTATGATATATCAAAAAATACAACGGCCAGTTCGAGGTTATATACTTATGATTTTATAATTTTATATTTTTTCGAAAACGAGCAATTTTGTGGGTTAACACTTACGCATTTTGCAAGATTTTTTTTACAGATTCAAATATTGACGTTTCTTGTTTATTAGCTTGAGTTGTATTATGAAATATAAAAAACGAAAACAGCCAGTTCGAGGTTATATACTTAAGATTTTATGATTTTGTACTTTTACTAAAACGCACCATTTTGTGGGTTAACACTAATGCATTTTGCCAAAATTTTTTACAGAACAAAAAATTAACGTTTCTTGTTTATTAGCTTGAGAATATTGTATTATGATATATCAAAAAAGAAAACGGTCAGTTCGAGGTTATATACTTATGATTTTATGATTTTGTATTTTTTCTAAAACGAGCAATTTTGTGGGTTAACACTCACGCATTTTGCTAGTTTTTTTACAGAACCAAAAATTGACGTTTCTTGTTTATTAGCTTGACAATATTGTATTATGATATATCAAAAAAGAAAACGGCCAGTTCGAGGTTATATACTTAAGATATTATGATTTTATATTTTTTCTAAAACGAGCAATTTTGTGGGTTAACACTCACGCATTTTGCCAGATTTTTTTTACATAACCAAAAATTGATATTTCTTGTTTATTAGTTTTAGAATATTGTATTATGATATATCAAAAAAGAAATTGGTCAGTTCGAGGTTATATACTTATGATTTTATGATTTTGTATATTTGCTAAAACGCACCATTTTTGGGTTAACACTCACGCATATTGCCAGATTTTTTAACACAACCAAAAATTGACGTTTCTTGTTTATTAGCTCACTCAAGCATTTTGCCAGATTTTTTTACATAACCAAAAATTGAAGTTTCTTGTTTATTAGCTTTAGAATATTATATTATGATATATGAAAAAATAAATCGGCCAGTTCGAGGGTATATTCTTATGATTTTATGATTTTGTATATTTTTCAAAAACGAGCAATTTTGTGGGTTAACACTCACGCATTTTACCAGATTTTTATGCATAACAAAAAATTGACGTTTCGTATTTTTAGCTTGAGAATATTGTATTATGATATATCAAAAAATACAACGGCCAGTTCGAGGTTATATACTTATGATTTTATGATTTTATATTTTTTCGAAAACGAGTAATTTTGTGGGTTATTACTTACGCATTTTGCCAGATTTTTTTTACAGATTCAAATATTGACGTTTCTTGTTTATTAGCTTGAGAATATTGTATTATGAAATATAAAAACGAAAACAACCAGTTCGAGGTTATATACTTAAGATTTTATGATTTTGTACTTTTACTAAAACACACCATTTTGTGGGTTAACACTAATGCATTTTGCCAAAAAATTTTACAGAACAAAAAATTAACGTTTCTTGTTTATTAGCTTGAGAATATTGTATTATGATATATCAAAAAAGAAAACGGCCAGTTCGAGGTTATATACTTATGATTTTATGATTTTGTATTTTTTCTAAAACGAGCAATTTTGTGGGTTAACACTCACGCATTTTGCTAGTTTTTTTAAAGAACAAAAAATTGACGTTTCTTGTTTATTAGCTTGACAATATTGTATTATGATATATCAAAAAAGAAAACGGCCAGTTCGAGGTTATATACTTAAGATATTATGATTTTATATTTTTTCTAAAACGAGCAATTTTGTGGGTTAACACTCACGCATTTTGCCAGATTTTTTTTACATAACCAAAAATTGATATTTCTTGTTTATTAGTTTTAGAATATTGTATTATGATATATCAAAAAAGAAATTGGTCAGTTCGAGGTTATATACTTATGATTTTATGATTTTGTATATTTACTAAAACGCACCATTTTGTGGGTTAACAGTCACGCATATTGCCAGATTTTTTTACAGAACCAAAAATTGACGTTTCTTGTTTATTAGCTCACTCAAGCATTTTGCCAGATTTTTTTACATAACCAAAAATTGAAGTTTCTTGTTTATTAGCTTTAGAATATTATATTATGATATATGAAAAAATAAATCGGCCAGTTCGAGGGTATATTCTTATGATTTTATGATTTTGTATTTTTTTCAAAAACGAGCAATTTTGTGGGTTAACACTCACGCATTTTACCAGATTTTTATGCATAACAAGAAATTGACGTTTCGTATTTTTAGCTTGAGAATATTGTATTATGATATATCAAAAAATACAACGGCCAGTTCGAGGTTATATACTTATGATTTTATGATTTTATATTTTTTCGAAAACAAGTAATTTTGTGGGTTAACACTTACGCATTTTGCCAGATTTTTTTTACAGATTCAAATATTGACGTTTCTTGTTTATTAGCTTGAGGATATTGTATTATGAAATATAAAAAACGAAAACAACCAGTTCGAGGTTATATACTTATGATTTTATGATTTTGTACTTTTACTAAAACGCACCATTTTGTGGGTTAACACTAATGCATTTTGCCAAAAAAATTTACAGAACAAAAAATTAACGTTTCTTGTTTATTAGCTTAAGAATATTGTATTATGATATATCAAAAAAGAAAACGGCCAGTTCGAGGTTATATACTTATGATTTTATGATTTTGTATTTTTTCTAAAACGAGCAATTTTGTGGGTTAACACTCACGCATTTTGCTAGTTTTTTTACAGAACAATAAATTGACGTTTCTTGTTTATTAGCTTGACAATATTGTATTATGATATATCAAAAAAGAAAACGGCCAGTTCGAGGTTATATACTTAAGATATTATGATTTTATATTTTTTTCAAAAACGAGCAATTTTGTGGGTTAACACTCACGCATATTGCCAGATTTTTTTACAGAACCAAAAATTGACGTTTCTTGTTTATTAGCTCACTCAAGCATTTTGCCAGATTTTTTTACATAACCAAAAATTGAAGTTTCTTGTTTATTAGCTTTAGAATATTATATTATGATATATGAAAAAATAAATCGGCCAGTTCGAGGGTATATTCTTATGATTTTATAATTTTGTATTTTTTTTAAAAACGAGCAATTTTGTGGGTTAACACTCACGCATTTTACCAGATTTTTATGCATAACCAAAAATTGACGTTTCGTATTTTTAGCTTGAGAATATTGTATTATGATATATCAAAAAATACAACGGCCAGTTCGAGGTTATATACTTATGATTTTATGATTTTATATTTTTTCGAAAACGAGCAATTTTGTGGGTTAACACTCACGCATTTTGCTAGTTTTTTTACAGAACCAAAAATTGACGTTTCTTGTTTATTAGCTTGACAATATTGTATTATGATATATCCAAAAAGAAAACGGCCAGTTCGAGGTTATATACTTAAGATATTATGATTTTATATTTTTTCTAAAACGAGCAATTTTGTGGGTTAACACTCACGCATTTTGCCAGATTTTTTTTACATAACCAAAAATTGATATTTCTTGTTTATTAGTTTTAGAATATTGTATTATGATATATCAAAAAAGAAATTGGTCAGTTCGAGGTTATATACTTATGATTTTATGATTTTGTATATTTGCTAAAACGCACCATTTTGTGGGTTAACACTCACGCATTTTGCCAGATTTTTTTTACAGATTCAAATATTGACGTTTTTTGTTTATTAGCTTTAGAATATTGTATTATGATATATAAAAAACGAAAACAGCCAGTTCGAGGTTATATACTTATGAATTTATGATTTTGTATTTTTACTAAAACGCACCATTTTGTGGGTTAACACTCACGCATTTTGCCAGATTTTTTTACATAACCAAAAATTGAAGTTTCTTGTTTATTAGCTTTAGAATATTATATTATGATATATGAAAAAATAAATCGGCCAGTTCGAGGGTATATTCTTATGATTTTATGATTTTGTATTTTATTCGAAAACGAGCAATTTTTGGGTTAACACTCACGCATTTTACCAGATTTTTATACATAACCGAAAATTGACGTTTCGTATTTTTAGCTTGAGAATATTGTATTATGATATATCAAAAAATACAACGGCCAGTTCGAGGTTATATACTTATGATTTTATGATTTTATATTTTTCCGACACCGAGCAATTTTGTGGGTTAACACTCAGGCATTTTGCCAGATTTTTTTACAGATTCAAATATTGAGGTTTTTTGTTTATTAGCTTTAGAATAATGTATTATGATATATAAAAAACGAAAACAGCCAGTTCGAGGTTATATACTTATGAATTTATGATTTTGTATTTTTACTAAAACGCACCATTTTGTGGGTTGACACTCACGCATTTTGCCATATTTTTTTACAGAACAAAAAATTGAAGTTTCTTGGTTATTAGCTTGAGAATATTGTATTATGATATATCAAAAAAGAAAACAGCCAATTCGAGGCTATATACTTATGATTTTATGATTTTGTATTTTTTCTAAAACGAGCAATTTTGTGGGTTAACACTCAATCATTTTGCCAGATTTTTTTTACATAACCAAAATTGAAGTTTCTAGTTTATTAGCTTTTGAATATTATATTATGATATATGAAAAAAGAAATCGGCCAGTTCGAGGGTATATTCTTATGATTTTATGATTTTGTATTTTATTCGAAAACAAGGAATTTTGTGGGTTAACACTCACGCATTTTACCAGATTTTTATACATAACCAAAAATTGACGTTTCGTATTTTTAGCTTGAGAATATTGTATTATGATATATCAAAAAATACAACGGCCAGTTCGAGGTTATATACTTATGATTTTATCATTTTATATTTTTTCGACACCGAGCAATTTTGTGGGTTAACACTCACGCATTTTGCCAGATTTTTTTTACAGATTCAAATATTGACATTTTTTGTTTATTAGCTTTAGAATATTGTATTATGATATATAAAAAACGAAAACAGCCAGTTCGAGGTTATATACTTATGAATTTATGATTTTGTATTTTTACTAAAACGCACCATTTTGTAGGTTAACACTCACGCATTTTGCCAGATTTTTTTACAGAACCAAAAATTGACGTTTCTTATTTATTAGCTTAAGAATATTGTATTATGATATATCAAAAAATAAAACGGCCAGTTCGAGGTTATATACTTATAATTTTATGATTTTGTATTTTTCTAAAACGAGCAATTTTGTGGGTTAACACTCAAGCATTTTGCCAGATTTTTTTACATAACCAAAAATTGAAGTTTCTTGTTTATTAGCTTTAGAATATTATATTATGATATATGAAAAAAGAAATCGGCCAGTTCGAGGGTATATTCTTATGATTTTATGATTTTGTATTTTATTCGAAAACGAGCAATTTTTGGGTTAACACTCACGCATTTTACTAGATTTCTATACATAACCGAAAATTGACGTTTTGTATTTTTAGCTTGAGAATATTGTATTATGATATATCAAAAAATACAACGGCCAGTTCGAGGTTATATACTTATGATTTTATGATTTTATATTTTTTCGACACCGAGCAATTTTGTGGGTTAACACTCAGGCATTTTGCCAGATTTTTTTTACAGATTCAAATATTGACGTTTCTTGTTTATTAGCTTTAGAATATTGTATTATGATATATAAAAAACGAAAACAGCCAGTTCGAGGTTATATACTTATGAATTTAGGATTTTGTATTTTTACTAAAACGCACCATTTTGTGGGTTAACACTCACGCATTTTGCCATATTTTTTTACAGAACAAAAAATTAACGTTTCTTGTTTATTAGTTTGAGAATATTGTATTATGATATATCAAAAAAGAAAACAGCCAATTCGAGGCTATATACTTATGATTTTATGATTTTGTATTTTTTCTAAAACGAGCAATTTAGTGGGTTAAACTCAATCATTTTGCCAGATTTTTATTACATAACCAAAATTGAAGTTTCTTGTTTATTAGCTTTAGAATATTATATTATGATATATGAAAAAAGAAATCGGCCAGTTCGAGGGTATATTCTTATGATTTTATGATTTTGTATTTTATTCGAAAACGAGGAATTTTCAGGATTAACACTCACGCATTTTACCAGATTTTTATACATAACCAAAAATTGACGTTTCGTATTTTTAGCTTGAGAATATTGTATTATGATATATCAAAAAATAAAACTGCCAGTTCAAGGTTATATACTTATGATTTTATCATTTTATATTTTTTCGACACCGAGCAATTTTGTGGGTTAACACTCACGCATTTTGCCAGATTTTTTTGCAGATTCAAATATTGACGTTTTTTGTTTATTAGCTTTAGAATATTGTATTATGATATATAAAAAACGAAAACAGCCTGTTCGAGGTTATATACTTATGAATTTATGATTTTGTATTTTTACTAAAACGCACCATTTTGTGGGTTAACACTCACGCATTTTGCCATATTTTTTTACAGAACAAAAGATTGACGTTTCTTGTTTATTAGCTTGAGAATATTGTATTATGATATATCAAAAAAGAAAACAGCCAATTCGAGGCTATATACTTATGATTTTATGATTTTGTATTTTTTCTAAAACGAGCAATTTAGTGGGTTAACACTCAATCATTTTGCCAGATTTTTTTTACATAACCAAAATTGAAGTTTCTTGTTTATTAGCTTTAGAATATTATATTATGATATATGAAAAAAGAAATCGGCCAGTTCGAGGGTATATTCTTATGATTTTATGATTTTGTATTTTATTCGAAAACGAGGAATTTTGTGGGCTAACACTCACGCATTTTACCAGATTTTTATACATAACCAAAAATTGACGTTTCGTATTTTTAGCTTGAGAATATTGTATTATGATATATCAAAAAATACAACGGCCAGTTCAAGGTTATATACTTATGATTTTATCATTTTATATTTTTTCGACACCGAGCAATTTTGTGGGTTAACACTCACGCATTTTGCCAGATTTTTTTTACAGATTCAAATATTGACGTTTTCTGTTTATTAGCTTTAGAATACTGTATTATGATATATAAAAAACGAAAACAGCCAGTTCGAGGTTATATACTTATGAATTTATGATTTTGTATTTTTAATAAAACGCACCATTTTGTGGGTTAACACTCACGCATTTTGCCATATTTTTTTACAGAACAAAAAATTGACGTTTCTTGTTTATTAGCTTGAGAATATTGTATTATGATATATCAAAAAAGAAAACAGCCAATTCGAGGCTATATACTTATGATTTTATTATTTTGTATTTTTTCTAAAACGAGCAATTTTGTGGGTTAACACTCAATCATTTTGCCAGATTTTTTTACATAACCAAAATTGAAGTTTCTTGTTTATTAGCTTTAGAATATTATATTATGATATATGAAAAAAGAAATCGGCCAGTTCAAGGGTATATTCTTATGATTTTATGATTTTGTATTTTATTCGAAAACGAGGAATTTTGTGGGTTAACACTCACGCATTTACCAGATTTTTATACATAACCAAAAATTGACGTTTCGTATTTTTAGCTTGAGAATATTGTATTATGATATATCAAAAAATACAACGGCCGGTTCAAGGTTATATACTTATGATTTTATCATTTTATATTTTTTCGACACCGAGCAATTTTGTGGGTTAACACTCACGCATTTTGCCAGATTTTTTTTACAGATTCAAATATTGACGTTTCTTGTTTATTAGCTTTAGAATATTGTATTATGATATATAAAAAACGAAAACAGCCAGTTCGAGGTTATATACTTATGAATTTATGATTTTGTATTTTTACTAAAACGCACCATTTTGTGGGTTAACAACCACGCATTTTGCCAGATTTTTTTACAAAACAAAAGATTGACGTTTCTTGTTTATTAGCTTGAGAATATTGTATTATGATATATCAAAAAAGAAAACGGCCATTTCGAGGCTATATACTTATGATTTTATGATTTTGTATTTTTTCTAAAACGAGCAATTTAGTGGGTTAACACTCAATCATTTTGCCAGATTTTTTTTACATAACCAAAATTGAAGTTTCTTGTTTATTAGCTTTAGAATATTATATTATGATATATGAAAAAAGAAATCGGCCAGTTCGAGGGTATATTCTTATGATTTTATGATTTTGTATTTTATTCGAAAACGAGGAATTTTGTGGGCTAACACTCACGCATTTTACCAGATTTTTATACATAACCAAAAATTGACGTTTCGTATTTTTAGCTTGAGAATATTGTATTATGATATATCAAAAAATACAACGGCCAGTTCGAGGTTATATACTTATGATTTTATCATTTTATATTTTTTCGACACCGAGCAATTTTGTGGGTTAACACTCACGCATTTTGCCAGATTTTTTTACAGATTCAAATATTGACGTTTTCTGTTTATTAGCTTTAGAATATTGTATTATGATATATAAAAAACGAAAACAGCCAGTTCGAGGTTATATACTTATGAATTTATGATTTTGTATTTTTATTAAAACGCACCATTTTGTGGGTTAACACTCACGCATTTTGCCATATTTTTTTACAGAACAAAAAATTGACGTTTCTTGTTTATTAGCTTGAGAATATTGTATTATGATATATCAAAAAAGAAAACAGCCAATTCGAGGCTATATACTTATGATTTTATGATTTTGTATTTTTTCTAAAACGAGCAATTTTGTGGGTTAACACTCAAGCATTTTGCCAGATTTTTTTTACATAACCGAAATTGAAGTTTCTTGTTTATTAGCTTTAGAATATTATATTATGATATATGAAAAAAGAAATCGGCCAGTTCAAGGGTATATTCTTATGATTTTATGATTTTGTATTTTATTCGAAAACGAGGAATTTTGTGGGTTAACACTCACGCATTTACCAGATTTTTATACATAACCAAAAATTGACGTTTCGTATTTTTAGCTTGAGAATATTGTATTATGATATATCAAAAAATACAACGGCCGGTTCAAGGTTATATACTTATGATTTTATCATTTTATATTTTTTCGACACCGAGCAATTTTGTGGGTTAACACTCACGCAATTTGCCAGATTTTTTTTACAGATTCAAATATTGACGTTTTTTGTTTATTAGCTTTAGAATATTGTATTATGATATATAAAAAACGAAAACAGCCAGTTCGAGGTTATATACTTATGAATTTATGATTTTGTATTTTTACTAAAACGCACCATTTTGTGGGTTAACACCCACGCATTTTGCCAGATTTTTTTACAGAACCAAAAATTGACGTTTCTTGTTTATTAGCTTGAGAATATTGTATTATGATATATCAAAAAAGAAAACGGCCAGTTCGAGGTTATATACTTATAATTTTATGATTTTGTATTTTTTCTAAAACGAGCAATTTTGTGGGTTAACACTCAAGCATTTTCCCCGATTTTTTTACATAACCAAAATTGAAGTTTCTTGTTTATTAGCTTTAGAATATTATATTATGATATATGAAAAAAGAAATCGGCCAGTTCGAGGGTATATTCTTATGATTTTATGATTTTGTATTTTATTCGAAAACGAGGAATTTTGTGGGTTAACACTCACGCATTTTACCAGATTTTTATACATAACCAAAAATTGACGTTTCGTATTTTTAGCTTGAGAATATTGTATTATGATATATCAAAAAATACAACGGCCAGTTCGAGGTTATATACTTATGATTTTATCATTTTATATTTTTTCGACACCGAGCAATTTTGTGGGTTAACACTCACGCATTTTGCCAGATTTTTTTACAGATTCAAATATTGACGTTTTTTGTTTATTAGCTTTAGAATATTGTATTATGATATATAAAAAAAGAAAACAGCCAGTTCGAGGTTATATACTTATGAATTTATGATTTTGTATTTTTATTAAAACGCACCATTTTGTGGGTTAACACTCACGCATTTTGCCATATTTTTTTACAGAACAAAAAATTGACGTTTCTTGTTTATTAGCTTGAGAATATTGTATTATGATATATCAAAAAAGAAAATAGCCAATTCGAGGCTATATACTTATGATTTTATGATTTTGTATTTTTTCTAAAACGAGCAATTTTGTGGGTTAACACTCAAGCATTTTGCCAGATTTTTTTTACATAACCGAAATTGAAGTTTCTTGTTTATTAGCTTTAGAATATTATATTATGATATATGAAAAAAGAAATCGGCCAGTTTGAGGGTATATTCTTATGATTTTATGATTTTGTATTTTATTCGAAAACGAGGAATTTTGTGGGTTAACACTCACGCATTTTACCAGATTTTTATACATAACCAAAAATTGACGTTTCGTATTTTTAGCTTGAGAATATTGTATTATTATATATCAAAAAATACAACGGTCAGTTCGAGGTTATATACTTATGATTTTATCATTTTATATTTTTTCGACACCGAGCAATTTTGTGGGTTAACACTCACGCAATTTGCCAGATTTTTTTTACAGATTCAAATATTGATGTTTTTTGTTTATTAGCTTTAGAATATTGTATTATGATATATAAAAAACGAAAACAGCCAGTTCGAGGTTATATACTTATGAATTTATGATTTTGTATTTTTACTAAAACGCACCATTTTGTGGGTTAACACTCACGCATTTTGCCAGATTTTTTTACAGAACAAAAAATTGACGTTTCTTGTTTATTAGTTTGAGAATATTGTATTATGATATATCAAAAAAGAAAACAGCCAATTCGAGGCTATATACTTATGATTTTATGATTTTGTATTTTTTCTAAAACGAGCAATTTAGTGGGTTAAACTCAATCATTTTGCCAGATTTTTATTACATAACCAAAATTGAAGTTTCTTGTTTATTAGCTTTAGAATATTATATTATGATATATGAAAAAATAAATCGGCCAGTTCGAGGGTATATTCTTATGATTTTATGATTTTGTATTTTATTCGAAAACGAGCAATTTTTGGGTTAACACTCACGCATTTTACCAGATTTTTATACATAACCGAAAATTGACGTTTCGTATTTTTAGCTTGAGAATATTGTATTATGATATATCAAAAAATACAACGGCCAGTTCGAGGTTATATACTTATGATTTTATGATTTTATATTTTTCCGACACCGAGCAATTTTGTGGGTTAACACTCAGGCATTTTGCTAGATTTTTTTACAGATTCAAATATTGAGGTTTTTTGTTTATTAGCTTTAGAATAATGTATTATGATATATAAAAAACGAAAACAGCCAGTTCGAGGTTATATACTTATGAATTTATGATTTTGTATTTTTACTAAAACGCACCATTTTGTGGGTTGACACTCACGCATTTTGCCATATTTTTTTACAGAACAAAAAATTGAAGTTTCTTGGTTATTAGCTTGAGAATATTGTATTATGATATATCAAAAAAGAAAACAGCCAATTCGAGGCTATATACTTATGATTTTATGATTTTGTATTTTTTCTAAAACGAGCAATTTTGTGGGTTAACACTCAATCATTTTGCCAGATTTTTTTTACATAACCAAAATTGAAGTTTCTAGTTTATTAGCTTTTGAATATTATATTATGATATATGAAAAAAGAAATCGGCCAGTTCGAGGGTATATTCTTATGATTTTATGATTTTGTATTTTATTCGAAAACAAGGAATTTTGTGGGTTAACACTCACGCATTTTACCAGATTTTTATACATAACCAAAAATTGACGTTTCGTATTTTTAGCTTGAGAATATTGTATTATGATATATCAAAAAATACAACGGCCAGTTCGAGGTTATATACTTATGATTTTATCATTTTATATTTTTTCGACACCGAGCAATTTTGTGGGTTAACACTCACGCATTTTGCCAGATTTTTTTTACAGATTCAAATATTGACATTTTTTGTTTATTAGCTTTAGAATATTGTATTATGATATATAAAAAACGAAAACAGCCAGTTCGAGGTTATATACTTATGAATTTATGATTTTGTATTTTTACTAAAACGCACCATTTTGTAGGTTAACACTCACGCATTTTGCCAGATTTTTTTACAGAACCAAAAATTGACGTTTCTTATTTATTAGCTTAAGAATATTGTATTATGATATATCAAAAAATAAAACGGCCAGTTCGAGGTTATATACTTATAATTTTATGATTTTGTATTTTTCTAAAACGAGCAATTTTGTGGGTTAACACTCAAGCATTTTGCCAGATTTTTTTACATAACCAAAAATTGAAGTTTCTTGTTTATTAGCTTTAGAATATTATATTATGATATATGAAAAAAGAAATCGGCCAGTTCGAGGGTATATTCTTATGATTTTATGATTTTGTATTTTATTCGAAAACGAGCAATTTTTGGGTTAACACTCACGCATTTTACTAGATTTCTATACATAACCGAAAATTGACGTTTTGTATTTTTAGCTTGAGAATATTGTATTATGATATATCAAAAAATACAACGGCCAGTTCGAGGTTATATACTTATGATTTTATGATTTTATATTTTTTCGACACCGAGCAATTTTGTGGGTTAACACTCAGGCATTTTGCCAGATTTTTTTTACAGATTCAAATATTGACGTTTCTTGTTTATTAGCTTTAGAATATTGTATTATGATATATAAAAAACGAAAACAGCCAGTTCGAGGTTATATACTTATGAATTTAGGATTTTGTATTTTTACTAAAACGCACCATTTTGTGGGTTAACACTCACGCATTTTGCCATATTTTTTTACAGAACAAAAAATTAACGTTTCTTGTTTATTAGTTTGAGAATATTGTATTATGATATATCAAAAAAGAAAACAGCCAATTCGAGGCTATATACTTATGATTTTATGATTTTGTATTTTTTCTAAAACGAGCAATTTAGTGGGTTAAACTCAATCATTTTGCCAGATTTTTATTACATAACCAAAATTGAAGTTTCTTGTTTATTAGCTTTAGAATATTATATTATGATATATGAAAAAAGAAATCGGCCAGTTCGAGGGTATATTCTTATGATTTTATGATTTTGTATTTTATTCGAAAACGAGGAATTTTCAGGATTAACACTCACGCATTTTACCAGATTTTTATACATAACCAAAAATTGACGTTTCGTATTTTTAGCTTGAGAATATTGTATTATGATATATCAAAAAATAAAACTGCCAGTTCAAGGTTATATACTTATGATTTTATCATTTTATATTTTTTCGACACCGAGCAATTTTGTGGGTTAACACTCACGCATTTTGCCAGATTTTTTTGCAGATTCAAATATTGACGTTTTTTGTTTATTAGCTTTAGAATATTGTATTATGATATATAAAAAACGAAAACAGCCTGTTCGAGGTTATATACTTATGAATTTATGATTTTGTATTTTTACTAAAACGCACCATTTTGTGGGTTAACACTCACGCATTTTGCCATATTTTTTTACAGAACAAAAGATTGACGTTTCTTGTTTATTAGCTTGAGAATATTGTATTATGATATATCAAAAAAGAAAACAGCCAATTCGAGGCTATATACTTATGATTTTATGATTTTGTATTTTTTCTAAAACGAGCAATTTAGTGGGTTAACACTCAATCATTTTGCCAGATTTTTTTTACATAACCAAAATTGAAGTTTCTTGTTTATTAGCTTTAGAATATTATATTATGATATATGAAAAAAGAAATCGGCCAGTTCGAGGGTATATTCTTATGATTTTATGATTTTGTATTTTATTCGAAAACGAGGAATTTTGTGGGCTAACACTCACGCATTTTACCAGATTTTTATACATAACCAAAAATTGACGTTTCGTATTTTTAGCTTGAGAATATTGTATTATGATATATCAAAAAATACAACGGCCAGTTCAAGGTTATATACTTATGATTTTATCATTTTATATTTTTTCGACACCGAGCAATTTTGTGGGTTAACACTCACGCATTTTGCCAGATTTTTTTTACAGATTCAAATATTGACGTTTTCTGTTTATTAGCTTTAGAATACTGTATTATGATATATAAAAAACGAAAACAGCCAGTTCGAGGTTATATACTTATGAATTTATGATTTTGTATTTTTAATAAAACGCACCATTTTGTGGGTTAACACTCACGCATTTTGCCATATTTTTTTACAGAACAAAAAATTGACGTTTCTTGTTTATTAGCTTGAGAATATTGTATTATGATATATCAAAAAAGAAAACAGCCAATTCGAGGCTATATACTTATGATTTTATTATTTTGTATTTTTTCTAAAACGAGCAATTTTGTGGGTTAACACTCAATCATTTTGCCAGATTTTTTTACATAACCAAAATTGAAGTTTCTTGTTTATTAGCTTTAGAATATTATATTATGATATATGAAAAAAGAAATCGGCCAGTTCAAGGGTATATTCTTATGATTTTATGATTTTGTATTTTATTCGAAAACGAGGAATTTTGTGGGTTAACACTCACGCATTTACCAGATTTTTATACATAACCAAAAATTGACGTTTCGTATTTTTAGCTTGAGAATATTGTATTATGATATATCAAAAAATACAACGGCCGGTTCAAGGTTATATACTTATGATTTTATCATTTTATATTTTTTCGACACCGAGCAATTTTGTGGGTTAACACTCACGCATTTTGCCAGATTTTTTTTACAGATTCAAATATTGACGTTTCTTGTTTATTAGCTTTAGAATATTGTATTATGATATATAAAAAACGAAAACAGCCAGTTCGAGGTTATATACTTATGAATTTATGATTTTGTATTTTTACTAAAACGCACCATTTTGTGGGTTAACACCCACGCATTTTGCCAGATTTTTTTACAAAACAAAAGATTGACGTTTCTTGTTTATTAGCTTGAGAATATTGTATTATGATATATCAAAAAAGAAAACGGCCATTTCGAGGCTATATACTTATGATTTTATGATTTTGTATTTTTTCTAAAACGAGCAATTTAGTGGGTTAACACTCAATCATTTTGCCAGATTTTTTTTACATAACCAAAATTGAAGTTTCTTGTTTATTAGCTTTAGAATATTATATTATGATATATGAAAAAAGAAATCGGCCAGTTCGAGGGTATATTCTTATGATTTTATGATTTTGTATTTTATTCGAAAACGAGGAATTTTGTGGGCTAACACTCACGCATTTTACCAGATTTTTATACATAACCAAAAATTGACGTTTCGTATTTTTAGCTTGAGAATATTGTATTATGATATATCAAAAAATACAACGGCCAGTTCGAGGTTATATACTTATGATTTTATCATTTTATATTTTTTCGACACCGAGCAATTTTGTGGGTTAACACTCACGCATTTTGCCAGATTTTTTTACAGATTCAAATATTGACGTTTTCTGTTTATTAGCTTTAGAATATTGTATTATGATATATAAAAAACGAAAACAGCCAGTTCGAGGTTATATACTTATGAATTTATGATTTTGTATTTTTATTAAAACGCACCATTTTGTGGGTTAACACTCACGCATTTTGCCATATTTTTTTACAGAACAAAAAATTGACGTTTCTTGTTTATTAGCTTGAGAATATTGTATTATGATATATCAAAAAAGAAAACAGCCAATTCGAGGCTATATACTTATGATTTTATGATTTTGTATTTTTTCTAAAACGAGCAATTTTGTGGGTTAACACTCAAGCATTTTGCCAGATTTTTTTTACATAACCGAAATTGAAGTTTCTTGTTTATTAGCTTTAGAATATTATATTATGATATATGAAAAAAGAAATCGGCCAGTTCAAGGGTATATTCTTATGATTTTATGATTTTGTATTTTATTCGAAAACGAGGAATTTTGTGGGTTAACACTCACGCATTTACCAGATTTTTATACATAACCAAAAATTGACGTTTCGTATTTTTAGCTTGAGAATATTGTATTATGATATATCAAAAAATACAACGGCCGGTTCAAGGTTATATACTTATGATTTTATCATTTTATATTTTTTCGACACCGAGCAATTTTGTGGGTTAACACTCACGCAATTTGCCAGATTTTTTTTACAGATTCAAATATTGACGTTTTTTGTTTATTAGCTTTAGAATATTGTATTATGATATATAAAAAACGAAAACAGCCAGTTCGAGGTTATATACTTATGAATTTATGATTTTGTATTTTTACTAAAACGCACCATTTTGTGGGTTAACACCCACGCATTTTGCCAGATTTTTTTACAGAACCAAAAATTGACGTTTCTTGTTTATTAGCTTGAGAATATTGTATTATGATATATCAAAAAAGAAAACGGCCAGTTCGAGGTTATATACTTATAATTTTATGATTTTGTATTTTTTCTAAAACGAGCAATTTTGTGGGTTAACACTCAAGCATTTTCCCCGATTTTTTTACATAACCAAAATTGAAGTTTCTTGTTTATTAGCTTTAGAATATTATATTATGATATATGAAAAAAGAAATCGGCCAGTTCGAGGGTATATTCTTATGATTTTATGATTTTGTATTTTATTCAAAAACGAGGAATTTTGTGGGTTAACACTCACGCATTTTACCAGATTTTTATACATAACCAAAAATTGACGTTTCGTATTTTTAGCTTGAGAATATTGTATTATGATATATCAAAAAATACAACGGCCAGTTCGAGGTTATATACTTATGATTTTATCATTTTATATTTTTTCGACACCGAGCAATTTTGTGGGTTAACACTCACGCATTTTGCCAGATTTTTTTACAGATTCAAATATTGACGTTTTTTGTTTATTAGCTTTAGAATATTGTATTATGATATATAAAAAAAGAAAACAGCCAGTTCGAGGTTATATACTTATGAATTTATGATTTTGTATTTTTATTAAAACGCACCATTTTGTGGGTTAACACTCACGCATTTTGCCATATTTTTTTACAGAACAAAAAATTGACGTTTCTTGTTTATTAGCTTGAGAATATTGTATTATGATATATCAAAAAAGAAAATAGCCAATTCGAGGCTATATACTTATGATTTTATGATTTTGTATTTTTTCTAAAACGAGCAATTTTGTGGGTTAACACTCAAGCATTTTGCCAGATTTTTTTTACATAACCGAAATTGAAGTTTCTTGTTTATTAGCTTTAGAATATTATATTATGATATATGAAAAAAGAAATCGGCCAGTTTGAGGGTATATTCTTATGATTTTATGATTTTGTATTTTATTCGAAAACGAGGAATTTTGTGGGTTAACACTCACGCATTTTACCAGATTTTTATACATAACCAAAAATTGACGTTTCGTATTTTTAGCTTGAGAATATTGTATTATTATATATCAAAAAATACAACGGTCAGTTCGAGGTTATATACTTATGATTTTATCATTTTATATTTTTTCGACACCGAGCAATTTTGTGGGTTAACACTCACGCAATTTGCCAGATTTTTTTTACAGATTCAAATATTGATGTTTTTTGTTTATTAGCTTTAGAATATTGTATTATGATATATAAAAAACGAAAACAGCCAGTTCGAGGTTATATACTTATGAATTTATGATTTTGTATTTTTACTAAAACGCACCATTTTGTGGGTTAACACTCACGCATTTTGCCAGATTTTTTTACAGAACCAAAAATTGACGTTTCTTGTTTATTAGCTTGAGAATATTGTATTATGATATATCAAAAAAGAAAACGGCCAGTTCGAGGTTATATACTTATAATTTTATGATTTTGTATTTTTTCTAAAACGAGCAATTTTGTGGGTTAACACTCAAGCATTTTGCCAGATTTTTTTACATAACCAAAAATTGAAGTTTCTTGTTTATTAGCTTTAGAATATTATATTATGATATATGAAAAAAGAAATCGGCCAGTTCGAGGGTATATTCTTATGATTTTATGATTTTGTATTTTATTCGAAAACGAACAATTTTTGGATTAACACTCACGCATTTTACCAGATTTTTATACATAACCAAAAATTGACGTTTCGTATTTTTAGCTTGAGAATATTGTATTATGATATATCAAAAAATACAACGGCCAGTTCGAGGTTATATACTTATGATTTTATCATTTTATATTTTTTCGACACCGAGCAATTTTGTGGGTTAACACTCACGCATTTTGCCAGATTTTTTTACAGATTCAAATATTGACGTTTTTTGTTTATTAGCTTTAGAATATTGTATTATGATATATAAAAAACGAAAACAGCCAGATCGAGGTTATATACTTATGAATTTATGATTTTGTATTTTTACTAAAACGCACCATTTTGTGGGTTAACACTCACGCATTTTGCCATATTTTTTTACAGAACAAAAAATTGACGTTTCTTGTTTATTAGCTTGAGAATATTGTATTATGATATATCAAAAAAGAAAACAGCCAATTCGAGGCTATATACTTATGATTTTATGATTTTGTATTTTTTCTAAAACGAGCAATTTTGTGGGTTAACACTCAAGCATTTTGCTAGATTTTTTTTACATAACCAAAATTAAAGTTTCTTGTTTATTAGCTTTAGAATATTATATTATGATATATGAAAAAAGAAATCGGCCAGTTCGAGGGTATATTCTTATGATTTTATGATTTTGTATTTTATTCGAAAACGAACAATTTTTGGATTAACACTCACGCATTTTACCAGATTTTTATACATAACCAAAAATTGACGTTTCGTATTTTTAGCTTGAGAATATTGTATTATTATATATCAAAAAATACAACGGCCAGTTCGAGGTTATATACTTATGATTTTATCATTTTATATTTTTTCGACACCGAGCAATTTTGTGGGTTAACACTCACGCAATTTGCCAGATTTTTTTTACAGATTCAAATATTGATGTTTTTTGTTTATTAGCTTTAGAATATTGTATTATGATATATAAAAAACGAAAACAGCCAGTTCGAGGTTATATACTTATGAATTTATGATTTTGTATTTTTACTAAAACTCACCATTTTGTGGGTTAACACTCACGCATTTTGCCATATTTTTTTACAGAACCAAAAATTGACGTTTCTTGTTTATTAGCTTGAGAATATTGTATTATGATATATCAAAAAAGAAAACAGCCAATTCGAGGCTATATACTTATGATTTTATGATTTTGTATTTTTTCTAAAACGAGCAATTTTGTGGGTTAACAACACTCAAGCATTTTGCCAGATTTTTTTTACATAACCAAAATTGAAGTTTCTTGTTTATTAGCTTTAGAATATTATATTATGATATATGAAAAAAGAAATCGGCCAGTTCGAGGGTATATTCTTATGATTTTATGATTTTGTATTTTATTCGAAAACGAGGAATTTTGTGGGTTAACACTCACGCATTTTACCAGATTTTTATACATAACCAAAAATTGACGTTTCGTATTTTTAGCTTGAGAATATTGTATTATTATATATCAAAAAATACAACGGCCAGTTCGAGGTTATATACTTATGATTTTATCATTTTATATTTTTTCGACACCGAGCAATTTTGTGGGTTAACACTCACGCAATTTGCCAGATTTTTTTTACAGATTCAAATATTGATGTTTTTATTTATTAGCTTTAGAATATTGTATTATGATATATAAAAAACGAAAACAGCCAGTTCGAGGTTATATACTTATGAATTTATGATTTTGTATTTTTACTAAAACGCACCATTTTGTGGGTTAACACTCACGCATTTTGCCAGATTTTTTTACAGAACCAAAAATTGACGTTTCTTGTTTATTAGCTTGAGAATATTGTATTATGATATATCAAAAAAGAAAACGGCCAGTTCGAGGTTATATACTTATAATTTTATGATTTTGTATTTTTTCTAAAACGAGCAATTTTGTGGGTTAACACTCAAGCATTTTGCCAGATTTTTTTACATAACCAAAAATTGAAGTTTCTTGTTTATTAGCTTTAGAATATTATATTATGATATATGAAAAAAGAAATCGGCCAGTTCGAGGGTATATTCTTATGATTTTATGATTTTGTATTTTATTCGAAAACGAACAATTTTTGGATTAACACTCACGCATTTTACCATATTTTTATACATAACCGAAAATTGACGTTTCGTATTTTTAGCTTGAGAATATTGTATTATGATATATCAAAAAATACAACGGCCAGTTCGAGGTTATATACTTATGATTTTATGATTTTATATTTTTTCGACACCGAGCAATTTTGTGGGTTAACACTCAGGCATTTTGCGAGATTTTTTTTACAGATTCAAATATTGACGTTTCTTGTTTATTAGCTTTAGAATATTGTATTATGATATATAAAAAACGAAAACAGCCAGTTCGAGGTTATATACTTATGAATTTATGATTTTGTATTTTTACTAAAACGCACCATTTTGTGGGTTAACACTCACGCATTTTGCCATATTTTTTTACAGAACAAAAAATTGACGTTTCTTGTTTATTAGCTTGAGAATATTGTATTATGATATATCAAAAAAAAAACCAGCCAATTCGAGGCTATATACTTATGATTTTATGATTTTGCATTTTTTCTAAAACGAGCAATTTTGTGGGTTAACACTCAAGCATTTTGCTAGATTTTTTTTACATAACCAAAATTAAAGTTTCTTGTTTATTAGCTTTAGAATATTATATTATGATATATGAAAAAAGAAATCGGCCAGTTCGAGGGTATATTCTTATGATTTTATGATTTTGTATTTTATTCGAAAACGAGGAATTTTGTGGGTTAACAATCACGCATTTTACCAGATTTTTATACATAACCAAAAATTGACGTTTCGTATTTTTAGCTTGAGAATATTGTATTATGATATATCAAAAAATACAACGGCCAGTTCGAGGTTATATACTTATGATTTTATCATTTTATATTTTTTCGACACCGAGCAATTTTGTGGGTTAACACTCACGCATTTTGCCAGATTTTTTTACAGATTCAAATATTGACGTTTTTTGTTTATTAGCTTTAGAATATTGTATTATGATATATAAAAAACGAAAACAGCCAGATCGAGGTTATATACTTATGAATTTATGATTTTGTATTTTTACTAAAACGCACCATTTTGTGGGTTAACACTCACGCATTTTGCCATATTTTTTTACAGAACAAAAAATTGACGTTTCCTGTTTATTAGCTTGAGAATATTGTATTATGATATATCAAAAAAGAAAACAGCCAATTCGAGGCTATATACTTATGAATTTATGATTTTGTATTTTTTCTAAAACGAGCAATTTTGTGGGTTAACACTCAAGCATTTTGCCAGATTTTTTTACAAAACCAAAAATTGACGTTTCTTGTTTATTAGCTTGAGAATATTGTATTATGATATATCAAAAAAGAAAACGGCCATTTCGAGGTTATATACTTATAATTTTATGATTTTGTATTTTTTCTAAAACGAGCAATTTTGTGGGTTAACACTCAAGCATTTTCCCCGATTTTTTTACATAACCAAAATTGAAGTTTCTTGTTTATTAGCTTTAGAATATTATATTATGATATATGAAAAAAGAAATCGGCCAGTTCGAGGGTATATTCTTATGATTTTATGATTTTGTATTTTATTCGAAAACGAGGAATTTTGTGGGTTAACACTCACGCATTTTACCAGATTTTTATACATAACCAAAAATTGACGTTTCTTATTTTTAGCTTGAGAATATTGTATTATGATATATCAAAAAATACAACGGCCAGTTCGAGGTTATATACTTATGATTTTATCATTTTATATTTTTTCGACACCGAGCAATTTTGTGGGTTAACACTCACGCATTTTGCCAGATTTTTTTACAGATTCAAATATTGACGTTTTTTGTTTATTAGCTTTAGAATATTGTATTATGATATATAAAAAAAGAAAACAGCCAGTTCGAGGTTATATACTTATGAATTTATGATTTTGTATTTTTACTAAAACGCACCATTTTGTGGGTTAACACTCACGCATTTTGCCATATTTTTTTACAGAACAAAAAATTGACGTTTCTTGTTTATTAGCTTGAGAATATTGTATTATGATATATCAAAAAAGAAAATAGCCAATTCGAGGCTATATACTTATGATTTTATGATTTTGTATTTTTTCTAAAACGAGCAATTTTGTGGGTTAACACTCAAGCATTTTGCCAGATTTTTTTTACATAACCGAAATTGAAGTTTCTTGTTTATTAGCTTTAGAATATTATATTATGATATATGAAAAAAGAAATCGGCCAGTTCGAGGGTATATTCTTATGATTTTATGATTTTGTATTTTATTCGAAAACGAGGAATTTTGTGGGTTAACACTCACGCATTTTACCAGATTTTTATACATAACCAAAAATTGACGTTTCGTATTTTTAGCTTGAGAATATTGTATTATTATATATCAAAAAATACAACGGCCAGTTCGAGGTTATATACTTATGATTTTATGATTTTATATTTTTTCGACACCGAGCAATTTTGTGGGTTAACACTCACGCAATTTGCCAGATTTTTTTTACAGATTCAAATATTGATGTTTTTTGTTTATTAGCTTTAGAATATTGTATTATGATATATAAAAAACGAAAACAGCCAGTTCGAGGTTATATACTTATGAATTTATGATTTTGTATTGTTACTAAAACTCACCATTTTGTGGGTTAACACTCACGCATTTTGCCATATTTTTTTACAGAACCAAAAATTGACGTTTCTTGTTTATTAGCTTGAGAATATTGTATTATGATATATCAAAAAAGAAAACAGCCAATTCGAGGCTATATACTTATGATTTTATGATTTTGTATTTTTTCTAAAACGAGCAATTTTGTGGGTTAACAACACTCAAGCATTTTGCCAGATTTTTTTTACATAACCAAAATTGAAGTTTCTTGTTTATTAGCTTTAGAATATTATATTATGATATATGAAAAAAGAAATCGGCCAGTTCGAGGGTATATTCTTATGATTTTATGATTTTGTATTTTATTCGAAAACGAGGAATTTTGTGGGTTAACACTCACGCATTTTACCAGATTTTTATACATAACCAAAAATTGACGTTTCGTATTTTTAGCTTGAGAATATTGTATTATTATATATCAAAAAATACAACGGCCAGTTCGAGGTTATATACTTATGATTTTATCATTTTATATTTTTTCGACACCGAGCAATTTTGTGGGTTAACACTCACGCAATTTGCCAGATTTTTTTTACAGATTCAAATATTGATGTTTTTTTTTATTAGCTTTAGAATATTGTATTATGATATATAAAAAACGAAAACAGCCAGTTCGAGGTTATATACTTATGAATTTATGATTTTGTATTTTTACTAAAACGCACCATTTTGTGGGTTAACACTCACGCATTTTGCCAGATTTTTTTACAGAACCAAAAATTGACGTTTCTTGTTTATTAGCTTGAGAATATTGTATTATGATATATCAAAAAAGAAAACGGCCAGTTCGAGGTTATATACTTATAATTTGATGATTTTGTATTTTTTCTAAAACGAGCAATTTTGTGGGTTAACACTCAAGCATTTTGCTAGATTTTTTTTACATAACCAAAATTAAAGTTTCTTGTTTATTAGCTTTAGAATATTATATTATGATATATGAAAAAAGAAATCGGCCAGTTCGAGGGTATATTCTTATGATTTTATGATTTTGTATTTTATTCGAAAACGAGGAATTTTGTGGGTTAACAATCACGCATTTTACCAGATTTTTATACATAACCAAAAATTGACGTTTCGTATTTTTAGCTTGAGAATATTGTATTATGATATATCAAAAAATACAACGGCCAGTTCGAGGTTATATACTTATGATTTTATCATTTTATATTTTTTCGACACCGAGCAATTTTGTGGGTTAACACTCACGCATTTTGCCAGATTTTTTTACAGATTCAAATATTGACGTTTTTTGTTTATTAGCTTTAGAATATTGTATTATGATATATAAAAAACGAAAACAGCCAGATCGAGGTTATATACTTATGAATTTATGATTTTGTATTTTTACTAAAACGCACCATTTTGTGGGTTAACACTCACGCATTTTGCCATATTTTTTTACAGAACAAAAAATTGACGTTTCCTGTTTATTAGCTTGAGAATATTGTATTATGATATATCAAAAAAGAAAACAGCCAATTCGAGGCTATATACTTATGAATTTATGATTTTGTATTTTTTCTAAAACGAGCAATTTTGTGGGTTAACACTCAAGCATTTTGCCAGATTTTTTTACAAAACCAAAAATTGACGTTTCTTGTTTATTAGCTTGAGAATATTGTATTATGATATATCAAAAAAGAAAACGTCCATTTCGAGGTTATATACTTATAATTTTATGATTTTGTATTTTTTCTAAAACGAGCAATTTTGTGGGTTAACACTCAAGCATTTTCCCCGATTTTTTTACATAACCAAAATTGAAGTTTCTTGTTTATTAGCTTTAGAATATTATATTATGATATATGAAAAAAGAAATCGGCCAGTTCGAGGGTATATTCTTATGATTTTATGATTTTGTATTTTATTCGAAAACGAGGAATTTTGTGGGTTAACACTCACGCATTTTACCAGATTTTTATACATAACCAAAAATTGACGTTTCTTATTTTTAGCTTGAGAATATTGTATTATGATATATCAAAAAATACAACGGCCAGTTCGAGGTTATATACTTATGATTTTATCATTTTATATTTTTTCGACACCGAGCAATTTTGTGGGTTAACACTCACGCATTTTGCCAGATTTTTTTACAGATTCAAATATTGACGTTTTTTGTTTATTAGCTTTAGAATATTGTATTATGATATATAAAAAAAGAAAACAGCCAGTTCGAGGTTATATACTTATGAATTTATGATTTTGTATTTTTACTAAAACGCACCATTTTGTGGGTTAACACTCACGCATTTTGCCATATTTTTTTACAGAACAAAAAATTGACGTTTCTTGTTTATTAGCTTGAGAATATTGTATTATGATATATCAAAAAAGAAAATAGCCAATTCGAGGCTATATACTTATGATTTTATGATTTTGTATTTTTTCTAAAACGAGCAATTTTGTGGGTTAACACTCAAGCATTTTGCCAGATTTTTTTTACATAACCGAAATTGAAGTTTCTTGTTTATTAGCTTTAGAATATTATATTATGATATATGAAAAAAGAAATCGGCCAGTTCGAGGGTATATTCTTATGATTTTATGATTTTGTATTTTATTCGAAAACGAGGAATTTTGTGGGTTAACACTCACGCATTTTACCAGATTTTTATACATAACCAAAAATTGACGTTTCGTATTTTTAGCTTGAGAATATTGTATTATTATATATCAAAAAATACAACGGCCAGTTCGAGGTTATATACTTATGATTTTATGATTTTATATTTTTTCGACACCGAGCAATTTTGTGGGTTAACACTCACGCAATTTGCCAGATTTTTTTTACAGATTCAAATATTGATGTTTTTTGTTTATTAGCTTTAGAATATTGTATTATGATATATAAAAAACGAAAACAGCCAGTTCGAGGTTATATACTTATGAATTTATGATTTTGTATTGTTACTAAAACTCACCATTTTGTGGGTTAACACTCACGCATTTTGCCATATTTTTTTACAGAACCAAAAATTGACGTTTCTTGTTTATTAGCTTGAGAATATTGTATTATGATATATCAAAAAAGAAAACAGCCAATTCGAGGCTATATACTTATGATTTTATGATTTTGTATTTTTTCTAAAACGAGCAATTTTGTGGGTTAACAACACTCAAGCATTTTGCCAGATTTTTTTTACATAACCAAAATTGAAGTTTCTTGTTTATTAGCTTTAGAATATTATATTATGATATATGAAAAAAGAAATCGGCCAGTTCGAGGGTATATTCTTATGATTTTATGATTTTGTATTTTATTCGAAAACGAGGAATTTTGTGGGATAACACTCACGCATTTTACCAGATTTTTATACATAACCAAAAATTGACGTTTCGTATTTTTAGCTTGAGAATATTGTATTATTATATATCAAAAAATACAACGGCCAGTTCGAGGTTATATACTTATGATTTTATCATTTTATATTTTTTCGACACCGAGCAATTTTGTGGGTTAACACTCACGCAATTTGCCAGATTTTTTTTACAGATTCAAATATTGATGTTTTTTTTTATTAGCTTTAGAATATTGTATTATGATATATAAAAAACGAAAACAGCCAGTTCGAGGTTATATACTTATGAATTTATGATTTTGTATTTTTACTAAAACGCACCATTTTGTGGGTTAACACTCACGCATTTTGCCAGATTTTTTTACAGAACCAAAAATTGACGTTTCTTGTTTATTAGCTTGAGAATATTGTATTATGATATATCAAAAAAGAAAACGGCCAGTTCGAGGTTATATACTTATAATTTGATGATTTTGTATTTTTTCTAAAACGAGCAATTTTGTGGGTTAACACTCAAGCATTTTGCCAGATTTTTTTACATAACCAAAAATTGAAGTTTCTTGTTTATTAGCTTTAGAATATTATATTATGATATATGAAAAAAGAAATCGGCCAGTTCGAGGGTATATTCTTATGATTTTATGATTTTGTATTTTATTCGAAAACGAGGAATTTTGTGGGTTAACACTCACGCATTTTACCAGATTTTTATACATAACCAAAAATTGACGTTTCGTATTTTTAGCTTGAGAATATTGTATTATTATATATCAAAAAATACGACGGCCAGTTCGAGGTTATATACTTATGATTTTATGATTTTATATTTTTTCGACACCGAGCAATTTTGTGGGTTAACACTCACGCAATTTGCCAGATTTTTTTTACAGATTCAAATATTGATGTTTTTTGTTTATTAGCTTTAGAATATTGTATTATGATATATAAAAAACGAAAACAGCCAGTTCGAGGTTATATACTTATGAATTTATGATTTTGTATTTTTACTAAAACTCACCATTTTGTGGGTTAACACTCACGCATTTTGCCATATTTTTTTACAGAACCAAAAATTGACGTTTCTTGTTTATTAGCTTGAGAATATTGTATTATGATATATCAAAAAAGAAAACAGCCAATTCGAGGCTATATACTTATGATTTTATGATTTTGTATTTTTTCTAAAACGAGCAATTTTGTGGGTTAACAACACTCAAGCATTTTGCCAGATTTTTTTTACATAACCAAAATTGAAGTTTCTTGTTTATTAGCTTTAGAATATTATATTATGATATATGAAAAAAGAAATCGGCCAGTTCGAGGGTATATTCTTATGATTTTATGATTTTGTATTTTATTCGAAAACGAGGAATTTTGTGGGTTAACACTCACGCATTTTACCAGATTTTTATACATAACCAAAAATTGACGTTTCGTATTTTTAGCTTGAGAATATTGTATTATTATATATCAAAAAATACAACGGCCAGTTCGAGGTTATATACTTATGATTTTATCATTTTATATTTTTTCGACACCGAGCAATTTTGTGGGTTAACACTCACGCAATTTGCCAGATTTTTTTTACAGATTCAAATATTGATGTTTTTTTTTTTATTAGCTTTAGAATATTGTATTATGATATATAAAAAACGAAAACAGCCAGTTCGAGGTTATATACTTATGAATTTATGATTTTGTATTTTTACTAAAACGCACCATTTTGTGGGTTAACACTCACGCATTTTGCCAGATTTTTTTACAGAACCAAAAATTGACGTTTCTTGTTTATTAGCTTGAGAATATTGTATTATGATATATCAAAAAAGAAAACGGCCAGTTCGAGGTTATATACTTATAATTTGATCATTTTGTATTTTTTCTAAAACGAGCAATTTTGTGGGTTAACACTCAAGCATTTTGCCAGATTTTTTTACATAACCAAAAATTGAAGTTTCTTGTTTATTAGCTTTAGAATATTATATTATGATATATGAAAAAAGAAATCGGCCAGTTCGAGGGTATATTCTTATGATTTTATGATTTTGTATTTTATTCGAAAACGAACAATTTTTGGATTAACACTCACGCATTTTACCATATTTTTATACATAACCGAAAATTGACGTTTCGTATTTTTAGCTTGAGAATATTGTATTATGATATATCAAAAAATACAACGGCCAGTTCGAGGTTATATACTTATGATTTTATGATTTTATATTTTTTCGACACCGAGCAATTTTGTGGGTTAACACTCAGGCATTTTGCGAGATTTTTTTTACAGATTCAAATATTGACGTTTCTTGTTTATTAGCTTTAGAATATTGTATTATGATATATAAAAAACGAAAACAGCCAGTTCGAGGTTATATACTTATGAATTTATGATTTTGTATTTTTACTAAAACGCACCATTTTGTGGGTTAACACTCACGCATTTTGCCATATTTTTTTACAGAACAAAAAATTGACGTTTCTTGTTTATTAGCTTGAGAATATTGTATTATGATATATCAAAAAAGAAAACAGCCAATTCGAGGCTATATACTTATGATTTTATGATTTTGTATTTTTTCTAAAACGAGCAATTTTGTGGGTTAACACTCAAGCATTTTGCTAGATTTTTTTTACATAACCAAAATTAAAGTTTCTTGTTTATTAGCTTTAGAATATTATATTATGATATATGAAAAAAGAAATCGGCCAGTTCGAGGGTATATTCTTATGATTTTATGATTTTGTATTTTATTCGAAAACGAGGAATTTTGTGGGTTAACAATCACGCATTTTACCAGATTTTTATACATAACCAAAAATTGACGTTTCGTATTTTTAGCTTGAGAATATTGTATTATGATATATCAAAAAATACAACGGCCAGTTCGAGGTTATATACTTATGATTTTATCATTTTATATTTTTTCGACACCGAGCAATTTTGTGGGTTAACACTCACGCATTTTGCCAGATTTTTTTACAGATTCAAATATTGACGTTTTTTGTTTATTAGCTTTAGAATATTGTATTATGATATATAAAAAACGAAAACAGCCAGATCGAGGTTATATACTTATGAATTTATGATTTTGTATTTTTACTAAAACGCACCATTTTGTGGGTTAACACTCACGCATTTTGCCATATTTTTTTACAGAACAAAAAATTGACGTTTCTTGTTTATTAGCTTGAGAATATTGTATTATGATATATCAAAAAAGAAAACGGCCAGTTCGAGGTTATATACTTATAATTTTATGATTTTGTATTTTTTCTAAAACGAGCAATTTTGTGGGTTAACACTCAAGCATTTTGCCAGATTTTTTTACATAACCAAAAATTGAAGTTTCTTGTTTATTAGCTTTAGAATATTATATTATGATATATGAAAAAAGAAATCGGCCAGTTCGAGGGTATATTCTTATGATTTTATGATTTTGTATTTTATTCGAAAATGAACAATTTTTGGATTAACACTCACGCATTTTACCATATTTTTATACATAACCGAAAATTGACGTTTCGTATTTTTAGCTTGAGAATATTGTATTATGATATATCAAAAAATACAACGGCCAGTTCGAGGTTATATACTTATGATTTTATGATTTTATATTTTTTCGACACCGAGCAATTTTGTGGGTTAACACTCAGGCATTTTGCGAGATTTTTTTTACAGATTCAAATATTGACGTTTCTTGTTTATTAGCTTTAGAATATTGTATTATGATATATAAAAAACGAAAACAGCCAGTTCGAGGTTATATACTTATGAATTTATGATTTTGTATTTTTACTAAAACGCACCATTTTGTGGGTTACGCCGAAGACCCCTCTTAGTAGGCATAGCGAGCAAGCCCTTTCACTTGGCACGAGACACCGTACGCTACACAGAGAACACAAGATTTGTGAATGAATTTCACTTTCTTTTCTTACGTCAATTTTACTTTAACTATGATATAATATATCTTGTTCTTCTTTTGTTCGATCACAAACAGTCAAAATAGCTACCGAAAGATAGAAAGTAAATCCGTTACCATGATTGATAGGATGATTAAGCAAGGATGGAAACTCACGCATTTTGCCATATTTTTTTGCAGAACAAAAAATTGACGTTTCTTGTTTATTAGCTTGAGAATATTGTATTATGATATATCAAAAAAGAAAACAGCCAATTCGAGGCTATATACTTATGATTTTATGATTTTGTATTTTTTCTAAAACGAGCAATTTTGTGGGTTAACACTCAAGCATTTTGCTAGATTTTTTTTACATAACCAAAATTAAAGTTTCTTGTTTATTAGCTTTAGAATATTATATTATGATATATGAAAAAAGAAATCGGCCAGTTCGAGGGTATATTCTTATGATTTTATGATTTTGTATTTTATTCGAAAACGAGGAATTTTGTGGGTTAACAATCACGCATTTTACCAGATTTTTATACATAACCAAAAATTGACGTTTCGTATTTTTAGCTTGAGAATATTGTATTATGATATATCAAAAAATACAACGGCCAGTTCGAGGTTATATACTTATGATTTTATCATTTTATATTTTTTCGACATCGAGCAATTTTGTGGGTTAACACTCACGCATTTTGCCAGATTTTTTTACAGATTCAAATATTGACGTTTTTTGTTTATTAGCTTTAGAATATTGTATTATGATATATAAAAAACGAAAACAGCCAGATCGAGGTTATATACTTATGAATTTATGATTTTGTATTTTTACTAAAACGCACCATTTTGTGGGTTAACACTCACGCATTTTGCCATATTTTTTTACAGAACAAAAAATTGACGTTTCCTGTTTATTAGCTTGAGAATATTGTATTATGATATATCAAAAAAGAAAACAGCCAATTCGAGGCTATATACTTATGAATTTATGATTTTGTATTTTTTCTAAAACGAGCAATTTTGTGGGTTAACACTCAAGCATTTTGCCAGATTTTTTTTACAAAACCAAAAATTGACGTTTCTTGTTTATTAGCTTGAGAATATTGTATTATGATATATCAAAAAAGAAAACGGCCATTTCGAGGTTATATACTTATAATTTTATGATTTTGTATTTTTTCTAAAACGAGCAATTTTGTGGGTTAACACTCAAGCATTTTCCCCGATTTTTTTACATAACCAAAATTGAAGTTTCTTGTTTATTAGCTTTAGAATATTATATTATGATATATGAAAAAAGAAATCGGCCAGTTCGAGGGTATATTCTTATGATTTTATGATTTTGTATTTTATTCGAAAACGAGGAATTTTGTGGGTTAACACTCACGCATTTTACCAGATTTTTATACATAACCAAAAATTGACGTTTCGTATTTTTAGCTTGAGAATATTGTATTATGATATATCAAAAAATACAACGGCCAGTTCGAGGTTATATACTTATGATTTTATCATTTTATATTTTTTCGACACCGAGCAATTTTGTGGGTTAACACTCACGCATTTTGCCAGATTTTTTTACAAATTCAAATATTGACGTTTTTTGTTTATTAGCTTTAGAATATTGTATTATGATATATAAAAAAAGAAAACAGCCAGTTCGAGGTTATATACTTATGAATTTATGATTTTGTATTTTTACTAAAACGCACCATTTTGTGGGTTAACACTCACGCATTTTGCCATATTTTTTTACAGAACAAAAAATTAACGTTTCTTGTTTATTAGCTTGAGAATATTGTATTATGATATATCAAAAAAGAAAATAGCCAATTCGAGGCTATATACTTATGATTTTATGATTTTGTATTTTTTCTAAAACGAGCAATTTTGTGGGTTAACACTCAAGCATTTTGCCAGATTTTTTTTACATAACCGAAATTGAAGTTTCTTGTTTATTAGCTTTAGAATATTATATTATGATATATGAAAAAAGAAATCGGCCAGTTCGAGGGTATATTCTTATGATTTTATGATTTTGTATTTTATTCGAAAACGAGGAATTTTGTGGGTTAACACTCACGCATTTTACCAGATTTTTATACATAACCAAAAATTGACGTTTCGTATTTTTAGCTTGAGAATATTGTATTATTATATATCAAAAAATACAACGGCCAGTTCGAGGTTATATACTTATGATTTTATGATTTTATATTTTTTCGACACCGAGCAATTTTGTGGGTTAACACTCACGCAATTTGCCAGATTTTTTTTACAGATTCAAATATTGATGTTTTTTGTTTATTAGCTTTAGAATATTGTATTATGATATATAAAAAACGAAAACAGCCAGTTCGAGGTTATATACTTATGAATTTATGATTTTGTATTTTTACTAAAATTCATCATTTTGTGGGTTAACACTCACGCATTTTGCCATATTTTTTTACAGAACCAAAAATTGACGTTTCTTGTTTATTAGCTTGAGAATATTGTATTATGATATATCAAAAAAGAAAACAGCCAATTCGAGGCTATATACTTATGATTTTATGATTTTGTATTTTTTCTAAAACGAGCAATTTTGTGGGTTAACAACACTCAAGCATTTTGCCAGATTTTTTTTACATAACCAAAATTGAAGTTTCTTGTTTATTAGCTTTAGAATATTATATTATGATATATGAAAAAAGAAATCGGCCAGTTCGAGGGTATATTCTTATGATTTTATGATTTTGTATTTTATTCGAAAACGAGGAATTTTGTGGGTTAACACTCACGCATTTTACCAGATTTTTATACATAACCAAAAATTGACGTTTCGTATTTTTAGCTTGAGAATATTGTATTATTATATATCAAAAAATACAACGGCCAGTTCGAGGTTATATACTTATGATTTTATCATTTTATATTTTTTCGACACCGAGCAATTTTGTGGGTTAACACTCACGCAATTTGCCAGATTTTTTTTACAGATTCAAATATTGATGTTTTTTTTATTAGCTTTAGAATATTGTATTATGATATATAAAAAACGAAAACAGCCAGTTCGAGGTTATATACTTATGAATTTATGATTTTGTATTTTTACTAAAACGCACCATTTTGTGGGTTAACACTCACGCATTTTGCCAGATTTTTTTACAGAACCAAAAATTGACGTTTCTTGTTTATTATCTTGAGAATATAGTATTATGATATATCAAAAAAGAAAACGTCCAGTTCGAGGTTATATACTTATAATTTGATGATTTTGTATTTTTTCTAAAACGAGCAATTTTGTGGGTTAACACTCAAGCATTTTGCCAGATTTTTTTACATAACCAAAAATTGAAGTTTCTTGTTTATTAGCTTTAGAATATTATATTATGATATATGAAAAAAGAAATCGGCCAGTTCGAGGGTATATTCTTATGATTTTATGATTTTGTATTTTATTCGAAAACGAACAATTTTTGGATTAACACTCACGCATTTTACCATATTTTTATACATAACCGAAAATTGACGTTTCGTATTTTTAGCTTGAGAATATTGTATTATGATATATCAAAAAATACAACGGCCAGTTCGAGGTTATATACTTATGATTTTATGATTTTATATTTTTTCGACACCGAGCAATTTTGTGGGTTAACACTCAGGCATTTTGCGAGATTTTTTTTACAGATTCAAATATTGACGTTTCTTGTTTATTAGCTTTAGAATATTGTATTATGATATATAAAAAACGAAAACAGCCAGTTCGAGGTTATATACTTATGAATTTATGATTTTGTATTTTTACTAAAACGCACCATTTTGTGGGTTAACACTCACGCATTTTGCCATATTTTTTTACAGAACAAAAAATTGACGTTTCTTGTTTATTAGCTTGAGAATATTGTATTATGATATATCAAAAAAGAAAACAGCCAATTCGAGGCTATATACTTATGATTTTATGATTTTGTATTTTTTCTAAAACGAGCAATTTTGTGGGTTAACACTCAAGCATTTTGCTAGATTTTTTTTACATAACCAAAATTAAAGTTTCTTGTTTATTAGCTTTAGAATATTATATTATGATATATGAAAAAAGAAATCGGCCAGTTCGAGGGTATATTCTTATGATTTTATGATTTTGTATTTTATTCGAAAACGAGGAATTTTGTGGGTTAACAATCACGCATTTTACCAGATTTTTATACATAACCAAAAATTGACGTTTCGTATTTTTAGCTTGAGAATATTGTATTATGATATATCAAAAAATACAACGGCCAGTTCGAGGTTATATACTTATGATTTTATCATTTTATATTTTTTCGACACCGAGCAATTTTGTGGGTTAACACTCACGCATTTTGCCAGATTTTTTTACAGATTCAAATATTGACGTTTTTTGTTTATTAGCTTTAGAATATTGTATTATGATATATAAAAAACGAAAACAGCCAGATCGAGGTTATATACTTATGAATTTATGATTTTGTATTTTTACTAAAACGCACCATTTTGTGGGTTAACACTCACGCATTTTGCCATATTTTTTTACAGAACAAAAAATTGACGTTTCTTGTTTATTAGCTTGAGAATATTGTATTATGATATATCAAAAAAGAAAACGGCCAGTTCGAGGTTATATACTTATAATTTTATGATTTTGTATTTTTTCTAAAACGAGCAATTTTGTGGGTTAACACTCAAGCATTTTGCCAGATTTTTTTACATAACCAAAAATTGAAGTTTCTTGTTTATTAGCTTTAGAATATTATATTATGATATATGAAAAAAGAAATCGGCCAGTTCGAGGGTATATTCTTATGATTTTATGATTTTGTATTTTATTCGAAAATGAACAATTTTTGGATTAACACTCACGCATTTTACCATATTTTTATACATAACCGAAAATTGACGTTTCGTATTTTTAGCTTGAGAATATTGTATTATGATATATCAAAAAATACAACGGCCAGTTCGAGGTTATATACTTATGATTTTATGATTTTATATTTTTTCGACACCGAGCAATTTTGTGGGTTAACACTCAGGCATTTTGCGAGATTTTTTTTACAGATTCAAATATTGACGTTTCTTGTTTATTAGCTTTAGAATATTGTATTATGATATATAAAAAACGAAAACAGCCAGTTCGAGGTTATATACTTATGAATTTATGATTTTGTATTTTTACTAAAACGCACCATTTTGTGGGTTACGCCGAAGACCCCTCTTAGTAGGCATAGCGAGCAAGCCCTTTCACTTGGCACGAGACACCGTACGCTACACAGAGAACACAAGATTTGTGAATGAATTTCACTTTCTTTTCTTACGTCAATTTTACTTTAACTATGATATAATATATCTTGTTCTTCTTTTGTTCGATCACAAACAGTCAAAATAGCTACCGAAAGATAGAAAGTAAATCCGTTACCATGATTGATAGGATGATTAAGCAAGGATGGAAACTCACGCATTTTGCCATATTTTTTTGCAGAACAAAAAATTGACGTTTCTTGTTTATTAGCTTGAGAATATTGTATTATGATATATCAAAAAAGAAAACAGCCAATTCGAGGCTATATACTTATGATTTTATGATTTTGTATTTTTTCTAAAACGAGCAATTTTGTGGGTTAACACTCAAGCATTTTGCTAGATTTTTTTTACATAACCAAAATTAAAGTTTCTTGTTTATTAGCTTTAGAATATTATATTATGATATATGAAAAAAGAAATCGGCCAGTTCGAGGGTATATTCTTATGATTTTATGATTTTGTATTTTATTCGAAAACGAGGAATTTTGTGGGTTAACAATCACGCATTTTACCAGATTTTTATACATAACCAAAAATTGACGTTTCGTATTTTTAGCTTGAGAATATTGTATTATGATATATCAAAAAATACAACGGCCAGTTCGAGGTTATATACTTATGATTTTATCATTTTATATTTTTTCGACATCGAGCAATTTTGTGGGTTAACACTCACGCATTTTGCCAGATTTTTTTACAGATTCAAATATTGACGTTTTTTGTTTATTAGCTTTAGAATATTGTATTATGATATATAAAAAACGAAAACAGCCAGATCGAGGTTATATACTTATGAATTTATGATTTTGTATTTTTACTAAAACGCACCATTTTGTGGGTTAACACTCACGCATTTTGCCATATTTTTTTACAGAACAAAAAATTGACGTTTCCTGTTTATTAGCTTGAGAATATTGTATTATGATATATCAAAAAAGAAAACAGCCAATTCGAGGCTATATACTTATGAATTTATGATTTTGTATTTTTTCTAAAACGAGCAATTTTGTGGGTTAACACTCAAGCATTTTGCCAGATTTTTTTTACAAAACCAAAAATTGACGTTTCTTGTTTATTAGCTTGAGAATATTGTATTATGATATATCAAAAAAGAAAACGGCCATTTCGAGGTTATATACTTATAATTTTATGATTTTGTATTTTTTCTAAAACGAGCAATTTTGTGGGTTAACACTCAAGCATTTTCCCCGATTTTTTTACATAACCAAAATTGAAGTTTCTTGTTTATTAGCTTTAGAATATTATATTATGATATATGAAAAAAGAAATCGGCCAGTTCGAGGGTATATTCTTATGATTTTATGATTTTGTATTTTATTCGAAAACGAGGAATTTTGTGGGTTAACACTCACGCATTTTACCAGATTTTTATACATAACCAAAAATTGACGTTTCGTATTTTTAGCTTGAGAATATTGTATTATGATATATCAAAAAATACAACGGCCAGTTCGAGGTTATATACTTATGATTTTATCATTTTATATTTTTTCGACACCGAGCAATTTTGTGGGTTAACACTCACGCATTTTGCCAGATTTTTTTACAAATTCAAATATTGACGTTTTTTGTTTATTAGCTTTAGAATATTGTATTATGATATATAAAAAAAGAAAACAGCCAGTTCGAGGTTATATACTTATGAATTTATGATTTTGTATTTTTACTAAAACGCACCATTTTGTGGGTTAACACTCACGCATTTTGCCATATTTTTTTACAGAACAAAAAATTAACGTTTCTTGTTTATTAGCTTGAGAATATTGTATTATGATATATCAAAAAAGAAAATAGCCAATTCGAGGCTATATACTTATGATTTTATGATTTTGTATTTTTTCTAAAACGAGCAATTTTGTGGGTTAACACTCAAGCATTTTGCCAGATTTTTTTTACATAACCGAAATTGAAGTTTCTTGTTTATTAGCTTTAGAATATTATATTATGATATATGAAAAAAGAAATCGGCCAGTTCGAGGGTATATTCTTATGATTTTATGATTTTGTATTTTATTCGAAAACGAGGAATTTTGTGGGTTAACACTCACGCATTTTACCAGATTTTTATACATAACCAAAAATTGACGTTTCGTATTTTTAGCTTGAGAATATTGTATTATTATATATCAAAAAATACAACGGCCAGTTCGAGGTTATATACTTATGATTTTATCATTTTATATTTTTTCGACACCGAGCAATTTTGTGGGTTAACACTCACGCATTTTGCCAGATTTTTTTACAGATTCAAATATTGACGTTTTTTGTTTATTAGCTTTAGAATATTGTATTATGATATATAAAAAAAGAAAACAGCCAGTTCGAGGTTATATACTTATGAATTTATGATTTTGTATTTTTACTAAAACGCACCATTTTGTGGGTTAACACTCACGCATTTTGCCATATTTTTTTACAGAACAAAAAATTGACGTTTCTTGTTTATTAGCTTGAGAATATTGTATTATGATATATCAAAAAAGAAAATAGCCAATTCGAGGCTATATACTTATGATTTTATGATTTTGTATTTTTTCTAAAACGAGCAATTTTGTGGGTTAACACTCAAGCATTTTGCTAGATTTTTTTTACATAACCAAAATTAAAGTTTCTTGTTTATTAGCTTTAGAATATTATATTATGATATATGAAAAAAGAAATCGGCCAGTTCGAGGGTATATTCTTATGATTTTATGATTTTGTATTTTATTCGAAAACGAGGAATTTTGTGGGTTAACAATCACGCATTTTACCAGATTTTTATACATAACCAAAAATTGACGTTTCGTATTTTTAGCTTGAGAATATTGTATTATGATATATCAAAAAATACAACGGCCAGTTCGAGGTTATATACTTATGATTTTATCATTTTATATTTTTTCGACACCGAGCAATTTTGTGGGTTAACACTCACGCATTTTGCCAGATTTTTTTACAGATTCAAATATTGACGTTTTTTGTTTATTAGCTTTAGAATATTGTATTATGATATATAAAAAACGAAAACAGCCAGATCGAGGTTATATACTTATGAATTTATGATTTTGTATTTTTACTAAAACGCACCATTTTGTGGGTTAACACTCACGCATTTTGCCATATTTTTTTACAGAACAAAAAATTGACGTTTCTTGTTTATTAGCTTGAGAATATTGTATTATGATATATCAAAAAAGAAAACGGCCAGTTCGAGGTTATATACTTATAATTTTATGATTTTGTATTTTTTCTAAAACGAGCAATTTTGTGGGTTAACATTCAAGCATTTTGCCAGATTTTTTTACATAACCAAAAATTGAAGTTTCTTGTTTATTAGCTTTAGAATATTATATTATGATATATGAAAAAAGAAATCGGCCAGTTCGAGGGTATATTCTTATGATTTTATGATTTTGTATTTTATTCGAAAATGAACAATTTTTGGATTAACACTCACGCATTTTACCATATTTTTATACATAACCGAAAATTGACGTTTCGTATTTTTAGCTTGAGAATATTGTATTATGATATATCAAAAAATACAACGGCCAGTTCGAGGTTATATACTTATGATTTTATGATTTTATATTTTTTCGACACCGAGCAATTTTGTGGGTTAACACTCAGGCATTTTGCGAGATTTTTTTTACAGATTCAAATATTGACGTTTCTTGTTTATTAGCTTTAGAATATTGTATTATGATATATAAAAAACGAAAACAGCCAGTTCGAGGTTATATACTTATGAATTTATGATTTTGTATTTTTACTAAAACGCACCATTTTGTGGGTTACGCCGAAGACCCCTCTTAGTAGGCATAGCGAGCAAGCCCTTTCACTTGGCACGAGACACCGTACGCTACACAGAGAACACAAGATTTGTGAATGAATTTCACTTTCTTTTCTTACGTCAATTTTACTTTAACTATGATATAATATATCTTGTTCTTCTTTTGTTCGATCACAAACAGTCAAAATAGCTACCGAAAGATAGAAAGTAAATCCGTTACCATGATTGATAGGATGATTAAGCAAGGATGGAAACTCACGCATTTTGCCATATTTTTTTGCAGAACAAAAAATTGACGTTTCTTGTTTATTAGCTTGAGAATATTGTATTATGATATATCAAAAAAGAAAACAGCCAATTCGAGGCTATATACTTATGATTTTATGATTTTGTATTTTTTCTAAAACGAGCAATTTTGTGGGTTAACACTCAAGCATTTTGCTAGATTTTTTTTACATAACCAAAATTAAAGTTTCTTGTTTATTAGCTTTAGAATATTATATTATGATATATGAAAAAAGAAATCGGCCAGTTCGAGGGTATATTCTTATGATTTTATGATTTTGTATTTTATTCGAAAACGAGGAATTTTGTGGGTTAACAATCACGCATTTTACCAGATTTTTATACATAACCAAAAATTGACGTTTCGTATTTTTAGCTTGAGAATATTGTATTATGATATATCAAAAAATACAACGGCCAGTTCGAGGTTATATACTTATGATTTTATCATTTTATATTTTTTCGACATCGAGCAATTTTGTGGGTTAACACTCACGCATTTTGCCAGATTTTTTTACAGATTCAAATATTGACGTTTTTTGTTTATTAGCTTTAGAATATTGTATTATGATATATAAAAAACGAAAACAGCCAGATCGAGGTTATATACTTATGAATTTATGATTTTGTATTTTTACTAAAACGCACCATTTTGTGGGTTAACACTCACGCATTTTGCCATATTTTTTTACAGAACAAAAAATTGACGTTTCCTGTTTATTAGCTTGAGAATATTGTATTATGATATATCAAAAAAGAAAACAGCCAATTCGAGGCTATATACTTATGAATTTATGATTTTGTATTTTTTCTAAAACGAGCAATTTTGTGGGTTAACACTCAAGCATTTTGCCAGATTTTTTTTACAAAACCAAAAATTGACGTTTCTTGTTTATTAGCTTGAGAATATTGTATTATGATATATCAAAAAAGAAAACGGCCATTTCGAGGTTATATACTTATAATTTTATGATTTTGTATTTTTTCTAAAACGAGCAATTTTGTGGGTTAACACTCAAGCATTTTCCCCGATTTTTTTACATAACCAAAATTGAAGTTTCTTGTTTATTAGCTTTAGAATATTATATTATGATATATGAAAAAAGAAATCGGCCAGTTCGAGGGTATATTCTTATGATTTTATGATTTTGTATTTTATTCGAAAACGAGGAATTTTGTGGGTTAACACTCACGCATTTTACCAGATTTTTATACATAACCAAAAATTGACGTTTCGTATTTTTAGCTTGAGAATATTGTATTATGATATATCAAAAAATACAACGGCCAGTTCGAGGTTATATACTTATGATTTTATCATTTTATATTTTTTCGACACCGAGCAATTTTGTGGGTTAACACTCACGCATTTTGCCAGATTTTTTTACAAATTCAAATATTGACGTTTTTTGTTTATTAGCTTTAGAATATTGTATTATGATATATAAAAAAAGAAAACAGCCAGTTCGAGGTTATATACTTATGAATTTATGATTTTGTATTTTTACTAAAACGCACCATTTTGTGGGTTAACACTCACGCATTTTGCCATATTTTTTTACAGAACAAAAAATTAACGTTTCTTGTTTATTAGCTTGAGAATATTGTATTATGATATATCAAAAAAGAAAATAGCCAATTCGAGGCTATATACTTATGATTTTATGATTTTGTATTTTTTCTAAAACGAGCAATTTTGTGGGTTAACACTCAAGCATTTTGCCAGATTTTTTTTACATAACCGAAATTGAAGTTTCTTGTTTATTAGCTTTAGAATATTATATTATGATATATGAAAAAAGAAATCGGCCAGTTCGAGGGTATATTCTTATGATTTTATGATTTTGTATTTTATTCGAAAACGAGGAATTTTGTGGGTTAACACTCACGCATTTTACCAGATTTTTATACATAACCAAAAATTGACGTTTCGTATTTTTAGCTTGAGAATATTGTATTATTATATATCAAAAAATACAACGGCCAGTTCGAGGTTATATACTTATGATTTTATCATTTTATATTTTTTCGACACCGAGCAATTTTGTGGGTTAACACTCACGCATTTTGCCAGATTTTTTTACAGATTCAAATATTGACGTTTTTTGTTTATTAGCTTTAGAATATTGTATTATGATATATAAAAAAAGAAAACAGCCAGTTCGAGGTTATATACTTATGAATTTATGATTTTGTATTTTTACTAAAACGCACCATTTTGTGGGTTAACACTCACGCATTTTGCCATATTTTTTTACAGAACAAAAAATTGACGTTTCTTGTTTATTAGCTTGAGAATATTGTATTATGATATATCAAAAAAGAAAATAGCCAATTCGAGGCTATATACTTATGATTTTATGATTTTGTATTTTTTCTAAAACGAGCAATTTTGTGGGTTAACACTCAAGCATTTTGCCAGATTTTTTTTACATAACCGAAATTGAAGTTTCTTGTTTATTAGCTTTAGAATATTATATTATGATATATGAAAAAAGAAATCGGCCAGTTCGAGGGTATATTCTTATGATTTTATGATTTTGTATTTTATTCGAAAACGAGGAATTTTGTGGGTTAACACTCACGCATTTTACCAGATTTTTATACATAACCAAAAATTGACGTTTCGTATTTTTAGCTTGAGAATATTGTATTATTATATATCAAAAAATACAACGGCCAGTTCGAGGTTATATACTTATGATTTTATGATTTTATATTTTTTCGACACCGAGCAATTTTGTGGGTTAACACTCACGCAATTTGCCAGATTTTTTTTACAGATTCAAATATTGATGTTTTTTGTTTATTAGCTTTAGAATATTGTATTATGATATATAAAAAACGAAAACAGCCAGTTCGAGGTTATATACTTATGAATTTATGATTTTGTATTGTTACTAAAACTCACCATTTTGTGGGTTAACACTCACGCATTTTGCCATATTTTTTTACAGAACCAAAAATTGACGTTTCTTGTTTATTAGCTTGAGAATATTGTATTATGATATATCAAAAAAGAAAACAGCCAATTCGAGGCTATATACTTATGATTTTATGATTTTGTATTTTTTCTAAAACGAGCAATTTTGTGGGTTAACAACACTCAAGCATTTTGCCAGATTTTTTTTACATAACCAAAATTGAAGTTTCTTGTTTATTAGCTTTAGAATATTATATTATGATATATGAAAAAAGAAATCGGCCAGTTCGAGGGTATATTCTTATGATTTTATGATTTTGTATTTTATTCGAAAACGAGGAATTTTGTGGGTTAACACTCACGCATTTTACCAGATTTTTATACATAACCAAAAATTGACGTTTCGTATTTTTAGCTTGAGAATATTGTATTATTATATATCAAAAAATACAACGGCCAGTTCGAGGTTATATACTTATGATTTTATGATTTTATATTTTTTCGACACCGAGCAATTTTGTGGGTTAACACTCACGCAATTTGCCAGATTTTTTTTACAGATTCAAATATTGATGTTTTTTTTTATTAGCTTTAGAATATTGTATTATGATATATAAAAAACGAAAACAGCCAGTTCGAGGTTATATACTTATGAATTTATGATTTTGTATTTTTACTAAAACGCACCATTTTGTGGGTTAACACTCACGCATTTTGCCAGATTTTTTTACAGAACCAAAAATTGACGTTTCTTGTTTATTAGCTTGAGAATATTGTATTATGATATATCAAAAAAGAAAACGGCCAGTTCGAGGTTATATACTTATAATTTGATGATTTTGTATTTTTTCTAAAACGAGCAATTTTGTGGGTTAACACTCAAGCATTTTGCCAGATTTTTTTACATAACCAAAAATTGAAGTTTCTTGTTTATTAGCTTTAGAATATTATATTATGATATATGAAAAAAGAAATCGGCCAGTTCGAGGGTATATTCTTATGATTTTATGATTTTGTATTTTATTCGAAAACGAGGAATTTTGTGGGTTAACACTCACGCATTTTACCAGATTTTTATACATAACCAAAAATTGACGTTTCGTATTTTTAGCTTGAGAATATTGTATTATTATATATCAAAAAATACGACGGCCAGTTCGAGGTTATATACTTATGATTTTATGATTTTATATTTTTTCGACACCGAGCAATTTTGTGGGTTAACACTCACGCAATTTGCCAGATTTTTTTTACAGATTCAAATATTGATGTTTTTTGTTTATTAGCTTTAGAATATTGTATTATGATATATAAAAAACGAAAACAGCCAGTTCGAGGTTATATACTTATGAATTTATGATTTTGTATTTTTACTAAAACTCACCATTTTGTGGGTTAACACTCACGCATTTTGCCATATTTTTTTACAGAACCAAAAATTGACGTTTCTTGTTTATTAGCTTGAGAATATTGTATTATGATATATCAAAAAAGAAAACAGCCAATTCGAGGCTATATACTTATGATTTTATGATTTTGTATTTTTTCTAAAACGAGCAATTTTGTGGGTTAACAACACTCAAGCATTTTGCCAGATTTTTTTTACATAACCAAAATTGAAGTTTCTTGTTTATTAGCTTTAGAATATTATATTATGATATATGAAAAAAGAAATCGGCCAGTTCGAGGGTATATTCTTATGATTTTATGATTTTGTATTTTATTCGAAAACGAGGAATTTTGTGGGTTAACACTCACGCATTTTACCAGATTTTTATACATAACCAAAAATTGACGTTTCGTATTTTTAGCTTGAGAATATTGTATTATTATATATCAAAAAATACAACGGCCAGTTCGAGGTTATATACTTATGATTTTATCATTTTATATTTTTTCGACACCGAGCAATTTTGTGGGTTAACACTCACGCAATTTGCCAGATTTTTTTTACAGATTCAAATATTGATGTTTTTTTTTTTATTAGCTTTAGAATATTGTATTATGATATATAAAAAACGAAAACAGCCAGTTCGAGGTTATATACTTATGAATTTATGATTTTGTATTTTTACTAAAACGCACCATTTTGTGGGTTAACACTCACGCATTTTGCCAGATTTTTTTACAGAACCAAAAATTGACGTTTCTTGTTTATTAGCTTGAGAATATTGTATTATGATATATCAAAAAAGAAAACAGCCAATTCGAGGCTATATACTTATGATTTTATGATTTTGTATTTTTTCTAAAACGAGCAATTTTGTGGGTTAACACTCAAGCATTTTGCTAGATTTTTTTTACATAACCAAAATTAAAGTTTCTTGTTTATTAGCTTTAGAATATTATATTATGATATATGAAAAAAGAAATCGGCCAGTTCGAGGGTATATTCTTATGATTTTATGATTTTGTATTTTATTCGAAAACGAGGAATTTTGTGGGTTAACAATCACGCATTTTACCAGATTTTTATACATAACCAAAAATTGACGTTTCGTATTTTTAGCTTGAGAATATTGTATTATGATATATCAAAAAATACAACGGCCAGTTCGAGGTTATATACTTATGATTTTATCATTTTATATTTTTTCGACACCGAGCAATTTTGTGGGTTAACACTCACGCATTTTGCCAGATTTTTTTACAGATTCAAATATTGACGTTTTTTGTTTATTAGCTTTAGAATATTGTATTATGATATATAAAAAACGAAAACAGCCAGATCGAGGTTATATACTTATGAATTTATGATTTTGTATTTTTACTAAAACGCACCATTTTGTGGGTTAACACTCACGCATTTTGCCATATTTTTTTACAGAACAAAAAATTGACGTTTCTTGTTTATTAGCTTGAGAATATTGTATTATGATATATCAAAAAAGAAAACGGCCAGTTCGAGGTTATATACTTATAATTTTATGATTTTGTATTTTTTCTAAAACGAGCAATTTTGTGGGTTAACATTCAAGCATTTTGCCAGATTTTTTTACATAACCAAAAATTGAAGTTTCTTGTTTATTAGCTTTAGAATATTATATTATGATATATGAAAAAAGAAATCGGCCAGTTCGAGGGTATATTCTTATGATTTTATGATTTTGTATTTTATTCGAAAATGAACAATTTTTGGATTAACACTCACGCATTTTACCATATTTTTATACATAACCGAAAATTGACGTTTCGTATTTTTAGCTTGAGAATATTGTATTATGATATATCAAAAAATACAACGGCCAGTTCGAGGTTATATACTTATGATTTTATGATTTTATATTTTTTCGACACCGAGCAATTTTGTGGGTTAACACTCAGGCATTTTGCGAGATTTTTTTTACAGATTCAAATATTGACGTTTCTTGTTTATTAGCTTTAGAATATTGTATTATGATATATAAAAAACGAAAACAGCCAGTTCGAGGTTATATACTTATGAATTTATGATTTTGTATTTTTACTAAAACGCACCATTTTGTGGGTTACGCCGAAGACCCCTCTTAGTAGGCATAGCGAGCAAGCCCTTTCACTTGGCACGAGACACCGTACGCTACACAGAGAACACAAGATTTGTGAATGAATTTCACTTTCTTTTCTTACGTCAATTTTACTTTAACTATGATATAATATATCTTGTTCTTCTTTTGTTCGATCACAAACAGTCAAAATAGCTACCGAAAGATAGAAAGTAAATCCGTTACCATGATTGATAGGATGATTAAGCAAGGATGGAAACTCACGCATTTTGCCATATTTTTTTGCAGAACAAAAAATTGACGTTTCTTGTTTATTAGCTTGAGAATATTGTATTATGATATATCAAAAAAGAAAACAGCCAATTCGAGGCTATATACTTATGATTTTATGATTTTGTATTTTTTCTAAAACGAGCAATTTTGTGGGTTAACACTCAAGCATTTTGCTAGATTTTTTTTACATAACCAAAATTAAAGTTTCTTGTTTATTAGCTTTAGAATATTATATTATGATATATGAAAAAAGAAATCGGCCAGTTCGAGGGTATATTCTTATGATTTTATGATTTTGTATTTTATTCGAAAACGAGGAATTTTGTGGGTTAACAATCACGCATTTTACCAGATTTTTATACATAACCAAAAATTGACGTTTCGTATTTTTAGCTTGAGAATATTGTATTATGATATATCAAAAAATACAACGGCCAGTTCGAGGTTATATACTTATGATTTTATCATTTTATATTTTTTCGACATCGAGCAATTTTGTGGGTTAACACTCACGCATTTTGCCAGATTTTTTTACAGATTCAAATATTGACGTTTTTTGTTTATTAGCTTTAGAATATTGTATTATGATATATAAAAAACGAAAACAGCCAGATCGAGGTTATATACTTATGAATTTATGATTTTGTATTTTTACTAAAACGCACCATTTTGTGGGTTAACACTCACGCATTTTGCCATATTTTTTTACAGAACAAAAAATTGACGTTTCCTGTTTATTAGCTTGAGAATATTGTATTATGATATATCAAAAAAGAAAACAGCCAATTCGAGGCTATATACTTATGAATTTATGATTTTGTATTTTTTCTAAAACGAGCAATTTTGTGGGTTAACACTCAAGCATTTTGCCAGATTTTTTTTACAAAACCAAAAATTGACGTTTCTTGTTTATTAGCTTGAGAATATTGTATTATGATATATCAAAAAAGAAAACGGCCATTTCGAGGTTATATACTTATAATTTTATGATTTTGTATTTTTTCTAAAACGAGCAATTTTGTGGGTTAACACTCAAGCATTTTCCCCGATTTTTTTACATAACCAAAATTGAAGTTTCTTGTTTATTAGCTTTAGAATATTATATTATGATATATGAAAAAAGAAATCGGCCAGTTCGAGGGTATATTCTTATGATTTTATGATTTTGTATTTTATTCGAAAACGAGGAATTTTGTGGGTTAACACTCACGCATTTTACCAGATTTTTATACATAACCAAAAATTGACGTTTCGTATTTTTAGCTTGAGAATATTGTATTATGATATATCAAAAAATACAACGGCCAGTTCGAGGTTATATACTTATGATTTTATCATTTTATATTTTTTCGACACCGAGCAATTTTGTGGGTTAACACTCACGCATTTTGCCAGATTTTTTTACAAATTCAAATATTGACGTTTTTTGTTTATTAGCTTTAGAATATTGTATTACGATATATAAAAAAAGAAAACAGCCAGTTCGAGGTTATATACTTATGAATTTATGATTTTGTATTTTTACTAAAACGCACCATTTTGTGGGTTAACACTCACGCATTTTGCCATATTTTTTTACAGAACAAAAAATTAACGTTTCTTGTTTATTAGCTTGAGAATATTGTATTATGATATATCAAAAAAGAAAATAGCCAATTCGAGGCTATATACTTATGATTTTATGATTTTGTATTTTTTCTAAAACGAGCAATTTTGTGGGTTAACACTCAAGCATTTTGCCAGATTTTTTTTACATAACCGAAATTGAAGTTTCTTGTTTATTAGCTTTAGAATATTATATTATGATATATGAAAAAAGAAATCGGCCAGTTCGAGGGTATATTCTTATGATTTTATGATTTTGTATTTTATTCGAAAACGAGGAATTTTGTGGGTTAACACTCACGCATTTTACCAGATTTTTATACATAACCAAAAATTGACGTTTCGTATTTTTAGCTTGAGAATATTGTATTATTATATATCAAAAAATACAACGGCCAGTTCGAGGTTATATACTTATGATTTTATGATTTTATATTTTTTCGACACCGAGCAATTTTGTGGGTTAACACTCACGCAATTTGCCAGATTTTTTTTACAGATTCAAATATTGATGTTTTTTGTTTATTAGCTTTAGAATATTGTATTATGATATATAAAAAACGAAAACAGCCAGTTCGAGGTTATATACTTATGAATTTATGATTTTGTATTTTTACTAAAATTCATCATTTTGTGGGTTAACACTCACGCATTTTGCCATATTTTTTTACAGAACCAAAAATTGACGTTTCTTGTTTATTAGCTTGAGAATATTGTATTATGATATATCAAAAAAGAAAACAGCCAATTCGAGGCTATATACTTATGATTTTATGATTTTGTATTTTTTCTAAAACGAGCAATTTTGTGGGTTAACAACACTCAAGCATTTTGCCAGATTTTTTTTACATAACCAAAATTGAAGTTTCTTGTTTATTAGCTTTAGAATATTATATTATGATATATGAAAAAAGAAATCGGCCAGTTCGAGGGTATATTCTTATGATTTTATGATTTTGTATTTTATTCGAAAACGAGGAATTTTGTGGGTTAACACTCACGCATTTTACCAGATTTTTATACATAACCAAAAATTGACGTTTCGTATTTTTAGCTTGAGAATATTGTATTATTATATATCAAAAAATACAACGGCCAGTTCGAGGTTATATACTTATGATTTTATCATTTTATATTTTTTCGACACCGAGCAATTTTGTGGGTTAACACTCACGCAATTTGCCAGATTTTTTTTACAGATTCAAATATTGATGTTTTTTTTATTAGCTTTAGAATATTGTATTATGATATATAAAAAACGAAAACAGCCAGTTCGAGGTTATATACTTATGAATTTATGATTTTGTATTTTTACTAAAACGCACCATTTTGTGGGTTAACACTCACGCATTTTGCCAGATTTTTTTACAGAACCAAAAATTGACGTTTCTTGTTTATTATCTTGAGAATATAGTATTATGATATATCAAAAAAGAAAACGTCCAGTTCGAGGTTATATACTTATAATTTGATGATTTTGTATTTTTTCTAAAACGAGCAATTTTGTGGGTTAACACTCAAGCATTTTGCCAGATTTTTTTACATAACCAAAAATTGAAGTTTCTTGTTTATTAGCTTTAGAATATTATATTATGATATATGAAAAAAGAAATCGGCCAGTTCGAGGGTATATTCTTATGATTTTATGATTTTGTATTTTATTCGAAAACGAACAATTTTTGGATTAACACTCACGCATTTTACCATATTTTTATACATAACCGAAAATTGACGTTTCGTATTTTTAGCTTGAGAATATTGTATTATGATATATCAAAAAATACAACGGCCAGTTCGAGGTTATATACTTATGATTTTATGATTTTATATTTTTTCGACACCGAGCAATTTTGTGGGTTAACACTCAGGCATTTTGCGAGATTTTTTTTACAGATTCAAATATTGACGTTTCTTGTTTATTAGCTTTAGAATATTGTATTATGATATATAAAAAACGAAAACAGCCAGTTCGAGGTTATATACTTATGAATTTATGATTTTGTATTTTTACTAAAACGCACCATTTTGTGGGTTAACACTCACGCATTTTGCCATATTTTTTTACAGAACAAAAAATTGACGTTTCTTGTTTATTAGCTTGAGAATATTGTATTATGATATATCAAAAAAGAAAACAGCCAATTCGAGGCTATATACTTATGATTTTATGATTTTGTATTTTTTCTAAAACGAGCAATTTTGTGGGTTAACACTCAAGCATTTTGCTAGATTTTTTTTACATAACCAAAATTAAAGTTTCTTGTTTATTAGCTTTAGAATATTATATTATGATATATGAAAAAAGAAATCGGCCAGTTCGAGGGTATATTCTTATGATTTTATGATTTTGTATTTTATTCGAAAACGAGGAATTTTGTGGGTTAACAATCACGCATTTTACCAGATTTTTATACATAACCAAAAATTGACGTTTCGTATTTTTAGCTTGAGAATATTGTATTATGATATATCAAAAAATACAACGGCCAGTTCGAGGTTATATACTTATGATTTTATCATTTTATATTTTTTCGACACCGAGCAATTTTGTGGGTTAACACTCACGCATTTTGCCAGATTTTTTTACAGATTCAAATATTGACGTTTTTTGTTTATTAGCTTTAGAATATTGTATTATGATATATAAAAAACGAAAACAGCCAGATCGAGGTTATATACTTATGAATTTATGATTTTGTATTTTTACTAAAACGCACCATTTTGTGGGTTAACACTCACGCATTTTGCCATATTTTTTTACAGAACAAAAAATTGACGTTTCTTGTTTATTAGCTTGAGAATATTGTATTATGATATATCAAAAAAGAAAACGGCCAGTTCGAGGTTATATACTTATAATTTTATGATTTTGTATTTTTTCTAAAACGAGCAATTTTGTGGGTTAACACTCAAGCATTTTGCCAGATTTTTTTACATAACCAAAAATTGAAGTTTCTTGTTTATTAGCTTTAGAATATTATATTATGATATATGAAAAAAGAAATCGGCCAGTTCGAGGGTATATTCTTATGATTTTATGATTTTGTATTTTATTCGAAAACGAGGAATTTTGTGGGTTAACACTCACGCATTTTACCAGATTTTTATACATAACCGAAAATTGACGTTTCGTATTTTTAGCTTGAGAATATTGTATTATGATATATCAAAAAATACAACGGCCAGTTCGAGGTTATATACTTATGATTTTATGATTTTATATTTTTTCGACACCGAGCAATTTTGTGGGTTAACACTCAGGCATTTTGCGAGATTTTTTTTACAGATTCAAATATTGACGTTTCTTGTTTATTAGCTTTAGAATATTGTATTATGATATATAAAAAACGAAAACAGCCAGTTCGCGGTTATATACTTATGAATTTATGATTTTGTATTTTTACTAAAACGCACCATTTTGTGGGTTACGCCGAAGACCCCTCTTAGTAGGCATAGCGAGCAAGCCCTTTCACTTGGCACGAGACACCGTACGCTACACAGAGAACACAAGATTTGTGAATGAATTTCACTTTCTTTTCTTACGTCAATTTTACTTTAACTATGATATAATATATCTTGTTCTTCTTTTGTTCGATCACAAACAGTCAAAATAGCTACCGAAAGATAGAAAGTAAATCCGTTACCATGATTGATAGGATGATTAAGCAAGGATGGAAACTCACGCATTTTGCCATATTTTTTTGCAGAACAAAAAATTGACGTTTCTTGTTTATTAGCTTGAGAATATTGTATTATGATATATCAAAAAAGAAAACAGCCAATTCGAGGCTATATACTTATGATTTTATGATTTTGTATTTTTTCTAAAACGAGCAATTTTGTGGGTTAACACTCAAGCATTTTGCTAGATTTTTTTTACATAACCAAAATTAAAGTTTCTTGTTTATTAGCTTTAGAATATTATATTATGATATATGAAAAAAGAAATCGGCCAGTTCGAGGGTATATTCTTATGATTTTATGATTTTGTATTTTATTCGAAAACGAGGAATTTTGTGGGTTAACAATCACGCATTTTACCAGATTTTTATACATAACCAAAAATTGACGTTTCGTATTTTTAGCTTGAGAATATTGTATTATGATATATCAAAAAATACAACGGCCAGTTCGAGGTTATATACTTATGATTTTATCATTTTATATTTTTTCGACATCGAGCAATTTTGTGGGTTAACACTCACGCATTTTGCCAGATTTTTTTACAGATTCAAATATTGACGTTTTTTGTTTATTAGCTTTAGAATATTGTATTATGATATATAAAAAACGAAAACAGCCAGATCGAGGTTATATACTTATGAATTTATGATTTTGTATTTTTACTAAAACGCACCATTTTGTGGGTTAACACTCACGCATTTTGCCATATTTTTTTACAGAACAAAAAATTGACGTTTCCTGTTTATTAGCTTGAGAATATTGTATTATGATATATCAAAAAAGAAAACAGCCAATTCGAGGCTATATACTTATGAATTTATGATTTTGTATTTTTTCTAAAACGAGCAATTTTGTGGGTTAACACTCAAGCATTTTGCCAGATTTTTTTTACAAAACCAAAAATTGACGTTTCTTGTTTATTAGCTTGAGAATATTGTATTATGATATATCAAAAAAGAAAACGGCCATTTCGAGGTTATATACTTATAATTTTATGATTTTGTATTTTTTCTAAAACGAGCAATTTTGTGGGTTAACACTCAAGCATTTTCCCCGATTTTTTTACATAACCAAAATTGAAGTTTCTTGTTTATTAGCTTTAGAATATTATATTATGATATATGAAAAAAGAAATCGGCCAGTTCGAGGGTATATTCTTATGATTTTATGATTTTGTATTTTATTCGAAAACGAGGAATTTTGTGGGTTAACACTCACGCATTTTACCAGATTTTTATACATAACCAAAAATTGACGTTTCGTATTTTTAGCTTGAGAATATTGTATTATGATATATCAAAAAATACAACGGCCAGTTCGAGGTTATATACTTATGATTTTATCATTTTATATTTTTTCGACACCGAGCAATTTTGTGGGTTAACACTCACGCATTTTGCCAGATTTTTTTACAAATTCAAATATTGACGTTTTTTGTTTATTAGCTTTAGAATATTGTATTATGATATATAAAAAAAGAAAACAGCCAGTTCGAGGTTATATACTTATGAATTTATGATTTTGTATTTTTACTAAAACGCACCATTTTGTGGGTTAACACTCACGCATTTTGCCATATTTTTTTACAGAACAAAAAATTAACGTTTCTTGTTTATTAGCTTGAGAATATTGTATTATGATATATCAAAAAAGAAAATAGCCAATTCGAGGCTATATACTTATGATTTTATGATTTTGTATTTTTTCTAAAACGAGCAATTTTGTGGGTTAACACTCAAGCATTTTGCCAGATTTTTTTTACATAACCGAAATTGAAGTTTCTTGTTTATTAGCTTTAGAATATTATATTATGATATATGAAAAAAGAAATCGGCCAGTTCGAGGGTATATTCTTATGATTTTATGATTTTGTATTTTATTCGAAAACGAGGAATTTTGTGGGTTAACACTCACGCATTTTACCAGATTTTTATACATAACCAAAAATTGACGTTTCGTATTTTTAGCTTGAGAATATTGTATTATTATATATCAAAAAATACAACGGCCAGTTCGAGGTTATATACTTATGATTTTATGATTTTATATTTTTTCGACACCGAGCAATTTTGTGGGTTAACACTCACGCAATTTGCCAGATTTTTTTTACAGATTCAAATATTGATGTTTTTTGTTTATTAGCTTTAGAATATTGTATTATGATATATAAAAAACGAAAACAGCCAGTTCGAGGTTATATACTTATGAATTTATGATTTTGTATTTTTACTAAAATTCATCATTTTGTGGGTTAACACTCACGCATTTTGCCATATTTTTTTACAGAACCAAAAATTGACGTTTCTTGTTTATTAGCTTGAGAATATTGTATTATGATATATCAAAAAAGAAAACAGCCAATTCGAGGCTATATACTTATGATTTTATGATTTTGTATTTTTTCTAAAACGAGCAATTTTGTGGGTTAACAACACTCAAGCATTTTGCCAGATTTTTTTTACATAACCAAAATTGAAGTTTCTTGTTTATTAGCTTTAGAATATTATATTATGATATATGAAAAAAGAAATCGGCCAGTTCGAGGGTATATTCTTATGATTTTATGATTTTGTATTTTATTCGAAAACGAGGAATTTTGTGGGTTAACACTCACGCATTTTACCAGATTTTTATACATAACCAAAAATTGACGTTTCGTATTTTTAGCTTGAGAATATTGTATTATTATATATCAAAAAATACAACGGCCAGTTCGAGGTTATATACTTATGATTTTATGATTTTATATTTTTTCGACACCGAGCAATTTTGTGGGTTAACACTCACGCAATTTGCCAGATTTTTTTTACAGATTCAAATATTGATGTTTTTTTTATTAGCTTTAGAATATTGTATTATGATATATAAATAACGAAAACAGCCAGTTCGAGGTTATATACTTATGAATTTATGATTTTGTATTTTTACTAAAACGCACCATTTTGTGGGTTAACACTCACGCATTTTGCCAGATTTTTTTACAGAACCAAAAATTGACGTTTCTTGTTTATTAGCTTGAGAATATTGTATTATGATATATCAAAAAAGAAAACGGCCAGTTCGAGGTTATATACTTATAATTTGATGATTTTGTATTTTTTCTAAAACGAGCAATTTTGTGGGTTAACACTCAAGAATTTTGCCAGATTTTTTTACATAACCAAAAATTGAAGTTTCTTGTTTATTAGCTTTAGAATATTATATTATGATATATGAAAAAAGAACTCGGCCAGTTCGAGGGTATATTCTTATGATTTTATGATTTTGTATTTTATTCGAAAACGAACAATTTTTGGATTAACACTCACGCATTTTACCATATTTTTATACATAACCGAAAATTGACGTTTCGTATTTTTAGCTTGAGAATATTGTATTATGATATATCAAAAAATACAACGGCCAGTTCGAGGTTATATACTTATGATTTTATGATTTTATATTTTTTCGACACCGAGCAATTTTGTGGGTTAACACTCAGGCATTTTGCGAGATTTTTTTTACAGATTCAAATATTGACGTTTCTTGTTTATTAGCTTTATAATATTGTATTATGATATATAAAAAACGAAAACAGCCAGTTCGAGGTTATATACTTATGAATTTATGATTTTGTATTTTTACTAAAACGCACCATTTTGTGGGTTAACACTCACGCATTTTGCCATATTTTTTTACAGAACAAAAAATTGACGTTTCTTGTTTATTAGCTTGAGAATATTGTATTATGATATATCAAAAAAGAAAACAGCCAATTCGAGGCTATATACTTATGATTTTATGATTTTGTATTTTTTCTAAAACGAGCAATTTTGTGGGTTAACACTCAAGCATTTTGCCAGATTTTTTTTACATAACCGAAATTGAAGTTTCTTGTTTATTAGCTTTAGAATATTATATTATGATATATGAAAAAAGAAATCGGCCAGTTCGAGGGTATATTCTTATGATTTTATGATTTTGTATTTTATTCGAAAACGAGGAATTTTGTGGGTTAACACTCACGCATTTTACCAGATTTTTATACATAACCAAAAATTGACGTTTCGTATTTTTAGCTTGAGAATATTGTATTATTATATATCAAAAAATACAACGGCCAGTTCGAGGTTATATACTTATGATTTTATGATTTTATATTTTTTCGACACCGAGCAATTTTGTGGGTTAACACTCACGCAATTTGCCAGATTTTTTTTACAGATTCAAATATTGATGTTTTTTGTTTATTAGCTTTAGAATATTGTATTATGATATATAAAAAACGAAAACAGCCAGTTCGAGGTTATATACTTATGAATTTATGATTTTGTATTTTTACTAAAATTCATCATTTTGTGGGTTAACACTCACGCATTTTGCCATATTTTTTTACAGAACCAAAAATTGACGTTTCTTGTTTATTAGCTTGAGAATATTGTATTATGATATATCAAAAAAGAAAACAGCCAATTCGAGGCTATATACTTATGATTTTATGATTTTGTATTTTTTCTAAAACGAGCAATTTTGTGGGTTAACAACACTCAAGCATTTTGCCAGATTTTTTTTACATAACCAAAATTGAAGTTTCTTGTTTATTAGCTTTAGAATATTATATTATGATATATGAAAAAAGAAATCGGCCAGTTCGAGGGTATATTCTTATGATTTTATGATTTTGTATTTTATTCGAAAACGAGGAATTTTGTGGGTTAACACTCACGCATTTTACCAGATTTTTATACATAACCAAAAATTGACGTTTCGTATTTTTAGCTTGAGAATATTGTATTATTATATATCAAAAAATACAACGGCCAGTTCGAGGTTATATACTTATGATTTTATCATTTTATATTTTTTCGACACCGAGCAATTTTGTGGGTTAACACTCACGCAATTTGCCAGATTTTTTTTACAGATTCAAATATTGATGTTTTTTTTATTAGCTTTAGAATATTGTATTATGATATATAAAAAACGAAAACAGCCAGTTCGAGGTTATATACTTATGAATTTATGATTTTGTATTTTTACTAAAACGCACCATTTTGTGGGTTAACACTCACGCATTTTGCCAGATTTTTTTACAGAACCAAAAATTGACGTTTCTTGTTTATTAGCTTGAGAATATTGTATTATGATATATCAAAAAAGAAAACGGCCAGTTCGAGGTTATATACTTATAATTTGATGATTTTGTATTTTTTCTAAAACGAGCAATTTTGTGGGTTAACACTCAAGAATTTTGCCAGATTTTTTTACATAACCAAAAATTGAAGTTTCTTGTTTATTAGCTTTAGAATATTATATTATGATATATGAAAAAAGAAATCGGCCAGTTCGAGGGTATATTCTTATGATTTTATGATTTTGTATTTTATTCGAAAACGAACAATTTTTGGATTAACACTCACGCATTTTACCATATTTTTATACATAACCGAAAATTGACGTTTCGTATTTTTAGCTTGAGAATATTGTATTATGATATATCAAAAAATACAACGGCTAGTTCGAGGTTATATACTTATGATTTTATGATTTTATATTTTTTCGACACCGAGCAATTTTGTGGGTTAACACTCAGGCATTTTGCGAGATTTTTTTTACAGATTCAAATATTGACGTTTCTTGTTTATTAGCTTTATAATATTGTATTATGATATATAAAAAACGAAAACAGCCAGTTCGAGGTTATATACTTATGAATTTATGATTTTGTATTTTTACTAAAACGCACCATTTTGTGGGTTAACACTCACGCATTTTGCCATATTTTTTTACAGAACAAAAAATTGACGTTTCTTGTTTATTAGCTTGAGAATATTGTATTATGATATATCAAAAAAGAAAACAGCCAATTCGAGGCTATATACTTATGATTTTATGATTTTGTATTTTTTCTAAAACGAGCAATTTTGTGGGTTAACACTCAAGCATTTTGCTAGATTTTTTTTACATAACCAAAATTAAAGTTTCTTGTTTATTAGCTTTAGAATATTATATTATGATATATGAAAAAAGAAATCGGCCAGTTCGAGGGTATATTCTTATGATTTTATGATTTTGTATTTTATTCGAAAACGAGGAATTTTGTGGGTTAACACTCACGCATTTTACCAGATTTTTATACATAACCAAAAATTGACGTTTCGTATTTTTAGCTTGAGAATATTGTATTATTATATATCAAAAAATACAACGGCCAGTTCGAGGTTATATACTTATGATTTTATCATTTTATATTTTTTCGACACCGAGCAATTTTGTGGGTTAACACTCACGCAATTTGCCAGATTTTTTTTACAGATTCAAATATTGATGTTTTTTGTTTATTAGCTTTAGAATATTGTATTATGATATATAAAAAACGAAAACAGCCAGTTCGAGGTTATATACTTATGAATTTATGATTTTGTATTTTTACTAAAACTCACCATTTTGTGGGTTAACACTCACGCATTTTGCCATATTTTTTTACAGAACCAAAAATTGACGTTTCTTGTTTATTAGCTTGAGAATATTGTATTATGATATATCAAAAAAGAAAACAGCCAATTCGAGGCTATATACTTATGATTTTATGATTTTGTATTTTTTCTAAAACGAGCAATTTTGTGGGTTAACAACACTCAAGCATTTTGCCAGATTTTTTTTACATAACCAAAATTGAAGTTTCTTGTTTATTAGCTTTAGAATATTATATTATGATATATGAAAAAAGAAATCGGCCAGTTCGAGGGTATATTCTTATGATTTTATGATTTTGTATTTTATTCGAAAACGAGGAATTTTGTGGGTTAACACTCACGCATTTTACCAGATTTTTATACATAACCAAAAATTGACGTTTCGTATTTTTAGCTTGAGAATATTGTATTATTATATATCAAAAAATACAACGGCCAGTTCGAGGTTATATACTTATGATTTTATCATTTTATATTTTTTCGACACCGAGCAATTTTGTGGGTTAACACTCACGCGATTTGCCAGATTTTTTTTACAGATTCAAATATTGATGTTTTTTTTATTAGCTTTAGAATATTGTATTATGATATATAAAAAACGAAAACAGCCAGTTCGAGGTTATATACTTATGAATTTATGATTTTGTATTTTTACTAAAACGCACCATTTTGTGGGTTAACACTCACGCATTTTGCCAGATTTTTTTACAGAACCAAAAATTGACGTTTCTTGTTTATTAGCTTGAGAATATTGTATTATGATATATCAAAAAAGAAAACGGCCAGTTCGAGGTTATATACTTATAATTTGATGATTTTGTATTTTTTCTAAAACGAGCAATTTTGTGGGTTAACACTCAAGCATTTTGCCAGATTTTTTTACATAACCAAAAATTGAAGTTTCTTGTTTATTAGCTTTAGAATATTATATTATGATATATGAAAAAAGAAATCGGCCAGTTCGAGGGTATATTCTTATGATTTTATGATTTTGTATTTTATTCGAAAACGAACAATTTTTGGATTAACACTCACGCATTTTACCATATTTTTATACATAACCGAAAATTGACGTTTCGTATTTTTAGCTTGAGAATATTGTATTATGATATATCAAAAAATACAACGGCCAGTTCGAGGTTATATACTTATGATTTTATGATTTTATATTTTTTCGACACCGAGCAATTCTGTGGGTTAACACTCAGGCATTTTGCGAGATTTTTTTTACAGATTCAAATATTGACGTTTCTTGTTTATTAGCTTTAGAATATTGTATTATGATATATAAAAAACGAAAACAGCCAGTTCGAGGTTATATACTTATGAATTTATGATTTTGTATTTTTACTAAAACGCACCATTTTGTGGGTTAACACTCACGCATTTTGCCATATTTTTTTACAGAACAAAAAATTGACGTTTCTTGTTTATTAGCTTGAGAATATTGTATTATGATATATCAAAAAAGAAAACAGCCAATTCGAGGCTATATACTTATGATTTTATGATTTTGTATTTTTTCTAAAACGAGCAATTTTGTGGGTTAACACTCAAGCATTTTGCTAGATTTTTTTTACATAACCAAAATTAAAGTTTCTTGTTTATTAGCTTTAGAATATTATATTATGATATATGAAAAAAGAAATCGGCCAGTTCGAGGGTATATTCTTATGATTTTATGATTTTGTATTTTATTCGAAAACGAGGAATTTTGTGGGTTAACACTCACGCATTTTACCAGATTTTTATACATAACCAAAAATTGACGTTTCGTATTTTTAGCTTGAGAATATTGTATTATTATATATCAAAAAATACAACGGCCAGTTCGAGGTTATATACTTATGATTTTATCATTTTATATTTTTTCGACACCGAGCAATTTTGTGGGTTAACACTCACGCAATTTGCCAGATTTTTTTTACAGATTCAAATATTGATGTTTTTTTTTATTAGCTTTAGAATATTGTATTATGATATATAAAAAACGAAAACAGCCAGTTCGAGGTTATATACTTATGAATTTATGATTTTGTATTTTTACTAAAACGCACCATTTTGTGGGTTAACACTCACGCATTTTGCTAGATTTTTTTACAGAACCAAAAATTGACGTTTCTTGTTTATTAGCTTGAGAATATTGTATTATGATATATCAAAAAAGAAAACGGCCAGTTCGAGGTTATATACTTATAATTTGATGATTTTGTATTTTTTCTAAAACGAGCAATTTTGTGGGTTAACACTCAAGCATTTTGCCAGATTTTTTTACATAACCAAAAATTGAAGTTTCTTGTTTATTAGCTTTAGAATATTATATTATGATATATGAAAAAAGAAATCGGCCAGTTCGAGGGTATATTCTTATGATTTTATGATTTTGTATTTTATTCGAAAACGAACAATTTTTGGATTAACACTCACGCATTTTACCATATTTTTATACATAACCGAAAATTGACGTTTCGTATTTTTAGCTTGAGAATATTGTATTATGATATATCAAAAAATACAACGGCCAGTTCGAGGTTATATACTTATGATTTTATGATTTTATATTTTTTCGACACCGAGCAATTTTGTGGGTTAACAATCAGGCATTTTGCGAGATTTTTTTTACAGATTCAAATATTGACGTTTCTTGTTTATTAGCTTTAGAATATTGTATTATGATATATAAAAAACGAAAACAGCCAGTTCGAGGTTATATACTTATGAATTTATGATTTTGTATTTTTACTAAAACGCACCATTTTGTGGGTTAACACTCACGCATTTTGCCATATTTTTTTACAGAACAAAAAATTGACGTTTCTTGTTTATTAGCTTGAGAATATTGTATTATGATATATCAAAAAAGAAAACATCCAATTCGAGGCTATATACTTATGATTTTATGATTTTGTATTTTTTCTAAAACGAGCAATTTTGTGGGTTAACACTCAAGCATTTTGCTAGATTTTTTTTACATAACCAAAATTAAAGTTTCTTGTTTATTAGCTTTAGAATATTATATTATGATATATGAAAAAAGAAATCGGCCAGTTCGAGGGTATATTCTTATGATTTTATGATTTTGTATTTTATTCGAAAACGAGGAATTTTGTGGGTTAACAATCACGCATTTTACCAGATTTTTATACATAACCAAAAATTGACGTTTCGTATTTTTAGCTTGAGAATATTGTATTATGATATATCAAAAAATACAACGGCCAGTTCGAGGTTATATACTTATGATTTTATCATTTTATATTTTTTCGACACCGAGCAATTTTGTGGGTTAACACTCACGCATTTTGCCAGATTTTTTTACAGATTCAAATATTGACGTTTTTTGTTTATTAGCTTTAGAATATTGTATTATGATATATAAAAAACGAAAACAGCCAGATCGAGGTTATATACTTATGAATTTATGATTTTGTATTTTTACTAAAACGCACCATTTTGTGGGTTAACACTCACGCATTTTGCCATATTTTTTTACAGAACAAAAAATTGACGTTTCTTGTTTATTAGCTTGAGAATATTGTATTATGATATATCAAAAAAGAAAACAGCCAATTCGAGGCTATATACTTATGATTTTATGATTTTGTATTTTTTCTAAAACGAGCAATTTTGTGGGTTAACACTCAAGCATTTTGCTAGATTTTTTTTACATAACCAAAATTGAAGTTTCTTGTTTATTAGCTTTAGAATATTATATTATGATATATGAAAAAAGAAATCGGCCAGTTCGAGGGTATATTCTTATGATTTTATGATTTTGTATTTTATTCGAAAACGAACAATTTTTGGATTAACACTCACGCATTTTACCAGATTTTTATACATAACCAAAAATTGACGTTTCGTATTTTTAGCTTGAGAATATTGTATTATTATATATCAAAAAATACAACGGCCAGTTCGAGGTTATATACTTATGATTTTATGATTTTATATTTTTTCGACACCGAGCAATTTTGTGGGTTAACACTCACGCAATTTGCCAGATTTTTTTTACAGATTCAAATATTGATGTTTTTTGTTTATTAGCTTTAGAATATTGTATTATGATATATAAAAAACGAAAACAGCCAGTTCGAGGTTATATACTTATGAATTTATGATTTTGTATTTTTACTAAAACTCACCATTTTGTGGGTTAACACTCACGCATTTTGCCATACTTTTTTACAGAACCAAAAATTGACGTTTCTTGTTTATTAGCTTGAGAATATTGTATTATGATATATCAAAAAAGAAAACAGCCAATTCGAGGCTATATACTTATGATTTTATGATTTTGTATTTTTTCTAAAACGAGCAATTTTGTGGGTTAACAACACTCAAGCATTTTGCCAGATTTTTTTTACATAACCAAAATTGAAGTTTCTTGTTTATTAGCTTTAGAATATTATATTATGATATATGAAAAAAGAAATCGGCCAGTTCGAGGGTATATTCTTATGATTTTATGATTTTGTATTTTATTCGAAAACGAGGAATTTTGTGGGTTAACACTCACACATTTTACCAGATTTTTATACATAACCAAAAATTGACGTTTCGTATTTTTAGCTTGAGAATATTGTATTATTATATATCAAAAAATACAACGGCCAGTTCGAGGTTATATACTTATGATTTTATCATTTTATATTTTTTCGACACCGAGCAATTTTGTGGGTTAACACACACGCAATTTGCCAGATTTTTTTTACAGATTCAAATATTGATGTTTTTTTTTTATTAGCTTTAGAATATTGTATTATGATATATAAAAAACAAAAACAGCCAGTTCGAGGTTATATACTTATGAATTTATGATTTTGTATTTTTACTAAAACGCACCATTTTGTGGGTTAACACTCACGCATTTTGCCAGATTTTTTTACAGAACCAAAAATTGACGTTTCTTGTTTATTAGCTTGAGAATATTGTATTATGATATATCAAAAAAGAAAACGGCCAGTTCGAGGTTATATACTTATAATTTTATGATTTTGTATTTTTTCTAAAACGAGCAATTTTGTGGGTTAACACTCAAGCATTTTGCCAGATTTTTTTACATAACCAAAAATTGAAGTTTCTTGTTTATTAGCTTTAGAATATTATATTATGATATATGAAAAAAGAAATCGGCCAGTTCGAGGGTATATTCTTATGATTTTATGATTTTGTATTTTATTCGAAAACGAACAATTTTTGGATTAACACTCACGCATTTTACCAGATTTTTATACATAACCAAAAATTGACGTTTCGTATTTTTAGCTTGAGAATATTGTATTATGATATATCAAAAAATACAACGGCCAGTTCGAGGTTATATACTTATGATTTTATCATTTTATATTTTTTCGACACCGAGCAATTTTGTGGGTTAACACTCACGCATTTTGCCAGATTTTTTTTACAGATTCAAATATTGACGTTTTTTGTTTATTAGCTTTAGAATACTGTATTATGATATATAAAAAACGAAAACAGCCAGTTCGAGGTTATATACTTATGAATTTATGATTTTGTATTTTTACTAAAACGCACCATTTTGTGGGTTAACACTCACGCATTTTGCCATATTTTTTTACAGAACAAAAAATTGACGTTTCCTGTTTATTAGCTTGAGAATATTGTATTATGATATATCAAAAAAGAAAACAGCCAATTCGAGGCTATATACTTATGAATTTATGATTTTGTATTTTTTCTAAAACGAGCAATTTTGTGGGTTAACACTCAAGCATTTTGCCAGATTTTTTTACAAAACCAAAAATTGACGTTTCTTGTTTATTAGCTTGAGAATATTGTATTATGATATATCAAAAAAGAAAACGGCCATTTCGAGGTTATATACTTATAATTTTATGATTTTGTATTTTTTCTAAAACGAGCAATTTTGTGGGTTAACACTCAAGCATTTTCCCCGATTTTTTTACATAACCAAAATTGAAGTTTCTTGTTTATTAGCTTTAGAATATTATATTATGATATATGAAAAAAGAAATCGGCCAGTTCGAGGGTATATTCTTATGATTTTATGATTTTGTATTTTATTCGAAAACGAGGAATTTTGTGGGTTAACACTCACGCATTTTACCAGATTTTTATACATAACCAAAAATTGACGTTTCGTATTTTTAGCTTGAGAATATTGTATTATGATATATCAAAAAATACAACGGCCAGTTCGAGGTTATATACTTATGATTTTATCATTTTATATTTTTTCGACACCGAGCAATTTTGTGGGTTAACACTCACGCATTTTGCCAGATTTTTTTACAGATTCAAATATTGACGTTTTTTGTTTATTAGCTTTAGAATATTGTATTATGATATATAAAAAAAGAAAACAGCCAGTTCGAGGTTATATACTTATGAATTTATGATTTTGTATTTTTACTAAAACGCACCATTTTGTGGGTTAACACTCACGCATTTTGCTATATTTTTTTACAGAACAAAAAATTGACGTTTCTTGTTTATTAGCTTGAGAATATTGTATTATGATATATCAAAAAAGAAAACAGCCAATTCGAGGCTATATACTTATGATTTTATGATTTTGTATTTTTTCTAAAACGAGCAATTTTGTGGGTTAACAACACTCAAGCATTTTGCCAGATTTTTTTTACATAACCAAAATTGAAGTTTCTTGTTTATTAGCTTTAGAATATTATATTATGATATATGAAAAAAGAAATCGGCCAGTTCGAGGGTATATTCTTATGATTTTATGATTTTGTATTTTATTCGAAAACGAGGAATTTTGTGGGTTAACACTCACGCATTTTACCAGATTTTTATACATAACCAAAAATTGACGTTTCGTATTTTTAGCTTGAGAATATTGTATTATTATATATCAAAAAATACAACGGCCAGTTCGAGGTTATATACTTATGATTTTATCATTTTATATTTTTTCGACACCGAGCAATTTTGTGGGTTAACACTCACGCAATTTGCCAGATTTTTTTTACAGATTCAAATATTGATGTTTTTTTTATTAGTTTTAGAATATTGTATTATGATATATAAAAAACGAAAACAGCCAGTTCGAGGTTATATACTTATGAATTTATGATTTTGTATTTTTACTAAAACGCACCATTTTGTGGGTTAACACTCACGCATTTTGCCAGATTTTTTTACAGAACCAAAAATTGACGTTTCTTGTTTATTATCTTGAGAATATAGTATTATGATATATCAAAAAAGAAAACGTCCAGTTCGAGGTTATATACTTATAATTTGATGATTTTGTATTTTTTCTAAAACGAGCAATTTTGTGGGTTAACACTCAAGCATTTTGCCAGATTTTTTTACATAACCAAAAATTGAAGTTTCTTGTTTATTAGCTTTAGAATATTATATTATGATATATGAAAAAAGAAATCGGCCAGTTCGAGGGTATATTCTTATGATTTTATGATTTTGTATTTTATTCGAAAACGAACAATTTTTGGATTAACACTCACGCATTTTACCATATTTTTATACATAACCGAAAATTGACGTTTCGTATTTTTAGCTTGAGAATATTGTATTATGATATATCAAAAAATACAACGGCCAGTTCGAGGTTATATACTTATGATTTTATGATTTTATATTTTTTCGACACCGAGCAATTTTGTGGGTTAACACTCAGGCATTTTGCGAGATTTTTTTTACAGATTCAAATATTGACGTTTCTTGTTTATTAGCTTTAGAATATTGTATTATGATATATAAAAAACGAAAACAGCCAGTTCGAGGTTATATACTTATGAATTTATGATTTTGTATTTTTACTAAAACGCACCATTTTGTGGGTTAACACTCACGCATTTTGCCATATTTTTTTACAGAACAAAAAATTGACGTTTCTTGTTTATTAGCTTGAGAATATTGTATTATGATATATCAAAAAAGAAAACAGCCAATTCGAGGCTATATACTTATGATTTTATGATTTTGTATTTTTTCTAAAACGAGCAATTTTGTGGGTTAACACTCAAGCATTTTGCTAGATTTTTTTTACATAACCAAAATTAAAGTTTCTTGTTTATTAGCTTTAGAATATTATATTATGATATATGAAAAAAGAAATCGGCCAGTTCGAGGGTATATTCTTATGATTTTATGATTTTGTATTTTATTCGAAAACGAGGAATTTTGTGGGTTAACACTCACGCATTTTACCAGATTTTTATACATAACCAAAAATTGACGTTTCGTATTTTTAGCTTGAGAATATTGTATTATTATATATCAAAAAATACAACGGCCAGTTCGAGGTTATATACTTATGATTTTATGATTTTATATTTTTTCGACACCGAGCAATTTTGTGGGTTAACACTCACGCAATTTGCCAGATTTTTTTTACAGATTCAAATATTGATGTTTTTTGTTTATTAGCTTTAGAATATTGTATTATGATATATAAAAAACGAAAACAGCCAGTTCGAGGTTATATACTTATGAATTTATGATTTTGTATTTTTACTAAAACTCACCATTTTGTGGGTTAACACTCACGCATTTTGCCATATTTTTTTACAGAACCAAAAATTGACGTTTCTTGTTTATTAGCTTGAGAATATTGTATTATGATATATCAAAAAAGAAAACAGCCAATTCGAGGCTATATACTTATGATTTTATGATTTTGTATTTTTTCTAAAACGAGCAATTTTGTGGGTTAACAACACTCAAGCATTTTGCCAGATTTTTTTTACATAACCAAAATTGAAGTTTCTTGTTTATTAGCTTTAGAATATTATATTATGATATATGAAAAAAGAAATCGGCCAGTTCGAGGGTATATTCTTATGATTTTATGATTTTGTATTTTATTCGAAAACGAGGAATTTTGTGGGTTAACACTCACGCATTTTACCAGATTTTTATACATAACCAAAAATTGACGTTTCGTATTTTTAGCTTGAGAATATTGTATTATTATATATCAAAAAATACAACGGCCAGTTCGAGGTTATATACTTATGATTTTATCATTTTATATTTTTTCGACACCGAGCAATTTTGTGGGTTAACACTCACGCAATTTGCCAGATTTTTTTTACAGATTCAAATATTGATGTTTTTTTTATTAGTTTTAGAATATTGTATTATGATATATAAAAAACGAAAACAGCCAGTTCGAGGTTATATACTTATGAATTTATGATTTTGTATTTTTACTAAAACGCACCATTTTGTGGGTTAACACTCACGCATTTTGCCAGATTTTTTTACAGAACCAAAAATTGACGTTTCTTGTTTATTATCTTGAGAATATAGTATTATGATATATCAAAAAAGAAAACGTCCAGTTCGAGGTTATATACTTATAATTTGATGATTTTGTATTTTTTCTAAAACGAGCAATTTTGTGGGTTAACACTCAAGCATTTTGCCAGATTTTTTTACATAACCAAAAATTGAAGTTTCTTGTTTATTAGCTTTAGAATATTATATTATGATATATGAAAAAAGAAATCGGCCAGTTCGAGGGTATATTCTTATGATTTTATGATTTTGTATTTTATTCGAAAACGAACAATTTTTGGATTAACACTCACGCATTTTACCATATTTTTATACATAACCGAAAATTGACGTTTCGTATTTTTAGCTTGAGAATATTGTATTATGATATATCAAAAAATACAACGGCCAGTTCGAGGTTATATACTTATGATTTTATGATTTTATATTTTTTCGACACCGAGCAATTTTGTGGGTTAACACTCAGGCATTTTGCGAGATTTTTTTTACAGATTCAAATATTGACGTTTCTTGTTTATTAGCTTTAGAATATTGTATTATGATATATAAAAAACGAAAACAGCCAGTTCGAGGTTATATACTTATGAATTTATGATTTTGTATTTTTACTAAAACGCACCATTTTGTGGGTTAACACTCACGCATTTTGCCATATTTTTTTACAGAACAAAAAATTGACGTTTCTTGTTTATTAGCTTGAGAATATTGTATTATGATATATCAAAAAAGAAAACAGCCAATTCGAGGCTATATACTTATGATTTTATGATTTTGTATTTTTTCTAAAACGAGCAATTTTGTGGGTTAACACTCAAGCATTTTGCTAGATTTTTTTTACATAACCAAAATTAAAGTTTCTTGTTTATTAGCTTTAGAATATTATATTATGATATATGAAAAAAGAAATCGGCCAGTTCGAGGGTATATTCTTATGATTTTATGATTTTGTATTTTATTCGAAAACGAGGAATTTTGTGGGTTAACACTCACGCATTTTACCAGATTTTTATACATAACCAAAAATTGACGTTTCGTATTTTTAGCTTGAGAATATTGTATTATTATATATCAAAAAATACAACGGCCAGTTCGAGGTTATATACTTATGATTTTATGATTTTATATTTTTTCGACACCGAGCAATTTTGTGGGTTAACACTCACGCAATTTGCCAGATTTTTTTTACAGATTCAAATATTGATGTTTTTTGTTTATTAGCTTTAGAATATTGTATTATGATATATAAAAAACGAAAACAGCCAGTTCGAGGTTATATACTTATGAATTTATGATTTTGTATTTTTACTAAAACTCACCATTTTGTGGGTTAACACTCACGCATTTTGCCATATTTTTTTACAGAACCAAAAATTGACGTTTCTTGTTTATTAGCTTGAGAATATTGTATTATGATATATCAAAAAAGAAAACAGCCAATTCGAGGCTATATACTTATGATTTTATGATTTTGTATTTTTTCTAAAACGAGCAATTTTGTGGGTTAACAACACTCAAGCATTTTGCCAGATTTTTTTTACATAACCAAAATTGAAGTTTCTTGTTTATTAGCTTTAGAATATTATATTATGATATATGAAAAAAGAAATCGGCCAGTTCGAGGGTATATTCTTATGATTTTATGATTTTGTATTTTATTCGAAAACGAGGAATTTTGTGGGTTAACACTCACGCATTTTACCAGATTTTTATACATAACCAAAAATTGACGTTTCGTATTTTTAGCTTGAGAATATTGTATTATTATATATCAAAAAATACAACGGCCAGTTCGAGGTTATATACTTATGATTTTATCATTTTATATTTTTTCGACACCGAGCAATTTTGTGGGTTAACACTCACGCAATTTGCCAGATTTTTTTTACAGATTCAAATATTGATGTTTTTTTTATTAGTTTTAGAATATTGTATTATGATATATAAAAAACGAAAACAGCCAGTTCGAGGTTATATACTTATGAATTTATGATTTTGTATTTTTACTGAAACGCACCATTTTGTGGGTTAACACTCACGCATTTTGCCAGATTTTTTTACAGAACCAAAAATTGACGTTTCTTGTTTATTATCTTGAGAATATAGTATTATGATATATCAAAAAAGAAAACGTCCAGTTCGAGGTTATATACTTATAATTTGATGATTTTGTATTTTTTCTAAAACGAGCAATTTTGTGGGTTAACACTCAAGCATTTTGCCAGATTTTTTTACATAACCAAAAATTGAAGTTTCTTGTTTATTAGCTTTAGAATATTATATTATGATATATGAAAAAAGAAATCGGCCAGTTCGAGGGTATATTCTTATGATTTTATGATTTTGTATTTTATTCGAAAACGAACAATTTTTGGATTAACACTCACGCATTTTACCATATTTTTATACATAACCGAAAATTGACGTTTCGTATTTTTAGCTTGAGAATATTGTATTATGATATATCAAAAAATACAACGGCCAGTTCGAGGTTATATACTTATGATTTTATGATTTTATATTTTTTCGACACCGAGCAATTTTGTGGGTTAACACTCAGGCATTTTGCGAGATTTTTTTTACAGATTCAAATATTGACGTTTCTTGTTTATTAGCTTTAGAATATTGTATTATGATATATAAAAAACGAAAACAGCCAGTTCGAGGTTATATACTTATGAATTTATGATTTTGTATTTTTACTAAAACGCACCATTTTGTGGGTTAACACTCACGCATTTTGCCATATTTTTTTACAGAACAAAAAATTGACGTTTCTTGTTTATTAGCTTGAGAATATTGTATTATGATATATCAAAAAAGAAAACAGCCAATTCGAGGCTATATACTTATGATTTTATGATTTTGTATTTTTTCTAAAACGAGCAATTTTGTGGGTTAACACTCAAGCATTTTGCTAGATTTTTTTTACATAACCAAAATTAAAGTTTCTTGTTTATTAGCTTTAGAATATTATATTATGATATATGAAAAAAGAAATCGGCCAGTTCGAGGGTATATTCTTATGATTTTATGATTTTGTATTTTATTCGAAAACGAGGAATTTTGTGGGTTAACACTCACGCATTTTACCAGATTTTTATACATAACCAAAAATTGACGTTTCGTATTTTTAGCTTGAGAATATTGTATTATTATATATCAAAAAATACAACGGCCAGTTCGAGGTTATATACTTATGATTTTATCATTTTATATTTTTTCGACACCGAGCAATTTTGTGGGTTAACACTCACGCAATTTGCCAGATTTTTTTTACAGATTCAAATATTGATGTTTTTTTTTATTAGCTTTAGAATATTGTATTATGATATATAAAAAACGAAAACAGCCAGTTCGAGGTTATATACTTATGAATTTATGATTTTGTATTTTTACTAAAACGCACCATTTTGTGGGTTAACACTCACGCATTTTGCTAGATTTTTTTACAGAACCAAAAATTGACGTTTCTTGTTTATTAGCTTGAGAATATTGTATTATGATATATCAAAAAAGAAAACGGCCAGTTCGAGGTTATATACTTATAATTTGATGATTTTGTATTTTTTCTAAAACGAGCAATTTTGTGGGTTAACACTCAAGCATTTTGCCAGATTTTTTTACATAACCAAAAATTGAAGTTTCTTGTTTATTAGCTTTAGAATATTATATTACGATATATGAAAAAAGAAATCGGCCAGTTCGAGGGTATATTCTTATGATTTTATGATTTTGTATTTTATTCGAAAACGAACAATTTTTGGATTAACACTCACGCATTTTACTATATTTTTATACATAACCGAAAATTGACGTTTCGTATTTTTAGCTTGAGAATATTGTATTATGATATATCAAAAAATACAACGGCCAGTTCGAGGTTATATACTTATGATTTTATGATTTTATATTTTTTCGACACCGAGCAATTTTGTGGGTTAACAATCAGGCATTTTGCGAGATTTTTTTTACAGATTCAAATATTGACGTTTCTTGTTTATTAGCTTTAGAATATTGTATTATGATATATAAAAAACAAAAACAGCCAGTTCGAGGTTATATACTTATGAATTTATGATTTTGTATTTTTACTAAAACGCACCATTTTGTGGGTTAACACTCACGCATTTTGCCATATTTTTTTACAGAACAAAAAATTGACGTTTCTTGTTTATTAGCTTGAGAATATTGTATTATGATATATCAAAAAAGAAAACAGCCAATTCGAGGCTATATACTTATGATTTTATGATTTTGTATTTTTTCTAAAACGAGCAATTTTGTGGGTTAACACTCAAGCATTTTGCTAGATTTTTTTTACATAACCAAAATTAAAGTTTCTTGTTTATTAGCTTTAGAATATTATATTATGATATATGAAAAAAGAAATCGGCCAGTTCGAGGGTATATTCTTATGATTTTATGATTTTGTATTTTATTCGAAAACGAGGAATTTTGTGGGTTAACAATCACGCATTTTACCAGATTTTTATACATAACCAAAAATTGACGTTTCGTATTTTTAGCTTGAGAATATTGTATTATGATATATCAAAAAATACAACGGCCAGTTCGAGGTTATATACTTATGATTTTATCATTTTATATTTTTTCGACACCGAGCAATTTTGTGGGTTAACACTCACGCATTTTGCCAGATTTTTTTACAGATTCAAATATTGACGTTTTTTGTTTATTAGCTTTAGAATATTGTATTATGATATATAAAAAACGAAAACAGCCAGATCGAGGTTATATACTTATGAATTTATGATTTTGTATTTTTACTAAAACGCACCATTTTGTGGGTTAACACTCACGCATTTTGCCATATTTTTTTACAGAACAAAAAATTGACGTTTCTTGTTTATTAGCTTGAGAATATTGTATTATGATATATCAAAAAAGAAAACAGCCAATTCGAGGCTATATACTTATGATTTTATGATTTTGTATTTTTTCTAAAACGAGCAATTTTGTGGGTTAACACTCAAGCATTTTGCTAGATTTTTTTTACATAACCAAAATTGAAGTTTCTTGTTTATTAGCTTTAGAATATTATATTATGATATATGAAAAAAGAAATCGGCCAGTTCGAGGGTATATTCTTATGATTTTATGATTTTGTATTTTATTCGAAAACGAACAATTTTTGGATTAACACTCACGCATTTTACCAGATTTTTATACATAACCAAAAATTGACGTTTCGTATTTTTAGCTTGAGAATATTGTATTATTATATATCAAAAAATACAACGGCCAGTTCGAGGTTATATACTTATGATTTTATGATTTTATATTTTTTCGACACCGAGCAATTTTGTGGGTTAACACTCACGCAATTTGCCAGATTTTTTTTACAGATTCAAATATTGATGTTTTTTGTTTATTAGCTTTAGAATATTGTATTATGATATATAAAAAACGAAAACAGCCAGTTCGAGGTTATATACTTATGAATTTATGATTTTGTATTTTTACTAAAACTCACCATTTTGTGGGTTAACACTCACGCATTTTGCCATACTTTTTTACAGAACCAAAAATTGACGTTTCTTGTTTATTAGCTTGAGAATATTGTATTATGATATATCAAAAAAGAAAACAGCCAATTCGAGGCTATATACTTATGATTTTATGATTTTGTATTTTTTCTAAAACGAGCAATTTTGTGGGTTAACAACACTCAAGCATTTTGCCAGATTTTTTTTACATAACCAAAATTGAAGTTTCTTGTTTATTAGCTTTAGAATATTATATTATGATATATGAAAAAAGAAATCGGCCAGTTCGAGGGTATATTCTTATGATTTTATGATTTTGTATTTTATTCGAAAACGAGGAATTTTGTGGGTTAACACTCACGCATTTTACCAGATTTTTATACATAACCAAAAATTGACGTTTCGTATTTTTAGCTTGAGAATATTGTATTATTATATATCAAAAAATACAACGGCCAGTTCGAGGTTATATACTTATGATTTTATCATTTTATATTTTTTCGACACCGAGCAATTTTGTGGGTTAACACTCACGCAATTTGCCAGATTTTTTTTACAGATTCAAATATTGATGTTTTTTTTTATTAGCTTTAGAATATTGTATTATGATATATAAAAAACGAAAACAGCCAGTTCGAGGTTATATACTTATGAATTTATGATTTTGTATTTTTACTAAAACGCACCATTTTGTGGGTTAACACTCACGCATTTTGCCAGATTTTTTTACAGAACCAAAAATTGACGTTTCTTGTTTATTAGCTTGAGAATATTGTATTATGATATATCAAAAAAGAAAACGGCCAGTTCGAGGTTATATACTTATAATTTTATGATTTTGTATTTTTTCTAAAACGAGCAATTTTGTGGGTTAACACTCAAGCATTTTGCCAGATTTTTTTACATAACCAAAAATTGAAGTTTCTTGTTTATTAGCTTTAGAATATTATATTATGATATATGAAAAAAGAAATCGGCCAGTTCGAGGGTATATTCTTATGATTTTATGATTTTGTATTTTATTCGAAAACGAACAATTTTTGGATTAACACTCACGCATTTTACCAGATTTTTATACATAACCAAAAATTGACGTTTCGTATTTTTAGCTTGATAATATTGTATTATGATATATCAAAAAATACAACGGCCAGTTCGAGGTTATATACTTATGATTTTATCATTTTATATTTTTTCGACACCGAGCAATTTTGTGGGTTAACACTCACGCATTTTGCCAGATTTTTTTTACAGATTCAAATATTGACGTTTTTTGTTTATTAGCTTTAGAATACTGTATTATGATATATAAAAAACGAAAACAGCCAGTTCGAGGTTATATACTTATGAATTTATGATTTTGTATTTTTACTAAAACGCACCATTTTGTGGGTTAACACTCACGCATTTTGCCATATTTTTTTACAGAACAAAAAATTAACGTTTCTTGTTTATTAGTTTGAGAATATTGTATTATGATATATCAAAAAAGAAAACAGCCAATTCGAGGCTATATACTTATGATTTTATGATTTTGTATTTTTTCTAAAACGAGCAATTTAGTGGGTTAAACTCAATCATTTTGCCAGATTTTTATTACATAACCAAAATTGAAGTTTCTTGTTTATTAGCTTTAGAATATTATATTATGATATATGAAAAAAGAAATCGGCCAGTTCGAGGGTATATTCTTATGATTTTATGATTTTGCATTTTATTCGAAAACGAGGAATTTTCAGTGTTAACACTCACGCATTTTACCAGATTTTTATACATAACCAAAAATTGACGTTTCGTATTTTTAGCTTGAGAATATTGTATTATGATATATCAAAAAATACAACTGCCAGTTCAAGGTTATATACATATGATTTTATCATTTTATATTTTTTCGACACCGAGCAATTTTGTGGGTTAACACTCACGCATTTTGCCAGATTTTTTTGCAGATTCAAATATTGACGTTTTTTGTTTATTAGCTTTAGAATATTGTATTATGATATATAAAAAACGAAAACAGCCAGTTCGAGGTTATATACTTATGAATTTATGATTTTGTATTTTTACTAAAACGCACCATTTTGTGGGTTAACACTCACGCATTTTGCCATATTTTTTTACAGAACAAAAAATTGACGTTTCTTGTTTATTAGCTTGAGAATATTGTATTATGATATATCAAAAAAGAAAATAGCCAATTCGAGGCTATATACTTATGATTTTATGATTTTGTATTTTTTCTAAAACGAGCAATTTTGTGGGTTAACACTCAAGCATTTTGCCAGATTTTTTTTACATAACCGAAATTGAAGTTTCTTGTTTATTAGCTTTAGAATATTATATTATGATATATGAAAAAAGAAATCGGCCAGTTCGGGGGTATATTCTTATTATTTTATGATTTTGTATTTTATTCGAAAACGAGGAATTTTGTGGGTTAACACTCACGCATTTTACCAGATTTTTATACATAACCAAAAATTGACGTTTCGTATTTTTAGCTTGAGAATATTGTATTATTATATATCAAAAAATACAACGGCCAGTTCGAGTTTATATACTTATGATTTTATCATTTTATATTTTTTCGACACCGAGCAATTTTGTGGGTTAACACTCACGCAATTTGCCAGATTTTTTTTACAGATTCAAATATTGATGTTTTTTGTTTATTAGCTTTAGAATATTGTATTATGATATATAAAAAACGAAAACAGCCAGTTCGAGGTTATATACTTATGAATTTATGATTTTGTATTTTTACTAAAACTCACCATTTTGTGGGTTAACACTCACGAATTTTGCCATATTTTTTTACAGAACCAAAAATTGACGTTTCTTGTTTATTAGCTTGAGAATATTGTATTATGATATATCAAAAAAGAAAACAGCCAATTCGAGGCTATATACTTATGATTTTATGATTTTGTATTTTTTCTAAAACGAGCAATTTTGTGGGTTAACAACACTCAAGCATTTTGCCAGATTTTTTTTACATAACCAAAATTGAAGTTTCTTGTTTATTAGCTTTAGAATATTATATTATGATATATGAAAAAAGAAATAGGCCAGTTCGAGGGTATATTCTTATGATTTTATGATTTTGTATTTTATTCGAAAACGAGGAATTTTGTGGGTTAACACGCACGCATTTTACCAGATTTTTATACATAACCAAAAATTGACGTTTCGTATTTTTAGCTTCAGAATATTGTATTATTATATATCAAAAAATACAACGGCCAGTTCGAGGTTATATACTTATGATTTTATCATTTTATATTTTTTCGACACCGAGCAATTTTGTGGGTTAACACTCACGCAATTTGCCAGATTTTTTTTACAGATTCAAATATTGATGTTTTTTTTTTATTAGCTTTAGAATATTGTATTATGATATATAAAAAACGAAAACAGCCAGTTCGAGGTTATATACTTATGAATTTATGATTTTGTATTTTTACTAAAACGCACCATTTTGTGGGTTAACACTCACGCATTTTGCCAGATTTTTTTACAGAACCAAAAATTGACGTTTCTTGTTTATTAGCTTGAGAATATTGTATTATGATATATCAAAAAAGAAAACGGCCAGTTCGAGGTTATATACTTATAATTTTATGATTTTGTATTTTTTCTAAAACGAGCAATTTTGTGGGTTAACACTCAAGCATTTTGCCAGATTTTTTTACATAACCAAAAATTGAAGTTTCTTGTTTATTAGCTTTAGAATATTATATTATGATATATGAAAAAAGAAATCGGCCAGTTCGAGGGTATATTCTTATGATTTTATGATTTTGTATTTTATTCGAAAACGAACAATTTTTGGATTAACACTCACGCATTTTACCATATTTTTATACATAACCGAAAATTGACGTTTCGTATTTTTAGCTTGAGAATATTGTATTATGATATATCAAAAAATACAACGGCCAGTTCGAGGTTATATACTTATGATTTTATGATTTTATATTTTTTCGACACCGAGCAATTTTGTGGGTTAACACTCAGGCATTTTGCGAGATTTTTTTTACAGATTCAAATATTGACGTTTCTTGTTTATTAGCTTTAGAATATTGTATTATGATATATAAAAAACGAAAACAGCCAGTTCGAGGTTATATACTTATGAATTTATGATTTTGTATTTTTACTAAAACGCACCATTTTGTGGGTTAACACTCACGCATTTTGCCATATTTTTTTACAGAACAAAAAATTGACGTTTCTTGTTTATTAGCTTGAGAATATTGTATTATGATATATCAAAAAAGAAAACAGCCAATTCGAGGCTATATACTTATGATTTTATGATTTTGTATTTTTTCTAAAACGAGCAATTTTGTGGGTTAACACTCAAGCATTTTGCTAGATTTTTTTTACATAACCAAAATTAAAGTTTCTTGTTTATTAGCTTTAGAATATTATATTATGATATATGAAAAAAGAAATCGGCCAGTTCGAGGGTATATTCTTATGATTTTATGATTTTGTATTTTATTCGAAAACGAGGAATTTTGTGGGTTAACAATCACGCATTTTACCAGATTTTTATACATAACCAAAAATTGACGTTTCGTATTTTTAGCTTGAGAATATTGTATTATGATATATCAAAAAATACAACGGCCAGTTCGAGGTTATATACTTATGATTTTATCATTTTATATTTTTTCGACACCGAGCAATTTTGTGGGTTAACACTCACGCATTTTGCCAGATTTTTTTACAGATTCAAATATTGACGTTTTTTGTTTATTAGCTTTAGAATATTGTATTATGATATATAAAAAACGAAAACAGCCAGTTCGAGGTTATATACTTATGAATTTATGATTTTGTATTTTTACTAAAACGCACCATTTTGTGGGTTAACACTCACGCATTTTGCCATATTTTTTTACAGAACCAAAAATTGACGTTTCTTGTTTATTAGTTTGAGAATATTGTATTATGATATATCAAAAAAGAAAACAGCCAATTCGAGGCTATATACTTATGATTTTATGATTTTGTATTTTTTCTAAAACGAGCAATTTTGTGGGTTAACACTCAAGCATTTTGCTAGATTTTTTTTACATAACCAAAATTAAAGTTTCTTGTTTATTAGCTTTAGAATATTATATTATGATATATGAAAAAAGAAATCGGCCAGTTCGAGGGTATATTCTTATGATTTTATGATTTTGTATTTTATTCGAAAACGAACAATTTTTGGATTAACACTCACGCATTTTACCAGATTTTTATACATGACCGAAAATTGACGTTTCGTATTTTTAGCTTGAGAATATTGTATTATGATATATCAAAAAATACAACGGCCAGTTCGAGGTTATATACTTATGATTTTATCATTTTATATTTTTTAGACACCGAGCAATTTTGTGGGTTAACACTCACGCATTTTGCCAGATTTTTTTTACAGATTCAAATATTGATGTTTCTTGTTTATTAGCTTTAGAATATTGTATTATGATATATAAAAAACGAAAACATCCAGTTCGAGGTTATATACTTATGAATTTATGATTTTGTATTTTTACTAAAACGCACCATTTTGTGGGTTAACACTCACGCATTTTGCCATATTTTTTTACAAAACAAAAAATTGACGTTTCTTGTTTATTAGCTTGAGAATATTGTATTATGATATATCAAAAAAGAAAACAGCCAATTCGAGGCTATATACTTATGATTTTATGATTTTGTATTTTTTCTAAAACGAGCAATTTTGTGGATTAACACTCAAGCATTTTGCTAGATTTTTTTTACATAACCAAAATTAAAGTTTCTTGTTTATTAGCTTTAGAATATTATATTATGATATATGAAAAAAGAAATCGGCCAGTTCGAGGGTATATTCTTATGATTTTATGGTTTTGTATTTTATTCGAAAACGAGGAATTTTGTGGGTTAACACTCACGCATTTTACCAGATTTTTATACATAACCAAAAATTGACGTTTTGTATTTTTAGCTTGAGAATATTGTATTATGATATATCAAAAAATACAACGGCCAGTTCGAGGTTATATACTTATGATTTTATCATTTTATATTTTTTCGACACCGAGCAATTTTGTGGGTTAACACTCACGCATTTTGCCAGATTTTTTTACAGATTCAAATATTGACGTTTTTTGTTTATTAGCTTTAGAATATTGTATTATGATATATAAAAAACGAAAACAGCCAGTTCGAGGTTATATACTTATGAATTTATGATTTTGTATTTTTACTAAAACGCACCATTTTGTGGGTTAACACTCACGCATTTTGCCATATTTTTTTACAGAACAAAAAATTAACGTTTCTTGTTTATTAGCTTGAGAATATTGTATTATGATATATCAAAAAAGAAAACAGCCAATTCGAGGCTATATACTTATGATTTTATGATTTCGTATTTTTTCTAAAACGAGCAATTTTGTGGGTTAACACTCAAGCATTTTGCTAGATTTTTTTTACATAACCGAAATTAAAGTTTCTTGTTTATTAGCTTTAGAATATTATATTATGATATATGAAAAAAGAAATCGGCCAGTTCGAGGGTATATTCTTATGATTTTATGGTTTTGTATTTTATTCGAAAACGAACAATTTTTGGATTAACACTCACGCATTTTACCAGATTTTTATACATAACCAAAAATTGACGTTTTGTATTTTTAGCTTGAGAATATTGTATTATGATATATCAAAAAATACAACGGCCAGTTCGAGGTTATATACTTATGATTTTATCATTTTATATTTTTTCGACACCGAGCAATTTTGTGGGTTAACACTCACGCATTTTGCCAGATTTTTTTACAGATTCAAATATTGACGTTTTTTGTTTATTAGCTTTAGAATATTGTATTATGATATATAAAAAACGAAAACAGCCAGTTCGAGGTTATATACTTATGAATTTATGATTTTGTATTTTTACTAAAACGCACCATTTTGTGGGTTAACACTCACGCATTTTGCCATATTTTTTTACAGAACAAAAAATTAACGTTTCTTGTTTATTAGCTTGAGAATATTGTATTATGATATATCAAAAAAGAAAACAGCCAATTCGAGGCTATATACTTATGATTTTATGATTTTGTATTTTTTCTAAAACGAGCAATTTTGTGGGTTAACACTCAAGCATTTTGCCAGATTTTTTTTACATAACCGAAATTGAAGTTTCTTGTTTATTAGCTTTAGAATATTATATTATGATATATGAAAAAAGAAATCAGCCAGTTCGAGGGTATATTCTTATGATTTTATGATTTTGTATTTTATTCGAAAACGAGGAATTTTGTGGGTTAACACTCACGCATTTTACCAGATTTTTATACATAACCAAAAATTGACGTTTCGTATTTTTAGCTTGAGAATATTGTATTATTATATATCAAAAAATACAACGGCCAGTTCGAGATTATATACTTATGATTTTATCATTTTATATTTTTTCGACACCGAGCAATTTTGTGGGTTAACACTCACGCAATTTGCCAGATTTTTTTTACAGATTCAAATATTGACGTTTTTTGTTTATTAGCTTTAGAATATTGTATTATGATATATAAAAAACGAAAACAGCCAGTTCGAGGTTATATACTTATGAATTTATGATTTTGTATTTTTACTAAAACGCACCATTTTGTGGGTTAATACGCATTTTGCCAGATTTTTTTACAGAACCAAAAATTGACGTTTCTTGTTTATTAGCTTGAGAATATTGTATTATGATATATCAAAAAAGAAAACGGCCAGTTCGAGATTATATACTTATAATTTTATGATTTTGTATTTTTTCTAAAACGAGCAATTTTGTGGGTTAACACTCAAGCATTTTGCCAGATTTTTTTACATAACCAAAAATTGAAGTTTCTTGTTTATTAGCTTTAGAATATTATATTATGATATATGAAAAAAGAAATCGGCCAGTTCGAGGGTATATTCTTATGATTTTATGATTTTGTATTTTATTCGAAAACGAACAATTTTTGGATTAACACTCACGCATTTTACCATATTTTTATACATAACCGAAAATTGACGTTTCGTATTTTTAGCTTGAGAATATTGTATTATGATATATCAAAAAATACAACGGCCAGTTCGAGGTTATATACTTATGATTTTATGATTTTATATTTTTTCGACACCGAGCAATTTTGTGGGTTAACACTCAGGCATTTTGCCAGATTTTTTTTACAGATTCAAATATTGACGTTTCTTGTTTATTAGCTTTAGAATATTGTATTATGATATATAAAAAACGAAAACAGCCAGTTCGAGGTTATATACTTATGAATTTATGATTTTGTATTTTTACTAAAACGCACCATTTTGTGGGTTAACACTCACGCATTTTGCCAGATTTTTTTACAGAACCAAAAATTGACGTTTCTTGTTTATTAGCTTGAGAATATTATATTATGATATATCAAAAAAGAAAACAGCCAATTCGAGGCTATATACTTATGATTTTATGATTTTGTATTTTTTCTAAAACGAGCAATTTTGTGGGTTAACACTCAAGCATTTTGCCAGATTTTTTTTACATAACCAAAATTGAAGTTTCTTGTTTATTAGCTTTAGAATATTATATTATGATATATGAAAAAAGAAATCGGCCAGTTCGAGGGTATATTCTTATGATTTTATGATTTTGTATTTTATTCGAAAACGAGGAATTTTGTGGGTTAACACTCACGCATTTTACCAGATTTTTATACATAACCAAAAATTGACGTTTCGTATTTTTAGCTTGAGAATATTGTATTATGATATATCAAAAAATACAACGGCCGGTTCAAGGTTATATACTTATGATTTTATCATTTTATATTTTTTCGACACCGAGCAATTTTGTGGGTTAACACTCACGCAATTTGCCAGATTTTTTTTACAGATTCAAATATTGACGTTTTTTGTTTATTAGCTTTAGAATATTGTATTATGATATATAAAAAACGAAAACAGCCAGTTCAAGGTTATATACTTATGAATTTATGATTTTGTATTTTTACTAAAACGCACCATTTTGTGGGTTAACACTCACGCATTTTGCCAGATTTTTTTACAGAACCAAAAATTGACGTTTCTTAATTATTAGCTTGAGAATATTGTATTATGATATATCAAAAAAGAAAACGGCCAGTTCGAGATTATATACTTATGATTTTATGATTTTGTATTTTTTCTAAAACGAGCAATTTTGAGGGTTAACACTCAAGCATTTTGCTAGATTTTTTTACATAACCAAAAATTGAAGTTTCTTGTTTATTAGCTTTAGAATATTATATTATGATATATGAAAAAAGAAATCGGCCAGTTCGAGGGTATATTCTTATGATTTTATGATTTTGTATTTTATTCGAAAACGAGCAATTTTTGGGTTAACACTCAAGCATTTTACCATATTTTTATACATAACCGAAAATTGACGTTTCGTATTTTTAGCTTGAGAATATTGTATTATGATATATCAAAAAATACAACGGCCAGTTCGAGGTTATATACTTATAATTTTATCAGTTTTATATTTTTTCGACACCGAGCAATTTTGTGGGTTAACAATCAGGCATTTTGCCAGATTTTTTTTACAGATTCAAATATTGACGTTTCTTAATTATTAGCTTTAGAATATTGTATTATGATATATAAAAAACGAAAACAGCCAGTTCGAGGTTATATACTTATGAATTTATGATTTTGTATTTTTACTAAAACATACCATTTTGTGCACTCACGCATTTTGCCAAATTTTTTTACAGAACAAAAAATTGACGTTTCTTGTTTATTAGCTTGAGAATATTGTATTATGATATATCAAAAAAGAAAACACCCAATTCGAGGCTATATACTTATGATTTTATGATTTTGTATTTTTTCTAAAATGAGCAATTTTGTGGGTTAACACTCAATCATTTTGCCAGATTTTTTTTACATAACCAAAATTGAAGTTTCTTGTTTATTAGCTTTAGAATATTATATTATGATATATGAAAAAAGAAATCGGCCAGTTCGAGGGTATATTCTTATGATTTTATGATTTTGTATTTTATTCGAAAACGAGGAATTTTGTGGGTTAACACGCACGCATTTTACCAGATTTTTATACATAACCAAAAATTGACGTTTCGTATTTTTAGCTTGAGAATATTGTATTATGATATACCAAAAAATACAACGGCCAGTTCAAGGTTATATACTTATGATTTTATCATTTTATATTTTTTCGACACCGAGCAATTTTGTGGGTTAACACTCACGCAATTTTCCAGATTTTTTTTACAGATTCAAATATTGACGTTTTTTGTTTATTAGCTTTAGAATATTGTATTATGATATATAAAAAACGAAAACAGCCAGTTCGAGGTTATATACTTATGAATTTATGATTTTGTATTTTTACTAAAACGCACCATTTTGTGGGTTAATACGCATTTTGCCAGATTTTTTTACAGAACCAAAAATTGACGTTTCTTGTTTATTAGCTTGAGAATATTGTATTATGATATATCAAAAAAGAAAACGGCCAGTTCGAGATTATATACTTATAATTTTATGATTTTGTATTTTTTCTAAAACGAGCAATTTTGTGGGTTAACACTCAAGCATTTTGCCAGATTTTTTTACATAACCAAAAATTGAAGTTTCTTGTTTATTAGCTTTAGAATATTATATTATGATATATGAAAAAAGAAATCGGCCAGTTCGAGGGTATATTCTTATGATTTTATGATTTTGTATTTTATTCGAAAACGAACAATTTTTGGATTAACACTCACGCATTTTACCATATTTTTATACATAACCGAAAATTGACGTTTCGTATTTTTAGCTTGAGAATATTGTATTATGATATATCAAAAAATACAACGGCCAGTTCGAGGTTATATACTTATGATTTTATGATTTTATATTTTTTCGACACCGAGCAATTTTGTGGGTTAACACTCAGGCATTTTGCCAGATTTTTTTTACAGATTCAAATATTGACGTTTCTTGTTTATTAGCTTTAGAATATTGTATTATGATATATAAAAAACGAAAACAGCCAGTTCGAGGTTATATACTTATGAATTTATGATTTTGTATTTTTACTAAAACGCACCATTTTGTGGGTTAACACTCACGCATTTTGCCATATTTTTTTACAGAACAAAAAATTGACGTTTCTTGTTTATTAGCTTGAGAATATTATATTATGATATATCAAAAAAGAAAACAGCCAATTCGAGGATATATACTTATGATTTTATGATTTTGTATTTTTTCTAAAACGAGCAATTTTGTGGGTTAACACTCAAGCATTTTGCCAGATTTTTTTTACATAACCAAAATTGAAGTTTCTTGTTTATTAGCTTTAGAATATTATATTATGATATATGAAAAAAGAAATCGGCCAGTTCGAGGGTATATTCTTATGATTTTATGATTTTGTATTTTATTCGAAAACGAGGAATTTTGTGGGTTAACACTCACGCATTTTACCAGATTTTTATACATAACCAAAAATTGACGTTTCGTATTTTTAGCTTGAGAATATTGTATTATGATATATCAAAAAATACAACGGACGGTTCAAGGTTATATACTTATGATTTTATCATTTTATATTTTTTCGACACCGAGCAATTTTGTGGGTTAACACTCACGCAATTTGCCAGATTTTTTTTACAGATTCAAATATTGACGTTTTTTGTTTATTAGCTTTAGAATATTGTATTATGATATATAAAAAACGAAAACAGCCAGTTCAAGGTTATATACTTATGAATTTATGATTTTGTATTTTTACTAAAACGCACCATTTTGTGGGTTAACACTCACGCATTTTGCCAGATTTTTTTACAGAACCAAAAATTGACGTTTCTTAATTATTAGCTTGAGAATATTGTATTATGATATATCAAAAAAGAAAACGGCCAGTTCGAGATTATATACTTATGATTTTATGATTTTGTATTTTTTCTAAAACGAGCAATTTTGAGGGTTAACACTCAAGCATTTTGCTAGATTTTTTTACATAACCAAAAATTGAAGTTTCTTGTTTATTAGCTTTAGAATATTATATTATGATATATGAAAAAAGAAATCGGCCAGTTCGAGGGTATATTCTTATGATTTTATGATTTTGTATTTTATTCGAAAACGAGCAATTTTTGGGTTAACACTCAAGCATTTTACCATATTTTTATACATAACCGAAAATTGACGTTTCGTATTTTTAGCTTGAGAATATTGTATTATGATATATCAAAAAATACAACGGCCAGTTCGAGGTTATATACTTATAATTTTATCAGTTTTATATTTTTTCGACACCGAGCAATTTTGTGGGTTAACAATCAGGCATTTTGCCAGATTTTTTTGACAGATTCAAATATTGACGTTTCTTAATTATTAGCTTTAGAATATTGTATTATGATATATAAAAAACGAAAACAGCCAGTTCGAGGTTATATACTTATGAATTTATGATTTTGTATTTTTACTAAAACATACCATTTTGTGCACTCACGCATTTTGCCATATTTTTTTACAGAACAAAAAATTGACGTTTCTTGTTTATTAGCTTGAGAATATTGTATTATGATATATCAAAAAAGAAAACACCCAATTCGAGGCTATATACTTATGATTTTATGATTTTGTATTTTTTCTAAAATGAGCAATTTTGTGGGTTAACACTCAATCATTTTGCCAGATTTTTTTTACATAACCAAAATTGAAGTTTCTTGTTTATTAGCTTTAGAATATTATATTATGATATATGAAAAAAGAAATCGGCCAGTTCGAGGGTATATTCTTATGATTTTATGATTTTGTATTTTATTCGAAAACGAGGAATTTTGTGGGTTAACACGCACGCATTAACCAGATTTTTATACATAACCAAAAATTGACGTTTCGTATTTTTAGCTTGAGAATATTGTATTATGATATACCAAAAAATACAACGGCCAGTTCAAGGTTATATACTTATGATTTTATCATTTTATATTTTTTCGACACCGAGCAATTTTGTGGGTTAACACTCACGCATTTTGCCAGATTTTTTTTACAGATTCAAATATTGACGTTTTTTGTTTATTAGCTTTAGAATATTGTATTATGATATATAAAAAACGAAAACAGCCAGTTCGAGGTTATATACTTATGAATTTATGATTTTGTATTTTTACTAAAACGCACCATTTTGTGGGTTAATACGCATTTTGCCAGATTTTTTTACAGAACCAAAAATTGACGTTTCTTGTTTATTAGCTTGAGAATATTGTATTATGATATATCAAAAAAGAAAACGGCCAGTTCGAGATTATATACTTATAATTTTATGATTTTGTATTTTTTCTAAAACGAGCAATTTTGTGGGTTAACACTCAAGCATTTTGCCAGATTTTTTTACATAACCAAAAATTGAAGTTTCTTGTTTATTAGCTTTAGAATATTATATTATGATATATGAAAAAAGAAATCGGCCAGTTCGAGGGTATATTCTTATGATTTTATGATTTTGTATTTTATTCGAAAAACGAACAATTTTTGGATTAACACTCACGCATTTTACCATATTTTTATACATAACCGAAAATTGACGTTTCGTATTTTTAGCTTGAGAATATTGTATTATGATATATCAAAAAATACAACGGCCAGTTCGAGGTTATATACTTATGATTTTATGATTTTATGATTTTATATTTTTTCGACACCGAGCAATTTTGTGGGTTAACTCTCAGGCATTTTGCCAGATTTTTTTTACAGATTCAAATATTGACGTTTCTTGTTTATTAGCTTTAGAATATTGTATTATGATATATAAAAAACGAAAACAGCCAGTTCGAGGTTATATACTTATGAATTTATGATTTTGTATTTTTACTAAAACGCACCATTTTGTGGGTTAACACTCACGCATTTTGCCATATTTTTTTACAGAACAAAAAATTGACGTTTCTTGTTTATTAGCTTGAGAATATTATATTATAATATATCAAAAAAGAAAACAGCCAATTCGAGGCTATATACTTATGATTTTATGATTTTGTATTTTTTCTAAAACGAGCAATTTTGTGGGTTAACACTCAAGCATTTTGCCAGATTTTTTTTACATAACCAAAATTGAAGTTTCTTGTTTATTAGCTTTAGAATATTATATTATGATATATGAAAAAAGAAATCGGCCAGTTCGAGGGTATATTATTATGATTTTATGATTTTGTATTTTATTCGAAAACGAGGAATTTTGTGGGTTAACACTCACGCATTTTACCAGATTTTTATACATAACCAAAAATTGACGTTTCGTATTTTTAGCTTGAGAATATTGTATTATGATATATCAAAAAATACAACGGCCGGTTCAAGGTTATATACTTATGATTTTATGATTTTATATTTTTTCGACACCGAGCAATTTTGTGGGTTAACACTCACGCAATTTGCCAGATTTTTTTTACAGATTCAAATATTGACGTTTTTTGTTTATTAGCTTTAGAATATTGTATTATGATATATAAAAAACGAAAACAGCCAGTTCAAGGTTATATACTTATGAATTTATGATTTTGTATTTTTACTAAAACGCACCATTTTGTGGGTTAACACTCACGCATTTTGCCAGATTTTTTTACAGAACCAAAAATTGACGTTTCTTAATTATTAGCTTGAAAATATTGTATTATGATATATCAAAAAAGAAAACGGCCAGTTCGAGATTATATACTTATGATTTTATGATTTTGTATTTTTTCTAAAACGAGCAATTTTGAGGGTTAACACTCAAGCATTTTGCTAGATTTTTTTACATAACCAAAAATTGAAGTTTCTTGTTTATTAGCTTTAGAATATTATATTATGATATATGAAAAAAGAAATCGGCCAGTTCGAGGGTATATTCTTATGATTTTATGATTTTGTATTTTATTCGAAAACGAGCAATTTTTGGGTTAACACTCAAGCATTTTACCATATTTTTATACATAACCGAAAATTGACGTTTCGTATTTTTAGCTTGAGAATATTGTATTATGATATATCAAAAAATACAACGGCCAGTTCGAGGTTATATACTTATAATTTTATCAGTTTTATATTTTTTCGACACCGAGCAATTTTGTGGGTTAACAATCAGGCATTTTGCCAGATTTTTTTTACAGATTCAAATATTGACGTTTCTTAATTATTAGCTTTAGAATATTGTATTATGATATATAAAAAACGAAAACAGCCAGTTCGAGGTTATATACTTATGAATTTATGATTTTGTATTTTTACTAAAACATACCATTTTGTGCACTCACGCATTTTGCCATATTTTTTTACAGAACAAAAAATTGACGTTTCTTGTTTATTAGCTTGAGAATATTGTATTATGATATATCAAAAAAGAAAACACCCAATTCGAGGCTATATACTTATGATTTTATGATTTTGTATTTTTTCTAAAATGAGCAATTTTGTGGGTTAACACTCAATCATTTTGCCAGATTTTTTTTACATAACCAAAATTGAAGTTTCTTGTTTATTAGCTTTAGAATATTATATTATGATATATGAAAAAAGAAATCGGCCAGTTCGAGGGTATATTCTTATGATTTTATGATTTTGTATTTTATTCGAAAACGAGGAATTTTGTGGGTTAACACGCACGCATTTTACCAGATTTTTATACATAACCAAAAATTGACGTTTCGTATTTTTAGCTTGAGAATATTGTATTATGATATACCAAAAAATACAACGGCCAGTTCAAGGTTATATACTTATGATTTTATCATTTTATATTTTTTCGACACCGAGCAATTTTGTGGGTTAACACTCACGCATTTTGCCAGATTTTTTTTACAGATTCAAATATTGACGTTTTTTGTTTATTAGCTTTAGAATATTGTATTATGATATATAAAAAACGAAAACAGCCAGTTCGAGGTTATATACTTATGAATTTATGATTTTGTATTTTTACTAAAACGCACCATTTTGTGGGTTAATACGCATTTTGCCAGATTTTTTTACAGAACCAAAAATTGACGTTTCTTGTTTATTAGCTTGAGAATATTGTATTATGATATATCAAAAAAGAAAACGGCCAGTTCGAGATTATATACTTATAATTTTATGATTTTGTATTTTTTCTAAAACGAGCAATTTTGTGGGTTAACACTCAAGCATTTTGCCAGATTTTTTTACATAACCAAAAATTGAAGTTTCTTGTTTATTAGCTTTAGAATATTATATTATGATATATGAAAAAAGAAATCGGCCAGTTCGAGGGTATATTCTTATGATTTTATGATTTTGTATTTTATTCGAAAACGAACAATTTTTGGATTAACACTCACGCATTTTACCATATTTTTATACCTAACCGAAAATTGACGTTTCGTATTTTTAGCTTGAGAATATTGTATTATGATATATCAAAAAATACAACGGCCAGTTCGAGGTTATATACTTATGATTTTATGATTTTATATTTTTTCGACACCGAGCAATTTTGTGGGTTAACACTCAGGCATTTTGCCAGATTTTTTTTACAGATTCAAATATTGACGTTTCTTGTTTATTAGCTTTAGAATATTGTATTATGATATATAAAAAACGAAAACAGCCAGTTCGAGGTTATATACTTATGAATTTATGATTTTGTATTTTTACTAAAACGCACCATTTTGTGGGTTAACACTCACGCATTTTGCCATATTTTTTTACAGAACAAAAAATTGACGTTTCTTGTTTATTAGCTTGAGAATATTATATTATGATATATCAAAAAAGAAAACAGCCAATTCGAGGCTATATACTTATGATTTTATGATTTTGTATTTTTTCTAAAACGAGCAATTTTGTGGGTTAACACTCAAGCATTTTGCCAGATTTTTTTTACATAACCAAAATTGAAGTTTCTTGTTTATTAGATTTAGAATATTATATTATGATATATGAAAAAAGAAATCGGCCAGTTCGAGGGTATATTCTTATGATTTTATGATTTTGTATTTTATTCGAAAACGAGGAATTTTGTGGGTTAACACTCACGCATTTTACCAGATTTTTATACATAACCAAAAATTGACGTTTCGTATTTTTAGCTTGAGAATATTGTATTATGATATATCAAAAAATACAACGGCCGGTTCAAGGTTATATACTTATGATTTTATGATTTTATATTTTTTCGACACCGAGCAATTTTGTGGGTTAACACTCACGCAATTTGCCAGATTTTTTTTACAGATTCAAATATTGACGTTTTTTGTTTATTAGCTTTAGAATATTGTATTATGATATATAAAAAACGAAAACAGCCAGTTCAAGGTTATATACTTATGAATTTATGATTTTGTATTTTTACTAAAACGCACCATTTTGTGGGTTAACACTCACGCATTTTGCCAGATTTTTTTACAGAACCAAAAATTGACGTTTCTTAATTATTAGCTTGAGAATATTGTATTATGATATATCAAAAAAGAAAACGGCCAGTTCGAGATTATATACTTATGATTTTATGATTTTGTATTTTTTCTAAAACGAGCAATTTTGTGGGTTAACACTCAAGCATTTTGCCAGATTTTTTTTACATAACCAAAATTGAAGTTTCTTGTTTATTAGCTTTAGAATATTATATTATGATATATGAAAAAAGAAATCGGCCAGTTCGAGGGTATATTCTTATGATTTTATGATTTTGTATTTTATTCGAAAACGAGGAATTTTGTGGGTTAACACTCACGCATTTTACCAGATTTTTATACATAACCAAAAATTGACGTTTCGTATTTTTAGCTTGAGAATATTGTATTATGATATATCAAAAAATAAAACGGCCAGTTCGAGGTTATATACTTATGATTTTATCATTTTATATTTTTTCGACACCGAGCAATTTTGTGGGTTAACACTCACGCATTTTGCCAGATTTTTTTACAGATTCAAATATTGACGTTTTTTGTTTATTAGCTTTAGAATATTGTATTATGATATATAAAAAAAGAAAACAGCCAGTTCGAGGTTATATACTTATGAATTTATGATTTTGTATTTTTACTAAAACGCACCATTTTGTGGGTTAATACGCATTTTGCCATATTTTTTTACAGAACAAAAAATTGACGTTTCTTGTTTATTAGCTTGAGAATATTGTATTATGATATATCAAAAAAGAAAACGGCCAGTTCGAGATTATATACTTATAATTTTATGATTTTGTATTTTTTCTAAAACGAGCAATTTTGTGGGTTAACACTCAAGCATTTTGCCAGATTTTTTTACATAACCAAAAATTGAAGTTTCTTGTTTATTAGCTTTAGAATATTATATTATGATATATGAAAAAAGAAATCGGCCAGTTCGAGGGTATATTCTTATGATTTTATGATTTTGTATTTTATTCGAAAACGAACAATTTTTGGATTAACACTCACGCATTTTACCATATTTTTATACATAACCGAAAATTGACGTTTCGTATTTTTAGCTTGAGAATATTGTATTATGATATATCAAAAAATACAACGGCCAGTTCGAGGTTATATACTTATGATTTTATGATTTTATATTTTTTCGACACCGAGCAATTTTGTGGGTTAACACTCAGGCATTTTGCCAGATTTTTTTTACAGATTCAAATATTGACGTTTCTTGTTTATTAGCTTTAGAATATTGTATTATGATATATAAAAAACGAAAACAGCCAGTTCGAGGTTATATACTTATGAATTTATGATTTTGTATTTTTACTAAATAACACCATTTTGTGGGTTAACACTCACGCATTTTGCCATATTTTTTTACAGAACAAAAAATTGACGTTTCTTGTTTATTAGCTTGAGAATATTATATTATGATATATCAAAAAAGAAAACAGCCAATTCGAGGCTATATACTTATGATTTTATGATTTTGTATTTTTTCTAAAACGAGCAATTTTGTGGGTTAACACTCAAGCATTTTGCCAGATTTTTTTTACATAACCAAAATTGATGTTTCTTGTTTATTAGCTTTAGAATATTATATTATGATATATGAAAAAAGAAATCGGCCAGTTCGAGGGTATATTCTTATGATTTTATGATTTTGTATTTTATTCGAAAACGAGGAATTTTGTGGGTTAACACTCACGCATTTTACCAGATTTTTATACATAACCAAAAATTGACGTTTCGTATTTTTAGCTTGAGAATATTATATTATGATATATCAAAAAATACAACGGCCGGTTCAAGGTTATATACTTATGATTTTATCATTTTATATTTTTTCGACACCGAGCAATTTTGTGGGTTAACACTCACGCAATTTGCCAGATTTTTTTTACAGATTCAAATATTGACGTTTTTTGTTTATTAGCTTTAGAATATTGTATTATGATATATAAAAAACGAAAACAGCCAGTTCAAGGTTATAGACTTATGAATTTATGATTTTGTATTTTTACTAAAACGCACCATTTTGTGGGTTAACACTCACGCATTTTGCCAGATTTTTTTACAGAACCAAAAATTGACGTTTCTTAATTATTAGCTTGAGAATATTGTATTATGATATATCAAAAAAGAAAACGGCCAGTTCGAGATTATATACTTATGATTTTATGATTTTGTATTTTTTCTAAAACGAGCAATTTTGAGGGTTAACACTCAAGCATTTTGCTAGATTTTTTAACATAACCAAAAATTGAAGTTTCTTGTTTATTAGCTTTAGAATATTATATTATGATATATGAAAAAAGAAATCGGCCAGTTCGAGGGTATATTTTTATGATTTTATGATTTTGTATTTTATTCGAAAACGAGCAATTTTTGGGTTAACACTCAAGCATTTTACCATATTTTTATACATAACCGAAAATTGACGTTTCGTATTTTTAGCTTGAGAATATTGTATTATGATATATCAAAAAATACAACGGCCAGTTCGAGGTTATATACTTATAATTTTATCAGTTTTATATTTTTTCGACACCGAGCAATTTTGTGGGTTAACAATCAGGCATTTTGCCAGATTTTTTTTACAGATTCAAATATTGACGTTTCTTAATTATTAGCTTTAGAATATTGTATTATGATATATAAAAAACGAAAACAGCCAGTTCGAGGTTATATACTTATGAATTTATGATTTTGTATTTTTACTAAAACATACCATTTTGTGCACTCACGCATTTTGCCATATTTTTTTACAGAACAAAAAATTGACGTTTCTTGTTTATTAGCTTGAGAATATTGTATTATGATATATCAAAAAAGAAAACACCCAATTCGAGGCTATATACTTATGATTTTATGATTTTGTATTTTTTCTAAAATGAGCAATTTTGTGGGTTAACACTCAATCATTTTGCCAGATTTTTTTTACATAACCAAAATTGAAGTTTCTTGTTTATTAGCTTTAGAATATTATATTATGATATATGAAAAAAGAAATCGGCCAGTTCGAGGGTATATTCTTATGATTTTATGATTTTGTATTTTATTCGAAAACGAGGAATTTTGTGGGTTAACACGCACGCATTTTACCAGATTTTTATACATAACCAAAAATTGACGTTTCGTATTTTTAGCTTGAGAATATTGTATTATGATATACCAAAAAATACAACGGCCAGTTCAAGGTTATATACTTATGATTTTATCATTTTATATTTTTTCGACACCGAGCAATTTTGTGGGTTAACACTCACGCATTTTGCCAGATTTTTTTTACAGATTCAAATATTGACGTTTTTTGTTTATTAGCTTTAGAATATTGTATTATGATATATAAAAAACGAAAACAGCCAGTTCGAGGTTATATACTTATGAATTTATGATTTTGTATTTTTACTAAAACGCACCATTTTGTGGGTTAACACTCACGCATTTTGCCAGATTTTTTACAGAACCAAAAATTGACGTTTCTTGTTTATTAGCTTGAGAATATTGTATTATGATATATCAAAAAAGAAAACGGCCAGTTCGAGGTTATATACTTATGATTTTATGATTTTGTATTTTTTCTAAAACGAGCAATTTTGTGGGTTAGCACTCACGCATTTTGCCAATTTTTTCACAGAACCAAAAATTGACGTTTCTTGTTTATTAGCTTGAGAATATTGTATTTTGATATATCAAAAAATAAAACGGCCAGTTCGAGGTTATATACTTAAGATATTATGATTTTATATTTTTCCTAAAACGAGCAATTTTGTGGGTTAACACTCACGCATTTTGCCAGATTTTTTTGCATAACCAAAAATTGATATTTCGTGTTTATTAGCTTTAGAATATTGTATTATGATATATCAAGAAAGAAATTGGTCAGTTCGAGGTTATATACTTATGAATTTGTGATTTGTATTTTTACTAAAACATACCATTTTGTGGGTTAACACTCACGCATTTTGCCAGATTTTTTTTACAGAACCAAAAATTGACGTTTCTTGTTTATTAGCTTGAGAATATTGTATTATGATATATCAAAATGGAAAACGGCCAGTTCGAGGTTATATACTTATGATTTTATGATTTTGTATTTTTTCTAAAACGAGCAATTTTATGGGTTAACACTCAAGCATTTTGCCAGATTTTTTTACATAACCAAAAATTGAAGTTTCTTGTTTATTAGCTTTAGAATATTATATTATGATATATGAAAAAAGAAATCGGCCAGTTCGAGGGTATATTCTTATGATTTTATTATTTTGTATTTTATTCGAAAACGAGCAATTTTTGGGTTAACACTCACGCATTTTACCAGATTTTTATACATAACCAAAAATTGACGTTTCGTATTTTTAGCTTGAGAATATTGTATTATGATATATCAAAAAATACAACGGCCAGTTCGAGGTTATATACTTATGATTTTATCATTTTATATTTTTTCGACACCGAGCAATTTTGTGGGTTAATACTCAGGCATTTTGCCAGATTTTTTTTACAGATTCAAATATTGACGTTTTTTGTTTATTAGCTTTAGAATATTGTATTATGATATATAAAAACAAAAACAGCCAGTTCGAGGTTATATACTTATGAATTTATGATTTTGTATTTTTACCAAAACACATCATTTTGTGGGTTAACACTCACGCATTTTGCCAGATTTTTTTACAGAACCAAAAATTGACGTTTCTTATTTATTAGCTTGAGAATATTGTATTATGATATATCAAAAAAGAAAACGGCCAGTTCGAGGTTATATACTTATAATTTTATGATTTTGTATTTTTTCAAAACGAGCAATTTTGTGGGTTAACACTCAAATATTTTGCCAGATTTTTTTACATAACCAAAAATTGAAGTTTCTTGTTTATTAGCTTTAGAATATTATATTATGATATATGAAAAAAGAAATCGGCCAGTTCGAGGGTATATTCTTATGATTTTATGATTTTGTATTTTATTCGAAAACGAGCAATTTTTGGGTTAACACTCACGCATTTTACCAGATTTTTATACATAACCAAAAATTGACGTTTCGTATTTTTAGCTTGAGAATATTGTATTATGATATATCAAAAAATACAACGGCCAGTTCGAGGTTATATACTTATGATTTTATCATTTTATATTTTTTCGACACCGAGCAATTTTGTGGGTTAACAATCACGCATTTTGCCAGATTTTTTTGACAGATTCAAATATTGACGTTTTTTGTTTATTAGCTTTAGAATATTGTATTATGATATATAAAAAATGAAAACATCCAGTTCGAGGTTATATACTTATGAATTTATGATTTTGTATTTTTACTAAAACGCACCATTTTGTGGGTTAACACTCACGCATTTTGCCATATTTTTTTACAGAACAAAAAATTGACGTTTCTTGTTTATTAGCTTGAGAATATTGTATTATGATATATCAAAAAAGAAAACAGCCAATTCGAGGCTATATACTTATGATTTTATGATTTTGTATTTTTTCTAAAACGAGCAATTTTGTGGGTTAACAACACTCAAGCATTTTGCCAGATTTTTTTTACATAACCAAAATAGAAGTTTCTTGTTTATTAGCTTTAGAATATTATATTATGATATATGAAAAAAGAAATCGGCCAGTTCGAGGGTATATTCTTATGATTTTATGATTTTGTATTTTATTCGAAAACGAGGAATTTTGTGGGTTAACACTCACGCATTTTACCAGATTTTTATACATAACCAAAAATTGACGTTACGTATTTTTAGCTTAAGAATATTGTATTATGATATATCAAAAAATACAACGGCCAGTTCGAGGTTATATACTTATGATTTTATCATTTTATATTTTTTCGACACCGAGCAATTTTGTGGGTTAACACTCACGCATTTTGCCAGATTTTTTTTACAGATTCAAATATTGACGTTTTTTGTTTATTAGCTTTATAGAATATTGTATTATGATATATAAAAAAAGAAAACAGCCAGTTCGAGGTTATATACTTATGAATTTATGATTTTTTATTTTTACTAAAACGCACCATTTTGTGGGTTAACACTCACGCATTTTGCCATATTTTTTTACAGAACAAAAAATTGACGTTTCTTGTTTATTAGCTTGAGAATATTGTATTATGATATATCAAAAAAGAAAACAGCCAATTCGAGGCTATATACTTATGATTTTATGATTTTGTATTTTTTCTAAAACGAGCAATTTTGTGGGTTAACACTCAATCATTTTGCCAGATTTTTTTTACATAACCAAAATTGAAGTTTCTTGTTTATTAGCTTTATAATATTATATTATGATATATGAAAAAAGAAATCGGCCAGTTCGAGGGTATATTCTTATGATTTTATGATTTTGTATTTTATTCGAAAACGAGCAATTTTTGGGTTAACAATCACGCATTTTACCAGATTTTTATACATAACCAAAAATTGACGTTTCGTATTTTTAGCTTGAGAATATTGTATTATGATATATCAAAAAATACAACGGCCAGTTCAAGGTTATATAATTATGATTTTATCATTTTATATTTTTTCGACACCAAGCAATTTTGTGGGTTAACACTCACGCATTTTGCCAGATTTTTTTGACATATTCAAATATTGACGTTTTTTGTTTATTAGCTTTAGAATATTGTATTATGATATATAAAAAACGAAAACAGCCAGTTCGAGGTTATATACTTATGAATTTATGATTTTGTATTTTTACTAAAACGCACCATTTTGTGGGTAAACACTCACGTATTTTGCCAGATTTTTTTACTGAACCAAAAATTGACGTTTCTTATTTATTAGCTTGAGAATATTGTATTATGATATATCAAAAAAGAAAACGGCCAGTTCGAGGTTATATACTTATAATTTTATGATTTTGTATTTTTTCTAAAACGAGCAATTTTGTGGGTTAACACTCAAGCATTTTGCCAGATTTTTTTACATAACCAAAAATTGAAGTTTCTTGTTTATTAGCTTTAGAATATTATATTATGATATATGAAAAAAGAAATCGGCCAGTTCGAGGGTATATTCTTATGATATTATGATTTTGTATTTTATTCGAAAACGAGCAATTTTTGGGTTAACACTCACGCATTTTACCAGATTTTTATATATAACCGAAAATTGACGTTTCGTATTTTTAGCTTGAGAATATTGTATTATGATATATCAAAAAATACAACGGCCAGTTCGAGGTTATATACTTATGATTTTATCGTTTTATATTTTTTCGACACCGAGCAATTTTGTGGGTTAACAATCAAGCATTTTGCCAGATTTTTTTTACAGATTCAAATATTGACGTTTCTTGTTTATTAGCTTTAGAATATTGTATTATGATATATAAAAAACGAAAATAGCCAGTTCGAGGTTATATACTTATGAATTTATGATTTTGTATTTTTACTAAAACGCACCATTTTGTGGGTTAACACTCACGCATTTTACCATATTTTTTTACAGAACAAAAAATTGACGTTTCTTGTTTATTAGCTTGAGAATATTGTATTATGATATATCAAAAAAGAAAACAGCCAATTCGAGGCTATATACTTATGATTTTATGATTTTGTATTTTTTCTAAAACGATCAATTTTGTGGGTTAACACTCAATCATTTTGCCAGATTTTTTTTACGTAACCAAAATTGAAGTTTTTTGTTTATTAGCTTTAGAATATTATATTATGATATATGAAAAAAGAAATCGGCCAGTTCGAGGGTATATTCTTATGATTTTATGAATTTGTATTTTATTCGAAAACGAGGAATTTTGTGGGTTAACACTCACGCATTTTACCAGATTTTCATACATAACCAAAAATTGACGTTTCGTATTTTTAGCTTGAGAATATTGTATTATGATATATCAAAAAATACAACGGCCATTTCAAGGTTATATACTTATGATTTTATCATTTTATATTTTTTCGACACCGAGCAATTTTGTGGGTTAACAATCACGCATTTTGCCAGATTTTTTTGACAGATTCAAATATTGACGTTTTTTGTTTATTAGCTTTAGAATATTGTATTATGATATATAAAAAATGAAAACAGCCAGTTCGAGGTTTTATACTTATGAATTTATGATTTTGTATTTTTACTAAAACGCACCATTTTGTGGGTTAACACACACGCATTTTGCCAGATTTTTTTACAGAACCAAAAATTGACGTTTCTTGTTTATTAGCTTGAGAATATTGTATTATGATATATCAAAAAAGAAAACGGCCAGTTCGAGGTTATATACTTATGATTTTATGATTTTGTATTTTTTCTAAAACGAGCAATTTTGTGGGTTAGCACTCACGCATTTTGCCAATTTTTTCTCATAACCAAAAATTGACGTTTCTTGTTTATTAGCTTGAGAATATTGTATTATGATATATCAAAAAAGAAAACGGCCAGTTCGAGGTTATATACTTAAGATATTATGATTTTATATTTTTCCTAAAACGAGCAATTTTGTGGGTTAACACTCACGCATTTTCCAGATTTTTTTACATAACCAAAAATTGATATTTCGTGTTTATTAGCTTTAGAATATTGTATTATGATATATCAAGAAAGAAATTGGTCAGTTCGAGGTTATATACTTATGAATTTATGATTTTGTATTTTTACTAAAACGCACCATTTTGTGGGTTAACTCACGCATTTTGCCAGATTTTTTTACAGAACCAAAAATTGACGTTTCTTGTTTATTAGCTTGAGAATATTGTATTATGATATATCAAAAAAGAAAACAGCCAATTCGAGGCTATATACTTATGATTTTATGATTTTGTATTTTTTCTAAAACGATCAATTTTGTGGGTTAACACTCAATCATTTTGCCAGATTTTTTTTACGTAACCAAAATTGAAGTTTTTTGTTTATTAGCTTTAGAATATTATATTATGATATATGAAAAAAGAAATCGGCCAGTTCGAGGGTATATTCTTATGATTTTATGAATTTGTATTTTATTCGAAAACGAGGAATTTTGTGGGTTAACACTCACGCATTTTACCAGATTTTCATACATAACCAAAAATTGACGTTTCGTATTTTTAGCTTGAGAATATTGTATTATGATATATCAAAAAATACAACGGCCATTTCAAGGTTATATACTTATGATTTTATCATTTTATATTTTTTCGACACCGAGCAATTTTGTGGGTTAACAATCACGCATTTTGCCAGATTTTTTTGACAGATTCAAATATTGACGTTTTTTGTTTATTAGCTTTAGAATATTGTATTATGATATATAAAAAATGAAAACAGCCAGTTCGAGGTTTTATACTTATGAATTTATGATTTTGTATTTTTACTAAAACGCACCATTTTGTGGGTTAACACACACGCATTTTGCCAGATTTTTTTACAGAACCAAAAATTGACGTTTCTTGTTTATTAGCTTGAGAATATTGTATTATGATATATCAAAAAAGAAAACGGCCAGTTCGAGGTTATATACTTATGATTTTATGATTTTGTATTTTTTCTAAAACGAGCAATTTTGTGGGTTAGCACTCACGCATTTTGCCAATTTTTTCTCATAACCAAAAATTGACGTTTCTTGTTTATTAGCTTGAGAATATTGTATTATGATATATCAAAAAAGAAAACGGCCAGTTCGAGGTTATATACTTAAGATATTATGATTTTATATTTTTCCTAAAACGAGCAATTTTGTGGGTTAACACTCACGCATTTTCCAGATTTTTTTACATAACCAAAAATTGATATTTCGTGTTTATTAGCTTTAGAATATTGTATTATGATATATCAAGAAAGAAATTGGTCAGTTCGAGGTTATATACTTATGAATTTATGATTTTGTATTTTTACTAAAACGCACCATTTTGTGGGTTAACTCACGCATTTTGCCAGATTTTTTTACAGAACCAAAAATTGACGTTTCTTGTTTATTAGCTTGAGAATATTGTATTATGATATATCAAAATGGAAAACGGCCAGTTCGAGGTTATATACTTATGATTTTATGATTTTGTATTTTTTCTAAAACGAGCAATTTTATGGGTTAACACTCAAGCATTTTGCCAGATTTTTTTACATAACCAAAAATTGAAGTTTCTTGTTTATTAGCTTTAGAATATTATATTATGATATATGAAAAAAGAAATCGGCCAGTTCGAGGGTATATTCTTATGATTTTATGATTTTGTATTTTATTCGAAAACGAGCAATTTTTGGTTTAACACTCACGTATTTTACCAGATTTTTATACATAACCAAAAATTGACGTTTCGTATTTTTAGCTTGAGAATATTGTATTATGATATATCAAAAAAATACAACGGCCAGTTCGAGGTTATATACTTATGATTTTATCATTTTATATTTTTTCGACACCGAGCAATTTTGTGGGTTAACACTCAGGCATTTTGCCAGATTTTTTTTACAGATTCAAATATTGACGTTTCTTGTTTATTAGCTTTAGAATATTGTATTATGATATATAAAAAACGAAAATAGCCAGTTCGAGGTTATATACTTATGAATTTATGATTTTGTATTTTTACTAAAACGCACCATTTTGTGGGTTAACACTCACGCATTTTGCCATATTTTTTTACAGAACAAAAAATTGACGTTTCTTGTTTATTAGCTTGAGAATATTGTATTATGATATATCAAAAAAGAAAACGGCCAATTCGAGGCTATATACTTATGATTTTGTATTTTTTCTAAAACGAGCAATTTTGTGGGTTAACACTCAAGCATTTTGCCAGATTTTTTTACTTAACCAAAATTGTAGTTTCTTGTTTATTAGGTTAAGAATATTATATTATGATATATGAAAAAAGAAATCGGCCAGTTCGAGGGTATATTCTTATGATTTTATGATTTTGTATTTTATTCGAAAACGAGCAATTTTTGGGTTAACAATCACGCATTTTACCAGATTTTTATACATAACAAAAAATTGACGTTTCGTATTTTTAGCTTGAGAATATTGTATTTTGATATATCAAAAAATACAACGGCCAGTTCGAGGTTATATACTTATGATTTAATCATTTTATATTTTTTCAACACCGAGCAATTTTGTGGGTTAACACTCAGGCATTTTGCCAGATTTTTTTTACAGATTCAAATATTGACATTTCTTGTTTATTATCTTTAGAATATTGTATTATGATATATAAAAAACGAAAACAGCCAGTTCGAGGTTATATACTTATGAATTTATGATTTTGTATTTTTACTAAAACGCACCATTTTGTGGGTTAACACTCACGCATTTTGCCATATTTTTTTACAGAACAAAAAATTGACGTTTCTTGTTTATTAGCTTGAGAATATTGTATTATGATATATCAAAAAAGAAAACGGCCAATTCGAGGCTATATACTTATGATTTTGTATTTTTTCTAAAACGAGCAATTTTGTGGGTTAACACTCAAGCATTTTGCCAGATTTTTTTACATAACCAAAATTGAAGTTTCTTGTTTATTAGCTTTAGAATATTATATTATGATATATGAAAAAAGAAATCGGCCAGTTCGAGGGTATATTCTTATGATTTTATGATTTTGTATTTTATTCGAAAACGAGGAATTTTTTGGGTTAACACTCACTCATTTTACCAGATTTTTATACATAACCAAAAATTGACGTTTCGTATTTTTAGCTTGAGAATATTGTATTATGATATATCAAAAAATACAACGGCCAGTTCGAGGTTATATACTTATGATTTTATCATTTTATATTTTTTCGACACCGAGCAATTTTGTGGGTTAACACTCACGCATTTTGCCAGATTTTTTTTACAGATTCAAATATTGACGTTTTTTGTTTATTAGCTTTAGAATATTGTATTATGATATATAAAAAACGAAAACAGTCAGTTCGAGGTTATATACTTATGAATTTATGATTTTGTATTTTCCCTAAAACGCACCATTTTGTGGGTTAACACTCACGCATTTTGCCAGATTTTTTTACAGAACCAAAAATTGACGTTTCTTGTTTATTAGCTTGAGAATATTTTATTATGATATATCAAAAAAGAAAACGGCCAGTTCGAGGTTATATACTTATGATTTTATGATTTTGTATTTTTTCTAAAACGAGCAATTTTGTGGGTTAGCACTCACGCATTTTGCCAATTTTTTCACAGAACCAAAAATTGACGTTTCTTGTTTATTAGCTTGAGAATATTGTATTATGATATATCAAAAAAGAAAACGGCCAGTTCGAGGTTATATACTTAAGATATTAATATTTTATATTTTTCCTAAAACGTGCAATTTTGTGGGTTAACATTCACGCATTTTGCCAGATTTTTTTACATAACCAAAAATTGATATTTCGTGTTTATTAGCTTTAGAATATTGTATTATGATATATCAAGAAAGAAATTGGTCAGTTCGAGATTATATACTTATGAATTTATGATTTTGTATTTTTACTAAAACGCACCATTTTGTGGGTTAACACTCACGCATTTTGCCATATTTTTTTTACAGAACAAAAAATTGACGTTTCTTGTTTATTAGCTTGAGAATATTGTATTATGATATATCAAAAAAGAAAACAGCCAATTCGAGGCTATATACTTATGATTTTATGATTTTGTATTTTTTCTAAAACGAGCAATTTTGTGGGTTAACACTCAAGCATTTTGCCAGATTTTTTTTACATAACCAAAATTCAAGTTTCTTGTTTATTAGCTTTAGAATATTATATTATGATATATGAAAAAAGAAATCGGCCAGTTCGAGGGTATATTCTTATGATTTTATGATTTTGTATTTTATTCGAAAACGAGGAATTTTTGGATTAACACTCACGCATTTTACCAGATTTTTATACATAACCGAAAATTGACGTTTCGTATTTTTAGCTTGAGAATATTGTATTATGATATATCAAAAAATACAACGGCCAGTTCGAGGTTATATACTTATGATTTTATCATTTTATATTTTTTCGACACCGAGCAATTTTGTGGGTTAACACTCAGGCATTTTGCCATATTTTTTTTACAGATTCAAATATTGACGTTTCTTGTTTATTAGCTTTAGAATATTGTATTATGATATATAAAAAACGAAAACAGGCAGTTCGAGGTTATATACTTATGAATTTATGATTTTGTATTTTTACTAAAACGCACCATTTTGTGGGTTAACACTCACGCATTTTGCCATATTTTTTTTACAGAACAAAAAATTGACGTTTCTTGTTTATTAGCTTGAGAATATTGTATTATGATATATCAAAAAAGAAAACAGCCAATTCGAGGCTATATACTTATGATTTTATGATTTTGTATTTTTTCTAAAACGAGCAATTTTGTGGGTTATCACTCAAAAATTTTGCCAGAATTTTTTTTACATAACCAAAATTGAAGTTTCTTGTTTATTAGCTTTAGAATATTATATTATGATATATGAAAAAAGAAATCGGCCAGTTCGAGGGTATATTCTTATGATTTTATGATTTTGTATTTTATTCGAAAACGAGGAATTTTAAGGGTTAACACACTCACGCATTTTACCAGATTTTTATACATAACCAAAAATTGACGTTTCGTATTTTTAGCTTGAGAATATTGTATTATGATATATCAAAAAATACAAAGGCCAGTTCGAGGTTATATACTTATGATTTTATCATTTTATATTTTTTCGACACCGAGCAATTTTGTGGGTTAACACTCACGCATTTTGCCAGATTTTTTTACAGATTCAAATATTGACGTTTTTTGTTTATTAGCTTTAGAATATTGTATTATGATATATAAAAAACGAAAACAGCCAGTTCGAGGTTATATACTTATGAATTTATGATTTTGTATTTTTACTAAAACGCACCATTTTGTGGGTTAACACTCACGCATTTTGCCAGATTTTTTTACAGAACCAAAAATTGACGTTTCTTATTTATTAGCTTGAGAATATTGTATTATGATATATCAAAAAAGAAAACGGCCAGTTCGAGGTTATATACTTATAATTTTATGATTTTGTATTTTTTCTAAAACGGGTAATTTTGTGGGTTAACACTCAAGCATTTTGCCAGATTTTTTTACATAACCAAAAATTGAAGTTTCTTGTTCATTAGCTTTAGAATATTATATTATGATATATGAAAAAAGAAATCGGCCAGTTCGAGGGTATATTCTTATGATTTTATGATTTTGTATTTTATTCGAAAACGAGGAATTTTTGGATTAACACTCACGCATTTTACAAGATTTTTATACATAACCGAAAATTGACGTTTCGTATTTTTAGCTTGAGAATATTGTATTATGATATATCAAAAAATACAACGGCCAGTTCGAGGTTATATACTTATGATTTTATCATTTTATATTTTTTCGACACCGAGCAATTTTGTGGGTTAACACTCAGGCATTTTGCCAGATTATTTTTATAGATTCAAATATTGACGTTTTTTGTTTATTAGCTTTAGAATATTGTATTATGATATATAAAAAACGAAAACAGGCAGTTCGAGGTTATATACTTATGAATTTATGATTTTTTATTTTTACTAAAACGCACCATTTTGTGGGTTAACACTCACGCATTTTGCCATATTTTTTTTACAGAACAAAAAATTGACGTTTCTTGTTTATTAGCTTGAGAATATTGTATTATGATATATCAAAAAAGAAAACAGCCAATTCGAGGCTATATACTTATGATTTTATGATTTTGTATTTTTTCTAAAACGAGCAATTTTGTGGGTTAACACTCAAGCATTTTGCCAGATTTTTTTTACATAACCAAAATTGAAGTTTCTTGTTTATTAGCTTTAGAATATTATATCATGATATATGAAAATAGAAATCGGCCAGTTCGAGGGTATATTCTTATGATTTTGTATTTTATTCGAAAACGAGGAATTTTGTGGGTTAACACTCACGCATTTTACCAGATTTTTATACATAACCAAAAATTGACGTTTCGTATTTTTAGCTTGAGAATATTGTATTATGATATATCAAAAAATACAACGGCCAATTCGAGGTTATATACTTATGATTTTATCATTTTATATTTTTTCGACACCGAGCAATTTTGTGGGTTAACACTCACGCATTTTGCCAGATTTTTTTTACAGATTCAAATATTGACGTTTTTTGTTTATTAGCTTTAGAATATTGTATTATGATATATAAAAAACGAAAACAGCCAGTTCGAGATTATATACTTATGAATTTATGATTTTGTATTTTTACTAAAACGCACCATTTTGTGGGTTAACACTCACGCATTTTGCCATATTTTTTTTACAGAACAAAAAATTGACGTTTCTTGTTTATTAGCTTGAGAATATTGTATTATGATATATCAAAAAAGAAAACAGCCAATTCGAGGCTATATACTTATGATTTTATGATTTTGTATTTTTTCTAAAACGAGCAATTTTGTGGGTTAACACTCAAGCATTTTGCCAGATTTTTTTTACATAACCAAAATTCAAGTTTCTTGTTTATTAGCTTTAGAATATTATATTATGATATATGAAAAAAGAAATCGGCCAGTTCGAGGGTATATTCTTATGATTTTATGATTTTGTATTTTATTCGAAAACGAGGAATTTTTGGATTAACACTCACGCATTTTACCAGATTTTTATACATAACCGAAAATTGACGTTTCGTATTTTTAGCTTGAGAATATTGTATTATGATATATCAAAAAATACAACGGCCAGTTCGAGGTTATATACTTATGATTTTATCATTTTATATTTTTTCGACACCGAGCAATTTTGTGGGTTAACACTCAGGCATTTTGCCATATTTTTTTTACAGATTCAAATATTGACGTTTCTTGTTTATTAGCTTTAGAATATTGTATTATGATATATAAAAAACGAAAACAGGCAGTTCGAGGTTATATACTTATGAATTTATGATTTTGTATTTTTACTAAAACGCACCATTTTGTGGGTTAACACTCACGCATTTTGCCATATTTTTTTTACAGAACAAAAAATTGACGTTTCTTGTTTATTAGCTTGAGAATATTGTATTATGATATATCAAAAAAGAAAACAGCCAATTCGAGGCTATATACTTATGATTTTATGATTTTGTATTTTTTCTAAAACGAGCAATTTTGTGGGTTATCACTCAAAAATTTTGCCAGAATTTTTTTTACATAACCAAAATTGAAGTTTCTTGTTTATTAGCTTTAGAATATTATATTATGATATATGAAAAAAGAAATCGGCCAGTTCGAGGGTATATTCTTATGATTTTATGATTTTGTATTTTATTCGAAAACGAGGAATTTTAAGGGTTAACACACTCACGCATTTTACCAGATTTTTATACATAACCAAAAATTGACGTTTCGTATTTTTAGCTTGAGAATATTGTATTATGATATATCAAAAAATACAAAGGCCAGTTCGAGGTTATATACTTATGATTTTATCATGTTATATTTTTTCGACACCGAGCAATTTTGTGGGTTAACACTCACGCATTTTGCCAGATTTTTTTTACAGATTCAAATATTGACGTTTTTTGTTTATTAGCTTTAGAATATTGTATTATGATATATAAAAAACGAAAACAGCCAGTTCGAGATTATATACTTATGAATTTATGATTTTGTATTTTTACTAAAACGCACCATTTTGTGGGTTAACACTCACGCATTTTGCCATATTTTTTTTACAGAACAAAAAATTGACGTTTCTTGTTTATTAGCTTGAGAATATTGTATTATGATATATCAAAAAAGAAAACAGCCAATTCGAGGCTATATACTTATGATTTTATGATTTTGTATTTTTTCTAAAACGAGCAATTTTGTGGGTTAACACTCAAGCATTTTGCCAGATTTTTTTTACATAACCAAAATTCAAGTTTCTTGTTTATTAGCTTTAGAATATTATATTATGATATATGAAAAAAGAAATCGGCCAGTTCGAGGGTATATTCTTATGATTTTATGATTTTGTATTTTATTCGAAAACGAGGAATTTTTGGATTAACACTCACGCATTTTACCAGATTTTTATACATAACCGAAAATTGACGTTTCGTATTTTTAGCTTGAGAATATTGTATTATGATATATCAAAAAATACAACGGCCAGTTCGAGGTTATATACTTATGATTTTATCATTTTATATTTTTTCGACACCGAGCAATTTTGTGGGTTAACACTCAGGCATTTTGCCAGATTTTTTTTACAGATTCAAATATTGACGTTTCTTGTTTATTAGCTTTAGAATATTGTATTATGATATATAAAAAACGAAAACAGGCAGTTCGAGGTTATATACTTATGAATTTATGATTTTGTATTTTTACTAAAACGCACCATTTTGTGGGTTAACACTCACGCATTTTGCCATATTTTTTTTACAGAACAAAAAATTGACGTTTCTTGTTTATTAGCTTGAGAATATTGTATTATGATATATCAAAAAAGAAAACAGCCAATTCGAGGCTATATACTTATGATTTTATGATTTTGTATTTTTTCTAAAACGAGCAATTTTGTGGGTTATCACTCAAAAATTTTGCCAGAATTTTTTTTACATAACCAAAATTGAAGTTTCTTGTTTATTAGCTTTAGAATATTATATTATGATATATGAAAAAAGAAATCGGCCAGTTCGAGGGTATATTCTTATGATTTTATGATTTTGTATTTTATTCGAAAACGAGGAATTTTAAGGGTTAACACACTCACGCATTTTACCAGATTTTTATACATAACCAAAAATTGACGTTTCGTATTTTTAGCTTGAGAATATTGTATTATGATATATCAAAAAATACAAAGGCCAGTTCGAGGTTATATACTTATGATTTTATCATTTTATATTTTTTCGACACCGAGCAATTTTGTGGGTTAACACTCACGCATTTTGCCAGATTTTTTTTACAGATTCAAATATTGACGTTTTTTGTTTATTAGCTTTAGAATATTGTATTATGATATATAAAAAACGAAAACAGCCAGTTCGAGGTTATATACTTATGAATTTATGATTTTGTATTTTTACTAAAACGCACCATTTTGTATGTTAACACTCACGCATTTTGCCATATTTTTTTACAGAACAAAAAATTGACGTTTCTTGTTTATTAGCTTGAGAATATTGTATTATGATATATAAAAAAAGAAAACGGCCAATTCGAGGCTATATACTTATGATATTATGATTTTGTATTTTTTCTAAAACGAGCAATTTTGTGGGTTAACACTCAAGCATTTTGCCAGATTTTTTTTACATAACCAAAATTGAAGTTTCTTGTTTATTAGCTTTAGAATATTATATTATGATATATGAAAATAGAAATCGGCCAGTTCGAGGGTATATTCTTATGATTTTGTATTTTATTCGAAAACGAGGAATTTTGTGGGTTAACACTCACGCATTTTACCAGATTTTTATACATAACCAAAAATTGACGTTTCGTATTTTTAGCTTGAGAATATTGTATTATGATATATCAAAAAATACAAAGGCCAGTTCGAGGTTATATACTTATGATTTTATCATTTTATATTTTTTCGACACCGAGCAATTTTGTGGGTTAACACTCACGCATTTTGCCAGATTTTTTTTACAGATTCAAATATTGACGTTTTTTGTTTATTAGCTTTAGAATATTGTATTATGATATATAAAAAACGAAAACAGCCAGTTCGAGATTATATACTTATGAATTTATGATTTTGTATTTTTACTAAAACGCACCATTTTGTGGGTTAACACTCACGCATTTTGCCATATTTTTTTTACAGAACAAAAAATTGACGTTTCTTGTTTATTAGCTTGAGAATATTGTATTATGATATATCAAAAAAGAAAACCGCCAATTCGAGGCTATATACTTATGATTTTATGATTTTGTATTTTTTCTAAAACGAGCAATTTTGTGGGTTAACACTCAAGCATTTTGCCAGATTTTTTTTACATAACCAAAATTCAAGTTTCTTGTTTATTAGCTTTAGAATATTATATTATGATATATGAAAAAGGAAATCGGCCAGTTCGAGGGTATATTCTTATGATTTTATGATTTTGTATTTTATTCGAAAACGAGGAATTTTTGGATTAACACTCACGCATTTTACCAGATTTTTATACATAACCGAAAATTGACGTTTCGTATTTTTAGCTTGAGAATATTGTATTATGATATATCAAAAAATACAACGGCCAGTTCGAGGTTATATACTTATGATTTTATCATTTTATATTTTTTCGACACCGAGCAATTTTGTGGGTTAACACTCAGGCATTTTGCCAGATTTTTTTTACAGATTCAAATATTGACGTTTCTTGTTTATTAGCTTTAGAATATTGTATTATGATATATAAAAAACGAAAACAGGCAGTTCGAGGTTATATACTTATGAATTTATGATTTTGTATTTTTACTAAAACGCACCATTTTGTGGGTTAACACTCACGCATTTTGCCATATTTTTTTTACAGAACAAAAAATTGACGTTTCTTGTTTATTAGCTTGAGAATATTGTATTATGATATATCAAAAAAGAAAACAGCCAATTCGAGGCTATATACTTATGATTTTATGATTTTGTATTTTTTCTAAAACGAGCAATTTTGTGGGTTAACACTCAAGCATTTTGCCAGATTTTTTTTACATAACCAAAATTGAAGTTTCTTGTTTATTAGCTTTAGAATATTATATTATGATATATGAAAAAAGAAATCTGCCAGTTCGAGGGTATATTCTTATGATTTTATGATTTTGTATTTTATTCGAAAACGAGGAATTTTGTGGGTTAACACACTCACGCATTTTACCAGATTTTTATACATAACCAAAAATTGACGTTTCGTATTTTTAGCTTGAGAATATTGTATTATGATATATCAAAAAATACAAAGGCCAGTTCGAGGTTATATACTTATGATTTTATCATTTTATATTTTTTCGACACCGAGCAATTTTGTGGGTTAACACTCACGCATTTTGCCAGATTTTTTTTACAGATTCAAATATTGACGTTTTTTGTTTATTAGCTTTAGAATATTGTATTATGATATATAAAAAACGAAAACAGCCAGTTCGAGGTTATATACTTATGAATTTATGATTTTGTATTTTTACTAAAACGCACCATTTTGTATGTTAACACTCACGCATTTTGCCATATTTTTTTACAGAACAAAAAATTGACGTTTCTTGTTTATTAGCTTGAGAATATTGTATTATGATATATAAAAAAAGAAAACGGCCAATTCGAGGCTATATACTTATGATTTTATGATTTTGTATTTTTTCTAAAACGAGCAATTTTGTGGGTTAACACTCAAGCATTTTGCCAGATTTTTTTTACATAACCAAAATTGAAGTTTCTTGTTTATTAGCTTTAGAATATTATATTATGATATATGAAAATAGAAATCGGCCAGTTCGAGGGTATATTCTTATGATTTTATATTTTATTCGAAAACGAGGAATTTTGTGGGTTAACACTCACGCATTTTACCAGATTTTTATACATAACCAAAAATTGACGTTTCGTATTTTTAGCTTGAGAATATTGTATTATGATATATCAAAAAATACAACGGCCAGTTCGAGGTTATATACTTATGATTTTATCATTTTATATGTTTTCGACACCGAGCAATTTTGTGGGTTAACACTCACGCATTTTGCCAGATTTTTTTTACAGATTCAAATATTGACGTTTTTTGTTTATTAGCTTTAGAATATTGTATTATGATATATAAAAAACGAAAACAGCCAGTTCGAGGTTATATACTTATGAATTTATGATTTTGTATTTTTACTAAAACGCACCATTTTGTATGTTAACACTCACGCATTTTGCCATATTTTTTTACAGAACAAAAAATTGACGTTTCTTGTTTATTAGCTTGAGAATATTGTATTATGATATATAAAAAAAGAAAACGGCCAATTCGAGGCTATATACTTATGATTTTATGATTTTGTATTTTTTCTAAAACGAGCAATTTTGTGGGTTAACACTCAAGCATTTTGCCAGATTTTTTTTACATAACCAAAATTGAAGTTTCTTGTTTATTAGCTTTAGAATATTATATTATGATATATGAAAATAGAAATCGGCCAGTTCGAGGGTATATTCTTATGATTTTATATTTTATTCGAAAACGAGGAATTTTGTGGGTTAACACTCACGCATTTTACCAGATTTTTATACATAACCAAAAATTGACGTTTCGTATTTTTAGCTTGAGAATATTGTATTATGATATATCAAAAAATACAACGGCCAGTTCGAGGTTATATACTTATGATTTTATCATTTTATATTTTTTCGACACCGAGCAATTTTGTGGGTTAACACTCACGCATTTTGCCAGATTTTTTTTACAGATTCAAATATTGACGTTTTTTGTTTATTAGCTTTAGAATATTGTATTATGATATATAAAAAACGAAAACAGCCAGTTCGAGGTTATATACTTATGAATTTATGATTTTGTATTTTTACTAAAACGCACCATTTTGTGGGTTAGCACTCACGCATTTTGCCAGATTTTTTTACAGAACCAAAAATTGACGTTTCTTATTTATTAGCTTGAGAATATTGTATTATGATATATCAAAAAAGAAAACGGCCAGTTCGAGGTTATATACTTATAATTTTATGATTTTGTATTTTTTCTAAAACGGGTAATTTTGTGGGTTAACACTCAAGCATTTTGCCAGATTTTTTTACATAACCAAAAATTGAAGTTTCTTGTTTATTAGCTTTAGAATATTATATTATGATATATGAAAAAAGAAATCGGCCTGTTCGAGGGTATATTCTTATGATTTTATGATTTTGTATTTTATTCGAAAACGAGGAATTTTTGGATTAACACTCACGCATTTTACCAGATTTTTATACATAACCGAAAATTGACGTTTCGTATTTTTAGCTTGAGAATATTGTATTATGATATATCAAAAAATACAACGGCCAGTTCGAGGTTATATACTTATGATTTTATCATTTTATATTTTTTCGACACTGAGCAATTTTGTGGGTTAACACTCAGGCATTTTGCCAGATTTTTTTTACAGATTCAAATATTGACGTTTCTTGTTTATTAGCTTTAGAATATTGTATTATGATATATAAAAAACGAAAACAGGCAGTTCGAGGTTATATACTTATGAATTTATGATTTTGTATTTTTACTAAAACGCACCATTTTGTGGGTTAACACTCACGCATTTTGCCATATTTTTTTTACAGAACAAAAAATTGACGTTTCTTATTTATTAGCTTGAGAATATTGTATTATGATATATCAAAAAAGAAAACAGCCAATTCGAGGCTATATACTTATGATTTTATGATTTTGTATTTTTTCTAAAACGAGCAATTTTGTGGGTTAACACTAAAGCATTTTGCCAGATTTTTTTTACATAACCAAAATTGAAGTTTCTTGTTTATTAGCTTTAGAATATTATATTATGATATATGAAAAAAGAAATCGGCCAGTTCGAGGGTATATTCTTATGATTTTATGATTTTGTATTTTATTCGAAAACGAGGAATTTTGTGGGTTAACACACTCACGCATTTTACCAGAATTTTATACATAACCAAAAATTGACGTTTCGTATTTTTAGCTTAAGAATATTGTATTATGATATATCAAAAAATACAAAGGCCAGTTCGAGGTTATATACTTATGATTTTATCATTTTATATTTTTTCGACACCGAGCAATTTTGTGGGTTAACACTCACGCATTTTGCCAGATTTTTTTTTACAGATTCAAATACTGACGTTTTTTGTTTATTAGCTTTAGAATATTGTATTATGATATATAAAAAACGAAAACAGCCAGTTCGAGGTTATATACTTATGAATTTATGATTTTGTATTTTTACTAAAACGCACCATTTTGTGGGTTAACACTCACGCATTTTGCCAGATTTTTTTACAGAACCAAAAATTGACGTTTCTTGTTTATTAGCTTGAGAATATTGTATTATGATATATCAAAAAAGAAAACGGCCAGTTCGAGGTTATATACTTATGATTTTATGATTTTGTATTTTTTCCTAAAACGAGCAATTTTGTGGGTTAGCACTCAAGCATTTTGCCAGATTTTTTTACATAACCAAAAATTGAAGTTTCTTGTTTATTAGCTTTAGAATATTATATTATGATATATGAAAAAAGAAATCGGCCAGTTCGAGGGTATATTCTTATGATTTTATGATTTTATATTTTATTCGAAAACGAGCAATTTTTGGGTTAACACTCACGCATTTTACCAGATTTTTATACATAACCGAAAATTGACGTTTCGTATTTTTAGCTTGAGAATATTGTATTATGATATATGAAAAAATACAACGGCCAGTTCGAGATATATACTTATGATTTTATCATTTTATATTTTTTCGACACCGAGCAATTTTGTGGGTTAACACTCAGGCATTTTGCCAGATTTTTTTTACAGATTCAAATATTGACGTTTCTTGTTTATTAGCTTTAGAATATTGTATTATGATATATAAAAAACGAAAACAGCCAGTTCGAGGTTATATACTTATGAATTTATGATTTTGTATTTTTACTAAAACGCACCATTTTGTGGGTTAACACTCACGCATTTTGCCATATTTTTTTTACAGAACAAAAAATTGACGTTTCTTGTTTATTAGCTTGAGAATATTGTATTATGATATATCAAAAAAGAAAACAGCCAATTCGAGGCTATATACTTATGATTTTATGATTTTGTATTTTTTCTAAAACGAGCAATTTTGTGGGTTAACACTCAAGCATTTTGCCAGATTTTTTTTACATAACCAAAATTGAAGTTTCTTGTTTATTAGCTTTAGAATATTATATTATGATATATGAAAAAAGAAATCGGCTAGTTCGAGGGTATATTCTTATGATTTTATGATTTTATATTTTATTCGAAAACAAGCAATTTTTGGGTTAACACTCACGCATTTTACCAGATTTTTATACATAACCGAAAATTGACGTTTCGTATTTTTAGCTTGAGAATATTGTATTATGATATATGAAAAAATACAACGGCCAGTTCGAGATATATACTTATGATTTTATCATTTTATATTTTTTCGACACCGAGCAATTTTGTGGGTTAACACTCAGGCATTTTGCCAGATTTTTTTTACAGATTCAAATATTGACGTATCTTGTTTATTAGCTTTAGAATATTGTATTATGATATATAACAAACGAAAACAGCCAGTTCGAGGTTATATACTTATGAATTTATGATTTTGTATTTTTACTAAAACGCACCATTTTGTATGTTAACACTCACGCATTTTGCCATATTTTTTTACAGAACAAAAAATTGACGTTTCTTGTTTATTAGCTTGAGAATATTGTATTATGATATATCAAAAAAGAAAACGGCCAGTTCGAGGTTGTATACTTATGATTTTATGTTGTTGTATTTTTTCTAAAACGAGCAATTTTGTGGGTTAACACTCAAGCATTTTGCCAGATTTTTTTTACATAACCAAAATTGAAGTTTCTTGTTTATTAGCTCTAGAATATTATATTATGATATATGAAAAAAGAAATCGGCCAGTTCGAGGGTATATTCTTATGATTTTATGATTTTGTATTTTATTCGAAAACGAGGAATTTTGTGGGTTAACACTCAAGCATTTTGCCAGATTTTTTTTACATAACCAAAATTCAAGTTTCTTGTTTATTAGCTTTAGAATATTATATTATGATATATGAAAAAGGAAATCGGCCAGTTCGAGGGTATATTCTTATGATTTTATGATTTTGTATTTTATTCGAAAACGAGGAATTTTTGGATTAACACTCACGCATTTTACCAGATTTTTATACATAACCGAAAATTAACGTTTCGTATTTTTAGCTTGAGAATATTGTATTATGATATATCAAAAAATACAACGGCCAGTTCGAGGTTATATACTTATGATTTTATCATTTTATATTTTTTCGACACCGAGCAATTTTGTGGGTTAACACTCAGGCATTTTGCCAGATTTTTTTTACAGATTCAAATATTAACGTTTCTTGTTTATTAGCTTTAGAATATTGTATTATGATATATAAAAAACGAAAACAGGCAGTTCGAGGTTATATACTTATGAATTTATGATTTTGTATTTTTACTAAAACGCACCATTTTGTGGGTTAACACTCACGCATTTTGCCATATTTTTTTTACAGAACAAAAAATTGACGTTTCTTGTTTATTAGCTTGAGAATATTGTATTATGATATATCAAAAAAGAAAACAGCCAATTCGAGGCTATATACTTATGATTTTATGATTTTGTATTTTTTCTAAAACGAGCAATTTTGTGGGTTAACACTCAAGCATTTTGCCAGATTTTTTTTACATAACCAAAATTGAAGTTTCTTGTTTATTAGCTTTAGAATATTATATTATGATATATGAAAAAAGAAATCTGCCAGTTCGAGGGTATATTCTTATGATTTTATGATTTTGTATTTTATTCGAAAACGAGGAATTTTGTGGGTTAACACACTCACGCATTTTACCAGATTTTTATACATAACCAAAAATTGACGTTTCGTATTTTTAGCTTGAGAATATTGTATTATGATATATCAAAAAATACAAAGGCCAGTTCGAGGTTATATACTTATGATTTTATCATTTTATATTTTTTCGACACCGAGCAATTTTGTGGGTTAACACTCACGCATTTTGCCAGATTTTTTTTACAGATTCAAATATTGACGTTTTTTGTTTATTAGCTTTAGAATATTGTATTATGATATATAAAAAACGAAAACAGCCAGTTCGAGGTTATATACTTATGAATTTATGATTTTGTATTTTTACTAAAACGCACCATTTTGTATGTTAACACTCACGCATTTTGCCATATTTTTTTACAGAACAAAAAATTGACGTTTCTTGTTTATTAGCTTGAGAATATTGTATTATGATATATAAAAAAAGAAAACGGCCAATTCGAGGCTATATACTTATGATTTTATGATTTTGTATTTTTTCTAAAACGAGCAATTTTGTGGGTTAACACTCAAGCATTTTGCCAGATTTTTTTTACATAACCAAAATTGAAGTTTCTTGTTTATTAGCTTTAGAATATTATATTATGATATATGAAAATAGAAATCGGCCAGTTCGAGGGTATATTCTTATGATTTTATATTTTATTCGAAAACGAGGAATTTTGTGGGTTAACACTCACGCATTTTACCAGATTTTTATACATAACCAAAAATTGACGTTTCGTATTTTTAGCTTGAGAATATTGTATTATGATATATCAAAAAATACAACGGCCAGTTCGAGGTTATATACTTATGATTTTATCATTTTATATTTTTTCGACACCGAGCAATTTTGTGGGTTAACACTCACGCATTTTGCCAGATTTTTTTTACAGATTCAAATATTGACGTTTTTTGTTTATTAGCTTTAGAATATTGTATTATGATATATAAAAAACGAAAACAGCGTGTTTGGTTATATACTTATGAATTTATGATTTTGTATTTTTACTAAAACGCACCATTTTGTGGGTTAACACTCACGCATTTTGCCAGATTTTTTTACAGAACCAAAAATTGACGTTTCTTATTTATTAGCTTGAGAATATTGTATTATGATATATCAAAAAACAAAACGGCCAGTTCGAGGTTATATACTTATAATTTTATGATTTTGTATTTTTTCTAAAACGGGTAATTTTGTGGGTTAACACTCAAGCATTTTGCCAGATTTTTTTACATAACCAAAAATTGAAGTTTCTTGTTTATTAGCTTTAGAATATTATATTATGATATATGAAAAAAGAAATCGGCCTGTTCGAGGGTATATTCTTATGATTTTATGATTTTGTATTTTATTCGAAAACGAGGAATTTTTGGATTAACACTCACGCATTTTACCAGATTTTTATACATAACCGAAAATTGACGTTTCGTATTTTTAGCTTGAGAATATTGTATTATGATATATCAAAAAATACAACGGCCAGTTCGAGGTTATATACTTATGATTTTATCATTTTATATTTTTTCGACACTGAGCAATTTTGTGGGTTAACACTCAAGCATTTTGCCAGATTTTTTTTACAGATTCAAATATTGACGTTTCTTGTTTATTAGCTTTAGAATATTGTATTATGATATATAAAAAACGAAAACAGGCAGTTCGAGGTTATATACTTATGAATTTATGATTTTGTATTTTTACTAAAACGCACCATTTTGTGGGTTAACACTCACGCATTTTGCCATTTTTTTTTTACAGAACAAACAATTGACGTTTCTTATTTATTAGCTTGAGAATATTGTATTATGATATATCAAAAAAGAAAACAGCCAATTCGAGGCTATATACTTATGATTTTATGATTTTGTATTTTTTCTAAAACGAGCAATTTTGTGGGTTAACACTAAAGCATTTTGCCAGATTTTTTTTACATAACCAAAATTGAAGTTTCTTGTTTATTAGCTTTAGAATATTATATTATGATATATGAAAAAAGAAATCGGCCAGTTCGAGGGTATATTCTTATGATTTTATGATTTTGTATTTTATTCGAAAACGAGGAATTTTGTGGGTTAACACACTCACGCATTTTACCAGATTTTTATACATAACCAAAAATTGACGTTTCGTATTTTTAGCTTAAGAATATTGTATTATGATATATCAAAAAATACAAAGGCCAGTTCGAGGTTATATACTTATGATTTTATCATATTATATTTTTTCGACACCGAGCAATTTTGTGGGTTAACACTCACGCATTTTGCCAGATTTTTTTTTACAGATTCAAATATTGACGTTTTTTGTTTATTAGCTTTAGAATATTGTATTATGATATATAAAAAACGAAAACAGCCAGTTCGAGGTTATATACTTATGAATTTATGATTTTGTATTTTTACTAAAACGCACCATTTTGTGGGTTAACACTCACGCATTTTGCCAGATTTTTTTACAGAACCAAAAATTGACGTTTCTTGTTTATTAGCTTGAGAATATTGTATTATGATATATCAAAAAAGAAAACGGCCAGTTCGAGGTTATATACTTATGATTTTATGATTTTGTATTTTTTCCTAAAACGAGCAATTTTGTGGGTTAGCACTCAAGCATTTTGCCAGATTTTTTTACATAACCAAAAATTGAAGTTTCTTGTTTATTAGCTTTAGAATATTATATTATGATATATGAAAAAAGAAATCGGCCAGTTCGAGGGTATATTCTTATGATTTTATGATTTTATATTTTATTCGAAAACGAGCAATTTTTGGGTTAACACTCACGCATTTTACCAGATTTTTATACATAACCGAAAATTGACGTTTCGTATTTTTAGCTTGAGAATATTGTATTATGATATATGAAAAAATACAACGGCCAGTTCGAGATATATACTTATGATTTTATCATTTTATATTTTTTCGACACCGAGCAATTTTGTGGGTTAACACTCAGGCATTTTGCCAGATTTTTTTTACAGATTCAAATATTGACGTTTCTTGTTTATTAGCTTTAGAATATTGTATTATGATATATAACAAACGAAAGCAGCCAGTTCGAGGTTATATACTTATGAATTTATGATTTTGTATTTTTACTAAAACGCACCATTTTGTATGTTAACACTCACGCATTTTGCCATATTTTTTTACAGAACAAAAAATTGACGTTTCTTGTTTATTAGCTTGAGAATATTGTATTATGATATATCAAAAAAGAAAACGGCCAGTTCGAGGTTGTATACTTATGATTTTATGTTGTTGTATTTTTTCTAAAACGAGCAATTTTGTGGGTTAACACTCAAGCATTTTGCCAGATTTTTTTTACATAACCAAAATTGAAGTTTCTTGTTTATTAGCTTTAGAATATTATATTATGATATATGAAAAAAGAAATCGGCCAGTTCGAGGGTATATTCTTATGATTTTATGATTTTGTATTTTATTCGAAAACGAGGAATTTTGTGGGTTAACACTCACGCATTTTACTAGATTTTTATACATAACCAAAAATTGACGTTTCGTATTTTTAGCTTGAGAATATTGTATTATGATATATCAAAAAACACAACGGCCAGTTCGAGGTTATATACTTATGATTTTATCATTTTATATTTTTTCGACACCGAGCAATTTTGTGGGTTAACACTCAGGCATTTTGCCAGATTTTTTTTACAGATTCAAATACTGACGTTTTTTGTTTATTAGCTTTAGAATATTGTATTATGATATATAAAAAACGAAAACAGCCAGTTCGAGGTTATATACTTATTAATTTATGATTTTGTATTTTTACTAAAACGCACCATTTTGTGGGTTAACATCACGCATTTTGCCAGATTTTTTTACAGAACCAAAAATTGACGTTTCTTGTTTATTAGCTTGAGAAAATTTTATTATGATATATCAAAAAAGAAAACGGCCAGTTCGAGGTTATATACTTATGATTTTATGATTTTGTATTTTTTCTAAAACGAGCAATTTTGTGGGTTAGCACTCACGCATTTTGCCAATTTTTTCACAGAACCAAAAATTGACGTTTCTTTTTTATTAGCTTGAGAATATTGTATTATGATATATCAAAAAAGAAAACGGCCAGTTCGAGGTTATATACTTAAGATATTATGATTTTATATTTTTCCTAAAACGAGCAATTTTGTGGGTTAACACTCACGCATTTTGCCAGATTTTTTTACATAACCAAAAATTGATATTTCGTGTTTATTAGCTTTAGAATATTGTATTATGATATATCAAGAAAGAAATTGGTCAGTTCGAGGTTATATACTTATGAATTTATGATTTTGTATTTTTACTAAAACGCACCATTTTGTGGGTTAACACTCACGCATTTTGCCAGATTTTTTTACAGAACCAAAAATTGACGTTTCTTGTTTATTAGCTTGAGAATATTGTATTATGATATATCAAAAAAGAAAACGGCCAGTTCGAGGTTATATACTTATGATTTTATGATTTTGTATTTTTTCTAAAACGAGCAATTTTGTGGGTTAGCACTCAAGCATTTTGCCAGATTTTTTTACATAACCAAAAATTGAAGTTTCTTGTTTATTAGCTTTAGAATATTATATTATGATATATGAAAAAAGAAATCGGCCAGTTCGAGGGTATATTCTTATGATTTTATGATTTTGTATTTTATTCGAAATCGAGCAATTTTTGGGTTAACACTCACGCATTTTACCAAATTTTTATACATAACCGAAAATTGACGTTTCGTATTTTTAGCTTGAGAATATTGTATTATGATATATCAAAAAATACAACGGCCAGTTCGAGATATATACTTATGATTTTATCATTTTATATTTTTTCGACACCGAGCAATTTTGTGGGTTAACACTTAGGCATTTTGCCAGATTTTTTTTACAGATTCAAATATTGACGTTTCTTGTTTATTAGCTTTAGAATATTGTATTATGATATATAAAAACGAAAACAGCCAGTTCGAGGTTATATACTTATGAATTTATGATTTTGTATTTTTACTAAAACGCACCATTTTGTATGTTAACACTCACGCATTTTGCCATATTTTTTTACAGAACAAAAAATTGACGTTTCTTGTTTATTAGCTTGAGAATATTGTATTATGATATATCAAAAAAGAAAACAGCCAATTCGAGGCTATATATTTATGATTTTATGATTTTGTATTTTTTCTAAAACGAGCAATTTTGTGGGTTAACACTCAAGCATTTTGCCAGATTTTTTTTACATAACCAAAATTGAAGTTTCTTGTTTATTAGCTTTAGAATATTATATTATGATATATGAAAAAAGAAATCGGCCAGTTCGAGGGTATATTCTTATGATTTTATGATTTTGTATTTTATTCGAAAACGAGGAATTTTGTGGGTTAACACTCACGCCTTTTACCAGATTTTTATACATAACCAAAAATTGACGTTTCGTATTTTTAGCTTGAGAATATTGTATTATGATATATCAAAAAATACAACGGCCAGTTCGAGGTTATATACTTATGATTTTATCATTTTATATTTTTTCGACACCGAGCAATTTTGTGGGTTAACACTCAGGCATTTTGCCAGATTTTTTTTACAGATTCAAATACTGACGTTTTTTGTTTATTAGCTTTAGAATATTGTATTATGATATATAAAAAACGAAAACAGCCAGTTCGAGGTTATATACTTATTAATTTATGATTTTGTATTTTTACTAAAACGCACCATTTTGTGGGTTAACATCACGCATTTTGCCAGATTTTTTTACAGAACCAAAAATTGACGTTTCTTGTTTATTAGCTTGAGAAAATTTTATTATGATATATCAAAAAAGAAAACGGCCAGTTCGAGGTTATATACTTATGATTTTATGATTTTGTATTTTTCTAAAACGAGCAATTTTGTGGGTTAGCACTCACGCATTTTGCCAATTTTTTCACAGAACCAAAAATTGACGTTTCTTTTTTATTAGCTTGAGAATATTGTATTATGATATATCAAAAAAGAAAACGGCCAGTTCGAGGTTATATACTTAAGATATTATGATTTTATATTTTTCCTAAAACGAGCAATTTTGTGGGTTAACACTCACGCATTTTGCCAGATTTTTTTACATAACCAAAAATTGATATTTCGTGTTTATTAGCTTTAGAATATTGTATTATGATATATCAAGAAAGAAATTGGTCAGTTCGAGGTTATATACTTATGAATTTATGATTTTGTATTTTTACTAAAACGCACCATTTTGTGGGTTAACACTCACGCATTTTGCCAGATTTTTTTACAGAACCAAAAATTGACGTTTCTTGTTTATTAGCTTGAGAATATTGTATTATGATATATCAAAAAAGAAAACGGCCAGTTCGAGGTTATATACTTATGATTTTATGATTTTGTATTTTTTCTAAAACGAGCAATTTTGTGGGTTAGCACTCAAGCATTTTGCCAGATTTTTTTACATAACCAAAAATTGAAGTTTCTTGTTTATTAGCTTTAGAATATTATATTATGATATATGAAAAAAGAAATCGGCCAGTTCGAGGGTATATTCTTATGATTTTATGATTTTGTATTTTATTCGAAATCGAGCAATTTTTGGGTTAACACTCACGCATTTTACCAAATTTTTATACATAACCGAAAATTGACGTTTCGTATTTTTAGCTTGAGAATATTGTATTATGATATATCAAAAAATACAACGGCCAGTTCGAGATATATACTTATGATTTTATCATTTTATATTTTTTCGACACCGAGCAATTTTGTGGGTTAACACTTAGGCATTTTGCCAGATTTTTTTTACAGATTCAAATATTGACGTTTCTTGTTTATTAGCTTTAGAATATTGTATTATGATATATAAAAACGAAAACAGCCAGTTCGAGGTTATATACTTATGAATTTATGATTTTGTATTTTTACTAAAACGCACCATTTTGTATGTTAACACTCACGCATTTTGCCATATTTTTTTACAGAACAAAAAATTGACGTTTCTTGTTTATTAGCTTGAGAATATTGTATTATGATATATCAAAAAAGAAAACAGCCAATTCGAGGCTATATACTTATGATTTTATGATTTTGTATTTTTTCTAAAACGAGCAATTTTGTGGGTTAACACTCAAGCATTTTGCCAGATTTTTTTTACATAACCAAAATTGAAGTTTCTTGTTTATTAGCTTTAGAATATTATATTATGATATATGAAAAAAGAAATCGGCCAGTTCGAGGGTATATTCTTATGATTTTATGATTTTGTATTTTATTCGAAAACGAGGAATTTTGTGGGTTAACACTCACGCCTTTTACCAGATTTTTATACATAACCAAAAATTGACGTTTCGTATTTTTAGCTTGAGAATATTGTATTATGATATATCAAAAAATACAACGGCCAGTTCGAGGTTATATACTTATGATTTTATCATTTTATATTTTTTCGACACCGAACAATTTTGTGGGTTAACACTCACGCATTTTGCCAGATTTTTTTTACAGATTCAAATACTGACGTTTTTTGTTTATTAACTTTAGAATATTGTATTATGATATATAAAAAACGAAAACAGCCAGTTCGAGGTTATATACTTATGAATTTATGATTTTGTATTTTTACTAAAACGCACCATTTTGTGGGTTAACACTCACGCATTTTGCCAGATTTTTTTACAGAACCAAAAATTGACATTTCTTGTTTATTAGCTTGAGAATATTGTATTATGATATATCAAAAAAGAAAACGGCCAGTTCGAGGTTATATACTTATGATTTTATGATTTTGTATTTTTTCTAAAACGAGCAATTTTGTGGGTTAGCACTCACGCATTTTGCCAATTTTTTCACAGAACCAAAAATTGACGTTTCTTGTTTATTAGCTTGAGAATATTGTATTATGATATATCAAAAAAGAAAACGGCCAGTTCGAGGTTATATACTTAAGATATTATGATTTTATATTTTTCCTAAAACGAGCAATTTTGTGGGTTAACACTCACGCATTTTGCCAGATTTTTTTACATAACCAAAAATTGATATTTCGTGTTTATTAGCTTTAGAATATTGTATTATGATATATCAAGAAAGAAATTGGTCAGTTCGAGGTTAATTACTTATGAATTTATGATTTTGTATTTTTACTAAAACGCACCATTTTGTGGGTTAACACTCACGCATTTTGCCAGATTTTTTTACAGAACCAAAAATTGACGTTTCTTGTTTATTAGCTTGAGAATATTGTATTATGATATATCAAAAAAGAAAACGGACAGTTCGATGTTATATACTTATGATTTTATGATTTTGTATTTTTTCTAAAACGAGCAATTTTGTGGGTTAGCACTCAAGCATTTTGCCAGATTTTTTTACATAACCAAAAATTGAAGTTTCTTGTTTATTAGCTTTAGAATATTATATTATGATATATGAAAAAATAAATCGGCCAGTTCGAGGGTATATTCTTATGATTTTATGATTTTGTATTTTATTCGAAAACGAGCAATTTTTGGGTTAACACTCACGCATTTTACACGATTTTTATACATAACCGAAAATTGACGTTTCGTATTTTTAGCTTGAGAATATTGTATTATGATATATCAAAAAATACAACGGCCAGTTCGAGATATATACTTATGATTTTATCATTTTATATTTTTTCGACACCGAGTAATTTTGTGGGTTAACACTCAGGCATTTTGCCAGATTTTTTTTACAGATTCAAATATTGACGTTTCTTGTTTATTAGCTTTAGAATATTGTATTATGATATATAACAAACGAAAACAGCCAGTTCGAGGTTATATACTTATGAATTTATGATTTTGTATTTTTACTAAAACGCACCATTTTGTATGTTAACACTCACGCATTTTGCCATATTTTTTTACAGAACAAAAAATTGACGTTTCTTGTTTATTAGCTTGAGAATATTGTATTATGATATATCAAAAAAGAAAACAGCCAATTCGAGGCTATATACTTATGATTTTATGATTTTGTATTGTTTCTAAAACGAGCAATTTTGTGGGTTAACACTCAAGCATTTTGCCAGATTTTTTTTACATAACCAAAATTGAAGTTTCTTGTTTATTAGCTTTAGAATATTATATTATGATATATGAAAAAAGAAATCGGCCAGTTCGAGGGTATATTCTTATGATTTTATGATTTTGTATTTTATTCGAAAACGAGGAATTTTGTGGGTTAACACTCACGCCTTTTACCAGATTTTTATACATAACCAAAAATTGACGTTTCGTATTTTTAGCTTGAGAATATTGTATTATGATATATCAAAAAATACAACGGCCAGTTCGAGGTTATATACTTATGATTTTATCATTTTATATTTTTTCGACACCGAACAATTTTGTGGGTTAACACTCACGCATTTTGCCAGATTTTTTTTACAGATTCAAATACTGACGTTTTTTGTTTATTAACTTTAGAATATTGTATTATGATATATAAAAAACGAAAACAGCCAGTTCGAGGTTATATACTTATGAATTTATGATTTTGTATTTTTACTAAAACGCACCATTTTGTGGGTTAACACTCACGCATTTTGCCAGATTTTTTTACAGAACCAAAAATTGACGTTTCTTGTTTATTAGCTTGAGAATATTGTATTATGATATATCAAAAAAGAAAACGGCCAGTTCGAGGTTATATACTTATGATTTTATGATTTTGTATTTTTTCTAAAACGAGCAATTTTGTGGGTTAGCACTCACGCATTTTGCCAATTTTTTCACAGAACCAAAAATTGACGTTTCTTGTTTATTAGCTTGAGAATATTGTATTATGATATATCAAAAAAGGAAACGGCCAGTTCGAGGTTATATACTTAAGATATTATGATTTTATATTTTTCCTAAAACGAGCAATTTTGTGGGTTAACACTCACGCATTTTGCCAGATTTTTTTACATAACCAAAAATTGATATTTCGTGTTTATTAGCTTTAGAATATTGTATTATGATATATCAAGAAAGAAATTGGTCAGTTCGAGGTTAATTACTTATGAATTTATGATTTTGTATTTTTACTAAAACGCACCATTTTGTGGGTTAACACTCACGCATTTTGCCAGATTTTTTTACAGAACCAAAAATTGACGTTTCTTGTTTATTAGCTTGAGAATATTGTATTATGATATATCAAAAAAGAAAACGGACAGTTCGAGGTTATATACTTATGATTTTATGATTTTGTATTTTTTCTAAAACGAGCAATTTTGTGGGTTAGCACTCAAGCATTTTGCCAGATTTTTTTACATAACCAAAAATTGAAGTTTCTTGTTTATTAGCTTTAGAATATTATATTATGATATATGAAAAAATAAATCGGCCAGTTCGAGGGTATATTCTTATGATTTTATGATTTTGTATTTTATTCGAAAACGAGCAATTTTTGGGTTAACACTCACGCATTTTACACGATTTTTATACATAACCGAAAATTGACGTTTCGTATTTTTAGCTTGAGAATATTGTATTATGATATATCAAAAAATACAACGGCCAGTTCGAGATATATACTTATAATTTTATCATTTTATATTTTTTCGACACCGAGTAATTTTGTGGGTTAACACTCAGGCATTTTGCCAGATTTTTTTTACAGATTCAAATATTGACGTTTCTTGTTTATTAGCTTTAGAATATTGTATTATGATATATAACAAACGAAAACAGCCAGTTCGAGGTTATATACTTATGAATTTATGATGTTGTATTTTTACTAAAACGCACCATTTTGTATGTTAACACTCACGCATTTTGCCATATTTTTTTACAGAACAAAAAATTGACGTTTCTTGTTTATTAGCTTGAGAATATTGTATTATGATATATCAAAAAAGAAAACAGCCAATTCGAGGCTATATACTTATGATTTTATGATTTTGTATTTTTTCTAAAACGAGCAATTTTGTGGGTTAACACTCAAGCATTTTGCCAGATTTTTTTTACATAACCAAAATTGAAGTTTCTTGTTTATTAGCTTTAGAATATTATATTATGATATATGAAAAAAGAAATCGGCCAGTTCGAGGGTATATTCTTATGATTTTATGATTTTGTATTTTATTCGAAAACGAGGAATTTTGTGGGTTAACACTCACGCCTTTTACCAGATTTTTATACATAACCAAAAATTGACGTTTCGTATTTTTAGCTTGAGAATATTGTATTATGATATATCAAAAAATACAACGGCCAGTTCGAGGTTATATACTTATGATTTTATCATTTTATATTTTTTCGACACCGAACAATTTTGTGGGTTAACACTCACGCATTTTGCCAGATTTTTTTTACAGATTCAAATACTGACGTTTTTTGTTTATTAACTTTAGAATATTGTATTATGATATATAAAAAACGAAAACAGCCAGTTCGAGGTTATATACTTATGAATTTATGATTTTGTATTTTTACTAAAACGCACCATTTTGTGGGTTAACACTCACGCATTTTGCCAGATTTTTTTACAGAACCAAAAATTGACGTTTCTTGTTTATTAGCTTGAGAATATTGTATTATGATATATCAAAAAAGAAAACGGCCAGTTCGAGGTTATATACTTATGATTTTATGATTTTGTATCTTTTCTAAAACGAGCAATTTTGTGGGTTAGCACTCACGCATTTTGCCAATTTTTTCACAGAACCAAAAATTGACGTTTCTTGTTTATTAGCTTGAGAATATTGTATTATGATATATCAAAAAAGAAAACGGCCAGTTCGAGGTTATATACTTAAGATATTATGATTTTATATTTTTCCTAAAACGAGCAATTTTGTGGGTTAACACTCACGCATTTTGCCAGATTTTTTTACATAACCAAAAATTGATATTTCGTGTTTATTAGCTTTAGAATATTGTATTATGATATATCAAGAAAGAAATTGGTCAGTTCGAGGTTAATTACTTATGAATTTATGATTTTGTATTTTTACTAAAACGCACCATTTTGTGGGTTAACACTCACGCATTTTGCCAGATTTTTTTACAGAACCAAAAATTGACGTTTCTTGTTTATTAGCTTGAGAATATTGTATTATGATATATCAAAAAAGAAAACGGACAGTTCGAGGTTATATACTTATGATTTTATGATTTTGTATTTTTTCTAAAACGAGCAATTTTGTGGGTTAGCACTCAAGCAATATGCCAGATTTTTTTACATAACCAAAAATTGAAGTTTCTTGTTTATTAGCTTTAGAATATTATATTATGATATATGAAAAAATAAATCGGCCAGTTCGAGGGTATATTCTTATGATTTTATGATTTTGTATTTTATTCGAAAACGAGCAATTTTTGGGTTAACACTCACGCATTTTACACGATTTTTATACATAACCGAAAATTGACGTTTCGTATTTTTAGCTTGAGAATATTGTATTATGATATATCAAAAAATACAACGGCCAGTTCGAGATATATACTTATAATTTTATCATTTTATATTTTTTCGACACCGAGTAATTTTGTGGGTTAACACTCAGGCATTTTGCCAGATTTTTTTTACAGATTCAAATATTGACGTTTCTTGTTTATTAGCTTTAGAATATTGTATTATGATATATAACAAACGAAAACAGCCAGTTCGAGGTTATATACTTATGAATTTATGATGTTGTATTTTTACTAAAACGCACCATTTTGTATGTTAACACTCACGCATTTTGCCATATTTTTTTACAGAACAAAAAATTGACGTTTCTTGTTTATTAGCTTGAGAATATTGTATTATGATATATCAAAAAAGAAAACAGCCAATTCGAGGCTATATACTTATGATTTTATGATTTTGTATTTTTTCTAAAACGAGCAATTTTGTGGGTTAACACTCAAGCATTTTGCCAGATTTTTTTTACATAACCAAAATTGAAGTTTCTTGTTTATTAGCTTTAGAATATTATATTATGATATATGAAAAAAGAAATCGGCCAGTTCGAGGGTATATTCTTATGATTTTATGATTTTGTATTTTATTCGAAAACGAGGAATTTTGTGGGTTAACACTCACGCCTTTTACCAGATTTTTATACATAACCAAAAATTGACGTTTCGTATTTTTAGCTTGAGAATATTGTATTATGATATATCAAAAAATACAACGGCCAGTTCGAGGTTATATACTTATGATTTTATCATTTTATATTTTTTCGACACCGAACAATTTTGTGGGTTAACACTCACGCATTTTGCCAGATTTTTTTTTACAGATTCAAATACTGACGTTTTTTGTTTATTAACTTTAGAATATTGTATTATGATATATAAAAAACGAAAACAGCCAGTTCGAGGTTATATACTTATGAATTTATGATTTTGTATTTTTACTAAAACGCACCATTTTGTGGGTTAACACTCACGCATTTTGCCAGATTTTTTTACAGAACCAAAAATTGACGTTTCTTGTTTATTAGCTTGAGAATATTGTATTATGATATATCAAAAAAGAAAACGGCCAGTTCGAGGTTATATACTTATGATTTTATGATTTTGTATCTTTTCTAAAACGAGCAATTTTGTGGGTTAGCACTCACGCATTTTGCCAATTTTTTCACAGAACCAAAAATTGACGTTTCTTGTTTATTAGCTTGAGAATATTGTATTATGATATATCAAAAAAGAAAACGGCCAGTTCGAGGTTATATACTTAAGATATTATGATTTTATATTTTTCCTAAAACGAGCAATTTTGTGGGTTAACACTCACGCATTTTGCCAGATTTTTTTACATAACCAAAAATTGATATTTCGTGTTTATTAGCTTTAGAATATTGTATTATGATATATCAAGAAAGAAATTGGTCAGTTCGAGGTTAATTACTTATGAATTTATGATTTTGTATTTTTACTAAAACGCACCATTTTGTGGGTTAACACTCACGCATTTTGCCAGATTTTTTTACAGAACCAAAAATTGACGTTTCTTGTTTACTAGCTTGAGAATATTGTATTATGATATATCAAAAAAGAAAACGGACAGTTCGAGGTTATATACTTATGATTTTATGATTTTGTATTTTTTCTAAAACGAGCAATTTTGTGGGTTAGCACTCAAGCATTTTGCCAGATTTTTTTACATAACCAAAAATTGAAGTTTCTTGTTTATTAGCTTTAGAATATTATATTATGATATATGAAAAAATAAATCGGCCAGTTCGAGGGTATATTCTTATGATTTTATGATTTTGTATTTTATTCGAAAACGAGCAATTTTTGGGTTAACACTCACGCATTTTACACGATTTTTATACATAACCGAAAATTGACGTTTCGTATTTTTAGCTTGAGAATATTGTATTATGATATATCAAAAAATACAACGGCCAGTTCGAGATATATACTTATGATTTTATCATTTTATATTTTTTCGACACCGAGTAATTTTGTGGGTTAACACTCAGGCATTTTGCCAGATTTTTTTTACAGATTCAAATATTGACGTTTCTTGTTTATTAGCTTTAGAATATTGTATTATGATATATAACAAACGAAAACAGCCAGTTCGAGGTTATATACTTATGAATTTATGATTTTGTATTTTTACTAAAACGCACCATTTTGTATGTTAACACTCACGCATTTTGCCATATTTTTTTACAGAACAAAAAATTGACGTTTCTTGTTTATTAGCTTGAGAATATTGTATTATGATATATCAAAAAAGAAAACAGCCAATTCGAGGCTATATACTTATGATTTTATGATTTTGTATTTTTTCTAAAACGAGCAATTTTGTGGGTTAACACTCAAGCATTTTGCCAGATTTTTTTTACATAACCAAAATTGAAGTTTCTTGTTTATTAGCTTTAGAATATTATATTATGATATATGAAAAAAGAAATCGGCCAGTTCGAGGGTATATTCTTATGATTTTATGATTTTGTATTTTATTCGAAAACGAGGAATTTTGTGGGTTAACACTCACGCCTTTTACCAGATTTTTATACATAACCAAAAATTGACGTTTCGTATTTTTAGCTTGAGAATATTGTATTATGATATATCAAAAAATACAACGGCCAGTTCGAGGTTATATACTTATGATTTTATCATTTTATATTTTTTCGACACCGAACAATTTTGTGGGTTAACACTCACGCATTTTGCCAGATTTTTTTTACAGATTCAAATACTGACGTTTTTTGTTTATTAACTTTAGAATATTGTATTATGATATATAAAAAACGAAAACAGCCAGTTCGAGGTTATATACTTATGAATTTATGATTTTGTATTTTTACTAAAACGCACCATTTTGTGGGTTAACACTCACGCATTTTGCCAGATTTTTTTACAGAACCAAAAATTGACGTTTCTTGTTTATTAGCTTGAGAATATTGTATTATGATATATCAAAAAAGAAAACGGCCAGTTCGAGGTTATATACTTATGATTTTATGATTTTGTATTTTTTCTAAAACGAGCAATTTTGTGGGTTAGCACTCACGCATTTTGCCAATTTTTTCACAGAACCAAAAATTGACGTTTCTTGTTTATTAGCTTGAGAATATTGTATTATGATATATCAAAAAAGAAAACGGCCAGTTCGAGGTTATATACTTAAGATATTATGATTTTATATTTTTCCTAAAACGAGCAATTTTGTGGGTTAACACTCACGCATTTTGCCAGATTTTTTTACATAACCAAAAATTGATATTTCGTGTTTATTAGCTTTAGAATATTGTATTATGATATATCAAGAAAGAAATTGGTCAGTTCGAGGTTAATTACTTATGAATTTATGATTTTGTATTTTTACTAAAACGCACCATTTTGTGGGTTAACACTCACGCATTTTGCCAGATTTTTTTACAGAACCAAAAATTGACGTTTCTTGTTTATTAGCTTGAGAATATTGTATTATGATATATCAAAAAAGAAAACGGACAGTTCGAGGTTATATACTTATGATTTTATGATTTTGTATTTTTTCTAAAACGAGCAATTTTGTGGGTTAGCACTCAAGCATTTTGCCAGATTTTTTTACATAACCAAAAATTGAAGTTTCTTGTTTATTAGCTTTAGAATATTATATTATGATATATGAAAAAATAAATCGGCCAGTTCGAGGGTATATTCTTATGATTTTATGATTTTGTATTTTATTCGAAAACGAGCAATTTTTGGGTTAACACTCACGCATTTTACACGATTTTTATACATAACCGAAAATTGACGTTTTGTATTTTTAGCTTGAGAATATTGTATTATGATATATCAAAAAATACAACGGCCAGTTCGAGATATATACTTATGATTTTATCATTTTATATTTTTTCGACACCGAGTAATTTTGTGGGTTAACACTCAGGCATTTTGCCAGATTTTTTTACAGATTCAAATATTGACGTTTCTTGTTAATTAGCTTTAGAATATTGTATTATGATATATAAAAAACGAAAACAGCCAGTTCGAGGTTATATACTTATGAATTTATGATTTTGTATTTTTACTAAAACGCACCATTTTGTATGTTAACACTCACGCATTTTGCCATATTTTTTTACAGAACAAAAAATTGACGTTTCTTGTTTATTAGCTTGAGAATATTGTATTATGATATATCAAAAAAGAAAACAGCCAATTCGAGGCTATATACTTATGATTTTATGATTTTGTATTTTTTCTAAAACGAGCAATTTTGTGGGTTATCACTCACGCATTTTACCAGATTTTTATACATAACCAAAAATTGACGTTTCGTATTTTTAGCTTGAGAATATTGTATTATGATATATCAGAAAAGAAAACAGCCAGTTCGAGGTTATATACTTATGATTTTATGATTTTATATTTTTTTAAAAACGAGCAATTTTGTTGGTTAACGCTCACGCATTTTACCAGATTTTTATACATAACCAAAAATTGACGTTTCGTATTTTTAGCTTGAGAATATTGTATTACGATATATCAAAAAATACAACGGCCAGTTCAAGGTTATATACTTATGATTTTATATTTTTTCGAAAACGAGCAATTTTGTGGGTTAACACTCACGCATTTTGCAAGTTTTTTTTACAGATTCAAATATTGACGTTTCTTGTTTATTAGCTTGAGAATATTTTATTGTGATATATAAAAAACGAAAACAACCATTTCGAGGTTATATACTTATGATTTTATAATTTTGTACTTTTACAAAAACGCACCATTTTGTGGGTTAACACTCATGCATTTTGCCAAATTTTTTTACAGAACCAAAAATTGACGTTTCTTGTTTATTAGCTTGAGAATATTGTATTATGATATATCAAAAAAGAAAACGGACAGTTCGAGGTTATATACTTATGACTTTATGATTTTGTATTTTTTTCTAAAACGAGCAATTTTGTGGGTTAACACTCACGCATTTTGCCAGATTTTTTTACATAACCAAAAATTGATATTTCTTGTTTATTAGCTTTAGAATATTGTATTATGATATATCAAAAAAGAAATTGGTCAGTTCGAGGTCAATTTTTTGTTCTGTAAAAAAATCTGGCAAAATGCGTGCGTGATAACCCATAGAATGGTACGTATTATAAAAAATACAAATTCATAAAATCATAAGTATATAACCTCGAAATGGACGATTTATTTTTTTATATATCATAATACAATATTCTAAAGATAATAAACAAGGCACATCAATGTTTGGTTCGGTAAAAAAATCTGGCAAAATGTGTGAGTGTTAACCCACAAAATGGTACGTTTTATAAAAATTACAAATTCATACAATCATAAGTGTATAACCTCGAACTGGCCGATTTCTTTTTTTATATATCATAATACAATATTCAAAAGATAATAAACAAGAAACATCAATTTTTGGTTCTATAAAAAATCTGGCGAAATGCGTGAGTGTTAACCCACAAAATTGCTTGTTTAAGAAAAAATACAAAATCATAAAATCATAAGTATATAACCTCGAACTGGCCGTTTTCTTTTTTGATATATCATAATACAATATTCTCAAGCTAATAAACAAGAAACGTCAATTTTTTGTTTTGGAAAAAAACTGGCAAAATGCGTGAGTGTTAACCTACAAAATGGCGCGTTTTAGTAAAAATACAAAATCATAAAATCATAAGTATATAACCTCGAACTGACCAATTTCTTTTTTGATAGATCATACCACAATATTCTAAAGCTAATAAACAAGAAACGTCAATTTTTGGTTATGTAAAAAATCTGGCAAAATGCGTGAGTGTTAACCCACAAAATGGTACGTTTTATAAAAAATACAAATTCATCAAATCATAAGTATATAACCTCGAACTGTCTGTTTTCTTTTTTGATATATCATAATACAATAGTCTCAAGTTTATAAAGAAGAAAGGTCAATTTTTGGTTCTGTAAAAAAATCTGGCAAAATGCGTGAGTGTTAACCCACAAAATTGCTCGTTTTAGAAAAAATACAAAATCATAAAGTCATAACTATATAACCTCGAACTGGCCGTTTTCTTTTTTGATATATCATAATACAATATTCTCAAACTAATAAACAAGAAACGTTAATTTTTGGTTCTGTAAAAAAATCTGGCAAAATGCGTGCGTGATAACCCATAGAATGGTACGTATTATAAAAAATACAAATTCATAAAATCATAAGTATATAACCTCGAAATGGCCGATTTATTTTTTGATATATCATAATACAATATTTTAAAGCTAATAAACAAGAAACATCAATGTTTGGTTCTGTAAAAAATCTGGCAAAATGTGTGAGTGTGTTAACCCACAAAATGGTACGTTTTATAAAAATTAAAAATTCATAAAATCATAAGTATATAACCTCGAACTGGCCGATTTCTTTTTTTATATATCATAATACAATATTCAAAAGCTAATAAACAAGAAACATCAATTTTTGGTTCTATAAAAAAATCTGGCAAAATGCGTGAGTGTTAACCCACAAAATTGCTCGTTTAAGAAAAAATACAAAATCATAAAATCATAAGTATATAACCTCGAACTGGCTGTTTTCTTTTTTGATATATCATAATACAATATTCTCAAGCTAATAAACAAGAAACGTCAATTTTTGGTTCTGTAAAAAAATCTGGCAAAATGCGTGAATGTTAACCCAGAAAATGGTGCGTATTAAAAAAAATACAAATTCATAAAATCATAAGTATATAACCTCGAACTGGCCGTTTTCTTTTTTAACATATCATAATACAATATCCTAAAGCTAATAAACAAGAAACATCAATTTTTTGTTCTGTAAAAAAATCAGTCAAAATGCGTGAGTGCTAACCCACAAAATGACGCGTATTTAAAAAAATACAAATTCATAAAATTATAAGTATATAACCTCGAACTGGCCGATTTCTTTATTGATATATCATAATACAATATTCTAAAGCTAATAAACAAGAAACATCAATTTTTGGTTATGTAAAAAAATCTGGCAAAATGTGTGAGTGTTAACCCACAAAATTGCTCGTTTTAGAAAAAATACAAAATCATAAGTATATAACCTCGAACTGGCCGTTTTTGTTTTTTATATATCATAATACAATATTCTCAAGCTAATAATAAAGAAACATCAATTTTTGGTTATGTAAATAATTCTGGCAAAATATGTGATTGTTAACCCACAAAATTGCTCGTTTTTGAAAAAATACAAAATCATAAAATAATAAGTATATAACCTCGAACTGGACGATTTCTTTTTTGATATATCATAATACAATATTCTCAAGCTAATAAACAAGAAACGTAAATTTTTGGTTCTGTGAAAAAATCTTGCAAAATGCGTGAGTGTTAACCCACAAAATTAATGCTTGTTTAAGAAAAAATACAAAATCATAAAATCATAAGTATATAACCTCGAACTGGCCATTGTCTTTTTTGATATATCATAATACAATATTCTCAAGCTAATAAACAAGAAACGGTAATTTTTGGTTCTGTAAAAAAATCTGGCAAAATGCGTGAGTGTTAACCCACAAAATGGTGCGTTGTAGTAAAAATACAACATCATAAAATCATAAGTATATAACCTCGAACTGGCCGTTTTCTTTTTTGATATATCATAATACAATATTCCCAAGCTAATTGACAAGAAACGTCAATTTTTGGTTCTGTAAAAAAATCTGGCAAAATGCGTGAGTGTTAACCCACAAAATGGCACGTTTTAGTAAAAATACAAAATCGTAAAATCATAAGTATATAACCTCGAACTGACCAATTTCTTTTTTGATAGATCATAACACAATATTCTAAAGCTAATAAAAAAGAAACGTCAATTTTTGGTTATGTAAAAAAATCTGGCAAAATGCGTGAGTGTTAACCCACAAAATGGTACGTTTTATAAAATATACAAATTCATAAAATCATCAGTATATAACCTCGAACTGTCTGTTTTCTTTTTTGATATATCATAATACAATATTCTCTAGTTAATAAAAAAGAAAGGTCAATTTTTGGTTCTGTAAAAAAATATGGCAAAATGCGTGAGTGTTAACCCACAAAATTGCTCGTTTTAGAAAAAATACAAAATCATAAAATCATAAGTATATAACCTCGAACAGGCCGTTTTCTTTTTTGATATAACATAATACAATATTCTCAAGCTAATAAACAAGAAACATCAATTTTTGGTTCAGTAAAAAAATCTGGCAAAATGCATGCGTGATAACCAACAGAATGGTACGTATTATAAAAAATACAAATTCATAATATCATAAGTATATAACCTCGAAATGGCCGATTAATTTTTTGATATATCATAATACAATATTCTAAAGCTAATAAACAAGAAACATCAAGGTTTGGTTCTGTAAAAAAATCTGTCAAAATGTGTGAGTGTTAACCCACAAAATGGTACGTATTATAAAAAATACAAATTCATAAAATCATAAGTATATAACCTCGAACTGGACGATTTCTTTTTTTATATATCATAATACAATATTCAAAAGCTAATAAGCAAGAAACATCAATTTTTGGTTCTATAAAAAAATCTGGCAAAATGCGTGAGTGTTAACCCACAAAATTATTGCTTGTTTAAGAAAAAATACAAAATCATAAAATCATAAGTATATAACCTCGAACTGGCCATTTTCTTTTTTGATATATCATAATACAATATTCTCAAGCTAATAAACAAGAAACGATAATTTTTGGTTATGTAAAAAAATCTGGCAAAATGCGTGAGTGTTAACCCACACAATGGTACGTTTTATAAAATATACAAATTCATAAAATCATCAGTATATAACCTCGAACTGTCTGTTTTCTTTTTTGATATATCATAATACAATATTCTCTAGTTAATAAAAAAGAAATGTCAATTTTTGGTTCTGTAAAAAAATCTGGCAAAATGCGTGAGTGTTAACCCACAAAATTGCTCGTTTTAGAAAAATACAAAATCATAAAATCGTAAGTATATAACCTCGAACTGGCCGTTTTCTTTTTTGATATATCAAAATACTATATATCAAGCTAATAAAAAAGAAAAGTCAATTTTTGGTTCTGTAAAAAATTCTGGCAAAATGCAAGAACCCACAAAATGGTGCGTTTGTAAAAGTACAAAATCATAAAATCATAAGTATATAACCTCGAATTGGCTGTTTTTGTTTTTTATATATCATAATACTATATTCTCAAGCTAATAAACAAGAAACGTCAATTTTTGGTTCTGTAAAAAAATATGTCAAAATGCGTGAGTGTTAACCCACAAAATTGCTCGTTTTTGAAAATATATAAAATCATAAAATCATAAGTATATAACCTCGTACTGGCCTTTTTCTTTTTTGATATATCATAATACGATATTCTCAAGCTAAAAAACAAGAAACGTCAATTTTTGGTTATGTAAAAAAATCTGGCAAAATAAGTGAGTGTTAACCCACAAAATTGCTCGTTTTTGATAAAATACAAATTCAAAAAATCATAAGTATATAACGTTGAACTGGCCGATTTCTTTTTTGATATATCATAATATAATATTCTAAATGTAATAAACAAGAAATATCAATTTTTGGTTATGTAAAAAATCTGGCAAAATGCGTAAGTGTTAACCCACAAAATTGCTCGTTTTAGAAAAAATACAAAATCATAAAGTCATAAGTAGATAACCTCGAACTGGCCGTTTTCTTTTTTGATATATCATAATACAATATTCTCAAGCTAATAAACAAGAAACGTCAATTTTTGGTTTTGTAAAAAAATCTGGCAAAAGGCGTGCGTGATAACCCATAGAATGGTACGTATTATAAAAAATACAAATTCATAAAATCATAAGTATATAACCTTGAAATGGCCGATTTATTTTTTGATATATCATAATACAATATTCTAAAGCTAATAAACAAGAAACATCAATGTTTGGTTCTGTAAAAAAATCTGGCAAAATGTGTGAGTGTTAACCCACAAAATAGTACGTTTTATAAAAATTACAAATTCATAAAATCATAAGTATATAACCTCGAACTGACCGATTTCTTTTTTTATATATCAGAATACAATATTCAAAAGCTAATAAACAAGAAACATCAATTTTTGGTTCTATAAAAAAATCTGGCAAAATGCGTGAGTGTTAACCCACAAAATTAATGCTTGTTTAAGAAAAAATACAAAATCATAAAATCCTAAGTATATAACCTCGAACTGGCCGTTTTCTTTTTTGATATATCATAATACAATATTCTCAAGCTAATAAACAAGAAACGTCAATTTTTGGTTCTGTAAAAAAATCTGGCATAATGCGTGAGTGTTAACCCACAAAATGGTGCGTTTCAGTAAAAAGACAAAATCATAAAATCATAAGTATATAACCTCGAACTGGCCGTTTTCTTTTTTAACATATCATAATACAATATCCTAAAGCTAATAAACAAGAAACATCAATTTTTTGTTCTGTAAAAAAATCTGTCAAAATGCGTGAGTGCGAACCCACAAAATAGTGCGTATTAAAAAAAATACAAATTCACAAAATTATAAGTATATAACCTCGAACTGGACGATTTCTTTATTGATATATCATAATACAATATTCTAAAGCTAATAAACAAGAAACATCAATTTTTGGTTATGTAAAAAAATCTGGCAAAATGCGTGAGTGTTAACCCACAAAATTGCTCGTTTTAGAAAAAATACAAAATTCATAAAATCATAAGTATATAACCTCGAACTGGCCGGTTTCTTTTTTGATATATCATAATATAATATTCTAAAGCTAATAAAAAAGAAATGTCAATTTTTAGTTATGTAAAAAAATCTGGTAAAATGCGTGAGTGTTAACCCACAAAATTGCTCGTTTTAGAAAAATTACAAAATCATAAAATCATAAGTATATAACCTCGAACTGGCCATTTATTTTTTTGATATATAATAATACAAATTCTCAAGCTAATAAACAAGAAACGTCAATTTTTGGTTCGGTAAAAAAAATCTGGCAAAATGCGTGCGTGATAACCCACAGAATGGTACGTATTATAAAAAATACAAATTCATAAAATCATAAGTATATTACCTCGAAATGGCCGATTTATTTTTTGATATATCATAATACAATATTCTAAAGCTAATAAACAAGAAACATCAATGTTTGGTTCTGTAATAAAAACCTGGCAAAATGTGTGAGGGTTAACCCACAAAATAGTACGTATTATAAAAATACAAATTCATAAAATCTTAAGTACATAACCTCGAACTGGCCGATTTCTTTTTTATATATCATAATACAATATTCAAAAGCTAATAAACAAGAAACATCAATTTTTTGTTCTATAAAAAAATCAGGCAAAATGCGTGAGTGTTAACCCACAAAATTAATGCTTGTTTAAGAAAAAATACAAAATCATAAAATCATAAGTATATAACCTCGAACTGGCCGTTTTCTTATTTGATATATCATAATACAATATTCTCAAGCAAATAAACAAGAAACGTCAATTTTTGGTTCTGTAAAAAAATCTGGCAAAATGCATGAGTGTTAACCCACAAAATGGTGCGTTGTAGTAAAAATACAACATCATAAAATCATAAGTATATAACCTCGAAATGGCCGTTTTCTCTTTTGATATATCATAATACAATATTCTCAAGCTAATTAACAAGAAACGTCAATTTTTTGTTCTATAAAAAAATCTGGCAAAATGCGTGATTGTTAACCCACAAAATTGCTCGTTTTAGAAAAAAAATACAAAATCATAAAATCATAAGTATATAACCTCGAACTGGCCGTTTTCTTTTTTGATATATCAAAATACAATATATCAAGCTAATAAAAAAGAAAAGTCAATTTTTGGTTCTGTAAATTTTTTTGGCAAAATGCATGAACCCACAAAATGGTGCGTTAGTAAAAATACAACATCATAAAATCATAAGTATATAACCTCGAACTGGCCGTTTTCTTTTTTGATATATCATAATACAATATTCTCAAGCTAATTAACAAGAAACGTCAATTTTTGGTTCTGTAAAAAAATCTGGCAAAATGCGTGAGTGTTAACCCACAAAATAGCGCGTTTTAGTAAAAATACAAAATCATAAAATAATAAGTATATAACCTCGAACTGACCAATTTCTTTTTTGATAGATCATAACACAATATTCTAAAGCTAATAAACAAGAAACGTCAATTATTGGTTATGTAAAAAATCTGGCAAAATGCGTGAGTGTTAACCCACAAAATGGTACGTTTTATAAAAAATACAAATTCATAAAATCATAAGTATATAACCTCGAACTGTCTGTTTTCTTTTTTGATATATCATAATACAATATTCTCAAGTTAATAAAAAAGAAAGGTCAATTTTTGGTTCTGTAAAAAAATCTGGCAAAATGCGTGAGTGTTAACCAACAAAATTGCTCGTTTTAGAAAAAATACAAAATCATAAAATCATAAGTATATAACCTCGAACTGGCCGTTTTCTTTTTTGATATATCAAAATACAATATATCAAGCTAATAAAAAAGAAAAGTCAATTTTTGGTTCTGTAAAAAAATCTGGCAAAATGCGTGCGTGATAACCCATAGAATGGTACGTATTATAAAAAATACAAATTCATAAAATCATAAGTATATAACCTCGAAATGGCCGATTTATTTTTTGATATATCATAATACAATATTCTAAAGCTAATAAACAAGACACATCAATGTTTGGTTCTGTAAAAAATCTGGCAAAATGTGTGAGTGTTAACCCACAAAATGGTACGTTTTATAAAAATTACAAATTCATAAAATCATAAGTATATAACCTCGAACTGACCGATTTCTTTTTTTATATATCAGAATACAATATTCAAAAGCTAATAAACAAGAAACATCAATTTTTGGTTCTATAAAAAAATCTGGCAAAATGCGTGAGTGTTAACCCACAAAATTAATGCTTGTTTAAGAAAAAATACAAAATCATAAAATCATAAGTATATAACCTCGAACTGGCCGTTTTCTTTTTTGATATATCATAATACAATATTCTCAAGCTAATAAACAAGAAACGTCAATTTTTGGTTCTGTAAAAAAATCTGGCATAATGCGTGAGTGTTAACCCACAAAATGGTGCGTTTTAGTAAAAAGACAAAATCATAAAATCATAAGTATATAACCTCGAACTGGCCGTTTTCTTTTTTAACATATCATAATACAATATCCTAAAGCTAATAAACAAGAAACATCAATTTTTTGTTCTGTAAAAAAATCTGTCAAAATGCGTGAGTGCTAACCCACAAAATGGTGCGTATTAAAAAAAATACAAATTCATAAAATTATAAGTATATAACCTCGAACTGGACGATTTCTTTATTGATATATCATAATACAATATTCTAAAGCTAATAAACAAGAAACATCAATTTTTGGTTATGTAAAAAAATCTGGCAAAATGCGTGAGTGTTAACCCACAAAATTGCTCGTTTTAGAAAAAATACAAAATTCATAAAATCATAAGTATATAACCTCGAACTGGCCGGTTTCTTTTTTGATATATCATAATATAATATTCTAAAGCTAATAAACAAGAAATGTCAATTTTTAGTTATGTAAAAAAATCTGGTAAAATGCGTGAGTGTTAACCCACAAAATTGCTCGTTTTAGAAAAATTACAAAATCATAAAATCATAAGTATATAACCTCGAACTGGCCATTTTCTTTTTTGATATATAATAATACAAATTCTCAAGCTAATAAACAAGAAACGTCAATTTTTGGTTCAGTAAAAAAATCTGGCAAAATGCGTGCGTGATAACCCACAGAATGGTACGTATTATAAAAAATACAAATTCATAAAATCATAAGTATATTACCTCGAAATGGCCGATTTATTTTTTGATATATCATAATACAATATTCTAAAGCTAATAAACAAGAAACATCAATGTTTGGTTCTGTAAAAAAATCTGGCAAAATGTGTGAGGGTTAACCCACAAAATAGTACGTATTATAAAAATACAAATTCATAAAATCTTAAGTACATAACCTCGAACTGGCCGATTTCTTTTTTATATATCATAATACAATATTCAAAAGCTAATAAACAAGAAACATCAATTTTTTGTTCTATAAAAAAATCAGGCAAAATGCGTGAGTGTTAACCCACAAAATTAATGCTTGTTTAAGAAAAAATACAAAATCATAAAATCATAAGTATATAACCTCGAACTGGCCGTTTTCTTATTTGATATATCATAATACAATATTCTCAAGCAAATAAACAAGAAACGTCAATTTTTGGTTCTGTAAAAAAATCTGGCAAAATGCATGAGTGTTAACCCACAAAATGGTGCGTTGTAGTAAAAATACAACATCATAAAATCATAAGTATATAACCTCGAAATGGCCGTTTTCTCTTTTGATATATCATAATACAATATTCTCAAGCTAATTAACAAGAAACGTCAATTTTTTGTTCTATAAAAAAATCTGGCAAAATGCGTGATTGTTAACCCACAAAATTGCTCGTTTTAGAAAAAAAATACAAAATCATAAAATCATAAGTATATAACCTCGAACTGGCCGTTTTCTTTTTTGATATATCAAAATACAATATATCAAGCTAATAAAAAAGAAAAGTCAATTTTTGGTTCTGTAAAATTTTTTGGCAAAATGCATGAACCCACAAAATGGTGCGTTAGTAAAAATACCACATCATAAAATCATAAGTATATAACCTCGAACTGGCCGTTTTCTTTTTTGATATATCATAATACAATATTCTCAAGCTAATTAACAAGAAACGTCAATTTTTGGTTCTGTAAAAAAATCTGGCAAAATGCGTGAGTGTTAACCCACAAAATAGCGCGTTTTAGTAAAAATACAAAATCATAAAATAATAAGTATATAACCTCGAACTGACCAATTTCTTTTTTGATAGATCATAACACAATATTCTAAAGCTAATAAACAAGAAACGTCAATTTTTGGTTATGTAAAAAATCTGGCAAAATGCGTGAGTGTTAACCCACAAAATGGTACGTTTTATAAAAAATACAAATTCATAAAATCATAAGTATATAACCTCGAACTGTCTGTTTTCTTTTTTGATATATCATAATACAATATTCTCAAGTTAATAAAAAAGAAAGGTCAATTTTTGGTTCTGTAAAAAAATCTGGCAAAATGCGTGAGTGTTAACCAACAAAATTGCTCGTTTTAGAAAAAATACAAAATCATAAAATCATAAGTATATAACCTCGAACTGGCCGTTTTCTTTTTTGATATATCAAAATACAATATATCAAGCTAATAAAAAAGAAAAGTCAATTTTTGGTTCTGTAAAAAAATCTGGCAAAATGCGTGCGTGATAACCCATAGAATGGTACGTATTATAAAAAATACAAATTCATAAAATCATAAGTATATAACCTCGAAATGGCCGATTTATTTTTTGATATATCATAATACAATATTCTAAAGCTAATAAACAAGACACATCAATGTTTGGTTCTGTAAAAAATCTGGCAAAATGTGTGAGTGTTAACCCACAAAATGGTACGTTTTATAAAAATTACAAATTCATAAAATCATAAGTATATAACCTCGAACTGACCGATTTCTTTTTTTATATATCAGAATACAATATTCAAAAGCTAATAAACAAGAAACATCAATTTTTGGTTCTATAAAAAAATCTGGCAAAATGCGTGAGTGTTAACCCACAAAATTAATGCTTGTTTAAGAAAAAATACAAAATCATAAAATCATAAGTATATAACCTCGAACTGGCCGTTTTCTTTTTTTTTTTTGATATATCATAATACAATATTCTCAAGCTAATAAACAAGAAACGTCAATTTTTGGTTCTGTAAAAAAATCTGGCAAAATGCGTGAGTGTTAACCCACAAAATGGTGCGTTTTAGTAAAAATACAAAATCATAAAATCATAAGTATATAACCTCGAACTGGCCGTTTTCTTTTTTGATATATCATAATACAGTATTCTCAAGCTAATAAAAAAGAAACGTCAATTTTTTGTTCTGTAAAAAAATCTGGCAAAATGCGTGAGTGTTAACCCAGAAAATGGCGCGTTTTAGTAAAAATACAAAATCATATAATCATAAGTATATAACCTCGAACTGACCAATTTCTTTTTTGATAGATCATACCACAATATTCTAAAGCTAATAAACAAGAAACGTCAATTTTTGGTTATGTAAAAAATCTGGCAAAATGCGTGAGTGTTAACCCACAAAATGGTACGTTTTATAAAAAATACAAATTCATAAAATCATAAGTATATAACCTCGAACTGTCTGTTTTCTTTTTTGATATATCATAATACAATATTCTCAAGTTAATAAAAAAGAAAGGTCAATTTTTGGTTCTGTAAAAAAATCTGGCAAAATGCGTGAGTGTTAACCAACAAAATTGCTCGTTTTAGAAAAAATACAAAATCATAAAATCATAAGTATATAACCTCGAACTGGCCGTTTTCTTTTTTGATATATCAAAATACAATATATCAAGCTAATAAAAAAGAAAAGTCAATTTTTGGTTCTGTAAAAAAATCTGGCAAAATGCGTGCGTGATAACCCATAGAATGGTACGTATTATAAAAAATACAAATTCATAAAATCATAAGTATATAACCTCGAAATGGCCGATTTATTTTTTGATATATCATAATACAATATTCTAAAGCTAATAAACAAGACACATCAATGTTTGGTTCTGTAAAAAATCTGGCAAAATGTGTGAGTGTTAACCCACAAAATGGTACGTTTTATAAAAATTACAAATTCATAAAATCATAAGTATATAACCTCGAACTGACCGATTTCTTTTTTTATATATCAGAATACAATATTCAAAAGCTAATAAACAAGAAACATCAATTTTTGGTTCTATAAAAAAATCTGGCAAAATGCGTGAGTGTTAACCCACAAAATTAATGCTTGTTTAAGAAAAAATACAAAATCATAAAATCATAAGTATATAACCTCGAACTGGCCGTTTTCTTTTTTGATATATCATAATACAATATTCTCAAGCTAATAAACAAGAAACGTCAATTTTTGGTTCTGTAAAAAAATCTGGCAAAATGCGTGAGTGTTAACCCACAAAATGGTGCGTTTTAGTAAAAATACAAAATTATAAAATCATAAGTATATAACCTCGAACTGGCCGTTTTCTTTTTTGATATATCATAATACAGTATTCTCAAGCTAATAAAAAAGAAACGTCAATTTTTTGTTCTGTAAAAAAATCTGGCAAAATGCGTGAGTGTTAACCCAGAAAATGGCGCGTTTTAGTAAAAATACAAAATCATAAAATCATAAGTATATAACCTCGAACTGACCAATTTCTTTTTTGATAGATCATACCACAATATTCTAAAGCTAATAAACAAGAAACGTCAATTTTTGGTTATGTAAAAAATCTGGCAAAATGCGTGAGTGTTAACCCACAAAATGGTACGTTTTATAAAAAATACAAATTCATAAAATCATAAGTATATAACCTCGAACTGTCTGTTTTCTTTTTTGATATATCATAATACAATATTCTCAAGTTAATAAAAAAGAAAGGTCAATTTTTGGTTCTGTAAAAAAATCTGGCAAAATGCGTGAGTGTTAACCAACAAAATTGCTCGTTTTAGAAAAAATACAAAATCATAAAATCATAAGTATATAACCTCGAACTGGCCGTTTTCTTTTTTGATATATCAAAATACAATATATCAAGCTAATAAAAAAGAAAAGTCAATTTTTGGTTCTGTAAAAAAATCTGGCAAAATGCGTGCGTGATAACCCATAGAATGGTACGTATTATAAAAAATACAAATTCATAAAATCATAAGTATATAACCTCGAAATGGCCGATTTATTTTTTGATATATCATAATACAATATTCTAAAGCTAATAAACAAGACACATCAATGTTTGGTTCTGTAAAAAATCTGGCAAAATGTGTGAGTGTTAACCCACAAAATGGTACGTTTTATAAAAATTACAAATTCATAAAATCATAAGTATATAACCTCGAACTGACCGATTTCTTTTTTTATATATCAGAATACAATATTCAAAAGCTAATAAACAAGAAACATCAATTTTTGGTTCTATAAAAAAATCTGGCAAAATGCGTGAGTGTTAACCCACAAAATTAATGCTTGTTTAAGAAAAAATACAAAATCATAAAATCATAAGTATATAACCTCGAACTGGCCGTTTTCTTTTTTGATATATCATAATACAATATTCTCAAGCTAATAAACAAGAAACGTCAATTTTTGGTTCTGTAAAAAAATCTGGCAAAATGCGTGAGTGTTAACCCACAAAATGGTGCGTTTTAGTAAAAATACAAAATTATAAAATCATAAGTATATAACCTCGAACTGGCCGTTTTCTTTTTTGATATATCATAATACAGTATTCTCAAGCTAATAAAAAAGAAACGTCAATTTTTTGTTCTGTAAAAAAATCTGGCAAAATGCGTGAGTGTTAACCCAGAAAATGGCGCGTTTTAGTAAAAATACAAAATCATAAAATCATAAGTATATAACCTCGAACTGACCAATTTCTTTTTTGATAGATCATACCACAATATTCTAAAGCTAATACACAAGAAACGTCAATTTTTGGTTATGTAAAAAATCTGGCATAATGCGTGAGTGTTAACCTACAAAATGGTACGTTTTATAAAAAATACAAATTAATAAAATCATAAGTATATAAGCTCGAACTGTCTGTTTTCTTTTTTGATATATCATAATACAATATTCTCAAGCTAATAAACAAGAAACGTAAATTTTTGGTTTTGTAAAAAAATCTGGCAAAATGCGTGAGTGTTAACCCACAAAATTGCTCATTTTAGAAAAAATACAAAATTCATAAAATCATAAGTATATAACCTCGAACTGTCTGTTTTCTTTTTTGATATATCATAATACAATAGTCTCAAGTTAATAAAGAAGAAAGGTCAATTTTTGGTTCTGTAAAAAAATCTGGCAAAATGCGTGAGTGTTAACCAACAAAATTGCTCGTTTTAGAAAAAATACAAAATCAAAAAATCATAAGTATATAACCTCGAACTGGCCGTTTTCTTTTTTGATATATCAAAATACAATATATCAAGCTAATAAAAAAGAAAAGTCAATTTTTGGTTCTGTAAAAAAATCTGGCAAAATGCGTGCGTGATAACCCATAGAATGGTACGTATTATAAAAAATACAAATTCATAAAATCATAAATATAACCTCGAAATGGACGATTAATTTTTTGATATATCATAATACAATATTCTAAAGCTAATAAACAAGACACATCAATGTTTGGTTTTGTAAAAAAATCTGGCAAAATGCGTGAGTGTTAACCCACAAAATGGTACGTTTTATAAAAATTACAAATTCATAAAATCATAAGTATATAACCTCGAACTGGCCGATTTCTTTTTTTATATATCATAATACAATATTCAAAAGCTAATAAACAAGAAACAATAATTTTTGGTTCTATAAAAAAATCTGGCAAAATGCGTGAGTGTTAACCCACAAAATTGCTCGTTTAAGAAAAAATACAAAATCATAAAATCATAAGTATATAACCTCGAACTGGCCGTTTTCTTTTTTGATATATCATAATACAATATTCTCAAGCTAATAAACAAGAAACGTCAATTTTTTGTTCTGTAAAAAAATCTGGCAAAATGCGTGAGTGTTAACCCACAATATGGTGCGTTTTAGTAAAAATACAAAATCATAAAATCATAAGTATATAACCTCGAACTAGCCGTTTTCATTTTTAACATATCATAATACAATATCCTAAAGCTAATAAACAAGAAACATCAATTTTTTGTTCTGTAAAAAAATCTGTCAAAATGCGTGAGTGCTAACCCACAAAATGGTGCGTATTAAAAAAAATTCATAAAATCATAAGTATATAACCTCGAACTGGCCGATTTCTTTTTTTATATATCATAATACAATATTCAAAAGCTAATAAACAAGAAACAATAATTTTTGGTTCTATAAAAAAATCTGGCAAAATGCGTGAGTGTTAACCCACAAAATTGCTCGTTTAAGAAAAAATACAAAATCATAAAATCATAAGTATATAACCTCGAACTGGCCGTTTTCTTTTTTGATATATCATAATACAATATTCTCAAGCTAATAAACAAGAAACGTCAATTTTTTGTTCTATAAAAAAATCTGGCAAAATGCGTGAGTGTTAACCCACAAAATGGTGCGTTTTAGTAAAAATACAAAATCATAAAATCATAAGTATATAACCTCGAACTAGCCGTTTTCTTTTTTAACATATCATAATACAATATCCTAAAGCTAATAAACAAGAAAAATCAATTTTTTGTTCTGTAAAAAAATTTGTCAAAATGCGTGAGTGCTAACCCACAAAATGGTGCGTATTAAAAAAAATTCATAAAATTATAAGTATATAACCTCGAACTGGCCGATTTCTTTATTGATATATCATAATACAATATTCTAAAGCTAATAAACAAGTAACATCAATTTTTGGTTACGTAAAAAAATCTGGCAAAATGTGTGAGTGTTAACCCACAAAATTGCTCGTTTTAGAAAAAATAAAAAATCATAAAATCATAAGTATATAACCTCGAACTGGCCGTTTTTGTTTTTTATATATCATAATACAATATTCTCAAGCTAATAAACAAGAAACATAAATTTTTGGTTATGTAAAAAAATCTGGCAAAATACGTGATTTTTAAACCCACAAAATTGCTCGTTTTCGAAAAAATACAAAATCATAAAATCATAAGTATATAACCTCGAACTGGCCGATTTCTTTTTTGATATATCATAATACAATATTCTCAAGCTAATAAACAAGAAACGTAAATTTTTGGTTTTGTAAAAAAATCTGGCAAAATGCGTGAGTGTTAACCCACAAAATTGCTCATTTTAGAAAAAATACAAAATTCATAAAATCATAAGTATATAACCTCGAACTGTCTGTTTTCTTTTTTGATATATCATAATACAATAGTCTCAAGTTAATAAAGAAGAAAGGTCAATTTTTGGTTCTGTAAAAAAATCTGGCAAAATGCGTGAGTGTTAACCAACAAAATTGCTCGTTTTAGAAAAAATACAAAATCAAAAAATCATAAGTATATAACCTCGAACTGGCCGTTTTCTTTTTTGATATATCAAAATACAATATATCAAGCTAATAAAAAAGAAAAGTCAATTTTTGGTTCTGTAAAAAAATCTGGCAAAATGCGTGCGTGATAACCCATAGAATGGTACGTATTATAAAAAATACAAATTCATAAAATCATAAATATAACCTCGAAATGGACGATTAATTTTTTGATATATCATAATACAATATTCTAAAGCTAATAAACAAGACACATCAATGTTTGGTTCTGTAAAAAAATCTGGCAAAATGTGTGAGTGTTAACCCACAAAATGGTACGTTTTATAAGAATTACAAATTCATAAAATCATAAGTATATAAACTCGAACTGGCCGATTTCTTTTTTTATATATCATAATACAATATTCAAAAGCTAATAAACAAAAAACAATAATTTTTGGTTCTATAAAAAAATCTGGCAAAATGCGTGAGTGTTAACCCACAAAATGGTGCGTTTTAGTAAAAATACAAAATCATAAAATCATAAGTATATAACCTCGAACTAGCCGTTTTCTTTTTTAACATATCATAATACAATATTCTAAAGCTAATAAACAAGAAACATCAATTTTTTGTTCTGTAAAAAAATCTGTCAAAATGCGTGAGTGCTAACCCACAAAATGGTGCGTATTAAAAAAAAATTCATAAAATTATAAGTATATAACCTCGAACTGGCCGATTTCTTTATTGATATATCATAATACAATATTCTAAAGCTAATAAACAAGTAACATCAATTTTTGGTTACGTAAAAAAATCTGGCAAAATGTGTGAGTGTTAACCCACAAAATTGCTCGTTTTAGAAAAAATACAAAATCATAAAATCATAAGTATATAACCTCGAACTGGCCGTTTTTGTTTTTTATATATCATAATACAATATTCTCAAGCTAATAAACAAGAAACATAAATTTTTGGTTATGTAAAAAAATCTGGCAAAATACGTGATTTTTAAACCCACAAAATTGCTCATTTTAGAAAAAATACAAAATTTATAAAATCATAAGTATATAACCTCGAACTGGCCGTTTTCTTTTTAGATATATCATAATATAATATTCTAAAGCTAATGAACAAGAAATGTCAATATTTGGTTATGTAAAAAAATCTGGCAAAATGCGTGAGCGTTAACCAACAAAATTGCTCGTTTTAGAAAAAATACAAAATCATAAAATCATAAGTATATAACCTTGAACTGGCCATTTTCTTTTTTGATATATCATAATACAATATTCTCAAGCTAATAAACAAGAAATGTCAATTTTTGGTTCAGTAAAAAAATCTGGCAAAATACGTGCGTGATAACCCACAGAATGGTACGTATTATAAAAAATACAAATTCATAAAATCATAAGTATATAACCTCTAAATGGCCGATTTATTTTTTGATATATCATAATACAATATTCTAAAGCTAATAAACAAGAAACATCAATGTTTGGTTCTGTAAAAAAATATGGCAAAATGTGTGAGTGTAAACCCACAAAATAGTACGTATTATAAAAAATACAAATTCATAAAATCATAAGTATATAACCTCGAACTGGCCGATTTCTTTTTTTATATATCATAATACAATATTCAAAAGCTAGTGAACAAGAAATATCAATTTTTGGTTCTATAAAAAATTCTGGCAAAATGCGTGAGTGTTAACCCACAAAATTAATGCTTGTATAAGAAAAAATACAAAATCATAAAATCATAAGTACCTAAGCTCGAACTGGCCGTTTTTTTTTTTGATATATCATAATACAATATTCTCAAGCTAATAAACAAGAAACGTCAATTTTTGGTTTTGTAAAAAAATCTGGCAAAATGCGTGAGTGTTAACCCACAAAATGGTGTGTTGTAGTAAACATACAACATCATAAAATCATAAGTATATAACCTCGAACTGACCGTTTTCTTTTTTGATATATCATAATACAATATATCAAGCTAATTAACAAGAAACGTCAATTTTTGGTTCTGTAAAAAAATCTGGCAAAATGCATGAACCCACAAAATGGTGCGTTAGTAAAAATAAAACATCGTAAAATCATAAGTATATAACCTCGAACTGGCCGTTTTCTTTTTTGATATATCATAATACAATATTCTCAAGCTAATTAACAAGAAACGTCAATTTTTGGTTCTGTAAAAAAATCAGGTAAAATGCGTGAGTGTTAACCCACAAAATGGCGCGTTTTAGTAAAAATACAAAATCATAAAATAATAAGTATATAACCTCGAACTGACCAATTTCTTTTTTGATAGATCATAACACAATATTCTAAAGCTAATAAACAAGAAACGTCAATTTTTGGTTATGTAAAAAATCTGGCAAAATGCGTGAGTGTTAACCCACAAAATGGTACGTTTTATAAAAAATACAAATTCATAAAATCATAAGTATATAACCTCGAACTGTCTGTTTTCTTTTTGGATATATCATAATACAATATTCTCAAGTTAATAAAGAAGAAAGGTCAATTTTTTTTTCTGTAAAAAAATCTGGCAAAATGCGTGAGTGTTAACCAACAAAATTGCTCGTTTTAGAAAAAATACAAAATCATAAAATCATAAGTATATAACCTCGAACTGGCCGTTTTCTTTTTTGATATATCAAAATACAATATATCAAGCTAATAAAAAAGAAAAGTCAATTTTTGGTTCTATAAAAAAATCTGGCAAAATGCGTGCGTGATAACCCATAGAATGGTACGTATTATAAAAAATACAAATTCATAAAATCATAAGTATATAACCTCGAAATGGCCTATTTATTTTTTGATATATCATAATACAATATTCTAAAGCTAATAAACAAGACACATCAATGTTTGGTTCTGTAAAAAAATCTGGCAAAATGTGTGAGTGTTAACCCACAAAATGGTACGTTTTATAAAAATTACAAATTCATAAAATCATAAGTATATAACCTTGAACTGGCCGATTTCTTTTTTTATATATCATAATACAATATTCAAAAGCTAATAAACAAGAAACATCAATTTTTGTATCTATAAAAAAATCTGGCAAAATGCGTGAGTGTTAACCCACAAAATTGCTCGTTTAAGAAAAAATACAAAATCATAAAATCATAAGTATATAACCTCGAACTGACCGTTTTCTTTTTTGATATATCATAATACAATATTCTCAAGCTAATAAATAAGAAACGTTAATTTTTGGTTCTGTAAAAAAATCTGGCAAAATGCGTGAGTGTTAACCCACAAAATGGTGCGTTTTAGTAAAAATACAAAATCATAAAATCATAAGTATATAACCTCTAACTGACCAATTTCTTTTTTAACATATCATAATACAATATCCTAAAGCTAATAAACAAGAAACATCAATTTTTTGTTATATAAAAAAATCTGTCAAAATGCGTGAGTGCTAACCCACAAAATAAAGCGTATTAAAAAAAATCATAAAATTATAAGTATATAACCTCGAACTGGACGATTTCTTTATTGATATATCATAATACAATATTCTAAAGCTAATAAACAAGAAACATCAATTTTTGGTTATGTAAAAAAATCTGGCAAAATGTGTGAGTGTTAACCCACAAAATTGCTCGTTTTAGAAAAAATACAAAATCAAAAAATCATAAGTATATAACCTTGAACTGGCCGTTTTTGTTTTTTATATATCATAATACAATATTCTAAAGCTAATAAACAAGAAACATAAATTTTTGGTTATGTAAAAAAATCTGGCAAAATACGTGATTGTTAAACCCACAAAATTGTTCGTTTTCGAAAAAATACAAAATCATAAAATCATAAGTATATAACCTCGAACTGGCCGATTTCTTTTTTGATATATCATAATACAATATTCTCAAGCTAATAAACAAGAAACGTAAATTTTTGGTTCTGTAAAAAAATCTGGCAAAATGCGTGAGTGTTAACCCACAAAATTGCTCGTTTTAGAAAAAATACAAAATTCATAAAATCATAAGTATATAACCTCGAACTGGCCGTTTTCTTTTTTGATATATCATAATACAATATTCTAAAGCTAATAAACAAGAAACATCAATTTTTGGTTATGTAAAAAAATTTGGCAAAATGTATGAGTGTTAACCCACAAAATTGCTCGTTTTAGAAAAAATACAAAATCATAAAATCATAAGTATATAACCTCGAACTGGCCATTTTCTTTTTTGATATATCATAATACAATATTCTCAAGCTAATAAACAAGAAACGTCAATTTTTGGTTCAGTAAAAACATCTGGCAAAATGCGTGCGTGATAACCCACAGAATGGTACGTATTATAAAAAATACAAATTCATAAAATCATAAGTATATAACCTCGAAATGGCCGATCTATTTTTTGATATATCATAATACAATATTCTAAAGCTAATAAACAAGAAACATCAATGTTTGGTTCTGTATAAAAATCTGGCAAAATGTGTGACTGTTAACCCACAAAATAGTACGTATTATAAAAAATACAAATTCATAAAATCATAAGTATATAACCTCGAACTTGCCGATTTCTTTTTTTATATATCATAATACAATATTCAAAAGCTAATAAACAAGAAACATCAATTTTTGGTTCTATAAAAAAATCTGGCAAAATGCGTGAGTGTTAACCCACAAAATTGCTCGTTTAAGAAAAAATACAAAATCATAAAATCATAAGTATATAACCTCGAACTGGCCGTTTTCTTTTTTGATATATCATAATACAATATTCTCAAGCTAATAACGAAAGAAACGTCAATTTTTGGTTCTGTAAAAAAATCTGGCAAAATGCGTGAGTGTTAACCCACAAAATGGTGCGTTTTAGTAAAAATACAAAATCATAAAATCATAAGTATATAACCTCGAACTGACCAATTTCTTTTTTAACATATCATAATACAATATCCTAAAGCTAATAAACAAGAAACATCAATTTTTTGTTCTGTAAAAAAATCTGTCAAAATGCGTGAGTGCTAACCCACAAAATGGTACGTATTAAAAAAAAATTCATAAAATTATAAGTATATAACCTCGAACTGGCCGATTTCTTTATTGATATATCATAATACAATATTCTAAAGCTAATAAACAAGAAACATCAATTTTTGGTTATGTAAAAAAATCTGGCAAAATGTGTGAGTGTTAACCCACAAAATTGCTCGTTTTAGAAAAAATACAAAATCATAAAATCATAAGTATATAATCTCGAACTGGCCGTTTTTGTTTTTTATATATCATAATACAATATTCTCAAGCTAATAAACAAGAAACATAAATTTTTGGTTATGTAAAAAAATCTGGCAAAATACGTGATTGTTAAACCCACAAAATTGCTCGTTTTTGAAAAAATACAAAATCATAAAATCATAAGTATATAACCTCGAACTGGCCGATTTCTTTTTTGATATATCATAATACAATATTCTAAAGCTAATAAACAAGAAACATCAATTTTTGGTTATGTAAAAAAATCTGGCAAAATACGTGAGTGTTAACCCACAAAATTGCTCGTTTTAGAAAAAATACAAAATTCATAAAATCATAAGTATATAACCTCGAACTGGCCGTTTTCTTTTTTGATATATCATAATATAATATTCTAAGGCTAATGAACAAGAAATGTCAATTTTTGGTTATGTAAAAAAATCTGGCAAAATGCGTGAGTGTTAACCCACAAAATTGCTCGTTTTAGAAAAAATACAAAATCATAAAATCATAAGTATATAACCTCGAACTGGCCATTTTCTTTTTTGATATATCATAATACAATATTCTCAAGCTAATAAACAAGAAACGTCAATTTTTGGTTCAGTAAAAAAATCTGGCAAAATGCGTGCGTGATAACCCACAGAATGGTACGTATTATAAAAAATACAAATTCATAAAATCATAAGTATATAACCTCGAAATGGCCAATCTATTTTTTGATATACCATAATACAATATTCTAAAGCTAATAAACAAGAAACATCAATGTTTGGTTCTGTATAAAAATCTGGCAAAATGTGTGACTGTTAACCCACAAAATAGTACGTATTATAAAAAATACAAATTCATAAAATCATAAGTATATAACCTCGAACTGGCCGATTTCTTTTTTTATATATCATAATACAATATTCAAAAGCTAATAAACAAGAAGCATCAATTTTTGGTTCTATAAAAAAATCTGTCAAAATGCGTGAGTGTTAACCCACAAAATTGCTCGTTTAAGAAAAAATACAAAATCATAAAATCATAAGTATATAACCTCGAACTGGCCGTTTTCTTTTTTGATATATCATAATACAATATTCTCAAGCTAATAAACAAGAAACGTCAATTTTTGGTTCTGTAAAAAATCTGGCAAAATGCGTGAGTGTTAACCCACAAAATGGTGCGTTTTAGTAAAAATACAAAATCATGAAATCATAAGTATATAACCTCGAACTGACCAATTTCTTTTTTAACATATCATAATACAATATCCTAAAGCTAATAAAAAAGAAACATCAATTTTTTGTTCTGTAAAAAAATCTGTCAAAATGCGTGAGTGCTAACCCACAAAATGGTGCGTATTAAAAAAAAATTCATAAAATTATAAGTATATAACCTCGAACTGGCCGATTTCTTTATTGATATATCATAATACAATATTCTAAAGCTAATAAACAAGAAACATCAATTTTTGGTCATGTAAAAAAATTTGGCAAAATGTATGAGTGTTAACCCACAAAATTGCTCGTTTTAGAAAAAATACAAAATCATAAAATCATAAGTATATAACCTCGAACTGGCCATTTTCTTTTTTGATATATCATAATACAATATTCTCAAGCTAATAAACAAGAAACGTCAATTTTTGGTTCAGTAAAAAAATCTGGAAAAATGCGTGCGTGATAACCCACAGAATGGTACGTATTATAAAAAATACAAATTCATAAAATCATAAGTATATAACCTCGAAATGGCCGATCTATTTTTTGATATATCATAATACAATATTCTAAAGCTAATAAACAAGAAACATCAATGTTTGGTTCTGTATAAAAATCTGGCAAAATGTGTGACTGTTAACCCACAAAATAGTACGTATTATAAAAAATACAAATTCATAAAATCATAAGTATATAACCTCGAACTTGCCGATTTCTTTTTTTATATATCATAATACAATATTCAAAAAGCTAATAAACAAGAAACATCAATTTTCGGTTCTATAAAAAAATCTGGCAAAATGCGTGAGTGTTAACCCACAAAATTGCTCGTTTAAGAAAAAATACAAAATCATAAAATCATAAGTATATAACCTCGAACTGGCCGTTTTCTTTTTTGATATATCATAATACAATATTCTCAAGCTAATAACGAAAGAAACGTCAATTTTTGGTTCTGTAAAAAAATCTGGCAAAATGCGTGAGTGTTAACCCACAAAATGGTGCGTTTTAGTAAAAATACAAAATCATAAAATCATAAGTATATAACCTCGAACTGACCAATTTCTTTTTTAACATATCATAATACAATATCCTAAAGCTAATAAACAAGAAACATCAATTTTTTGTTCTGTAAAAAAATCTGTCAAAATGCGTGAGTGCTAACCCACAAAATGGTACGTATTAAAAAAAAATTCATAAAATTATAAGTATATAACCTCGAACTGGCCGATTTCTTTATTGATATATCATAATACAATATTCTAAAGCTAATAAACAAGAAACATCAATTTTTGGTTATGTAAAAAAATCTGGCAAAATGCGTGAGTGTTAACCCACAAAATTGCTCGTTTTAGAAAAAATACAAAATTCATAAAATCATAAGTATATAACCTCGAACTGGCCGGTTTCTTTTTTGATATATCATAATATAATATTCTAAAGCTAATAAACAAGAAATGTCAATTTTTAGTTATGTAAAAAAATCTGGTAAAATGCGTGAGTGTTAACCCACAAAATTGCTCGTTTTAGAAAAATTACAAAATCATAAAATCATAAGTATATAACCTCGAACTGGCCATTTTCTTTTTTGATATATAATAATACAAATTCTCAAGCTAATAAACAAGAAACGTCAATTTTTGGTTCAGTAAAAAAATCTGGCAAAATGCGTGCGTACCCACAGAATGGTACGTATTATAAAAAATACAAATTCATAAAATCATAAGTATATAACCTCGAACTGGCCGATTTCTTTTTTGATATATCATAATACAATATTCTAAAGCTAATAAACAAGAAACATCAATTTTTGGTTATGTAAAAAAATCTGGCAAAATACGTGAGTGTTAACCCACAAAATTGCTCGTTTTAGAAAAAATACAAAATTCATAAAATCATAAGTATATAACCTCGAACTGGCCGTTTTCTTTTTTGATATATCATAATATAATATTCTAAGGCTAATGAACAAGAAATGTCAATTTTTGGTTATGTAAAAAAATCTGGCAAAATGCGTGAGTGTTAACCCACAAAATTGCTCGTTTTAGAAAAAATACAAAATCATAAAATCATAAGTATATAACCTCGAACTGGCCATTTTCTTTTTTGATATATCATAATACAATATTCTCAAGCTAATAAACAAGAAACGTCAATTTTTGGTTCAGTAAAAAAATCTGGCAAAATGCGTGCGTGATAACCCACAGAATGGTACGTATTATAAAAAATACAAATTCATAAAATCATAAGTATATAACCTCGAAATGGCCAATCTATTTTTTGATATACCATAATACAATATTCTAAAGCTAATAAACAAGAAACATCAATGTTTGGTTCTGTATAAAAATCTGGCAAAATGTGCGACTGTTAACCCACAAAATAGTACGTATTATAAAAAATACAAATTCATAAAATCATAAGTATATAACCTCGAACTGGCCGATTTCTTTTTTTATATATCATAATACAATATTCAAAAGCTAATAAACAAGAAGCATCAATTTTTGGTTCTATAAAAAAATCTGTCAAAATGCGTGAGTGTTAACCCACAAAATTGCTCGTTTAAGAAAAAATACAAAATCATAAAATCATAAGTATATAACCTCGAACTGGCCGTTTTCTTTTTTGATATATCATAATACAATATTCTCAAGCTAATAAACAAGAAACGTCAATTTTTGGTTCTGTAAAAAATCTGGCAAAATGCGTGAGTGTTAACCCACAAAATGGTGCGTTTTAGTAAAAATACAAAATCATAAAATCATTAGTATATAACCTCGAACTGACCAATTTCTTTTTTAACATATAATAATACAATATCCTAAAGCTAATAAACAAGAAACATCAATTTTTTGTTCTGTAAAAAAATCTGTCAAAATGCGTGAGTGCTAACCCACAAAATGGTGCGTATTAAAAAAAAATTCATAAAATTATAAGTATATAACCTCGAACTGGCCGATTTCTTTATTGATATATCATAATACAATATTCTAAAGCTAATAAACAAGAAACATCAATTTTTGGTTATGTAAAAAAATTTGGCAAAATGTATGAGTGTTAACCCACAAAATTGCTCGTTTTAGAAAAAATACAAAATCATAAAATCATAAGTATATAACCTCGAACTGGCCATTTTCTTTTTTGATATATCATAATACAATATTCTCAAGCTAATAAACAAGAAACGTCAATTTTTGGTTCAGTAAAAAAATCTGGCAAAATGCGTGCGTGATAACCCACAGAATGGTACGTATTATAAAAAATACAAATTCATAAAATCATAAGTATATAACCTCGAAATGGCCGATCTATTTTTTGATATACCATAATACAATATTCTAAAGCTAATAAACAAGAAACATCAATGTTTGGTTCTGTATAAAAATCTGGCAAAATGTGTGACTGTTAACCCACAAAATAGTACGTATTATAAAAAATACAAATTCATAAAATCATAAGTATATAACCTCGAACTGGCCGATTTCTTTTTTTATATATCATAATACAATATTCAAAAGCTAATAAACAAGAAGCATCAATTTTTGGTTCTATAAAAAAATCTGTCAAAATGCGTGAGTGTTAACCCACAAAATTGCTCGTTTAAGAAAAAATACAAAATCATAAAATCATAAGTATATAACCTCGAACTGGCCGTTTTCTTTTTTGATATATCATAATACAATATTCTCAAGCTAATAAACAAGAAACGTCAATTTTTGGTTCTGTAAAAAATCTGGCAAAATGCGTGAGTGTTAACCCACAAAATGGTGCGTTTTAGTAAAAATACAAAATCATAAAATCATAAGTATATAACCTCGAACTGACCAATTTCTTTTTTAACATATCATAATACAATATCCTAAAGCTAATAAACAAGAAACATCAATTTTTTGTTCTGTAAAAAAATCTGTCAAAATGCGTGAGTGCTAACCCACAAAATGGTGCGTATTAAAAAAAAATTCATAAAATTATAAGTATATAACCTCGAACTGGCCGATTTCTTTATTGATATATCATAATACAATATTCTAAAGCTAATAAACAAGAAACATCAATTTTTGGTTATGTAAAAAAATTTGGCAAAATGTATGAGTGTTAACCCACAAAATTGCTCGTTTTAGAAAAAATACAAAATCATAAAATCATAAGTATATAACCTCGAACTGGCCATTTTCTTTTTTGATATATCATAATACAATATTCTCAAGCTAATAAACAAGAAACGTCAATTTTTGGTTCAGTAAAAAAATCTGGCAAAATGCGTGCGTGATAACCCACAGAATGGTACGTATTATAAAAAATACAAATTCATAAAATCATAAGTATATAACCTCGAAATGGCCGATCTATTTTTTGATATATCATAATACAATATTCTAAAGCTAATAAACAAGAAACATCAATGTTTGGTTCTGTATAAAAATCTGGCAAAATGTGTGACTGTTAACCCACAAAATAGTACGTATTATAAAAAATACAAATTCATAAAATCATAAGTATATAACCTCGAACTTGCCGATTTCTTTTTTTATATATCATAATACAATATTCAAAAACTAATAAACAAGAAACATCAATTTTTGGTTCTATAAAAAAATCTGTCAAAATGCGTGAGTGTTAACCCACAAAATTGCTCGTTTAAGAAAAAATACAAAATCATAAAATCATAAGTATATAACCTCGAACTGGCCGTTTTCTTTTTTGATATATCATAATACAATATTCTCAAGCTAATAAACAAGAAACGTCAATTTTTGGTTCTGTAAAAAATCTGGCAAAATGCGTGAGTGTTAACCCACAAAATGGTGCGTTTTAGTAAAAATACAAAATCATAAAATCATAAGTATATAACCTCGAACTGACCAATTTCTTTTTTAACATATAATAATACAATATCCTAAAGCTAATAAACAAGAAACATCAATTTTTTGTTCTGTAAAAAAATCTGTCAAAATGCGTGAGTGCTAACCCACAAAATGGTGCGTATTAAAAAAAAAATTCATAAAATTATAAGTATATAACCTCGAACTGGCCGATTTCTTTATTGATATATCATAATACAATATTCTAAAGCTAATAAACAAGAAACATCAATTTTTGGTTATGTAAAAAAATTTGGCAAAATGTATGAGTGTTAACCCACAAAATTGCTCGTTTTAGAAAAAATACAAAATCATAAAATCATAAGTATATAACCTCGAACTGGCCATTTTCTTTTTTGATATATCATAATACAATATTCTCAAGCTAATAAACAAGAAACGTCAATTTTTGGTTCAGTAAAAAAATCTGGCAAAATGCGTGCGTGATAACCCACAGAATGGTACGTATTATAAAAAATACAAATTCATAAAATCATAAGTATATAACCTCGAAATGGCCGATCTATTTTTTGATATACCATAATACAATATTCTAAAGCTAATAAACAAGAAACATCAATGTTTGGTTCTGTATAAAAATCTGGCAAAATGTGTGACTGTTAACCCACAAAATAGTACGTATTATAAAAAATACAAATTCATAAAATCATAAGTATATAACCTCGAACTGGCCGATTTCTTTTTTTATATATCATAATACAATATTCAAAAGCTAATAAACAAGAAGCATCAATTTTTGGTTCTATAAAAAAATCTGTCAAAATGCGTGAGTGTTAACCCACAAAATTGCTCGTTTAAGAAAAAATACAAAATCATAAAATCATAAGTATATAACCTCGAACTGGCCGTTTTCTTTTTTGATATATCATAATACAATATTCTCAAGCTAATAAACAAGAAACGTCAATTTTTGGTTCTGTAAAAAATCTGGCAAAATGCGTGAGTGTTAACCCACAAAATGGTGCGTTTTAGTAAAAATACAAAATCATAAAATCATAAGTATATAACCTCGAACTGACCAATTTCATTTTTAACATATCATAATACAATATCCTAAAGCTAATAAACAAGAAACATCAATTTTTTGTTCTGTAAAAAAATCTGTCAAAATGCGTGAGTGCTAACCCACAAAATGGTGCGTATTAAAAAAAAATTCATAAAATTATAAGTATATAACCTCGAACTGGCCGATTTCTTTATTGATATATCATAATACAATATTCTAAAGCTAATAAACAAGAAACATCAATTTTTGGTTATGTAAAAAAATTTGGCAAAATGTATGAGTGTTAACCCACAAAATTGCTCGTTTTAGAAAAAATACAAAATCATAAAATCATAAGTATATAACCTCGAACTGGCCATTTTCTTTTTTGATATATCATAATACAATATTCTCAAGCTAATAAACAAGAAACGTCAATTTTTGGTTCAGTAAAAAAATCTGGCAAAATGCGTGCGTGATAACCCACAGAATGGTACGTATTATAAAAAATACAAATTCATAAAATCATAAGTATATAACCTCGAAATGGCCGATCTATTTTTTGATATATCATAATACAATATTCTAAAGCTAATAAACAAGAAACATCAATGTTTGGTTCTGTATAAAAATCTGGCAAAATGTGTGACTGTTAACCCACAAAATAGTACGTATTATAAAAAATACAAATTCATAAAATCATAAGTATATAACCTCGAACTTGCCGATTTCTTTTTTTATATATCATAATACAATATTCAAAAGCTAATAAACAAGAAACATCAATTTTTGGTTCTATAAAAAAATCTGTCAAAATGCGTGAGTGTTAACCCACAAAATTGCTCGTTTAAGAAAAAATACAAAATCATAAAATCATAAGTATATAACCTCGAACTGGCCGTTTTCTTTTTTGATATATCATAATACAATATTCTCAAGCTAATAAACAAGAAACGTCAATTTTTGGTTCTGTAAAAAATCTGGCAAAATGCGTGAGTGTTAACCCACAAAATGGTGCGTTTTAGTAAAAATACAAAATCATAAAATCATAAGTATATAACCTCGAACTGACCAATTTCTTTTTTAACATATAATAATACAATATCCTAAAGCTAATAAACAAGAAACATCAATTTTTTGTTCTGTAAAAAAATCTGTCAAAATGCGTGAGTGCTAACCCACAAAATGGTGCGTATTAAAAAAAAAATTCATAAAATTATAAGTATATAACCTCGAACTGGCCGATTTCTTTATTGATATATCATAATACAATATTCTAAAGCTAATAAACAAGAAACATCAATTTTTGGTTATGTAAAAAAATTTGGCAAAATGTATGAGTGTTAACCCACAAAATTGCTCGTTTTAGAAAAAATACAAAATCATAAAATCATAAGTATATAACCTCGAACTGGCCATTTTCTTTTTTGATATATCATAATACAATATTCTCAAGCTAATAAACAAGAAACGTCAATTTTTGGTTCAGTAAAAAAATCTGGCAAAATGCGTGCGTGATAACCCACAGAATGGTACGTATTATAAAAAATACAAATTCATAAAATCATAAGTATATAACCTCGAAATGGCCGATCTATTTTTTGATATACCATAATACAATATTCTAAAGCTAATAAACAAGAAACATCAATGTTTGGTTCTGTATAAAAATCTGGCAAAATGTGTGACTGTTAACCCACAAAATAGTACGTATTATAAAAAATACAAATTCATAAAATCATAAGTATATAACCTCGAACTGGCCGATTTCTTTTTTTATATATCATAATACAATATTCAAAAGCTAATAAACAAGAAGCATCAATTTTTGGTTCTATAAAAAAATCTGTCAAAATGCGTGAGTGTTAACCCACAAAATTGCTCGTTTAAGAAAAAATACAAAATCATAAAATCATAAGTATATAACTTCGAACTGGCCGTTTTCTTTTTTGATATATCATAATACAATATTCTCAAGCTAATAAACAAGAAACGTCAATTTTTGGTTCTGTAAAAAATCTGGCAAAATGCGTGAGTGTTAACCCACAAAATGGTGCGTTTTAGTAAAAATACAAAATCATAAAATCATAAGTATATAACCTCGAACTGACCAATTTCTTTTTTAACATATAATAATACAATATCCTAAAGCTAATAAACAAGAAACATCAATTTTTTGTTATGTAAAAAAATCTGTCAAAATGCGTGAGTGCTAACCCACAAAATGGTGCGTATTAAAAAAAAATTCATAAAATTATAAGTATATTACCTCGAACTGGCCGATTTCTTTATTGATATATCATAATACAATATTCTAAAGCTAATAAACAAGAAACATCAATTTTTGGTTATGTAAAAAAATTTGGCAAAATGTATGAGTGTTAACCCACAAAATTGCTCGTTTTAGAAAAAATACAAAATCATAAAATCATAAGTATATAACCTCGAACTGGCCATTTTCTTTTTTGATATATCATAATACAATATTCTCAAGCTAATAAACAAGAAACGTCAATTTTTGGTTCAGTAAAAAAATCTGGCAAAATGCGTGCGTGATAACCCACAGAATGGTACGTATTATAAAAAATACAAATTCATAAAATCATAAGTATATAACCTCGAAATGGCCGATCTATTTTTTGATATATCATAATACAATATTCTAAAGCTAATAAACAAGAAACATCAATGTTTGGTTCTGTATAAAAATCTGGCAAAATGTGTGACTGTTAACCCACAAAATAGTACGTATTATAAAAAATACAAATTCATAAAATCATAAGTATATAACCTCGAACTTGGCGATTTCTTTTTTTATATATCATAATACAATATTCAAAAGCTAATAAACAAGAAACATCAATTTTTGGTTCTATAAAAAAATCTGTCAAAATGCGTGAGTGTTAACCCACAAAATTGCTCGTTTAAGAAAAAATACAAAATCATAAAATCATAAGTATATAACCTCGAACTGGCCGTTTTCTTTTTTGATATATCATAATACAATATTCTCAAGCTAATAAACAAGAAACGTCAATTTTTGGTTCTGTAAAAAATCTGGCAAAATGCGTGAGTGTTAACCCACAAAATGGTGCGTTTTAGTAAAAATACAAAATCATAAAATCATTAGTATATAACCTCGAACTGACCAATTTCTTTTTTAACATATAATAATACAATATCCTAAAACTAATAAACAAGAAACATCAATTTTTTGTTCTGTAAAAAAATCTGTCAAAATGCGTGAGTGCTAACCCACAAAATGGTGCGTATTAAAAAAAATTCATAAAATTATAAGTATATAACCTCGAACTGGCCGATTTCTTTATTGATATATCATAATACAATATTCTAAAGCTAACAAACAAGAAACATCAATTTTTGGTTATGTAAAAAAATTTGGCAAAATGTATGAGTGTTAACCCACAAAATTGCTCGTTTTAGAAAAAATACAAAATCATAAAATCATAAGTATATAACCTCGAACTGGCCATTTTCTTTTTTGATATATCATAATACAATATTCTCAAGCTAATAAACAAGAAACGTCAATTTTTGGTTCAGTAAAAAAATCTGGCAAAATGCGTGCGTGATAACCCACAGAATGGTACGTATTATAAAAAATACAAATTCATAAAATCATAAGTATATAACCTCGAAATGGCCGATCTATTTTTTGATATACCATAATACAATATTCTAAAGCTAATAAACAAGAAACATCAATGTTTGGTTCTGTATAAAAATCTGGCAAAATGTGTGACTGTTAACCCACAAAATAGTACGTATTATAAAAAATACAAATTCATAAAATCATAAGTATATAACCTCGAACTGGCCGATTTCTTTTTTTATATATCATAATACAATATTCAAAAGCTAATAAACAAGAAGCATCAATTTTTGGTTCTATAAAAAAATCTGTCAAAATGCGTGAGTGTTAACCCACAAAATTGCTCGTTTAAGAAAAAATACAAAATCATAAAATCATAAGTATATAACCTCGAACTGGCCGTTTTCTTTTTTGATATATCATAATACAATATTCTCAAGCTAATAAACAAGAAACGTCAATTTTTGGTTCTGTAAAAAATCTGGCAAAATGCGTGAGTGTTAACCCACAAAATGGTGCGTTTTAGTAAAAATACAAAATCATAAAATCATAAGTATATAACCTCGAACTGACCAATTTCTTTTTTAACATATCATAATACAATATCCTAAAGCTAATAAACAAGAAACATCAATTTTTTGTTCTGTAAAAAAATCTGTCAAAATGCGTGAGTGCTAACCCACAAAATGGTGCGTATTAAAAAAAAATTCATAAAATTATAAGTATATAACCTCGAACTGGCCGATTTCTTTATTGATATATCATAATACAATATTTTAAAGCTAATAAACAAGAAACATCAATTTTTGGTTATGTAAAAAAATTTGGCAAAATGTATGAGTGTTAACCCACAAAATTGCTCGTTTTAGAAAAAATACAAAATCATAAAATCATAAGTATATAACCTCGAACTGGCCATTTTCTTTTTTGATATATCATAATACAATATTCTCAAGCTAATAAACAAGAAACGTCAATTTTTGGTTCAGTAAAAAAATCTGGCAAAATGCGTGCGTGATAACCCACAGAATGGTACGTATTATAAAAAATACAAATTCATAAAATCATAAGTATATAACCTCGAAATGGCCGATCTATTTTTTGATATACCATAATACAATATTCTAAAGCTAATAAACAAGAAACATCAATGTTTGGTTCTGTATAAAAATCTGGCAAAATGTGTGACTGTTAACCCACAAAATAGTACGTATTATAAAAAATACAAATTCATAAAATCATAACTATATAACCTCGAACTGGCCGATTTCTTTTTTTATATATCATAATACAATATTCAAAAGCTAATAAACAAGAAGCATCAATTTTTGGTTCTATAAAAAAATCTGTCAAAATGCGTGAGTGTTAACCCACAAAATTGCTCGTTTAAGAAAAAATACAAAATCATAAAATCATAAGTATATAACCTCGAACTGGCCGTTTTCTTTTTTGATATATCATAATACAATATTCTCAAGCTAATAAACAAGAAACGTCAATTTTTGGTTCTGTAAAAAATCTGGCAAAATGCGTGAGTGTTAACCCACAAAATGGTGCGTTTTAGTAAAAATACAAAATCATAAAATCATAAGTATATAACCTCGAACTGACCAATTTCTTTTTTAACATATAATAATACAATATCCTAAAGCTAATAAACAAGAAACATCAATTTTTTGTTCTGTAAAAAAATCTGTCAAAATGCGTGAGTGCTAACCCACAAAATGGTGCGTATTAAAAAAAAATTCATAAAATTATAAGTATATAACCTCGAACTGGCCGATTTCTTTATTGATATATCATAATACAATATTCTAAAGCTAATAAACAAGAAACATCAATTTTTGGTTATGTAAAAAAATTTGGCAAAATGTATGAGTGTTAACCCACAAAATTGCTCGTTTTAGAAAAAATACAAAATCATAAAATCATAAGTATATAACCTCGAACTGGCCATTTTCTCTTTTGATATATCATAATACAATATTCTCAAGCTAATAAACAAGAAACGTCAATTTTTGGTTCAGTAAAAAAATCTGGCAAAATGCGTGCGTGATAACCCACAGAATGGTACGTATTATAAAAAATACAAATTCATAAAATCATAAGTATATAACCTCGAAATGGCCGATCTATTTTTTGATATACCATAATACAATATTCTAAAGCTAATAAACAAGAAACATCAATGTTTGGTTCTGTATAAAAATCTGGCAAAATGTGTGACTGTTAACCCACAAAATAGTACGTATTATAAAAAATACAAATTCATAAAATCATAACTATATAACCTCGAACTGGCCGATTTCTTTTTTTATATATCATAATACAATATTCAAAAGCTAATAAACAAGAAGCATCAATTTTTGGTTCTATAAAAAAATCTGTCAAAATGCGTGAGTGTTAACCCACAAAATTGCTCGTTTAAGAAAAAATACAAAATCATAAAATCATAAGTATATAACCTCGAACTGGCCGTTTTCTTTTTTGATATATCATAATACAATATTCTCAAGCTAATAAACAAGAAACGTCAATTTTTGGTTCTGTAAAAAATCTGGCAAAATGCGTGAGTGTTAACCCACAAAATGGTGCGTTTTAGTAAAAATACAAAATCATAAAATCATAAGTATATAACCTCGAACTGACCAATTTCTTTTTTAACATATCATAATACAATATCCTAAAGCTAATAAACAAGAAACATCAATTTTTTGTTCTGTAAAAAAATCTGTCAAAATGCGTGAGTGCTAACCCACAAAATGGTGCGTATTAAAAAAAAATTCATAAAATTATAAGTATATAACCTCGAACTGGCCGATTTCTTTATTGATATATCATAATACAATATTCTAAAGCTAATAAACAAGAAACATCAATTTTTGGTTATGTAAAAAAATTTGGCAAAATGTATGAGTGTTAACCCACAAAATTGCTCGTTTTAGAAAAAATACAAAATCATAAAATCATAAGTATATAACCTCGAACTGGCCATTTTCTTTTTTGATATATCATAATACAATATTCTCAAGCTAATAAACAAGAAACGTCAATTTTTGGTTCAGTAAAAAAATCTGGTACGTATTATAAAAAATACAAATTCATAAAATCATAAGTATATAACCTCGAAATGGCCGATCTATTTTTTGATATATCATAATACAATATTCTAAAGCTAATAAACAAGAAACATCAATGTTTGGTTCTGTATAAAAATCTGGCAAAATGTGTGACTGTTAACCCACAAAATAGTACGTATTATAAAAAATACAAATTCATAAAATCATAAGTATATAACCTCGAACTTGCCGATTTCTTTTTTTATATATCATAATACAATATTCAAAAGCTAATAAACAAGAAACATCAATTTTTGGTTCTATAAAAAAATCTGTCAAAATGCGTGAGTGTTAACCCACAAAATTGCTCGTTTAAGAAAAAATACAAAATCATAAAATCATAAGTATATAACCTCGAACTGGCCGTTTTCTTTTTTGATATATCATAATACAATATTCTCAAGCTAATAAACAAGAAACGTCAATTTTTGGTTCTGTAAAAAATCTGGCAAAATGCGTGAGTGTTAACCCACAAAATGTTGCGTTTTAGTAAAAATACAAAATCATAAAATCATAAGTATATAACCTCGAACTGACCAATTTCTTTTTTAACATATAATAATACAATATCCTAAAGCTAATAAACAAGAAACATCAATTTTTTGTTCTGTAAAAAAATCTGTCAAAATGCGTGAGTGCTAACCCACAAAATGGTGCGTATTAAAAAAAAATTCATAAAATTATAAGTATATAACCTCGAACTGGCCGATTTCTTTATTGATATATCATAATACAATATTCTAAAGCTAATAAACAAGAAACATCAATTTTTGGTTATGTAAAAAAATTTGGCAAAATGTATGAGTGTTAACCCACAAAATTGCTCGTTTTAGAAAAAATACAAAATCATAAAATCATAAGTATATAACCTCGAACTGGCCATTTTCTTTTTTGATATATCATAATACAATATTCTCAAGCTAATAAACAAGAAACGTCAATTTTTGGTTCAGTAAAAAAATCTGGCAAAATGCGTGCGTGATAACCCACAGAATGGTACGTATTATAAAAAATACAAATTCATAAAATCATAAGTATATAACCTCGAAATGGCCGATCTATTTTTTGATATACCATAATACAATATTCTAAAGCTAATAAACAAGAAACATCAATGTTTGGTTCTGTATAAAAATCTGGCAAAATGTGTGACTGTTAACCCACAAAATAGTACGTATTATAAAAAATACAAATTCATAAAATCATAAGTATATAACCTCGAACTGGCCGATTTCTTTTTTTATATATCATAATACAATATTCAAAAGCTAATAAACAAGAAGCATCAATTTTTGGTTCTATAAAAAAATCTGTCAAAATGCGTGAGTGTTAACCCACAAAATTGCTCGTTTAAGAAAAAATACAAAATCATAAAATCATAAGTATATAACCTCGAACTGGCCGTTTTCTTTTTTGATATATCATAATACAATATTCTCAAGCTAATAAACAAGAAACGTCAATTTTTGGTTCTGTAAAAAATCTGGCAAAATGCGTGAGTGTTAACCCACAAAATGGTGCATTTTAGTAAAAATACAAAATCATAAAATCATAAGTATATAACCTCGAACTGACTAATTTCTTTTTTAACATATCATAATACAATATCCTAAAGCTAATAAACAAGAAACATCAATTTTTTGTTCTGTAAAAAAATCTGTCAAAATGCGTGAGTGCTAACCCACAAAATGGTGCGTATTAAAAAAAAATTCATAAAATTATAAGTATATAACCTCGAACTGGCCGATTTCTTTATTGATATATCATAATACAATATTCTAAAGCTAATAAACAAGAAACATCAATTTTTGGTTATGTAAAAAAATTTGGCAAAATGTATGAGTGTTAACCCACAAAATTGCTCGTTTTAGAAAAAATACAAAATCATAAAATCATAAGTATATAACCTCGAACTGGCCATTTTCTTTTTTGATATATCATAATACAATATTCTCAAGCTAATAAACAAGAAACGTCAATTTTTGGTTCAGTAAAAAAATCTGGCAAAATGCGTGCGTGATAACCCACAGAATGGTCCGTATTATAAAAAATACAAATTCATAAAATCATAAGTATATAACCTCGAAATGGCCGATCTATTTTTTGATATATCACAATACAATATTCTAAAGCTAATAAACAAGAAACATCAATGTTTGGTTCTGTATAAAAATCTGGCAAAATGTGTGACTGTTAACCCACAAAATAGTACGTATTATAAAAAATACAAATTCATAAAATCATAAGTATATAACCTCGAACTTGCCGATTTCTTTTTTTATATATCATAATACAATATTTAAAAGCTAATAAACAAGAAACATCAATTTTTGGTTCTATAAAAAAATCTGGCAAAATGCGTGAGTGTTAACCCACAAAATTGCTCGTTTAAGAAAAAATACAAAATCATAAAATCATAAGTATATAACCTCGAACTGGCCGTTTTCATTTTTGATATATCATAATACAATATTCTCAAGCTAATAAACAAGAAACGTCAATTTTTGGTTCAGTAAAAAAATCTGGCAAAATGCGTGCGTGATAACCCACAGAATGGTCCGTATTATAAAAAATACAAATTCATAAAATCATAAGTATATAACCTCGAAATGGCCGATCTATTTTTTGATATATCATAATACAATATTCTAAAGCTAATAAACAAGAAACATCAATGTTTGGTTCTGTATAAAAATCTGGCAAAATGTGTGACTGTTAACCCACAAAATAGTACGTATTATAAAAAATACAAATTCATAAAATCATAAGTATATAACCTCGAACTTGCCGATTTCTTTTTTTATATATCATAATACAATATTTAAAAGCTAATAAACAAGAAACATCAATTTTTGGTTCTATAAAAAAATCTGGCAAAATGCGTGAGTGTTAACCCACAAAATTGCTCGTTTAAGAAAAAATACAAAATCATAAAATCATAAGTATATAACCTCGAACTGGCCGTTTTCATTTTTGATATATCATAATACAATATTCTCAAGCTAATAACGAAAGAAACGTCAATTTTTGGTTCTGTAAAAAAATCTGGCAAAATGCGTGAGTGTTAACCCACAAAATGGTGCGTTTTAGTAAAAATACAAAATCATAAAATCATAAGTATATAACCTCGAACTGACCAATTTCTTTTTTAACATATCATAATACAATATCCTAAAGCTAATAAACAAGAAACATCAATTTTTTGTTCTGTAAAAAAATCTGTCAAAATGCGTGAGTGCTAACCCACAAAATGGTACGTATTAAAAATAAATTCATAAAAGTATAAGTATATAACCTCGAACTGGCCGATTTCTTTATTGATATATCATAATACAATATTCTAAAGCTAATAAACAAGAAACATCAATTTTTGGTTATGTAAAAAAATCTGGCAAAATGTGTGAGTGTTAACCCACAAAATTGCTCGTTTTAGAAAAAATACAAAATCATAAAATCATAAGTATATAACCTCGAACTGGCCGTTTTTGTTTTTTATATATCATAATACAATATTCTCAAGCTAATAAACAAGAAACATAAATTTTTGGTTATGTAAAAAAATCTGGCAAAATACGTGATTGTTAAACCCACAAAATTGCTCGTTTTTGAAAAAATACAAAATCATAAAATCATAAGTATATAACCTCGAACTGGCCGATTTCTTTTTTGATATATCATAATACAATATTCTAAAGCTAATAAACAAGAAACATCAATTTTTGGTTATGTAAAAAAATCTGGCAAAATACGTGAGTGTTAACCCACAAAATTGCTCGTTTTAGAAAAAATACAAAATTCATAAAATCATAAGTATATAACCTCGAACTGGCCGTTTTCTTTTTTGATATATCATAATATAATATTCTAAGGCTAATGAACAAGAAATGTCAATTTTTGGTTATGTAAAAAAATCTGGCAAAATGCGTGAGTGTTAACCCACAAAATTGCTCGTTTTAGAAAAAATACAAAATCATAAAATCATAAGTATATAACCTCGAACTGGCCATTTTCTTTTTTGATATATCATAATACAATATTCTCAAGCTAATGAACAAGAAACGTCAATTTTTGGTTCAGTAAAAAAATCTGGCAAAATGCGTGCGTGATAACCCACAGAATGGTACGTATTATAAAAAATACAAATTCATAAAATCATAAGTATATAACCTCGAAATGGCCAATCTATTTTTTGATATACCATAATACAATATTCTAAAGCTAATAAACAAGAAACATCAATGTTTGGTTCTGTATAAAAATCTGGCAAAATGTGTGACTGTTAACCCACAAAATAGTACGTATTATAAAAAATACAAATTCATAAAATCATAAGTATATAACCTCGAACTGGCCGATTTCTTTTTTTATATATCATAATACAATATTCAAAAGCTAATAAACAAGAAGCATCAATTTTTGGTTCTATAAAAAAATCTGGCAAAATGCGTGAGTGTTAACCCACAAAATTGCTCGTTTAAGAAAAAATACAAAATCATAAAATCATAAGTATATAACCTCGAACTGGCCGTTTTCTTTTTTGATATATCATAATACAATATTCTCAAGCTAATAAACAAGAAACGTCAATTTTTTGTTCTATAAAAAAATCTGGCAAAATGCGTGAGTGTTAACCCACAAAATGGTGCGTTTTAGTAAAAATACAAAATCATAAAATCATAAGTATATAACCTCGAACTAGCCGTTTTCTTTTTTAACATATCATAATACAATATCCTAAAGCTAATAAACAAGAAACATCAATTTTTTGTTCTGTAAAAAAATCTGTCAAAATGCGTGAGTGCTAACCCACAAAATGGTGCGTATTAAAAAAAATTCATAAAATTATAAGTATATAACCTCGAACTGGCCGATTTCTTTATTGATATATCATAATACAATATTCTAAAGCTAATAAACAAGTAACATCAATTTTTGGTTACGTAAAAAAATCTGGCAAAATGTGTGAGTGTTAACCCACAAAATTGCTCGTTTTAGAAAAAATACAAAATCATAAAATCATAAGTATATAACCTCGAACTGGCCGTTTTTGTTTTTTATATATCATAATACAATATTCTCAAGCTAATAAACAAGAAACATAAATTTTTGGTTATGTAAAAAAATCTGGCAAAATACGTGATTTTTAAACCCACAAAATTGCCCGTTTTCGAAAAAATACAAAATCATAAAATCATAAGTATATAACCTCGAACTGGCCGATTTCTTTTTTGATATATCATAATACAATATTCTCAAGCTAATAAACAAGAAACGTAAATTTTTGGTTTTGTAAAAAAATCTGGCAAAATGCGTGAGTGTTAACCCACAAAATGGTACGTTTTATAAAAATTACAAATTCATAAAATCATAAGTATATAACCTTGAACTGGCCGATTTCTTTTTTTATATATCATAATACAATATTCAAAAGCTAATAAACAAGAAACATCAATTTTTGTATCTATAAAAAAATCTGGCAAAATGCGTGAGTGTTAACCCACAAAATGGTGCGTTTTAGTAAAAATACAAAATCATAAAATCATAAGTATATAACCTCGAACTGACCAATTTCTTTTTTAACATATCATAATACAATATCCTAAAGCTAATAAACAAGAAACATCAATTTTTTGTTATATAAAAAAATCTGTCAAAATGCGTGAGTGCTAACCCACAAAATAAAGCGTATTAAAAAAAATCATAAAATTATAAGTATATAACCTCGAACTGGACGATTTCTTTATTGATATATCATAATACAATATTCTAAAGCTAATAAACAAGAAACATCAATTTTTGGTTATGTAAAAAAATCTGGCAAAATGTGTGAGTGTTAACCCACAAAATTGCTCGTTTTAGAAAAAATACAAAATCAAAAAATCATAAGTATATAACCTTGAACTGGCTGTTTTTGTTTTTTATATATCATAATACAATATTCTAAAGCTAATAAACAAGAAACATAAATTTTTGGTTATGTAAAAAAATCTGGCAAAATACGTGATTGTTAAACCCACAAAATTGTTCGTTTTCGAAAAAAAACAAAATCATAAAATCATAAGTATATAACCTCGAACTGGCCGATTTCTTTTTTGATATATCATAATACAATATTCTCAAGCTAATAAACAAGAAACGTAAATTTTTGGTTCTGTAAAAAAATCTGGCAAAATGCGTGAGTGTTAACCCACAAAATTGCTCGTTTTAGAAAAAATACAAAATTCATAAAATCATAAGTATATAACCTCGAACTGGCCGTTTTCTTTTTTGATATATCATAATACAATATTCTAAAGCTAATAAACAAGAAACATCAATTTTTGGTTATGTAAAAAAATTTGGCAAAATGTATGAGTGTTAACCCACAAAATTGCTCGTTTTAGAAAAAATACAAAATCATAAAATCATAAGTATATAACCTCGAACTGGCCATTTTCTTTTTTGATATATCATAATACAATATTCTCAAGCTAATAAACAAGAAACGTCAATTTTTGGTTTAGTAAAAAAATCTGGCAAAATGCGTGCGTGATAACCCACAGAATGGTACGTATTATAAAAAATACAAATTCATAAAATCATAAGTATATAACCTCGAAATGGCCGATCTATTTTTTGATATATCATAATACAATATTCTAAAGCTAATAAACAAGAAACATCAATGTTTGGTTCTGTATAAAAATCTGGCAAAATGTGTGACTGTTAACCCACAAAATAGTACGTATTATAAAAAATACAAATTCATAAAATCATAAGTATATAACCTCGAACTTGCCGATTTCTTTTTTTATATATCATAATACAATATTCAAAAGCTAATAAACAAGAAACATCAATTTTTGGTTCTATAAAAAAATCTGGCAAAATGCGTGAGTGTTAACCCACAAAATTGCTCGTTTAAGAAAAAATACAAAATCATAAAATCATAAGTATATAACCTCGAACTGGCCGTTTTCTTTTTTGATATATCATAATACAATATTCTCAAGCTAATAACGAAAGAAACGTCAATTTTTGGTTCTGTAAAAAAATCTGGCAAAATGCGTGAGTGTTAACCCACAAAATGGTGCGTTTTAGTAAAAATACAAAATCATAAAATCATAAGTATATAACCTCGAACTGACCAATTTCTTTTTTAACATATCATAATACAATATCCTAAAGCTAATAAACAAGAAACATCAATTTTTTGTTCTGTAAAAAAATCTGTCAAAATGCGTGAGTGCTAACCCACAAAATGGTACGTATTAAAAAAAAATTCATAAAATTATAAGTATATAACCTCGAACTGGCCGATTTCTTTATTGATATATCATAATACAATATTCTAAAGCTAATAAACAAGAAACATCAATTTTTGGTTATGTAAAAAAATCTGGCAAAATGTGTGAGTGTTAACCCACAAAATTGCTCGTTTTAGAAAAAATACAAAATCATAAAATCATAAGTATATAATCTCGAACTGGCCGTTTTTGTTTTTTATATATCATAATACAATATTCTCAAGCTAATAAACAAGAAACATAAATTTTTGGTTATGTAAAAAAATCTGGCAAAATACGTGATTGTTAAACCCACAAAATTGCTCGTTTTTGAAAAAATACAAAATCATAAAATCATAAGTATATAACCTCGAACTGGCCGATTTCTTTTTTGATATATCATAATACAATATTCTAAAGCTAATAAACAAGAAACATCAATTTTTGGTTATGTAAAAAAATCTGGCAAAATACGTGAGTGTTAACCCACAAAATTGCTCGTTTTAGAAAAAATACAAAATTCATAAAATCATAAGTATATAACCTCGAACTGGCCGTTTTCTTTTTTGATATATCATAATATAATATTCTAAGGCTAATGAACAAGAAATGTCAATTTTTGGTTATGTAAAAAAATCTGGCAAAATGCGTGAGTGTTAACCCACAAAATTGCTCGTTTTAGAAAAAATACAAAATCATAAAATCATAAGTATATAACCTCGAACTGGCCATTTTCTTTTTTGATATATCATAATACAATATTCTCAAGCTAATAAACAAGAAACGTCAATTTTTGGTTCAGTAAAAAAATCTGGCAAAATGCGTGCGTGATAACCCACAGAATGGTACGTATTATAAAAAATACAAATTCATAAAATCATAAGTATATAACCTAGAAATGGCCAATCTATTTTTTGATATACCATAATACAATATTCTAAAGCTAATAAACAAGAAACATCAATGTTTGGTTCTGTATAAAAATCTGGCAAAATGTGTGACTGTTAACCCACAAAATAGTACGTATTATAAAAAATACAAATTCATAAAATCATAAGTATATAACCTCGAACTGGCCGATTTCTTTTTTTATATATCATAATACAATATTCAAAAGCTAATAAACAAGAAGCATCAATTTTTGGTTCTATAAAAAAATCTGTCAAAATGCGTGAGTGTTAACCCACAAAATTGCTCGTTTAAGAAAAAATACAAAATCATAAAATCATAAGTATATAACCTCGAACTGGCCGTTTTCTTTTTTGATATATCATAATACAATATTCTCAAGCTAATAAACAAGAAACGTCAATTTTTGGTTCTGTAAAAAATCTGGCAAAATGCGTGAGTGTTAACCCACAAAATGGTGCGTTTTAGTAAAAATACAAAATCATAAAATCATAAGTATATAACCTCGAACTGACCAATTTCTTTTTTAACATATCATAATACAATATCCTAAAGCTAATAAACAAGAAACATCAATTTTTTGTTCTGTAAAAAAATCTGTCAAAATGCGTGAGTGCTAACCCACAAAATGGTGCGTATTAAAAAAAAATTCATAAAATTATAAGTATATAACCTCGAACTGGCCGATTTCTTTATTGATATATCATAATACAATATTCTAAAGCTAATAAACAAGAAACATCAATTTTTGGTTATGTAAAAAAATTTGGCAAAATGTATGAGTGTTAACCCACAAAATTGCTCGTTTTAGAAAAAATACAAAATCATAAAATCATAAGTATATAACCTCGAACTGGCCATTTTCTTTTTTGATATATCATAATACAATATTCTCAAGCTAATAAACAAGAAACGTCAATTTTTGGTTCAGTAAAAAAATCTGGCAAAATGCGTGCGTGATAACCCACAGAATGGTACGTATTATAAAAAATACAAATTCATAAAATCATAAGTATATAACCTCGAAATGGCCGATCTATTTTTTGATATATCATAATACAATATTCTAAAGCTAATAAACAAGAAACATCAATGTTTGGTTCTGTATAAAAATCTGGCAAAATGTGTGACTGTTAACCCACAAAATAGTACGAATTATAAAAAATACAAATTCATAAAATCATAAGTATATAACCTCGAACTTGCCGATTTCTTTTTTTATATATCATAATACAATATTCAAAAGCTAATAAACAAGAAACATCAATTTTTGGTTCTATAAAAAAATCTGGCAAAATGCGTGAGTGTTAACCCACAAAATTGCTCGTTTAAGAAAAAATACAAAATCATAAAATCATAAGTATATAACCTCGAACTGGCCGTTTTCTTTTTTGATATATCATAATACAATATTCTCAAGCTAATAACGAAAGAAACGTCAATTTTTGGTTCTGTAAAAAAATCTGGCAAAATGCGTGAGTGTTAACCCACAAAATGGTGCGTTTTAGTAAAAATACAAAATCATAAAATCATAAGTATATAACCTCGAACTGACCAATTTCTTTTTTAACATATCATAATACAATATCCTAAAGCTAATAAACAAGAAACATCAATTTTTTGTTCTGTAAAAAAATCTGTCAAAATGCGTGAGTGCTAACCCACAAAATGGTACGTATTAAAAAAAAATTCATAAAATTATAAGTATATAACCTCGAACTGGCCGATTTCTTTATTGATATATCATAATACAATATTCTAAAGCTAATAAACAAGAAACATCAATTTTTGGTTATGTAAAAAAATCTGGCAAAATGTGTGAGTGTTAACCCACAAAATTGCTCGTTTTAGAAAAAATACAAAATCATAAAATCATAAGTATATAACCTCGAACTGGCCGTTTTTGTTTTTTATATATCATAATACAATATTCTCAAGCTAATAAACAAGAAACATAAATTTTTGGTTATGTAAAAAAATCTGGCAAAATACGTGATTGTTAAACCCACAAAATTGCTCGTTTTTGAAAAAATACAAAATCATAAAATCATAAGTATATAACCTCGAACTGGCCGATTTCTTTTTTGATATATATCATAATACAATATTCTAAAGCTAATAAACAAGAAACATCAATTTTTGGTTATGTAAAAAAATCTGGCAAAATACGTGAGTGTTAACCCACAAAATTGCTCGTTTTAGAAAAAATACAAAATTCATAAAATCATAAGTATATAACCTCGAACTGGCCGTTTTCTTTTTTGATATATCATAATATAATATTCTAAGGCTAATGAACAAGAAATGTCAATTTTTGGTTATGTAAAAAAATCTGGCAAAATGCGTGAGTGTTAACCCACAAAATTGCTCGTTTTAGAAAAAATACAAAATCATAAAATCATAAGTATATAACCTCGAACTGGCCATTTTCTTTTTTGATATATCATAATACAATATTCTCAAGCTAATAAACAAGAAACGTCAATTTTTGGTTCAGTAAAAAAATCTGGCAAAATGCGTGCGTGATAACCCACAGAATGGTACGTATTATAAAAAATACAAATTCATAAAATCATAAGTATATAACCTCGAAATGGCCAATCTATTTTTTGATATACCATAATACAATATTCTAAAGCTAATAAAAAAGAAACATCAATGTTTGGTTCTGTGTAAAAATCTGGCAAAATGTGTGACTGTTAACCCACAAAATAGTACGTATTATAAAAAATACAAATTCATAAAATCATAAGTATATAACCTCGAACTGGCCGATTTCTTTTTTTATATATCATAATACAATATTCAAAAGCTAATAAACAAGAAGCATCAATTTTTGGTTCTATAAAAAAATCTGTCAAAATGCGTGAGTGTTAACCCACAAAATTGCTCGTTTAAGAAAAAATACAAAATCATAAAATCATAAGTATATAACCTCGAACTGGCCGTTTTCTTTTTTGATATATCATAATACAATATTCTCAAGCTAATAAACAAGAAACGTCAATTTTTGGTTCTGTAAAAAATCTGGCAAAATGCGTGAGTGTTAACCCACAAAATGGTGCGTTTTAGTAAAAATACAAAATCATAAAATCATTAGTATATAACCTCGAACTGACCAATTTCTTTTTTAACATATAATAATACAATATCCTAAAGCTAATAAACAAGAAACATCAATTTTTTGTTCTGTAAAAAAATCTGTCAAAATGCGTGAGTGCTAACCCACAAAATGGTGCGTATTAAAAAAAAATTCATAAAATTATAAGTATATAACCTCGAACTGGCCGATTTCTTTATTGATATATCATAATACAATATTCTAAAGCTAATAAACAAGAAACATCAATTTTTGGTTATGTAAAAAAATTTGGCAAAATGTATGAGTGTTAACCCACAAAATTGCTCGTTTTAGAAAAAATACAAAATCATAAAATCATAAGTATATAACCTCGAACTGGCCATTTTCTTTTTTGATATATCATAATACAATATTCTCAAGCTAATAAACAAGAAACGTCAATTTTTGGTTCAGTAAAAAAATCTGGCAAAATGCGTGCGTGATAACCCACACAATGGTACGTATTATAAAAAATACAAATTCATAAAATCATAAGTATATAACCTCGAAATGGCCGATCTATTTTTTGATATACCATAATACAATATTCTAAAGCTAATAAACAAGAAACATCAATGTTTGGTTCTGTATAAAAATCTGGCAAAATGTGTGACTGTTAACCCACAAAATAGTACGTATTATAAAAAATACAAATTCATAAAATCATAAGTATATAACCTCGAACTGGCCGATTTCTTTTTTTATATATCATAATACAATATTCAAAAGCTAATAAACAAGAAACATCAATTTTTGGTTCTATAAAAAAATCTGTCAAAATGCGTGAGTGTTAACCCACAAAATTGCTCGTTTAAGAAAAAATACAAAATCATAAAATCATAAGTATATAACCTCGAACTGGCCGTTTTCTTTTTTGATATATCATAATACAATATTCTCAAGCTAATAAACAAGAAACGTCAATTTTTGGTTCTGTAAAAAATCTGGCAAAATGCGTGAGTGTTAACCCACAAAATGGTGCGTTTTAGTAAAAATACAAAATCATAAAATCATAAGTATATAACCTCGAACTGACCAATTTCTTTTTTAACATATCATAATACAATATCCTAAAGCTAATAAAAAAGAAACATCAATTTTTTGTTCTGTAAAAAAATCTGTCAAAATGCGTGAGTTCTAACCCACAAAATGGTGCGTATTAAAAAAAAATTCATAAAATTATAAGTATATAACCTCGAACTGGCCGATTTCTTTATTGATATATCATAATACAATATTCTAAAGCTAATAAACAAGAAACATCAATTTTTGGTTATGTAAAAAAATTTGGCAAAATGTATGAGTGTTAACCCACAAAATTGCTCGTTTTAGAAAAAATACAAAATCATAAAATCATAAGTAGATAACCTCGAACTGGCCATTTTCTTTTTTGATATATCATAATACAATATTCTCAAGCTAATAAACAAGAAACGTCAATTTTTGGTTCAGTAAAAAAATCTGGCAAAATGCGTGCGTGATAACCCACAGAATGGTACGTATTATAAAAAATACAAATTCATAAAATCATAAGTATATAACCTCGAAATGGCCGATCTATTTTTTGATATATCATAATACAATATTCTAAAGCTAATAAACAAGAAACATCAATGTTTGGTTCTGTATAAAAATCTGGCAAAATGTGTGACTGTTAACCCACAAAATAGTACGTATTATAAAAAATACAAATTCATAAAATCATAAGTATATAACCTCGAACTTGCCGATTTCTTTTTTTATATATCATAATACAATATTCAAAAGCTAATAAACAAGAAACATCAATTTTTGGTTCTATAAAAAAATCTGTCAAAATGCGTGAGTGTTAACCCACAAAATTGCTCGTTTAAGAAAAAATACAAAATCATAAAATCATAAGTATATAACCTCGAACTGGCCGTTTTCTTTTTTGATATATCATAATACAATATTCTCAAGCTAATAAACAAGAAACGTCAATTTTTGGTTCTGTAAAAAATCTGGCAAAATGCGTGAGTGTTAACCCACAAAATGGTGCGTTTTAGTAAAAATACAAAATCATAAAATCATAAGTATATAACCTCGAACTGACCAATTTCTTTTTTAACATATAATAATACAATATCCTAAAGCTAATAAACAAGAAACATCAATTTTTTGTTCTGTAAAAAAATCTGTCAAAATGCGTGAGTGCTAACCCACAAAATGGTGCGTATTAAAAAAAAAATTCATAAAATTATAAGTATATAACCTCGAACTGGCCGATTTCTTTATTGATATATCATAATACAATATTCTAAAGCTAATAAACAAGAAACATCAATTTTTGGTTATGTAAAAAAATTTGGCAAAATGTATGAGTGTTAACCCACAAAATTGCTCGTTTTAGAAAAAATACAAAATCATAAAATCATAAGTATATAACCTCGAACTGGCCATTTTCTTTTTTGATATATCATAATACAATATTCTCAAGCTAATAAACAAGAAACGTCAATTTTTGGTTCAGTAAAAAAATCTGGCAAAATGCGTGCGTGATAACCCACAGAATGGTACGTATTATAAAAAATACAAATTCATAAAATCATAAGTATATAACCTCGAAATGGCCGATCTATTTTTTGATATACCATAATACAATATTCTAAAGCTAATAAACAAGAAACATCAATGTTTGGTTCTGTATAAAAATCTGGCAAAATGTGTGACTGTTAACCCACAAAATAGTACGTATTATAAAAAATACAAATTCATAAAATCATAAGTATATAACCTCGAACTGGCCGATTTCTTTTTTTATATATCATAATACAATATTCAAAAGCTAATAAACAAGAAGCATCAATTTTTGGTTCTATAAAAAAATCTGTCAAAATGCGTGAGTGTTAACCCACAAAATTGCTCGTTTAAGAAAAAATACAAAATCATAAAATCATAAGTATATAACCTCGAACTGACCAATTTCTTTTTTAACATATCATAATACAATATCCTAAAGCTAATAAACAAGAAACATCAATTTTTTGTTCTGTAAAAAAATCTGTCAAAATGCGTGAGTGCTAACCCACAAAATGGTGCGTATTAAAAAAAAATTCATAAAATTATAAGTATATAACCTCGAACTGGCCGATTTCTTTATTGATATATCATAATACAATATTCTAAAGCTAATAAACAAGAAACATCAATTTTTGGTTATGTAAAAAAATTTGGCAAAATGTATGAGTGTTAACCCACAAAATTGCTCGTTTTAGAAAAAATACAAAATCATAAAATCATAAGTATATAACCTCGAACTGGCCATTTTCTTTTTTGATATATCATAATACAATATTCTCAAGCTAATAAACAAGAAACGTCAATTTTTGGTTCAGTAAAAAAATCTGGCATAATGCGTGCGTGATAACCCACAGAATGGTACGTATTATAAAAAATACAAATTCATAAAATCATAAGTATATAACCTCGAAATGGCCGATCTATTTTTTGATATACCATAATACAATATTCTAAAGCTAATAAACAAGAAACATCAATGTTTGGTTCTGTATAAAAATCTGGCAAAATGTGTGACTGTTAACCCACAAAATAGTACGTATTATAAAAAATACAAATTCATAAAATCATAAGTATATAACCTCGAACTGGCCGATTTCTTTTTTTATATATCATAATACAATATTCAAAAGCTAATAAACAAGAAGCATCAATTTTTGGTTCTATAAAAAAATCTGTCAAAATGCGTGAGTGTTAACCCACAAAATTGCTCGTTTAAGAAAAAATACAAAATCATAAAATCATAAGTATATAACCTCGAACTGGCCGTTTTCTTTTTTGATATATCATAATACAATATTCTCAAGCTAATAAACAAGAAACGTCAATTTTTGGTTCTGTAAAAAATCTGGCAAAATGCGTGAGTGTTAACCCACAAAATGGTGCGTTTTAGTAAAAATACAAAATCATAAAATCATAAGTATATAACCTCGAACTGACCAATTTCTTTTTTAACATATCATAATACAATATCCTAAAGCTAATAAACAAGAAACATCAATTTTTTGTTCTGTAAAAAAATCTGTCAAAATGCGTGAGTGCTAACCCACAAAATGGTGCGTATTAAAATAAAATTCATAAAACTATAAGTATATAACCTCGAACTGGCCGATTTCTTTATTGATATATCATAATACAATATTCTAAAGCTAATAAACAAGAAACATCAATTTTTGGTTATGTAAAAAAATTTGGCAAAATGTATGAGTGTTAACCCACAAAATTGCTCGTTTTAGAAAAAATACAAAATCATAAAATCATAAGTATATAACCTCGAACTGGCCATTTTCTTTTTTGATATATCATAATACAATATTCTCAAGCTAATAAACAAGAAACGTCAATTTTTGGTTCAGTAAAAAAATCTGGCAAAATGCGTGCGTGATAACCCACAGAATGGTACGTATTATAAAAAATACAAATTCATAAAATCATAAGTATATAACCTCGAAATGGCCGATCTATTTTTTGATATACCATAATACAATATTCTAAAGCTAATAAACAAGAAACATCAATGTTTGGTTCTGTATAAAAATCTGGCAAAATAAGTGACTGTTAACCCACAAAATAGTACGTATTATAAAAAATACAAATTCATAAAATCATAAGTATATAACCTCGAACTGGCCGATTTTTTTTTTATATATCATAATACAATATTCAAAAGCTAATAAACAAGAAGCATCAATTTTTGGTTCTATAAAAAAATCTGTCAAAATGCGTGAGTGTTAACCCACAAAATTGCTCGTTTAAGAAAAAATACAAAATCATAAAATCATAAGTATATAACCTCGAACTGGCCGTTTTCTTTTTTGATATATCATAATACAATATTCTCAAGCTAATAAACAAGAAACGTCAATTTTTGGTTCTGTAAAAAATCTGGCAAAATGCGTGAGTGTTAACCCACAAAATGGTGCGTTTTAGTAAAAATACAAAATCATAAAATCATAAGTATATAACCTCGAACTGACCAATTTCTTTTTTAACATATCATAATACAATATCCTAAAGCTAATAAACAAGAAACATCAATTTTTTGTTCTGTAAAAAAATCTGTCAAAATGCGTGAGTGCTAACCCACAAAATGGTGCGTATTAAAAAAAAATTCATAAAATTATAAGTATATAACCTCGAACTGGCCGATTTCTTTATTGATATATCATAATACAATATTCTAAAGCTAATAAACAAGAAACATCAATTTTTGGTTATGTAAAAAAATTTGGCAAAATGTATGAGTGTTAACCCACAAAATTGCTCGTTTTAGAAAAAATACAAAATCATAAAATCATAAGTATATAACCTCGAACTGGCCATTTTCTTTTTTGATATATCATAATACAATATTCTCAAGCTAATAAACAAGAAACGTCAATTTTTGGTTCAGTAAAAAAATCTGGCAAAATGCGTGCGTGATAACCCACAGAATGGTACGTATTATAAAAAATACAAATTCATAAAATCATAAGTATATAACCTCGAAATGGCCGATCTATTTTTTGATATACCATAATACAATATTCTAAAGCTAATAAACAAGAAACATCAATGTTTGGTTCTGTATAAAAATCTGGCAAAATGTGTGACTGTTAACCCACAAAATAGTACGTATTATAAAAAATACAAATTCATAAAATCATAAGTATATAACCTCGAACTGGCCGATTTCTTTTTTTATATATCATAATACAATATTCAAAAGCTAATAAACAAGAAGCATCAATTTTTGGTTCTATAAAAAAATCTGTCAAAATGCGTGAGTGTTAACCCACAAAATTGCTCGTTTAAGAAAAAATACAAAATCATAAAATCATAAGTATATAACCTCGAACTGGCCGTTTTCTTTTTTGATATATCATAATATAATATTCTCAAGCTAATAAACAAGAAACGTCAATTTTTTGTTCTGTAAAAAATCTGGCAAAATGCGTGAGTGTTAACCCACAAAATGGTGCGTTTTAGTAAAAATACAAAATCATAAAATCATAAGTATATAACCTCGAACTGACCAATTTCTTTTTTAACATATCATAATACAATATCCTAAAGCTAATAAACAAGAAACATCAATTTTTTGTTCTGTAAAAAAATCTGTCAAAATGCGTGAGTGCTAACCCACAAAATGGTGCGTATTAAAAAACAATTCATAAAATTATAAGTATATAACCTCGAACTGGCCGATTTCTTTATTGATATATCATAATACAATATTCTAAAGCTAATAAACAAGAAACATCAATTTTTGGTTATGTAAAAAAATTTGGCAAAATGTATGAGTGTTAACCCACAAAATTGCTCGTTTTAGAAAAAATACAAAATCATAAAATCATAAGTATATAACCTCGAACTGGCCATTTTCTTTTTTGATATATCATAATACAATATTCTCAAGCTAATAAACAAGAAACGTCAATTTTTGGTTCAGTAAAAAAATCTGGCAAAATGCGTGCGTGATAACCCACAGAATGGTACGTATTATAAAAAATACAAATTCATAAAATCATAAGTATATAACCTCGAAATGGCCGATCTATTTTTTGATATACCATAATACAATATTCTAAAGCTAATAAACAAGAAACATCAATGTTTGGTTCTGTATAAAAATCTGGCAAAATAAGTGACTGTTAACCCACAAAATAGTACGTATTATAAAAAATACAAATTCATAAAATCATAAGTATATAACCTCGAACTGGCCGATTTTTTTTTTATATATCATAATACAATATTCAAAAGCTAATAAACAAGAAGCATCAATTTTTGGTTCTATAAAAAAATCTGTCAAAATGCGTGAGTGTTAACCCACAAAATTGCTCGTTTAAGAAAAAATACAAAATCATAAAATCATAAGTATATAACCTCGAACTGGCCGTTTTCTTTTTTGATATATCATAATACAATATTCTCAAGCTAATAAACAAGAAACGTCAATTTTTGGTTCTGTAAAAAATCTGGCAAAATGCGTGAGTGTTAACCCACAAAATGGTGCGTTTTAGTAAAAATACAAAATCATAAAATCATAAGTATATAACCTCGAACTGACCAATTTCTTTTTTAACATATCATAATACAATATCCTAAAGCTAATAAACAAGAAACATCAATTTTTTGTTCTGTAAAAAAATCTGTCAAAATGCGTGAGTGCTAACCCACAAAATGGTGCGTATTAAAAAAAAATTCATAAAATTATAAGTATATAACCTCGAACTGGCCGATTTCTTTATTGATATATCATAATACAATATTCTAAAGCTAATAAACAAGAAACATCAATTTTTGGTTATGTAAAAAAATTTGGCAAAATGTATGAGTGTTAACCCACAAAATTGCTCGTTTTAGAAAAAATACAAAATCATAAAATCATAAGTATATAACCTCGAACTGGCCATTTTCTTTTTTGATATATCATAATACAATATTCTCAAGCTAATAAACAAGAAACGTCAATTTTTGGTTCAGTAAAAAAATCTGGCAAAATGCGTGCGTGATAACCCACAGAATGGTACGTATTATAAAAAATACAAATTCATAAAATCATAAGTATATAACCTCGAAATGGCCGATCTATTTTTTGATATACCATAATACAATATTCTAAAGCTAATAAACAAGAAACATCAATGTTTGGTTCTGTATAAAAATCTGGCAAAATGTGTGACTGTTAACCAACAAAATAGTACGTATTATAAAAAATACAAATTCATAAAATCATAAGTATATAACCTCGAACTGGCCGATTTCTTTTTTTATATATCATAATACAATATTCAAAAGCTAATAAACAAGAAGCATCAATTTTTGGTTCTATAAAAAAATCTGTCAAAATGCGTGAGTGTTAACCCACAAAATTGCTCGTTTAAGAAAAAATACAAAATCATAAAATCATAAGTATATAACCTCGAACTGGCCGTTTTCTTTTTTGATATATCATAATACAATATTCTCAAGCTAATAAACAAGAAACGTCAATTTTTGGTTCTGTAAAAAATCTGGCAAAATGCGTGAGTGTTAACCCACAAAATGGTGCGTTTTAGTAAAAATACAAAATCATAAAATCATAAGTATATAACCTCGAACTGACCAATTTCTTTTTTAACATATCATAATACAATATCCTAAAGCTAATAAACAAGAAACATCAATTTTTTGTTCTGTAAAAAAATCTGTCAAAATGCGTGAGTGCTAACCCACAAAATGGTGCGTATTAAAAAAAAATTCATAAAATTATAAGTATATAACCTCGAACTGGCCGATTTCTTTATTGATATATCATAATACAATATTCTAAAGCTAATAAACAAGAAACATCAATTTTTGGTTATGTAAAAAAATTTGGCAAAATGTATGAGTGTTAACCCACAAAATTGCTCGTTTTAGAAAAAATACAAAATCATAAAATCATAAGTATATAACCTCGAACTGGCCATTTTCTTTTTTGATATATCATAATACAATATTCTCAAGCTAATAAACAAGAAACGTCAATTTTTGGTTCAGTAAAAAAATCTGGCAAAATGCGTGCGTGATAACCCACAGAATGGTACGTATTATAAAAAATACAAATTCATAAAATCATAAGTATATAACCTCGAAATGGCCGATCTATTTTTTGATATACCATAATACAATATTCTAAAGCTAATAAACAAGAAACATCAATGTTTGGTTCTGTATAAAAATCTGGCAAAATGTGTGACTGTTAACCCACAAAATAGTACGTATTATAAAAAATACAAATTCATAAAATCATAAGTATATAACCTCGAACTGGCCGATTTCTTTTTTTATATATCATAATACAATATTCAAAAGCTAATAAACAAGAAACATCAATTTTTGGTTCTATAAAAAAATCTGGCAAAATGCGTGAGTGTTAACCCACAAAATTGCTCGTTTAAGAAAAAATACAAAATCATAAAATCATAAGTATATAACCTCGAACTGGCCGTTTTCTTTTTTGATATATCATAATACAATATTCTCAAGCTAATAAACAAGAAACGTCAATTTTTGGTTCTGTAAAAAATCTGGCAAAATGCGTGAGTGTTAACCCACAAAATGGTGCGTTTTAGTAAAAATACAAAATCATAAAATCATAAGTATATAACCTCGAACTGACCAATTTCTTTTTTAACATATCATAATACAATATCCTAAAGCTAATAAACAAGAAACATCAATTTTTTGTTCTGTAAAAAAATCTGTCAAAATGCGTGAGTGCTAACCCACAAAATGGTACGTATTAAAAAAAAATTCATAAAATTATAAGTATATAACCTCGAACTGGCCGATTTCTTTATTGATATATCATAATACAATATTCTAAAGCTAATAAACAAGAAACATCAATTTTTGGTTATGTAAAAAAATCTGGCAAAATGTGTGAGTGTTAACCCACAAAATTGCTTGTTTTAGAAAAAATACAAAATCATAAAATCATAAGTATATAACCTCGAACTGGCCGTTTTTGTTTTTTATATATCATAATACAATATTCTCAAGCTAATAAACAAGAAACATAAATTTTTGGTTATGTAAAAAAATCTGGCAAAATACGTGATTGTTAAACCCACAAAATTGCTCGTTTTTGAAAAAATACAAAATCATAAAATCATAAGTATATAACCTCGAACTGGCCGATTTCTTTTTTGATATATCATAATACAATATTCTAAAGCTAATAAACAAGAAACATCAATTTTTGGTTATGTAAAAAAATCTGGCAAAATACGTGAGTGTTAACCCACAAAATTGCTCGTTTTAGAAAAAATACAAAATTCATAAAATCATAAGTATATAACCTCGAACTGGCCGTTTTCTTTTTTGATATATCATAATATAATATTCTAAGGCTAATGAACAAGAAATGTCAATTTTTGGTTATGTAAAAAAATCTGGCAAAATGCGTGAGTGTTAACCCACAAAATTGCTCGTTTTAGAAAAAATACAAAATCATAAAATCATAAGTATATAACCTCGAACTGGCCGTTTTCATTTTTGATATATCATAATACAATATTCTCAAGCTAATAACGAAAGAAACGTCAATTTTTGGTTCTGTAAAAAAATCTGGCAAAATGCGTGAGTGTTAACCCACAAAATGGTGCGTTTTAGTAAAAATACAAAATCATAAAATCATAAGTATATAACCTCGAACTGACCAATTTCTTTTTTAACATATCATAATACAATATCCTAAAGCTAATAAACAAGAAACATCAATTTTTTGTTCTGTAAAAAAATCTGTCAAAATGCGTGAGTGCTAACCCACAAAATGGTACGTATTAAAAAAAAATTCATAAAATTATAAGTATATAACCTCGAACTGGCCGATTTCTTTATTGATATATCATAATACAATATTCTAAAGCTAATAAACAAGAAACATCAATTTTTGGTTATGTAAAAAAATCTGGCAAAATGTGTGAGTGTTAACCCACAAAATTGCTCGTTTTAGAAAAAATACAAAATCATAAAATCATAAGTATATAACCTCGAACTGGCCGTTTTTGTTTTTTATATATCATAATACAATATTCTCAAGCTAATAAACAAGAAACATAAATTTTTGGTTATGTAAAAAAATCTGGCAAAATACGTGATTGTTAAACCCACAAAATTGCTCGTTTTTGAAAAAATACAAAATCATAAAATCATAAGTATATAACCTTGAACTGGCCGATTTCTTTTTTTATATATCATAATACAATATTCTAAAGCTAATAAACAAGAAACATCAATTTTTGGTTATGTAAAAAAATCTGGCAAAATACGTGAGTGTTAACCCACAAAATTGCTCGTTTTAGAAAAAATACAAAATTCATAAAATCATAAGTATATAACCTCGAACTGGCCGTTTTCTTTTTTGATATATCATAATATAATATTCTAAGGCTAATGAACAAGAAATGTCAATTTTTGGTTATGTAAAAAAATCTGGCAAAATGCGTGAGTGTTAACCCACAAAATTGCTCGTTTTAGAAAAAATACAAAATCATAAAATCATAAGTATATAACCTCGAACTGGCCATTTTCTTTTTTGATATATCATAATACAATATTCTCAAGCTAATGAACAAGAAACGTCAATTTTTGGTTCAGTAAAAAAATCTGGCAAAATGCGTGCGTGATAACCCACAGAATGGTACGTATTATAAAAAATACAAATTCATAAAATCATAAGTATATAACCTCGAAATGGCCAATCTATTTTTTGATATACCATAATACAATATTCTAAAGCTAATAAACAAGAAACATCAATGTTTGGTTCTGTATAAAAATCTGGCAAAATGTGTGACTGTTAACCCACAAAATAGTACGTATTATAAAAAATACAAATTCATAAAATCATAAGTATATAACCTCGAACTGGCCGATTTCTTTTTTTATATATCATAATACAATATTCAAAAGCTAATAAACAAGAAGCATCAATTTTTGGTTCTATAAAAAAATCTGTCACAATGCGTAAGTGTTAACCCACAAAATTGCTCGTTTAAGAAAAAATACAAAATCATAAAATCATAAGTATATAACCTCGAACTGGCCGTTTTCTTTTTTGATATATCATAATACAATATTCTCAAGCTAATAAACAAGAAACGTCAATTTTTGGTTCTGTAAAAAATCTGGCAAAATGCGTGAGTGTTAACCCACAAAATGGTGCGTTTTAGTAAAAATAAAAAATCATAAAATCATAAGTATATAACCTCGAACTGACCAATTTCTTTTTTAACATAACATAATACAATATCCTAAAGCTAATAAACAAGAAACATCAATTTTTTGTTCTGTAAAAAAATCTGTCAAAATGCGTGAGTGCTAACCCACAAAATGGTGCGTATTAAAAAAAAATTCATAAAATTATAAGTATATAACCTCGAACTGGCCGATTTCTTTATTGATATATCATAATACAATATTCTAAAGCTAATAAACAAGAAACATCAATTTTTGGTTATGTAAAAAAATTTGGCAAAATGTATGAGTGTTAACCCACAAAATTGCTCGTTTTAGAAAAAATACAAAATCATAAAATCATAAGTATATAACCTCGAACTGGCCGTTTTTGTTTTTTATATATCATAATACAATATTCTCAAGCTAATAAACAAGAAACATAAATTTTTGGTTATGTAAAAAAATCTGGCAAAATACGTGATTGTTAAACCCACAAAATTGCTCGTTTTTGAAAAAATACAAAATCATAAAATCATAAGTATATAACCTCGAACTGGCCGATTTCTTTTTTGATATATCATAATACAATATTCTAAAGCTAATAAACAAGAAACATCAATTTTTGGTTATGTAAAAAAATCTGGCAAAATACGTGAGTGTTAACCCACAAAATTGCTCGTTTTAGAAAAAATACAAAATTCATAAAATCATAAGTATATAACCTCGAACTGGCCGTTTTCTTTTTTGATATATCATAATATAATATTCTAAGGCTAATGAACAAGAAATGTCAATTTTTGGTTATGTAAAAAAATCTGGCAAAATGCGTAAGTGTTAACCCACAAAATTGCTCGTTTTAGAAAAAATACAAAATCATAAAATCATAAGTATATAACCTCGAACTGGCCATTTTCTTTTTTGATATATCATAATACAATATTCTCAAGCTAATAAACAAGAAACGTCAATTTTTGGTTCAGTAAAAAAATCTGGCAAAATGCGTGCGTGATAACCCACAGAATGGTACGTATTATAAAAAATACAAATTCATAAAATCATAAGTATATAACCTCGAAATGGCCAATCTATTTTTTGATATACCATAATACAATATTCTAAAGCTAATAAACAAGAAACATCAATGTTTGGTTCTGTATAAAAATCTGGCAAAATGTGTGACTGTTAACCCACAAAATAGTACGTATTATAAAAAATACAAATTCATAAAATCATAAGTATATAACCTCGAACTGGCCGATTTCTTTTTTTATATATCATAATACAATATTCAAAAGCTAATAAACAAGAAGCATCAATTTTTGGTTCTATAAAAAAATCTGTCAAAATGCGTGAGTGTTAACCCACAAAATTGCTCGTTTAAGAAAAAATACAAAATCATAAAATCATAAGTATATAACCTCGAACTGGCCGTTTTCTTTTTTGATATATCATAATACAATATTCTCAAGCTAATAAACAAGAAACGTCAATTTTTAGTTCTGTAAAAAATCTGGCAAAATGCGTGAGTGTTAACCCACAAAATGGTGCGTTTTAGTAAAAATACAAAATCATAAAATCATAAGTATATAACCTCGAACTGTCCAATTTCTTTTTTAACATATCATAATACAATATCCTAAAGCTAATAAACAAGAAACATCAATTTTTTGTTCTGTAAAAAAATCTGTCAAAATGCGTGAGTGCTAACCCACAAAATGGTGCGTATTAAAAAAAAATTCATAAAATTATAAGTATATAACCTCGAACTGGCCGATTTCTTTATTGATATATCATAATACAATATTCTAAAGCTAATAAACAAGAAACATCAATTTTTGGTTATGTAAAAAAATTTGGCAAAATGTATGAGTGTTAACCCACAAAATTGCTCGTTTTAGAAAAAATACAAAATCATAAAATCATAAGTATATAACCTCGAACTGGCCGTTTTTGTTTTTTATATATCATAATACAATATTCTCAAGCTAATAAACAAGAAACATAAATTTTTGGTTATGTAAAAAAATCTGGCAAAATACGTGATTGTTAAACCCACAAAATTGCTCGTTTTCGAAAAAATACAAAATCATAAAATCATAAGTATATAACCTCGAACTGACCGATTTCTTTTTTGATATATCATAATACAATATTCTCAAGCTAATAAACAAGAAACGTAAATTTTTGGTTCTGTAAAAAAATCTGGCAAAATGCGTGAGTGTTAACCCACAAAATTGCTCGTTTTAGAAAAAATAAAAAATTCATAAAATCATAAGTATATAACCTCGAACTGGCCGTTTTCTTTTTTGATATATCATAATATAATATTCTAAAGCTAATGAACAAGAAATGTCAATTTTTGGTTATGTAAAAAAATCTGGCAAAATGCGTGAGTGTTAACCCACAAAATTGCTCGTTTTAGAAAAAATACAAAATCATAAAATCATAAGTATATAACCTCGAACTGGCCATTTTCTTTTTTGATATATCATAATACAATATTCTCAAGCTAATAAACAAGAAACGTTAATTTTTGGTTCAGTAAAAAAATCTGGCAAAATGCGTGCGTGATAACCCACAAAATGGTACGTATTATAAAAAATACAAATTCATAAAATCATAAGTATATAACCTCGAAATGGCCGATTTATTTTTTGATATATCATAATAAAATATTCTAAAGCTAATAAACAAGAAACATCAATGTTTGGTTCTGTAAAAAAATCTGGCAAAATGTGTGAGTGTTAACCCACAAAATAGTACGTATTATAAAAAATACAAATTCATAAAATCATAAGTATATAACCTCGAACTGGCCGATTTCTTTTTTTATATATCATAATACAATATTCAAAAGCTAATAAACAAAAAACATCAATTTTTTGTTCTATAAAAAAATCTGGCAAAATGCGTGAGTGTTAACCCACAAAATTAATGCTTGTTTAAGAAAAAATACAAAATCATAAAATCATAAGTATATAACCTCGAACTGGCCGTTTTCTTTTTTGATATATCATAATACAATATTCTCAAGCTAATAAACAAGAAACGTCAATTTTTGGTTCTGTAAAAAAATCTGGCAAAATGCGTGAGTGTTAACCCACAAAATGGTGCGTTGTAGTAAAAATACAACATCATAACATCATAAGTATATAACCTCGAACTGACCATTTTCTTTTTTGATATATCATAATACAATATTCTCAAGCTAATTAACAAGAAACGTCAATTTTTGGTTCTGTAAAAAAATCTGGCAAAATGCGTGATTGTTAAACCCACGAAATTGCTCGTTTAAGAAAAAATACAAAATCATAAAATCATAAGTATATAACCTCGAACTGGCCGTTTTGTTTTTTGATATATCATAATACAATATTCTCAAGCTAATAACGAAAGAAACGTCAATTTTTGGTTCTGTAAAAAAATCTGGCAAAATGCGTGAGTGTTAACCCACAAAATGGTGCGTTTTAGTAAAAATACAAAATCATAAAATCATAAGTATACAACCTCGAACTGACCAATTTCTTTTTTAACATATCATAATACAATATCCTAAAGCTAATAAACAAGAAACATCAATTTTTTGTTCTGTAAAAAAATCTGTCAAAATGCGTGAGTGCTAACCCACAAAATGGTACGTATTAAAAAAAAATTCATAAAATTATAAGTATATAACCTCGAACTGGCCGATTTCTTTATTGATATATCATAATACAATATTCTAAAGCTAATAAACAAGAAACATCAATTTTTGGTTATGTAAAAAAATCTGGCAAAATGTGTGAGTGTTAACCCACAAAATTGCTCGTTTTAGAAAAAATACAAAATCATAAAATCATAAGTATATAACCTCGAACTGGCCGTTTTTGTTTTTTATATATCATAATACAATATTCTCAAGCTAATAAACAAGAAACATAAATTTTTGGTTATGTAAAAAAATCTGGCAAAATACGTGATTGTTAAACCCACAAAATTGCTCGTTTTTGAAAAAATACAAAATCATAAAATCATAAGTATATAACCTCGAACTGGCCGATTTCTTTTTTGATATATCATAATACAATATTCTAAAGCTAATAAACAAGAAACATCAATTTTTGGTTATGTAAAAAAATCTGGCAAAATACGTGAGTGTTAACCCACAAAATTGCTCGTTTTAGAAAAAATACAAAATTCATAAAATCATAAGTATATAACCTCGAACTGGCCGTTTTCTTTTTTGATATATCATAATATAATATTCTAAGGCTAATGAACAAGAAATGTCAATTTTTGGTTATGTAAAAAAATCTGGCAAAATGCGTGAGTGTTAACCCACAAAATTGCTCGTTTTAGAAAAAATACAAAATCATAAAATCATAAGTATATAACCTCGAACTGGCCATTTTCTTTTTTGATATATCATAATACAATATTCTCAAGCTAATGAACAAGAAACGTCAATTTTTGGTTCAGTAAAAAAATCTGGCAAAATGCGTGCGTGATAACCCACAGAATGGTACGTATTATAAAAAATACAAATTCATAAAATCATAAGTATATAACCTCGAAATGGCCAATCTATTTTTTGATATACCATAATACAATATTCTAAAGCTAATAAACAAGAAACATCAATGTTTGGTTCTGTATAAAAATCTGGCAAAATGTGTGACTGTTAACCCACAAAATAGTACGTATTATAAAAAATACAAATTCATAAAATCATAAGTATATAACCTCGAACTGGCCGATTTCTTTTTTTATATATCATAATACAATATTCAAAAGCTAATAAACAAGAAGCATCAATTTTTGGTTCTATAAAAAAATCTGTCACAATGCGTAAGTGTTAACCCACAAAATTGCTCGTTTAAGAAAAAATACAAAATCATAAAATCATAAGTATATAACCTCGAACTGGCCGTTTTCTTTTTTGATATATCATAATACAATATTCTCAAGCTAATAAACAAGAAACGTCAATTTTTGGTTCTGTAAAAAATCTGGCAAAATGCGTGAGTGTTAACCCACAAAATGGTGCGTTTTAGTAAAAATACAAAATCATAAAATCATAAGTATATAACCTCGAACTGACCAATTTCTTTTTTAACATAACATAATACAATATCCTAAAGCTAATAAACAAGAAACATCAATTTTTTGTTCTGTAAAAAAATCTGTCAAAATGCGTGAGTGCTAACCCACAAAATGGTGCGTATTAAAAAAAAATTCATAAAATTATAAGTATATAACCTCGAACTGGCCGATTTCTTTATTGATATATCATAATACAATATTCTAAAGCTAATAAACAAGAAACATCAATTTTTGGTTATGTAAAAAAATTTGGCAAAATGTATGAGTGTTAACCCACAAAATTGCTCGTTTTAGAAAAAATACAAAATCATAAAATCATAAGTATATAACCTCGAACTGGCCGTTTTTGTTTTTTATATATCATAATACAATATTCTCAAGCTAATAAACAAGAAACATAAATTTTTGGTTATGTAAAAAAATCTGGCAAAATACGTGATTGTTAAACCCACAAAATTGCTCGTTTTTGAAAAAATACAAAATCATAAAATCATAAGTATATAACCTCGAACTGGCCGATTTCTTTTTTGATATATCATAATACAATATTCTAAAGCTAATAAACAAGAAACATCAATTTTTGGTTATGTAAAAAAATCTGGCAAAATACGTGAGTGTTAACCCACAAAATTGCTCGTTTTAGAAAAAATACAAAATTCATAAAATCATAAGTATATAACCTCGAACTGGCCGTTTTCTTTTTTGATATATCATAATATAATATTCTAAGGCTAATGAACAAGAAATGTCAATTTTTGGTTATGTAAAAAAATCTGGCAAAATGCGTGAGTGTTAACCCACAAAATTGCTCGTTTTAGAAAAAATACAAAATCATAAAATCATAAGTATATAACCTCGAACTGGCCATTTTCTTTTTTGATATATCATAATACAATATTCTCAAGCTAATGAACAAGAAACGTCAATTTTTGGTTCAGTAAAAAAATCTGGCAAAATGCGTGCGTGATAACCCACAGAATGGTACGTATTATAAAAAATACAAATTCATAAAATCATAAGTATATAACCTCGAAATGGCCAATCTATTTTTTGATATACCATAATACAATATTCTAAAGCTAATAAACAAGAAACATCAATGTTTGGTTCTGTATAAAAATCTGGCAAAATGTGTGACTGTTAACCCACAAAATAGTACGTATTATAAAAAATACAAATTCATAAAATCATAAGTATATAACCTCGAACTGGCCGATTTCTTTTTTTATATATCATAATACAATATTCAAAAGCTAATAAACAAGAAGCATCAATTTTTGGTTCTATAAAAAAATCTGTCAAAATGCGTGAGTGTTAACCCACAAAATTGCTCGTTTAAGAAAAAATACAAAATCATAAAATCATAAGTATATAACCTCGAACTGGCCGTTTTCTTTTTTGATATATCATAATACAATATTCTCAAGCTAATAAACAAGAAACGTCAATTTTTAGTTCTGTAAAAAATCTGGCAAAATGCGTGAGTGTTAACCCACAAAATGGTGCGTTTTAGTAAAAATACAAAATCATAAAATCATAAGTATATAACCTCGAACTGTCCAATTTCTTTTTTAACATATCATAATACAATATCCTAAAGCTAATAAACAAGAAACATCAATTTTTTGTTCTGTAAAAAAATCTGTCAAAATGCGTGAGTGCTAACCCACAAAATGGTGCGTATTAAAAAAAAAATTCATAAAATTATAAGTATATAACCTCGAACTGGCCGATTTCTTTATTGATATATCATAATACAATATTCTAAAGCTAATAAACAAGAAACATCAATTTTTGGTTATGTACAAAAATTTGGCAAAATGTATGAGTGTTAACCCACAAAATTGCTCGTTTTAGAAAAAATACAAAATCATAAAATCATAAGTATATAACCTCGAACTGGCCGTTTTTGTTTTTTATATATCATAATACAATATTCTCAAGCTAATAAACAAGAAACATAAATTTTTGGTTATGTAAAAAAATCTGGCAAAATACGTGATTGTTAAACCCACAAAATTGCTCGTTTTCGAAAAAATACAAAATCATAAAATCATAAGTATATAACCTCGAACTGGCCGATTTCTTTTTTGATATATCATAATACAATATTCTCAAGCTAATAAACAAGAAACGTAAATTTTTGGTTCTGTAAAAAAATCTGGCAAAATGCGTGAGTGTTAACCCACAAAATTGCTCGTTTTAGAAAAAATAAAAAATTCATAAAATCATAAGTATATAACCTCGAACTGGCCGTTTTCTTTTTTGATATATCATAATATAATATTCTAAAGCTAATGAACAAGAAATGTCAATTTTTGGTTATGTAAAAAAATCTGGCAAAATGCGTGAGTGTTAACCCACAAAATTGCTCGTTTTAGAAAAAATACAAAATCATAAAATCATAAGTATATAACCTCGAACTGGCCATTTTCTTTTTTGATATATCATAATACAATATTCTCAAGCTAATAAACAAGAAACGTCAATTTTTGGTTCAGTAAAAAAATCTGGCAAAATGCGTGCGTGATAACCCACAAAATGGTACGTATTATAAAAAATACAAATTCATAAAATCATAAGTATATAACCTCGAAATGGCCGATTTATTTTTTGATATATCATAATACAATATTCTAAAGCTAATAAACAAGAAACATCAATGTTTGGTTCTGTAAAAAAATCTGGCAAAATGTGTGAGTGTTAACCCACAAAATAGTACGTATTATAAAAAATACAAATTCATAAAATCATAAGTATATAACCTCGAACTGGCCGATTTCTTTTTTTATATATCATAATACAATATTCAAAAGCTAATAAACAAAAAACATCAATTTTTTGTTCTATAAAAAAATCTGGCAAAATGCGTGAGTGTTAACCCACAAAATTAATGCTTGTTTAAGAAAAAATACAAAATCATAAAATCATAAGTATATAACCTCGAACTGGCCGTTTTCTTTTTTGATATATCATAATACAATATTCTCAAGCTAATAAACAAGAAACGTCAATTTTTGGTTCTGTAAAAAAATCTGGCAAAATGCGTGAGTGTTAACCCACAAAATGGTGCGTTGTAGTAAAAATACAACATCATAACATCATAAGTATATAACCTCGAACTGACCATTTTCTTTTTTGATATATCATAATACAATATTCTCAAGCTAATTAACAAGAAACGTCAATTTTTGGTTCTGTAAAAAAATCTGGCAAAATGCGTGATTGTTAAACCCACGAAATTGCTCGTTTAAGAAAAAATACAAAATCATAAAATCATAAGTATATAACCTCGAACTGGCCGTTTTCTTTTTTGATATATCATAATACAATATTCTCAAGCTAATAACGAAAGAAACGTCAATTTTTGGTTCTGTAAAAAAATCTGGCAAAATGCGTGAGTGTTAACCCACAAAATGGTGCGTTTTAGTAAAAATACAAAATCATAAAATCATAAGTATATAACCTCGAACTGACCAATTTCTTTTTTAACATATCATAATACAATATCCTAAAGCTAATAAACAAGAAACATCAATTTTTTGTTCTGTAAAAAAATCTGTCAAAATGCGTGAGTGCTAACCCACAAAATGGTACGTATTAAAAAAAAATCATAAAATTATAAGTATATAACCTCGAACTGGCCGATTTCTTTATTGATATATCATAATACAATATTCTAAAGCTAATAAACAAGAAACATCAATTTTTGGTTATGTAAAAAAATCTGGCAAAATGTGTGAGTGTTAACCCACAAAATTGCTCGTTTTAGAAAAAATACAAAATCATAAAATCATAAGTATATAACCTCGAACTGGCTGTTTTTGTTTTTTATATATCATAATACAATATTCTCAAGCTAATAAACAAGAAACATAAATTTTTGGTTATGTAAAAAAATCTGGCAAAATACGTGATTGTTAAACCCACAAAATTGCTCGTTTTTGAAAAAATACAAAATCATAAAATCATAAGTATATAACCTCGAACTGGCCGATTTCTTTTTTGATATATCATAATACAATATTCTAAAGCTAATAAACAAGAAACATCAATTTTTGGTTATGTAAAAAAATCTGGCAAAATACGTGAGTGTTAACCCACAAAATTGCTCGTTTTAGAAAAAATACAAAATTCATAAAATCATAAGTATATAACCTCGAACTGGCCGTTTTCTTTTTTGATATATCATAATATAATATTCTAAGGCTAATGAACAAGAAATGTCAATTTTTGGTTATGTAAAAAAATCTGGAAAAATGCGTGAGTGTTAACCCACAAAATTGCTCGTTTTAGAAAAAATACAAAATCATAAAATCATAAGTATATTGATATACTATATGCGTCCTAGAAGGGGGGTTGAATAGGACAATAGAAATTAATCGGCTAATTTTATTTCAAGTAAATAAAATTAAAAGCTAATTTGAATCCTATTGTATTAGCAAACTAAATAGTATAAAACTAGATAATCCTAATAGACAATAATATCAAACTATTCAAGTAGGCATTTTATCAAGCATATAGAGTGCGGAAATATAAAGAGTGTAGAGATAGAATACGATACACAACGATGTATAGTGGTTCGGTTTCCCTACATCCACTACCTAAGGAAGCCTCCTTAGGATTTGCAAGATTCTCACTAATCTTCGTAACTCTTAACCGGGTGAGATACAAACCCTTACAACCACTTCAAAAACCCTTTGAAGGAAAATACTCTTGTGTTATCACCAACACAAGGAACCAAGCATAAACCTATGCTTACACTACTCTCTTAATCTATTACAAGAACTAAGAGGAAAGGAAAAAGTGTTTGGGGGTGCTTGTTAAAGCTTTGTAACTAAACTCCTAAATGAGTAGATAGAACTAATTAGCTTCACAATAAATATGACTTGAATGCTCCTTTGAAACCTCCTTGAATGATAGAATTAATTGCTCTTAAGATTGGTAGATGGAAGGCTTGAGTTGTGTCTTGAATGAACTCCATTTTATAGCTGAAAAGATGGTCCAACGGTCATAAAGCTTCTCTCTAACGGATCTATTAATCTCTCAACGGATATAAGCTTTGTCCTCTAGTAATAGAGCTGAAACCCTGTCGTGCGGTGTACCGCGGGTAGGGTCCGGTGCACCGCGTGACTGTTCGACTGACTTTTGAGCTTACTGGTCGGACTATGTACTGTACCGCATGCCTGCTCCGTGTGGTGGTCCGGTATACCGTGACAGAGGTCCGGTGTACCGTGCAGATTTTATGAGCTCACTGGTCGGACTATGTAGTGTACCGTGTGACTGGTCCGTGAGCTGCGGTGTACCGCGTATTTCATCCGGTGCACCGGGGAGCTGTACTTTTGAATTTTAAGCTAAGTAAAATGGAATAAGCACAACTAATCTAATGAGGGGTTTTGGAAAACATCTAAAGTGATATAAAAATGAATTTTAGTTTAAAGGATGATTTGTCGAATATTAAAACGGGAATAAAAACAAGGTGAGGCTAACAATCTCCCCCTTTTTGATGTTTGACAAATCATAAACTTTTGAAGATGCTTTAAAATTAAGTTTTGAACAAAAACTCCCCCTCAACCTAATCACTAGAGTTTTTATAAAAACTCCCCCTCACAAAATGCATTTTAAAAAGTTCAACTAAAATTTCTCCCCCTTTGTCAACAACAAAAAGAACAAATGATATATTTTTGAAAAATTTAAGGGGTCAAAACACATTTTGAGTAAAAACAAGGACTAAAGGAATAAATGGATAACAATTAGAAGCTTCAAGGAACCTATAACATCAAGAAAAGATTAGCAACAAGATTATATACACAAAAAGCTCTAAACAAAACATGACATGAAAGAAGGGTTAGAGAATTTGCATGCCAATCTCACAACGAATTTTCTCAAAAAGATCTTGGGGTAGAGGTTTCGTAAAGATATCGGCTAGTTGATTTTCCGAAGTGACAAATTCAAGAACGATGTCCCCTTTTTGAGTGTGATCACGGATAAAATGGTGGCGGATTTCTATGTGTTTTGTTCTAGAGTGTTGAATGGGATTTTTGGTAAGATTTATAGCACTAGTGTTATCACAACGAATGGGAACACGATCATACTCTAGGCCAAAATCTAGTAAGGTTTGTTTCATCCAAAGAACTTGAGTCACACAATTTCCGGCCGCAACATATTCGGCTTCGGCCGTGGATAGAGCAACACTATTTTGTTTTCTACTAGACCAAGAAACAAGGGATTGACCTAAGAATTGGCAACTACCACTAGTACTCTTCCTATCAAGTCTACAACCGGCATAATCGGCATCCGAATAACCTATTAGTTCAAAGGAGGTAAATCTTGGGTACCAAAGTCCTAGACTAAGGGTTCCTTTCAAATACCTAAAAATACGTTTAACGGCACTAAGATGGGTTTCTTTGGGAGAAGATTGAAATCTAGCACAAAGACACACGGGGAACATAATATCGGGTCTAGAAGCGGTTAGATAAAGTAAGCTACCAATCATACCTCGATATAGTTTCTCATCAACATTCTTACCATCTTCATCTTTGTCTAATTTTGTGGATGTGCTCATTGGAGTTCCTATTTCCTTTGCATCTTCAAGGCCAAATTTTTTGATCAATTCTCTTGTGTATTTGGCTTGATTGACAAAGATACCATCTTTCATTTGCTTGATTTGAAGTCCAAGAAAGTAATTTAATTCTCCCATCATGCTCATCTCAAATTCCTTATGCATGCTTTTAGAAAAATTCTCACAAAGATTTTCATTAGTAGCACCAAATATAATATCATCCACATAAATTTGAACAAGAAGGATATCTTTTGAAGATCTTTTTATAAATAAAGTGGAGTCAATTTTTCCTCTTTTAAAACCATCATCTAATAAAAATTTGCTTAATCGTTCATACCAAGCACGAGGTGCTTGTTTTAAACCATATAAAGCCTTTGAAAGTTTAAAAACATGGTTTGGAAATTTTGGATCCTCAAAACCCGGAGGTTGTTTAACAAAAACTTCCTCGTCTATAAAACCATTTAAAAAAGCACTTTTGACATCCATTTGGTAAAGTTTAAAATTCATATAGCAAGCAAAAGCAAGTAGCATACGAATAGATTCAAGTCTAGCTACGGGAGCAAAAGTTTCATCGAAATCAATACCTTCTTCTTGATTGTACCCTTGAGCAACTAACCTTGCTTTATTTCTAGTAATGATGCCGGTGTCATCTAGCTTGTTGCGAAATATCCACTTAGTGCCAATAATAGTGGGGCCAATTGGTTTCTCCATTAATGTCCAAACTTTGCTACGCTCAAATTGATTTAATTCCTCATGCATAGCATTAATCCAATGATCATCTAACAAGGCTTCTTTAATATTCTTGGGCTCAATTTGAGATAAGAAAGCTTGATGAGCACAAAGAGCAATAATACGAGAGCGAGTGGTAACACCTTCTTTTGGATCACCTAGAATTAAGTCACTTGGGTGATCTTTGATATGTTTCCAACACCTTGGTAAATCCGTACTAGCTTCATTTAACACTTGATCATTTTCCTTAAGAGATTCTTCATGAGATTTGACTTCTTGAATAGGAGATTCTAAGGGTTGATCTAGTGGAGTATCTTCAACAACATCTACCACTTTCTTGATACAAAATGGATTAGTCTCATCAAAGTCAACATGCATAGATTCCTCAATGGTACGAGTACGTTTGTTGAAAATGCGATAGGCTTTTCCTTTAGTGGAATAACCAAGAAAAATGCCTTCATCCGATTTAGCATCAAATTTTCCCAAATAGTCCCTAGTGTTAAGGATAAAACATTTGCACCCAAAAACACGAAAATAAGCAATAGTTGGTGGTCTACCATTCCAAAGCTCATAAGGGGTTTTCTTAATAAGGGGTCTAATAAGAACTCTATTTAACACATAACAAGCCGTATGAACGGCTTCACCCCAAAAGTATGTAGGCAAGCTATGTTCTTTTAGCATTGTTCTAGCCATTTCTTGTAGAGTTCGGTTTTTCCTTTCCACTACCCCATTTTGTTGGGGAGTTCTAGGGGCCGAAAAATTATGCTCAATCCCAAATTCATCACAAAAATGCACAAAAGGAGAATTCACGTATTCACTACCATTATCACTACGAATGCATGTAATAGAGTAGCCTTTCTCATTTTGCACCTTTCTACAAAGTTTTGCAAATTCATTGAAGGCATCACTTTTCAAAGCAAGGAACATCACCCATGTGAATCTAGTGTAATCATCAACAACAACAAAGACATATCTAGACCCTCCTAGACTAGTGACATCAACGGGACCAAATAGGTCCATATGCAATAATTGAAGTGGCCTAACGGTGATGACCTTATTAATGGATTTAAAAGATGAACGATGTTGTTTACCAAGTTGACATGCATCACATAATTTATCTTTATCAAATTTGTAAATAGGCAAACCAACAACAAGATTTTTTCTAGATAATTTTGAAATCAAATCCATGCTAGCATGTCCTAAACGTCTATGCCAAAGCCAACTATCATTAACCACGGATAAGCATTTAATATTTTTGCACATAAGACTCTCAAGATCAACAACAAAAACATTATCCGATCTTTTAGCAATAAACATAGTATCTAACTCATCATTTTTGAAAACAACACATCTAGATGCTTCAAATTTAACACTAAAACCAACATCACAAAGTTGACTAATACTAAGCAAGTTAAAAGAGAGACCCTCAACAAGTAACACATTAGAGATAAGTAAAGAGTCCATATTACCAATGTTACCTTTACCCAAAACGCGTTTCTTAGTGTTGTCTGCAAAAGTAACTTTATCACCTTTAGTTTTAAATAAATTTGTAAATAATGATGGATTTCCGGTCATGTGTCTTGAGCATCCACTATCAAGTAGCCATATATTTTGCTTCTTGATGCTCAACCCCTACAAACAAACGATAATTTAAGCTTTAGGTACCCAATTAGGATTGGGTCCATGAGGGTTAGTGGATTTTCTTTTCAAGACCCATTTAGGTCTTTTCCAAATTGGCACAAGAGATCCCAAATCTAACAATTTACGATAGTAACAATGAGATGCATCATGACCAAGTTTTTCACAATAGGTGCAAGTGATAGAAGATTTTGAAGAGGATGGGGTTTCATTTGAAATTTTTGATTTTACAAAGACATTTTTCAAAGGTTTTTGGTGAGTGAATGGATCATATCCAACACCACTTTTTTCATTAGCCATTCTTTGAGAACCTAAAATCAAATCCAAGTTTTCTTGCCCACTAGTAAATTTTAAAATAATGGCATTTTGATCAACAATCTTTTTCTCTAACAAAGCTTTTTCTTCCAAAAGATTTTTCTCAATAAGATGAAGTTTCTCATTATCATCTATACATTCATCACAAAGATTTTGACAATCTTCCAAAGCTTTTAAAACCTCTTTAGTTCTATTTTTCTCAAATTCTAAATCTTTTGTTAAAACTTTGTTTGTTTCAATAGAATTTAAAAAATCATTATAAAGAGAATCAAATGCCTCATGAATATCTTGTTCACTAGCATCATCATTAGTTAAAGAGAGTTTGGATTTAGGAGTTACCTCATCATGATTTGCCATAAAGGCGAAGTGAGTAGTACCGGTATCATCATCCGAAGAAGTATCTTCATCATTTTCAACTTTTCCCATAAAGGCAACAAGATTGACATTTTCATTATCACTTTCTTCTTCATCCGAATTTTGAGTATCCCAAGTGATATTAGCATGCATAGCTCTTTTCGGTTTCTCCTTTTGAAGAAGAGGACAATAGGTTTTGATATGACCAACCTTCTTGCAATGATAGCAAGTGGGCTCATCTTGTTTGATAGCTCTATCATTCTTCTTGTAGGGTGTGGAAGAGCTTCCTTTCTTGGCAAAGCGTTTATATCTCATGAATTTTTTCATGTCTCTTGCTAGCATAGCTACTCCTTCATCTTCACTAGTTTCTTCTTCATGAGAGTTTTCTTCTTCACTTTCTTTCCTTTCTTTTCGTTCTTTCAACTTAGAACTCATGGCATGGAAAGCAATAGATTTCTTAATTTTCTTCTCCTCATCATCTCTTATCTTTTCTTCTTCAAGCACAAGTTCTTCCGTCATGAGGTTGCAAATGAGTTCATGAACCGTCATCTTTGAAAGATCTTTAGTGTCTCTTATAGAGTTGATCTTTGTCTTGTATTTCCTTGGAAGAGCAAATAAGATTTTTCGGCATTGTTCCTTGTTGGTGTACTCTTGACCAAGAGTCTTCAAAGTGTTAACAATGTTAGAAAATCTTTGATGCATAGCATTCAAGGCTTCATCGGGCTCCATACAAAAGAGCTCATATTTTGTGATAAAGAGACCAATTTTGGTTTCTTTTATATCCTCCGTTCCTTGATAAGATAGCTCCAAGAGTTGCCACATTTCATGAGCGGAATTGCATTCACTCACTCTAGCATATTCCGTGACACTTAATCCATTGATGAGGATGTTCATAGCTTTGTTGTTTTTGGTAAGTTTAGCTATGTCTTGATCATTGTAGTCATCTTCATCTTTTACCACCGTTGTACTTCCGGTAACGTAAGGAATATAAGGACCCTTTTTGATAGCCATCCATAAAAAGTAATCGATTCCTTTCACATGAATCTCCATCTTCTTTTTCCAACCAAAGTAGTCTTTTCCTACAAAAAGCGGAGGTCTAGTAGAACATGAACCTTCCGGTTGATTAGAATCCATATCGTATTAACTCTAGAAACGATTAAGTACAATAGAGCTAGGCTCTGATACCAATTGATATACTATATGCGTCCTAGAAGGGGGGTTGAATAGGACAATAGAAATTAATCGGCTAATTTTATTTCAAGTAAATAAAATTAAAAGCTAATTTGAATCCTATTGTATTAGCAAACTAAATAGTATAAAACTAGATAATCCTAATAGACAATAATATCAAACTATTCAAGTAGGCATTTTATCAAGCATATAGAGTGCGGAAATATAAAGAGTGTAGAGATAGAATACGATACACAACGATGTATAGTGGTTCGGTTTCCCTACATCCACTACCTAAGGAAGCCTCCTTAGGATTTGCAAGATTCTCACTAATCTTCGTAACTCTTAACCGGGTGAGATACAAACCCTTACAACCACTTCAAAAACCCTTTGAAGGAAAATACTCTTGTGTTATCACCAACACAAGGAACCAAGCATAAACCTATGCTTACACTACTCTCTTAATCTATTACAAGAACTAAGAGGAAAGGAAAAAGTGTTTGGGGGTGCTTGTTAAAGCTTTGTAACTAAACTCCTAAATGAGTAGATAGAACTAATTAGCTTCACAATAAATATGACTTGAATGCTCCTTTGAAACCTCCTTGAATGATAGAATTAATTGCTCTTAAGATTGGTAGATGGAAGGCTTGAGTTGTGTCTTGAATGAACTCCATTTTATAGCTGAAAAGATGGTCCAACGGTCATAAAGCTTCTCTCTAACGGATCTATTAATCTCTCAACGGATATAAGCTTTGTCCTCTAGTAATAGAGCTGAAACCCTGTCGTGCGGTGTACCGCGGGTAGGGTCCGGTGCACCGCGTGACTGTTCGACTGACTTTTGAGCTTACTGGTCGGACTATGTACTGTACCGCATGCCTGCTCCGTGTGGTGGTCCGGTATACCGTGACAGAGGTCCGGTGTACCGTGCAGATTTTATGAGCTCACTGGTCGGACTATGTAGTGTACCGTGTGACTGGTCCGTGAGCTGCGGTGTACCGCGTATTTCATCCGGTGCACCGGGGAGCTGTACTTTTGAATTTTAAGCTAAGTAAAATGGAATAAGCACAACTAATCTAATGAGGGGTTTTGGAAAACATCTAAAGTGATATAAAAATGAATTTTAGTTTAAAGGATGATTTGTCGAATATTAAAACGGGAATAAAAACAAGGTGAGGCTAACATATATAACCTCGAACTGGCCATTTTCTTTTTTGATATATCATAATACAATATTCTCAAGCTAATAAACAAGAAACGTCAATTTTTGGTTCAGTAAAAAAATCTTGCAAAATGCGTGCGTGATAACCCACAGAATGGTACGTATTATAAAAAATACAAATTCATAAAATCATAAGTATATAACCTCGAAATGGCCAATCTATTTTTTGATATACCATAATACAATATTCTAAAGCTAATAAAAAGAAACATCAATGTTTGGTTCTGTATAAAAATCTGGCAAAATGTGTGACTGTTAACCCACAAAATAGTACGTATTATAAAAAATACAAATTCATAAAATCATAAGTATATAACCTCGAACTGGCCGATTTCTTTTTTTATATATCATAATACAATATTCAAAAGCTAATAAACAAGAAGCATCAATTTTTGGTTCTATAAAAAAATCTGTCAAAATGCGTGAGTGTTAACCCACAAAATTGCTCGTTTAAGAAAAAATACAAAATCATAAAATCATAAGTATATAACCTCGAACTGGCCGTTTTCTTTTTTGATATATCATAATACAATATTCTCAAGCTAATAAACAAGAAACGTCAATTTTTAGTTCTGTAAAAAATCTGGCAAAATGCGTGAGTGTTAACCCACAAAATGGTGCGTTTTAGTAAAAATACAAAATCATAAAATCATAAGTATATAACCTCGAACTGTCCAATTTCTTTTTTAACATATCATAATACAATATCCTAAAGCTAATAAACAAGAAACATCAATTTTTTGTTCTGTAAAAAAATCTGTCAAAATGCGTGAGTGCTAACCCACAAAATGGTGCGTATTAAAAAAAAATTCATAAAATTATAAGTATATAACCTCGAACTGGCCGATTTCTTTATTTATATATCATAATACAATATTCTAAAGCTAATAAACAAGAAACATCAATTTTTGGTTATGTAAAAAAATTTGGCAAAATGTATGAGTGTTAACCCACAAAATTGCTCGTTTTAGAAAAAATACAAAATCATAAAATCATAAGTATATAACCTCGAACTGGCCGTTTTTGTTTTTTATATATCATAATACAATATTCTCAAGCTAATAAACAAGAAACATAAATTTTTGGTTATGTAAAAAAATCTGGCAAAATACGTGATTGTTAAACCCACAAAATTGCTCGTTTTCGAAAAAATACAAAATCATAAAATCATAAGTATATAACCTCGAACTGGCCGATTTCTTTTTTGATATATCATAATACAATATTCTCAAGCTAATAAACAAGAAACGTAAATTTTTGGTTCTGTAAAAAAATCTGGCAAAATGCGTGAGTGTTAACCCACAAAATTGCTCGTTTTAGAAAAAATAAAAAATTCATAAAATCATAAGTATATAACCTCGAACTGGCCGTTTTCTTTTTTGATATATCATAATATAATATTCTAAAGCTAATGAACAAGAAATGTCAATTTTTGGTTATGTAAAAAAATCTTGCAAAATGCGTGAGTGTTAACCCACAAAATTGCTCGTTTTAGAAAAAATACAAAATCATAAAATCATAAGTATATAACCTCGAACTGGCCACTTTCTTTTTTGATATATCATAATACAATATTCTCAAGCTAATAAACAAGAAACGTCAATTTTTGGTTCAGTAAAAAAATCTGGCAAAATGCGTGCGTGATAACCCACAAAATGGTACGTATTATAAAAAATACAAATTCATAAAATCATAAGTATATAACCTCGAAATGGCCGATTTATTTTTTGATATATCATAATACAATATTCTAAAGCTAATAAACAAGAAACATCAATGTTTGGTTCTGTAAAAAAATCTGGCAAAATGTGTGAGTGTTAACCCACAAATAGTACGTATTATAAAAAATACAAATTCATAAAATCATAAGTATATAACCTCGAACTGGCCGATTTCTTTTTTTATATATCATAATACAATATTCAAAAGCTAATAAACAAAAAACATCAATTTTTTGTTCTATAAAAAAATCTGGCAAAATGCGTGAGTGTTAACCCACAAAATTAATGCTTGTTTAAGAAAAAATACAAAATCATAAAATCATAAGTATATAACCTCGAACTGGCCGTTTTCTTTTTTGATATATCATAATACAATATTCTCAAGCTAATAAACAAGAAACGTCAATTTTTGGTTCTGTTAAAAAATCTGGCAAAATGCGTGAGTGTTAACCCACAAAATGGTGCGTTGTAGTAAAAATACAACATCATAACATCATAAGTATATAACCTCGAACTGACCATTTTCTTTTTTGATATATCATAATACAATATTCTCAAGCTAATTAACAAGAAACGTCAATTTTTGGTTCTGTAAAAAAATCTGGCAAAATGCGTGATTGTTAAACCCACAAAATTGCTCGTTTTAGAAAAAATACAAAATCATAAAATCATAAGTATATAACCTCGAACTGGCCGTTTTCTTTTTTGATATATCAAAATACAATATATCAAGCTAATAAAAAAGAAAAGTCAATTTTTGGTTCTGTAAAAAATTCTGGCAAAATGCATGAACCCACAAAATGGTGCGTTAGTAAAAATACAACATCATAAAATCATAAGTATATAACCTCGAACTGGCCCTTTTCTTTTTTGATATATCATAATACAATATTCTCAAGCTAATTAACAAGAAACGTCAATTTTTGGTTCTGTAAAAAAATCAGGCAAAATGCATGAGTGTTAACCCACAAAATGGCGTGTATTAGTAAAAATACAAAATCATAAAATAATAAGTATATAACCTCGAACTGACCAATTTCTTTTTTTATAGATCATAACACAATATTCTAAAGCTAAAAAACAAGAAACGTCAATTTTTGGTTATGTAAAAAATCTGGAAAAATGCGTGAGTGTTAACCCACAAAATGGTACGTTTTATAAAAAATACAAATTCATAAAATCATAAGTATATAACCTAGAACTGGCCGATTTCTCTTTTTATATATCATAATACAATATTCAAAAGCTAATAAACAAGAAACATCAATTTTTGGTTATGTAAAAAAATCTGGCAAAATACGTGATTGTTAAACCCACAAAATTGCTCGTTTTCGAAAAAATACAAACTCATAAAATCATAAGTATATAACCTCGAACTGGCCGATTTCTTTTTTTATATATCATAATACAATATTCAAAAGCTAATAAACAAAAAACATCAATTTTTTGTTCTATAAAAAAATCTGGCAAAATGCGTGAGTGTTAACCCACAAAATTAATGCTTGTTTAAGAAAAAATACAAAATCATAAAATCATAAGTATATAACCTCGAACTGGCCGTTTTCTTTTTTGATATATCATAATACAATATTCTCAAGCTAATAAACAAGAAATGTCAATTTTTGGTTCTGTTAAAAAATCTTGCAAAATGCGTGAGTGTTAACCCACAAAATGGTGCGTTGTAGTAAAAATACAACATCATAACATCATAAGTATATAACCTCGAACTGACCATTTTCTTTTTTGATATATCATAATACAATATTCTCAAGCTAATAAACAAGAAACATCAATTTTTGGTTATGTAAAAAAATCTGGCAAAATACGTGAGTGTTAACCCACAAAATTGCTCGTTTTAGAAAAAATACAAAATTCATAAAATCATAAGTATATAACCTCGAACTGGCCGTTTTCTTTTTTGATATATCATAATATAATATTCTAAGGCTAATGAACAAGAAATGTCAATTTTTGGTTATGTAAAAAAATCTGGCAAAATGCGTGAGTGTTAACCCACAAAATTGCTCGTTTTAGAAAAAATACAAAATCATAAAATCATAAGTATATAACCTCGAACTGGCCATTTTCTTTTTTGATATATCATAATACAATATTCTCAAGCTAATGAACAAGAAACGTCAATTTTTGGTTCAGTAAAAAAATCTGGCAAAATGCGTGCGTGATAACCCACAGAATGGTACGTATTATAAAAAATACAAATTCATAAAATCATAAGTATATAACCTCGAAATGGCCAATCTATTTTTTGATATACCATAATACAATATTCTAAAGCTAATAAACAAGAAACATCAATGTTTGGTTCTGTATAAAAATCTGGCAAAATGTGTGACTGTTAACCCACAAAATAGTACGTATTATAAAAAATACAAATTCATAAAATCATAAGTATATAACCTCGAAATGGCCGATTTATTTTTTGATATATCATAATACAATATTCTAAAGCTAATAAACAAGAAACATCAATGTTTGGTTCTGTAAAAAAATCTGGCAAAATGTGTGAGTGTTAACCCACAAATAGTACGTATTATAAAAAATACAAATTCATAAAATCATAAGTATATAACCTCGAACTGGCCGATTTCTTTTTTTATATATCATAATACAATATTCAAAAGCTAATAAACAAAAAACATCAATTTTTTGTTCTATAAAAAAATCTGGCAAAATGCGTGAGTGTTAACCCACAAAATTAATGCTTGTTTAAGAAAAAATACAAAATCATAAAATCATAAGTATATAACCTCGAACTGGCCGTTTTCTTTTTTGATATATCATAATACAATATTCTCAAGCTAATAAACAAGAAACGTCAATTTTTGGTTCTGTTAAAAAATCTGGCAAAATGCGTGAGTGTTAACCCACAAAATGGTGCGTTGTAGTAAAAATACAACATCATAACATCATAAGTATATAACCTCGAACTGACCATTTTCTTTTTTGATATATCATAATACAATATTCTCAAGCTAATTAACAAGAAACGTCAATTTTTGGTTCTGTAAAAAAATCTGGCAAAATGCGTGATTGTTAAACCCACAAAATTGCTCGTTTTAGAAAAAATACAAAATCATAAAATCATAAGTATATAACCTCGAACTGGCCGTTTTCTTTTTTGATATATCAAAATACAATATATCAAGCTAATAAAAAAGAAAAGTCAATTTTTGGTTCTGTAAAAAATTCTGGCAAAATGCATGAACCCACAAAATGGTGCGTTAGTAAAAATACAACATCATAAAATCATAAGTATATAACCTCGAACTGGCCCTTTTCTTTTTTGATATATCATAATACAATATTCTCAAGCTAATTAACAAGAAACGTCAATTTTTGGTTCTGTAAAAAAATCAGGCAAAATGCATGAGTGTTAACCCACAAAATGGCGTGTATTAGTAAAAATACAAAATCATAAAATAATAAGTATATAACCTCGAACTGACCAATTTCTTTTTTTATAGATCATAACACAATATTCTAAAGCTAAAAAACAAGAAACGTCAATTTTTGGTTATGTAAAAAATCTGGAAAAATGCGTGAGTGTTAACCCACAAAATGGTACGTTTTATAAAAAATACAAATTCATAAAATCATAAGTATATAACCTAGAACTGGCCGATTTCTCTTTTTATATATCATAATACAATATTCAAAAGCTAATAAACAAGAAACATCAATTTTTGGTTATGTAAAAAAATCTGGCAAAATACGTGATTGTTAAACCCACAAAATTGCTCGTTTTCGAAAAAATACAAACTCATAAAATCATAAGTATATAACCTCGAACTGGCCGATTTCTTTTTTTATATATCATAATACAATATTCAAAAGCTAATAAACAAAAAACATCAATTTTTTGTTCTATAAAAAAATCTGGCAAAATGCGTGAGTGTTAACCCACAAAATTAATGCTTGTTTAAGAAAAAATACAAAATCATAAAATCATAAGTATATAACCTCGAACTGGCCGTTTTCTTTTTTGATATATCATAATACAATATTCTCAAGCTAATAAACAAGAAATGTCAATTTTTGGTTCTGTTAAAAAATCTTGCAAAATGCGTGAGTGTTAACCCACAAAATGGTGCGTTGTAGTAAAAATACAACATCATAACATCATAAGTATATAACCTCGAACTGACCATTTTCTTTTTTGATATATCATAATACAATATTCTCAAGCTAATAAACAAGAAACATCAATTTTTGGTTATGTAAAAAAATCTGGCAAAATACGTGAGTGTTAACCCACAAAATTGCTCGTTTTAGAAAAAATACAAAATTCATAAAATCATAAGTATATAACCTCGAACTGGCCGTTTTCTTTTTTGATATATCATAATATAATATTCTAAGGCTAATGAACAAGAAATGTCAATTTTTGGTTATGTAAAAAAATCTGGCAAAATGCGTGAGTGTTAACCCACAAAATTGCTCGTTTTAGAAAAAATACAAAATCATAAAATCATAAGTATATAACCTCGAACTGGCCATTTTCTTTTTTGATATATCATAATACAATATTCTCAAGCTAATGAACAAGAAACGTCAATTTTTGGTTCAGTAAAAAAATCTGGCAAAATGCGTGCGTGATAACCCACAGAATGGTACGTATTATAAAAAATACAAATTCATAAAATCATAAGTATATAACCTCGAAATGGCCAATCTATTTTTTGATATACCATAATACAATATTCTAAAGCTAATAAACAAGAAACATCAATGTTTGGTTCTGTATAAAAATCTGGCAAAATGTGTGACTGTTAACCCACAAAATAGTACGTATTATAAAAAATACAAATTCATAAAATCATAAGTATATAACCTCGAAATGGCCGATTTATTTTTTGATATATCATAATACAATATTCTAAAGCTAATAAACAAGAAACATCAATGTTTGGTTCTGTAAAAAAATCTGGCAAAATGTGTGAGTGTTAACCCACAAATAGTACGTATTATAAAAAATACAAATTCATAAAATCATAAGTATATAACCTCGAACTGGCCGATTTCTTTTTTTATATATCATAATACAATATTCAAAAGCTAATAAACAAAAAACATCAATTTTTTGTTCTATAAAAAAATCTGGCAAAATGCGTGAGTGTTAACCCACAAAATTAATGCTTGTTTAAGAAAAAATACAAAATCATAAAATCATAAGTATATAACCTCGAACTGGCCGTTTTCTTTTTTGATATATCATAATACAATATTCTCAAGCTAATAAACAAGAAACGTCAATTTTTGGTTCTGTTAAAAAATCTGGCAAAATGCGTGAGTGTTAACCCACAAAATGGTGCGTTGTAGTAAAAATACAACATCATAACATCATAAGTATATAACCTCGAACTGACCATTTTCTTTTTTGATATATCATAATACAATATTCTCAAGCTAATTAACAAGAAACGTCAATTTTTGGTTCTGTAAAAAAATCTGGCAAAATGCGTGATTGTTAAACCCACAAAATTGCTCGTTTTAGAAAAAATACAAAATCATAAAATCATAAGTATATAACCTCGAACTGGCCGTTTTCTTTTTTGATATATCAAAATACAATATATCAAGCTAATAAAAAAGAAAAGTCAATTTTTGGTTCTGTAAAAAATTCTGGCAAAATGCATGAACCCACAAAATGGTGCGTTAGTAAAAATACAACATCATAAAATCATAAGTATATAACCTCGAACTGGCCCTTTTCTTTTTTGATATATCATAATACAATATTCTCAAGCTAATTAACAAGAAACGTCAATTTTTGGTTCTGTAAAAAAATCAGGCAAAATGCATGAGTGTTAACCCACAAAATGGCGTGTATTAGTAAAAATACAAAATCATAAAATAATAAGTATATAACCTCGAACTGACCAATTTCTTTTTTTATAGATCATAACACAATATTCTAAAGCTAAAAAACAAGAAACGTCAATTTTTGGTTATGTAAAAAATCTGGAAAAATGCGTGAGTGTTAACCCACAAAATGGTACGTTTTATAAAAAATACAAATTCATAAAATCATAAGTATATAACCTAGAACTGGCCGATTTCTCTTTTTATATATCATAATACAATATTCAAAAGCTAATAAACAAGAAACATCAATTTTTGGTTATGTAAAAAAATCTGGCAAAATACGTGATTGTTAAACCCACAAAATTGCTCGTTTTCGAAAAAATACAAACTCATAAAATCATAAGTATATAACCTCGAACTGGCCGATTTCTTTTTTTATATATCATAATACAATATTCAAAAGCTAATAAACAAAAAACATCAATTTTTTGTTCTATAAAAAAATCTGGCAAAATGCGTGAGTGTTAACCCACAAAATTAATGCTTGTTTAAGAAAAAATACAAAATCATAAAATCATAAGTATATAACCTCGAACTGGCCGTTTTCTTTTTTGATATATCATAATACAATATTCTCAAGCTAATAAACAAGAAATGTCAATTTTTGGTTCTGTTAAAAAATCTTGCAAAATGCGTGAGTGTTAACCCACAAAATGGTGCGTTGTAGTAAAAATACAACATCATAACATCATAAGTATATAACCTCGAACTGACCATTTTCTTTTTTGATATATCATAATACAATATTCTCAAGCTAATTAACAAGAAACGTCAATTTTTGGTTCTGTAAAAAAATCTGGCAAAATGCGTGATTGTTAAACCCACAAAATTGCTCGTTTTAGAAAAAATACAAAATCATAAAATCATAAGTATATAACCTCGAACTGGCCGTTTTCTTTTTTGATATATCAAAATACAATATATCAAGCTAATAAAAAAGAAAAGTCAATTTTTGGTTCTGTAAAAAATTCTGGCAAAATGCATGAACCCACAAAATGGTGCGTTAGTAAAAATACAACATCATAAAATCATAAGTATATAACCTCGAACTGGCCCTTTTCTTTTTTGATATATCATAATACAATATTCTCAAGCTAATTAACAAGAAACGTCAATTTTTGGTTCTGTAAAAAAATCAGGCAAAATGCATGAGTGTTAACCCACAAAATGGCGTGTATTAGTAAAAATACAAAATCATAAAATAATAAGTATATAACCTCGAACTGACCAATTTCTTTTTTTATAGATCATAACACAATATTCTAAAGCTAAAAAAAAAGAAACGTCAATTTTTGGTTATGTAAAAAATCTGGAAAAATGCGTGAGTGTTAACCCACAAAATGGTACGTTTTATAAAAAATACAAATTCATAAAATCATAAGTATATAACCTAGAACTGGCCGATTTCTCTTTTTATATATCATAATACAATATTCAAAAGCTAATAAACAAGAAACATCAATTTTTGGTTATGTAAAAAAATCTGGCAAAATACGTGATTGTTAAACCCACAAAATTGCTCGTTTTCGAAAAAATACAAAATCATAAAATCATAAGTATATAACCTCGAACTGGCCGATTTCTTTTTTGATATATCATAATACAATATTCTCAAGCTAATAAACAAGAAACGTAAATATTTGGTTCTGTAAAACAATCAGGCAAAATGCGTGAGTGTTAACCCACAAAATTGCTCGTTTTAGAAAAAATACAAAATTCATAAAATCATAAGTACATAACCTCGAACTGGCCATTTTCATTTTTGATATATCATAATATAATATTCTAAAGCTAATGAACAAGAAATGTCAATTTTTGGTTATGTAAAAAAATCTGGCAAAATGCGTGAGTGTTAACCCACAAAATTGCTCGTTTTAGAAAAAATACAAAATCATAAAATCATAAGTATATAACCTCGAACTGGCCATTTTCTTTTTTGATATATCATAATACAATATTCTCAAGCTAATAAACAAGAAACGTCAATTTTTGGTTCAGTAAAAAAATCTGGCAAAATGCGTGCGTGATAACCCACAGAATGGTACGTATTATAAAGAATACAAATTCATAAAATCATAAGTATATAACCTCGAAATGATCGATTTATTTTTTGATATATCATAATACAATATTCTAAAGCTAATAAACAAGAAACATCAATGTTTGGTTCTGTAAAAAAATCTGGCAAAATGTGTGAGTGACCCACAAAATAGTACGTATTATAAAAAATACAAATTCATAAAATCATAAGTATATAAACTCGAACTGGCCGATTTCTTTTTTATATATCATAATACAATATTCAAAAGCTAATCAATTTTTGGTTCTATAAAAAAATCTGGCAAAATGCGTGAGTGTTAACCCACAAAATTAATGCTTGTTTAAGAAAAAATACAAAATCATAAAATCATAAGTATATAACCTCGAACTGGCCGTTTTCTTTTTTGATATATCATAATACAATATTCTCAAGCTAATAAACAAGAAACGTCAATTTTTGGTTCTGTAAAAAAATCTGGCAAAATGCGTGAGTGTTAACCCACAAAATGGTGCGTTGTAGTAAAAATACAACATCATAAAATCATAAGTATATAACCTCGAACTGACCGTTTTCTTTTTTGATATATCATAATACAATATTCTCAAGCTAATTAACAAGAAACGTCAATTTTTGGTTCTGTAAAAAAATCTGGCAAAATGCGTGATTGTTAAACCCACAAAATTGCTCGTTTTAGAAAAAATACAAAATCATAAAATCATAAGTATATAACCTCGAACTGGCCGTTTTCTTTTTTGATATATCAAAATACAATATATCAAGCTAATAAAAAAGAAAAGTCAATTTTTGGTTCTGTAAAAAATTCTGGCAAAATGCATGAACCCACAAAATGGTGCGTTAGTAAAAATACAACATCATAAAATCATAAGTATATAACCTCGAACTGGTCGTTTTCTTTTTTGATATATCATAATACAATATTCTCAAGCTAATTAACAAGAAACGTCAATTTTTGGTTCTGTTAAAAAATCTGGCAAAATGCGTGAGTGTTAACCCACAAAATGGCGCGTTTTAGTAAAAATACAAAATCATAAAATCATAAGTATATAACCTCGAACTGACCAATTTCTTTTTTGATAGATCATAACACAATATTCTAAAGCTAAAAAACAAGAAACGTCAATTTTTGGTTATGTAAAAAATCTGGCAAAATGCGTGAGTGTTAACACACAAAATGGTACGTTTTATAAAAAATACAAAATCATAAAATCATAAGTATATAACCTCGAACTGGCCGTTTTCTATTTTGATATATCATAATACAATATTCTCAAGCTAATAAACAAGAAACGTCAATTTTTGGTTCTGTAAAAAAATCTGGCAAAATGCGTGAGTGTTAACCCACAAAATGGTGCGTTTTAGTAAAAATACAAAATCATAAAATCAGTTCGAGGTTATATACTTATGAATTTATGATTTTGTATTTTTACTAAAACGCACCATTTTGTGGGTTAACACTCACGCATTTTGCCATATTTTTTTACAGAACAAAAAATTGACGTTTCTTGTTTATTAGCTTGAGAATATTGTATTATGATATATCAAAAAAGAAAACGGCCAATTCGAGGCTATATACTTATGATTTTATGATTTTGTATTTTTTCTAAAACGAGCAATTTTGTGGGTTAACACTCAAGCATTTTGCCTGATTTTTTTTACATAACCAAAATTGAAGTTTCTTGTTTATTAGCTTTAGAATATTATATTATGATATATGAAAAAAGAAATCGGCCAGTTCGAGGGTATATTCTTATGATTTTATGATTTTGTATTTTATTCGAAAACGAGGAATTTTGTGGGTTAACACTCACGCATTTTACCAGATTTTTATACATAACCAAAAATTGACGTTTCGTATTTTTAGCTTGAGAATATTGTATTATGATATATCAAAAAATACAACGGCCAGTTCGAGGTTATATACTTATGATTTTATCATTTTATATTTTTTCGACACCGAGCAATTTTGTGGGTTAACACTCACGCATTTTGCCAGATTTTTTTTACAGATTCAAATATTGACGTTTTTTGTTTATTAGCTTTAGAATATTGTATTATGATATATAAAAAACGAAAACAGCCAGTTCGAGGTTATATACTTATGAATTTATGATTTTGTATTTTTACTAAAACGCACCATTTTGTGGGTTAACACTCACGCATTTTGCCAGATTTTTTTACATAACCAAAAATTGATATTTCGTGTTTATTAGCTATAGAATATTGTATTATGATATATCAAGAAAGAAATTGGTCAGTTCGAGGTTATATTCTTATGAATTTATGATTTTGTATTTTTACTAAAACGCACCATTTTGTGGGTTAACACTCACGCATTTTGCTAGATTATTTTACAGAACCAAAAATTGACGTTTCTTGTTTATTAGCTTGAGAATATTGTATTATGATATATCAAAAAAGAAAACGGCAAGTTCGAGGTTATATACTTATGATTTTATGATTTTGTAATTTTTCTAAAACGAGCAATTTTGTGGGTTAACACTCAAGCATTTTGTCAGATTTTTTTACATAACCAAAAATTGAAGTTTCTTGTTTATTAGCTTTAGAATATTATATTATGATATATGAAAAAAGAAATCGGCCAGTTCGAGGGTATATTCTTATGATTTTATGATTTTGTATTTTATTCGAAAACGAGCAATTTTTGGGTTAACACTCACGCATTTTACCAGATTTTTATACATAACCAAAAATTGACGTTACGTATTTTTAGCTTGAGAATATTGTATTATGATATATCAAAAAATACAACGGCCAGTTCGAGGTTATATACTTATGATTTTATCATTTTATATTTTTTCGACACCGAGCAATTTTGTGGGTTAAAACTCAGGCACTTTGCCAGATTTTTTTTACAGATTCAAATATTGACGTTTCTTGTTTATTAGCTTTAGAATATTGTATTATGATATATAAAAAACGAAAACAACCAGTTCGAGGTTATATACTTATGAATTTATGATTTTGTATTTTTACTAAAACTCACCATTTTGTGGGTTAACACTCACGGATTTTGCCATATTTTTTTACAGAACAAAAAATTGACGTTTCTTGTTTATTAGCTTGAGAATATTGTATTATGATATATCAAAAAAGAAAACGGCCAATTCGAGGCTATATACTTATGATTTTATGATTTTTTATTTTTTCTAAAACGAGCAATTTTGTGGGTTAACACTCAAGCATTTTGCCAGATTTTTTTTACATAACCAAAATTGAAGTTTCTTGTTTATTAGCTTTAGAATATTATATTATGATATATGAAAAAAGAAATCGGCCAGTTCGAGGGTATATTCTTATGATTTTATGATTTTGTATTTTATTCGAAAACGAGGAATTTTGTGGGTTAACACTCACGCATTTTACCAGATTTTTATACATAACCAAAAATTGACGTTTCGTATTTTTAGCTTGAGAATATTGTATTATGATATATCAAAAAATACAACGGCCAGTTCGAGGTTATATACTTATGATTTTATCATTTTATATTTTTTCGACACCGAGCAATTTTGTGGGTTAACACTCACGCATTTTGCCAGATTTTTTTTACAGATTCAAATATTGACGTTTTTTGTTTATTAGCTTTAGAATATGGTATTATGATATATAAAAAACGAAAACAGCCAGTTTGAAGTTATATACTTATGAATTTATGATTTTGTATTTTTACTAAAACGCACCATTTTGTGGGTTAACACTCACGCATTTTGCCAGATTTTTTTACAGAACCAAAAATTGACGTTTCTTATTTATTAGCTTGAGAATATTGTATTATGATATATCAAAAAAGAAAACGGCCAGTTCGAGGTTATATACTTATAATTTTATGATTTTGTATTTTTTCTAGAACGGGCAATTTTGTGGGTTAACACTCAAGCATTTTGCCAGATTTTTTTACATAACCAAAAATTGAAGTTTCTTGTTTATTAGCTTTAGAATATTATATTATGATATATGAAAAAAGAATTCGGCCAGTTCGAGGGTATATTCTTATGATTTTATGATTTTGTATTTTATTCGAAAACGAGGAATTTTTGGGTTAACACTCACGCATTTTACTAGATTTTTATACATAACCGAAAATTGACGTTTCGTATTTTTAGCTTGAGAATATTGTATTATGATATATCAAAAAATACAACGGCCAGTTCGAGGTTATATACTTATGATTTTATCATTTTATATTTTTTCGACACCGAGCAATTTTGTGGGTTAACACTCAGGACTTTTGCCAGATTTTTTTTACAGATTCAAATGTTGACGTTTTTTGTTTATTAGCTTTAGAATATTGTATTATGATATATAAAAATCGAAAACAGCCAGTTCGAGGTTATATACTTATTAATTTATGATTTTGTATTTTTACTAAAACGCACCATTTTGTGGGTTAACACTCACGTATTTTGCCAGATTTTTTTTATAGAACAAAAAATTGACGTTTCTTGTTTATTAGCTTGAGAATATTGTATTATGATATATCAAAAAAGAAAACAGCCAATTCGAGGCTATATACTTATGATTTTATGATTTTGTATTTTTTCTAAAACGAGCAATTTTGTGGGTTAACACTCAAGCATTTTGCCTGATTTTTTTTACATAACCAAAATTGAAGTTTCTTGTTTATTAGCTTTAGAATATTATATTATGATATATGAAAAAAGAAATCGGCCAGTTCGAGGGTATATTCTTATGATTTTATGATTTTGTATTTTATTCGAAAACGAGGAATTTTGTGGGTTAACACACTCACGCATTTTACCAGATTTTTATACATAACCAAAAATTGACGTTTCGTATTTTTAGCTTGAGAATATGCTATTATGATATATCAAAAAATACAAAGGCAGTTCGAGGTTATATACTTATGATTTTATCATTTTATATTTTTTCGACACCGAGCAATTTTGTGGGTTAACACTCACGCATTTTGCCAGATTTTTTTTACAGATTTAAATATTGATGTTTTTTGTTTATTAGCTTTAGAATATGGTATTATGATATATAAAAAACGAAAACAGCCAGTTCGAAGTTATATACTTATGAATTTATGATTTTGTATTTTTACTAAAACGCACCATTTTGTGGGTTAACACTCACGCATTTTGCCAGATTTTTTTACAGAACCAAAAATTGACGTTTCTTATTTATTAGCTTGAGAATATTGTATTATGATATATCAAAAAAGAAAACGACCAGTTCGAGGTTATATACTTATAATTTTATGATTTTGTATTTTTTCTAGAACGGGCAATTTTGTGGGTTAACACTCAAGCATTTTGCCAGATTTTTTTACATAACCAAAAATTGAAGTTTCTTGTTTATTAGCTTTAGAATATTATATTATGATATATGAAAAAAGAATTCGGCCAGTTCGAGGGTATATTCTTATGATTTTATGATTTTGTATTTTATTCGAAAACGAGGAATTTTTGGGTTAACACTCACGCATTTTACTAGATTTTTATACATAACCGAAAATTGACGTTTCGTATTTTTAGCTTGAGAATATTGTATTATGATATATCAAAAAATACAACGGCCAGTTCGAGGTTATATACTTATGATTTTATTATTTTATATTTTTTCGACACCGAGCAATTTTGTGGGTTAACACTCAGGACTTTTGCCAGATTTTTTTTACAGATTCAAATGTTGACGTTTTTTGTTTATTAGCTTTAGAATATTGTATTATGATATATAAAAAACGAAAACAGCCAGTTCGAGGTTATATACTTATTAATTTATGATTTTGTATTTTTACTAAAACGCACCATTTTGTGGGTTAACACTCACGTATTTTGCCAGATTTTTTTTATAGAACAAAAAATTGACGTTTCTTGTTTATTAGCTTGAGAATATTGTATTATGATATATCAAAAAAGAAAACAGCCAATTCGAGGCTATATACTTATGATTTTATGATTTTGTATTTTTTCTAAAACGAGCAATTTTGTGGGTTAACACTCAAGCATTTTGCCTGATTTTTTTTACATAACCAAAATTGAAGTTTCTTGTTTATTAGCTTTAGAATATTATATTATGATATATGAAAAAAGAAATCGGCCAGTTCGAGGGTATATTCTTATGATTTTATGATTTTGTATTTTATTCGAAAACGAGGAATTTTGTGGGTTAACACACTCACGCATTTTACCAGATTTTTATACATAACCAAAAATTGACGTTTCGTATTTTTAGCTTGAGAATATTGTATTATGATATATCAAAAAATACAAAGGCCAGTTCGAGGTTATATACTTATGATTTTATCATTTTATATTTTTTCGACACCGAGCAATTTTGTGGGTTAACACTCACGCATTTTGCCAGATTTTTTTTACAGATTCAAATATTGACGTTTTTTGTTTATTAGCTTTAGAATATTGTATTATGATATCTAAAAAACGAAAACAGCTAGTTCGAGGTTATATACTTATGAATTTATGATTTTGTATTTTTACTAAAACGCACCATTTTTTGGGTTAACACTCACGCATTTTGCCAGATTTTTTTACAGAACCAAAAATTGACGTTTCTTGTTTATTAGCTTGAGAATATTGTATTATGATATATAAAAAAAGAAAACGGCCAGTTCGAGGTTATATACTTATAATTTTATGATTTTGTATTTTTTCTAAAACGAGCAATTTTGTGGGTTAACACTCAAGCATTTTGCCAGATTTTTTTTACATAACCAAAATTGAAGTTTCTTGTTTATTAGCTTTAGAATATTATATTATGATATATGAAAAAAGAAATCGGCCAGTTCGAGGGTATATTCTTATGATTTTATGACTTTGTATTTTATTCGAAAACGAGGAATTTTGTGGGTTAACACTCACGCATTTTACCAGATTTTTATACATAACCGAAAATTGACGTTTCGTATTTTTAGCTTGAGAATATTGTATTATGATATATCAAAAAATACAACGGCCAGTTCGAGGTTATATACTTATCATTTTATCATTTTATATTTTTTCGACACCGAGCAATTTTGTGGGTTAACACTCACGCATTTTGCCAGATTTTTTTTACAGATTCAAATATTGACGTTTTTTGTTTATTAGCTTTAGAATATGGTATTATGATATATAAAAAACGAAAACAGCCAGTTCGAAGTTATATACTTATTAATTTATGATTTTGTATTTTTACTAAAACGCACCATTTTGTGGGTTAACACTCACGCATTTTGCCAGATTTTTTTACAGAACCAAAAATTGACGTTTCTTATTTATTAGCTTGAGAATATTGTATTATGATATATCAAAAAAGAAAACGGCCAGTTCGAGGCTATATACTTATAATTTTATGATTTTGTATTTTTTCTAGAACGGGCAATTTTGTTGGTTAACACTCAAGCATTTTGCCAGATTTTTTTACATAACCAAAAATTGAAGTTTCTTGTTTATTAGCTTTAGAATATTATATTATGATATATGAAAAAAGAATTCGGTCAGTTCGAGGGTATATTCTTATGATTTTATGATTTTGTATTTTATTCGAAAACGAGGAATTTTTGGGTTAACACTCACGCATTTTACCAGATTTTTATACATAACCGAAAATTGACGTTTCGTATTTTTAGCTTGAGAATATTGTATTATGATATATCAAAAAATACAACGGCCAGTTCGAGGTTATATACTTATGATTTTATCATTTTATATTTTTTCGACACCGAGCAATTTTGTGGGTTAACACTCAGGACTTTTGCCAGATTTTTTTTACAGATTCAAATGTTGACGTTTTTTGTTTATTAGCTTTAGAATATTGTATTATGATATATAAAAAACGAAAACAGCCAGTTCGAGGTTATATACTTATTAATTTATGATTTTGTATTTTTACTAAAACGCACCATTTTGTGGGTTAACACTCACGTATTTTGCCATATTTTTTTTATAGAACAAAAAATTGACGTTTCTTGTTTATTAGCTTGAGAATATTGTATTATGATATATCAAAAAAGAAAACAGCCAATTCGAGGCTATATACTTATGATTTTATGATTTTGTATTTTTTCTAAAACGAGCAATTTTGTGGGTTAACACTCAAGCATTTTGCCAGATTTTTTTTACATAACCAAAATTGAAGTTTCTTGTTTATTAGCTTTAGAATATTATATTATGATATATGAAAAAAGAAATCGGCCAGTTCGAGGGTATATTCTTATGATTTTATGATTTTGTATTTTATTCGAAAACGAGGAATTTTGTGGGTTAACACTCACGCATTTTACCAGATTTTTATACATAACCAAAAATTGACGTTTCGTATTTTTAGCTTGAGAATATTGTATTATGATATATCAAAAAATACAACCTCCAGTTCGAGGTTATATACTTATGATTTTATCATTTTATATTTTTTCGACACCGAGCAATTTTGTGGGTTAACACTCACGCATTTTGCCAGATTTTTTTTACAGATTCAAATATTGACGTTTTTTGTTTATTAGCTTTAGAATATGGTATTATGATATATAAAAAACGAAAACAGCCAGTTCGAAGTTATATACTTATGAATTTATGATTTTGTATTTTTACTAAAACTCACCATTTTGTGGGTTAACACTCACGCATTTTGCCAGATTTTTTTACAGAACCAAAAATTGACGTTTCTTATTTATTAGCATGAGAATATTGTATTATGATATATCAAAAAAGAAAACGGCCAGTTCGAGGTTATATACTTATAATTTTATGATTTTGTATTTTTTCTAGAACGGGCAATTTTGTGGGTTAACACTCAAGCATTTTGCCAGATTTTTTTACATAATCAAAAATTGAAGTTTCTTGTTTATTAGCTTTAGAATATTATATTATGATATATGAAAAAAGAATTCGGCCAGTTCGAGGGTATATTCTTATGATTTTATGATTTTGTATTTTATTCGAAAACGAGGAATTTTTGGGTTAACACTCACGCATTTTACCAGATTTTTATACATAACCGAAAATTGACGTTTCGTATTTTTAGCTTGAGAATATTGTATTATGATATATCAAAAAATACAAAGGCCAGTTCGAGGTTATATACTTATGATTTTATCATTTTATATTTTTTCGAAACCGAGCAATTTTGTGGGTTAACACTCACGCATTTTGCCAGATTTTTTTTACAGATTCAAATGTTGACGTTTTTTGTTTATTAGCTTTAGAATATTGTATTATGATATATAAAAAACGAAAACAGCCAGTTCGAGGTTATATACTTATTAATTTATGATTTTGTATTTTTACTAAAACGCACCATTTTGTGGGTTAACACTCACGCATTTTGCCAGATTTTTTTTATAGAACAAAAAATTGACGTTTCTTGTTTATTAGCTTGAGAATATTGTATTATGATATATAAAAAAAGAAAACGGCCAGTTCGAGGTTATATACTTATGATTTTATGATTTTGTATTTTTTCTAAAACGAGCAATTTTGTGGGTTAACACTCAAGCATTTTGCCAGATTTTTTTTACATAACCAAAATTGAAGTTTCTTGTTTATTAGCTTTCGAATATTATATTATGATATATGAAAAAAGAAATCGGCCAGTTCGAGGGTATATTCTTATGATTTTATGATTTTGTATTTTATTCGAAAACGAGGAATTTTGTGGGTTAACACACTCACGCATTTTACCAGATTTTTATACATAACCAAAAATTGACGTTTCGTATTTTTAGCTTGAGAATATTGTATTATGATATATCAAAAAATACAAAGGCCAGTTCGAGGTTATATACTTATGATTTTATCATTTTATATTTTTTCGACACCGAGCAATTTTGTGGGTTAACACTCACGCATTTTGCCAGATTTTTTTTACAGATTCAAATATTGACGTTTTTTGTTTATTAGCTTTAGAATATGGTATTATGATATCTAAAAAACGAAAACAGCCAGTTCGAAGTTATATACTTATGAATTTATGATTTTGTATTTTTACTAAAACGCACCATTTTGTGGGTTAACACTCACGCATTTTGCCAGATTTTTTTACAGAACCAAAAATTGACGTTTTTTGTTTATTAGCTTGAGAATATTGTATTATGATATATAAAAAAAGAAAACGGCCAGTTCGAGGTTATATACTTATGATTTTATGATTTTGTATTTTTTCTAGAACGGGCAATTTTGTGGGTTAACACTCAAGCATTTTGCCAGATTTTTTTTACATAACCAAAATTGAAGTTTCTTGTTTATTAGCTTTAGAATATTATATTATGATATATGAAAAAAGAAATCGGCCAGTTCGAGGGTATATTCTTATGATTTTATGATTTTGTATTTTATTCGAAAACGAGGAATTTTGTGGGTTAACACACTCACGCATTTTACCAGATTTTTATACACAACCAAAAATTGACGTTTCGTATTTTTAGCTTGAGAATATTGTATTATGATATATCAAAAAATACAACGGCCAGTTCGAGGTTATATACTTATGATTTTATCATTTTATATTTTTTCGACACCGAGCAATTTTGTGGGTTAACACTCAGGACTTTTGCCAGATTTTTTTTACAGATTCAAATGTTGACGTTTCTTGTTTATTAGCTTTAGAATATTGTATTATGATATATAAAAAACGAAAACAGCCAGTTCGAGGTTATATACTTATGAATTTATGATTTTGTATTTTTACTAAAACTCACCATTTTGTGGGTTAACACTCACGTATTTTGCCAGATTTTTTTTATAGAACAAAAAATTGACGTTTCTTGTTTATTAGCTTGAGAATATTGTATTATGATATATCAAAAAAGAAAACAGCCAATTCGAGGCTATATACTTATGATTTTATGATTTTGTATTTTTTCTAAAACGAGCAATTTTGTGGGTTAACACTCAAGCATTTTGCCTGATTTTTTTTACATAACCAAAATTGAAGTTTCTTGTTTATTAGCTTTAGAATATTATATTATGATATATGAAAAAAGAAATCGGCCAGTTCGAGGGTATATTCTTATGATTTTATGATTTTGTATTTTATTCGAAAACGAGGAATTTTGTGGGTTAACACACTCACGCATTTTACCAGATTTTTATACAAAACCAAAAATTGACGTTTCGTATTTTTAGCTTGAGAATATTGTATTATGATATATCAAAAAATACAAAGGCCAGTTCGAGGTTATATACTTATGATTTTATCATTTTATATTTTTTCGACACCGAGCAATTTTGTGGGTTAACACTCACGCATTTTGCCAGATTTTTTTTACAGATTCAAATATTGACGTTTTTTGTTTATTAGCTTTAGAATATTGTATTATGATATCTAAAAAACGAAAACAGCCAGTTCGAGGTTATATACTTATGAATTTATGATTTTGTATTTTTACTAAAACGCACCATTTTTTGGGTTAACACTCACGCATTTTGCCAGATTTTTTTTATAGAACAAAAAATTGACGTTTCTTGTTTATTAGCTTGAGAATATTGTATTATGATATATAAAAAAAGAAAACGGCCAGTTCGAGGTTATATACTTATGATTTTATGATTTTGTATTTTTTCTAAAACGAGCAATTTTGTGGGTTAACACTCAAGCATTTTGCCAGATTTTTTTTACATAACCAAAATTGAAGTTTCTTGTTTATTAGCTTTAGAATATTATATTATGATATATGAAAAAAGAAATCGGCCAGTTCGAGGGTATATTCTTATGATTTTATGATTTTGTATTTTATTCGAAAACGAGGAATTTTGTGGGTTAACACACTCACGCATTTTACCAGATTTTTATACACAACCAAAAATTGACGTTTCGTATTTTTAGCTTGAGAATATTGTATTATGATATATCAAAAAATACAAAGGCCAGTTCGAGGTTATATACTTATGATTTTATCATTTTATATTTTTTCGACACCGAGCAATTTTGTGGGTTAACACTCACGCATTTTGCCAGATTTTTTTTACAGATTCAAATATTGACGTTTTTTGTTTATTAGCTTTAGAATATTGTATTATGATATCTAAAAAACGAAAACAGCCAGTTCGAGGTTATATACTTATGAATTTATGATTTTGTATTTTTACTAAAACGCACCATTTTTTGGGTTAACACTCACGCATTTTGCCAGATTTTTTTACAGAACCAAAAATTGACGTTTCTTGTTTATTAGCTTGAGAATATTGTATTATGATATATAAAAAAAGAAAACGGCCAGTTCGAGGTTATATACTTATGATTTTATGATTTTGTATTTTTTCTAAAACGAGCAATTTTGTGGGTTAACACTCAAGCATTTTGCCAGATTTTTTTTACATAACCAAAATTGAAGTTTCTTGTTTATTAGCTTTAGAATATTATATTATGATATATGAAAAAAGAAATCGGCCAGTTCGAGGGTATATTCTTATGATTTTATGATTTTGTATTTTATTCGAAAACGAGGAATTTTGTGGGTTAACACACTCACGCATTTTACCAGATTTTTATACAAAACCAAAAATTGACGTTTCGTATTTTTAGCTTGAGAATATTGTATTATGATATATCAAAAAATACAAAGGCCAGTTCGAGGTTATATACTTATGATTTTATCATTTTATATTTTTTCGACACCGAGCAATTTTGTGGGTTAACACTCACGCATTTTGCCAGATTTTTTTACAGATTCAAATATTGACGTTTTTTGTTTATTAGCTTTAGAATATTGTATTATGATATCTAAAAAACGAAAACAGCCAGTTCGAGGTTATATACTTATGAATTTATGATTTTGTATTTTTACTAAAACGCACCATTTTTTGGGTTAACACTCACGCATTTTGCCAGATTTTTTTTATAGAACAAAAAATTGACGTTTCTTGTTTATTAGCTTGAGAATATTGTATTATGATATATAAAAAAAGAAAACGGCCAGTTCGAGGTTATATACTTATGATTTTATGATTTTGTATTTTTTCTAAAACGAGCAATTTTGTGGGTTAACACTCAAGCATTTTGCCAGATTTTTTTTACATAACCAAAATTGAAGTTTCTTGTTTATTAGCTTTAGAATATTATATTATGATATATGAAAAAAGAAATCGGCCAGTTCGAGGGTATATTCTTATGATTTTATGATTTTGTATTTTATTCGAAAACGAGGAATTTTGTGGGTTAACACACTCACGCATTTTACCAGATTTTTATACACAACCAAAAATTGACGTTTCGTATTTTTAGCTTGAGAATATTGTATTATGATATATCAAAAAATACAAAGGCCAGTTCGAGGTTATATACTTATGATTTTATCATTTTATATTTTTTCGACACCGAGCAATTTTGTGGGTTAACACTCACGCATTTTGCCAGATTTTTTTTACAGATTCAAATATTGACGTTTTTTGTTTATTAGCTTTAGAATATTGTATTATGATATCTAAAAAACGAAAACAGCCAGTTCGAGGTTATATACTTATGAATTTATGATTTTGTATTTTTACTAAAACGCACCATTTTTTGGGTTAACACTCACGCATTTTGCCAGATTTCTTTACAGAACCAAAAATTGACGTTTCTTGTTTATTAGCTTGAGAATATTGTATTATGATATATAAAAAAAGAAAACGGCCAGTTCGAGGTTATATACTTATGATTTTATGATTTTGTATTTTTTCTAAAACGAGCAATTTTGTGGGTTAACACTCAAGCATTTTGCCAGATTTTTTTTACATAACCAAAATTGAAGTTTCTTGTTTATTAGCTTTAGAATATTATATTATGATATATGAAAAAAGAAATCGGCCAGTTCGAGGGTATATTCTTATGATTTTATGATTTTGTATTTTATTCGAAAACGAGGAATTTTGTGGGTTAACACACTCACGCATTTTACCAGATTTTTATACACAACCAAAAATTGACGTTTCGTATTTTTAGCTTGAGAATATTGTATTATGATATATCAAAAAATACAAAGGCCAGTTCGAGGTTATATACTTATGATTTTATTATTTTATATTTTTTCGACACCGAGCAATTTTGTGGGTTAACACTCACGCATTTTGCCAGATTTTTTTTACAGATTCAAATATTGACGTTTCTTGTTTATTAGCTTTAGAATATTGTATTATGATATATAAAAAACGAAAACAGCCAGTTCGAGGTTATATACTTATGAATTTATGATTTTGTATTTTTACTAAAACGCACCATTTTGTGGGTTAACACTCACGCATTTTGCCAGATTTTTTTACAGAACCAAAAATTGACGTTTCTTATTTATTAGCTTGAGAATATTGTATTATGATATATCATAAAAGAAAACGGCCAGTTCGAGGTTATATACTTATGATTTTATGTTTTTGTATTTTTTCTAAAACGAGCAATTTTGTAGGTTAACACTCAAGCATTTTGCCAGATTTTTTTACATAACCAAAATTGAAGTTTCTTGTTTATTAGCTTTAAAATATTATATTATGATATATGAAAAAAGAAATCGGCCAGTTCGAGGGTATATTCTTATGATTTTATGATTTTGTATTTTATTCGAAAACGAGGAATTTTGTGGGTTAACACTCACGCATTTTACCAGATTTTTATACATAACCAAAAATTGACGTTTCGTATTTTTAGCTTGAGAATATTGTATTATGATATATCAAAAAATACAACGGCCAGTTCGAGGTTATATACTTATGATTTTATCATTTTATATTTTTTCGACACCGAGCAATTTTGTGGGTTAACACTCAGGCATTTTGCCAGATTTTTTTACAGATTCAAATATTGACGTTTTTTGTTTATTAGCTTTAGAATATTGTATTATGATATATAAAAAACGAAAACAGCCAGTTCGAGGTTATATACTTATTAATTTATGATTTTGTATTTTTACTAAAACGCACCATTTTGTGGGTTAACACTCACGCATTTTGCCAGATTTTTTTACAGAACCAAATATTGACGTTACTTGTTTATTAGGTTGAGAATATTGTATTATGATATATCAAAAAAGAAAACGGCCAGTTCAAGGTTATATACTTATGATTTTATGATTTTGTATTTTTTCTAAAACGAGCAATTTTGTGGGTTAACACTCAAGCATTTTGCCAGATTTTTTTTACATAACCAAAATTGAAGTTTCTTGTTTATTAGCTTTAGAATATTATATTATGATATATGAAAAAAGAATTCGCCCAGTTCGAGGGTATATTCTTATGATTTTATGATTTTGTATTTTATTCGAAAACGAGGAATTTTTAGGTTAACACTCACGCATTTTACCAGATTTTTATACATAACCGAAAATTGACGTTTCGTATTTTTAGCTTGAGAATATTGTATTATGATATATCAAAAAATACAACGGCCAGTTCGAGGTTATATACTTATGATTTTATCATTTTATATTTTTTCGACACCGAGCAATTTTGTGGGTTAACACTCAGGACTTTTGCCAGATTTTTTTTACAGATTCAAATGTTGACGTTTTTTGTTTATTAGCTTTAGAATATTGTATTATGATATATAAAAAACGAAAACAGCCAGTTCGAGGTTATATACTTATTAATTTATGATTTTGTATTTTTACTAAAACGCACCATTTTGTGGGTTAACACTCACGTATTTTGCCAGATTTTTTTATAGAACAAAAAATTGACGTTTCTTGTTTATTAGCTTGAGAATATTGTATTATGATATATCAAAAAAGAAAACAGCCAAATCGAGGCTATATACTTATGATTTTATGATTTTGTATTTTTTCTAAAACGAGCAATTTTGTGGGTTAACACTCAAGCATTTTGCCTGATTTTTTTTATATAACCAAAATTGAAGTTTCTTGTTTATTAGCTTTAGAATATTATATTATGATATATGAAAAAAGAAATCGGCCAGTTCGAGGGTATATTCTTATGATTTTATGATTTTGTATTTTATTCGAAAACGAGGAATTTTGTGGGTTAACACACTCACGCATTTTACCAGATTTTTATACATAACCAAAAATTGACGTTTCGTATTTTTAGCTTGAGAATATTGTATTATGATATATCAAAAAATACAAAGGCCAGTTCGAGGTTATATACTTATGATTTTATCATTTTATATTTTTTCGAAACCGAGCAATTTTGTGGGTTAACACTCACGCATTTTGCCAGATTTTTTTTACAGATTCAAATATTGACGTTTTTTGTTTATTAGCTTTAGAATATTGTATTATGATATCTAAAAAACGAAAACAGCCAGTTCGAGGTTATATACTTATGAATTTATGATTTTGTATTTTTACTAAAACGCACCATTTTTTGGGTTAACACTCACGCATTTTGCCAGATTTTTTTTATAGAACAAAAAATTGACGTTTCTTGTTTATTAGCTTGAGAATATTGTATTATGATATATAAAAAAAGAAAACGGCCAGTTCGAGGTTATATACTTATGATTTTATGATTTTGTATTTTTTCTAAAACGAGCAATTTTGTGGGTTAACACTCAAGCATTTTGCCAGATTTTTTTTACATAACCAAAATTGAAGTTTCTTGTTTATTAGCTTTAGAATATTATATTATGATATATGAAAAAAGAAATCGGCCAGTTCGAGGGTATATTCTTATGATTTTATGATTTTGTATTTTATTCGAAAACGAGAAATTTTGTGGGTTAACACTCACGCATTTTACCAGATTTTTATACATAACCAAAAATTGACGTTTCGTATTTTTAGCTTGAGAATATTGTATTATGATATATCAAAAAATACAACCTCCAGTTCGAGGTTATATACTTATGATTTTATCATTTTATATTTTTTCGACACCGAGCAATTTTGTGGGTTAACACTCACGCATTTTGCCAGATTTTTTTTACAGATTCAAATATTGACGTTTTTTGTTTATTAGCTTTAGAATATGGTATTATGATATATAAAAAACGAAAACAGCCAGTTTGAAGTTATATACTTATGAATTTATGATTTTGTATTTTTACTAAAACGCACCATTTTGTGGGTTAACACTCACGCATTTTGCCAGATTTTTTTACAGAACCAAAAATTGACGTTTCTTATTTATTAGCTTGAGAATATTGTATTATGATATATCAAAAAAGAAAACGGCCAGTTCGAGGTTATATACTTATAATTTTATGATTTTGTATTTTTTCTAGAACGGGCAATTTTGTGGGTTAACACTCAAGCATTTTGCCAGATTTTTTTACATAACCAAAAATTGAAGTTTCTTGTTTATTAGCTTTAGAATATTATATTATGATATATGAAAAAAGAATTCGGTCAGTTCGAGGGTATATTCTTATGATTTTATGATTTTGTATTTTATTCGAAAACGAGGAATTTTTGGGTTAACACTCACGCATTTTACCAGATTTTTATACATAACCGAAAATTGACGTTTCGTATTTTTAGCTTGAGAATATTGTATTATGATATATCAAAAAATACAACGGCCAGTTCGAGGTTATATACTTATGATTTTATCATTTTATATTTTTTCGACACCGAGCAATTTTGTGGGTTAACACTCAGGACTTTTGCCAGATTTTTTTTACAGATTCAAATGTTGACGTTTTTTGTTTATTAGCTTTAGAATATTGTATTATGATATATAAAAAACGAAAACAGCCAGTTCGAGGTTATATACTTATTAATTTATGATTTTGTATTTTTACTAAAACGCACCATTTTGTGGGTTAACACTCACGTATTTTGCCATATTTTTTTTATAGAACAAAAAATTGACGTTTCTTGTTTATTAGCTTGAGAATATTGTATTATGATATATCAAAAAAGAAAACAGCCAATTCGAGGCTATATACTTATGATTTTATGATTTTGTATTTTTTCTAAAACGAGCAATTTTGTGGGTTAACACTCAAGCATTTTGCCAGATTTTTTTTACATAACCAAAATTGAAGTTTCTTGTTTATTAGCTTTAGAATATTATATTATGATATATGAAAAAAGAAATCGGCCAGTTCGAGGGTATATTCTTATGATTTTATGATTTTGTATTTTATTCGAAAACGAGGAATTTTGTGGGTTAACACTCACGCATTTTACCAGATTTTTATACATAACCAAAAATTGACGTTTCGTATTTTTAGCTTGAGAATATTGTATTATGATATATCAAAAAATACAACCTCCAGTTCGAGGTTATATACTTATGATTTTATCATTTTATATTTTTTCGACACCGAGCAATTTTGTGGGTTAACACTCACGCATTTTGCCAGATTTTTTTTACAGATTCAAATATTGACGTTTTTTGTTTATTAGCTTTAGAATATGGTATTATGATATATAAAAAACGAAAACAGCCAGTTCGAAGTTATATACTTATGAATTTATGATTTTGTATTTTTACTAAAACTCACCATTTTGTGGGTTAACACTCACGCATTTTGCCAGATTTTTTTACAGAACCAAAAATTGACGTTTCTTATTTATTAGCATGAGAATATTGTATTATGGTATATCAAAAAAGAAAACGGCCAGTTCGAGGTTATATACTTATAATTTTATGATTTTGTATTTTTTCTAGAACGGGCAATTTTGTGGGTTAACACTCAAGCATTTTGCCAGATTTTTTTACATAATTAAAAATTGAAGTTTCTTGTTTATTAGCTTTAGAATATTATATTATGATATATGAAAAAAGAATTCGGCCAGTTCGAGGGTATATTCTTATGATTTTATGATTTTGTATTTTATTCGAAAACGAGGAATTTTTGGGTTAACACTCACGCATTTTACCAGATTTTTATACATAACCGAAAATTGACGTTTCGTATTTTTAGCTTGAGAATATTGTATTATGATATATCAAAAAATACAACGGCCAGTTCGAGGTTATATACTTATGATTTTATCATTTTATATTTTTTCGACACCGAGCAATTTTGTGGGTTAACACTCAGGACTTTTGCCAGATTTTTTTTACAGATTCAAATGTTGACGTTTTTTGTTTATTAGCTTTAGAATATTGTATTATGATATATAAAAAACGAAAACAGCCAGTTCGAGGTTATATACTTATTAATTTATGATTTTGTATTTTTACTAAAACGCACCATTTTGTGGGTTAACACTCACGTATTTTGCCAGATTTTTTTTATAGAACAAAAAATTGACGTTTCTTGTTTATTAGCTTGAGAATATTGTATTATAATATATCAAAAAAGAAAACAGCCAATTCGAGGCTATATACTTATGATTTTATGATTTTGTATTTTTTCTAAAACGAGCAATTTTGTGGGTTAACACTCAAGCATTTTGCCTGATTTTTTTAGATAACCAAAATTGAAGTTTCTTGTTTATTAGCTTTAGAATATTATATTATGATATATGTAAAAAGAAATCGGCCAGTTCGAGGGTATATTCTTATGATTTTATGATTTTGTATTTTATTCGAAAACGAGGAATTTTGTGGGTTAACACACTCACGCATTTTACCAGATTTTTATACATAACCAAAAATTGACGTTTCGTATTTTTAGCTTGAGAATATTGTATTATGATATATCAAAAAATACAAAGGCCAGTTCGAGGTTATATACTTATGATTTTATCATTTTATATTTTTTCGAAACCGAGCAATTTTGTGGGTTAACACTCACGCATTTTGCCAGATTTTTTTTACAGATTCAAATATTGACTTTTTTTGTTTATTAGCTTTAGAATATTGTATTATGATATCTAAAAAACGAAAACAGCCAGTTCGAGGTTATATACTTATGAATTTATGATTTTGTATTTATACTAAAACGCACCATTTTTTGGGTTAACACTCACGCATTTTGCCAGATTTTTTTTATAGAACAAAAAATTGACGTTTCTTGTTTATTAGCTTGAGAATATTGTATTATGATATATAAAAAAAGAAAACGGCCAGTTCGAGGTTATATACTTATGATTTTATGATTTTGTATTTTTTCTAAAACGAGCAATTTTGTGGGTTAACACTCAAGCATTTTGCCAGATTTTTTTTACATAACCAAAATTGAAGTTTCTTGTTTATTAGCTTTCGAATATTATATTATGATATATGAAAAAAGAAATCGGCCAGTTCGAGGGTATATTCTTATGATTTTATGATTTTGTATTTTATTCGAAAACGAGGAATTTTGTGGGTTAACACACTCACGCATTTTACCAGATTTTTATACATAACCAAAAATTGACGTTTCGTATTTTTAGCTTGAGAATATTGTATTATGATATATCAAAAAATACAAAGGCCAGTTCGAGGTTATATACTTATGATTTTATCATTTTATATTTTTTCGACACCGAGCAATTTTGTGGGTTAACACTCACGCATTTTGCCAGATTTTTTTTACAGATTCAAATATTGACGTTTTTTGTTTATTAGCTTTAGAATATGGTATTATGATATCTAAAAAACGAAAACAGCCAGTTCGAAGTTATATACTTATGAATTTATGATTTTGTATTTTTACTAAAACGTACCATTTTGTGGGTTAACACTCACGCATTTTGCCAGATTTTTTTACAGAACCAAAAATTGACGTTTTTTGTTTATTAGCTTGAGAATATTGTATTATGATATATAAAAAAAGAAAACGGCCAGTTCGAGGTTATATACTTATGATTTTATGATTTTGTATTTTTTCTAGAACGGGCAATTTTGTGGGTTAACACTCAAGCATTTTGCCAGATTTTTTTTACATAACCAAAATTGAAGTTTCTTGTTTATTAGCTTTAGAATATTATATTATGATATATGAAAAAAGAAATCGGCCAGTTCGAGGGTATATTCTTATGATTTTATGATTTTGTATTTTATTCGAAAACGAGGAATTTTGTGGGTTAACACACTCACGCATTTTACCAGATTTTTATACACAACCAAAAATTGACGTTTCGTATTTTTAGCTTGAGAATATTGTATTATGATATATCAAAAAATACAACGGCCAGTTCGAGGTTATATACTTATGATTTTATCATTTTATATTTTTTCGACACCGAGCAATTTTGTGGGTTAACACTCAGGACTTTTGCCATAATTTTTTTTACAGATTCAAATGTTGACGTTTCTTGTTTATTAGCTTTAGAATATTGTATTATGATATATAAAAAACGAAAACAGCCAGTTCGAGGTTATATACTTATGAATTTATGATTTTGTATTTTTACTAAAACTCACCATTTTGTGGGTTAACACTCACGTATTTTGCCAGATTTTTTTTATAGAACAAAAAATTGACGTTTCTTGTTTATTAGCTTGAGAATATTGTATTATGATATATCAAAAAAGAAAACAGCCAATTCGAGGCTATATACTTATGATTTTATGATTTTGTATTTTTTCTAAAACGAGCAATTTTGTGGGTTAACACTCAAGCATTTTGCCTGATTTTTTTTACATAACCAAAATTGAAGTTTCTTGTTTATTAGCTTTAGAATATTATATTATGATATATGAAAAAAGAAATCGGCCAGTTCGAGGGTATATTCTTATGATTTTATGATTTTGTATTTTATTCGAAAACGAGGAATTTTGTGGGTTAACACACTCACGCATTTTACCAGATTTTTATACAAAACCAAAAATTGACGTTTCGTATTTTTAGCTTGAGAATATTGTATTATGATATATCAAAAAATACAAAGGCCAGTTCGAGGTTATATACTTATGATTTTATCATTTTATATTTTTTCGACACCGAGCAATTTTGTGGGTTAACACTCACGCATTTTGCCAGATTTTTTTTACAGATTCAAATATTGACGTTTTTTGTTTATTAGCTTTAGAATATTGTATTATGATATCTAAAAAACGAAAACAGCCAGTTCGAGGTTATATACTTATGAATTTATGATTTTGTATTTTTACTAAAACGCACCATTTTTTGGGTTAACACTCACGCATTTTGCCAGATTTTTTTTATAGAACAAAAAATTGACGTTTCTTGTTTATTAGCTTGAGAATATTGTATTATGATATATAAAAAAAGAAAACGGCCAGTTCGAGGTTATATACTTATGATTTTATGATTTTGTATTTTTTCTAAAACGAGCAATTTTGTGGGTTAACACTCAAGCATTTTGCCAGATTTTTTTTACATAACCAAAATTGAAGTTTCTTGTTTATTAGCTTTAGAATATTATATTATGATATATGAAAAAAGAAATCGGCCAGTTCGAGGGTATATTCTTATGATTTTATGATTTTGTATTTTATTCGAAAACGAGGAATTTTGTGGGTTAACACACTCACGCATTTTACCAGATTTTTATACACAACCAAAAATTGACGTTTCGTATTTTTAGCTTGAGAATATTGTATTATGATATATCAAAAAATACAAAGGCCAGTTCGAGGTTATATACTTATGATTTTATCATTTTATATTTTTTCGACACCGAGCAATTTTGTGGGTTAACACTCACGCATTTTGCCAGATTTTTTTTACAGATTCAAATATTGACGTTTTTTGTTTATTAGCTTTAGAATATTGTATTATGATATCTAAAAAACGAAAACAGCCAGTTCGAGGTTATATACTTATGAATTTATGATTTTGTATTTTTACTAAAACGCACCATTTTTTGGGTTAACACTCACGCATTTTGCCAGATTTTTTTACAGAACCAAAAATTGACGTTTCTTGTTTATTAGCTTGAGAATATTGTATTATGATATATAAAAAAAGAAAACGGCCAGTTCGAGGTTATATACTTATGATTTTATGATTTTGTATTTTTTCTAAAACGAGCAATTTTGTGGGTTAACACTCAAGCATTTTGCCAGATTTTTTTTACATAACCAAAATTGAAGTTTCTTGTTTATTAGCTTTAGAATATTATATTATGATATATGAAAAAAGAAATCGGCCAGTTCGAGGGTATATTCTTATGATTTTATGATTTTGTATTTTATTCGAAAACGAGGAATTTTGTGGGTTAACACACTCACGCATTTTACCAGATTTTTATACACAACCAAAAATTGACGTTTCGTATTTTTAGCTTGAGAATATTGTATTATGATATATCAAAAAATACAAAGGCCAGTTCGAGGTTATATACTTATGATTTTATTATTTTATATTTTTTCGACACCGAGCAATTTTGTGGGTTAACACTCACGCATTTTGCCAGATTTTTTTTACAGATTCAAATATTGACGTTTCTTGTTTATTAGCTTTAGAATATTGTATTATGATATATAAAAAACGAAAACAGCCAGTTCGAGGTTATATACTTATGAATTTATGATTTTGTATTTTTACTAAAACGCACCATTTTGTGGGTTAACACTCACGCATTTTGCCAGATTTTTTTACAGAACCAAAAATTGACGTTTCTTATTTATTAGCTTGAGAATATTGTATTATGATATATCATAAAAGAAAACGGCCAGTTCGAGGTTATATACTTATGATTTTATGTTTTTGTATTTTTTCTAAAACGAGCAATTTTGTAGGTTAACACTCAAGCATTTTGCCAGATTTTTTTTACATAACCAAAATTGAAGTTTCTTGTTTATTAGCTTTAGAATATTATATTATGATATATGAAAAAAGAAATCGGCCAGTTCGAGGGTATATTCTTATGATTTTATGATTTTGTATTTTATTCGAAAACGAGGAATTTTGTGGGTTAACACTCACGCATTTTACCAGATTTTTATACATAACCAAAAATTGACGTTTCGTATTTTTAGCTTGAGAATATTGTATTATGATATATCAAAAAATACAACGGCCAGTTCGAGGTTATATACTTATGATTTTATCATTTTATATTTTTTCGACACCGAGCAATTTTGTGGGTTAACACTCAGGCATTTTGCCAGATTTTTTTACAGATTCAAATATTGACGTTTTTTGTTTATTAGCTTTAGAATATTGTATTATGATATATAAAAAACGAAAACAGCCAGTTCGAGGTTATATACTTATTAATTTATGATTTTGTATTTTTACTAAAACGCACCATTTTGTGGGTTAACACTCACGCATTTTGCCAGATTTTTTTACAGAACCAAATATTGACGTTACTTGTTTATTAGGTTGAGAATATTGTATTATGATATATCAAAAAAGAAAACGGCCAGTTCAAGGTTATATACTTATGATTTTATGATTTTGTATTTTTTCTAAAACGAGCAATTTTGTGGGTTAACACTCAAGCATTTTGCCAGATTTTTTTTACATAACCAAAATTGAAGTTTCTTGTTTATTAGCTTTAGAATATTATATTATGATATATGAAAAAAGAATTCGCCCAGTTCGAGGGTATATTCTTATGATTTTATGATTTTGTATTTTATTCGAAAACGAGGAATTTTTAGGTTAACACTCACGCATTTTACCAGATTTTTATACATAACCGAAAATTGACGTTTCGTATTTTTAGCTTGAGAATATTGTATTATGATATATCAAAAAATACAACGGCCAGTTCGAGGTTATATACTTATGATTTTATCATTTTATATTTTTTCGACACCGAGCAATTTTGTGGGTTAACACTCAGGACTTTTGCCAGATTTTTTTTACAGATTCAAATGTTGACGTTTTTTGTTTATTAGCTTTAGAATATTGTATTATGATATATAAAAAACGAAAACAGCCAGTTCGAGGTTATATACTTATTAATTTATGATTTTGTATTTTTACTAAAACGCACCATTTTGTGGGTTAACACTCACGTATTTTGCCAGATTTTTTTATAGAACAAAAAATTGACGTTTCTTGTTTATTAGCTTGAGAATATTGTATTATGATATATCAAAAAAGAAAACAGCCAAATCGAGGCTATATACTTATGATTTTATGATTTTGTATTTTTTCTAAAACGAGCAATTTTGTGGGTTAACACTCAAGCATTTTGCCTGATTTTTTTTATATAACCAAAATTGAAGTTTCTTGTTTATTAGCTTTAGAATATTATATTATGATATATGAAAAAAGAAATCGGCCAGTTCGAGGGTATATTCTTATGATTTTATGATTTTGTATTTTATTCGAAAACGAGGAATTTTGTGGGTTAACACACTCACGCATTTTACCAGATTTTTATACATAACCAAAAATTGACGTTTCGTATTTTTAGCTTGAGAATATTGTATTATGATATATCAAAAAATACAAAGGCCAGTTCGAGGTTATATACTTATGATTTTATCATTTTATATTTTTTCGAAACCGAGCAATTTTGTGGGTTAACACTCACGCATTTTGCCAGATTTTTTTTACAGATTCAAATATTGACGTTTTTTGTTTATTAGCTTTAGAATATTGTATTATGATATCTAAAAAACGAAAACAGCCAGTTCGAGGTTATATACTTATGAATTTATGATTTTGTATTTTTACTAAAACGCACCATTTTTTGGGTTAACACTCACGCATTTTGCCAGATTTTTTTTATAGAACAAAAAATTGACGTTTCTTGTTTATTAGCTTGAGAATATTGTATTATGATATATAAAAAAAGAAAACGGCCAGTTCGAGGTTATATACTTATGATTTTATGATTTTGTATTTTTTCTAAAACGAGCAATTTTGTGGGTTAACACTCAAGCATTTTGCCAGATTTTTTTTACATAACCAAAATTGAAGTTTCTTGTTTATTAGCTTTAGAATATTATATTATGATATATGAAAAAAGAAATCGGCCAGTTCGAGGGTATATTCTTATGATTTTATGATTTTGTATTTTATTCGAAAACGAGAAATTTTGTGGGTTAACACTCACGCATTTTACCAGATTTTTATACATAACCAAAAATTGACGTTTCGTATTTTTAGCTTGAGAATATTGTATTATGATATATCAAAAAATACAACCTCCAGTTCGAGGTTATATACTTATGATTTTATCATTTTATATTTTTTCGACACCGAGCAATTTTGTGGGTTAACACTCACGCATTTTGCCAGATTTTTTTTACAGATTCAAATATTGACGTTTTTTGTTTATTAGCTTTAGAATATGGTATTATGATATATAAAAAACGAAAACAGCCAGTTCGAAGTTATATACTTATGAATTTATGATTTTGTATTTTTACTAAAACTCACCATTTTGTGGGTTAACACTCACGCATTTTGCCAGATTTTTTTACAGAACCAAAAATTGACGTTTCTTATTTATTAGCATGAGAATATTGTATTATGATATATCAAAAAAGAAAACGGCCAGTTCGAGGTTATATACTTATAATTTTATGATTTTGTATTTTTTCTAGAACAGGCAATTTTGTGGGTTAACACTCAAGCATTTTGCCAGATTTTTTTACATAATCAAAAATTGAAGTTTCTTGTTTATTAGCTTTAGAATATTATATTATGATATATGAAAAAAGAATTCGGCCAGTTCGAGGGTATATTCTTATGATTTTATGATTTTGTATTTTATTCGAAAACGAGGAATTTTTGGGTTAACACTCACGCATTTTACCAGATTTTTATACATAACCGAAAATTGACGTTTCGTATTTTTAGCTTGAGAATATTGTATTATGATATATCAAAAAATACAACGGCCAGTTCGAGGTTATATACTTATGATTTTATCATTTTATATTTTTTCGACACCGAGCAATTTTGTGGGTTAACACTCAGGACTTTTGCCAGATTTTTTTTACAGATTCAAATGTTGACGTTTTTTGTTTATTAGCTTTAGAATATTGTATTATGATATATAAAAAACGAAAACAGCCAGTTCGAGGTTATATACTTATTAATTTATGATTTTGTATTTTTACTAAAACGCACCATTTTGTGGGTTAACACTCACGTATTTTGCCAGATTTTTTTTATAGAACAAAAAATTGACGTTTCTTGTTTATTAGCTTGAGAATATTGTATTATGATATATCAAAAAAGAAAACAGCCAATTCGAGGCTATATACTTATGATTTTATGATTTTGTATTTTTTCTAAAACGAGCAATTTTGTGGGTTAACACTCAAGCATTTTGCCTGATTTTTTTTACATAACCAAAATTGAAGTTTCTTGTTTATTAGCTTTAGAATATTATATTATGATATATGAAAAAAGAAATCGGCCAGTTCGAGGGTATATTCTTATGATTTTATGATTTTGTATTTTATTCGAAAACGAGGAATTTTGTGGGTTAACACACTCACGCATTTTACCAGATTTTTATACATAACCAAAAATTGACGTTTCGTATTTTTAGCTTGAGAATATTGTATTATGATATATCAAAAAATACAAAGGCCAGTTCGAGGTTATATACTTATGATTTTATCAATTTATATTTTTTCGTCCCCGAGCAATTTTGTGGGTTAACACTCACGCATTTTGCCAGATTTTTTTTACAGATTCAAATATTGACGTTTTTTGTTTATTAGCTTTAGAATATTGTATTATGATATCTAAAAAACGAAAACAGCCAGTTCGAGGTTATATACTTATGAATTTATGATTTTGTATTTTTACTAAAACGCACCATTTTTTGGGTTAACACTCACGCATTTTGCCAGATTTTTTTTATAGAACAAAAAATTGACGTTTCTTGTTTATTAGCTTGAGAATATTGTATTATGATATATAAAAAAAGAAAACGGCCAGTTCGAGGTTATATACTTATGATTTTATGATTTTGTATTTTTTCTAAAACGAGCAATTTTGTGGGTTAACACTCAAGCATTTTGCCAGATTTTTTTTACATAACCAAAATTGAAGTTTCTTGTTTATTAGCTTTAGAATATTATATTATGATATATGAAAAAAGAAATCGGCCAGTTCGAGGGTATATTCTTATGATTTTATGATTTTGTATTTTATTCGAAAACGAGGAATTTTGTGGGTTAACACACTCACGCATTTTACCAGATTTTTATACACAACCAAAAATTGACGTTTCGTATTTTTAGCTTGAGAATATTGTATTATGATATATCAAAAAATACAAAGGCCAGTTCGAGGTTATATACTTATGATTTTATCATTTTATATTTTTTCGACACCGAGCAATTTTGTGGGTTAACACTCACGCATTTTGCCAGATTTTTTTTACAGATTCAAATATTGACGTTTTTTGTTTATTAGCTTTAGAATATTGTATTATGATATCTAAAAAACGAAAACAGCCAGTTCGAGGTTATATACTTATGAATTTATGATTTTGTATTTTTACTAAAACGCACCATTTTTTGGGTTAACACTCACGCATTTTGCCAGATTTTTTTACAGAACCAAAAATTGACGTTTCTTGTTTATTAGCTTGAGAATATTGTATTATGATATATAAAAAAAGAAAACGGCCAGTTCGAGGTTATATACTTATGATTTTATGATTTTGTATTTTTTCTAAAACGAGCAATTTTGTGGGTTAACACTCAAGCATTTTGCCAGATTTTTTTTACATAACCAAAATTGAAGTTTCTTGTTTATTAGCTTTAGAATATTATATTATGATATATGAAAAAAGAAATCGGCCAGTTCGAGGGTATATTCTTATGATTTTATGATTTTGTATTTTATTCGAAAACGAGGAATTTTGTGGGTTAACACACTCACGCATTTTACCAGATTTTTATACACAACCAAAAATTGACGTTTCGTATTTTTAGCTTGAGAATATTGTATTATGATATATCAAAAAATACAAAGGCCAGTTCGAGGTTATATACTTATGATTTTATTATTTTATATTTTTTCGACACCGAGCAATTTTGTGGGTTAACACTCACGCATTTTGCCAGATTTTTTTTACAGATTCAAATATTGACGTTTCTTGTTTATTAGCTTTAGAATATTGTATTATGATATATAAAAAACGAAAACAGCCAATTCGAGGTTATATTTATGAATTTATGATTTTGTATTTTTACTAAAACGCACCATTTTGTGGGTTAACACTCACGCATTTTGCCAGATTTTTTTACAGAACCAAAAATTGACGTTTCTTATTTATTAGCTTGAGAATATTGTATTATGATATATCATAAAAGAAAATGGCCAGTTCGAGGTTATATACTTATGATTTTATGTTTTTGTATTTTTTCTAAAACGAGCAATTTTGTAGGTTAACACTCAAGCATTTTGCCAGATTTTTTTTACATAACCAAAATTGAAGTTTCTTGTTTATTAGCTTTAGAATATTATATTATGATATATGAAAAAAGAAATCGGCCAGTTCGAGGGTATATTCTTATGATTTTATGATTTTGTATTTTATTCGAAAACGAGGAATTTTGTGGGTTAACACTCACGCATTTTACCAGATTTTTATACATAACCAAAAATTGACGTTTCGTATTTTTAGCTTGAGAATATTGTATTATGATATATCAAAAAATACAACGGCCAGTTCGAGGTTATATACTTATGATTTTATCATTTTATATTTTTTCGACACCGAGCAATTTTGTGGGTTAACACTCAGGCATTTTGCCAGATTTTTTTACAGATTCAAATATTGACGTTTTTTGTTTATTAGCTTTAGAATATTGTATTATGATATATAAAAAACGAAAACAGCCAGTTCGAGGTTATATACTTATTAATTTATGATTTTGTATTTTTACTAAAACGCACCATTTTGTGGGTTAACACTCACGCATTTTGCCAGATTTTTTTACAGAACCAAATATTGACGTTACTTGTTTATTAGCTTGAGAATATTGTATTATGATATATCAAAAAAGAAAACGGCCAGTTCAAGGTTATATACTTATGATTTTATGATTTTGTATTTTTTCTAAAACGAGCAATTTTGTGGGTTAACACTCAAGCATTTTGCCAGATTTTTTTTACATAACCAAAATTGAAGTTTCTTGTTTATTAGCTTTAGAATATTATATTATGATATATGAAAAAAGAATTCGGCCAGTTCGAGGGTATATTCTTATGATTTTATGATTTTGTATTTTATTCGAAAACGAGGAATTTTTAGGTTAACACTCACGCATTTTACCAGATTTTTATACATAACCGAAAATTGACGTTTCGTATTTTTAGCTTGAGAATATTGTATTATGATATATCAAAAAATACAACGGCCAGTTCGAGGTTATATACTTATGATTTTATCATTTTATATTTTTTCGACACCGAGCAATTTTGTGGGTTAACACTCAGGACTTTTGCCAGATTTTTTTTACAGATTCAAATGTTGACGTTTTTTGTTTATTAGCTTTAGAATATTGTATTATGATATATAAAAAACGAAAACAGCCAGTTCGAGGTTATATACTTATTAATTTATGATTTTGTATTTTTACTAAAACGCACCATTTTGTGGGTTAACACTCACGTATTTTGCCAGATTTTTTTATAGAACAAAAAATTGACGTTTCTTGTTTATTAGCTTGAGAATATTGTATTATGATATATCAAAAAAGAAAACAGCCAAATCGAGGCTATATACTTATGATTTTATGATTTTGTATTTTTTCTAAAACGAGCAATTTTGTGGGTTAACACTCAAGCATTTTGCCTGATTTTTTTTACATAACCAAAATTGAAGTTTCTTGTTTATTAGCTTTAGAATATTATATTATGATATATGAAAAAAGAAATCGGCCAGTTCGAGGGTATATTCTTATGATTTTATGATTTTGTATTTTATTCGAAAACGAGGAATTTTGTGGGTTAACACACTCACGCATTTTACCAGATTTTTATACACAACCAAAAATTGACGTTTCGTATTTTTAGCTTGAGAATATTGTATTATGATATATCAAAAAATACAAAGGCCAGTTCGAGGTTATATACTTATGATTTTATTATTTTATATTTTTTCGACACCGAGCAATTTTGTGGGTTAACACTCACGCATTTTGCCAGATTTTTTTTACAGATTCAAATATTGACGTTTCTTGTTTATTAGCTTTAGAATATTGTATTATGATATATAAAAAACGAAAACAGCCAATTCGAGGTTATATTTATGAATTTATGATTTTGTATTTTTACTAAAACGCACCATTTTGTGGGTTAACACTCACGCATTTTGCCAGATTTTTTTACAGAACCAAAAATTGACGTTTCTTATTTATTAGCTTGAGAATATTGTATTATGATATATCATAAAAGAAAATGGCCAGTTCGAGGTTATATACTTATGATTTTATGTTTTTGTATTTTTTCTAAAACGAGCAATTTTGTAGGTTAACACTCAAGCATTTTGCCAGATTTTTTTTACATAACCAAAATTGAAGTTTCTTGTTTATTAGCTTTAGAATATTATATTATGATATATGAAAAAAGAAATCGGCCAGTTCGAGGGTATATTCTTATGATTTTATGATTTTGTATTTTATTCGAAAACGAGGAATTTTGTGGGTTAACACTCACGCATTTTACCAGATTTTTATACATAACCAAAAATTGACGTTTCGTATTTTTAGCTTGAGAATATTGTATTATGATATATCAAAAAATACAACGGCCAGTTCGAGGTTATATACTTATGATTTTATCATTTTATATTTTTTCGACACCGAGCAATTTTGTGGGTTAACACTCAGGCATTTTGCCAGATTTTTTTACAGATTCAAATATTGACGTTTTTTGTTTATTAGCTTTAGAATATTGTATTATGATATATAAAAAACGAAAACAGCCAGTTCGAGGTTATATACTTATTAATTTATGATTTTGTATTTTTACTAAAACGCACCATTTTGTGGGTTAACACTCACGCATTTTGCCAGATTTTTTTACAGAACCAAATATTGACGTTACTTGTTTATTAGCTTGAGAATATTGTATTATGATATATCAAAAAAGAAAACGGCCAGTTCAAGGTTATATACTTATGATTTTATGATTTTGTATTTTTTCTAAAACGAGCAATTTTGTGGGTTAACACTCAAGCATTTTGCCAGATTTTTTTTACATAACCAAAATTGAAGTTTCTTGTTTATTAGCTTTAGAATATTATATTATGATATATGAAAAAAGAATTCGGCCAGTTCGAGGGTATATTCTTATGATTTTATGATTTTGTATTTTATTCGAAAACGAGGAATTTTTAGGTTAACACTCACGCATTTTACCAGATTTTTATACATAACCGAAAATTGACGTTTCGTATTTTTAGCTTGAGAATATTGTATTATGATATATCAAAAAATACAACGGCCAGTTCGAGGTTATATACTTATGATTTTATCATTTTATATTTTTTCGACACCGAGCAATTTTGTGGGTTAACACTCAGGACTTTTGCCAGATTTTTTTTACAGATTCAAATGTTGACGTTTTTTGTTTATTAGCTTTAGAATATTGTATTATGATATATAAAAAACGAAAACAGCCAGTTCGAGGTTATATACTTATTAATTTATGATTTTGTATTTTTACTAAAACGCACCATTTTGTGGGTTAACACTCACGTATTTTGCCAGATTTTTTTATAGAACAAAAAATTGACGTTTCTTGTTTATTAGCTTGAGAATATTGTATTATGATATATCAAAAAAGAAAACAGCCAAATCGAGGCTATATACTTATGATTTTATGATTTTGTATTTTTTCTAAAACGAGCAATTTTGTGGGTTAACACTCAAGCATTTTGCCTGATTTTTTTTACATAACCAAAATTGAAGTTTCTTGTTTATTAGCTTTAGAATATTATATTATGATATATGAAAAAAGAAATCGGCCAGTTCGAGGGTATATTCTTATGATTTTATGATTTTGTATTTTATTCGAAAACGAGGAATTTTGTGGGTTAACACACTCACGCATTTTCCCAGATTTTTATACATAACCAAAAATTGACGTTTCGTATTTTTAGCTTGAGAATATTGTATTATGATATATCAAAAAATACAAAGGCCAGTTCGAGGTTATATACTTATGATTTTATCAATTTATATTTTTTCGTCCCCGAGCAATTTTGTGGGTTAACACTCACGCATTTTGCCAGATTTTTTTTACAGATTCAAATATTGACGTTTTTTGTTTATTAGCTTTAGAATATTGTATTATGATATCTAAAAAACGAAAACAGCCAGTTCGAGGTTATATACTTATGAATTTATGATTTTGTATTTTTACTAAAACGCACCATTTTTTGGGTTAACACTCACGCATTTTGCCAGATTTTTTTTATAGAACAAAAAATTGACGTTTCTTGTTTATTAGCTTGAGAATATTGTATTATGATATATAAAAAAAGAAAACGGCCAGTTCGAGGTTATATACTTATGATTTTATGATTTTGTATTTTTTCTAAAACGAGCAATTTTGTGGGTTAACACTCAAGCATTTTGCCAGATTTTTTTTACATAACCAAAATTGAAGTTTCTTGTTTATTAGCTTTAGAATATTATATTATGATATATGAAAAAAGAAATCGGCCAGTTCGAGGGTATATTCTTATGATTTTATGATTTTGTATTTTATTCGAAAACGAGGAATTTTGTGGGTTAACACACTCACGCATTTTACCAGATTTTTATACACAACCAAAAATTGACGTTTCGTATTTTTAGCTTGAGAATATTGTATTATGATATATCAAAAAATACAAAGGCCAGTTCGAGGTTATATACTTATGATTTTATCATTTTATATTTTTTCGACACCGAGCAATTTTGTGGGTTAACACTCACGCATTTTGCCAGATTTTTTTTACAGATTCAAATATTGACGTTTTTTGTTTATTAGCTTTAGAATATTGTATTATGATATCTAAAAAACGAAAACAGCCAGTTCGAGGTTATATACTTATGAATTTATGATTTTGTATTTTTAATAAAACGCACCATTTTTTGGGTTAACACTCACGCATTTTGCCAGATTTTTTTACAGAACCAAAAATTGACGTTTCTTGTTTATTAGCTTGAGAATATTGTATTATGATATATAAAAAAAGAAAACGGCCAGTTCGAGGTTATATACTTATGATTTTATGATTTTGTATTTTTTCTAAAACGAGCAATTTTGTGGGTTAACACTCAAGCATTTTGCCAGATTTTTTTTACATAACCAAAATTGAAGTTTCTTGTTTATTAGCTTTAGAATATTATATTATGATATATGAAAAAAGAAATCGGCCAGTTCGAGGGTATATTCTTATGATTTTATGATTTTGTATTTTATTCGAAAACGAGGAATTTTGTGGGTTAACACACTCACGCATTTTACCAGATTTTTATACATAACCAAAAATTGACGTTTCTTATTTATTAGCATGAGAATATTGTATTATGATATATCAAAAAAGAAAACGGCCAGTTCGAGGTTATATACTTATAATTTTATGATTTTGTATTTTTTCTAGAACGGGCAATTTTGTGGGTTAACACTCAAGCATTTTGCCAGATTTTTTTACATAATTAAAAATTGAAGTTTCTTGTTTATTAGCTTTAGAATATTATATTATGATATATGAAAAAAGAATTCGGCCAGTTCGAGGGTATATTCTTATGATTTTATGATTTTGTATTTTATTCGAAAACGAGGAATTTTTGGGTTAACACTCACGCATTTTACCAGATTTTTATACATAACCGAAAATTGACGTTTCGTATTTTTAGCTTGAGAATATTGTATTATGATATATCAAAAAATACAACGGCCAGTTCGAGGTTATATACTTATGATTTTATCATTTTATATTTTTTCGACACCGAGCAATTTTGTGGGTTAACACTCAGGACTTTTGCCAGATTTTTTTTACAGATTCAAATGTTGACGTTTTTTGTTTATTAGCTTTAGAATATTGTATTATGATATATAAAAAACGAAAACAGCCAGTTCGAGGTTATATACTTATTAATTTATGATTTTGTATTTTTACTAAAACGCACCATTTTGTGGGTTAACACTCACGTATTTTGCCAGATTTTTTTTATAGAACAAAAAATTGACGTTTCTTGTTTATTAGCTTGAGAATATTGTATTATGATATTTCAAAAAAGAAAACAGCCAATTCGAGGCTATATACTTATGATTTTATGATTTTGTATTTTTTCTAAAACGAGCAATTTTGTGGGTTAACACTCAAGCATTTTGCCTGATTTTTTTTATATAACCAAAATTGAAGTTTCTTGTTTATTAGCTTTAGAATATTATATTATGATATATGAAAAAAGAAATCGGCCAGTTCGAGGGTATATTCTTATGATTTTATGATTTTGTATTTTATTCGAAAACGAGGAATTTTGTGGGTTAACACACTCACGCATTTTACCAGATTTTTATACATAACCAAAAATTGACGTTTCGTATTTTTAGCTTGAGAATATTGTATTATGATATATCAAAAAATACAAAGGCCAGTTCGAGGTTATATACTTATGATTTTATCATTTTATATTTTTTCGAAACCGAGCAATTTTGTGGGTTAACACTCACGCATTTTGCCAGATTTTTTTTACAGATTCAAATATTGACGTTTTTTGTTTATTAGCTTTAGAATATTGTATTATGATATCTAAAAAACGAAAACAGCCAGTTCGAGGTTATATACTTATGAATTTATGATTTTGTATTTTTACTAAAACGCACCATTTTTTGGGTTAACACTCACGCATTTTGCCAGATTTTTTTTATAGAACAAAAAATTGACGTTTCTTGTTTATTAGCTTGAGAATATTGTATTATGATATATAAAAAAAGAAAACGGCCAGTTCGAGGTTATATACTTATGATTTTATGATTTTGTATTTTTTCTAAAACGAGCAATTTTGTGGGTTAACACTCAAGCATTTTGCCAGATTTTTTTTACATAACCAAAATTGAAGTTTCTTGTTTATTAGCTTTAGAATATTATATTATGATATATGAAAAAAGAAATCGGCCAGTTCGAGGGTATATTCTTATGATTTTATGATTTTGTATTTTATTCGAAAACGAGGAATTTTGTGGGTTAACACTCACGCATTTTACCAGATTTTTATACATAACCAAAAATTGACGTTTCGTATTTTTAGCTTGAGAATATTGTATTATGATATATCAAAAAATACAACCTCCAGTTCGAGGTTATATACTTATGATTTTATCATTTTATATTTTTTCGACACCGAGCAATTTTGTTGGTTAACACTCACGCATTTTGCCAGATTTTTTTTACAGATTCAAATATTGACGTTTTTTGTTTATTAGCTTTAGAATATGGTATTATGATATATAAAAAACGAAAACAGCCAGTTCGAAGTTATATACTTATGAATTTATGATTTTGTATTTTTACTAAAACTCACCATTTTGTGGGTTAACACTCACGCATTTTGCCAGATTTTTTTACAGAACCAAAAATTGACGTTTCTTATTTATTAGCATGAGAATATTGTATTATGATATATCAAAAAAGAAAACGGCCAGTTCGAGGTTATATACTTATAATTTTATGATTTTGTATTTTTTCTAGAACGGGCAATTTTGTGGGTTAACACTCAAGCATTTTGCCAGATTTTTTTACATAATCAAAAATTGAAGTTTCTTGTTTATTAGCTTTAGAATATTATATTATGATATATGAAAAAAGAATTCGGCCAGTTCGAGGGTATATTCTTATGATTTTATGATTTTGTATTTTATTCGAAAACGAGGAATTTTTGGGTTAACACTCACGCATTTTACCAGATTTTTATACATAACCGAAAATTGACGTTTCGTATTTTTAGCTTGAGAATATTGTATTATGATATATCAAAAAATACAACGGCCAGTTCGAGGTTATATACTTATGATTTTATCATTTTATATTTTTTCGACACCGAGCAATTTTGTGGGTTAACACTCAGGACTTTTGCCAGATTTTTTTTACAGATTCAAATGTTGACGTTTTTTGTTTATTAGCTTTAGAATATTGTATTATGATATATAAAAAACGAAAACAGCCAGTTCGAGGTTATATACTTATTAATTTATGATTTTGTATTTTTACTAAAACGCACCATTTTGTGGGTTAACACTCACGTATTTTGCCAGATTTTTTTTATAGAACAAAAAATTGACGTTTCTTGTTTATTAGCTTGAGAATATTGTATTATGATATATCAAAAAAGAAAACAGCCAATTCGAGGCTATATACTTATGATTTTATGATTTTGTATTTTTTCTAAAACGAGCAATTTTGTGGGTTAACACTCAAGCATTTTGCCTGATTTTTTTTATATAACCAAAATTGAAGTTTCTTGTTTATTAGCTTTAGAATATTATATTATGATATATGAAAAAAGAAATCGGCCAGTTCGAGGGTATATTCTTATGATTTTATGATTTTGTATTTTATTCGAAAACGAGGAATTTTGTGGGTTAACACACTCACGCATTTTACCAGATTTTTATACATAACCAAAAATTGACGTTTCGTATTTTTAGCTTGAGAATATTGTATTATGATATATCAAAAAATACAAAGGCCAGTTCGAGGTTATATACTTATGATTTTATCATTTTATATTTTTTCGAAACCGAGCAATTTTGTGGGTTAACACTCACGCATTTTGCCAGATTTTTTTTACAGATTCAAATATTGACGTTTTTTGTTTATTAGCTTTAGAATATTGTATTATGATATCTAAAAAACGAAAACAGCCAGTTCGAGGTTATATACTTATGAATTTATGATTTTGTATTTTTACTAAAACGCACCATTTTTTGGGTTAACACTCACGCATTTTGCCAGATTTTTTTTATAGAACAAAAAATTGACGTTTCTTATTTATTAGCTTGAGAATATTGTATTATGATATATAAAAAAAGAAAACGGCCAGTTCGAGGTTATATACTTATGATTTTATGATTTTGTATTTTTTCTAAAACGAGCAATTTTGTGGGTTAACACTCAAGCATTTTGCCAGATTTTTTTTACATAACCAAAATTGAAGTTTCTTGTTTATTAGCTTTAGAATATTATATTATGATATATGAAAAAAGAAATCGGCCAGTTCGAGGGTATATTCTTATGATTTTATGATTTTGTATTTTATTCGAAAACGAGGAATTTTGTGGGTTAACACTCACGCATTTTACCAGATTTTTATACATAACCAAAAATTGACGTTTCGTATTTTTAGCTTGAGAATATTGTATTATGATATATCAAAAAATACAACCTCCAGTTCGAGGTTATATACTTATGATTTTATCATTTTATATTTTTTCGACACCGAGCAATTTTGTGGGTTAACACTCACGCATTTTGCCAGATTTTTTTTACAGATTCAAATATTGACGTTTTTTGTTTATTAGCTTTAGAATATGGTATTATGATATATAAAAAACGAAAACAGCCAGTTCGAAGTTATATACTTATGAATTTATGATTTTGTATTTTTACTAAAACTCACCATTTTGTGGGTTAACACTCACGCATTTTGCCAGATTTTTTTACAGAACCAAAAATTGACGTTTCTTATTTATTAGCATGAGAATATTGTATTATGATATATCAAAAAAGAAAACGGCCAGTTCGAGGTTATATACTTATAATTTTATGATTTTGTATTTTTTCTAGAACGGGCAATTTTGTGGGTTAACACTCAAGCATTTTGCCAGATTTTTTTACATAATCAAAAATTGAAGTTTCTTGTTTATTAGCTTTAGAATATTATATTATGATATATGAAAAAAGAATTCGGCCAGTTCGAGGGTATATTCTTATGATTTTATGATTTTGTATTTTATTCGAAAACGAGGAATTTTTGGGTTAACACTCACGCATTTTACCAGATTTTTATACATAACCGAAAATTGACGTTTCGTATTTTTAGCTTGAGAATATTGTATTATGATATATAAAAAAATACAACGGCCAGTTCGAGGTTATATACTTATGATTTTATCATTTTATATTTTTTCGACACCGAGCAATTTTGTGGGTTAACACTCAGGACTTTTGCCAGATTTTTTTTACAGATTCAAATGTTGACGTTTTTTGTTTATTAGCTTTAGAATATTGTATTATGATATATAAAAAACGAAAACAGCCAGTTCGAGGTTATATACTTATTAATTTATGATTTTGTATTTTCACTAAAACGCACCATTTTGTGGGTTAACACTCACGTATTTTGCCAGATTTTTTTTATAGAACAAAAAATTGACGTTTCTTGTTTATTAGCTTGAGAATATTGTATTATGATATATCAAAAAAGAAAACAGCCAATTCGAGGCTATATACTTATGATTTTATGATTTTGTATTTTTTCTAAAACGAGCAATTTTGTGGGTTAACACTCAAGCATTTTGCCTGATTTTTTTTACATAACCAAAATTGAAGTTTCTTGTTTATTAGCTTTAGAATATTATATTATGATATATGAAAAAAGAAATCGGCCAGTTCGAGGGTATATTCTTATGATTTTATGATTTTGTATTTTATTCGAAAACGAGGAATTTTGTGGGTTAACACACTCACGCATTTTACCAGATTTTTATACATAACCAAAAATTGACGTTTCGTATTTTTAGCTTGAGAATATTGTATTATGATATATCAAAAAATACAAAGGCCAGTTCGAGGTTATATACTTATGATTTTATCATTTTATATTTTTTCGACACCGAGCAATTTTGTGGGTTAACACTCACGCATTTTGCCAGATTTTTTTTACAGATTCAAATATTGACGTTTTTTGTTTATTAGCTTTAGAATATTGTATTATGATATCTAAAAAACGAAAACAGCCAGTTCGAGGTTATATACTTATGAATTTATGATTTTGTATTTTTACTAAAACGCACCATTTTTTGGGTTAACACTCACGCATTTTGCCAGATTTTTTTTATAGAACAAAAAATTGACGTTTCTTGTTTATTAGCTTGAGAATATTGTATTATGATATATAAAAAAAGAAAACGGCCAGTTCGAGGTTATATACTTATGATTTTATGATTTTGTATTTTTTCTAAAACGAGCAATTTTGTGGGTTAACACTCAAGCATTTTGCCAGATTTTTTTTACATAACCAAAATTGAAGTTTCTTGTTTATTAGCTTTAGAATATTATATTATGATATATGAAAAAAGAAATCGGCCAGTTCGAGGGTATATTCTTATGATTTTATGATTTTGTATTTTATTCGAAAACGAGGAATTTTGTGGGTTAACACACTCACGCATTTTACCAGATTTTTATACACAACCAAAAATTGACGTTTCGTATTTTTAGCTTGAGAATATTGTATTATGATATATCGAAAAATACAAAGGCCAGTTCGAGGTTATATACTTATGATTTTATCATTTTATATTTTTTCGACACCGAGCAATTTTGTGGGTTAACACTCACGCATTTTGCCAGATTTTTTTTACAGATTCAAATATTGACGTTTTTTGTTTATTAGCTTTAGAATATTGTATTATGATATCTAAAAAACGAAAACAGCCAGTTCGAGGTTATATACTTATGAATTTATGATTTTGTATTTTTACTAAAACGCACCAATTTTTGGGTTAACACTCACGCATTTTGCCAGATTTTTTTACAGAACCAAAAATTGACGTTTCTTGTTTATTAGCTTGAGAATATTGTATTATGATATATAAAAAAAGAAAACGGCCAGTTCGAGGTTATATACTTATGATTTTATGATTTTGTATTTTTTCTAAAACGAGCAATTTTGTGGGTTAACACTCAAGCATTTTGCCAGATTTTTTTTACATAACCAAAATTGAAGTTTCTTGTTTATTAGCTTTAGAATATTATATTATGATATATGAAAAAAGAAATCGGCCAGTTCGAGGGTATATTCTTATGATTTTATGATTTTGTATTTTATTCGAAAACGAGGAATTTTGTGGGTTAACACACTCACGCATTTTACCAGATTTTTATACACAACCAAAAATTGACGTTTCGTATTTTTAGCTTGAGAATATTGTATTATGATATATCAAAAAATACAAAGGCCAGTTCGAGGTTATATACTTATGATTTTATCATTTTATATTTTTTCGACACCGAGCAATTTTGTGGGTTAACACTCACGCATTTTGCCAGATTTTTTTTACAGATTCAAATATTGACGTTTTTTGTTTATTAGCTTTAGAATATTGTATTATGATATCTAAAAAACGAAAACAGACAGTTCGAGGTTATATACTTATGAATTTATGATTTTGTATTTTTACTAAAACGCACCATTTTTTGGGTTAACACTCACGCATTTTGCCAGATTTTTTTACAGAACCAAAAATTGACGTTTCTTGTTTATTAGCTTGAGAATATTGTATTATGATATATAAAAAAAGAAAACGGCCAGTTCGAGGTTATATACTTATGATTTTATGATTTTGTATTTTTTCTAAAACGAGCAATTTTGTGGGTTAACACTCAAGCATTTTGCCAGATTTTTTTTACATAACCAAAATTGAAGTTTCTTGTTTATTAGCTTTAGAATATTATATTATGATATATGAAAAAAGAAATCGGCCAGTTCGAGGGTATGTTCTTATGATTTTATGATTTTGTATTTTATTCGAAAATGAGGAATTTTGTGGGTTAACACACTCACGCATTTTACCAGATTTTTATACACAACCAAAAATTGACGTTTCGTATTTTTAGCTTGAGAATATTGTATTATGATATATCAAAAAATACAAAGGCCAGTTCGAGGTTATATACTTATGATTTTATTATTTTATATTTTTTCGACACCGAGCAATTTTGTGGGTTAACACTCACGCATTTTGCCAGATTTTTTTTACAGATTCAAATATTGACGTTTCTTGTTTATTAGCTTTAGAATATTGTATTATGATATATAAAAAACGAAAACAGCCAGTTCGAGGTTATATACTTATGAATTTATGATTTTGTATTTTTACTAAAACGCACCATTTTGTGGGTTAACACTCACGCATTTTGCCAGATTTTTTTACAGAACCAAAAATTGACGTTTCTTATTTATTAGCTTGAGAATATTGTATTATGATATATCATAAAAGAAAACGGCCAGTTCGAGGTTATATACTTATGATTTTATGTTTTTGTATTTTTTCTAAAACGAGCAATTTTGTAGGTTAACACTCAAGCATTTTGCCAGATTTTTTTTACATAACCAAAATTGAAGTTTCTTGTTTATTAGCTTTAGAATATTATATTATGATATATGAAAAAAGAAATCGGCCAGTTCGAGGGTATGTTCTTATGATTTTATGATTTTGTATTTTATTCGAAAATGAGGAATTTTGTGGGTTAACACACTCACGCATTTTACCAGATTTTTATACACAACCAAAAATTGACGTTTCGTATTTTTAGCTTGAGAATATTGTATTATGATATATCAAAAAATACAAAGGCCAGTTCGAGGTTATATACTTATGATTTTATTATTTTATATTTTTTCGACACCGAGCAATTTTGTGGGTTAACACTCACGCATTTTGCCAGATTTTTTTTACAGATTCAAATATTGACGTTTCTTGTTTATTAGCTTTAGAATATTGTATTATGATATATAAAAAACGAAAACAGCCAGTTCGAGGTTATATACTTATGAATTTATGATTTTGTATTTTTACTAAAACGCACCATTTTGTGGGTTAACACTCACGCATTTTGCCAGATTTTTTTACAGAACCAAAAATTGACGTTTCTTATTTATTAGCTTGAGAATATTGTATTATGATATATCATAAAAGAAAACGGCCAGTTCGAGGTTATATACTTATGATTTTATGTTTTTGTATTTTTTCTAAAACGAGCAATTTTGTAGGTTAACACTCAAGCATTTTGCCAGATTTTTTTTACATAACCAAAATTGAAGTTTCTTGTTTATTAGCTTTAGAATATTATATTATGATATATGAAAAAAGAAATCGGCCAGTTCGAGGGTATATTCTTATGATTTTATGATTTTGTATTTTATTCGAAAACGAGGAATTTTGTGGGTTAACACTCACGCATTTTACCATATTTTTATACATAACCAAAAATTGACGTTTCGTATTTTTAGCTTGAGAATATTGTATTATGATATATCAAAAAATACAACGGCCAGTTCGAGGTTATATACTTATGATTTTATCATTTTATATTTTTTCGACACCGAGCAATTTTGTGGGTTAACACTCAGGCATTTTGCCAGATTTTTTTACAGATTCAAATATTGACGTTTTTTGTTTATTAGCTTTAGAATATTGTATTATGATATATAAAAAACGAAAACAGCCAGTTCGAGGTTATATACTTATTAATTTATGATTTTGTATTTTTACTAAAACGCACCATTTTGTGGGTTAACACTCACGCATTTTGCCAGATTTTTTTACAGAACCAAATATTGACGTTACTTGTTTATTAGCTTGAGAATATTGTATTATGATATATCAAAAAAGAAAACGGCCAGTTCAAGGTTATATACTTATGATTTTATGATTTTGTATTTTTTCTAAAACGAGCAATTTTGTGGGTTAACACTCAAGCATTTTGCCAGATTTTTTTACATAACCAAAAATTGAAGTTTCTTGTTTATTAGCTTTAGAATATTATATTATTATATATGAAAAAAGAAATCGGCCAGTTCGAGGGTATATTCTTATGATTTTATGATTTTGTATTTTATTCGAAAACGAGCAATTTTTTGGGTTAACACTCACGTATTTTACCAGATTTTTATACATAACCAAAAATTGACATTTCGTATTTTTAGCTTGAGAATATTGTATTATGATATATCAAAAAATACAACGGCCAGTTCGAGGTTATATACTTATTATTTTATCATTTTATATTTTTTCGACACAGAGCAATTTTGTGGGTTAACACTCAGGCATTTTGCCAGATTTTTTTTACAGATTCAAATATTGACGTTTCTTGTTTATTAGCTTGAGAATATTGTATTATGATATATAAAAAACGAAAACAGCCAGTTTGAGATTATATACTTATGAATTTATGATTTTGTATTTTTACTAAAACGCACCATTTTGTGGGTTACAGTCACGCATTTTGCCATATTTTTTTACAGAACAAAAAATTGACGTTTCTTGTTTATTAGTTTGAGAATATTGTATTATGATATATCAAAAAAGAAAACGACCAATTCGAGGCTATATACTTATGATTTTATGATTTTTTATTTTTTCTAAAACGAGCAATTTTGTGGGTTAACACTCAAGCATTTTGCCAGATTTTTTTTCATAACCAAAATTGAAGTTTCTTGTTTATTATCTTGAATATTATATTATGATATATGAAAAAAGAAATCGGCCAGTTCGATGGTATATTCTTATGATTTTATGATTTTGTATTTTATTCGAAAACGAGCAATTTTGCTGGTTAACACTCACGCATTTTACCAGATTTTTATACATAACCAAAAATTGATGTCTCGTATTTTTAGCTTGAGAATATTGTATTATGATATATCAAAAAATACAACGGCCAGTTCGAGGTTATATACTTATGATTTTATCATTTTATATTTTTTCGACACCGAGCAATTTTGTGGGTTAACACTCAGGCATTTTACCAGATTTTTTTTACAGATTCAAATATTGACATTTCTTTTTTATTAGCTTGAGAATATTGTATTATGATATATAAAAAACGAAAACAGCCAGTTCGAGGTTACATACTTATGAATTTATGATTTTGTATTTTTACTAAAACGCACCATTTTGTGGGTTAACACTCACGCATTTTGCCATATTTTTTTACAGAACAAAAAATTGACGTTTCTTGTTTATTAGTTTGAGAATATTGTATTATGATATATCAAAAAAGAAAACGGCCAATTCGAGGCTATATACTAATGATTTTATGATTTTGTATTTTTTCTAAAACGAGCAATTTTGTGGGTTAACACTCAAGCATTTTGCCAGATTTTTTTACAGAACCAAAAACTGAAGTTTCTTGTTTATTAGCTTTAGAATATTATATTATGATATATGAAAAAAGAAATCGGCCAGTTCGAGGGTATATTCTTATGATTTTATGATTTTGTATTTTATTCGAAAACGAGCAATTTTGCTGGTTAACACTCACGCATTTTACCAGATTTTTATACATAACCAAAAATTGAAGTTTCGTATTTTTAGCTTGAGAATATTGTATTATGATATATCAAAAAATACAACGGCCAGTTCGAGGTTATATACTTATGATTTTATCATTTTATATTTTTTCGACACCGAGCAATTTTGTGGGTTAACACTCACGCATTTTGCCAGATTTTTTTACAGATTCAAATATTGACGTTTTTTGTTTATTAGCTTTAGAATATTGTATTATGATATATAAAAAACGAAAACAGCCAGTTCGAGGTTATATACTTATTAATTTATGATTTTGTATTTTTACTAAAACGCACCATTTTGTGGGTTAACACTCACGCATTTTGCCAGATTTTTTTACAGAACCAAATATTGACGTTACTTGTTTATTAGCTTGAGAATATTGTATTATGATATATCAAAAAAGAAAACGGCCAGTTCAAGGTTATATACTTATGATTTTATGATTTTGTATTTTTTCTAAAACGAGCAATTTTGTGGGTTAACACTCAAGCATTTTGCCAGATTTTTTTACATAACCAAAAATTGAAGTTTCTTGTTTATTAGCTTTAGAATATTATATTATGATATATGAAAAAAGAAATCGGCCAGTTCGAGGGTATATTCTTATGATTTTATGATTTTGTATTTTATTCGAAAACGAGCAATTTTTTGGGTTAACACTCACGTATTTTACCAGATTTTTATACATAACCAAAAATTGACATTTCGTGTTTATTAGCTTTAGAATATTGTATTATGATATATCAAAAAAGAAATTGGTCAGTTCGAGGTTATATACTTATGAATTTATGATTTTGTATTTTTACTAAAACGCACCGTTTTGTGGGTTAACACTCACGCATTTTGCCATATTTTTTTACAGAACCAAAAATTGACGTTTCTTGTTTTTTAGCTTGAGAATATTGTATTATGATATATCAAAAAAGAAAACGGCCAGTTCGAGGTTATATACTTATGATTTTATGATTTTGTATTTTTTCTAAAACGAGCAATTTTGTGGGTTAACACTCAAGCATTTTGCCAGATTTTTTTACATAACCAAAAATTGAAGTTTCTTGTTTATTAGCTTTAGAATATTATATTATGATATATGATTAAAGAAATCGGCCAGTTCGAGGGTATATTCTTATGATTTTATGATTTTGTATTTTATTCGAAAACGAGCAATTTTTTGGGTTAACACTCACGCATTTTACCAGATTTTTATACATAACCAAAAATTGACGTTTCGTATTTTTAGCTTGAGAATATTGTATTATGATATATCAAAAAATACAACGGCCAGTTCGAGGTTATATACTTATTATTTTATCATTTATTATTTTTTCCACACAGAGCAATTTTGTGGGTTAATACTCAGGCATTTTGCCAGATTTTTTTTACAGATTCAAATATTGACGTTTCTTGTTTATTAGCTTGAGAATATTGTATTATGATATATAAAAAACGAAAACTGCCAGTTCGAGGTTATATACTTATGAATTTATGATTTTGTATTTTTACTAAAACGCACCATTTTGTGGGTTAACACTCACGCATTTTGCCATATTTTTTTACAGAACAAAAAATTGACGTTTCTTGTTTATTAGTTTGAGAATATTGTATTCTGATATATCAAAAAAGAAAACTGCCAATTCGAGGCTATATACTTATGATTTTATGATTTTGTATTTTTTCTAAAACGAGCAATTTTGTGGGTTAACACTCAAGCATTTGTCCAGATTTTTTTACAGAACCAAAAATTGACGTTTCTTGTTTATTAGCTTGAGAATATTGTATTATGATATATGAAAAAAGAAATCGGCCAGTTCGAGGGTATATTCTTATGATTTTATGATTTTCTATTTTATTCGAAAACGAGGAATTTTGCTGGTTAACACTCACGCATTTTACCAGATTTTTATACATAACCAAAAATTGACGTTTCGTATTTTTAGCTTGAGAATATTGTATTATGATATATCAAAAAATACAACGGCCAGTTCGAGTTTATATACTTATGATTTTATCATTTTATATTTTTTCGACACCGAGTAATTTTGTGGGTTAACACTCATGCATTTTGCCAGATTTTTTTTACAGATTCAAATATTGACGTTTTTTGTTTATTAGCTTTAGAATATTGTATTATGATATATAAAAAACGAAACAGCCAGTTCGAGGTTATATACTTATGAATTTATGATTTTGTATTTTTACTAAAACGCACCATTTTGTGGGTTAACACTCACGCATTTTGCCAGATTTTTTTACAGAACCAAATATTGACGTTTCTTGTTTATTAGCTTGAGAATATTGTATTATGATATATCAAAAAAGAAAACGGCCAGTTCAAGGTTATATACTTATGATTTTATGATTTTGTATTTTTTCTAAAACGAGCAATTTTGTGGGTTAACACTCAAGCATTTTGCCAGATTTTTTTACATAACCAAAAATTGAAGTTTCTTGTTTATTGGCTTTAGAATATTATATTATGATATATGAAAAAAGAAATCGGCCAGTTCGAGGGAATATTCTTATGATTTTATGATTTTGTATTTTATTCGAAAACGAGCAATTTTTTGGGTAAACACTCACGCATTTTACCACATTTTTATACATAACCAAAAATTGACATTTCGTATTTTTAGCTTGAGAATATTGTATTATGATATATCAAAAAATACAACGGCCAGTTCGAGGTTATATACTTATTATTTTGATATTTTTTCGACACAGAGCAATTTTGTGGGTTAACACTCAGGCATTTTGCCAGATTTTTTTTACAGATTCAAATATTGACGTTTCTTGTTTATTAGCTTGAGAATATTGTATTATGATATATAAAAAACGAAAACAGCCAGTTCGAGGTTATATACTTATGAATTTATGATTTTGTATTTTTACTAAAACGCACCATTTTTTGGGTTAACACTCACGCATTTTGCCATATTTTTTTACAGAACAAAAAATTGACGTTTCTTGTTTTTTAGTTTGAGAATATTGTATTATGATATATCAAAAAAGAAAACGGCCAATTCGAGGCTATATACTTACGATTTTATGATTTTGTATTTTTTCTAAAACGAGCAATTTTGTGGGTTAACACTCAAGCATTTTGCCAGATTTTTTTACATAACCAAAATTGAAGTTTCTTGTTTATTATCTTGAATATTATATTATGATATATGAAAAAAGAAATCGGCCAGTTCGAGGGTATATTCTTATGATTTTATGATTTTGTATTTTATTCGAAAACGAGGAATTTTGCTGGTTAACTCTCACGCATTTTACCAGATTTTTATACATAACCAGAAATTGACGTCTCGTATTTTTAGCTTGAGAATATTGTATTATGATATATCAAAAAATACAACGGCCAGTTCGAGGTTATATACTTATGATTTTATCATTTTATATTTTTTCGACACCGAGCAATTTTGAGGCTTAACACTCACGCATTTTGCCAGATTTTTTTTACAGATTCAAATATTGACGTTTTTTGTTTATTAGCTTTAGAATATTGTATTATGATATATAAAAAACGAAAACAGCCAGTTCGAGGTTATATACTTATGAATTTATGATTTTGTATTTTTACTAAAACGCACCATTTTGTGGGTTAACACTCACGCATTTTGCCAGATTTTTTTACAGAACCAAATATTGACGTTTCTTGTTTATTAGCTTGAGAATATAGTATTATGATATATCAAAAAAGAAAACGGCCAGTTCAAGGTTATATACTTATGATTTTATGATTTTGTATTTTTTCTAAAACGAGCAATTTTGTGGGTTAACACTCAAGTATTTTGCCAGATTTTTTTACATAACCAAAAATTGAAGTTTCTTGTTTATTAGCTTTAGAATATTATATTATGATATATGAAAAAATAAATCGGCCAGTTCGAGGGTATATTCTTATGATTTTATGATTTTGTATTTTATTCGAAAACGAGCAATTTTTTGGGTTAACACTCACGCATTTTACCAGATTTTATACATAACCAAAAATTGACATTTCGTATTTTTAGCTTGAGAATATTGTATTATGATATATCAAAAAATACAACAGCCAGTTCGAGGTTATATACTTATTATTTTATCATTTTATATTTTTTCGACACAGAGCAATTTTGTGGGTTAACACTCAGGCATTTTGCCAGATTTTTTTTACAGATTCAAATATTGACGTTTCTTGTTTATTAGCTTGAGAATATTGTATTATGATATATAAAAAACGAAAACAGCCAGTTCGAGGTTATATACTTATGAATTTATGATTTTGTATTTTTACTAAAACGCACCATTTTGTGGGTTAACACTCACGCATTTTGCCATATTTTTTTACAGAACAAAAAATTGACGTTTTTGTTTATTAGTTTGAGAATATTGTATTATGATATATCAAAAAAGAAAACGGCCAATTCGAGGCTATATACTTATGATTTTATGATTTTGTATTTTTTCTAAAACGAGCAATTTTGTGGGTTAACACTCAAGCATTTTGCCAGATTTTTTTACATAACCAAAATTGAAGTTTCTTGTTTATTAGCTTGAATATTATATTATGATATATGAAAAAAGAAATCGGCCAGTTCGAGGGTATATTCTTATGATTTTATGATTTTGTATTTTATTCGAAAACGAGCAATTTTTTGGGTTAACACTCACGTATTTTACCAGATTTTTATACATAACCAAAAATTGACATTTCGTGTTTATTAGCTTTAGAATATTGTATTATGATATATCAAAAAAGAAATTGGTCAGTTCGAGGTTATATACTTATGAATTTATGATTTTGTATTTTTACTAAAACGCACCATTTTGTGGGTTAACACTCACGCATTTTGCCATATTTTTTTACAGAACCAAAAATTGACGTTTCTTGTTTTTTAGCTTGAGAATATTGTATTATGATATATCAAAAAAGAAAACGGCCAGTTCGAGGTTATATACTTATGATTTTATGATTTTGTATTTTTTCTAAAACGAGCAATTTTGTGGGTTAACACTCAAGCATTTTGCCAGATTTTTTTACATAACCAAAAATTGAAGTTTCTTGTTTATTAGCTTTAGAATATTATATTATGATATATGATTAAAGAAATCGGCCAGTTCGAGGGTATATTCTTATGATTTTATGATTTTGTATTTTATTCGAAAACGAGCAATTTTTTGGGTTAACACTCACGCATTTTACCAGATTTTTATACATAACCAAAAATTGACGTTTCGTATTTTTAGCTTGAGAATATTGTATTATGATATATCAAAAAATACAACGGCCAGTTCGAGGTTATATACTTATTATTTTATCATTTATTATTTTTTCCACACAGAGCAATTTTGTGGGTTAATACTCAGGCATTTTGCCAGATTTTTTTTACAGATTCAAATATTGACGTTTCTTGTTTATTAGCTTGAGAATATTGTATTATGATATATAAAAAACGAAAACAGCCAGTTCGAGGTTATATACTTATGAATTTATGATTTTGTATTTTTACTAAAACGCACCATTTTGTGGGTTAACACTCACGCATTTTGCCATATTTTTTTACAGAACAAAAAATTGACGTTTCTTGTTTATTAGTTTGAGAATATTGTATTATGATATATCAAAAAAGAAAACTGCCAATTCGAGGCTATATACTTATGATTTTATGATTTTGTATTTTTTCTAAAACGAGCAATTTTGTGGGTTAACACTCAAGCATTTGTCCAGATTTTTTTACAGAACCAAAAATTGACGTTTCTTGTTTATTAGCTTGAGAATATTGTATTATGATATATGAAAAAAGAAATCGGCCAGTTCGAGGGTATATTCTTATGATTTTATGATTTTCTATTTTATTCGAAAACGAGGAATTTTGCTGGTTAACACTCACGCATTTTACCAGATTTTTATACATAACCAAAAATTGACGTTTCGTATTTTTAGCTTGAGAATATTGTATTATGATATATCAAAAAATACAACGGCCAGTTCGAGTTTATATACTTATGATTTTATCATTTTATATTTTTTCGACACCGAGTAATTTTGTGGGTTAACACTCATGCATTTTGCCAGATTTTTTTTACAGATTCAAATATTGACGTTTTTTGTTTATTAGCTTTAGAATATTGTATTATGATATATAAAAAACGAAACAGCCAGTTCGAGGTTATATACTTATGAATTTATGATTTTGTATTTTTACTAAAACGCACCATTTTGTGGGTTAACACTCACGCATTTTGCCAGATTTTTTTACAGAACCAAATATTGACGTTTCTTGTTTATTAGCTTGAGAATATTGTATTATGATATATCAAAAAAGAAAACGGCCAGTTCAAGGTTATATACTTATGATTTTATGATTTTGTATTTTTTCTAAAACGAGCAATTTTGTGGGTTAACACTCAAGCATTTTGCCAGATTTTTTTACATAACCAAAAATTGAAGTTTCTTGTTTATTGGCTTTAGAATATTATATTATGATATATGAAAAAAGAAATCGGCCAGTTCGAGGGAATATTCTTATGATTTTATGATTTTGTATTTTATTCGAAAACGAGCAATTTTTTGGGTAAACACTCACGCATTTTACCACATTTTTATACATAACCAAAAATTGACATTTCGTATTTTTAGCTTGAGAATATTGTATTATGATATATCAAAAAATACAACGGCCAGTTCGAGGTTATATACTTATTATTTTGATATTTTTTCGACACAGAGCAATTTTGTGGGTTAACACTCAGGCATTTTGCCAGATTTTTTTTACAGATTCAAATATTGACGTTTCTTGTTTATTAGCTTGAGAATATTGTATTATGATATATAAAAAACGAAAACAGCCAGTTCGAGGTTATATACTTATGAATTTATGATTTTGTATTTTTACTAAAACGCACCATTTTTTGGGTTAACACTCACGCATTTTGCCATATTTTTTTACAGAACAAAAAATTGACGTTTCTTGTTTTTTAGTTTGAGAATATTGTATTATGATATATCAAAAAAGAAAACGGCCAATTCGAGGCTATATACTTACGATTTTATGATTTTGTATTTTTTCTAAAACGAGCAATTTTGTGGGTTAACACTCAAGCATTTTGCCAGATTTTTTTACATAACCAAAATTGAAGTTTCTTGTTTATTATCTTGAATATTATATTATGATATATGAAAAAAGAAATCGGCCAGTTCGAGGGTATATTCTTATGATTTTATGATTTTGTATTTTATTCGAAAACGAGGAATTTTCCTGGTTAACTCTCACGCATTTTACCAGATTTTTATACATAACCAGAAATTGACGTCTCGTATTTTTAGCTTGAGAATATTGTATTATGATATATCAAAAAATACAACGGCCAGTTCGAGGTTATATACTTATGATTTTATCATTTTATATTTTTTCGACACCGAGCAATTTTGAGGCTTAACACTCACGCATTTTGCCAGATTTTTTTTACAGATTCAAATATTGACGTTTTTTGTTTATTAGCTTTAGAATATTGTATTATGATATATAAAAAACGAAAACAGCCAGTTCGAGGTTATATACTTATGAATTTATGATTTTGTATTTTTACTAAAACGCACCATTTTGTGGGTTAACACTCACGCATTTTGCCAGATTTTTTTACAGAACCAAATATTGACGTTTCTTGTTTATTAGCTTGAGAATATAGTATTATGATATATCAAAAAAGAAAACGGCCAGTTCAAGGTTATATACTTATGATTTTATGATTTTGTATTTTTTCTAAAACGAGCAATTTTGTGGGTTAACACTCAAGTATTTTGCCAGATTTTTTTACATAACCAAAAATTGAAGTTTCTTGTTTATTAGCTTTAGAATATTATATTATGATATATGAAAAAATAAATCGGCCAGTTCGAGGGTATATTCTTATGATTTTATGATTTTGTATTTTATTCGAAAACGAGCAATTTTTTGGGTTAACACTCACGCATTTTACCAGATTTTATACATAACCAAAAATTGACATTTCGTATTTTTAGCTTGAGAATATTGTATTATGATATATCAAAAAATACAACAGCCAGTTCGAGGTTATATACTTATTATTTTATCATTTTATATTTTTTCGACACAGAGCAATTTTGTGGGTTAACACTCAGGCATTTTGCCAGATTTTTTTTACAGATTCAAATATTGACGTTTCTTGTTTATTAGCTTGAGAATATTGTATTATGATATATAAAAAACGAAAACAGCCAGTTCGAGGTTATATACTTATGAATTTATGATTTTGTATTTTTACTAAAACGCACCATTTTGTGGGTTAACACTCACGCATTTTGCCATATTTTTTTACAGAACAAAAAATTGACGTTTTTGTTTATTAGTTTGAGAATATTGTATTATGATATATCAAAAAAGAAAACGGCCAATTCGAGGCTATATACTTATGATTTTATGATTTTGTATTTTTTCTAAAACGAGCAATTTTGTGGGTTAACACTCAAGCATTTTGCCAGATTTTTTTACATAACCAAAATTGAAGTTTCTTGTTTATTAGCTTGAATATTATATTATGATATATGAAAAAAGAAATCGGCCAGTTCGAGGGTATATTCTTATGATTTTATGATTTTGTATTTTATTCGAAAACGAGGAATTTTGCTGGTTAACACTCACGCATTTTACCAGATTTTTATACATAACCAAAAATTGACGTTTCGTATTTTTAGCTTGAGAATATTGTATTATGATATATCAAAAAATACAACGGCCAGTTCGAGGTTATATACTTATGATTTTATCATTTTATATTTTTTCGACACCGAGCAATTTTGTGGGTTACCACTCACGCATTTTGCTGGATTTTTTTTACAGATTCAAATATTGACGTTTTTTGTTTATTAGCTTTAGAATATTGTATTATGATATATAAAAAACGAAAACAGCCAGTTCGAGGTTATATACTTATGAATTTATGATTTTGTATTTTTACTAAAACGCACCATTTTGTGGGTTAACACTCACGCATTTTGCCAGATTTTTTTACAGATCCAAAAATTGACGTTTCTTGTTTATTAGCTTGAGAATATTGTATTATGATATATCAAAAAAGAAAACGGCCAGTTCGAGGTTATATACTTATAATTTTATGATTTTGTATTTTTTCTAAAACGAGCAATTTTGTGGGTTAGCACTCACGCATTTTGCCAGTTTTTTTACATAACCAAAAATTGACGTTTCTTGTTTATTAGCTTTAGAATATTGTATTATGGTATATCAAAAAAGAAAACGGCCAGTTCGAGGTTATATACTTATGATTTTATGATTTTGTATTTTATTCGAAAACGAGCAATTTTGTGGGTTAACACTCACGCATTTTGCCAGATTTTTTTACATAACCAAAAATTGATATTTCGTGTTTATTAGCTTTAGAATATTGTATTATGATATATCAAAAAAGAAATTGGTCAGTTCGAGGTTATATACTTATGAATTTATGATTTTGTATTTTTACTAAAACGCACCATTTTGTGGGTTAACACTCACGCATTTTTCCATATTTTTTTACAGAACCAAAAATTGACGTTTCTTGTTTTTTAGCTTGAGAATATTGTATTATGATATATCAAAAAAGAAAACGGCCAGTTCGAGGTTATATACTTATGATTTTATGATTTTGTATTTTTTCTAAAACGAGCAATTTTGTGGGTTAACACTCAAGCATTTTGCCAGATTTTTTTACATAACCAAAAATTGAAGTTTCTTGTTTATTAGCTTTAGAATATTATATTATGATATATGAATAAAAAAATCGGCCAGTTCGAGGGTATATTCTTATGATTTTATGATTTTGTATTTTATTCGAAAACGAGCAATTTTTTGGGTTAACACTCAAGCATTTTGCCAGATTTTTTTACAGAACCAAAAATTGACGTTTCTTGTTTATTAGCTTGAGAATATTGTATTATGATATATGAAAAAAGAAATCGGCCAGTTCGAGGGTATATTCTTATGATTTTATGATTTTGTATTTTATTCGAAAACGAGGAATTTTGCTGGTTAATACTCACGCATTTTACCAGATTTTTATACATAACCAAAAATTGACGTTTCGTATTTTTAGCTTGAGAATATTGTATTATGATATATCAAAAAATACAACGGCCAGTTCGAGGTTATATACTTATGATTTTATCATTTTATATTTTTTCGACACCGAGCAATTTTGTGGGTTAACACTCACGCATTTTGCCAGATTTTTTTTACAGATTCAAATATTGATTTTTTTTGTTTATTAGCTTTAGAATATTGTATTATGATATATAAAAAACGAAGACAGCCAGTTCGAGGTTATATACTTATGAATTTATGATTTTGTATTTTTACTAAAACGCACCATTTTGTGGGTTAACACTCACACATTTTGCCAGATTTTTGTTTATTAGCTTGAGAATATTGTATTATGATATATCAAAAAAGAAAACGGCCAGTTCAAGGTTATATACTTATGATTTTATGATTTTGTATTTTTTCTAAAACGAGCAATTTTGTGGGTTAACACTCAAGCATTTTGCCAGATTTTTTTACATAACCAAAAATTGAAGTTTCTTGTTTATTAGCTTTAGAATATTATATTATGATATATGATAAAAGAAATCGGCCAGTTCGAGGGTATATTCTTATGATTTTATGATTTTGTATTTTATTCGAAAACGAGCAATTTTTTGGGTTAACACTCACGCATTTTACCAGATTTTTATACATAACCAAAAATTGACATTTCGTATTTTTAGTTTGAGAATATTGTATTATGATATATCAAAAAATACAACGGCCAGTTCGAGGTTATATACTTATTATTTTATCATTTTATATTTTTTCGACACAGAGCAATTTTGTGGGTTAACACTCAGGCATTCTGCAAGATTTTTTTTACAGATTCAAATATTGACGTTTCTTGTTTATTAGCTTGAGAATATTGTATTATGATATATACAAAACGAAAACAGCCAGTTCGAGTTTATATACTTATGAATTTATGATTTTGTATTTTTACTAAAACGCACCATTTTGTGGGTTAACACTCACGCCATTTGCAATATTTTTTTACAGAACAAAAAATTGACGTTTCTTGTTTATTAGTTTGAGAATATTGTATTATGATATATCAAAAAAGAAAACGGCCAATTCGAGGCTATATACTTATGATTTTATGATTTTGTATTTTTTCTAAAACGAGCAATTTTGTGGGTTAACACTCAAGCATTTTGCCAGATTTTTTTACATAACCAAAATTGAAGTTTCTTGTTTATTATCTTGAATATTATATTATGATATATGAAAAAAGAAATCGGCCAGTTCGAGGGTATATTCTTATGATTTTATGATTATGTATTTTATTCGAAAACGAGGAATTTTGCTTGTTAACTCTCACGCATTTTACCAGATTTTTATACATAACCAAAAATTGACGTCTCGTATTTTTAGCTTGAGAATATTGTATTGTGATATATCAAAAAATACAACGGCAAGTTCGAGGTTATATACTTATGATTTTAACATTTTATATTTTTTCGACACCGAGCAATTTTGTGGCTTAACACTCACGCATTTTGCCAGATTTTTTTTACAGATTCAAATATTGACGTTTTTTGTTTATTAGCTTTAGAATATTTTATTATGATATATAAAAAACGAAAACAGCCAGTTCGAGGTTATATACTTATGAATTTATGATTTTGTATTTTTACTAAAAAGCACCATTTTGTGGGTTAACACTCACGCATTTTGCCAGATTTTTTTACAGAACCAAAAATTGACGTTTCTTGTTTATTAGCTTGAGAACATTGTATTATGATATATCAAAAAAGAAAACGGCCAGTTCGAGGTTATATACTTATAATTTTATAATTTTGTATTTTTTCTAAAACGAGCAATTTTGTGGGTTAGCACTCACGCATTTTGCCAATTTTTTTACATAACCAAAAATTGACGTTTCTTGTTTATTAGCTTTAGAATATTGTATTATGGTATATCAAAAAAGAAAACGGCCAGTTCGAGGTTATTTACTTATGATATTATGATTTTATATTTTTTCTAAAACGAGTAATTTTGTGGGTTAACACTCATGCATTTTGCCAGATTTTTTTACATAACCAAAAATTGATATTTCGTGTTTATTAGCTTTAGAATATTTTATTATGATATATCAAAAAAGAAATTGGCCAGTTCGAGGTTATATACTTATGAATTTATGATTTTGTATTTTTACTAAAACGCACCATTTTGTGGGTTAACATTCACGCATTTTGCCAGGTTTTTTTAAAGAACCAAAAATTGACGTTTCTTGTTTATTAGCTTGAGAATATTGTATTATGATATATCAAAAAAGAAAACGGCCAGTTCGAGGTTATATACTTATGATTTTATTATTTTGTATTTTTTCTAAAACGAGCAATTTTGTGGGTTAACACTCAAGCATTTTGCCAGATTTTTTTACATAACCAAAAATTGAAGTTTCTTGTTTATTAGCTTTAGAATATTATATTATGATATATGAAAAAAGAAATCGGCCAGTTCGAGGGTATATTCTTATGATTTTATGATTTTGTATTTTATTCGAAAACGAGCAATTTTTTGGGTTAACACTCACGCATTTTACCAGATTTTTATACATAACCAAAAATTGACGTTTCGTATTTTTAGCTTGAGAATATTGTATTATGATATATCAAAAAATACAACGGCCAGTTCGAGGTTATATACTTATGATTTTATCATTTTATATTTTTTCGACACCGAGCAATTTTGTGGGTTAACACTCACGCATTTCGCCAGATTTTTTTTACAGATTCAAATATTGACGTTTTTTGTTTATTAGCTTTAGAATATTGTATTATGATATATAAAAAACGAAAACAGCCAGTTCGAGGTTATATACTTATGAATTTATGATTTTTTATTTTTACTAAAACGCACCATTTTGTGGGTTAACACTCACGCATTTTGCCAGATTTTTTTACAGAACCAAAAATTGACGTTTCTTGTTTATTAGCTTGAGAATATTGTATTATGATATATCAAAAAAGAAAACGGCCAGTTCGAGGTTATATACTTATAATTTTATGATTTTGTATTTTTTCTAAAACGAGCAATTTTGTGGGTTAGCACTCACGCATTTTGCCAGTTTTTTTACATAACCAAAAATTGACGTTTCTTGTTTATTAGCTTTAGAATATTGTATTATGGTATATCAAAAAAGAAAACGGCCAGTTCGAGGTTATATACTTATGATTTTATGATTTTGTATTTTATTCGAAAACGAGCAATTTTGTGGGTTAACACTCACGCATTTTGCCAGATTTTTTTACATAAACAAAAATTGATATTTCGTGTTTATTAGATTTAGAATATTGTATTATGGTATATCAAAAAAGAAATTGGTCAGTTCGAGGTTATATACTTATGAATTTATGATTTTGTATTTTTACTAAAACGCACCATTTTGTGGGTTAACAACACTCACGCATTTTCCCATATTTTTTTACAGAACCAAAAATTGACGTTTCTTGTTTTTTAGCTTGAGAATATTGTATTATGATATATCAAAAAAGAAAACAGCCAGATCGAGGTTATATACTTATGATTTTATGATTTTGTATTTTTTCTAAAACGAGCAATTTTGTGGTTTAACACTTAAGTATTTTGCCAGATTTTTTTACATAACCAAAAATTGAAGTTTCTTGTTTATTAGCTTTAGAATATTATATTATGATATATGAAAAAAGAAATCGGCCAGTTCGAGGGTATATTCTTATGATTTTATGATTTTGTATTTTATTCGAAAACGAGCAATTTTTTGGGTTAACATCACGCATTTTACCAGATTTTTATACATAACCAAAAATTGACGTTTCGTATTTTTAGCTTGAGAATATTGTATTATGATATATCAAAAAATACAACGGCCAGTTCGAGGTTATATACTTATGATTTTATCATTTTATATTTTTTCGACACCGAGCAATTTTGTGGGTTAACACTCACGCATTTCGCCAGATTTTTTTTACAGATTCAAATATTGACGTTTTTTGTTTATTAGCTTTAGAATATTGTATTATGATATATAAAAAACGAAAACAGCCAGTTCGAGGTTATATACTTATGAATTTATGATTTTTTATTTTTACTAAAACGCACCATTTTGTGGGTTAACACTCACGCATTTTGCCAGATTTTTTTACAGAACCAAAAATTGACGTTTCTTGTTTATTAGCTTGAGAATATTGTATTATGATATATCAAAAAAGAAAACGGCCAGTTCGAGGTTATATACTTATAATTTTATGATTTTGTATTTTTTCTAAAACGAGCAATTTTGTGGGTTAGCACTCACGCATTTTGCCAGTTTTTTTACATAACCAAAAATTGACGTTTCTTGTTTATTAGCTTTAGAATATTGTATTATGGTATATCAAAAAAGAAAACGGCCAGTTCGAGGTTATATACTTATGATTTTATGATTTTGTATTTTATTCGAAAACGAGCAATTTTGTGGGTTAACACTCACGCATTTTGCCAGATTTTTTTACATAACCAAAAATTGATATTTCGTGTTTATTAGATTTAGAATATTGTATTATGGTATATCAAAAAAGAAATTGGTCAGTTCGAGGTTATATACTTATGAATTTATGATTTTGTATTTTTACTAAAACGCACCATTTTGTGGGTTAACAACACTCACGCATTTTCCCATATTTTTTTACAGAACCAAAAATTGACGTTTCTTGTTTTTTAGCTTGAGAATATTGTATTATGATATATCAAAAAAGAAAACAGCCAGTTCGAGGTTATATACTTATGATTTTATGATTTTGTATTTTTTCTAAAACGAGCAATTTTGTGGTTTAACACTTAAGTATTTTGCCAGATTTTTTTACATAACCAAAAATTGAAGTTTCTTGTTTATTAGCTTTAGAATATTATATTATGATATATGAAAAAAGAAATCGGCCAGTTCGAGGGTATATTCTTATGATTTTATGATTTTGTATTTTATTCGAAAACGAGCAATTTTTTGGGTTAACATCACGCATTTTACCAGATTTTTATACATAACCAAAAATTGACGTTTCGTATTTTTAGCTTGAGAATATTGTATTATGATATATCAAAAAATACAACGGCCAGTTCGAGGTTATATACTTATGATTTTATCATTTTATATTTTTTCGACACCGAGCAATTTTGTGGGTTAACACTCACGCATTTTGCCAGATTTTTTTTACAGATTCAAATATTGACGTTTTTTGTTTATTAGCTTTAGAATATTGTATTATGATATATAAAAAACGAAAACAGCCAGTTCGAGGTTATATACTTATGAATTTATGATTTTGTATTTTTACTAAAACGCACCATTTTGTGGGTTAACACTCACGCATTTTGCCAGATTTTTTTACAGAACCAAATATTGACGTTTCTTGTTTATTAGCTTGAGAATATTGTATTATGATCTATCAAAAAAGAAAACGGTCAGTTCAAGGTTATATACTTATGATTTTATGATTTTGTATTTTGTATTTTTTCTAAAACGAGCAATTTTGTGGGTTAACACTCAAGCATTTTGCCAGATTTTTTTACATAACCAAAAATTGAAGTTTTTTGTTTTATTAGCTTTAGAATATTATATTATGATATATGATAAAAGAAATCGGCCAGTTCGAGGGTATATTCTTATGATTTTATGATTTTGTATTTTATTCGAAAAAGAGCAATTTTTTGGGTTAACACTCACGCATTTTACCAGATTTTTATACATAACCAAAAATTTACATTTCTTATTTTTAGCTTGAGAATATTGTATTATGATATATCAAAAAATACAACGGCTAGTTCGAGGTTATATACTTATTATTTTATCATTTTATATTTTTTCGACACAGAGCAATTTTGTGGGTTAACACTCAGGCATTTTGCCAGATTTTTTTTACAGATTCAAATATTGACGTTTCTTGTTTATTAGCTTGAGAATATTGTATTATGATATATAAAAAACGAAAACAGCCAGTTCGAGGTTATATACTTACGAATTTATGATTTTGTATTTTTACTAAAACGCACCATTTTGTGGGTTAACACTCACGCATTTTGCCATATTTTTTTACTGAACAAAAAATTGACGTTTCTTGTTTATTAGTTTGAGAATATTGTATTATGATATATCAAAAAAGAAAACGGCCAATTCGAGTCTATATACTTATGATTTTATGATTTTGTATTTTTTCTAAAACGAGCAATTTTGTGGGTTAACACTCAAGCATTTTGCCAGATTTTTTTACATAACCAAAATTGAAGTTTCTTGTTTATTATCTTGAATATTATATTATGATATATGAAAAAAGAAATCGGCCAGTTCGAGGGTATATTCTTATGATTTTATGATTTTGTATTTTATTCGAAAACGAGGAATTTTGCTGGTTAACTCTCACGCATTTTACCAGATTTTTATACATAACCAAAAATTGACGTCTCGTATTTTTAGCTTGAGAAAATTGTATTGTGATATATCAAAAAATACAACGGCCAGTTCGAGGTTATATACTTATGATTTTATCATTTTATATTTTTTCGACACCGAGCAATTTTGTGGCGTAACACTCACGCATTTTGCCAGATTTTTTTTTCAGATTCAAATATTGACGTTTTTTGTTTATTAGCTTTAGAATATTGTATTATGATATATAAAAAACGAAAACAGCCAGTTCGAGGTTATATACTTATGAATTTATGATTTTGTATTTTTACTAAAACGCACCATTTTGTGGGTTAACACTCACGCATTTTGCCAGATTTTTTTACAGAACCAAAAATTGACGTTTCTTTTTTATTAGCTTGAGAACATTGTATTATGATATATCAAAAAAGAAAACGGCCAGTTCGAGGTTATATACTTATAATTTTATGATTTTGTATTTTTTCTAAAACGAGCAATTTTGTGGGTTAGCACTCACGCATTTTGCCAATTTTTTTACATAACCAAAAATTGACGTTTCTTGTTTATTAGCTTTAGAATATTGTATTATGGTATATCAAAAAAGAAAACGGCCAGTTCGAGGTTATTTACTTATGAATTTATGATTTTGTATTTTTACTAAAACGCACCATTTTGTAAGTAAACATTCACGCATTTTGCCAGGTTTTTTTAAAGAACAAAAAATTGACGTTTCTTGTTTATTAGCTTGAGAATATTGTATTATGATATATCAAAAAAGAAAACGGCCAGTTCGAGGTTATATACTTATGATTTTATGATTTTGTATTTTTTCTAAAACGAGCAATTTTGTGGGTTAACACTCAAGCATTTTGCCAGATTTTTTTACATAACCAAAAATTGAAGTTTCTTGTTTATTAGCTTTAGAATATTATATTATGATATATGAAAAAAGAAATCGGCCAGTTCAAGGGTATATTCTTATGATTTTATGATTTTGTATTTTATTCGAAAACGAGCAATTTTTTGGGTTAACACTCACGCATTTTACCAGATTTTTATACATAACCAAAAATTGACGTTTCGTATTTTTAGCTTGAGAATATTGTATTATGATATATCAAAAAATACAACGGCCAGTTCGAGGTTATATACTTATTATTTTATCATTTATTATTTTTTCCACACAGAGCAATTTTGTGGGTTAACACTCAGGCATTTTGCCAGATTTTTTTTACAGATTCAAATATTGACGTTTCTTGTTTATTAACTTGAGAATATTGTATTATGATATATAAAAAACGAAAACAGCCAGTTCGAGGTTATATACTTATGAATTTATGATCTTGTATTTTTACTAAAACACACCATTTTGTGGGTTAACACTCACGCATTTTGCCATATTTTTTTACAGAACAAAAAATTGACGTTTCTTGTTTATTAGTTTGAGAATATTGTATTATGATATATCAAAAAAGAAAACGGCCAATTCGAGGCTATATACTTATGATTTTATGATTTTGTATTTTTTCTAAAACGAGCAATTTTGTGGGTTAACACTCAAGCATTTTGCCAGATTTTTTTACATAACCAAATTGAAGTTTCTTGTTTATTAGCTTGAATATTATATTATGATATATGAAAAAAGAAATCGGCCAGTTCGAGGGTATATTCTTATGATTTTATGATTTTGTATTTTATTCGAAAAAGAGGAATTTTGCTGGTTAACACTCACGCATTTTACCAGATTTTTATACATAACCAAAAATTGACGTTTCGTATTTTTAGCTTGAGAATATTGTATTATGATATATCAAAAAATACAACGGCCAGTTCGAGGTTATATACTTATGATTTTATCATTTTATATTTTTTCGACACCGAGCAATTTTGTGGGTTAACACTCACGCATTTTGCGAATTTTTTTTTACAGATTCAAATATTGACGTTTTTTGTTTATTAGCTTTAGAATATTGTATTATGATATATAAAAAACGAAAATAGCCAGTTCGAGGTTATATACTTATGAATTTATGATTTTGTATTTTTACTAAAACGCACCATTTTGTGGGTTAACACTCACGCATTTTGCCAGATTTTTTTACAGAACCAAAAATTGACGTTTCTTGTTTATTAGCTTGAGAATATTGTATTATGATATATCAAAAAAGAAAACGGCCAGTTCGAGGTTATATACTTATAATTTTATGATTTTGTATTTTTTCTAAAACGAACAATTTTGTGGGTTAGCACTCACGCATTTTGCCAGTTTTTTTACATAATTAAAAATTGACGTTTCTTGTTTATTAGCTTTAGAATATTGTATTATGGTATATCAAAAAAGAAAACGGCCAGTTCGAGGTTATATACTTATGATTTTATGATTTTGTATTTTATTCGAAAACGAGCAATTTTGTGGGTTAACACTCACGCATTTTGCCAGATTTTTTTACATAACCAAAAATTGATATATCGTGTTTATTAGCTTTAGAATATTGTATTATGGTATATCAAAAAAGAAATTGGTCAGTTCGAGGTTATATACTTATGAATTTATGATTTTGTATTTTTACTAAAACGCACCATTTTGTGGGTTAACAACACTCACGCATTTTGCCATATTTTTTTACAGAACCAAAAATTGACGTTTCTTGTTTTTTAGCTTGAGAATATTGTATTATGATATATCAAAAAAGAAAACGGCCAGTTCGAGGTTATATACTTATGATTTTATGATTTTGTATTTTTTCTAAAACGAGCAATTTTGTGGTTTAACACTCAAGTATTTTGCCAGATTTTTCTACATAACCAAAAATTGAAGTTTCTTGTTTATTAGCTTTAGAATATTATATTATGATATATGAAAAAAGAAATCGGCCAGTTCGAGGGTATATTCTTATGATTTTATGATTTTGTATTTTATTCGAAAACGAGCAATTTTTTGGGTTAACTCTCACGCATTTTACCAGATTTTTATACATAACCAAAAATTGACGTTTTGTATTTTTAGCTTGAGAATATTGTATTATGATATATCAAAAAATACAACGGCCAGTTTGAGGTTATATACTTATGATTTTATTATTTTATATTTTTCGACACCGAGCAATTTTGTGGGTTAACACTCAGGCATTTTGCCAGATTTTTTTTACGGATTCAAATATTGACGTTTTTTGTTTATTATCTTTAGCATATTGTATTATGATATATAAAAAACGAAAACAGCTAGTTCGAGGTTATATACTTATGAATTTATGATTTTGTATTTTTACTAAAACGCACCATTTTGTGGGTTAACACTCACGCATTTTGCCAGATTTTTTTACAGAACCAAAAATTGACGTTTCTTGTTTATTAGCTTGAGAATATTGTATTATGATATATCAAAAAAGAAAACGGCCAGTTCGAGGTTATATACTTATGATTTTATGATTTTGTATTTTATTCGAAAACGAGCAATTTTGTGGGTTAACACTCACGCATTTTGCCAGATTTTTTTACATAACCAAAAATTGATATTTCGTGTTTATTAGCTTTAGAATATTGTATTATGATATATCAAAAAAGAAATTGGTCAGTTCGAGGTTATATACTTATGAATTTATGATTTTGTATTTTTACTAAAACACACCATTTTGTGGGTTAACACTCACGCATTTTGCCATATTTTTTTACAGAACCAAAAATTGACGTTTCTTGTTTATTAGCATGAGCATATTGTATTATGATATATCAAAAAAGAAAACGGCCAGTTCGAAGTTATATACTTATGATTTTATGATTTTGTATTTTTTCTAAAACGAGCAATTTTGTGGTTTAACACTCAAGTATTTTGCCAGATTTTTTTACATAACCAAAAATTGAAGTTTCTTGTTTATTAGCTTTAGAATATTATATTATGATATATGAAAAAAGAAATCGGCCAGTTCGAGGGTATATTCTTATGATTTTATGATTTTGTATTTTATTCGAAAACGCGCAAATTTTTGGGTTAACACTCACGCATTTTACCAGATTTTTATACATAACAAAAAATTGACGTTTCGTATTTTTAGCTTGAGAATATTATATTATGATATATCAAAAAATACAACAGCCAGTTCGAGGTTATATACTTATGATTTTATCATTTTATATTTTTTCGACACCGAGCAATTTTGTGGGTTAACACTCAGGCATTTTGCCAGATTTTTTTACGGATTCAAATATTGACGTTTCTTGTTTATTAGCTTTAGAATATTGTATTATGATATATAAAAAACGAAAACAGCCAGTTCGAGGTTATATACTTATGAATTTATGATTTTGTATTTTTACTAAAACGCACCATTTTGTGGGTTAACACTCACGCATTTTGCCAGATTTTTTTACAGAACCAAAAATTGACGTCTCTTGTTTATTAGCTTGAGAATATTGTATTATGATATATCAAAAAAGAAAACGGCCAGTTCGAGTTTATATATTTATGATTTTATGATTTTGTATTTTTTCTAAAACGAGCAATTTTGTGGGTTAACACTCACGCATTTTGCCAGTTTTTTTACAGAACCAAAAATTGACGTTTCTTGTTTATTAGCTTGAGAATATTGTATTATGATATATCAAAAAAGAAAACGGCCAGTTCGAGGTTATATACTTAAGATATGATGATTTTATATTTTTCCTACAACGAGCAATTTTGTGGGTTAACACTCACACATTTTGCCAGATTTTTTTACATAACCAAAAATTGATATTTCGTGTTTATTAGCTTTAGAATATTGTATTATGATATATCAAAAAAGAAATTGGTCAGTTCGAGGTTATATACTTATGAATTTATGATTTTGTATTTTTACTAAAACGCACCATTTTGTGGGTTAACACTCACGCATTTTGCCAGATTTTTTTACAGAACCAAAAATTGACGTTTCTTTTTTATTAGCTTGAGAATATTGTATTATGATATATCAAAATGGAAAACGGCCAGTTCGAGGTTATATAGTTATGATTTTATGATTTTGTATTTTTTCTAAAACGAGCAATTTTGTGGGTTAAGACTCAAGCATTTTCCCAGATTTTTTTACATAACCAAAAATTGAAGTTTCTTGTTTTTTAGCTTTAGAATATTATATTATGATATATG